>JBDJPA010000011.1:2500000-5000000 GCA_039654915.1 Aquilaria yunnanensis
TTGACATTTGGAAAGATCGGATTTTAGAATGTTTTATCTTTCTAGGGATTATGTTGGTGATTCTTTGGTTTGGTTAATTGGTATCTTTTTTCATTCACTTGACTGGATTTTGGGATTCCTCAGGAACTTCAAATAGAGTTTTCCCAATACGAGCATCCTGTTGTTTTGACGGTTGAAGCCCAGGTAAAACGAGAGTGTTAGAATCAAGTTTATTTGTCTCCTTTTGCTATGATTTCTCCATTTTTATGATTGAATTTTATTTTCTAATCAGGCAAAATATGTTGGGAACAAGGGCGGTGCCCTCAGTAAAAATTTGCTTTTAAAGGTATGTATTTCTGTGTTCCAGCAACTTAGTCAATTACAAAAATTATTTGATGTTTCTTTTGCAATCCTTCAGGATATGCCGGGTAATTGCATGTGCTTATGTGCAGGATAAGAAGCACCGGTACTATATTGTTTCTGCTCTACCAGATACAAAAGTGGATCTCAAGGGTATTTACCTCTTTTAATTCTTAATGATTGTGCATGGAGAATTTTCTTTTTTTTCTAGAGAAAAAAAATCCTGGATGTTAATGAGCCCTAATGGCTATGAAGCTGAGCAGTTTTATCTCAGAGGCTTGGATTGGGAAAAGGAGGCTTGAGAATGGCTCCTGAAGAGGCACTGAGTCAGATACTGCAGGTGGCTAAATCATATGGATTTTCTTATTGTAGAATGATAATGATAAGATAGAAATTCAATTCCATGATTGACGATTTTCTGGTCTGCCTGGCAATGTGATAGCATGTGTTGCAAAACAGATTTCATTTTCGTTTTTTTAAGAATTTCAAACACAGATCCAATCTATCCCTCTTTACTGCATTTCTCTTGATGTGTCAGCTATGAAATCAGATCCTCTCAGTTCCAATTGCAAGCTACCATTTATTGATGTGGTCACTTGTGTTTTCTGCTTTTCAAGGTGCCACTGGGTTGTGTTACTCCATTTGCGCTGGTAAATGAATCATCCAGGTACTACATTAGCTTCCGTTTACTTAACATTGCGTTTCATTTGCTTGACATGGTATTATGTGTTCTTTGACATCTGGAGGTATTTTATATGCTCTGGTTTTTCAAGCTTGAAAAAAATTATGAACATGCTAAGAGATGAAGAACTATGTAGCCAATGCTGTCTTTTATGATGCATGTGTTTAACAATCATTGGGCTTGTCATATCGTTGCTCCTTTGATTGGATTGACATCCACAATATTCTTTTGTGAAAATATTTGTTTCCACGTCGTTGTGTACCTGTTTCCTGTATTATTTTTGGTGCAATTGTGGAGCTGATGCTACTTTTACATCGTTCTCATATTTAGTCATGTTGCACTACTGTTGGATCAAGGATTCAAAACTCAAGAGTACTGCTTTTTCCACCCCCTGTCGAACGATATGTCAATATGTAAGTTCAGAAGTTTTTGCCTCTTTTTTGCTTGAATGAAAAGTGGAAATTCTCAATTTGCACCTAGAGATCTAGATTTCATGGTTTAAACTGTAAGAATTTAGGTTTCTTGACCATATAGTGCTGCAATTATCAAGTTGGAAATATAGTTGGCCACTTTATACCTCTATTAGCTGCTTCCTGCAAGCATGCTTCTAGAAGCAGTTTTGGCACATCTGATTTTGGTTTTTATTCTATTTTATTTTATTTATATTTGGGGCCGGATGTGATGGGGTGTTTGAAGAATGGTAAACAATAAGGCCCCTTTTGAGGTTTTCCTAGAAAATGTTTGAAAAGATGCCTTGTTTGAATGAACCTGTTTATAATTTTTCTTTATTCTGCAAATTTAAATTTTTTTTTTTCCATCTTATGTTTTTACTTAGAATTCACATGTCCAGTCTATCAATAAAGTTTTAGCATGTGCTTCATGAACTGTTTTCCTCAGTTTGTTTTTGTTTTGTGTTTATTGTAGTGTATACATGTTGGCTCTCCGTGTTGAAATATTGATTCATTAAAACAATTGATAAGCTATCCCTAGATTAATTTGGTTTCCGCTTGTCTTTCCAGCTCTTAATGTTGTTGGTCTTGACAAATTTCTCAAGTCAATTGGAAGGGATCCTAAATATGTGGACTTGGAGGTAGTGATCCTATTCTTTTATTGTTTCTCATTGTATTGCTTTATTCAGTTGTTAACCACATATTATTTTGTTCCATGTAGATTGATCCAAAGGTGGGTAAGGATCAGCCCCCTGACCTAGCGCCACTAGTTCCTTTTGATTCGGTTGTTCTGCCAGATGCTGCACAAGAAATGCCTACTTCCAAAAGTTCCAGTGTAAATAATTTAACCTCAGACAGCAAGCCTGCAGCAGCAAAATGTACATTCGATGCGCCAGATTTAATTCCATCATATTATTAATCAATTGGAATCCATCTTGATGATGAATCTGCAATCAATCAACTGTGTGATTTACAGCGTTTTGATGATTGGGGTACAGCATTTAACTAGCATTGTAATTCTGGTGTTCTGTTGCAGTAGGAAATGTCACAAAGGCATCAAATAACCCCCCAAAACGAAAAGATCAATCTATCAGTGGACAAAAACCGTCTATTGCTTTTTCTGATCCTGCAGAGTTCGTGGAAGAGATTTTGGATAAAACATGTTCTTTGCTGCTTTCTGAAGTATGTATGAGTTGTTAGGCTTTTGATGATCTTTGATAAATTTACTTCTTTGCCGAGACTAACAGAATCACTACAGATCATGAAGGACTCGGTGGGGAAACATAGTGACAAACTTGGAGCTCTGGTAGCAGACAACATCAGAAAACATCTCAACTCAGATTTAGAGAGTCTTGCAGTACGTGTCCATTCATTGTTTTCTAAAACCTGTTCTTGAGTAACGATATTTAGCATTTTACCAAATTCATGAGGATCGAATTCATTGTGATTGGACATATAAATTTGAAGAAGTTTTCCGTAGATTGAAACTGGATGCTAATCGTTCTTCGTGGCTCTTTTGTTTTAGACAATGTTCAAAAACCAGGCTTTTGCTGAAGGTTTTGTTGCCGGTACTCAGAGTCGGCCCAAGCGCGTTTGAACTGGTCATTCACTATTCATGCGTCTTGAAATGGTGATTCCCATTACTTAAATTGATCTCCAATTCAGAATGGAAGTGTGACATGTACTATTCTCAGATCTCTAATCTGATCTGGTGGTGTGCCAGTTTCTTCAGAATGATTGTAGCTTACAATTTTGGATGGTATTTACAGAAGAAATATTTATGTTAAAGCAGACCAAACGAGTAAAAGTACGGAGCAGGTGTAATTTTCGCCGGTCTTCCAAGTGAGTTGTGGTTGTCACATTCCTAACAAGTTTGACAAAAGAGTCGCTGTGAATTTTCCATTTCAAAAGCCTAAAGAATCGAGCAGTAACGCCACCTCGAGTCGACTGCCCAACAAAATTAGAAAAAGGAATTCAGGGCTACCATTGGCCTGTTTCTTCAGCCGGAAAGTCATCAAAGTGAAAGAATTAAATAATGCTCTATTAAAATTTTGGCGCCATCACTCCTGCATTCGAAATTATCATATATGTTTTCTACCATATTTGCAAGATTATTACTTGGATTTAAAAAAAAAAAAACAGTTTTTTTTAACAAAAGTTTCATGTTAGTGATTTAAAAAAGATTATAAAAATCCATAGTTCTGCAAACAAATTTATGGGTTATGGACTTATGGGGCAGACATTAATTACAAATAAAATATCTTGAATTTAAATTTAACTATCAAATAATTTTCGTATTGGTAGGATTTACTTGTACAAGTGTCAGCAGTGACCAAGCATGCAGGGGTTACCTGGAGAAACATCAGCATGTGGATTAACCCTCCTGTACCTGGGTCCGAAGGGCCACGAATTCCCCAACCTTCTAAGCCACCGGCATCTCCTATCTCTTCGTACCTCTTCTACGACCTCCTCCGGCTCCGACACCTCATTTTCCCCACTGAAAATCCCTCTCTCCACCGGAATTTCGTGCCGGCAAACAGGGCACGAGTTATGCAACCTCAGCCATGGAACAATACACTCGCTGTGATATATATGATTACAGGGTAATTCCCGCGCTTCCCCTCCCACCTTGAACTCCTCTTTGCACACCGGACACGTCGAATCGCTCTTCAAATGATTCTCTGTTATTTTCACACTCGGGATTGCTTCTATTGTTCCCTCCGGCGCCGGTGGAACACCTGGTCTGTCATTCTGGGTCAGCTGCTCGATCAGTTCGTCCAAACCCGGAGCCAGAAACAAATTTCTCGGGCCAACCCCTCGTGGTGCTGGGCGTTCGGGTCGGGAACCGGGTTGCGGAATGGGATCCATGGGCCTCAGAATAACCCAAGTTCTCGGACGAGCCAGAGGCTCTGTTTCTTGCTCTTGGTTATTGTTAAGACCGATTCCGCTGAACCTACGACCTCGACGTCTATCTGGCAGAAACCCGGCTCCTGGATCGAATGCATTCCGGCGTCTGAACCATCCTCTTCCTCTGTTTTCTCCCGAATCCCGATCAAAAAGCCTGATAGGAGGATCGAGCATGAGAGCCAGAGCTTCGAGTAAGCGAGCTTCAGGGGAGGGATCGAAGGCAGTGAAATCGACCACCAGCCTGGGCCTGCTGACTTCGATTTCGCTGACAAACTGGCCGAAGCATCGAGGGCATACGATCTCCGATGGGTCTGCGGCGGAGATCCTGACCGTCCGGTGGCACCGGTAGCACCAGTAAAGCTGGAAGTTCCGGGGCTGGGCATCGGCGTCGTTTGCACTGTCGGGTCTTGTTCTGGGAGGACTGAGAGACGCCATTTGCTTCCGTGAGATTCAGAACTTTCGTGTTCCGGTGAACTGAAGAAATCCGTTTGGAGGTGTTTATATATGTGTCTATATTCTTGCATGGAAAGAAAAGAAGAGCAAAGTATGGCTTTGTTTGAGTTGAAGACGCAATTCTTTTTCCTCGTCCTCTGTTTTTCCTCCGATGATGCCTATTTTGGTATGCAGGTTGGTTAAGAGTGTTCAAACCCTTTGTCGTCTCGAAGAAGAAAAGAATGAGTCGGAGTCATGATTTCCGGTGATTTGCCCATGTCTTACTGGCTCCGTTTATCACGGGTTAGAGATAGATAATCACATCTTAAGTTCTTAAAACTGACACTTTTTTATGTAAAAAAAAAAAAGGGACACTTTTTAACATCTAAATATTAAATTTTTCAACATTTACGCAGATATCCTAAATTTTGTCATACACATCTGCACGGCACGACAGCACAAGTCCTATATGTGGGAAGAGACTACAAGATTTTCCTTTTCTTTTTCTAAAAATATCAAATTGCTTACTTATGTTTGGCTCTTGTACTGAATTGTTTACTATAGTTTTCCCTTGTTTTGATATAGCCACTAATATTATAGTTTGAAACCACATTGGCCACCAGCATTGAAAGAATAAAAGCCGAACGGCAAATGTGTAAAGTTATTAATTTTGAAATCTTGACATACCAATACAACTTTAAATAAATATTAGAAACTTTGTCTAATTTACCATTTTCATTTTTTGTGAGCCAACCACTGTATCAGTTATTGCTGGATCTGCCACTAAATGATGTAGGCAACATTAGAGGAGGTAGCGTTGGACATGAATATTTGAAAACAGAAAAAATATCATACTTGAAGTCGGGTGATAAAAAACACACAAGTATTGAATAAGTAAGCTTCATTTAATCGAAATTTGGGTTATCAGTAGCGTTAAAATACAGTGGCTAATTTGAATATCATTTTAAAGGGACTAGTGACAAATTTAATGACGGATGACGGTGATTATCGCACAAAATATATATATAATAATAAATTACACAAAATTTCTAAAATTTGTTAAAAGTTACATAAGTATTTAAATATTTTAAAACCAACAATTTCCCGCATTTACTATTAGATTTTTAATGATTAATGATATATTTATTCCCAAACTGTAATATTAGTAGCTAATTTAGTCACAAACTATAACATTAAGGGTCATATCAAAACTAGAGAAAATTATAGTTGACATTCCAATCCATGAGCCAAACATTTGAGAGAAATTTGGCATTTTCCCTTGTTGTTTTTTACTGGCAATCAGGTATATAAGTGTATAAAATTTGAGGTAGGTAGTTTACAGTATTTAATGAGAGGAATGTCCATTTGTTTAGAACCTAAAAAATAGCCGAACTAGAGTAAATAACATTTTATGGAGTTTGGGAAGAGGGGAGGGGATTTGAACCCGGCCATGGCCAGGGGAGGTGTCCCTACACCACTTTGCCAAGTGCTAGTGTAGCGGTTAATTCGACATTTTATCTAGATATTTTCTTGAAAAATAATAAACATGTATTATAATTGTTATTCAAATATTGACCTCCATAAGTAATTTCCATTAGCATGTTACTGCTAACAGATGAAATTGTCATTACATAAATGAAAGCTAGAAGTCCTAGCCACTAATGACAAGCATCACCTTCTAACATCTGAAAGTATTATCTAGAATCGACCATCTCTTGTTTCAAAGCTTTGTGGACAAAAGCACAACAATGGGCATAGCTCCTTGATGGTGCATGTAATTTATCCCCTTTTGGCCAAACTGAAGAAAAAGGCACATTTAAATAACATTTCAAATTTTTGAGGAAAGGGCATAATTTTTTTTTTTCTCTCGAGACCTTTGTTGGCTGGGCAGAGTTAAAAGAGCTTGAGGGTAAAACAATAGTTCATAAGGACGTTTACGTCTACTCTTGCCCATTTGTGGCTCCTTCTCCGCCCTTACCTTCCTTGTCCGTGTCAGCAGTTCCTTCTTGATCCTCACCAGTGCCTTCTGATGTCTGTTGTCCATGAGGTTCTGGTAGCACCTCTAGTACTAACTGCGCAAGCTCATTGATTCCGTCCTCCCCCAGACGGTCCTCAAAACTCTCTACGATCTGCAATGAAGAGGGTATGCACGTTTATCAGAAATAATAACTTAAATAAACTACCGTAGTAGTCAGAGATAAGGACATAGGGGGAGACACTGTCTTGGGATCAAACCGCAATGTTGTGGCAGCGCTGTGATAACCTGGGTCAACATATAATCTTACACTTGAACTGTGCATCAGTAGCCAAGAAACTGAGTACTGATCAAAACTTATCATTGAGGAGGCATTTGTCAACCTGATGGATATAATACCCTCCCTCCCGTCAAATCAACCCCTTTCTAGAATGATTAGAAAATACTTATCAAAGAACTTCAAAGTCTAAGAGTGTGACATGGCAACGATGCAGCTAATGCTGCATCAGGCCTGGCAGCAAAGAAGGGTATGGCAACAAATTCTCTTTTAGTGCCTCATCTGCCATGCCAGTGCCTAGATTTCAGGGTTCTTTGGTTATATCAGCCGAAATGAAGGAAGCCTAGACCCATGAAATTATACCACCAACCCACTTAAAAGAAGTTCCCAGCCACCTGGACATATTGCAAGTTTATCTACATTCAGAACAATACATTCTCTGCAGGCACAACAAATCTAGGAGAAAACAAATCAGCTAGCGAATGCCTATTTTCCACTGATGAAGCATGGAGGTCACAATCTTGATTGAGAGTACGTATAGGTGCATTGTGTTTAGGAAAAATCGGCAACTTTAACTTCACCCCAGTTTATCTTTAACACTGGTCAGACAATACTAGCACACAACCCCATTTGCTGCACTCTGCACTCACACTGCCTGGCACACACTTATCCTTCACGTGCAGACACACAAACACTCACACACGGTACAACCTTTTTGAGAACACAATCTACCACCGGCCAAAATACTTAAGCTACCTTATGGCAGTTAACTAGACTAAATCTCAAGTTGGGAACAGGTTTGTAACTTGAAGAGAAACTCCTCAGCTATAAATGAGCCTTTCTACTTGCAGGAAAGTAAACTATGAAATGAAAAACATCAAAAGGGTTTTAGTTTACCGCAGCGGTTCCGGCATCAGAGGCTGGTCTAATGTTGATGAGATTGAGAATCTCGGCTTTTGCAAGGTTGAACTTCTTACACCTTTTCAAAAACTCAGTTATATGCTCCCTTGTTTGATTGCAAGCAGCAGTTTCCACCAAATAATCATAAACCTAATGCAAAACAGGATTCAGTAATGCAATACAGGTACCAATTTAACCAGAATAAAACTTGTAAAGAATTTTACCACCTTGAATTCGGATTGTGCCACCGGGACAATAACTCTTGTAGGATCCTTTGACGCTCCTCTTGATCTCAGGAAGTCAAGAACTTCGAAATTGGTTAGCACTCCTGCATTCGCCTCTTTTCTGCAGAAAGATACAACCTTGTAGGGTAGTGTGATATAAAACAGAAATTAAAATATAAAACCTCAAAATTATAGAAGAAAAATATTCAAGGATTCATACATCTTCATGGAGAAAGAAGCATCAAGAAGCTAAAAAGCCTGATTTGCTACGATTTTGTTTTTTGAAGGTTCTGTAGGTAGAAAAATAATGAAAGATAAGAGACCCAGAAAGATTCTAGCAATTGAGATATTGTAGAAATTAAGAACAGGAACTATATACATGCAACTAAAAGAAACCTCCTTTAGGCCAGAGTAGTAGAGAAATCTGAATTTGAGACTTCCTAGAAGACTGATGAAACCTAGTCAAGATGCAATATCAGATTATGTATGCTCCCCTTTGTGGATCTGCAGGAGCTGAGATCTCGAGGCACATAAAAGTTGTACGGAAAAATGAAGCAGTCACCAGTGCATGTAGTCACCAAGAACATAAACCAAGCTATTGCCAAGACAGAAGTCTAGCTTCCAAGTTCTGTCTGTCAATGAGGTTGATTAATAGCAGAGAACATGAAATAAAGTTTTGAGTTAGAAGTTTATTTGTTATATAAGGAAAATGGTTCACATTTAAATTGAAGTGTGAACCTGAAAAACGGAACATGAGGCATTCAATTTGTGTGTTTTGTGTGTTGTTAGTGGAACCGATGGATTCACAAAACTTTAGATCAAAACATCTTACTTTACAACCAGTTCAACAGAGACAGAGTGCTAAAAGTTTGGTGCTTCCAACGCTAAGTTTGTATACAAAGGCTAACATTAATGACTCTGGTAGCTCTAAAGATGATCAGACACTTTGCACAATTCATCTTTATTTCCAATACAGAAACAAGGTCATAAGCAATGATGAGAAAGGCAAGCATTTGTGTCAAATGAATTTTTAAGTAACACCGATCAGTTTGCACTTCGCAGAAGAAACAGTTGAATAGCACTAAGTTCATCAGCTCTCACATAGTCACTCACAATATTTCTAAAATGATACTTTAATCAGAAGAATTTGGCATACCAAGCTGTTAGATTGTAAAACAACCAGGTCAATTACAACCACCCCCGCTTCAAGAATTCAGGAGTGACAACCAACAGTAGTTAATCTGGAAAGGAAAAAAAACCCAACCCATTCCAACGCAAAGTAAAACTCAACAGCTAAACCCCATAAATAGGAGGAGGAAACACAAATACGACAAAGCAAGGTATAATAGTCCAAAATTAACCACCAAGTTTACAGGCTTCAATCACAATCAAGCAAGAAAAATCTATCTATATCATCAATCACAAGACTGGAGCAAGAAATAACAACGGCGACTATATACCGACCAGCATCCCAAATCAATTCAGCCACAGAGACTAAACGACGAAGAGAATAATCAGAAAATGGCAAAATGAAAATCACAAAAGACCACGGCAATAGGGAATATAAAGGTAAAAAACTCGAGGGAAAAAAATTTGGACCATTTCTCGATTTATGCGTGTCATCCTTGCGCAGGGGCCATGCTAATCTTCTCTGTATCGTTCCAATTTTATCGGATGTCCCCGAAGGGACGAGCTTGTGGTTTCTCCTCGAAACATATAAAATGGTGTTTCTTGATCTGTCCCAACCGTGTGGGATTTCTCGTTCAGTTCCCTTCTAACGAAGTCTAGTTCATTAAGTTGTGGCCTTAGAAAGACACCGTTGCGGTTATACGATAAAAGCTTCCCCAACCCAACCCTTATCGGCCCAAACTCTCTTCTCAGAGCCTCTGGGCTTCCATCCTCTTTGCAATTATCTTCTGCGAAAGCCCAATTCAGTTCGCCCCGAAAAGAACTCCAACCGAGCCCCTTATATTATGCCCCCAAAGCCTATGTATTTTTTTTTTTAACGTTTTGGCAAGTCGGTTTCTTAACCATATGGGTTAGAATTACTGATGCCGATAATGAAAAAAGGTATGAAAAAGTCAGCTACTAGAAGCTTGCTCTCAGGAAACATCTTTTGTACTAGGAATTTGGCACTTGACTTTTTGCTTTGGACATTTAAGGGCCATCTGTACGTTTATTGGAAGCAAAATTCATGAACCACGAAATCGTTTGTTGAAACTTCATTTTGTTTTGTTGAATTGGAAGAATGGGGATGATGAAAGATTTAGAATCTGCTGGGTCATCTTTCAAATTGTGCCAAATACAAGAGAAGCAAGGAAGAAAAGCGTCAAATTCAACAAAAAAATCGAGGCAAAAGGATGGATCACTGGGTGCTCATAATGTTCAGGTCCCGGAGGGGAAACTCTTACCATGGCTGGTTGAAGGGGGATAAACAATTCTTTCTGGTTCAGTAGAACCGTTTGCTTCCAGCGAAGTGACGTTGTTGGGCTTGAAACGACAGTGTCTCTGTTCTCCTCAGCCCTTATTCCCACCGTCCCAATCTATTGCCGGGCCTCTGGGCTTCTGAGCGTCTGAGCCTCCGTTGTGGAACTGGTATCATAAAAAATACTCCCTCCATTCCATTCTCTGAAATTAGTATTTATTTAAAAAAAATTTTAAAAATATATTTAGAAGCTATATGTCTTGATTTATCATTCTTATATAAAAATTCTTTATTTATATACTAAAATGTTGAAAATAAAAAATCATAGATTAATCATTGAAAAATGAATAGTGTAAAGAATATGGAACGAATGGAGTATATAAAAAAAAATCATGTTCCAAAAATAAAAAAATAAGACCCCTAAATTATGATGGATCACAAATGCGATGAACATGTCCGTGTTGTCCGACGTGATCGGACAGTTGTGTCTGTAACTTGTCACGCTTGGATTTCTAAAAAAAATAATAGACTGAAGCTTTATTTAGGTGGATATATTTTGCAATAGACAAATGTTTGTTATTGTTCTGAATTTTCTTTTTTGTGCTTTTCCGTCTTGGAACATGTCCAACAACTTTCATGTGCCGGTTCAAAATATTTATCATTCCAAGAAAGTTATAGTAATTCATAAATAACTTGTTAGATTCGTCTTAGATAAAAAATTGGTAACAATAATTGAGATTCGTCGAGCGTTAGGTTACCGTTGTGTCCTCCTCCTGCTTTGTTAGCGTGGGAAATAAGTATCTATCTATCTCCAAAATAGAAATAGCTGCATAGACCATTAAATGATTAATCCCCAATAACAAATGATAAACTTCCAAACTTATTTGGAATGATTCTCCATTTGATGTTAAAGAAAATATCTTCTAATCTATTAATTATTTATTGTATCAATTCCGAAACAAGCTCTCAAAAACTCAACTCAGATTCTTGACATTTTTTTTTTTTGGTCCTTTTTGCACATCAATTCTTGCACTCAACATCACATCATAAGTCATAAGATGCTCTTTCTACCTATATAAACTTGTAAGGGCATGCAACTTTGAAAAAAAAATATAATACCCTGAGCTTGAAGCTGGTTAGTAGAAGTGAATATCATCAAGATTTGTCCAAAATACTGTGGTCTTTCCCTTACGTAGTAAAGCTTCACACATTAGTAGCAAAAAACCAAATGCGCAAAGGCCGATATGAAAATGCAAAATATGATAGTCCAATAAATTTTTTTGGTGACAGTACGTTTACCCCCTCCTGAGGGTGTTCTGGGAAAGTTATTAGAATATAATTATAAATTATATTTTTATGTGTAGTGATTATGTTCTGAATAACTTTGTGTATTAACTGAATTTCTATACTTTAAGAAGCCAAAACAATCACTTTTCAAAATATTTTTCAATTCAGTATATGTTTATTTTCTTAAGTGGTTAAATTGAAAAAAAAAATCATAAAAATAAGTTACTCTGAACAAATATGATTTAAACTATTGCTAATTAAATAGAATATTAGTTTTTAAATGAAATTGATTCTAAAAAATAAAAATTAATTTGTAATTGATTACATTACTTGAGGAGAATGTAGGAATATTTACTCTTTTTTATTTTTATTTTTTACGTTTAATTTGAATTAAGTGCTTCAAATTTTGTATTTCTGTAATTTAACAACTAGAATTTTTAACTCTTACAATCATATCACTGAACTATTAGAAGTTAACGAGAAGTCGGCCCAGATATTGAGTTTAAAATGGCAAAGTATCCTACTAACTATTGTTCAAAGTTCGTAGGAGTAAAACGCCCACGTCATAGTTCTAAGACTAAAAAGCAAGAGTTAAGATAGTTTGAGAGATTAAAAGTGATTTACACATAAGGAGATTAGATATTTTTGGTGAAAGCTCCTATTTTTACAATTACTTTATTTTGGTACATAATTTTTTTTGTACACATAAGTATCTTTAAAGTCTAACTAGGATAAGGGATATCCTATATTATCGGTAAGGAAGAAAATATCTACTTTTTTAAAATTATAAGGAATTTGAACCAACTTTGAACAACATTGTATAGGAAAGTGAAGAATAAAAGAATTGAACTTCTAACCTCTCACTTCCCTTGCTATTCCTTTACCACTTTTCTATAATGGTTGGGACTGATACATGAATTTGAGCAGCTACTGGCAATCTACATTCCCATAAGTGCTATTTTTTCTTCTTGTTTTTTTTTTTTTGCTGAGGGAGATGATTATTCTGAAAAGTTGAGAATTAAATTATCTGTCTCACAAAACCCGAAGGACATTGAATTGCATTTATGCCAGTTTTTGTTGCTGAATTGTGGATTTGGAAATGGGGCGTCGAACTCGGCTCGGCTAGAGCACCTGTCTCCTGTCTGTGTGTCCGTTTACCAAACCAATTGCTTGGCTGGGACCCCATAAGTACACTTTGCTCGTCTTTGTTGCAGGGAAGTTTCAGACTATCGACACATGTAAAAAAAAAAAAAAGTAAAAATGGCACCATTCTTTTTTTATTTTTTATTTTTTCTAAAACTACATAAAAATAGCACCATAGCTCCTCTTCCTATTAATGTTGGCGAAGTCAAAGGAAGATTTTTCTAATTATGTAATTAATAATTAACAACCATAAACAACCTTAAAAATTGAATTGCCATTCCGTCAACAAAGAGAAACAACCTTAATAATTTCATGGCCTGATATTTTCCGGGGGATTGAAGGTTGTGAGCGAAGGCCATTGAACAACCCCCATCCCCCCGCCCCCAATTCTAATTAGTCTCCGCACAAATTAAAGTAATACAATTATATATGCTCTTGTGTCAACCTCGTGGCTACCCAAATTAACCAAAAGTCAGAAGAGCAAACCGCCCTGATTAGGTGACTGAAGTAACACGCACCGCCGCAGCCGAGGAGAGGCAAACACTGATCTGTCCAGGCCAAGAAAGAGACATTTTTTTCTCATAAATTATCAATTAATTGGAGGCAGAAGAAAGGCTAGCCATCTTTTATACATAACATTTGCATAAATTTTGACCTCACATTTGGACTTTTTGGATCACGAAATCTGTTCTTATTAATTTTGTTCCCCACCTTAATTTGAAGTTTTCAACAACTTTCCCAAAAAGAAAGATTAAAAAAAGTATCGGGGCTAATAGAGAGGGCAAGTCAAATTCAGGAAGCCGCTTAGATGTTTCAAAATATGGTCATTTTCTATCGTTTTCTATTAATTGCACAACTTGAATTATTCAAGTCAGTTCAAGGGATCAATTCAACATGGGCCTTTCTTGTTGTTTCCTCGTGCTCCCTATTTTCAATTTATTATTTTTAATTCGCTTTATAAGATATAAATTTTACCATGTTACTTTGGAAAAATGACAGTATGCGTTATCATGCATGTTCCAATTTCTCCGCATAATTAACTACTTTTAGTTCACTAAGTACTACACGTGACATATTTATCGTTGGAGTAGGTCTTACATACACCTTTAATTTTTTTTTTTAAATCAGCATTATCTATTTTGTTTTATCAAATTTTTTCTCTGTGTCTGTTTTTCTATTAGTTATTATTTATTTTTTTATCAAATTTATTTTTTATGAGTATTATTTATTATTTTATCACTTCTTATTTGTTTTTTATTAAGTTTATTTTTTCATTTTCATATTTTAGATTTATATTTTTTGAAGAAAAACTTTTTATTTTTTTAATTTTACATATATACATTGATATAAAATATATCACATAAATCAGATTATTCCTTTTTATAGTTCTTATTTCTTATTTCAAATAAACTAGTTATTTATTTTTTTTATCCATAGTTGCATTGTTTGTTCTTTTGTTATTAGTTATTTATTGTTTTATAAAAGATAGATATTTTTTATTAGTAGCTATTTGTGTTTTTAGCTCAGTTTGTTGATGTTTTATAAATTATTATTTTTCATTAAGATATGTTTACTTTTTTATTTTATAATCATATGTTTGCTCAACTTTTTTATGAGTATATGTTAATGTTTTTTAGAGATTAATTGTTCTTTTATCAGTATCCTTTTTTTTATGGACTAGTTATTCTTTTACAAGTTTGTTTGTTTTGTTGGCTCAACTAATTATTTATTTTTTTATTAATTAAAAATTTTGGAGCAAAAAAAGAAGAAAAATAGATAGTTTTTTAAAACAAAAAAAATTAAAATTAAGAATAAAAGTAGAAAAATTAAAAAACAAACGAAAAAAAATGAATAAAATTGAAAGCAAAACTAGAAATAATACAGGAAAAATGAAAGAAAGGAAAAAATTAGAAAAATATAATAAAAAATAAAAAATAGGTACAAGTTAAACCGAATTTTTTTTTTAAAAAGAGTGGAGAAATGAGAGAAAAAAGAAAACAAAAAAAAAAGAAAGATAAAAAAATGAAATAAAAATCTAGAAGAGGAGCTACAGGAGTTGAACCCATGTCCCTGCCCGATTGCCGCTTCGCCTCACACCTTTAGCCACTCAGCCAAATTCGGACTATTTTTTTAAATTTACAAAACAAATACTTTCTCCCTCCAAAAAAAGAATGAAGCGTATGCTCTTTTTTTTTTTATGTCTAAAAAATAATGAAACGTTTCCTATTTTAAAAATTTTTAAACTTGTAATTTACTTTATTACCCTCATTTAAACTTTAACTACATAAAATTCAATAAAGAATCTTTTTTTAATCCCCATTTAAACTTTTACTGCACAAAACCCAAAAAATAATCTTTTTTATTTATTATTTAAACTTTTACTACACAAACACCTTAATCTCCATATCCAGAAAAATTTTACATCTATTATGGGACGGATGGATTTTATATAAGTATTAACACGTGTTCTGGTCCTTCGAGCACATGTGCGTCGGACGCACATAAGTCCAACATTTTATACCTATAAATCTAGTATATACCTTTTCCCTTGTCCAAATAAGAATGAGCCATATTCTTTTTTAAATTATCCTAAAACAATTTGAAAAGTTTTCCACCCAATTTGTTTTAACTTAATTCAACTTAATTTAAAATTGTTTTAAATCTTTTTCACCTAGAATAAATTTTATTTGGAAGCCAATATTATTTAGGTGTAATAATCCATTTGAAACAAAATTTTAATCATGCTATTAAATTTTTATGAAATTTTTATTTTTAATGTTTAAAAAAGAAAAATTCATAAAAAATTAATAGTATTATAAAAATTTTACAATCAATGGATTATTTCACATAAATAATATTGACTTTCAAATAAAATTGGTTTCAAGTAAAAAAGATGTAAACATAAAAATAAGTTATTTTGAATTAAGTTGACTTAAGTTAAAACGAATTGGCCTTTCATTTTCAAAAAGTTTTAGCATTCAATTACCTTATGACTATAATTTAAACACTTAATGCATAAAATTTTAAAAGGAATCCTTTCCTTTTTTAAATTTAATTCATTTTAAACTCTTAATAAACAAATTTTAAAAAATGATTCTTTTTATTTTTAAGAATAAAAAATAAAAAATAATACTCCCTCCGTCCCAAATTCTTTGCACCATTCACGTTTTACCAATTAATCTATGATTTTTTATTTTAGACATTTTAACATATAAATGAAAAACTTTTATATGTGAATGATAAATCAAGACCTATAGTTTCTAAATATATATTTTTTAATTTTTTTCTAACAATCAATAATATAAAAAAATTCAAGTCAAACTAGCCCAAAAAATCAAATGGTGCAAAGAATATGGGACAGAGAGAGTATAAATTACACATGTGTTAATTTTATGAGTATCCAGGAAAATGATTTTGTGCGGAAGGAAGCTAGTAATATTTATGTTTGTAAAATGTAGGTGGGCTGATCTAGGTTTGGCCTAAAATGCTCGTATGAAATCCAAATGTCACAATCATGTATATGGTCAATTAATCAGAATTTTGTGAGACTCTTTTAACTTTATAGATGACTTAAATGGTGGTCTAACACAGTTTAAGTTAGCTGTCCTCAGAGCTTTTCATTTTCCTCATCTCATCAGTCTGAGCACAAGTGGGAGAGGCAACCACAGTGTTCTTGCAAGAAGAGGCATACTTTTTGTGCAGATCCAGTACTATAATTTGTCTTATTAGAAACAACAAAGCTTGAAAATCCCAAAAAATTGAAAAGAGAACGACATGGTTTGGACTTGGGACCCACTAAATAAGCTATTGATCTACATTCAATTTCACAACCTTAGGCAAGGCGTGAAGTTTGTTTCTTCTTTCCCATGTTCTTATATATATATTTTTAGTCATATAAATTATAATTATAAGCTGGTCTAGACATTATCTGATGTATTGAAGTATTTATATTTCTTTAATGAAAAAAATAATATACCCACACACACTTAAGCAGAAATTGCTTGTTTTATTCATTTTGCACTTCTTAAATACTTTTTCCCTCCTAAGTTTTTTGTATTATTTCAATTTTTTACTCAAATTTGACTTAAGTTTATTTATATTAATAACTTACTAAAAAAATAAAAAAAAATTATATTGAGAAACTATAAAACTTATATATATATATATTAACATAAATAAATTTAAGTTAAACTTTATATGAAACTGACAAACGGTTTTCTTGTTCTCTGCTCTCTCCCTTTCGTTAAAGAAAGAATATAAAAAAAAATTTCCAAAGATTTAAAAACCTCCTCTTCGGAGAATGATCTTATCTCTTCCCTAGTTGGGTTTTCCCTCATCACATCTTTTTCACTCCACTTGCTAAACAAGTTCATCTCTCACTCCCACCAAGTCCTTCTCAATTTGCTCATTATTTGGACCCAAATAAAGCTACCAACCAAATAATTTTTAAGTTTGGGTCAACATTCCCCACTTCTTTATTTCCCAGAAGATATAATCATAGCTTTCCAGGAAAAAGTTGCTGCAACAATACTTTCCTGATCAATATCAAATTAACTTAAAAGTGAGTACATAATTCTGTCTACTGTTAGGAAAAATTTAACCTTGTGATTCAACTGATTCGGCTGTTTTTATCCGATCATTTCTCTAATAACCTAGCTATGATCATCATCATAATTCAGAAAATAGAGTAAATTGCTATGATCATCATGATTTAAGGGATAGAGTAAATAGGAAGCAAAGGATAATTCAGAAATAGAGTAAATTAAGCCCCACAAGGTTTAATTTCTACAGCTGATCATCAATCCTTTATTTATGTGACAAATGTTGCTGGCCAATACTAAAAGAATGCCTATCTGGACCTTGTAAATTAAGTCGCAGAAGCAAAAGCAAAGGCCACTCATTTCATTGCATTTATACTGGGTAAGTAAGGCAAGATATTTATTCGCACAAAGTATGGTCTTTCCTATTTTAATTATCTCTTTACCTGTTTTTATTTTGTATACAGCTTGAAGACCAACTACTAAAGTATTTGCTTTTTTATATTCAGAAAAACTGACACAGAAAATGATGTTTGCGACTAAAAGCCACCATTACGTTGTTTTCAACACAAATCTTAGCTACCATATTAATTAGAATACGAGTCATGACAAATCTACAAGTGATATATATGATAGATACATTTCTTTTAATTTGATTTTTTTGTGTGCAAAGAATAGCAGTGGGGATAGAATCTAGTTTTTTTTTCTAGTAATGTACTAGAATAATAATCCCAGGTACTAGTCTTTTTCAAGCTCAATAATTCAAGTCCAATTTTGGCTGACATAAAAAGGCAATTTTTTGCCTGCAGCTCAAATGTTGAATCCGATCGCTTTACAAGTGACAACGAGGAAAAAGGCGGATATAGAGAATCTTCGGATGCATGGATCAAAGATGTTTTTTCTCTTCTGTTTTTGTTCTTTTTCAATTTATGCGAGATTCTAAATTAATGTTACTGGTATAAATTATTCTTGCAGCTCATTGTGATGTTAATTACTAGTACAGTTTTTTGCGTCCCCGGTGTTTAAACTTTAAAGACAGTAGTATGATAGAACCCAATTATTTTGATCAAGAATATTGGCTTGTTCATCAATGAGTTTCTTATAGATTTCGAGTCCAAATATTTATGATTCATTGATAGATTCAGTTTCATGAAGTAATAATAGTTGCAATAAAAGATGGATGAGTATAGTATTCTTTCCATCTCATATCTATTGAATTATTTGATTTATTGCGGAAATTAAGCAAGTTAGAAAAAAATTTGTGTCGTTTCTAGTTTTGCTTTCAACTTTTGCATGTAAATCAAGAAAATAAGAAAAATAAATATTAAAATAATAATTTGAAAGATAGTGCAGTAAAATAATTTACTAAATATGAAAATATTTATGAAAATTTAGAAATGCCTAATAAAATAATTTACTAAATATAAATAAAATATTTAGTAATGTAATTTACAAAATATATATGCTGAGCACAAGATGAGCAAAGCAATGAACCATCCAATACAGATTAGGCTAATGTCTCATTCACCCGTAAAATGCTCTCTGTTTTGTTTGTTTGTTTGTTTTTTTTATTACCACAAGGTGTTCCATTAGAATGAATTAAACTAAAAATACATCTTTTCCGACGTGCAGTACTTATATTATACCTTTAAATTTGTAAGGTGTCATATTTGCTATTAGTTTCTTGGTAAGATACATATGCATTAAGTTTGGCTCCTAAATAATGTTTAGAAGCTTCAAACTGTTATGAGTAAAATTGTAAAACCATAATTCAAATAAATCTTTGGAAAGCTTTAGGAATAGCCAGAAAGGGGGAACAAAGGTCATGGGTGAATTATAAGTATAGTATCAAGTATCGCAATATCGGGTAAACAAGTTATTATGATTTGCTGTATTATCGTGTGAAATACCTTGATATATGGAGCATAATGTGGTATATTACGTACCAAAGTCTTTTTGTTTCTTTTTTCCAATTTATAGCAATATACTGCGTATTGTGGGTTAGATTTTTTTTTATTTAACAACAATGTACCACATATACACATATATAACATGGCAAAATATAATTAATAACATATTTTTTATATAAATATTGATGTTAATATGATATAAAATTGAAAATTATTAGAATTCTTTTATTTTATTTCAATCGTCAACATGAGAGAAATCTAAAAATTGTTATAATTTATTTTTTTACTGAATAATATTTATTTTGTTATGTATACACCATTTATTAATTATTTTCCTATAAAAAATATTTCCTTTCATACATATTTTATTTATATTAGGTAAATTATGACAAAAATTTTATATGTAAAAAATATATATATAGAATTGATATTTTTCATCTTAAAATAATATTTCAATATATATTTTTATTTGAAAACAATAACATAACATAGCATTATATAGTATGCAATATACTCACTCCATCCCATAAATTTTGATACATTTGACTTTTTGTTATATTTTGACTCAATTTTATTCATATTACTGTTTGTTAAAAAAATTAAAAAAATATATATTTAGAAACTATATATCTTGAATTATCATTCATATACAAAGATTTTGTATTTATATATTAAAATGTTAAAAATAAAAAATTAAAAATTAATTACCAAAAACAAATGAAACAAAACTTTTGGGAGATAGAGAGTACTTATTATTCATATGTTACAGTACACATAAGGATAGCAGTATTGAAAACCTTGACTTGATTATCGGTAGGGATAGGCAAACGCCGAGGGAGGCAGGGACAAGAAGCTTTGGAAGCCGGTCAGCGATAATCGATATGGATGCTTGCCTGCTCTTATTTGAAAATTTCAAATTTATATGAAACTCGTAAAGATTCAATTTTTTAATACTTAAACCTCAAGATCTTAATTAATACATAAAATAAGCCACAGTCAGGAGGGCCGTTCTTCCTCACCGCCACCAACAAGACGATGGGACCAACCACAAGCAAATTTTCATTTTAAGTCAAATTCACATATTAATACCTATAAAAAAAAAGCATAAATTTTCACTTGGGTCATTAATTTTTATTAAATCAGACACTTCAGCCCTTAAACGTGGACTCTGATCGAGTCACTCATTGAACACTATGACAATTAGGACCTCCCATCGACAAATTAGATCTCATAGATTGGAGTGCATCGTACCACAAATCATTTTAACCACTTTTTTGTGACAGCAAGTAGCTAGTAGTTCGAATACCATGACACATAAAATCAAATCTTACAGACCACAGAGATTTGTACCCAATTAGACAAAGGATACTTGAGATTTGAGTACTTACTTGCCACCCATATATATGACAGCATTTGGATCTCACTCAGCATATCTTTTTGCACATTTCCTTGGTTAGTAAATCTTTTTAACCACTGGTAGGTGTTTTTGCTCCGAATAGCAAAACAATATTACAACATTATTTATTTATTTATTTTTTCCAAGTCTAGAAAGTTTGACCGGGACCAGGAGATGCGCACGAAACAATAGTTTAGCAAGTAAATGACTAAATGGTAAAAAGAAAGAAAATTTAATGACCATTTTGTGATTATAACGTTCACAATTTATTTTTATTATTTTTTTTGTTTTTGGTGTGTGGCATTCGTGTCAATAAGCCTCAGTCAGACGCGAGTAATTTGGATTAAGGCAAATGAAACTTTTGAAAGCAAACTCAGTGCACCTTTTACAAGACTCAAATACAAGACTTTAGATAATGGAAATTGAACTTTTTACTAATTCAACCAACAGGTGTTGGTAAAGCGTCCGCAGTTCCAATATCCAAATGCTACCATATTCATTCTGGAAAGGTTCAATCATGGAGTGAGTTCAAATGTTTTAATTTTTTTTTTCTCAAAAGAAGAAGAGTGAAAAGAAAACCGGTGTCCCAATAGCTGAAATGGGAAAAGTTAGATAGCTTGTTTAGGTGTTTTGGAGCCAGATATTTTTCCTCGTTTACCGTAGAAATAAATGGATCAAGTTGTAGGCTAGTGTTCCGGGAGCATTTAATGGGGATTGCCACCCAAGAAATTTGACAAGTTCAGAGCTATATATATATTTATCCCCCCAAAAAAATACAATATATATGCACTGGTAGTCTTGGTTAATTCGAGGTTTCAATTCAAACACACCAGTATACAAGAGACTACTCGGACATTGCACCATTCAACGTAACCAATAATAAAAAATATTGGAAGTAGAAGTTAGAAGAACCTGTATATTTTTTTCTCTTTTTTAATCTTGAGTCGGTAACTTGAAGAAAAAGAAATGGGGCAACTATAATTTTACGCTAGAACAGAAACGTAGCCTCTGTCTCTGTCGTTGATCTTATAATTGCCCCTTAATGCACTAATTAATATCCATGCTGGCAAAACCAATTCGGTCACGGCTGACGCAATCTCTGTTTATTTCACTTTTTAATTTTTTACCCTCAAATTGATTGGACAATTAACTCAATAAAAAATTTGCTAACGTTAGAACAGTATACTATAGTATTTCTTCCAGATATTGAAGTAAATCGTTTAGTCAGAGACGAAAAATGGAAGTAGATGACTTTAGAAAAAGGGAAAAATGGGAAAAAGAAAAAAGAAATTCCCCGAAGGGAAAGAAATGATCAGGCCGGCAGGCCCAACCAACCTTTCAGGCACCAGTCAAAGATAGCAGAAGCTAAGCTTATAAATTTATAATCCGAACCGAAAGATAGCAGAGCGGTAAACCTTTCTGCGGTCAGTGGATTGGACCAATTTGGTTTCAAGGCATGTGGAGCGGTTGGAAACACAAGCTTAAACCTAATGGGAGATCTGCATCTAGGCAATTAATAACAAAAGTTCACAAGGAATCAACCAAAAAAATGTAAATATAGACCTGCATAACTATTTTGCAAAATAAACATGCACAACCTTTTTGTTGCTCAGGATACGTCACTCAATTACACTAGTGGACTACTTTACTTTTAAACAATTTGGAAAAAATGAATTCACAAATTTATAGTATATGGGGCAACTAACAACAATTTACATTAGATCATGCTCAATCATAGTTATCATCACATCACATCACATCACATCGCATGGTAAAAAAAACACCCTCTTTGAATTATAATCAATCATTATTCTAGTATTTCCATAACATAAGAAAATAAAACCTTGGAAAAAAAAAATCTGTGAACAACAGAGATTGTGGATCCATCCAGCATGCTATGGAAAGTATCATTATATGGATGGAGCGGAGGGACAATAAGCCAACCACACCAACTCATGTGCTCCTAGCCCCTTTGCATACTTAAAATTTTAGTATAAAATAAGAGAGCCTTATCTATCCCCCCACATTATCCTACTCCTACATGGGAGGGTGAAGGCACATGGCTACTTACCATTAGTTTAATGCAAATTCTCAGCATGCATGTTGGCGCCACACCACTCTTTGTCCTCATTGTTTTGTGCCCTTCTGTCCCTATCCAAATCTCACATTCTTATACTGAAAACCAAGGCACCTACATGTTTAATACTACCACATAGTAACCAAGTTTGAATCTCTGACTTCAGCAGCAATGGATGGCATGAGAACAGAGAAACTAGTGGTACACAAATGGCACCCAGATCCTCTCAGATCATATGGGGATTCTGTGACATGGGCAGAGATGTTGCTCTGTGGGAAAGTGAATAGAACAGTCTTTCTCACCGAACCACCTGAATTCAAATCAGACCCCCGTCTGCGAGAATAATTTACAATCTCACCTGCTTGCTCAGGACCCCGCTACAAATCTCTGAATTCAAAAGGATTCCGTTTTCCATATGGGTTCAGGTTCTATTTAGTTCAGTCACTTGAAGAATAACCTTAACCTCTGGTAAAAATTGAGTTTCTGCAACCATTCCATGTATGTTTAACAAACCAAGCAGATCACAAAGGGATAAGGCTCAGATAAAGACATATCCATATTATTCTGTTGATTATCATAACACACAACCGGTTATGATATCAGAGACAGACAGGATGGGTTACTTGAAAGTTATGCTATCATTATTTCATGGCAAAACAGAATAATGTGATGGAGCTTCCTGATCCTGTCCCATCCTACCACATGACAAGCTTTTTTCCTTTTCCTTTTCCTTTTTAAGATCAGTTTAAGTAGACTTGCTTGTATGATTATTAGAACCAAAATAGAGTAGAAGGAAAAGCATTGACTGATAAGTGGAGAAAAGCTCAGCTTCCATTGATATACAGGGGCTTATGTACAGCTTACAGTGTGACCAACCAATGAAACAGAAAGCTTAAACATACTCTTCTCAACCTCCGATGAGCTTGTGCTCACTAGGGTCACCTCTTTGATCACATAAAAATAGTAAAATTTACACCTCACACGCGAACTAAACCCTCAAACATCTAGTATATCGCAAAATTTCCCATCCATCCGGTTCTGAACGGCTTTAACAGCAGCAACTCTAGCAGCAGTTGCTGCTCTATTGGCAGCCATAACGGCTTTGTTTACCTGTTCATCCACCCGACGGAGGTTTATAGCATTTTCTGCACTTTTCCTCGCAGACTGCAAGATTAACCAGTGGAAATGTGAGAATTAAGAAAATTGTTAACCTTATTAACAGGGAACACGAACTTATAACGACAGAAAAATGGAATGGAGTACCTGCACAGCTCGAAGGACAGAATCAGTTAGAAGTGGCAAAGGGGTCTTAAGGGTGCCAGCATCCCATTCACCGAATTTTGATTCACCATTTCGGAACGTGTACATGCCATGACCCTGCTTACGACCTTCATGCCAGGACCCTTCATAGCAGTGGCCGTTTGCGAAATGATAAACCCCAAATCCATGAATTTTGTCTCCAAAGTATTCTCCAGCATATTTATCTCCATTCCTACAGATAATAAGATAACAGATGAACTGATTAACAATAGTCTTCTAATCATCCCTACCCCCGTCTTAACATGCATCCATGTACAAATCTTAGAAAACATAAAGACTTTTCTAGCTGATCAACGAAGTTACTTGATTTCAAAGATCCAATTTGGAAGTGATTACAATGATTAATAATACTCAGAATTCAGCCGCAGTTACTAATCAGAACAGAAAGACGAGGAAAAGACCAAAATTCCTTGTTTTCCATCTTCGTATTCTAAGAGATAAAAATCAGTTCCAATCGCAAACAGAACCCAAAAAAAAAAAAAAAAACGAGTCACAGTTCCATTTAACGGGGGAATCGACTAAAGAACAATTAAAAAAAGCTGAAAAGGCAAAAAAGAACCCCGTACCTGAAATGGTAGCATCCAAGTCCGTGTTTAAGCCCACACTTGAATTCACCTACAAAGCAACTCCCATCGGCGCAGGTTTGAACCCCAAACCCATGGCTCTGCCCGTTGCACCACTCACCTGCATAGGAGTCTCCTGTGTAAAATCTATAAACTCCATAGCCATGTCTCAATCCCTGTCTGTATTGGCCTCTGTATCTACTTCCTCTCGCCCAGCTCTCAACCCCATAACCATCGTATCTCCCATCAACCCAATCCCCTTCATATCGCCCATTCACGAAGTAATTATATACCCCACTTCCACTGCTTTTCCCCCTATGGAATTCGCCCTCGTAGAAGTCGCCATTGCTGTAGAACTCCACTCCTTCTCGAACTATCTTGTTCTGTCCCTCCTTGCTGCACTTACTGCTCTTGTTATCGCCGATAAACCACTGGACCGGCTTCGAATTGTGGCCGGCGGACTGGAAAGAGCCGATTCGCTTTGCGTAATCCTCCCAGGTGTGCTTGAAGCAGACAATGCCTTGGTTGATAAGAGCTTTGTTCTTGCTGGCGAGGAAGAGAGTGATGGCAATGAAAATCAGGGCCAGCAGGAGATTCTCCGATGTAGGTATCTCTTCCCTTCTGACGTAGAAGAAGAAAAATAAGGAAAGGGAGAAAATTGTAAAGCAGGAGACGCAGGCCATGGCCAGGACCGTTCCCAACCGGGTCGACCCGGTCCTGGGCGACGACCCGGAACGGTTGATTGGTCGTCTCCGCTTCTCTTCCTTGAGCAGCGATTCTTGGTCTTCTTGGTCGTCCTTGTGGGGTGTGATAGAGTCACCTTCGGTGATGGACGACAGACTTTGGATGGAAGATCGAATCGTCGGAGACGAACGAAGGAGCGACGACTGGGTTCTCGTGAGCTTCGCCTGGCTTTTCTGGACGTCCATTTCTGGTGGGCCCACAACAACCGGGTAGGCTTCGAATCTTTCGCCCAACAGTTTCAGAAGTAACTGACGACTCCGTCCTCAGTGGGCCTACCTGTAGCGGGAGATTCTTATGACGATCGTCGCCCCGGAGGCGGCCGGCGACATCTCAGGCGGCACACTTTGAGCAGCGGCCGAATGCAGCGCAAGTTAAGCGCCACCGTGATGGGAAAAGAGAAAATCGGAACTTGTCAAGGCCTGAATCCTTTGGGAAGAAAAAAAAGAGCGATGTTTTTGCTCGGGAGAAAAGACTGAGTCACTGAGGAGAATTGTATTTTGGGGGAGAACTGGAGATTTGGACCGGGTTTTGACTATTTATGGTGGAAATCGTGAAGGGGGGAGGGAGATTCAATCTCGGCCGTCAGATTAGATCGGGCGGTGGAGGAATGGTTTTATTTTGTGGCCGTTGGATTGGCCGTGCGGGTGAAAAGTGTTGGCCTTGACGGTATTTTCGGTCGTCGGATCCAGATTCTGCCTCTTTTAGCTTTACTTTACTGTGGCGAGCAGGGCCGGCACGTGCCGCTAGGCAAAGCAGGCAAAAGAAAAAGTTACTGTGTACTTCTCGGACGATACTAAAAGCAGTACACGTTTTAATCACCGTTGATTTTTCGGGATCATGGGCGATTCCAGGGCCACGTTTGGACGGTCGTGATCGACTTTTAGCATCAATGAGGTGGAGAAGAAACGACTTAACTAGTTTTTCTAGAGGAATTGAGGAAATGGTTTGTTTAGCGATACAACGAGTTCGTTTTGAATTACTTTTAATATATAATTATGTATTATTTTTTATATAAAATAAACAGTAATTAAAATTATCAATTTATTGAATATTTCACTTTAAAAAATTTAAAAAGTATTTTTAAGATATTTTTTTTGTTAAAAGTAAATAGTTTAACCTAACAAAGATAAAATTAATAACATATAGTTTATTTTCAAGAAAAATAAATTTTATATTTTTTAAATTGTAGGTTTTCAATAAATTAGTAATTTTTATAAATAATTAATTTATATAAAAATAATGCATAATAATACGCTAATGATAGTATTTAAAAAAAATAAATAAAGAGAGTGATAGTTTTTAGATATCGTGATTTGTCTAAAATTTGCATGTTTTTTTATAGGTTCTCATGAAATCTTATTTTTGGGAGAAATTAAATAGTAAGTCATTTAGTGAATTATTTTTATTTTTTTTAGTTTTTCATTAAACTTTATAATTTAAGAAACTCAAAAAAAAAAAATTTAAAATATTATCGAAAGAGGTAAGTGTGCTTTATTAAATTTTCTCTTTAGAAGATTGGTACGGAAAAAAGGGATTCAGGAAAAATAATTAATTTTTTATATATTTTTTCATTCAAATGATTATTATGTCAATAGAGTGTTATCTTTTAAATTACATTGATTTTAGACAAGAAAAAAAAATCTAAAATAATTAAATTGTAATGAGTTCTCTTGTATTGAGGTTTTTAGCATTACATTGATTTTAGACAAGAAACAACAAAACCTAAAATAATTAGATTGTAATGAGTTCTCTTGTATTGAGGTTTTTAGCATTACTTTGTTGTAGTTTTGCTCCAAAATCATATGTCTATCCGACTTTAAAACATTACGCGCTTTCTTATAAACAAACTTGTTTTGAAGTCTACATTGTGGTGTTTCCTTTCCTGTACTTCAAGAAAGAAAAGTAAAAAAATTGTGCTTGTTAAAGCATGCTGGATATTTAAGAACGGAATACAAGCATGCAACTACTTTTTCTTTCAATTGAAAAGAAGAAAGAAAGACTTGCGTTTCAATAGACGCAAAATTGTTCTAAAGATGATGTAAAGCTCAATCTCGTGCTCTGAACAGACAGGTATTTTATTGATTGTTTTGATTCAGACTGCACAAGGCTTTTTATAATGCGGGTTGCGTTGTGTAAGAAATGTGGAAAGGTCTCGTAATTCTGTTTTGCTTGTGGTAAGATTGGGTCAGTTGGGCCAAGTTTCGGCTTCCTTTTTGACTTAGTGGCTCCTGCTAGCTAACCCCAAGCTCTTGTTTAAGATTTTGACCAACTCCGAAAAAGTGGGCATTTTGGGCACCAGCAAGTTGCCATCATAGCCCTCCGACTACAAGAACCGAATACAGAAACTGACTGCTCAACTACAAAAGTTAACGGATCTCTTTTATTCAAAGGAACTCTAAAACTAGCCTTACACATTCTCCAATTTAAGGTAGAGCCTTAAAAAATCTTCCATTACATTTACATACCCAAACTTGTAGTTTAGTTTAGGTACTGATTACAGACCATTCCTCTCCTTCATATGGTTTGTCTATAAACGATCCACCGTGTACTAGGTCCAAACGGTCCCCTGGTGTTCAACTCCGGTTCCCGTCCTTCAGATGGTGAAATTGACATAACTAATGCAAAACGGTCCACCAGGATGAGATCTGGTTTCTATGCTGAATTTTGGATTAATGCCATGTCGTTGCTAACTGTATTTGTCTCCAGGTAAGTATGTGCAGTGGGCATCTTTAGAGAGCTTGGTGAGGAAGTGAGCAGCAGCAGCATTCATAGAATTGGCAGAGGAGATGGCGTAAGTGGGAAGAGTGACAGACGTCAAGCTCAAGGTCCCGAGTTTCACAATGCGTCAATCAACAATTGATTAGTTTTGCTCTTGCTCATCCTCAGCAGCAAAACTTTTGCTCCGGCTTCCGCTTTAAGCTTTATGATTGCTTGGCTCTTTTGGCTGTGGTGGTGATCCATTTCCACAGGAATCTACGCTCAGGACTCAGAGAACGCCTCCATCATCGCTTGTGTTTTCTTGCAGTTCCCTGAATAACGTATTAATCTGCAATTCGCCGAGCCTGTTTGATGTCTCAAAGACTGAAATTGAGAGCCTTTTCATGCCTAGTGTTTTAGGGGCTGAATTCTAAAGTATGAGTCTCACTCACCAACACAAAATTTCTGTAACAACAATGCACTTTCCATGTACCAACACACACACACACACAACATGCACTTTCTGAAGCGAAGAGTTGAAAGAGCCAAAGGCAGTCATAAGTTGAAGATAAGTATGAAATATTACAGCAAAGGATTCTGTTTATATCTTCACATTCTTTCAACACCTATGTTCGCCCATTAGTTCCCACAGTTGAAAGAAAATTGTTCTCTCAAGACCAAACAAATGAGACATGATTGTCTATTTCACACTTAAAGATCCCACGCCCTTCCGAGTTTATTCAAGTTTCAACCAAGCTTGAAAAGCCGCACAGGCATCATATTCTCTAATGAAAGTTAGTAAATCCTGCTGAGGAAACACACGATTCAGATAGAGCGAGGTAGGCTAAACCAAATTTATTAGATTGATAGCACGTAACCATCTTTTTGTCATACTGCACCTTAATCATAACTGCAAGATAATTTGACAAATTTTATACTGTCAACAAATACCCAAAAGTCAGATTGACAGAATAAATCCAGACGGACAAACAACAAGGCTTTCTGCTCTTCCAGGTTGTAAAAGTTACTTGGTTTAAAGGAGTTCCATCAGGTTGCTCAACTAACCTTTGATGAAGGCAGGTCCAGTATTATAGCGTCCTTGCAAGTTTATCACTTCTTCTTCAGTTTCTCTTTCATCCTTGCAACTGCAGACCTCAAAGTCCCTTCATCTTTGCAGAAGGTAAACCTTACTAGATTTTTTCCATCTTCAGGGTTCAAGTAAAATACACTTGTTGGGATTGCTACCACCCCTACTTCCTTGATCAGGTACTCACAGAATTCAATATCATTGCTCAAGCCAAATGGGGTGTGATCCACAACAATAAAGTACGTGCCACTTGATGGAAAGACCTTGAAGCCAACATCATTCAACCCTTGCACCAAAATTTCTTTCTTTGCCTTGTAATCCCTCTTTAGCTCATCATAGTAGGAATCTGGGGCATTTAGAGCTGTTGTAGCTGCCCATTGCATCGGTGTGGAGGTTGCAAAGGTAAGAAATGAGTGTGCTTGGCGCACTCCCCAAGTCAAGTGTGGTGGGGCAATAGCCCAGCCAATCTTCCACCCGGTTAAGGAGAATGTCTTACCCAATGAATTCATGGTCACAGTCCGCTCATACATTCCAGGAAGAGACGCAATTGATATGTGATCCATTTCAAAAGCCAATTTATCATAAACCTCATCGGTAAAGACCAGGACATCATTCTCAATGCAGAGGGATGCAATAGTATTAAGTTCCCCATGAGTAAACATCTTTCCAGTAGGATTATGCGGAGTGTTTAGAAGAACAGCACGAGTATTCTTGGATATAGTTGATTTAAGCTCATCAATGGGAACAGAAAAATTTGGAGGGCGCAAAGTTATGCACCTTATTTTTGCACCAGCCATGGAAAGTGTGGCTTCATACGAATCATAGAAAGGCGCAAACAGGATCACTTCATCACCAGGATTTATAAGACCTAACATAGTCGCAGCTATGGCCTCTGTACACCCAGATGTAACAGTAACTTCCTTCTCCGGATCAACAATAAGTCCAGTATCCTTCTTAAACCGAGCAGCAATAGCAGCATTGAACTCTGGAATTCCAAATCCACGAGCATACTGGTTTTTACCCTCCTTGATTGCTTGAATTGCCGCTTCTTTCACAAACTCAGGACCATCGAAGTTAGGAAACCCTTGGCCAAGGTTTATAGCTCCATGTTTGATGGCAAGCGTGCTCATCTGTGTGAAAATGGTAGTTTTGAACTTCTCCAACCGCTTTGCAACCTGAACATAAACATCAAGGTAACTTGAAAACAGGATCACTGGATTCATGCTGATATATAAATCAAGATGAACACAAGGAAGCAATCACCAGAAACTACCATTTTTTGGGGAAAAGGAATGAAAAATAGGGAAAAGATCAACTTGAAAACCATAAAACTGAAAATTCCAGATGCGCATAAAAAAAATTGAAACTTTCAGGCAATTAACCAATGAGTATCGATCGCCCTAGCATGAAAACAAAAACCATGTCTCATAGCTTGTTGCATTGGAGTAGAATTGCTTCACTTTTTTTATGTGAAGAGAACCAAAAGAGAGAGAGAGAGAGAGAGAGAGAGAGAGAAAAGCAATCAATCGGCATTGCTAGAAAGACCAATAAACAAAAGGAGTTGGGGTTACCTGGAGAGGCTGATCGGGCTTCTGGGAAGAATCGAGCGGCGGCGAAGGGGCCTCGTTTGGGGTGGAAATGGTGGTAAAGGAAGCCATAATGGGGGGACGAATGAAGGGTCCTGCTTTACGCGAAAAGGTGGAGAAGGTAGGGAGTGCGGAGGAGGGCTTAAAGCTGAGGGGACGAAGCATCTGGGACTGGGACTGAGATTGCGTCCAGATGCATTGAGCGGGCATCAGAGACGAGCCCAGCTAGGGTTTCTTTTCTTACTCGAACTCTGCTTGATTTGGGATTTTGGGTCTCTCAGCGAGCAGCCAGCAGCCAGCAGGAAAAGGAAACAAATTGCATCTCGCGGCTAGTTTCCTTCGCTGTATGAGATGCACATGATTTCTGCTACCTTTTCCTTTTTCCTTTTTCCTTTTTTTTGGCTTAAATTCACTATTAGTCCTTCAACTTTTATGCCTCACACGATTTGGTCCTTTAACTTTGACTCACTGTGACTTAGTCCTCAAACTTTCCAAATCATGCGACTTAGTCCTCAAACTTTTCAAATGGTGAGACTTAGTCCTTCAGCTGTCATGACAAACAACAACTTTAAGTCATAACTTCCAATCTTTCAGCAAAATGACCCTTCTTCTTAGGAACCCCCATTATCACCAAACTCATGAGTTAACAAAATTTACTAAATTGTTAAATTCAAAATTAACTAATTAAATAACTTACAAAAGGATAATTAAAAAATTATGTACAATAATTTAAAATTTTTTAATTATTTAATAATTTATATTTTGCTTATTTTTTTAGAAACTACTTTGGTTGATTTATAGGAAAAAAATTATCTTTTATGCACTCCACTATTGTATTGATCAATTATTATTTTTTTAAATATTTTTTATCACCTTTTTTTCTTAAAAAATTTGCAATATTAGGGGGTTATGAATTTAGAGATCATTTTAGAAAAGTTTTTTTTAAGTAGATTTATTGTTCAAATAATTTTCCAAATTAATATTTTTGGTATTAATAGTTTGTGATTTAGAATAAGTATACCATATCATCTTAAAACTAATTCATCCCTTGCAATTCTCATGCTAATGAAGATCGTACTATAATTTCCTTGGCTTTTTATCATTTATTTCCAAATAAAAATTTAAAAATTAATAGTAAAATTTGCCCACTTTTATATAGGTATTAGCAAAAACTCTTATGCTGGGTCTATAAACTTTTCCATTCTACAAAAAACCACAATATAAACCATAAAAAAAATAAACATAAAGATATGCCCCCCTTACAAAAAAAATAGTAAAAAAAAATTCAATTTCAGACTTATAGTATGTATAATTTAGAAGAAAGAAACCTAATAATTACTAATATGACATTAGCATTGAATCTCTAGAACTACCTTAATAGATAGTTTCCACTTAATTAGAATATTGACTTTTTTTTTCTTTTGATGGATTCCAACTAGAAAGCCAAAAAAATCATTTTTTATTTTCTCAACCTTTACTGTGATAATTTATTTTTCTTATATATTATCTTATTTTTTTATTAAAATAAATTCCCTATCATTAGCTATTTTTCCACCAAAAAAAAAAACAATCGAACTTTTAACTTTGGGATGATTTTTCCCTTATCTTCTTCCTTAGTTTTTCTTTACCTTCTTTATTTATTAAATTTCTTGCATATTAATGGTTTCTTTTTGTTTAATTTAAAACTTTTGTCTCAAATATAAATACTAGTTAGATTCCATTAAAAAGAATGGCCATTATTCTAAGTAAGTGGAATCAATCCATTAACTAGTTCCAAAGATTTGATACTAATTTAATATTAGTAATTGTTAGATTTCTTTATACATACTATTAGTAATTGTTTGAAAACTAAATCTACTTAAAAAAAACTCTTCCAAAATGATCTCTAAATTCATAACTCCCTAATATTGCACATTTTATATGAATAAAAAGTGAGAAAAAATACCTAGAAAAAATAGTTCATCAACATAATAGTGAAGTGCATAAAAGATAATTTTTTTTCCTTCCAATAAATCAACCAAAGTAATTTCTAAAAATAAAAAAATATAAATTATTAAATAATTATAAAATTTTTAAATTATTGTATATAATTTTTTTGAATTATCATTTTGTAATTTAATTAATTATTTATGTATTTAACAACTTAGTAAATTTTATTAATTTATGAGTTTGGTGATAATGGAAGTTCTTAAATGAAAGGGTCATTTTGCTGAAAGATTGAAAATTAGGGCTTAAAGTTGTAATTTGTCCTGATAGCTACAGGACTAAGTCACATCATTTAATAAGTTTGAGGACTAAGTCACTTGATTTTGTAAAGTTTGAGGACTAAGTCATACTGAGTCAAAGCTAGACTAACTCGTGCAAGTTGGAAAAGTTAGATGACTAATGATGCATTTAGGCTTTTTTTTTGTGTGGAAATTCCAAGGGTAAATTGCACTTGTGACCCTTAACATTTTATTATTGTCCTATTTTGGACCCTAACCTGAAAACTTTGCATATGATGTCCTCAATCTCAATTTTTCATTCTATTTTAGATCTTTGGAAGACAGAAAATGTTAAAAATAATGAAAATAACCACGTGGCATGCCAACTTGGGGCAGATGCCCAAAATTGGCCAAATCAGACATTTTGGGCCTATGTTACAAAAAAACGAAGAAATTCAAGGCCTGTACAGGGTTAGCGTACATCTATTCTTCCTCTTCCCTTCCCCATCGCCTTTAGCCCTCCTTTGCCTCCTCTGACCTCGGTTGATTGTTGCCCCTTCTTTTTTTTTTATTCCAACCCCTAATTTCGTCTAATTCCAATCCTCAATTTCGGCCACGGGTGCAATTTACCCAAATGTTTTGCTAGGTTAACGGTGGGAGACGAGTTGGGTTGCAGGTCTGACTTCAATTCGTTGGCCGGACAACTAAACGAAGGACGACGGTTGCTCGGGCTTTAATGGTGACATTGCAAAATGGGTATGACTAGGAATGGTGGAGGCAATCAGCAAACCGAAAGCAGTTGAGATGGATGCGAATCGTCCTTCCCCTCTTCTCCATCGGCTTGGCATGGACAGCTAAAGGGCAACATCTAGAATGTGTGGTGCAGCGTTAGGCAGATCGAGGGCAACTGACTAGGAGGGTTGATGGCGGCGGATGGAGGCTGGAAGGCATCAGAACGTCGTGCAACAAGAGGAGGCAAGGAAAGGCTGGAGCAGTGGAGGAGAGAGGAGGAAGGAGAGATGTAGGCTAATCCTATATAGGCCATAAGTTTCTTTATTTTTTGTAACAGAAGCCCTAAATGTCTAATGTGGCTAATTGTGGGTATCTATAGCTAGTGATTCATTGTATCATGTGGGCAACTACTCCAAGTTGGCATGCCACATAGCCATTTCCATTATTTTTAACACTTTCTGTCACCTAAAGGTTTAAAATGAAATAAAAAAAATTGAGATTAATGACGTCCCATGAGAATTTTTGAGGTTAGGGTCCAAAATGGGACAATAATAAACAGTTAAGGGCCACGGGTACAATTTACCCGAAATTTCAAATTTCCGTTAAAGTTTGGCTTAAATAAACATTTAGTCCCTTAGCTTTGAGAACTCGCACGAGCTAGTCCCTAAACTTTGAATTAGTGCATCTTCATCCCTCAAGTTTGCTTAATTAAGTGACTTATTCCCTCAACTTTTCTAATTAAGTGACGTCTGTGAGCTGCTTCTGTGGATTGAGAGTGGGGCTGATTCTCGTCAAGCTTGGAAATCGGCTTCTCTATAGTGACTGGTGGATTCTAGTTTAATGCTGTGTTGACTCCCTGCTTGATCTTTTGTACTTATAATCGACCATAACAGTGCAGTTTGGTTCCTTCCTTTCTTTCTTCGTTTCTGTAGATATAATCAATGCGGATCATTGATTAAGCCCAAAATCTTGACTGATCTCCCTGTTCTTTGCTGATGAGGAGCTCTCATGCGGGCTTCTAATCGGTTTTAGAAAGTTGGACAGTGGACTTGAACATCAATTTAAATGAGACATTAGTAGCTGTAGAAATAGAACGTGAAGCTTTTGGAGATGGAAGCGGTGAGTGAAAGAAATCAAGGCTAATAAAAATTACTTTTATTTTTTGGGTTCAAAGCTCAATAATGGTTTCCTTTCAAAAACCAATTATTGTTTGTTATAAAATTAAAGCACGCTGCTTGTGCTCTGTGCCAGAAAAATATCCTTGGAGAAAAGGGGAAAAGAACTGAGAATAGGGAGATAGGTAAGATTTGTGGATCAATTAATGATCTCCAGTGATTGTATGTATAAAAAATGAAGAAAAGAAGATTGGACTGGAACCGGCTGCCCTACTTCTGCCTGATTATACCGAGGCTCCTTCTGACACCTTTAAGATTTGGAACCGTGACGGCAATCTCCAAGCGGCAACCTCAAGGCTTCCTTTTCCTCGGCGACGGTGCTGACTCTCATGGTGTGCCGTCGGATTGGAAAATATTTGATGCCTTCAATAATGCTGGAGGTCCGATAAGTGATTCCGACGTCGCCGGATTTAGCGTGAAAATGAAAGTGAAGTCTTCATTCCTAACTCAGCACAGTCCCATACATGCCCCATTCCACATCAGCTACGCATATAACGTTGGTTGCCCTCCCGTCCAAACATGAACAAACCCATTTTGTAAAGTTTGAGGATTAAGTCACATTGAATCATAGTTTAGGGACTAATTCGTTAGAGTTGGTAATGTTAAGGGACTGACTGTGCATTTAGGTCTTATGGTTTTGAGCAACTGTCAATGGTTCTCATAGGACACCTCTTTAATTATCTCTCAGGCTACTTGTATCACCCGTGCATCAAAAATTCTTGGATGCACCGGGTGTATGTCCACCCGGTTACTTCTCAACGTGAATTTACGGTTAATGAGGCAGAATATGGAAATAGGTTCAGTTAGGAAGTCACGATTAGTTAGGAAACGTGAAAGTTAGAAAAATCAATTTACCATTTATATAATATTCAAATTGGATATTTTTCATACCAGTTTGAATTGCACTAATTCCCTCCCTGAAGAAGATCAAACTCTTTTTTTGCATCCAAGAATTCTCGTTATTAGAGTGTTAGATAATTTTTTTGGCTGAAAGTTCATATAAAATGGTGTTTGATTTAAATGAAAGCCCAGTAGTTGAAGAAGTGTATAGTGGTGCTGAGGCGGGGAAAGGCGAGGGGGAAGTAATTTGCGGTTGTGATGAAGAAAACAATTGCGGAGTAAACGTTCAATATTTCAAAAAGGGAAAAGAGGTCGCTGATGACTGTGTGAATTATGGAGAAGAATTAGGAGGTTTTTATCTAATTTATATGCATATATGTGTTTCACTGTAATTTCGTAATGGCATTAAGGATGTTTTTTTTATGCAGCATTCGATGCTGAAGGAGATGAAGAAGTGGATGTTGATGGTGGTGATGAAGGAGTTGGAGTCGAGGAAGGTGAAACTGAACAGTGTTTAAATTCTCGCAATATAGGATTATGTGTTTGAATTCTGTGTGAATTTGTTTTAACATTTGTCTGCAATTTTGTATGTAACTGTGTGGCATATGTATTAAACTGTAAATATTATGTATTAAAATGTGATATAGTTGTACGCTAATGGTTGTATGCATTATAAACCAGTATATTTTTTATCTATTTTTAGATTATATTGTCAACTACTCTATGATAAAAGGAGATAATGGGTTCGAAGATGTATCTTTCGAAGGTGTTAGTTTTGAGAGTGTGAAAGCGGCATATTCATTTTTTAGTCGGTATGCGGTGAATAATGGTTTCAAAGCTCGTCGGAATAAGCTTCGTTGGAGGCAAAATCAAGTAATTTCTATAGAGTACTGTTGTCACCGGCAAGGATTCAAAAAGTTAGCGAAGAATACAAATGAATGGTGGTTTAGTCATTACATTACTCCCTTTTCTCCTATACTTTTACACTCCTTATGAGGCTGTTTAACCCTATATAAATCATAATACATCATATCATCTCGTTAATAGTACCCCTACTCATTCATATTCTTATATTTTTACATACCCGATTATTTCAAAATCTGAGTCATTCTTCTCTTCTTCACCCCCTTCCGGTGTAAAACATTCCATAGAACTACCTTTACTTGCACCTCTGACTCGACGGACAACAATGGGGGTTTCCTTATATGGTACCCTGCATACCAGCAGACATTTTAGCTCCCATTCATATCACCACCACACAAAAAAACTGGTTAGACAAAATGAATTGAAAGGGTTCTCCATACAGTTGGTACTGTGAATAGTCTATCTCCCCTTCTCCCTGCTCACTGGACTCAGCACTTCCATCTTTCTTGGCCATCGTCAAGCTGTCATTATTTACAGAAAAAAAAATACCATTAACCACTATATCTCATGCACATGCGAAAATAGTACATGTATACTATTTTCAACCCCCACAAATATTGGTACATTACATACCCAGATTAGTAGGGGGTGTGTATATTGGTACATTACATAACCAAATTAATACATAACTAATACAAAATGTTGCATTACCTTTTCAGTTTACTAACTTGGTTGTTTTATATAATATTGTTATGTTTTATTATGTTAGCAAGGTTCATGAACAATCACATACATTAGACAACAACAACACCATACAACCACCATTCATGAACCTTGCTAACATAACAAAGCATAACAATATTATATTAAACAGCCAAGTTATTAAACTGAAAAGTAATGTATCATTCTGTATTAGTTATGTATTAATCTGGTTATGTAATCCACAATGACAGAATCACACAACTGTGATAGCACATTAAACATACACTAATCATAATGGAAAACCCAACAATCAAATAATCCAATGACAGAATTACATAAAACATTATTTATAATCATTTTTTAATAAAACACACGATTTATCATTCATGGAACTCTGCATTTCTAACTGGAAAAGTAATGTATCATTCTGTATTAGTTATGTAATAATATGGTTGTCTTTCACATTAATACAGCTCCCACTCAGTCTCATACATGTTAGATTCAGATAATCACAACGCTAATTTCAGACATTGTGTTCTTCCACCCACTAAAACAGAGATGTTCTTAGAATATACAAAAACAACATTACATCCAACATCTGCAAAAATACAAAACCAAACTACTCTACAAAACACAACCCAAACATGTCGGCATACAATTTAGACATAGAAGCACACGAATAGGACTTTCACATATAATGAACCTTGTTAACATCTCAGATTCAGAACAATACATGATAATTTCAAAGAACACCATTCACGAACCTTGCTAACATAACAAAGCATAACAATATTATATAAAACAGCCAAGTTATTAAACTGAAAAGGTAATGTATCATTATGTATTAGTTATGTATTAATCTGGTTATGTTATGTACCATGATAGAATTACACAACTGTGATAGCACATTAAACATACATAGAATTAATCACAACTGGAAAAGTAATGTATCATTTTGGTTATCCACTATATTAATCTGTATGTGTACTGTGCATATCCACACACTACTCATAATGGAAAATAGGACAATCTTTTCCCAATGCATTAAACTGGAATACAAATGAATGGTGGTTTATTCATCCTGTTTCCCCTTCGTTGTCTTTCACATTAATACAGCTCTCACTCAGTCTCATACATGTTAGATTCAGATCATCAAAACCCTAATTTCCGACATTGTTTTCTTCCACCCACTGACACAGATAGGACTTTCACATATAATGAACCTTCCTAACATCTCAGATTCAGAACAATACATGATAATTTCAAAGAAATCGCAACTCAACTGATGAACCCATAAAGTATGAAGTACTCTGATGCAATTGACACACATTCACAACACAAAAATCATGCCAGAATTTCATAAAATAAAATTCTAATCTAACCTTCACAAAATCGCGATCCCTGTCGTCCCTATCGCGAGTCGCGTTCCCTATCCCGATGCCTCCCCACCTGCGCAACGCCCTCGTAGATGATGGAGATGGCCGGCGTACTTAAGTCTCCAGTGCCTTCTCGTAGCGTCTTCTCCAATTTCCTGACTTTCGGTGCGGCGACAGTTGCGTTCAAGGAGGTCGGTTTAGGGTTGTGTAACTGGTGGGAGGTTTTTGTATGGAACTTGGAATCCGAAGAGGTAACTGCCTCATTTGATTCCCTGTTTCTCGCACGTTCCCCTTTTTTTAAAATTTCACTGACGGCAGGCGGGTAACGTCGTTACCTGGTGTATATTCTCTATTCTCCCCGTGCATTTTGGTTAGCCTCTAAACTTATATCTAGTTTGCTTCATTTGGCTCAACCACATCCCCCGATCTCCCCCCCCCCCCCCAAAAGTGTCTTTACCTTGGAGTCATCGGTTCAGTTTGCCTACTCAATTTTGTTCTACGTGAACGATGTGTGGAGCTCCTGTGTTGGTGTTGGCGCTGGAATTGGTGCAATGGTGTTAGTGACAAATTTTCCTTCTTCTTCATCTTGGGACTCTAGTTATCGTTTTTTGGGAAATTGCTCCTCTCCTTTAATGGCCGAAGTGATTGCCATCTTGGATGCTTTGTCTTGTGCCAGCAAGTTTCATTTGCGCAACATCACCATTCTATTGGATTGTTCTCAAGGAGTGGCTCAAATTTTTGGAAGCGGCCCAATGCACTCTGAGCTGGCTGATACAGTTAACCTTATTTGTTCCCTAGCTTCTAAGCTATTTTGTTCTTCCCTAGTAGCTGTTAAGGGAAATGTTGTTCAAGGTGCTCATGCCCTATCTACATACTCTCTCCAAACTCGTTTGTCCACTTGTTTTTAATTCCTTTCTAAGTATAAAAAAAAATTGTTATTAAAACTTTTTATCTAATTTTTAAGTAATGTTTTAAATGAACTTAAATTTGTCACTAATGTTAAAAACTTAATGAAAAAAAAAGGAAAAAAGTAACAAATTTTGAAATTTTTAGACGATGGTGTAAAATTTTAGGAATTTTAGGTAATTTATCCTTTTTTGCATGATAAGTGAAAACATAAAATATGAGATGTCAAAAACATTCTGAGAAAGAAAAAAAATAAATGAAACTGAAAAAAAAATTGTTTAACAAGTTTTTTAAATATAAGGTTTTAATTAATATACAGGCTATATAAACAATCATGCTATATAGAAATAATAATTTTTTAAAAATTTTCTTTCAATAGTTGTAAGATTTAGTAAAACTATTTAGATGTAGCATTAGTATATCCAATAAAAAAGAAAAATAAAGCACTATGAATATTATTTATAGATGATCAAATTTTTCTGAAAAAAATTCTTAAAGGTATGGAAATTTTATTTACCTATTATACTTAATAAAAAATCACTTATTTTTATTTTTTTATTTATCTATTATTTTTTAAATAATTATCAAAAAAATTTCATATTTTTATCTTTTCTCCAATCTGCACATAAGAAATTACCTAGAATTTTTTATATTTGTCAAAACTTACATTATTATCCTAGAATTTCAAAATCTACTACTTTTCCTCATTTTCGCTTGTCTTTTAATAGTCAGTAACTAACTTGAGCTCATTTTAGACCCATTAGTAGCTAATTGGAGCTCCTTTTAAAATATCAACGGAAAATTAGCACAAAAAAAAAAACTTTAGTAACCGATTCAGTCTCAACTCAAAATATTAATGAAAATTATGAGATTTTTTTAACCTTTTCTTTAGGTTTTCTTTTGTACATTTTTTAATGACTAGGATCAGGGTTCGAAGCATGAATTTTTTTGTTTTTTAGTAATAAGGCTTCATTGGAAAAAAAAAAAAGGCACCCATTAAGATAAGTTATACATGCAAAGCTATCAAGTTGGAAGTGGCAGCAGTAGGAGATTTAGCTAATTTGTTTTAACTTAAATTAACTTAATTTGAAAATAACTTATTTTTTATTTTTATATTTTTTTTATCCAGAATAAATTTTATTTGAAATATAATATTTTGTAGATCCAATAATTCATTGAAAATATAATTTTTATAATCTTATTTATTTTTTAGAAAATTTTCATTTTTATTGCCTAAAAATATAAAAATTTATACAAATTTAATAAATTCATAAAAATTTACTTTCTAATGGCTTATTATAGCTACATAATATTAGTTTTCAAATGAAATTAGTTTCAAGTAAAAAAGATGCAAAAATAAAAATAAATTATTTTAAATTAAATTGACTTAAATTAAAAAAAACGGCTCTAAGCCTATATCGGTTGCCCTAACCAACGAGTAATTAGCAGTAAAACAAGCCTGATTACGGCTTCATTTAGGAACAGCTTTTGTAATCAGTATTAGAGTTTTTGATAATTTATTTAACAGATGTGATGAAAATGCTGAAGCTAAAAGTTAAAAGCTACGATTGAATAGCTTTTTCAAAACTCTAACGCTAATCGCTGACGTTAATGTCAAACAGAGCCTACTTATTAACATCTATAACGCCTCTAGCATCATAAAAAATAATCACAAACAAAAAAAAAATGAACAATCTATTGATATCTGTGTCCATTTTTTGTAGCGTTGCCCAACATTTCGCCAGCATATCTACTACTTTATTATCCTCTCGAAGAACATGATGGATGCTATGAATTTTCAATTGATCAACCACAAACTAGACAACGGTGTAATTAGATATTTGGGATTTAGGGTGTGAAATTGGTCCTTAATTTTTTATTAATTATTTGTTAGTTTTCAACCATTTTGACCTTTATGAAGTATTTTTTGCCATAAGATCTAACGAGAATTTCACCAAAATATTCACCACATATAAGTTAATCATATAAACATCTACATAAAACTAGTCCATTAATTAAGGACTTTTTTATGTTCAAAAAAGGATATTTTGCTCTTCATAAAAGTTGAGAAAAAAAATTAAATTTTAGAAATTATGAGTTTTCTTGAAGTTATACCTTTATTTATTATGTTATAAGTAAATTACACCAACATTATTGGAAAAGAAAATGTTCTATATAAACATTGAGAAGCAAAATAAATTAATTTGATAACATTAATAGTTTTTTTTATAAATATATTTTTAATAATATACCTTATAATTTGTTTTTCTTTTTCAAAATTATTGAGGGTGTTATGGCACCTCCTTGCACCCCTAACTATGCCCCTGAAACTAGATGCATTCATTCAACTGAGGTACAAGTTTAGCACAATAAAATAAAGATGAATTGATAAAGTAGTTTACCACTTGAGAATCCATTTCCATTAACAAGGGTGAAGATTTAGTCTTAAAGCCACGCTAGGCCCTTCACAGAGTCTCTCGTGCCTTTGTCATGAGGCTGTCAGTACAGCCAGGGTTCATACTAAAATCCACTAAAGGTTGGCCTAAGGTGTTTCTAATGATCCCTCATATTCTAGCAGCATTCAGATTTCTTTGACACGAACCATCAACATTCAGTTTGAATGGGTTAGGAAGGGGGATCCCAACCAATATCAATAGAAACTCACTAGTTTATATTAGGATTGACAGTGGAGCCAAGAGCAGCAAATTCTACATTATTATGACAAATTCTTTGAGTCACCTTTTTTTATTGGACTCACAAATATTTCAAAAAATTCTCTTTATTCTCTTAACACCAAATTTCCTAAGATAGAACATCAATATTAAATTAGAAGGCAGATCAGAAAAGGAAGAAGCATGTTTTGGGAAGTGGCAATCTGCATCCAAAATCTCTTTACTATAAGTGTAATGATAAAAAAAATGTGAAGAATATTTTCCTCAAGATGATCACAAAAAACACAGTTAAGGTTGACATTCATTATGTTTTGAGCAAAGTGTAAAGAGGTAGGCAACTTTTCACTAAGCAAAAGCCAAAGTAAGAGTCAATTCATTTTAACTTAAGTCAACTTAATACAAAATGATTTATTTTTAGTTTTATTTTTATTTTTTTACCCAAAACCAAATTTATTTAAAAATTAATATTATATAGGTGTAATGATCGAAGGGCATGCCATGCATTATTACTAGACTTTTGATGAGCTACTCTTATGAGTATATAAGCAAATTTAATAGAGAAATAACCCTCATAAAAAAGATTCCACATAATAAGATCATCATCATTTTGAACTTCACTCGTAAAACTAGCTTTAATTTGTTTGAAGATGTTATAGGGAATATCCATCGAAAGGGTATGAGTATCCCATCTAGAATAGACAAATAGATTATCCTCTCCAAAGTTTAAAGGACTAGCAATTTTTCACTTAATGGTTCCTAATCCAAACCAATTGTTAAACTACCGGCTGGTATTTTTTCCCATTTATCATCAGTTTTATAGAAATACCAAGGGTAATTCCATTTTTTTTTGACTTCACACCAAGTGAGAAGGGCAACATTGAGTTGGTTCACTTTACCAAAACTTTTTCTTTTTTTGGTAATTAGAATTATTATAAGCACAATATATAGGAATTTCCTATATGAAAACTTACAGAGTGAAGTGTCTACCTAATAAAACTCAGGGAACTTGGGATACAATTTAACTATTTTCAGATTGTCTAATTTTTATGGGTGGTATGACACTATTCAAACCTTGCTTTGATGTCTAAGAGATGTCCTCTATTACTCACCCATCTAAGGATGCAAAGAAGTCCACTCTATCATATTTGCCTTAACATTTAATAATGAATCATGATGTCTTCCTCGTGGCTCACAATGCACAATAGACCGGCTGAGTCTGGGCCTAGGTTTGGAGGGACTAGCACAACTTGGCTATAGGCGTGCTGGGCCTGGGCCAGTCCTAACTCGATTATAGGCTGAGCCAGGCATGGGCTAGCCTAGGCCTTTTTTATATTTTTTCCCCTAATTTTTAACTAAAAAATGTTAGAGGAATAATTTTATTAAGAATAAAACATCACTAACGGTGTGAATTTTATTAATTTCAAAGCCAAATGACATTTACATGAGTTGGAACGGGCCTTACAAGGGAAAATGATGAAATGTTCTAAAAAATTTAATTAAAAAAAACCTATGATATGTACTCAAAAACATAATCAGATTAAATACGAACTATAAAAATCTAAGGATCCATCTCGTCAGCATTTTCATCGTCAAAACTCTTTTGGTCTTGCATCTATAATAAGCATTTTTTTTTAACTAACAAACCCTTAGAATACAGTTGTTGAGGGGCAAAAGAGTAATTCTTGGGGTAAAAAAATACTGCATGCTGTTGGAGGGGCTGCAATGTAATTAGGCTATTTTTTAAATCAGGAACTGTTGGAGCGCTGACTTGACCATTGGGACTGGACCGGATTGACCAGCCTGTGTGCAAGGCCTAATGCGGGTTGGGCCCATTCCCAAATTAGGCCGTGCTGAGCTTACTTCCAACCTCCTCCTTCCTTAGGCCCATAACCGCTTCTCTCTTACCCGTGTCTTACCCGGACCCGTGCCAAGCTGGGTTTGACCGGCCCTGAATTGGGTTTGACCCAGGCTAATCCTGAGTTGGGCTTTGCCCAAACTGCCCTAGTGAACACCTCTACTCGTGACTCTTCTCACAATTTCCCATGAGTAAAAAAAAACATGGGAAAAAAGCTGAAAGGGCTGAATAAGTCTGTCAACTTATGCAGCTGGGCCAACTAACCCACTTAACTCTTCTGGAGCCACCAAACGAGCCACTCCTCCGTTGATGGTGCACATTTAGGATATATATAGTCAAGTGTCTGACAATGTCCTGCCATATCACCGGAAGCAATTCCTTGGGAAGTAGGCAAGGAAGCCGGTGGTAGTGACCGGAGGTATAAAGAAGTCGCAGATCGGGAGGCATCAGAAGAGTACCGAACTTGACATCATGAAGCTTTCGTTCTGGAGGTTGGCGAGGGAAATCTTCAAGAGTTCAACATCGATCTCTGCTTGACTCGAGAAAAATGGAAGGAGCATTATAAAAGAAAAAGTAACTTAGGGCTCGTCTACCTACATCATTGAATTTGGGCCTACTAAGATCAAATTGGGCTAATCTCCAGTCCTAACTTGCTATGAATTCGATATGGCCCCCCTGATGAACTCTCACTGTGGCTGACATGGACCCCAGTGGCCATGTGCTCATTTGTGTGCGCGAGGACCCGCCTCATGAATGCAAGTGGCCCACCAACAACATTTTCCCCTTCCAGTTTCCAGCAACATTTCTTTTCACCTTAAGATTTCCGCCATATATATCAACTTTATTTCCTACCAATTGGCCTTTTTTTTTTTCGCCATCCCCTAGAGTTTGGCACTGATGTATTATATTTTTTGTGATTATAATTAGAAGCCGAAACAAGAATCTCTCCCAAACAAGTATTTTAACATACAAGACTAAATCATACCTATGATCCTTTGCTGAAGTGCTCAACCCCCTTTTCCTCATACCAAATTTGGCTTGTAGCAGACTGCTTTTAAATTGAAAGAAGAGTCAAACATTAAAGTGTTTTTAGGGGCGTTTTTTATTTTTGGAGAAAATGAAGAGTTTACTTATTTTTTATTTATATTCTGATTCATAGAAAAGCCGATGCTATAAGAGAATATTTTACTATTTAGAGCTAATTTATTTTAATTTAACTTAGATTAATTCAAAATAAATTATTTTTATTTTTACTTGGAATCAATTATGTCATCTCCAACCAGAAAATTATTTAGGCGTAATAATTTATTACATGAAAATTTTTTATAATATTAATTAAATACAATTAGGATTTTAACCACAACCAATTACATTATCCAAGATTTTTTTGAAGCTGCCTATTAAATACACTTAAACAGTCTCAATCCAACTGCAACAACCCTTTTTTTTTTTTTGCTACCACTGGCGGAGCTATAGCCCATCCTAAAATTTCGATACATTGTGTGTGTGTGTGTGTATAATGTAGTATTAAATTTTACATATAATAAAAAATTAAGCCCATTTTTCAGTATTCTTGTTAAGTTTTAGTGGCCTATTTATTATCAAATAATTAATTGAATCCCATTTTATTTATTAATTATTTTAGCTCCTAGTACTCCAACCCACATCACAACAAAAGAAAAGCTATACCTTCTTTGTCTAAAGACATTGTAAATGCAATGAGTTTAGTGTCATATACAAGAAGGTTTTCAGAAAAATTAAGAGATAACAATGAGATTCTTTCTTTTCAAGTGTTACAAAGTTTTGTAAATGACATGATATTGATATTCTTGATCTAAGTAGTTCATATTTTGAAGGTTGATGCAGTCGATAATGAGATGATGTTACAAATGAGCATTACTATTATTTTGACATATTCAATGAAGCCATAGATTTTCAGATAAGGAAATACGATCCAGATTTGATAATAAAAGTGGTTGAATTTTTAAAGTTTTGTGTGAGTTTGGATCCAAACAATAGATATGAAGCCTTTGACATTGATGCTATTTATAGCATTGCAAAAAAATATTATCGTCTTGATTTTACAGAACAAGAACCAAAGACATTGCAATTCTACTTGAAGTATTTTTATGTTGATGTGCTCAGTCATCCTTTGTGGGAAAATTGTCATCTATTGTCAAATTATATCAAGATTTAGTAGTAACAAAAAAGTCAAACCAATATTAGCTTATTGATAGGTTAATTTGTTTTATCTTGATTTTTATAGTATCTACTGTTACTACTAAACGTGCATTTTTAGCAACAAAAATTGTGAAAACTTGACTACTTAGCAAAATAAATGATGAGTTTTTGGCTAATAATTTGGTTATTTACATTGGACGAAATATTACAAAAACTTTTAGTCTGAACTCTATTCTGAAGAATTTAGTTTGTTGATATGAAAAGAGCGTCGTGCACAGTTTAAATTGTAAACATTATTTATCTTTTTTAAGTTATTTAATTATGATACTATAATATAAATAATTTTTTTTTATATTGTTGGTTACCCTAAATAAAATTTCCAACTCCATCATTGTTTGCCACACAATTGAACAATAACTAGTTCTTGACTTACTTTAACCAAATCAAAAATCTTTTTTTTTTCTCATAATATAATCACGTAGGACATCTAGAAACTAGAAGGAAGCAACTTTCTCCTTCATCATTCATAAAAAACATCATCATGAGTAAGTCTAGGTAACAGTTAATTATGATCCGTTCTGAACTTCTGATGTGTTAAAAAGTACAAAAACTGTATGAAATCGGTTATCAAATGCATGATCATCGGGCATCGACATTGGAATCTGAGTAACTGCAAACCTAATTACATCACGCTAAAAGTACAGGAAAATTACTTATCCTTCTTTATAATTAAAAACGAATTAAGATAGACTTGCTCTCTCTCTCTCTCTCTCTCTCTCTCTACGAGGAGTCTACTTCTGATCTAATAAAATTTGAAAAAAATAAAAACCTTTTAAAATGAGTTTTCTTTATTTAATTTTCCCAAGCCAATTCTATCGTGGGAAGTCTCACTTAAGGGGACAATTATTATCTGCTACTTAATTGATTCCGGCTAATGCAAGCTCCATCGTATACTACTAATTATTCAAGTTTCAAATATATCAATCACGCCCATAAAAAACCTTTTTCAAACACCCAGACAAATATTTTTCTGACGTACCTGGACAAGTTGGATGGAAAGGAGCTCTTTTTTTTCTTTTTTTTTTTTTGAAAGGAAAGGAACTTTTTTGATGACATAGTTAGGAGTATATTAATCTGTAGGATCAACCATATTAATGTGGTCCTAAACCCATTAATTTAAGTGGAAAATTTAAGAAAGGAAAAACAAACTCAATTGCCAGAGCACTCTCAATCATCGATGGCTCTAAACTTTTAAATTGAAATAAAAATCCAAGATTGGCAGGAACATTCCGACGAATCTTTCCCAGTTTTTTGATTATTTTCAGACGAATTCTAAATCTGCGCGAGCGCTTACACATGTCGGAGAGAGATCGCTTAACCGCTGATTAATCCCACTCCTATTTAACCTGTGATTGACACGTGACTACAGGTTGTGTATCACCAGTTTGTTCTGATTATCACCTAATTTTGGTTTCTTGCACCAAATTATGGAAAGAACACAGAAACGAGAAACATATGATTATGCACCAATTAATGATATTTGTTCCGATTTGGGGATGGGGTTGCGGTGTGCTAGGTATACCGTCCGCCTAGCTTCACGTCAAGAATAGATGGAAAATGGATGGGCAAATCACACATTAACTAACATAATTCGTTAAAGTTAATGGGTCTCCACTTCACTACTAGAATAAGGCTGTTTTTCAATTGGTAAATTACTAACAGCCTACGTGTTAATAATTTTCAACACGTCAAAATGTTGGTACAAAAATTTAAAATTACCAACGCGTTGATGATGCATTGATAATTTATCAACGGCTCAATGCATTAGTAAATCAACTGTTTTTCAACAGGCAAATTGCTAACGTGTACGTATGTTGGTAATTACCAATGTGTGTGCCCTTTGATAATTTTACCGATGTACTTGCACGTTGGTAAATTTACCAATGCGTGTGTGCGCGACGTGCTGACATGTTGGTAATTATAAATATATATTATTATATTTCTAATAATAATAATAATAATAATTATTATTATTATTATCATATATAAGAATATATACTTCACTTATATCATATATATACATTAAATATATATATGATACATACATACATTAAATAATGTATCATCTGTATCATATTTATATATTTTTCATTAGAATAATAATATGTATAGTTTTAAATATAATTCTTACTATTATTGTTATTATTAAAAATATAATAATATATATTTAAAATATGTCATATAATAATCATATATGAAATTATATATGTTACAAAGTATAGTTTTAAAATTTTAGAAAGTAAAGTAATATTTTTAAAACCTTTTTTACAAATAAAAATTATAATTTAAAATATGCATTATCATACACATAAATAATAATAATAATAATAATAATAATAATAATAATAATAATAATAATAATAATAATAATAATAATAATAATAATAATAATAATAATAATATCATATATAATAATACGTACTTAAAAAATATCACATATATACATTAAATATATCATAAATGCATACATTAAATAATGTAGATTATTTATATATTTTTTATTAGAAATAATAATAATATGTACATTTATATTTATATTTTTATATATATTCATATTGATATTGTCAGTTATATAATTTTTATATAATATTTATAAATATATACTTGTTTACACACACACACACACACACACACACACACAATTTTTAATAACTATATATATATACAATTTATAATATATATGAACATATTTTTATAGTGAAATTTAAATTCATGGTTTTAACGTATATAATAAACTAATTATCATTTGCAATTCATATAAAAAACCATAACCCTAACCTAACTATAAAGCCCAAAAAACTCATAACCCTAACTTAGCCATAAAGTCTATAAAGCCCAAAAAACCTAAACCCCTAACCTAGCTATATAAAAACCTAACTATCCCTCTCTCATTCCTAGTCCCCCTTCTTTGTCGTTTCTCGCCTCTCACCCTCTCCTTCCTCTTTGCAAAAATCCAGCCTCTTAGCACCCTATCCCCGGCCGTCGATCACCCTCCGTCCATCGATCTTCGTCCTCGTATTATCTTTTTGCCTCCTGTCTGTTGATCTCCCTCTTTAATCTCCCTCTTGTCCGTCAATCTCTCTCTTTGCCTCTTGTTCGTCCGTCCTCGACCTAGTCGTTCTCCCTCCGCTGGATAGCTGTTCTCCCTCCACCAGATCGCTGTGCATCCTTCTTCCACAGTTCTTTTTCTGCCAATATTCGGACAAATGCCTCATCACTGAACCGCCTTGCCAATGCCTTATTGCCTATCCATCTCTCTACCTCTCCCATAGCGATGGGTCTTCTCCTATCTTCACAAATTTTGATCTTTATTTTGTAACCCAAATATGTTTCCTCCCTTCTTTACTTATTTCGATTTCGATTTTGTGAATAATTTGATGTTTGAGATTCTGTACTTTTAGTTGCAATTTTTGTGAATGAACTTGTAGATCCGGTTATCCCGTTTTGATTTGGTAGATTTGGTTGTTTGATTTTGGTAGATTTGGTAGATCCTGTTGTGTTTATTGTCGTGAATGTTTTTATTTCTGTTAATTTTTGGTTAATTGCTGTGATATTTTTAATTTGGTCAATTTTTGAATAAATTTTCAAATTTTTGAATTGTTGTGAAATTTAAAATTTTTATTAATTTTGGTGAACTTTTACCGAATTTTGTGAATTTTTTTAATTTTGTGATTTTTGGAAGTATTATTATAATTTTGTGCAATTTTTTTTTAGTTTTTTTTTATGTATTTTAGTGAATTTTGTGGTATTAATGAAATATTTGTTATATAATTGTACTAAATATAATTTTTAGTCAATATAACATTTAGTAAATTTGACATAGATTTTTTGGTTTTGTTATATTAACGTTGGAATTCTTGGCGCACCAAGATCCTTTTAAGATAGGATTTAAGCTCATTGAGTTAACTCTAGCTTGAACAGCTATCTAAGGCAGCTAAAAGTAGCTCCCTTTAGCTCAAGTCAGCTCATTTCAGCTATAAGTAGCTCAAAGTAGCTGGACTTCAGCTCAAGTTAGCTCAAGTCAGCTCAAGTCAGCTCACTTCAGCTTCTGGTAGCTGAATGTAGCTGGACTTCAGCTCAAGTCAGCTCACTTCAGCTATAAGTAGCTCAAAGTAGCAGGACTTCAGCTCAAGTCAGCTCACTTCAGCTTTTGATAGCTGAATGTAGCTGGACTTCAGTTCACTTCAGCTGAGAGTAGCTAACTCCAGCTCAATGTCAGTTCAGGGAACTAGACCTTAGTTCATGGAGCTTGATTGGAGCTCAGAGAAGCTCAATGGTGCATAAGTAGCATAGTGAGCTAGCTTTGTGCCAGCTCACCTTGCTTTTTAGCTCAAAACTACCAAGAGACACATCTTTTGTGTAAAGGTATGTCTCTTCATCAAAAGAGATTACTATTGGCTAAAAGAACATGTCCTTTCATCCAAAGGAAGTGTTCCCTGAGTGAAAAGACATGTATATTCGGCCATGAGGGTGGTTGGGGTGGTTATTGCACCAAGAGTGATGTCTTATGACTTCAATGGACATGTATATTCGGCCATAAGGTAGTCATGGGGTGGTTATAGGCCAAAGGAAGTGTTCCTTGGCTAAAAGACATGTATTTTCGCTACCATACATGACCCTTGGCCAAAGGAAGTGTTCTTTGGCTTAAAAGACACTTTTCTTGGCGTAAAAGTGTGCCTTTTGGTCATCTATAAATAACCTTTAGAGGCCAGCCATTTTAAGCACGAATTTGCACTCCATTTGCTCTATTTTCTTGAGAGAAAATTGTTCTCCTCCTATTTCCTTTAGAGGCTGAAATATTAAACACTTCTTGAGAGTATTGTGGGTGGATTTACATAGAGATTGTTCATCTCTATTGCAAGCTTCAAGGCGCTCCTCTAAGATCAAGTTCTCCCTCAAATTTTTTCACTAAAGATAACCAAGAAGAAAGGTGCACATCTTTTCTTGGTTTAGTAGCATGTTAGGTTTCATTTTCGTATGTTCTTAGTAGCATGCTAGGATTTATTTAACACAACTTGTATGTGATCTTGATATGTTATATAACATGTTATGCATGCCTATATCCATGTTGAATTCAAATGAACAAATATGCATGTGGCATATACATGAGCAGATAACATAAAAGTATGTTATCATAAGATCCTGAAATCTTCAATTGGTATCAGAGCCTAGGTCATGAAAATGTATATGTTGCATGTAGTAAGCATGATTTAAGATCATACATATGTGTATGATTTTGATAAAGGCTAATGAAGGATATGTGTATGAAGCAATGAGGGCATGTTTGTGTATTTCTGATTGAATGCTATATGCATCTCTTTTGCCATATATGAGCATGTTAGAAGTTGTTTCATACACATGTTGCTTTGTTGAGTCTTGTTGTGTAAATTGAACTTAAACATATGAATTGCATCAATGTAGATGGCTTGTTAGAATATAGTTGCAGAATTAAACCGTGACCTCAAATTGGATGGTGAAAACTATTCAATTTGGCAACAGAAGGTCAAATTCATTTTAACTGAACAAGATACTCTTGATGTGCTCACTCAAGAGATCATGCCTCCTGCTGAGGGACAGGATAGGACTATCTATGAAGCATTCCTAAAGAAGAACTCTATGTGTAGAGTCACTCTTCTCTCCACTATGGTGGATGAGATTATGGTGGAATTCTCCATGCTTGAGGGGGCCAAGGCCATATGGGACTCAGTCAATGCCAAGTATGGAGATGTTTCTGTAGAGAAACAATGCTCAATGATTCTCAGGTTTGAGAATTATGTGAAGCATGCTGATCACTCTATGAGTGCTCATTTGCGTGAGATGTCACGCATGATCCACCAGCTCAAGACAGTAGGGCATGTGCTCATTGATGAGCAACAAGTGCAAGCAATAATCCGTTCCTTGCTCGATGAGGAATGGCAGTTGATGAAGGTCAACTTACGCCATAACCCTCAAATAATGTCATTTGATGACATTGCTCGTCACCTCCTCCTTGAGGCTGAAGCAATGGCCCTCAATAACCATTCTAGGGCATATGTTGCCTCATCTTCTATCCAGAAGGGATGGAAGAAGAATGGTGGGAAATGAGGGCTGGGAAAGGGCAAGGGAAAAGGTCATGCTTCCAAGAAAAAGTTCAAGAAGAAGCGGGACATAAGCAAGCTGAAGTGCTTCAACTGTGGGCATAAAGGACACTTTGCAAAAGATTGCAAGGGTCCACCCAAGGTACATACATACCCTTCTACTTCCATTGTACATGTTGTGCCATTTACATTACTAACTGAGTGCAATTCTTTGTGGATTGTAGACTCGGGAGCAACAGACCACATAGCCCGGGACAGGTCCTGGTTTGTGGCCTACAAGAAGCTCTCAAAAGGAGCTAAGCACGTTTTAGTGGGGAATGATGCTAGGCTGGAAGTAGAAGGCATAGGAACATATAGAATTCCTGTGGATATTGGATATTTGTATCTAATAGATGTATTGTATGTACCAAACATTTGTAGAAATTTGATTTCTATAAGTTGTATGTTGAAGTACAATTGTTGCTTTAATTTCTTTAATAATAATGTGTCTATTATTAAAGATGATCAGATAGTATGCACTTGTTCAGTTAATAATGGGCTTTATGAGTTGAAGCCAACTAACCATTCTGTTGCAAGTTCTAGGTGCTATGTGAAAGAGGTCACAAATGAAATGAGATGGCATGAGAGGTTAGGTCATATTGGTCAAGATAGAATGGATAAGCTAGCCAAGAGTGGCTTGCTAGGTTTCTTGACTAAGGTTGTCCTTCCAAGTTGCCAATCATGCCTAGAGGGCAAAGCCACAAGAAAGCCTTTTGGCAAAGCAACTAGGAGAAGTGAGACACTAAGTTTAGTTCACTCTAACCTGTGTGGGCCAATAAGGGTTGAATCCAAAAATGGATTTAAGTATTTCATCACATTCACAGATGATTATACTCGTTTCACCCACATCTACCTACTAAGAAACAAGGCAGAGGCCTTAGCATGCTTTGAGAAGTATGTACACTTGGTTGAGAACCAAGTAGGTAAGAGGGTTAAGTCCTTGAGGACAGATAGGGGTGGAGAGTATACATCAAATGCATTCAAGGCATTTTGTGACTTGAAGGGTATTGAGGGGGAGTTCACTCTTCCTTGGACACCCCAACAGAATGGAGTGTCTGAGAGGAAGAATAGAACTCTTATGGACATGGTACGTTCCAAGATGGCAAAGGCCAACCTAGACATCACTTATTGGAGTGATGCACTGCTGTGTGCAGTTCATGTCCTTAACAGAGTACCCACCAAGAATGTGAACTCTTTTCCATATGAGTTATGGAAGAAGAAAACTCCTAACCTAAGCTATTTACGCCTTTGGGGTTGTTTAGCTTATGTTCACATAACGGACCATCCTTTGGAAAAGTTGGGTCCAAGAAGGAGGAGGTGTGCCTTTCTTGGTTATGCTGAACAGTCCAGGGGTTATGTGTTCTTGGATATAAGTCACAAAACTGGGAACATCTTTGATACAAGGAATGCTAATTTTGTGGAGGATGAGTTCCCCAAAGTTGGTGAGCGTGGTGACTTAACCTCATTAAGCCAGATCCTAGATGAGGATCAACCAAGTGTCATAAGGACACCTGGGACACATGCACCTACTCTAGAGGGAGTACCTCAACCACATGGAGCAATGGCTCCAGAAATGCCTGTTGTTGTGGACCAACATGAGCAAGACCTCCAAGAGGAAGGTTTTGTTCAAGAGGGAGTTGAGGATACTCAAGAGCAAAATGTTGAGCCTCAAGCGATGGAGCATGAGTTGCCTCCATCTCAGCCTACATTGAGAAGATAAATGAGGAAATTTGGACCACCTAAAGAATGGTGGATCTTGGATAGTGAGGCAAATTTGGTTGCATCTGAAATAGATGAGCCAAGTAACATTAAGGAGGCTCTTGAGGGTGCATAGAGGGAAGAGTGGCTAAATACAATGAAGGATAAGTTGCATTTAATGCATCTCAATGGGGTTTGGGAGCTAAGTGATCTTACAAGTGGGTTCTCAAGATCAAGGTGAACTCTGATGGAAATATCGAAAGATACAAGGCCCGTTTGGTGGCCAAGGGTTTTACACGGAAGGAGGGTGTTGATTTCAAAGACACCTTCTCTCCTGTTGTAAAATTCACTTCCATCAGGATATTATTTGCCATCGTGGCAAATCTAGATCTAGAGTTACATCAAATGGATGTAAAGACCGCCTTTCTTAATGGTGATTTGAGTGGAGAAATATATATGAGACAATCTGAGGGGTTTGTCCAAAAGGGTCAAGAGGACAAGGTATATAGACTAAAGAAGTCTATCTATGGTCTTAAGCAAGCTTCAAGACAGTGGTACTTGAAGTTTCACCATGCAATCACAAGCTATGGCTTTGTGATGATGCATGAAGACCATTGTGTGTACTTATACTCTTCTGGGTCTAATTTTGAAGTATTGACTTTTTATGTAGATGATATAATGATTGCAAGTAATGGGCTTACGTTGTTAAGTACCATCAAGGGATGGTTATCTTCCACCTTTGGCATGAAGGACATGAGGGAGGCTGCCTTTATCCTAGGGGTTAAAATCTTGAGGGATAGAAATGCAAGGCTGTTGGCCCTTTCTCAAGAACCTTATATTGATAAGATTTTTGCAAGGTTCAACTTAACAAACGCAAAGCCCATTGGAGAGGACTTGTGTCCTAAGACTCCAAAGGAGAAGGAAGAGATGGCTCAGGTCCTCTACCTAAGTGCCATTGGTAGCTTAATGTATGCCAGGTTATGTACAAGGCCAGACATCAGCCAAGCGGTTGGACTTCTAGCAAGATATTCTTCCAACCCTGGTCTGAAGCATTAGAAGAGTGTCAAGAGGATCCTAAGGTACCTCAAGGGTACTAAGGATTATTGGCTTTGTTACCAAGGTAAAGACCTTGGTTTACGTGGTTATTCTGATGCTGATTGGGGAGGAGATAGAGACTCCAGCAAGTTTACATCTGGTTATATTTTCATGCTAAATGGTGGGGCTACTACTTTGTGTAGTAAGAAGCAAACTTGTACAACATTGTCCACAATAAAGGCTGAATTTGTTTCATCTGCCTCAGCTGTACAAGAAGCCCTTTGGCTAGGTTATTTCCTTAAAAATTTGGAGTTTGAGAAACCTATTACTATCTACAGTGATAGTATGGCAGCGATGGATTATACCAAGGACCCCAAATACCATGGAAAAACCAAGCACATTAGCATGAAATATAACTTTGTGAGGGATGCAATTGAAGAGGGTGAAGTTAGGATTGAGTACATTTCTACAGACTTGATGGTGGCAGATCCTCTCACTAAGCCATTTCCACCACTTGTATTTGCTCGATACGTTAGAACAATGGGTCTTAGAAGAATGTAAATGTTGGATGTACTTCACTTCTTTGGTGTCACACATGTTATGTATTTTTTTGAAATAATACAGATTATTTTATGAAATACTCAATTCAATTTTGTGAATCACAACGAACAAATGAACATATCAAACATAGGCAGAGGATGACTTTCTCACACAAGTCATCCGCCCTTGATCTTTGTGTAAGATTAAGGATGAGACTAGCTAAAGACTTAAATGAAACTTAAGTGGATAATACATTTAAGTGGGAGTCATGCTCCAACACAGACACTTTAGCTTTTATGGTCGCCTTGATTATAAGTAATCAAGATTCAATGCTTTGGTGCATTCAGTTTGTATGACCATTCATACATCTTAGCCTATGTTAGATGTAAGCTAAGGCTTACATGGAGAAATTTCATGATTATTGACATGTCCTCCTTTTATGTGTTAAGAGGAGTACATTTCATGGTGTTTTAAGAGGGAGAAATGACACACTCCTCAATTGGAATGAAGATCACTCCAAGTGGGAGTGACATGAGTAAAACACCTTAGAAGTGTATTATGGAACTTTAATGGATGTGTTTCCAAGTGTTCCATGACCATGAAATACGACCAGAGAAGAATTTAATCAAGTTGTCTCTATTCTTGCTTAGTGTGAGATTCTTCGATTCAGATTCTTAGTGACTATGTCTTGCTATTAGGAAGTTGAGTTAATTATGGTTACTTTGATTGGTTGTCGAAGGTCTTAGAGAAATGAGATTGGAGTATCATCTTTTTGGGTAATCATGTTAACTCATTGACCTAAGTAGTTGAAGCTAAAAGGAAAGACATTAAGATGATACACGTTCACTAAATTCAATCTTGGGCCCATATATTACTGTGAGTAGTATGCTAGATTGAATGACAAGTGATTGAAATGAGTATTCAATGCTTAATACAATTATGGATTTCAAGGAGTTGAAATTCTAAGAAAGAGACTGATTATAATTAAGAAGTGTATCATATGTCTGGGGTCTGAAAGGCATAACTTGATGTGTTCAAGCAAGCTTGATGTGTTTAAGCAACACACTTGAATTTGATGTGTTCAAAGGAAAGTTTGAAGAAGTTCAAACTATGAGGAGAGGACAATCTTCTATTGAGAGTCTAACAACCTCAATGGAAGAGACTTAGTGTATGTGCCTGAGGTCGCACCCACAACTCTATATATGTAGAAGTATTTGGATCATTTTGGCTATTAGGATTAAGGAGTTTGTTTTGAGTGGGAGCTGGAAGCTTAAAAGCATCTTAGTGCGAGTGGGAGTTTGTTGGAATTCTTGGCGCACCAAGATCCTTTTAAGATAGGATTTGAGCTCATTGAGCTAACTCTAGCTTGAACAGCTATCTAAGGTAGCTAAAAGTAGCTCCCTTTAGCTCAAGTCAGCTCACTTCAGCTATAAGTAGCTCAAAGTAGTTGGACTTCAGTTCAAGTTAGCTCAAGTCAGCTCAAGTCAACTCACTTTAGCATCTGGTAGCTGAATGTAGCTGGACTTCAGCTCAAGTCAGCTCACTTTAGCTATAAGTAGCTTAAAGTAGCAGGACTTCAGCTCAAGTCAGCTCAAGTCAGCTCACTTCAGCTTTTGGTAGCTGAATGTAGCTGGACTTCAGTTCACTTCAGCTGAGAGTAGCTAACTCCAGCTCAAGGTCAGTTCAAGGAACTAGACCTTAGTTTATGGAGCTTGATTGGAGCTCAGAGGAGCTCAATGGTGCATAAGTAGCATAGTGAGCTAGCTTTGTGCCAGCTCACCTTTCTTTTTAGCTCAAAACCACCAAGAGACACATCTTTTATGTAAAGGTATGTCTCTTCATCAAAAGAGATTACTATTGGCTAAAAGAACACGTCCTTTCATCCAAAGGAAGTGTTCCTTGAGTGAAAAGACATGTATATTCGGCCATGAGGGTGGTTGGGGTGGTTATTGCACCAAGAGTGATGTCCTATGACTTCAAGGGACATGTATATTCGGCCATAAGGTAGTTATGGGGTGATTATAGGCCAAAGGAAGTGTTCCTTGGCTAAAAGACATGTATTTTCACCATAAGGTAGTTATGGGGTGGTTATAGGCCAAAGGAAGTGTTCCTTGGCTAAAAGACATGTATTTTCGCCACCATACATGACCCTTGGCCAAAGGAAGTGTTCTTTAGCTTAAAAGACACCTTTCTTGGTGAGGTAAAATTCATTTGTAGTCCCTTAACTTTTAGGTTCTTCCTAATGTGGTCCCTTAACTATTTTTTTGTATCTTAAAGTCCCCTAACTTAAGAATCGTGTCCTATTGTAGTCCCAATCGTCAGATGAGACGTTATCTCTCACGGATTTTGCTGATGTGGCTTATGCTAACCCTGTTTTGGGTCCCACAATGTCTAGGTGTCTCACATATGGGTTATGTATGTTGCCACGTTGGTTTGCTTGGCGGGATTAAGCAGGTAGAGGGCAGGAACCGGAGAGAGCGCTGTGCTTCAAGTCGAGTCAGGTCAGGGATTGTGACACAAACGGAGGGACCGAGCCAGAGAGGCGGTTATGGCAGAGCACGATGTTGGAGAGTGCTGGCAACGTCCTGATTGGACGAGGAATCTCTCCGGTGAACTGGTTATAGCTGAGATCAAACGTCCTTAAACCTGTCAATTCTCCAAGACCAGCGGGAATCTCTCCGGAGAGGAAGTTCCTGCTGATGGCGAGGAACCGGAGCTCCTTCAACTGTGAAATCGTTTGCGGCAGAGACCCAATGATCCGACCCGGAACAATCGTGAGTTCGGTGAGAGAAGAGAGCTTCCCAATGGCAGGGTCGATTCTTCCAGAAAAACCCGGAGACCCAGCTCGTGGGTCACCAAGATTTAGAGCGATCACTTTATCAGAATCGCAGTAAACTCCGGCGAAGTTACAGGGATCGAAAGTGAAGTCCCAAGAAGCAAAAAAATTGGAACCCGGCAAATCATCCGGCGACTTCCTGATCGATTGCAGAGCCAAAAAATCAACAGGGTCCAATATGGCGGCAACAAACACCTCACAAGGAAGAAGAAGCAGAAACAGAGCAGAGATCAACGTCCCCTGCGCTGCCATTGCAGTACACGTACAACCCGAAGATCAAAAGGGTCGAACCGAATGCAGCAAATGGGAATTCCAGAAGTGAATAAATACCAGAGAAATCAGAGGCTTTTGGGCTGGCGAAGATGACTTTTCCGTGAGAGGGAGGGAGCGATTTCTCGTGAGCCAGAAACTAATATAGGAGCATCAAAAGATTGGCTTGGAAAAGAAGCCAGAATTGTGATTCTTGTTCATGAATCTTCTCCTTTTATATCCTCCACTTCTTTCAATGACAAAGGAAAAGCATCAGCTTTCTTATTCGTAGCAATACAGATTTCTTGCTTAATCCTGCTCTCTACCTGCTTAATCCCGCCAAGCAAACCAACGTGGCAACATACATAACCCATATGTGAGACACCTAGACATTGTGGGACCCAAAACAGGGTTAGCATAAGCCACATCAGCAAAATCCGTGAGAGATAACGTCTCATATGACGATTAGGACTACAATAGGACACGATTCTTAAGTTAGGGGACTTTAAGATACAAAAAAATAGTTAAGGGGCCACATTAGGAAGAACCTAAAAGTTAAGGGACTACAAATGGATTTTACCCTTTCTTGGTGTAAAAGTGTGCCTTTTGGTCATCTATAAATAGCCTTTAGAGGCCAGCCATTTTAAGCACGAATTTGCATTCCATTTGCTCCATTTTTTTGAGAGAAAATTGTTCTCCTCCTATTTCCTTTAGAGGCCGAAATATTAAACACTTCTTGAGAGCATTGTGGGTGGATTTACATAGAGATTGTTCATCTCTATTTCAAGCTTCAAGGCGCTCCTCTAAGATCAAGTTCTCCCTCAAATTTTTTCGCTAAAGATAACCAAGAAGAAAGGTGCACATTTTTTCTTGGTTTAGTAGCATGTTAGGTTTAATTTTCGTATGTTCTTAGTAGCATGCTAGGATTTATTTAACACAACTTGTATGTGATCTTGATATGTTATATAACATGTTATGCATGCCTATATCCATGTTGAATTCAAATGAACAAATATGCATGTGGCATATACATGAGTAGATAACATAAAAGTATGTTATCATAAGATCCTGAAATCTTCAATTAATTTATAATTATTCGTACATTAATTTATTAAAATTTAATGGGAATTATACGATTAACTATTTTAGATTTATTCACATATTTTTTAAAAAAATAATTTCAATTTCCAATGACTTCTCATTGGAAACTGTTTTAATTTTTTAAAATGCTAAAATAATTACCAACGGTTTAGCATAATGGAAATATTACCAACGCAATGGCGTGTTAGTATTTACCAACGTATACACGTGTTGGTGATTTCGTTGCCCATTTGGAAAACAAATTTGGTATATGACCGTTGGTAATTACCAACATACATGTTACCAACATGTTCGTGTTGGAAATTACCAACGGCTTAAATTTTGCACATTGGTGACTGAATTTTCAACGAGTGAATTACTAACACACATTTACCAACGGCTACGCGTTGGAAATTTAAAATTACCAATATGCAGCCGTTGGAAATATGCGTTGGTAAATACCATAATTTTAGTAGTGCTTTAATTTTTAGATAAAAATGATCAGTTAATTAAATTTAGTATAATTAAAGAAATTTTAAAAGGAAAACATCAAAGCTAACATAAAAGTAGAATCAAGAACTTATAAGGTTGTTCTAAAGCCTTATTAACTCGAGTAGCTAAGGCTTTGGACACCAAGTTGTTGTCTGAATTTGAGATCCTATTGTATTAGTGTAGAGTTTTAAAAGTGCCACATATATTTGAATGAAATTGACTTGTATGTGTATTAAACTGCAGTGTTCTATAAAAGTGTGGAGTTTGAAAGTATAAAGTCCACTATATAAATTTGGGTATATATATATATGAAATTGAATTTTTATGCACTTGGTTTTCATATTGTATAAAACGAGGTTACCATTATAGGAAATTGAATTGTTACTGAATAAAACTAGTTCTTATTTTATGAAACTGGTTTATTATTTGTATGAACCTGGTTTAATAAGAACATGGTTTCCTATCATGTGAAATTAATGGATTAGTAACTTGTTAGTGTGCAAAACTAGTTCCTATTGCATTTAAGTAGTTATATATATTCTTATTGTAATACTAATGTATGAAACTAAATTAATATTTTATCAAATTCAAATGCTAATATATGAAGCTGGATTTCTTTTATATAAAACCAGATTTATATTGTATGAGTGTGGAGTACCTATACTACAAAATTGAGACGTTGATACATGAATTGGATTCCTATTATACGAAATTGAAATTATAATGTGCAAAATTGACTTCATATTGTAATAAAATGAAATGGAGATGTAGGAAACTTGGTTCAATATTGTATGAAATTAAACATTTCTCAAAGGGTTTGGTGAAAACTATGACAATATGGTTGCTCATAGTAAGAATTTTTTTTTTTAAAGAGAGATATCAATAACAATATGTTCTATAATTACTAGTATGGAAATACTGTTGTACGAAATTTAGATGCTGAAATACTAAATTGAGTTCTTATAATGTGAAATTGAGATGTTGATGCATAAAACTATATTTCTATTGTATTAAAATAGATTTTTGTTATGTGAAACTGACTTTCTATTATATGGAATTGAATTTCTATTATATGAAAATGAATATTTCAATAAGTTTCCAATGATGACTCTAGTATCATGATTGTTTGAAGCGAAAAACAAAATAAATAATATTCTTTTTTATAGTTACTATATTTATTATTTTGAAAAATCTTTTCTAATAATTACAATATTTATCATTTAAAAAAAATAAATTACAGGGATTTTCTAAAACGAAATCCCCCAAAATCCGCTAACTAGTTGCACATGATCTCATTAATTTCCTCTAACAAAATTAACAGAGACTTATCGGGAACATAATGTGAAATATATACTCCATGTAGATGGTGGCAATTACCCAAATGAATTTGTAGCAGCTATTGAGACGATTTATTATAATGTTTAATTACTGGCATTTTACTTTTTCGAATTATTAATGACGTTTGTGTCTATATATATATATATATATATATATATATGATAAAAAGACTTACAATCTTGTTTTCCTTACTTTAACGATAACAACCTAACCCTACCCCACCTTTCTTTCTTTATTATAATTGATACATGGTAAAAAGGGTAAATCTCCTACCCATTTATGCCTTGTCGTGCAAATCATCTATTATTATTTTTCTCGGTTAAATCCATTACTTTTTTTTAGTGAGTATTGGCTATTAATAATTATGATTTGTGCAAATTAGCCACGGATATAACTAATGACAAGAATATTTTGTTATCTCATAAAATATTTCATAAAATGTAGTGATGATGTGGCCAATTGAAATAATAAATTACACAATTCATTTCTAAATAATACGTTATCTCATGGACTATTCTATATTTCTATGATTTTAGGACTTTTTTTGAAAAATCATAAAGTTTTAGGACTGGTGTAGAAAATTAAAGAAAGTTTAAGGATAAAAAGTAAGCAAAGTTCCTGTTATTTCCACACAACTTTCACAAATCCCTTGCGTTACATGTACAAATTCCTGTTTTAAGTTTGTTGGTCTAAAGTTTCTTATTTTAAAAGCCCAAACGACAATGAAATTATCAAGTGCTAGTGCTATTGCTAAAGCTTAGCAATCGCGAATGAGGAGAGGAGGCCAAACTCCACATTCCACTGGACGAAACAGTAAAAGGACAACTGACAGCCGTAATTGTAAATGAGGGAGATCGGAAACGAAAGTTTCATTCTCAGATATCAGAATCCGAGCGAGTCCAAACAGAAGCCGAAAGTAATCGCCTGCTTTTCCATCCTAGAACAAGCCTATTCCTGCCCAGCTCCTCTGCTCTGTACCCATCATTAAACAATCCCAACAGAAGTTTCGCCTGGCAATGATTGGCGAAGCTCAAGTCCACTGGACTGTACCCTGTCGCACTCAACCAATCCCACCAAGAACAACTCTCCTCGTCACCGCGTGTACTGTAGATCCGGGCCACCGACCCAGCTATCCGGGGCCCCAAAAACACCCGCTCCACCAGTGCCCGAGCCCGACCCTGCATCGGAAACCCAGCTTCCATCGAGTCATAAACCGCCGAGAAATGGTGCAACGAGTCCATGAACCGGCCCACGAACCCGCCGTCGGCAGCAGGCGTCACCTCTTCCTCTACCAGCGTCACCAATCTCGGGTTCAAACTCTTAGCTCCGGATAGAAACGAGGCGACGGATTCGGGCGCACGGTAGCGTGAATGTGGTAAATGTAACATACAGTTCACAATGAGCGCCTCCCCTCTGACTAATTTCAATGCCGACGTCTTGAAACCCTCATCGGGGTCCAATCTACACTGATGGAACGAGAACGGCTGGCCGATTGAGGCCGCAAACGCCACGAGACGGCGGCCGGTCTCCTGGACAGTCCCAATCGATCGCCGCCCTCCGCCTCCCCTCGACAGAGCCGTGATACGGAGGTGCGGCGTTGCCGGCCCGTCCTTCCGGGAAACTAAGTCTTGCATCAGCGAGGCCCACTGGATTCCTTCCATGATGTCGTAATCGACGATGTGGATGCGCCGATCGTGCGTGACCGCTTCGAGAATCGCCTGATTCGCCGTGAAATGTCCGAATTTCACGTACGGCGACATGTCCTGTAGTAATTGGAAGGCTGCGAGGATGTCGGATGGGTTATGCTCGTGGTGGTGGTGGGACCCATTGGTGATCAAGTGTTTGCTGCCACCGTGGGCGCCGGCGTTGTCGAGAAGGCCCTGCAAGGCATCCGTAAAATACGCCGCGAGCCGTTCCATGTTGCTCCCGTCGGCTGGGGAGACCAATTCCTTGAGCCGAACCAATATCACGCGAGCCAATTCACGGCTTCTGCTAGCGCCGGTGAGCGCCTCCGCAGCCGCCATTAGGAGGTGGACGAGCCTCAGCCCCTTGAAATCCTCGCTGCCGGCGGAGTCCTCTTCCATGAACATCGTGTCCGCAGACGACGCAGGAGAAGCGGAGTTGCTGGTGTTGTCGTAAAGGGCGGCACCGGAGAAGTCCAGTGCGGCAGCGCCGTCGACGTCCATCATTGACTCAATCAAGTCCCGGAATTCATCGTGTCCATGAGGCAAGACGTCCCAGTCGACGACCGGAGACCAGTCGTTCCAGTTGCAGGCCTGGTCATCTTCGGTAGTAGTGGTGGTGCTACAGCCGGAGAAGTCGAAGTCGTGGTGTTCCCCAAAAGCCATAGCCATTGCTAATAACTTGTGAGGGTTAATTAGAAGATGAATTAGTACTAAGCAGAGTTACGTGTAGCGTGATTAATTGGGATTGGATTTTATAAAAGAGGCCACATTGCGAAAGAAGGCAGGGCAAAGTGCTAGAGCAAGAGACAGTGAAGGCAGGGAGTGATTGATGATTAAGTGTTAATTAGGGAATTAGAGACTAAGATGGCAGCTAATCCATGTTTTTGTGTTGATTTATATACACCCGGCGGGGTCATTAATTTGTGGTCCTTTTTAATCATACTGACGATGACGTAACTTTGCTTTCATGCCCTTCCATTTTTTAGTTATTTTCAAAACACACTACTTTGGTTATTCTGTTGCCCCTTTCTTCATATTTTATTGTCAATATTTTTTTCCCTATCTATAATCTCGAGTAAAAAAAGGTATCAATTAGACTGAATCTAATTTAATCGAGCAAGAAAGGTGAATCCATTTTGAGAAAATAAAGCTCTACCATAGCTATTTGCTTCATCCATAAGGTTCCAATTCAATAATGAGGAAATCAAACTTTTTGCTTCAAAGGACAAAAATTTAATTTGTATAGCTTTATTTGGAAGTTCAGTATTTAATATTAGAGATTGAAAAAGTTATTAAATAATAACTTTTAACATTAAAGATTTTAAGAAACTATTCCAATTGTTAAAAAATTATTTCAACCTCTAATATTGATCTTAAATGTTATTGTTAAACAAAACTTACATGTCAAGCTTGAAAAGATAACGTTATTTTTCAAGAAATAAGTGAATAAATTAATGAAAAACCTGATTTGCTCGATCTTTAAACTTCCCTTAGTTGTAGTCTTGTAGAACAAAACCAAAATGTTGAGTACTTGAGTTATTACTCTCTAGTTTGTTAGTAATAGATTCTGCATCTAAATCATAATTGGGCCGCAACTATAATTCAGTATCTACCTACAGAAAAAATGGTTAGAAGTTTATGATTTTTTTGCCCCATTGGTACATGCATGGAAAGCAAAGAGCAAATGAGAATGAAGGATTATTGTGAGTTGTAATTTGGTATGTTAGATAAGCAGTTGATATTTTAGCCTATGAAAGGTTTAAAAGTTTTCTTTAACATTTTTCAGGATTAAAAATTAATAAAATGACTTTGGTAAGCCCTTTTGGTGTATTTATAACTAATTAACTCTAAAAAGTTCATTTACTTGAAGTTCAGTCTTTGCCAATAAAAAAAATTCATTTACTTTCAGTTTCATCATTCATTCTAGCTTAAGATTTTATTTTAAGTTGATTTTGATAGAAAGCCTATGTCTCCCTCCAAATCAAACTTTTTTATTACGAAAGATGGATGATCTTTATTAATTAAGGTGAAAAGAACCGCCTAGCTATATTTTCTTCTTAGATACGAGGGCTAAGGACAAGAGGTAGAAAGTAGTGGCTAGAATGAAGATACACGAAATGTTTCGGGGGGAATATGTAGTTAGGCAAGAGAAAATGCCAGGTGACAACAGCAAAAAAGTTGGAAACTTGTGTTGCAGTTGAACGGCGAGAAGACGCGATCATTGGAGAAATCACCAGGGGAAAGAAACCTAGATATGGGATTTGTTTAAGGACGAGAAAAAGTTATGACGTCGGGGTGGAAAGCTACACCGGAGTTGACCGGTCGCAGGCAGCTCGTCAGAATCAGAGGTGTAGCCGGAACAGCCAAAGCTCGCCGGCTCCACCGCGGTCATCTCGATCGCTTTCTCTGCCCCTTTCATGGCCATGACCATGCCCTGCTCAATGTGGCTCCTTCAAATCGGGGGCTCCACAACTAAGAATCCTTTGAAAGTCAAATTTTAACAATTGAGGGACCTTCATCGTTTCATTTCCTTTTCCAGATGAGACCTCATTTCATTTTGTTCAACTCCATCAAATTGCATGACCTATGTAACAGTTGCAGGTTAAACATAATGCAATTAGCGGCAGGATTTGCTTTTTGCTTTTTGCTTTTTGTTTTTGTTTTTGTTTTTTTACAGGTGGTTTGGCCGTGAAATTTTATTGAGTATTTTTAGTTTTTTTTTTTTTGTTAAATTTCATCTATAAAAGGTAATTTTTTTTCTTTTATTTTTCCTTTAACTAGAAAATTGGCTCATTCATTCAATTAATTGAATAATTTTGAGAATCAATTTCTGGAAAATGCAACAACTCTGACGGCAATTTTGAGAAGGGCGTTGAGAGGTAGAGAAATAGGGGAATTGGATAATCTCATCCTCTTGCTTCAATAAGTGCAGATTAATGATTAGATGAATGGTTGAATATGGTGCTCTCTCAAACTATATATAGTGAATTCTTGGTTAAGTTATCTGCAAAGAAATGGAAAGGAGTCAAATTCATCACGACTAGGGAGTCGAAAAATTTGAATTGAGTAGTTGAATTCCTTCGAAAATTAATATCTTTATTTGGAAGGCTGTACAAGATAGACTCCCAACAAAGATAAACCCAATCATCCGGGGGCTGCAACATTTGGAGGTTTGTAACAGCAACATTGAGGATGCAAACCATGTTCTGAATATTTGCAATTTTTCATTCGAGGACTTTGAATTTCAGATGATGGAGAATCTCTGGGCCAAACAACGCTCATCTGTAGGAATTTTTCCAAGAAACTCAGCCACCATAAAGAAGCAGAAAACAAGTTCAGACTTGGGAATCCAGAAAAAGGAGTGGCGGCCTGGCTAATTTGGCACAATAGAAACAATATCGTTTTCAACTCCAAATTCAGCAGCGTATCAGATGTGGTTTTAGAAATCCGAAAATTGTCTTACTTATGGATCTCAGGTTGGTACAAGAAAATGAATTGTTCGTGGGTGGAGTGGTGTTAACACCCGATCTCCTTTATCTGCAACCATTTATAGTTTGCCTGGTTCTTGAAGCTCTGGAGTTCTTTTATGTGTCCTGTCATTGGTGCTGCAGGTGGATGGCTAGGGGCCTGAAGTCGGTGGTGCTAGCTATTGTCTCTTGTTAGGTGCTAATTATTCTGCTTGTTTCGGCCTCTTTTTGTTCTGTTTTTGTTTTGTCTGTTGTCTAACTTATCTTTGATCGGTTTAGCTACTTGCTAGTCGATTGGTGTACTTGGTTTTTATCAATAAGTTTGGTTCCTTTTGGTTGCTCTTCAGGAAAAAAAAAAAAAAGAATGGAATTTTGGTCCAGATACACATCTGTTGTGCTCTAAGTATCATGACGCACACCGACATATAGCGATTCCTCTACTGCTGTTAAGATTATTTGTTAAAGACTATATGTCTTAGGTAAAAACTTTAAAGTTAACATAAAGATAAAAAATAGTGCAGGCCAAGGGTAAAAAGCGCGTATTCGATCTGCATGTGATATCTTTTGCCTATAACTTTTGTCAATTTAATTTGCTTAGTGTTTGCTTGATTTAGATAATTATACCAATCAATAATAAGTTATACTTCATCCGACTCTTCATATACAGCCATTTTCAAAATTTGTTGTGTTTAACATATATAATATGTTAATATTATTTATCTATATTATTCCATATTTATATGTGATCTTCTCATGAATGTGCCATTTTCATTATACAGAATTCAAGAATACTTATTGTTGTAATTGTGTTATTTGGCAAGGGTATCCTTAGGAAAATATTCCTATTATACTTTTATGATCTATAGAAAAAGAAATGACAAGAGTCATAACATATTTTAAAATATAGGGAGCATAACATCTAAAAATGTTTGTGTATGGATATGGTTAACCAACAATACGTACATGCATATAATAACCCAAAGGAGCAATTAGCGACCTCCATTTATCACCTAATATAAGGAAGGTACATGAACTCTGTACTTTCATTTACAAGTGTCCAATTTTTTTGCTGTGAGCATCAGGCTTCAAGCCTCACTTTTTATTTCTTCCAAACTTGTTACTTACTGTAATGTACTTTAAGTATATAATAAGAAATGTTTTGCCGAAATTTCACCCGTTTCTTAAACAATTTCATCAACAGAAATATCGAACTATATCAATGGTCATGAAAAGAAAGTCAATTTTTTTAAAAAAAAAGTCAAATCCAGTGGTAGTAGATGGCTCCATTAGTTTCTGATGGCTGGTCGGCACATGAACAGCTTCCTCCTATAGACAGCCCAATCAAAAGTATCAACCGTGACGGTGACTCTGAAATTCTAGAAGGTGAAAAATTGAAAACTTGAAGAAGTGGTCAAAGTGAAAAATGAAAAAGAAACCACAGCCACTACGTTAACGTTAGGGTGAATCTAAACACAAATTAACGAATATTCGGGAAAAAAGAAAGAAAAAAAAAATGCAAGGCAACACAGATACAGTGGAGGGTGACCAAATAGATGACCTAAGACGTGGCTCTGTCCGAGCCCTTGATTGGACACCAGAGCAATATTTTAGTCATCCAACGGCCGGCACGTGCTTATGTAATGATGCGGACATGTCCCTGAAAGCGAAGCACCCGCGTACGACGGGAGCCAGGCCCCGGCCCGGCGCTGTAGGGACGGCAACAAATTTCAGCCGTTAACTCATTAACTCGATAAATATCTTGGATCCTTCTCAAAATCTCCGTATAAATAAAATTTAAAGAAAAATTGAGAATCCACTTGCTATTGTACGTAGGTAGTATTTTGGATTTCCTTGCGCAAAATAGTAGATCTTTTTGTGCTCCTGCAGAGCATCCGACTGCCTTTTTTTTTTTCTGTCAGTATTTTCCTTGTATAAAATCTCTTTGACCTTTATATTTAAAAAAATTTTATTAACATTATTGGAAAAAATATTTCCCAAACATCTATCATGCACAGTAAAATAATAAAATGATCAAACAAGTACATATGAATTTAATGTGGTTCGATGTTTAACTATCTTACATCCACGAATAAGAAAAATTCATTGAAATAAAATATAGAAATTACAGTAGAGATATGTTCTTAGTGTTCATATTGGCTTATGAATCCCTTACACACAACTAACAATCTCAATATCTTACCATCACACAATTATAAGATATGAGAATCGAAAAAGATTTCTTGTCTTACTCCTCTCCTCTTTTTTATATCTATTTCTTTTGAAAATTTTTACTTCTTGCCTCTAAAACATATTGGTTTTCCTTTCATATCCAAAACCCTAATATAAAAAACCTTTTTATATGCCACGTGCAAACCCAAACACATCAAAATAGGAAAACTAAAACCAAATCCTAAATAAAATCAAAATCCCAATCCTAAACAAACTAAAATTCTTAAACTTTTTGAATTTGAGCCAACAAACATAACATTCTCCACTTTGGCTCAAATTCTCCCAAACATGAGCACATGGGACGACAACCACAAATGAACAATCATGACTACGAACACAAACACCAATAAGACACGAACACAATATTGAACGGAAACGACCACGAACTGAACATCACGGATATCAACATCATGAGCATCAACACACATGAACAAAATATTCAATCTTCAAAATTAACTGAGCCATCGATACCACATCACAACCACTATAAAATATCCTTAGGACGATTTCTTAGAGTTCCACCAAACAATCCAAACGCTCCATCATACCATAAATGCATCACAGACCCCACCATCCCAGGATTAAACCATAAGCACTGATACTACTTGTTGGGAAAAAAAATTCCCAAACATCTAATACACGCAACGGAATAACAAAATAATCAGACAAGCATGCATAAATTTAACGTGGTTTGACTCTTAATTAACTTATACCTATAGATGAGAGAAATCCACTCAAATAAAATATAAAGATTACAGTAGAGATATGTTTTTAGCGCTCAAACTGGCATATGAATCCTATATATACTACTGACAACTTCAATATTTTGCCCTAACATAATTACAAGATATGAGAATTACAAAAGGCTTTTTTTCCTACTTCTCTTCTCTTTCGGACCTTTTTCTTTTTAAAAAATCCTCATATCTTATCTCTTAAACACATTGGTTTTTTTCTTATACCCAAAACTCTGACATAATAAGTTTTTTTATAAGCTATACACAAACCCAAATCACATCAAAATAGGAAAACTAAATCCTAAATAAATAAGAAAACTAAAATTAAATCCTAAACAAAATCAAAATTTCAATTCTAAACAAACTAAAATTCTTAAGCTTCTTGAATTTGCGCCAACAAACTCAACAAACACTATCGATTTAATATATGTATTAGTATATTTCATACTATAATAATAACAATGTCATTATTCTTGTTGTTTGAAACAGCTTATATATGGAAAGCGTTAATATTTTATTTATTAATTAATTGCATTAATTAGTCTAGTTGAGTTTGGTTTGACAAGAACAAATACATTTCACAATTATACTTCTAACGTACATGGTATATGAAATTACAAGTTCTATCACTTTTTCACATGATGTTAACATTTGGCGAAGTCAATCATATATATTTAACAAATACGGCATACACTAGTCTGTCTATATTTATATCAATATATTATTGTATATTTTTTTATTTGTTTTTAGCATTCAATTGAGTTATAAGTTTGGTTTACTTCTATGAACACCTATTAGACATAGTGTAAACACTATAACTTTCGTTTATGAATGCTAATGAATTTTTCAAATTCAATAAATGGAGATAACAGTGAATTAAACGCGGGATGATATAAAATAAGAGACATGACATAATTAAGAATTTTCGTTCCACAAATATAAAGAAAAGAAGATTAAATATATATGACAGGATCAATAAACATAATTATTAACAAATCCACCAAACAAATAACATCTTTCACATGATAAAGACAAATACTTGCACGCTTAATTAGCAAGTATTAAACCGAAAACTCTTTTGGCCTCAAGGCGTTACGGACGGAGAGTGAGTTTTTTTTTTAATATAAAAAAACTATTATCAATAAAAATAAAATACAAAATGTCTAGTTCCAGAAAGGCATTACGGACGGAGAGGATAGTGAGGCCAGTATAGCGAAACTTTTCTTAATCATCCAAATTAACGTTGTACGTTTTTAATGATCTAATTGTAACAAGATTTTTTCTTTGGCGAAGTTTTAAAATTCGTGACAATACAAGGTCTTCTCAGCTCAAAGAGAATTAAAACCCCATTGTGAGGCTGCAAAGCATTCACTACTATTTCACTTGCTAAATCTGAACGGCATATTATAGCAGAGAAGAATTAAGCTTAATTGATTCGTGTTATTCTTATTCTATTTTTTAAAATAAACTCATGAAAATAAATCATCCTATTATTTGATACGTGTAACTATAAGGTTGTAATTAATCTATTTACTTTCTAATTCCTCCACCATAAGTTACTATTACATATGTACTTCGCAACAAATACTAACTCTCCCAGTAACGAAAAATACAAGGCTTTGCCCGATAAAAAAAAACAATAAACTCTCCGTAAGAGTTGCTTTTCATAAACTTTTGCCTTACGGTTCAGACTGATCAATGAGGGCATATGCACAATAATTTGATCATCTCATATTTAGTAACTCTTGATCTTCATGGGTTTATTCATCATCATCATCACCTTCTGCTTCTAGTTTGTTTGATTGTTTTTTTTTTTTTTTTTTGCGATAAGCAAAACATATAAAGCAATTTTATTAAAAGGTCAATAAAGTAATTAACAGCAACGCAAACAGTACTCACTCTAAGCAAGAGATAGGTGGTGAAAAAAAAATTAAAAGAATAAGAAAAAGTCCTAAGAGAACTCACACAAAACAATAAAATAGCCAAGCATAACCCTCCAAAACATTAAAGCAAAATTCACATATAGCAAGCTAGAAAGAACACCCTAATCAATATAAGAAATTAAACAACAGCCAAATGATTCGGATGAGAAAAATCCTTCCGTGGAGTCATGGGACGAGTATGATCAAATTACATTGGGTATTTTGGAGAATCCGGACAAGGTAAAAAATTGGAGGGAGAAGGAAAAAAAGATGAGCTTAAGGTAAAAAGGTTCAGCATTGACATGTGAATTGAAAAGACAAGAGTAAGGTTTAACTCACTGGAAAAGAACCTTGAGAATGAATCAGTATTTTATTTTCTTCTAAGATAGAGTTTCCTTCAAAGGTTTTAAACTATAATTATAGGCATGTACTTTGTTTTTGGAAAAGGATTCTGTTCTAAGGTTCTAAGCTAAGGCCCTTTTTGTTTCTTGGGGTGGATTTGTCTTGTGTTGATCCTTAGAGTTGGGATTTGCTTTTGGGGTGTCACCCCATCATCTTTTTCTTTGAGATAATGATTGTATCTTTTTTTTTCTATTTCTTTTAATAAATTATTTCATTGCCAATATAAAATGCCTAAAACCCCTTTTGCCCCTTAAGCTTTACCAACTCGGACCTTTTACCTAGTAACTTCCACTCGGGTTGACTCGCCCCTTGAACTTTGTAAATTGGGATCTTCTACCCCTTCAACTCATTAAAATGGAGAGCATGCTATCAGGTGTGTATCTTCCATCACTGAAATGAGTCTCTAACTTATATGAGGACCGAAGATAAAGGGAAAGATAAAGGACTAACTAGGTCATTTCTTCCTTTCTGCCCCCTTTAAATAAACAGGTCTAATCCTTATCGACCACAAAAATGCTCTTCCACATCCTTCGCCTCAGCCTTGACCAGCTCCTCTCCCTATATGACTCCCTTGACTTCATCCTTCACCAAATCCTATGGTCCTTCTTCCTCATCATCTTTATTATTACTGTCTACTTTATGTCCAACCCCCATACACGAGCTTCATCACCACTGTCAATTGCCAACTCAAATCTTCATCACCACCCATGTGAGCCTTTTTGCACTATCTACATCCATACTTTCTCTAAGCCACAGATTCACTAAAGCACATAACCCTGGCCACTCACATGCCTTGATCGTTATGTTTTTATAGGATGCCATAAATGGTGCTGCACTCTAGTCCATTTTAATCTAACAACCTCCCTTGCCCCAAACGGCACCATCCATATGCTTGAGTTGATTCTCATCGCCTGCCTCATCGAAAATGGGATCACCATCGATTATAAGTTTCTGAATTGTTTAATAGGAGTTCTGTTGACCCAGAAGTTGAAATAGGGGCAATGGCCAAAAGGGTGAGTAAATTGTTATGAATTGCAAATCGGGAATTTGAAGGTTTTGGTTTCTAGGAATTGGGTTTCCAACTAGTTGTTTACATTATGTTTTGGGGGTTCTATAGGATTGAATAAGTGTAGAAATCAACAATTAGGTCAACCAAAATCAAATTGGTGTGTATGGTATAAGGTTTGCTACTTAGATTTCCTAAGGACTTATAATATTTCTCATACCATGTCGATCTTTCAAAGAAAAGTCAAAGAGGAAGAAACAAAACCCAAACCCAGAAGTTAAAAGTGGAACTTGGTTGAAAAAATTTTAAACTTTTCAAAATCGATGATTGGTTCAATTGAGATTGTACATAATAAGAAGTGACAAGCTTAATAGAGTTGTCAGGTGCAAGCTTGAGCTACATTGAGAATTTTCTAAATTGGTAGTGTTGTTTGGACTGGAAAGCAGAGTCGAAGACTGTGTCTAGTGACATGGTAAGAAACTCACCATTATTGAGGATTTTAGCTTTTTCCCCTCCCTAGGTGATGTCAAATTCACTAGAGAAGTTATTGCCCAATGCTGTTGATGGAAATAGATTGAGGAAGACCAAAAACTCCATTGCATATTGTGGAAATTTTTTATCTTATTTTGGTTAGATTGTTAGATTGGGTAAGCTCTAGAAAAGGTAGTTCTTTAGTGGAGTTTATACAAAACAGTGTGATTTTAAAGTCTTCATGTGTGAGAGCCATAGTTGGGAAATCTGCCATTTGGAAGTAGATGTTTAAGCCATTTGGAAGTTCACAAGAAAAATGAGCAAGAAGATTTTCACTTTTTTTTTTTTTGCATGTTTCCCATATCTATTTCTATCACCTTGTTTACTGTCAAAAAATTCATTTACTGACCGATGTGGTGGACTTCATGTTTTACACAGAAACTTACAAAGGGATGACTTGAACATAAAGCTCACCTGTGGGGCTTGAACTATGAATGAGATGTTGGCAATGAAGATGATGGGGGGTGGGGGTATAATCAAAGGATTTGAAGGAGGTTGAGGTAAATGGAGTGGTAAAGGGAAATGAGCTAGATCTGGGCAGAGCCAAAGGAGGTGGATGAGTAGTTTAGAGACTGGCAAGGATTGGAGTTGTTCGCTTAAGGGGCAAAGAAGAGGGAATGGTTTAGTTAGCCATTCATCTTTCCTTTTAGCTTCATTTCAGTCCTTAAATAAATCAAAGGCTCATTTCCATAATAAATTATATGTATGTGATAGCACGTAATTTCATTTAATTGAGCTGAGGAGGTAAAAGGTCATAATTTGTAAAGTTCAAAGGGCTAGTCGACCCACATCAAAGTTTAGGGGTAAAAGGTCTAAGTAAACAAAGTTTAAAGGCAACAAGGGTTTTAGGTGGTTAAAAAAAAAAAACGTAGCCAAATGTTTGTTGGTGTTTAAATCTCAGTTTACTTTTATTGCAACTAGCCTAAGGATTACCCATATATAGCTAGATTGCGCTCTTCTTCAGTTGTAATTAATATACTGGGAAAGTTACAAAAACCCTTGACATTTGGCTTAACTTACTTTACCCCTTAGGATAATCACACAGTCAAAGTCATTGCCATGCAAGTTGGCCAAACGCCATGGTTGCCAAATAAGATTTGCAAATTGTACAAATAAATCACAATATTCATTTCATGCTACCTCAAATTCATTTTCTTTAAATATATAATATATTTCTAATAAATTTTATATTTTTGAATAATTTTTATCTTTATAAATTTACTAATAAGTTCTAGTCTATAACATATTTCCATATTTATAAACTAATAGTTTATGCTTGTGATTAATATTAATATTTACTTTTGTAACATTTTATTTATTTTTCAAATAGTTCAAATAGAGAAGTATTATCTTGTATGGAAAATATATTTTAGATAATTTCATTTTATTTTGAAAACTAATTTCACCATATGAAAGAAATCTACACATTTTACAATTTTTCAGCGACACATAATATAAATAATATAATAATTAAGCACATCATTAATTATGTGTCATTATATCATTAATTAAGTACACCTTTTTAGCCAAATGGTAATTATTTTTTTTCTAACTTTTTAGCCTACCCAATGAAAAAATTAATAAGTTATACTTATTTTTTGCAAAAAAAAATTAAAAGTAAAAAAATTCTTAAAATATAATTCCTTCAATAAATGTGAAATTTTGCTTCAGCCAAAAAAAAAAAATAAATGTGAAGTTTAGTTGTGTATTCAATGAATGTATTACACATTTATTATTTTTTTAATTAACATTTAGTTGTGTATTCAATAAATTTGAGGCTTTTGTTCTTAATGGAAGACCTCAAGTAGGTTCTTAGTTCGAGCCATAAATTATATAATTAGGAAGCTATTTTCAGCCTTCGGGGTATAGGATTGGAATGTTGGATGAAAATTCATTGTGGATATTTATTTTTTTAGAGGATAAGAAAATTTTCCAAAATTAAATATGTACACCCACACAAGAAAGTTATCCATGTGGCAGATTGGGACCCACCATAAGGGTAGCTGTGGCAACGTCGGGTTTTCGGGAGTCGCCACCAATTTGTTTACCTAGGTCGATTGGACACCTTAAAATTGGTCTGCAAGAGTTCGGGGATCGGGAGTACGGTTACGCTAAAACAACTTTGTTATAACGCCCAAAATTGGCACCTTAGTTGATTTTAATTTTGTTTTGCTTTGCTTTTAGAAAATATTCAGTTAATTTTCAAACTAGAAATTTTAACTGAATTAATCGGATGTGAATTTTTAAATTAATTTATATAAAATTTGATACTTCCGAACCATGGACTCTGCCAAGTCATTTGGACACGGAAGATTTAATTCCGAACCATTGACTCTGCCGAGTCACCCGGACACGGAATTTGATGAAATTTTAAATAAATTAATCCATATCGTAAATATGGATTTTTATCTTTGTTTTTTTTTTAATTTAATTAAAAAGTAGATGTTTTCCAAACCGTAGATCCTGACGGATCATCCGGATATGAAAATTATTTTAAAAAGGTGAGCCAAAAAATAATTATTTAATCAAAATTTCATTTATTTAATAATGAAACCAAAAATTTATGTATATTTCAAAAAAAATAAAAGAAAAGTCTTAATACTTTATTTGATAAAAGGTGAACAAAAAAAAAATAATTATTTAATCAAAGTTTTATTTAATAAAGGAAACAAAAATTGATATGTATATTTCAAAAATAAAAGAAAATTTTTAATATTTTATTTGTTTTATTTTGTTTTAATGAAAGATTAACCAAAAGTAATTATTTAATTAAGAAACCAAAAATTTATATGCATATTTTAAAAATAAATAAAAGTTTTTGATATTTATATCTTTTATTTTTTTGTGTTCTTTTTTTATTGATAAAATAATTTTCTAATTTATAAGTCTAAAAATACATTTAATTAATAAGTCTAAAATATTTAAAAAAAATTTAATTCTTTTTTCTTGTTTATTTTTATTACCTTTATTTGAAATTATTTGGGTAAAATTTTATTTTGTTTAATAAAGGAAACAAAAAGTTATATCTTTTTATTATTTTGAAAGAAATAATTAAAATATTACTGGATAAAAAAATAAGTAAAATATTATCCCAAAATTTTATCAATCAAAAAGTAAAATACTACTGAATAAAAATAAATAAGTAAAATATTATCCCAAAGTTTTTCAATCAAAAAGTAAAATATTACTGAATAAAAATAAATAAGTAAAATATTATCCCAAAGTTTTTCAATCAAAAAAGTAAAATATTACTGAATAAAAATAAATAAGTAAAATATTATCCCAAAGTTTTTCAATCAAAAAGTAAAATATTACTGAATAAAAATAAATAAGTAAAATATTATCCCAAAGTTTTTCAATCAAAAAGTAAAATATTACTGAATAAAAATAAATAAGTAAAATATTATCCCAAAGTTTTTCAATCAAAAAGTAATAAAAATAAATAAGTAAAATACTATCCCAAAGTTTTTCAATCAAAAAGTAATAAAAATATTACTGAATAAAAATAAATAAGTAAAATATTATCCCAAAGTTTTTCAATCAAAAAGTAAAATATTACTAAATAAAATCCTGAAGTTTTTATATCCTTTTATTCTTTTTACTAATAAAGAAACTAAAAAGTTATACTTAATAAATAAGTAATATATTGCTGGATAAAGAGATAAGTAAAATATTAGCCCAAAGTTTTTATTTTTTAATAATAAAAGAAAATTTATTTATATACTTTATGTAAAAAAAATATATTTTATATACTTTATTTAAAAAATATTTTCCAAGCCATGGATCCTGGCGGATCATTTGGACATGGAGTTTAATTTTTATTAATTATTTATTTAATTAATTATTAATTAAATCATAATTTTTATTGGATTTTTATTATTGTTTTTCTTGAATTTTTAATTATTATTACTATAGAAATATATTTAAAAACAGAATTGATTTTTGTTGTATTTTTAGAATTATTTAATTATATTTGTTAAATAATTTTTAATAAAAAGAATAAAACTTTAAGGAAATAATTAAAACATATGTTTCAAAATAATAAAAGATTATTGTCTTTAAAAAATGATTTTTAAATATAATAAAGTTAATTATTCACATAAAAGAATCTTCTTTTAATTAGTTACTGTTTACTTATTTATTTATTTTTTATTATTAAATAAGTGAAATAAATTTTATCATAAAATAAAATTTTGGCATAAAGGAAAATTAAATAAAGTAAAGTAAAGGGGAGGTTTTATTTTAGTTTAGACATAAAAAAAATGCATAAAATAACACATGTAAACATATAAAGGAATATTAAAAGATAATAAATAAATAAATAAAGTGGGGCTTTTTGACCATCCACTTAAAAAAATAAATAAATAGGAGGTATAACCTTCCATGAATTATAAAAGTTAGCAAAAGTTAGAAAAGTTAGATGTTAATAATGATAATAACACTAATAAAAGGTTAGTAAATTAGTAACAATAATAATAATAAAAGGTTAGTAAAGTTAGTAAAGTTAGTTGTTAATAACAATAAAAATAAAAGTTAGTAATGTTAGTTGAGTTAATTATTAACAATAATAACAACAATAATAATAAAAGTTAGTAAGTTAATAATGATAATAACAATAACAATAAAAGTTAGTTATGTTAGCAATTAATAATAATAATAATAATAACAATAAAAGTTAGTATGGTTAGTAAGTTAGTGAGTTAATAATAGTAACAATAATAATAATAAAGGTTAGTGATAATAACAACAATAAATAATAGATAAACAAATAAATATTAAAAGAGTTAGTAATTAGTTTTTCTTTCTGCAAGGATAAAAGAAAAGGTTAGTGACCAAACTGAAAGAAATTGAAAAGATGAAGGATTAAATGAGAGTTGTACCCTTAGTAATTGAAATTTGAATTTCTGGAAACGCGAAACAGTGGCGACGCGGGCGCGCAAGGGGGGGGGGGGGGCAGCTGGTGCGACGGCACGGGCACGGGGCGGCGAGGCGGGGCAGGGCGACGGCGGCGAGGGAGCACGGCGGAGGCGGCAGGAGGAGGAAGAAAAACAAAAAAAAAAGGACGGCCGGAGGAGGAAACGCGGAGCGGACGGCGACGGCGACAGCGACGGCAACGGCGGGGGAGGCGACGGCGACGGCGTGGGGTTGACGGCGACGGCGACGGCGGGGAGCGACGACGAGGAAGGGACGGCGGGATAACTAGAGAGAAACGGCGGGGGGGAACGGCGAAAACGGAAGAAAAAGAAAAAACGAAGAAGATGGTCAAAACATAAGAAGCAAAAGTTTGGGACTTTCTAGGCAGAGAGAGGAGAGGCTATGGACTAAGGCTGTAATTTTCCCTTTTTTTTTGAAACGGAGCTCTAAGGTTTCTTTGTATTTTTTTCTGTTTTTTTTTCTGTGTTGACACACATATTTGGACCCCTATTTATAGGGGAAGGGGTGCTGGACTGTTCAAAATTAAAAATTAATTAAATTCAAACTTATCTTTTGATTTGGTAAAATGACAGTTTCAGTCCTTTACGTCTCTCAGACTCTGGATAAGTTCCTGAAGCTTCTGATTTTGACAATTTTGTCGTTTTCTGTTAATTGGGGCCAGAACGGTTACGCTGGCCCCAAATTGATGTGATAAACTACCAAATGCTCCTGGAACTTTCAGATTTTGTCAATTTTTCCCGAAACTTCTCAATTTTGTCATTTTTACCTCAAACTTTTTAATTTTGTCATTTTTATGGAGTTTTCTTTTTTTCTTTCAAACATACACATATACACACATATATCATTTTAAATCAAATCTTCACAAAAAAAAACAAAAAAATGTATTTTAAACTAATTAACTTAATTAAAATTTTTCAGTAATAATAATAATAATAAAATATATTATTATTTATTATTATTATTATTTTTAATTAATTTTTTTTTAGTTTAAATTTTTTTTAATGGTCGGACGAAATTGGGTGTCAACAGTAGTAAGTGCCATGTAGGCAAATTCTGTAAAAAATAACCCTAAAATTGATGGTCGAGATTAAAATAGGGCATGCTAGTTGAGTTAGAGAACTTTAAGAGGCCGAAAAGAATTATGGAACCACTTTAGGATGAATTTTAAAGTTAGTGGACCATATTTGGATTTTAATATCCCTAGCTTATGGTTTAAACTGGAGACTTACTTGGGATCTTTCACAAGGAACAAAGACCTCGAACTTATTGAATACACAACTGAATGGTAATTAAAAAAATAATATATGCGTAATACATTTGTTGAATGCACAACTAAATTTCATATTTACTGAAGTAATATATTTTAAGAATTTTTTACTTTTAATTTTTTTAAAGATAAGTTTAATTTATTATATTTTTCATTGGGTAGGCTAAAAAGTTACAAAACATTAATTACCATTTGGCTAAAAAATATACGTCATTAATGATATAATGATACATAATTAATGATGTGATTAATTAATATATTATTTATAATATGCAATGCTAAAAATTATAGAATGTGTAGATTTATTTCATATGGTGAAAATTAATTTTCAAAATAAAATGAGATTAGCTAAAATATATTTGTCTTAAAAGATGATACTTCTCTATTTGAACTAATTGAAAGGTGAATAAAATGTTGAGCAAGTAAATATTAATATTAATCACAAACATAAACTATTGGTTTATAAATTTGGAAATATATTATAGATCTAGTAATTATTAGTAAATTTATAAAGAGAGAAATTATTCAAAAGTACAAAATTTATTAGAAATATATTATGTATTTATAGAAACTGGATTGGTGGTAGCATGAAATGAATATTGTGATTGATTTGTACAGTTTTCAAATTTTATTAGACAATCATGGCATTTGGCCAACTTTCATGGTAATAAATTTGATTGATATAACTATTCTTGGAGGTAAAGTGTAAATTTTTAAAAATAAAAAGGAATAACTATAAGTTAAACCAAATGTTAGGGGTTTTTGTAACTTTCTCTTAATATATTTCACCTTTGTTGATCAAAAAAGAAAAAAGAAACAACAGCCAAATACAAATCCAAGAGGTGGAATAAATTTGATCTTTGGCTGATAGTAAAAATAGTAGGAGTAAATTTGCTACTAATGTTTGCATGTGAGTTGGAAATCTTCCGCTATAATTTTTTTACGGATGTATTAGCCACAAATATTTTTATTTGGGAGGAGATTATTTACTGCTGTTAAAAGAGCTCGATGAAAAAGAATAAATAAACAACTAATGCTTGCATTCTATCTGAATTAAGCTACTAAATAATTTTTTAGCCTATTTAATGACCGTCCCTGACCCACCAACCCGTTAATCATAGCCTCCTCCCATCTCCAAGCTCTTCTACACCTCTTGAGCTTTGATATTGCAGGCAGCCACAACTACCAACGTGGAAATTTTGACGGGGAAGTCCAATTGTGGGACTTGAGCCTTGTCATTCTCTCCAAGACCTGTGCGAGGCTTGCTAATTTGTTTTCCAAGATTAACTTAATTCAAAATAATTTATTTTATTTTTATATATTTTTTATTTAAAATTAATTTTATTTGAAAATTAATATTATATGATTGTCTTAATTCATTAAAAATATAATTTTTATAATATTATTAAATTTTTATGAACTTTTTTTAATTCTTAAAAATAGATAAATATATAGAATTCAATAACATTACAAAAATTTATTTTCAAATGGATTATTACATTTATATAATATTAATTTATAAATGAAATTGCTTCTGGGTAAAAAAAATGTAAAGATAAAAATAAATAATTTTATATTAATTTAACTTAAGTTAAAATGAATTGGTTCGAGTGGCTTTAGGTTATTGTTTGAAAGATTTTGGCCGAGAAAAATGGTTCATTTGACACAAAAGATATTTAGTGGATTAATTTGTTCAGAGGACAAACACTAATGACATAACTGTTATTTTGTAGAAGACTATTCACATACTATTCGTGTAATAAGTAGAATATGAATATTTGCACGGTTAGCTACATCAATGACCAATTTCCATCTAATCTACGACATTTAGTTGTAAATTTCCTGCCAATGTTAATTAGTAGCTAGTATATTTGCCTGAAGGAAAAAAAATAAATTGGGCAGATTTCCCTTTTAACCATAAGCTAATGGCAAATTGTTACCTCCTTTTTTTTTTTTTTGAAATTTTATTTAAAAAAAAAAAGAGTTAAAATACTTTTCTTTATCAGATCAGCGGATCACACGAGTGTGTTTCAATATGTACCATGTGTTAGTAGCAATGTTAGCTGCCAGATCATAAACACGAAGATAAATGAGAAAAACCTACTTCCACCCGTTACTAGAACTAATGTTATTTAGTACTAATGTCTACTAACTTTGACTCATAACTCATAACAAGGCCTATTGTTTTGTTGTTAATCATAACTTATCCGGCGCAAACTAAGTGGAATATTACTGCTCCAGATCGTTGTACGTACAAGTCCATTGTAGAAGTTTTCCCAGTGGGGATCATTTCACGTCTAGATTATAAAACTCCACCAAATTGTTAGTAAGACCAACCCTACTAAAAGGTCCAACTGAATTACAAGTCCAATACGCAAGCCATCATCACTATAATTAACTTGCAGTATTTCTCATTTAATTAGTACCAGTGACCTTGTTGTCTTGGCTTATCAGGCTTGTCTTGTTTTAAGTTAGTATTAATAACCTTGCAATGCTTAGATATTTTTAAAAAATTCGACCTCTGTTAATTCAAATTGAACTACATTCCATCGTAACTTTGTTAGCATGTTAAAATATATAACCTGAATATATTGACAAATATATTACAAAAATAGGATCGATCCACTTTTTTTTTTTTTTTTGGGGTAATGAATGTCCATTAAAAAATAGAACCAAATTCTACTTTCATGTACTCAAGTACCTCACAGTTGTTGTAACTTTAGCATTACTCTTTTTATCCCGATGATGTTGAACAAAAAAATATTCATCATCCTCTGCTCTGATTGGCCTGGAACTAATCAAGAAGTTGATGAGTGGTCCGGGATTGATAAACTTTTGTCCACCTCTCCAGAACGAATAACTTAATCTTCTCATTAACTAATAATAATCGGTTACAAAATTAACAAACGTTTAGAATTTAACACTAATCAGCGTGTTAGCACCTAAGTGGGCGGGGATGAAAACAGCGGCATTAAGCATTAATCACATATATATATATATATATATATATATACTAGAAGTCAAAACAAGTTGTTATTGGCTCACTTAGGGGGGACAAAATTTTGTTTCAAGTTAAAAATAGAGTCGAAAATTAATTAATCAAATTAATTAGGTCAGGAATGTGGAAAACAAACACACTAACGTCAACCCTAAGCAATTAAAAAAATTTGCTTGAATTGATATGTTCAGTTATATTCGGTACCCAATAAGTTTCTTTTGTTTGCTAGGGTGACTTTGAGATTCCCTTTTTATTCCGAAAAGAATTCAATTAAATATGGTTTTAAACGAATTTGGGAAAGCAGTACATTCTGTAGTACAACAACCATAACCATTGTTACCGGGTGAAATTCAAATATAGTCCCATTACTTTAAGGGTTATTTTAAAATAGTCTTTTATTTATAGGGGTATAAACGAACCGAGTGTTCAGTAAACCGTTTGACAGAAGTTCATTTATACTCGTTTATTTAATTAAACAAACAAATACGAACAGATTTTCTGTTTGATTAATTAAACAAAAGAACATGAGCAAGATCTGTTCATTTATTTACGTTTATGAACTATTCGGTTATTATTTATTTATATTTATTCATTTATTTGTTTGTTTATGTCTATTTGTTTGTTTATTTATATATTAGTTGTACATTTATTATTATATATCATATATCGTATATTTTTATCAGTGTCCACATACTCCACACACACATGATTATGCCTCAATCTCTCTTAAATTAATCTATTATCTTTGTTTCCTCAAACATAATTAATTATTTCCCTCACAGCATGAACTTGCTGTAGCACCAAGTTAAGCCCTATAGCACTAACTCATAATCTCTCTCATCATCGTCTATTTCTCTGTCAGTCATTGCTAATATATATAATTTATTATTATATATATTTCATATATCATATTTTTATTAGTGTCCACATACTCCACATATATATGATTATGCCCTAATCTCTCCCAAATTAATTTATTGTCTTTATTTCCTCAAACATAATTAGTTATTTCTCTCACAGCATGAACTTACTGTAGCACTAAGCAGTGTCCTATAGTACTAACTCATAATCTCTCTCATAATCGCCTATTGCTTTATCAGTCATTGCTAAACTCATTTCAATTCAGATTAATGGTAGCCATCAACTTTAATTGTTAGTATTTGTATTCGTTTATTAATAAATGAATGAACACGAACATGGCTTATTCATACTCATTCAGTTTGTAAACTGCCTTACTTATTTCTAACTGTCAATTCCAAAAAAATTGTTATTTTGGATGGAACTTATTTATGTGACATCCAAATTGCCACATGACTTTATCTTTTATGATAATAAGTGACTAGACTGAAAGAATAACAGAGCTCAAGATGAAATTGACACAAATCTGTAATTTTAGGGACTTAAAGGGTTAATTAACCCAAACTCCATCCTCTTCAGCAAGTCTTCTCTCCTAAAAACTAGAACTTCTCCAGTGCTCTATTTCCTCTTGATAATTCATCGGTGGCCACAAGAGAGTTCTGTGAGTTCGCCAGTAGTGATCGGTGGCTACAAGGTGGTGGTGGTCATCAATCTCGATAATTCATGTTCAGTTTCCGTGTTCGATTTCAACTTTGTGTGTTTCTGAGATTGACTGGTTGGTTATATGCCATCATTGATGTCTGGGTTTAATTTTATACAGTTCACTAGTGTAGTTCAGAATGTTGTTTCTGATGAAGCAACTAAGTTTTGCTTGAATTGGCAACTAATTTTGAACTTAAATTTGCTTTGTTGTTGTTGCCCCTTTTTGAATTGTGAAGCGTGGCGATGGGCTCGATCTGCCCAATCCCTTTTTACAGTTTATTCGTTCATTTGTGAGATTTGAACAACGAATTGGTGAAATCGTTAAAGAATTGAATTTCATGTTCCATCTTTTTGATTTTGGGGTAGGCTAGTTGCTTCGATATCAAAGGGAAATGGTTAAAAGAGTTGGCTTTTGTATCAGTTGGACATTGATTGGTTTACAGATATCTTTTTTTTTTTTTAATTTTCACATGAACTCACATCTACCCAATCCCTTTTTTTGTAATTTTTTTTTTTTTGGTTTCACATTTTGAGTCCGAACTAAATTAATTGTTGATTTGGTGCAGGAAACTATGAGAAATAGATCTGTTTCGAGCAGGAGGAGTAGGGACCCAGGTGGCTGCACGTGCGGCGAAGAGGTCGGACCGTCGCAGGCCTAGCGAGCCTAGGACTTGATACAGAGGAGATGGAAGATGGCGTAATAGAAGGAGAAGCAGAAGGATGTGGGACCGGAGGGACAAATCCGCTCGAGCAGGGGCGTATCTATTTAGGGGCGGAAGGCGGCAGCCGCCCCCCTAAAATTTTAAAAAAATTTATTGGGTAATTGGATATATGATATAATTATAGAAAAATTAAAATTAGGTACCTATTTGTAAGTTTTATAATTAATAAGGGGCTCTAATATATTTTATGTATTTAAGTTCTCAGTCATTTTCTTATTGAATAAATTGCGTGATAGTCCTTACTCTTTAATTATTATTTTCTTTTAGTCCCTATCCTATTAAACATTCTGTTTTGGTTCCAAACATATTAAAAGCACTTTGTTTTAGCCCTAAATTTACAAAAAATGTTTTATTTTGGTTTCATTGCATGAAATTTGTTAACTCAAAGTATTTTTCTGATAACAACTTTTTAGATCATAATTTGGACTATCCGGTAAGTGCTATAAAATAAATTTAATTTGTATAATATTTTTTATAATTAATAGAAAATTCAAATAACTATTTTTACTCTATAAATTGAACTTAATTATTATAAATTTTTTAATTCAATGTGTCCATATATGTAAACTGTCTAATGAATTTTGGGTTGTAAACTTTTGAAATAAACTTAGTTATTATACACTTTCAAATTTTATGTGACTATATATAATATTATTTAGTATTTTCTATTAGTGATTGTAAATTTATACATGCTAATAACCTGTTTCACGTCACGCCCCCGCCCCCCCCAAGTGAAATTTCTGGCTACGCCCCTGCGCTCGAGAGAGATGGGGCATGAAAGGGAGAGGAGGAGTAAGGGGTATGAGAGGGAGGGGAGGAGTAGGAGGCAAGAAAAGTTGCTGCAGATGCATTTAGATGAATTGGGTCAATCTAACTTCTAAGTCCATAAAATTATATATTTGTGTCAATTTTAACCTAAAATTTATTGTTTTTCCAGTTTAGTTACTTATCTTCATGAGATAAGTAGCCACACACATGGCAGGATGGGTGCCATATAAACAATGTTCGTCCGAAATAGGGTAAAATCCAAATTTGGTCCTTCAACTATTTGGTTTATCCTAAAATGGTCTCCTAACTCTAAAAATGCCTATTGAGGTTCCTTAACTCAAATAATGTGTCAAATTTGAGTTCATTCGTTAGTTGAGTCATTATTTTAGATGAAACTTGTTTGCGTGACAGTTTGCCATCCTATAGGTGGGTCCCAAACTGTCACGTGGATGACTATACTAGAAGAAAAAAAAAATTCAAGTTAAAATTGACACAAATAAATAACCATAGGACTTCAAAAGTAAATAGTCCAACACTTCATTCTTCTGCCTAGACTCTCTCTCACTCGAATTTCTCTCCTCTCTTTCTCTCGCTGGTCGATAAGAGATCCATTTGCCAGTGGATCTTGCCATCGTTGATTTCGTCACCTACCTTAGTCACATATTTCATCTTGCAGTTGCAGTTATATCCGCCAATCACCGATTTCGTCGTTCGCTTTTGTCCTCCTCCGATTTCATCACTAATTTGCTCATCCAGTTCATCGTCTCCATCTCAAATTCCTTCTTCGTCACTGTCTCCGTCGTGATTTCATCCTTCTTGGTCGTGGATTTCATCTTGCAATCGCTGATTTTGTGTGCCAGTCACCGATGTCATCGCTCATCTTCGTCCTCCTCCAATTTCATCTCCGATTTCCTCTTCCAATTCATCGTCTCCACCGCGATTTCCTCCTCCATCATTGTCTACATCACAATTTCATCCTCCTTGGTCACCAATTTCATCTTGTAGTCGTCGATTTTGTGCGCCAATCACTGCTATTGTCACATGTCTTCGTCCTCCTCCAATTTCATCATCGATTTCCTCCAGTTCACCATCTTCTTCACGATTTTCTTCACCGTCATCATTGTGATTTAGTTCACTGCCTATGTCACCATTGTAATTTAGTTCATTGCCTTGTTTTCTGTTTCGATTTCCTCCCCCCATCACAATCTCTATCGTGATTTTGACTGCTGAGAGTTAATCCGAAATAACAACTAAACTAATGGTAGAGACCAAAATAAAATAGGCTAGTTGAGTTAGGGAACCCTAAAAGACACTCATAGAGATGTGAAACTACTTGAGGACAATCTTTAAAGTAATGGGACCGTGTTTAGAATTTATCTTATTTTCACATGATATGACTCACGTAATAAAATTTCTTTATTTTTTATAATTTGAATTACAATATAAGATATGGTTACAAGAATAATCCTTTTTGTATGTCAATCATAAACCACGACTCACTCAATCTAAGTCCATCCTTTGGGTGTAAAAAGAAGAAATCTATTATACAAATCAAGATTTAAACCATAACCAACCACAAGAAATTGTGGTCATCATACAAATTTGCCAATAGACTATCAACCTTGTTTTTTATTAGAAAACGAAAAATTTCATGTTTTAATGAAACACTAATCGAGTAATAGGTATCATTATTAGATGAAGTAATAGAGGAATCTTAGCAACTTAATTATTTCCTGATAATAATTTTCATTATGGCAGACTTGTTTTTTTTTCTTGGTTACATAAAATAAAGTTTAAATTGAGTTTAGGCCTAGTGCAAACCACATATCAAAGTGAGGATTTACTGTAACGTCATATATCGTCTACCAATAAGGGTCAAATTTAACGCAAACTGATTTTATGCTATAATGACATGTAATACATTAAAAACAAAAATGAACATGCACACAAATGCCAACGCAGAGCTAAATTGTCCCTGTTGGTTTTCAAATCGTTTTCCTCTAAAATTTTAAGCAGTTTGGAATTAATTAGTAATAATAATATGATCTCTTGAGCATAAAAGATCACAGGCATCAATGTATTTGTACGATAGTATTCATTTTATAATTAATTAATGATATACTCTTTGTCGAACCTGTACTATAAAGTTGGGAAGATTCATCAAATAATGCTATATGTGATCATGATCTCACATATGCTTTTAAAAGTTTAAAGTGGTGGTGGAGATTTTTTAATGAGGAAGGCTTATTTGCAGAAAAATACTTCATCCGTCACATTTTACCACGCCGATTAAAGTGTTTATATTTTTTTCCTCCCCCCCTGATTTTTCTATTTTCCTTCTCTGTTCCTTGTCTTCCTCAAAGCTTTATTCCTTTGTGTCTTTTATCTTTATTGCTGAATCATCGATCAAGCCAAATCATTGATTTCGCATAAGCCCGACCTCCTTACAACCCTAATCTTTTTGCCCCGATCTCTTTACTGCCCCATTGTCTTCACCTCGCCTCACCACCACTCCTCCGGCAACCCAGCCTCCTTGCCACCTTGACCTACAGCCTCCTCATTGCCTTTCAGATCCTCGATCCATGTCCTCCTTTTGCCGCTTCGACCCACAACCTTATCTTGTTGCCTCGACCCATGGCCTCCTCTTACCACCTCGACCCACAGCTTCCTCTTGCCACCTCGACCCACGCTGTCACTAGCTATACAATCATCATCGTCGATTTCAACCACATCTTCAATCATCAATCGTGCTTGCCGGCACTAATTTCACCCTCATCATCAATCATCAATCCCTAATTCAAAGTAGAGGAAAAAAAGATGGAGAAAGAAATTGAAATTGTCTTGGAGGAAAGAAGGGGTAAAATAGGAAAATAAGTATAAAAGACTTACTAAAAAGAGAAACGTTTCATTCTTTTTGGGACAACTCAAAAAGAAAAATGTTTTATCTTTTTTGGAATAGAGGGAGTGATTGCCGGTATTTACTGTGAGAAGGGCAAGTTAGATGGAAACTTAGAAAATATTAGGTTGGGTGAGTTTGGAGTTTGGACTAGGGATAGTAGCCTTGAATTAAAGTTCCCTACACTTTTTAGGTTAGCTACAAACAATCAAGCTAAGGTGTGTCAAATGGGATTATGGGAGGGAAATAACTGGAATTAAGTTTGGAGTTGGCGAACGGATCTGAGGGGAAGAGAGCTAGGTGAACTAACCAATCTTATGCATATTTGCTCCTTGGTGGGATTGTATACTATAAAGAAAGATAGGATTCATTGGAGTACAGGCAAGGGTGGCATCTATACCATTGCTGAAGTTTGTTGGTCGATGGATAATATTATGCTGGAAGTGCAGTCACAAGATGAGAGACAATGTTGGAGCAAGTTGGTGCCATTGAAGGTTAACATTTTCATTTGTAAAGCCTTGCAAGAGTGAATTCCTATGAGACTCAATCTTATTCTAAGAGGTATTCAAGTTCAGAGCTCACTTTGCCCATTTTGTAACAACAATGTAGAAAGTACACATAATCTCCTAGTCAGATGTAACTGTTTTTTTTTTCCAGTCTGGAAGCTAGTCTTTTTGTTGTCACACCTAGACATTCCAACCAGTGTTAATCTACAAGAAATGCTTCAATTGAAACCAATTTCAAGATGGAAAAAGGAGCAAACTAAGGCTTGGGAGGCCATTGGCCACCTTATGCATTATAGCTTGGGTGATTTAGAGCAAGAGGAATGAGAATATTTTCAGATCAAAAGTTTTTCATACAGGGGATATCTTTTTCACTATTCAGTCTTGTTCTCATCATTGGATTACAAGTAGGAGTAATAAGATTAACTATTCTTTGTTAGATTGGTGCTTAAATCCTTTAATGTCTGTTGCAAGTTTGTTTATGCATAGGATGTCTTAGACGCATTGTCGAAGTTCTCTATATAGGTGCTTAGGTGGATTTTGTACTCGGTCTAGCAACCAGCTGGTTTTGTACTTGCCTTCTTATTTCATTAATAATATTTTTGCTAAATGACTTAATCTAAAATGACTTATTTTTATTTTTATATTTTTGTCTGAAATCAACTTCATTTGAAATTTAATATTATGTAGATAATTTATTCAAAAGTAAATTTTCATAATGTTATTAAATTTTTATGAATTTTTTATTTTTAGGCATTAAGATGAAAAATTTAGAAAAACTTAGTAAGATTATAAAAACTATATTTTCAATGAATTATTACACATACATAATATTAGTTTTTAAATAAAATTAGTTTCGAGTAAAAAAAATATAAGAATAAAAATATAAGTTTTGAAAAAAAAATTTCTATGAAGCATGAGTTGAAATACTTATAAAGATGATTTTCACTAAGAAGAGCAAAAACTTGATGCATAGTTATAAGGAATTAAGGTTTAGTGAAATTGAAGAAAAGTAAGTTATGTGTGTAACTTCGAACTTATAATAACTTTGTTGCAAACTTGTGTAAATGATGTGGGATTTAATCCACTATTTAGATTGCAATTTAACGAAAGTGGCCAAGAATTTTCACCACAAGGATTGTGTTTTGCGATTTTTTTGTTCAGAAAGGAAAGAAAGAAACGAAAGAAAGGGCACCAAGAAGAAGAACTTGAGCTAAAACAGTGTACTATATCACTACTAAAATCACCGACTTTACCAACTGCCATTTACCAACGTGCAGCAGTTGGTAAATTGAATTTACCAACTGCTGCACGTTGGTAAATGACAGTTGGTATTCGATATGTTGGAAAATTCTTTACCAACGCGCAACTAATAACACATTGGAAAATTCCAACGTGTACACGTTGGTAAAATACACGTTGGTAATTACCAACGGTCATTTAAAGGACTCGATTTCCATCGCGTAGTTATAGTTACCAACTGCCAGCAGTTGGTAATTTACCAACTGTCAGCCGTTGGTAAGTTACCAACTGCAATTACCAACTGCTGCGTGTTGGTAAGTTACCAACGCGCAGCAGTTGGTAAATTACCAACGCGCAACAGTTGGTAAACTACCAACTGCTGCACGTTGGTAAATGGGTTACCAACTGCTGGTAGTTGGTAACTTACCAACTGTTGGCAGTTGGTAATTTGGCAGTTGATAACGGTGCTGTTATAAAGCCGTTGGTACTGACCCTTCGCGAAAGTTGGTTTCACATTTGCGCGTTCGTTATGTATATTAAACGTTCCAGGTTTCGGTTCTTTCGTATTTTTCCCCGTTTCAATCCACATTCAAAAGTAAATTACCAATTCAAAAGTACGCCCGGCTTTACTCAGCAATAAACATTACACAACTATGTCAACGTAATTGAAATAAAATATTGTCAACTACAGCATAATTAAAGCAATAACAGATATGTCTGAAAGAAAGCATTCAACATTCAACGGCTTACACATTTCATAAATATCAAGTCAGTCTGATTTAGGTCTAAAAATAATTATGTTGCCATGCTCTAATACAAGAACTACAGAAATGCGCTAACCTGTTGATAACGCCCATCACGGAGTCCTGACTATCTCCTCATCCTCTGACTCCGAGTCATCAAGATAATGTGGAACTGGTTGTGCCGGCGGGCATGGAAGGTTTAGCGAACGACAAATAATCTCCAACTGAGCCCGGTTTGCCTCCAATGCAGCTCTTTGAGCCTCCATCTCTGCTCTCTGTCTCCTCTGAATCCTCTCGAGCTTCCTCTCGTACTCCGCATCCCTTCGCGCATTCTCCTCCGCCATCATCTTCTGTACTTGCTCGTTGAATTGCGGTGTCTGTGTGATGTCGATAGACGGGATGGGACCATGCTGTCGGCGTCCCGGTATAGCACACTGCTCAGATCCTAATCCAAATACCCGGCCTCTCCTTCTACCGCCAGATGCGGTACTAATAATTGCTAGTTCATCAATGGCCTATATTCCATCCTCTTGCTGTGTTTACTCCTCAATCTCTGCACTGATACGAGTCTACAGCAACGTCATAAAATATATTTAGTCATGTCATAATTTGTTAAACATAGTCATTAAGTTAAGAATATTCTGTAACCAAACGACTTTTACTACTTACAGCAACTTCTTCATAGCGCTTACTAACATATCTCCCATCCTTCTTTTTATGTGTCGCTTGAAGGACTTTAAACAAGCCAGGGTCCTTCTTCTCAGGATCTCTCTCTCTCTATTTGAATGAAAACCAACATTAATATGTTAGAATATTTCATTAGTATCTCAACTGTTATTTGAAAGAACATTAAAGCATACATACCATTTGCTCTCGATGTGCAGACATCGAGATAGATCCCCCAGCATATGTCGCGCTGCAAGAGCCAGACTGTGAATAATCGTCAATCATTGTTCCTCGCATTGCCTTGAACTTCGCAGACTTTTGAATGAATTCAGGAGTCGCCCAATATGCCTCCATCTCCGCATATGCAGCATCTGACATAAAGTTCGCCTTCGCTCGACGTTTAACCGGATCTTTCACACGCCGAATTTCTGACATCATGCTTCTGTAATGTTGTGCTCCCAATATATTCCAAACCCGATACACCTCATTATGGTGTATGGGATCCCACTCACAGCTCCTCTGTACAGGTTAAGATTTTTAAACTATTAGAATGGGAAAATACCATTCTATCTCTTATAACATTATTACATCATTATCATAGTAATATTATTGTCATACCTAAAAAACACGCCACCATTGCTGCAGGTCTGATGGAGAGACGGAGGACCATTCAGCATATGGCTTGAAATGTGTGGTGAAACATGGTGTCACTAACCGTGTCGCCGCAGCTGGAATGAATCTGTGACATTTAAATTATCAGACTTAAGTTTCAAAGAATGATTCCATGTAAAGTATTATTTCACTAATATTAATACTTGTGTCTGGTATTTATCACTTACGTGTTACCATGTGGGGTTATCCTCATCCGCGGTCGACCTGCTGTCTGTGACATCGATGATGGGATGTCATCAATATGTATATCATCATCTGAGGGATGGGTCGGCACTATGGGGTGCCTCAGGTGCCGCGCACCAGATCTATGTCCAGATGACGTGCCTCCACCGCCGTCTTCTCGGTGCTCATGTGAGGGGACCTGCGTGGGTGGCACTGTTGTCCCCTGCGTCTCCACACCGACATCCTGCTGTGCCCGGGATGAAGAACCCATCCTATGTCGTTCATTAAGTATTGGTTCCATTACCTCCTTAAACTGCGCAAATGGTCCTTTCCCAGGTCGGCGTTTATACGTGTTATCCCCTTTACGAGGCATCTGCATTTATTTAGTTTTTAAGTTGGTGAATTAAACATAACATATATCTATTGACATATATTGTGCAGTATTAGGGGTACATTAACGTACTCAAATATTTCCATCACATACATAAAAATTACAGGTTACCATTATTCCTAATAGATGTTATCTAATCATTCATTCATTCCCACTGCTTTCATTCGACTCAAACTCCTCGGACTCTTCAGAGTCACTGTCATCGGATATAAACTCCTCCTCATCATCTGTCTTGCCATTAGATCCCCCCTCCTCAAGTACATCTTCTTCAATATCATCACCGACACCCGGGTCAGCTAACTCCTCAATTGGGTCATCTTCAATTCTTTGACAATTAACAGATCCACTGTCTTGATACACGTCATCCGTGTCCATAACTGCAGCCTGTATTATCCATCGAGGTTTTATCTTCATAACAGCTGACCACCCGTTTCTTTCACGTGACTTACTCGGATATCGTGTGTAGTAAACTTGGTCAGCCTGTGATGCTAGAATGAAAGGATCAAACTTCTGATATCTGCGGCTATTCCGGATCTCAACTAACCCAAACTGTTTATGCATTCGAGTTCCACGTTCAGGTGTTGGGTTAAACCAGTTGCACCTAAACAAGACAACATTCTTATGCGGAAAGCCGGGATATTCGAGTTGAATGACTTCTTCTAATATACCATAAAAATCACATTCAACTTCACTTGCACCCGTGCTGCGTATGCATACTCCACTATTAAATGTTGATTTGTCCTTCCCCCATTCACTTATGTGAAACTTGTACCCATTTGTGAAATACACCGGCCATGTCTGAACTCGCCGTGAGGGACCACATGCAACATCCCACAAGATGGTATCGACAATATTGTTACCTGGGTCATCAACCTATGCAAAACATATTTCAATTTAGGACAACATATATGGAATGTTGTATAACTTAACATATTGCAATACATTCTGTCCTAAAAGCACACGTACATATCGTCGGAGCCAGGCTGAGAAATTGTTTTCAATGTGTACGTCCATCTCAGACATTGTTATCTCGGGTGCAGTTTCACTGACCATGTCCACAAACATACTGTGGCCAATTACAGAAACAATAAAAATATGTTAGTTTTGTTTGATCAGTAGTACTGAATTTGAACATATTCACAGTTGGAATGCCTTTACATGACAAATGACTTACTTTAGGTATGGCCTGATCTGAGGACAGTTTAGAAGAACGTATGTGGTTGCAAGTCTGAGTTCATCGTCCGTGAGGAATCTATAGCGGCATGCACCATATGGTCGTCCCGGAAAAGTGAATATCGTCCACAAGTCACCATTACATTGGACAGGACCACCATCGTCATTTTTCGGTACGCGGTTCATCATTGTGGGAACATGGGACTCAAAGTAATGAGAGCAAAAGATAGAAGTTTCCTCTATAAGGTATGCTTCACATATCGATCCCTCAACATGAGCAGTATTAGAAACCTTCATTTTTAGGTCATGCATGCACCGCTCAAATTTATACATCCATTGGTACTGAACAGGTCCTCCAACCCTTGCTTCATAGGGCAAGTGAACTGGGAGATGCTCCATCACATCAAAAAACCCTGGAGGGAAAATTCTCTCAAGCTTACAAATTATAATTGGAATATTTTTCTCCAATGCAAACAACTGATTTTCATGCAATTCTGGAGAGCACAAGTCTCTAAAGAATAGGCTTAACTCCGTTAATGGCTTCCAAATATTGTCGGTAGCGCTTCGAGGGCAATGGGGAGAAGCCTTTGCATCATAACGTGGCAATCATGACTCTTCATACCATACATATTGCAACCAGCTGTATCAACACATCTCCCAAGATTCGAGGCATATCCATCAGGGAGTCGTAATGATTTTACCCAGGCGATCACATCTTGCCTTTGGTTAACATCCAATGTGAACCTCGCCTTTGGTTTGAACGAACGACCATCATCAAGTGGAACCATGTTTAACTCCTGCCGATTACAATAAATTTTCAGGTTCTTCCGTGCTTTCACATTATCTTTGGTTTTGTTCTTAACATCCATCACAGTATTCCATATATTCTCAAACACGTTCTTCTCAATATGCATAACATCAAGATTATGTCGTATTAAGTTCGTGGCCCAATATGGTAACTCCCAGAAAATGCTTCGCTTCGTCCAATTATGTGATTTCCCATAATCGCACGGTCGATTTTGTGGACCATCGTTACCAACTGATGGTATCCATGAGATTCTTTCAAATATATCTTCACCTGATAAGCGCGGAGGAGACAATGACTTTTCTGATTTCCCTTTCTTAAAGCAAGTACAATTTCTTCTATATGGGTGGATCCGGGGGAGGAATTGCCGATGACAGTCGAAAAATTTTTTTTCCCGCCATACTTAAGTTGGAATGCCTTACTTTCACCCATACAAATAGGGCAAGACAATCACCCATGTGTCATCCACCCTGATAGCATGCCATAAGCCGGGAAGTCATTTATGGTCCACAATAATGCTGCTCGCAGAATAAAATTCTGTTTCAATGACACATCCCATGTTTCGACGCCATCAAACCACAGATGCCGTAGCTCGTCAATGAGAGGTTGTAGATAAACACCAATCTTATGATTTGGGCTACGTGGACCTGGAATCAACAACGAAAGGAACATGTAGGGTTTTTTCATGCACATCCAAGGGGACAAATTATACGGAGTAACGATCACAGGCCAACAAGAGTATTGTTTCCCAGATGGTCCAAAAGGTGTAAATCCATCGGCACACAAACCCAATCTGACATTTCGTGGTTCCGAAGCAAACCATGTGTAGGTCTGATCAAAATGTTTCCAGGCTTCACCATCTGATGGATGTTTTAACACACCCGGGACCTGTGTTTGCTCCTTATGCCACCTCATCTTCTCAGTTGTTGCCAATGACGCAAATAAGCGTTGCAGACGAGGGCTTAGTGGTAAATAATGCATGGTTTTCCTCGGTCGATCTTTACCACGACCTCCGTTTTTTGGCTTATATCTCTCAAACCCACAGTACTTACAAATACGATTGGTACTGTCATCTTTCCAGAACAACATACAATCATTCACACAGACATCAATATTCTCGTGAGACAGACCCAACTGGGAAACTAATTTCTTAGTTTCATACCAATTTGATGGCATCTTACTATTTGTTGGTTGGGTCTCTTTCATTAGTTGGGCAACGCCATTAAAGCATCCTCGTGACATGTGATACTCAGACTTAAGGTTGAGAAGGCGGACAGCAGCAGATAACTCAGAATGACTTTCGCACCCATCCCATAAAGGAGTTGACGCTGAATTCAACAGATTAAAAAAATTTTAAGCACTTTCATTCGGCTCCACAACATTGTCTTCCGGAAATTGATTGTAACTAGGGCCAACGGCATCTAATACCATCCTTTCATAGGGATTCGTCGACGAACACCCCTGGTCAAACTCTGTAAACCCACCCACACCTGGAGCCGTATCTGATGATTCATTAAATGGCTCACCATGTGCGGTCCAATTCAAGTAAAAAGGCGTAAACCCCCATTTGTACAGATGAACTCTGACCTCATCAGCCTGATTAAACCGCAAATTCTTACACTTCCGACAAGGACAGCGAATGCAGAACCCGCTCATAGTTTCAGGGTGGGATACAGCAAATGATATAAATTCTTCCACCCCGGACTCCCACTGTTGTGTGTAACCAGTTCAGCGAGGCAAGAAACGGTTACTGTACATCCAACTACGGGTGGATTCCATTACACACAAAATCTGTTCGTAATGATAAACACCTCAATCTATTAAATGATATACGTACTCAAGTTTTAGGTTGAGTTACTAAAAATAACAAAAGTATGCTTTAATGTTTACCCTCTCAAGTTTACAGTATTTTTAGATAGACAAAGTTTATTATCAATAAAGTTGTTTTTATGATTAACGTACGGTCATCATTATTGTTCTTATTGTTCTTATTACTGTCATTGTTCTTAGTACTTAAATTCATAATTTTTAAAGAATATTTTATTACAAAGCCAGGATTTACTAAGCTTTTAAGTACCTTGACTAAGCTATTTTATCTTAATAAGTTAAGCCATCAAGTTAAGTAAACTCATGTACAATATGATGAAGGGTAAGAACTGATAAGTTCAATTGAAGACAATAATTTAATCTTGTAGTTAGAACATAAAAGTTGGGGTAGGATTTGCACAATAAAATCCTTTCTAGTAACCATTGGATAAGACCTTAGAATGTTTGAGCTCTCATTAAATCAGTATATATTTTGTTATATATACTGATCCTAAGTATTTAGGGTTTACAAGTTTAGGTATATTGTGTTGGGTTTAAGTGTAGATGTATGGTATAAGGTAAAGGTTAGGGTTAGGAAGAAGTTTGCGTTAAAGTTATGTTTGGTACAATCAGGATACCTGGATTTCTTCGAATGACAGTGATAACTCCTCTTCAGTGGTCCTAATTAAGTATTTGTTTTAATCTTTTCTCTATTGGTATCCAAATTCCTTTACGAGGTATTTTTTCTGCATTATTATTGTCAGCTAACTCTCCACATGGTTTTATTATAAGGAATAAAGTTTTATTATCAATACTATCTTATGACATAATATAACCATTTCCACTAAAGCACTCCAACTAAACCATAACTACACCTATTACCATGAACTTATTTAAATAATCATGCCATAAAATAATATACACAACACACAAAGAAATTACATATTGACTATAATACAGAAGAAAAAATATGCACAGATAACAAATAATTAACATAAATTTCATATTCAAATCTAAAGCCACAGTGTTCAAACCATAGTGAGAAGTATTTCCGTTTTATTACCAATATTAGTAATTAAAACAATTTTCCTTAAAATCATCCCGTTCTCAAATAGACACGAAAAGAATTATAAACTAACCTTGAATGACAGGAGAAACAATGGGTATTTCTTCACGCTAGACAGATGCAGAGAGGAACCGAAAAAGGGGGGAAAAATAACTTAATATACTGGTAATATAAGAAATTTCTTCAAATGAAACTAAGTATCATTAATGTACACGATCAATTTAAACAAAATACGGTACGGAGATTATTATTTGTTTCATTATAGTTATGTATAACCGTCATGTCATTATCTTTTCTCTCTTAACGCATCATTTATTTTAACTTATGTATATCTGTTTTAAATTGAGACATTTTTTTATTAAATTTCAGATAAGGCCAACACATATTTTGTACATACCTAGTTTCCATCGTTGAGTATAGAATTTGACATATATATATATATGGGAATGAGTTTGAGTTTTTGGAACTGGCTTTTTTTAATCGCTTATTAATATCAACTTTGTTTAACTTGTGAGATCATTCTTTGAAACTAAAGTTGTTATTCTACCATATAATCTGTTCGATAATTTTTTATTTCAGAAATGAGTTATTAAAAGTTCTAATGCAATAGTATATGGTTCAAGTGAACATTCCATAATTAAAAGTAGTTGAGTATATTCCTTTGGGTATTTTAAAAAGGGATCGAGTTTCATTTTAATTTTTCTTTATTTTTAAGTATTTTAATTTGTTAGTTCATTATTTTAAAAATGAATCATAAAGAGTTGCCATAAAAAAGGGAACATAAAGAATAAACATAGTAGCATCCACTAATTGTTGCACTCAGACACAGTACAAAAAAAATGCTTATTATATTTACATAAACAAATATTAATAATACGTTAAATACATGAAATGCATTTACTTCTAATAAACTTTATCTATCTAAATAATTTATATCTTTCTCAATTTACTAATAATTTCTATATCTATAATGGATTTTAATATTTATAAACCAGTACTTAATGCTTGTTGCAATATTAATATTAACTTGTTTAACATTTTATTCATTTTTCAATTACTTCAAAAATAGAAGTATCATTTTTTTTATAAAGAAATTAGCAAATCTAATTTTTATTTTAAAATTTATTTTTCACCATATGAAAAAAATATAAATATTCTACAATATTTTGTCATTGGAAAATGTAAATATACTACCTAAACAAATCACTTAAATCTAATTTTTTCATAAATTCTAATTAATCCCGAAAATAACAAAAAATTGTAAAAAAATGCACATAAAAAAACAATTGTAATGGGTAACCTAAAAACTAAATCTCCAACCAAATGCAACACAAAATAACAAATATTGCACATATTTCAAACCAAATTAACACAATATAATCCGAAAATATGTAATTATTAAGGAAAAAAAAATCAAAAAATCCGAAATAAATGCGGTTACCTCAAAAAAAAATATTAACTTCCTTGAAACACCTCCAAATCGCTTCAATCCTGCAATAAAAACCAACATCTTCAACCCATTATCAACCAAGAAGCTCAAATAGGGAGAAATACATCAAAAAAAAAATTCAAAATTTGATGAAAAAAATAATTAACCATCAGATCTAAAAAAATGACAGCAGATCGACGAATCTCCGACCTCAAAGAAGAAGTTTCCGGTCCCAATCGACGCAAACAAGTGAATGTGTGTGATGTGTGAGCTAGGAATTAAGCGGAGGAGAGAGATACAGGAGAGAGAGAGAGAGACGAGACCAGAGGAAGAAGAAAGAAGAAGACGCCGCGACGCTGGGGCGGGGGAGGGGTGTTTTAAAAACATTCAACAAAACGCACCGTTTAACTAAAGTAAAAAAAAAAAAAAAAAAAAAAAAACCTCACCAACTGCTGGAAGTTGGAATTACCAATGGTTTGCACGTTGGAAAAAAAAATGTAAATTTTTTTTTAAGCACTCACCAACGCGTGCACGTTGGAAAATATTTACCAACGGCTAGCCGTTGGTAAATCACCCTTTTCAAAAAAAAAAAAATGTTACCAGCTGCTGGGAAGTTTGAATTTTACCAACGGCTAAGACCGTTGGTAATTACCAACGGTTTGCACGTTGGAAAAATAAAAAAAAACTGTTAAATTTTTTTGAAACCATCACCAACGCGTGCACGTTGGAAAATAATTACCAACGGCTACGCCGTTGGTAAATTAGCAGTTGGAAAAGTAGGTTTTTTTAGTAGTGTATGTAAGGACTTGCGTGACTCCATCAGGAGAAAAGCCCCCAGACTCACGGCTCTCCATCAACCCACGTATAAACTATTTGTACTTCCTGAACTTGAATTTCTCTTTTGGGGTTTTATGGCTCGGTAACATCTTGTCTCTTCCCGATGCGCTGAACCATTCGGAAGATATTTGCCGAGAACCAAGAAAAGAAATCAGAAAATATTTATAATTCGTGGTGGTCAGTGGTCATTCTGTTTGTATAAAATTCGTGAACGAACACGTACATGTTTGTGTGTATATATGAGTGAGTCGTATTCCGTGCGGATGAAGCTACTTTGGAAGCACCCTTCTGTTCATTGCCAAAACCTGGCAACACAAAAACAAAAGTCATCCGGCATATGTCTTGACCTTTGATTCGTCACTCCTTTATGTTCCCTTCCTAACTTCTGGACTCACTTCTCGTTAGTCGTTCCTATCATCATCACTTTGGGATGAAATTATATGTGCAGGGTTGGAGATGGAATTGTATTGGTTGTCAACGTGTCACTTTCTCCAATTACCATTAGCTATACAAGAGATCATATATATTTTAATAATTATCTGCCTATCTGCCGACCCAGCTTGGCCTTCATGCTACTTATAATTTCATTGCTTAATCAATCTCTATTCAATTCGTTAATGACAAGAAAATGGTGGAATTTCATCGATTGTATTTCCCAGTTATTGGATAATTAAATAAAATTAATTACATTGTTTAATTTTTCTTATGACTGGAATATAATGGTTGCTTGTAATATATCACGTTAATAAATGGTCTTTTTTACCATCACTACAAGAACAAGAGGTTTTGGAAACCAAAAAGATGGTTGCCAAGCCAACTGTCACCAAGTTAGTTGCCAAAAAGTAGGCGTAAGTTATGAATGAGATGAGGCGATTGGGATAAAATCGCCTGCCAACTAATTGCCTGCTTGTATTTATTATAAGCCTTGGCAACTGATTGGTGGCTGACTCAATCGGTTGCTATAAAACATCATGGTGATGATCGCCCAACCGATTGCCCCTCAATGTCAATCATAAATCTAGCGACTGATTGATGACCGCTCTTAGCAGTTGTAAGGAAAAAATAAAAATAAAAAACTGATTCATTGATCGATTAATGACAAATCTTTTGGTCAATTTTTGACATTTAGCTTGTAGTGAAATTTATTTTATTTTCCAGCAATGTGATGCATTTTGTTTATATGTGTGTGTGTATGTGTACTTGTATGTATGTATGTATGTTTATGGGATGACTGACGAGGGCATCATGGTGAGGTTTGAAGGGTACCTGGTTGTAACTTATAAATAATTAAGGGTGGATGGGAGGCCAAATGCTCTAGAGATTGGGTTTCATGTGTATTTCGCAGTGAGTTTTGTCAAACTTTTTACAAGACACAAAGTTTCGTATCCTTGCCGCTTTATCTTTGCTTGTTGTTTGGTTTTAAGATGTCTTGAATACCAAAAGAAAAAAAAATGACTTAGTACATTTCCTTGACATTGGCAACCATGCAAGTTAATGTTTAGGCTATGATTCTCCATTTCCCCTCCTTACAAAAATGTAAGGAAGCCTCAATGGATTTATCAAAATTAATTTTACTAACCATATTAATGGTTTTACTAAAACTTACACAAATTTTGGGTGACATGAGTTTATTGAATGTTGAAAAGTTAACATATCTCACTTATTTCTTTATATAAACCATTTTCAAATGTTCCAACTGTCCAAACCACACAAGTGCTTCTTGATTTATTTTTTCCCCTTTTGAATGAGTTTTATTTCTTACTAATTTTCTGAAGATTGTTGTAGTTTTTCATATAAATGTATATACATCACAAATTTTTTTTCAAATTTTAAAAATATTAAAAAAGTTGAATATTATTGTTTTGCAATTGAAACATCATGATGATATCAAGAAATGATTCAACAAGTTGAATGAATTCATAACCATCCGAACAAAGCCACGTATGATTTTGTTTTAAAACAAAAAAAGACACTAAAAAGTTAGAGCAAGATGTGGTCTATTTGAATACACATTAAACTAGGGATAATGTGGATGTGCAAAATCCATTAATAATGGATATAAGGACCGGTAAAAATAAATGCAATGGGGTAGACATAAGTAGGGGTGAAAGTTAGATTTGAAAAGTCGGGTTCGGGTTAAAACTGACCCGAACTATACCTACTCATTTTCTAACTATGCAACTCGAAATTGAGCCAACTATTCAAAGAAATTGACCTTAACCCAAACCCGAATAAGTCAGGTTCAGGTTGGTATAATCGGGTTAACTCAATTTTTTTACAATAGGCAGTTGGAACAAAAAAAATTTTGCTTGCAACAATGAAATTAGCCACATATTCAACAAACATGTAACATAAACCATCCTCAACAGACATAAAACATCTAAATAGACCAAATCTAAGTTTGAAGTTGTTACATGGCTACATTTGCCATGATACGTCATCACGCATATAACATAAACAATCCACATGTTTTGTAGGGCTTAGGAACTAAAAGAAATCCACATAACAAGCAAAGAAAACCAGCAACAACAATAGTCTTTCAGCAGCTCAATCATCCAACCATTAAGCAAACTCAATATCAATAACTATAAGTGCTCGAGCATAGCTCTAAAAAAACAGAGACAAAATTCTAGAATTACAAAATTCATAATTGAGACCAAACATTTATATGAAAATAAGTAAAATAAAATAAGCTAACCTTGCTCCATCTTTTCAATTATAGCTAATTGCTCATCAACATTTAACTCCTCCTTGTTTGCTCGCAACCAATCCTATGCATAAATGAGTACCTTAACTATCTTTGGTAATAAGGAACTCCTAAAACAGTCAAGCACTCGACCTCCAGTGATGAATGCTGATTTTGAAACAACGGTTGATATCGGAATAGCCAAAACATTACAAGCAATGGCTGAAAGGATCAGGAACGGATGACTATTGATCTTCCATCATTCAAGAACATTGAAATAATCATCACTATCCTCCAAATTCTCTTCCAAAAACTTGTTTAATTCACTCTTTATTTGTGTGCCACTTACAGCTTTGAGTTGCTTCCACTCATTCTTCAAGATGGCCATTGACTTAGTTGGCCACTCTAAGTCTACAACAACTCCACTATTAACTTGATCACTTTTGCCTAGTTGCTTAACTTTTTTTTAGTACCTCACCTTGTACTCATCAATCAAGTATTTTAGTGTCACGTTCACCTTTTAAATAAATGTATTAGCCACTTCCTTAGCATATATCTTCTTTATCCCAAATTTCACATATTCCATCTTACTTTTTGGATCAAGTACAACCGCAATAAAAATCAGCATTCATGTTTTCAAGGTTCCCCCAATACTTATCACATTTCTTTCTCATTTTGGAACACATAATAGAAAAACCCTTATTAAAGCCAAGCCCCCACTCTCTCAACAACATATCCACATTACTAATCTCATGAAAATAAGTATTGGTAGTGACATACAATGAACCAGAGACATGCTTAGTAAGATCATAAAAAGTTTCAAGCAATCTTACAACAGAACTAACAACATTCCAATCAAACTCCAAAGGTCTACCCAAGCCATCTTCATCCATAAGAGCATATACATAAACAAGATCATAAAACACATACTTTTCAAAAGCTCTTTTGAATTTCAAAGTAGTGTCAAACATCAGATAGGTTGAGTTCCACCTAGTAGGAACATCAAGGCACAACTCATTATTCATCTGAATTTTTTCCTCCTTAATACATGTCTTAAATTTTAACAATTGTGCAGGAGATTGCCTAATATATCTAACAGCATTGCGAGCACGAATCATAGAATCAAATGCAAGCTTAAGACCATCCTGAACTACCAAGTTGATAATATGGACAGCACACCTCATATGCAAACATTCCCCCCCCCCCCAAAACAATTCCGTTCCATGCTTGTTTCAGGTAAGTAATGGCTATATCGTTTGAGCTTACATTGTCAACAGTTATGGTCATTAAATTATCAATACCTTCAGCATTTAAAATTTTTCAACATCCATACCAATCACTTGACCCTTATGTCCAGAAATATGGCAAAAATTTAACTCTTTTGCAACTTCCAATTGTTATCAATAAAATGAGCTGTCAACTACATGTCATTAATTCTTTGCATAGAAGTCCATGTATCAATTGTTATTGAAATCCTTTTAGCATGTGATTTCAGAAACATCTACAAATTCTCTATTTCATCAACAAATAATGCATAACAATATTTAGTCACAGTTATCCTAAAAGGAATCTGAAACCTAGGCACTGTAACAGAACAAAATCTCCTAAATCTATCTAACTCAACAAATTGAAACGAGAGCTTATCAACAATCACCATATATGCCAAAGCATTCCTACATTCCTCTTTATCAAATTTCCAATTACTTATCACATACTCATCACATATTCATCACCACCTCCACCATTTGTCAAGTTAATATTTGTTTGTTTAGAATCAACCAGCCCCTTGCATTTACCCTTTTTTATACGGCTCTTAAATTAGTTGTGCTATCAAACCTACTATGATACTTGTACACCTTCACAACAATTAACGCACTTACATTTGGTTTGATTTGTGCTCTCGACAAACTCAAAGTGTGCCCAATAATTTACCTTTTTCCTCGAAGCCGTTACCCTCTCTTTTTCTGGTGCAGCAGCGGTTGATTCTTTATCTGTATTTGGATTCGTGGCAGTTGATGTTCCTTTTGATTATGCATCGGCCATCAAAGTGTCACCAAAATCGCTTGTTGCCTTTTGGAAATTAAACAATCAAAAGAATATTTAAAATTAATTCAAGAAAATATTTACATTTGTAGACCCCATGTGAGCAAGTGTAACAACATGTATTTTGTATTTTTGAAATTAAAGCCAACACATGTAATTCAAGCAATTCCAAGCACAATAGTCATCATGTATTTCTGTGATTAAAGCCAAATTATAGTATCACTACTCATCAACAAATCTTTATCAGTTAGTGCTAAATACACACTGTTAGGAAACCCAAAAAACATGCACATGAATTCCTCTTATTCGGTCATTGAACTATCAATTTTTAGAGCAAAACCATATCATTGGCGATCATATTAGTTAATTAGTAGATAAAATGAAGACATGAAAAATCCCCCAAAACCCTAAACAAATGAAAAAACTTACCCCCGCTTTTTTGTAAAATTTCAATGATCCAACAAAGTAATTAGAATTAGGAAAACATATCAATTACCTAGGTAAGGCCGCTTTATCGGTTGGTCCGCTGAGATTGAGAAAGAAAGAGAGAAAGAGAGAAAATCGGAGGCAGATCAGGCTGCAGCGGCATAGGCACTCGTCAGAGGGTGGGTGGCCGATCAAGTTTGCGAAAAGGGCAGTGTGGCGAGGCAAGGCGAAGTGAGTCAACTCTGTCATGCGAGCTTTATCGTCACTGTCGAGCAGCAGCCAGCAGGAAGCAAAGTTGATAGGGATGAAAGAGTGATACTAACAAAGACGACAATTGAAGGTGAGTGTGTTGAGCGATTTAAGAGTTAGGGTTAGCCGGTCAGACAATTACTGGGTAGCGAAATAGTCTGGGCTGGTAGCAAATTAGGTTGGACTTAAAGCTTGCTTGGGAGTTGGACTAGGGAATAGGGATAGCCGGATAAAGAAGACTAGGTTGGGTTAGGCAGAAGAGGGAAGGAATGGGCTGGGCCTAGTCGGCTAGTCAGGTTATTCGGATTTATTCTATAGTGCTTTATCAGGTCGGGTTAGGTCATGTTCAAATACATCTTTTTCTCTAATACACCTGACCCTAACCTATTTTTTTATGGATTGGATTTGGGTCAGAATTAGGGTTGCGGGCTCTAATTCCACCCCTAGACATAAGTTACAAACCCTGTCTAGCAGGTATGAACTAGTGACATTTCTAGGATTTTACAGTTCTGCCTTCTAGAAGAGTTCTTCGACAAGCAAATAATCTTAAATAATAATACATGATGAAACATAATCCCATTTTAACTGAACTATGACATAATTAACACAGTCAAACAAATAGTAAACTAAGTCTAGAAAATAGAATTCTAAGATTGTGGATAATAGTAGGGTAGATTAAGTCTGATAGTAGGGTTAGGGCTGTAAACGAACCGAATGAACACGAACGAGAGCTGTTCGTGTTCATTCGTTTAGGTTTTTAACGAACACAAACACGAACATGAACAAGTCTTTTTCGTGTTTGTTCGTTCGTTTAGTGTAAATTGGTTGTTCGTGTTCGTTCATTTATGTTCGTGAACAACAATAAAAGAATCAAACGAACGAACTCGTTCATGAATGGAAGTACACGAACATGTTCACAACACAATGTATAGAATATGTTTGTGAACGATTTAAACGAACATAAACAAATGAACGTAAACAAATAGTGAATAAACAAACGAACAATAATCGTACTGTTCATGAACATAAACGAACGAACATAAGCCTGTTCGTGTTCGTTCGTTTAAATAAACAAACAGAAAATTGTGTTCATGTTCGTTCGTTTAGCTTAATAAACGAATATAAACAAACTCCAACTGAACGGTTCACAAACAGTTCACCGAACGTTCTGTTTGTTTATGCCCCTCAGTAGAGTAGATATATCTCGACGTGGACACTACTAGGTAACACCAACAATGAAAATTTTACCCGGTATCATGAAATACTGCTGTATACCACAATGCATCACGTGATGAAATTATAAAATATAAAAATATTCATAACATATACTGTTTATCAACAATTAAGGATATACCAGACAATATACTGTAGTGTTTAACTCTATGCTTTTAATTGTCGATGTTATTTATTCAAATGCGTTGTTTAAAGGTTTGGTATTTGTATCAATGTGTCACTTCAGATGCATGACAAGTGGGTTACGGAACCTATAGAAGTTCGCGCGGGCCTCGACGATTACGTCTGCTGGCTCAAAGAGAATCAAATCATTAAAAGAAAGAGCAAAACAGGAAACTAAAAAGTGATTGCGTGTTCTTGAAAGCGTTATTAAGAGATAATTATGCTAATCAGAAAGCGACCTTCTGGTTTACCTTTAATTAATTAGCAACAGGTTCAGTATACAGGGGTTTACGTCAGCGACCAAAGTGGAGGTTGCTGATGAGTTGATCAACCCATTGTCTGTTCCCCTTATTTTAATTACTTCGGTTTCTGTTTTGGATGTATTTAGTGCAATCATTTTGGTAATTTATTTTTGCTACTGCTATTGGTGACTCCAAACTCAGATGCACAAGTACAAATTACGTGCAATAGTACTGACAGACAAAAGGGGGAAAACAGATGAAACAAAACGATGAAGATGCCATTGTTCTGTTTGCTGTTTCTCATGTCCATTGATATCAAAAGAGTCCCAGAGGAAAGAACAGGAAAAACGAAAGACAACAAAACACCCCATGCTAATCATGACTAAGTAATGTGCGAGGCGTTGTAAAATAAAACAAAAGTTCTGCAAGTCATAATGGACAAGCACGTATTTAACAACAATTTAAAACAAATGCACAAGCAAGTATTTAAAAAAAAATTCTAACACACGACATGTGGCATATTGCAAGCATACCACATAGTATACTGCAAAAAATAAAACAAACATATGAAAAAAAAAATCAATATGTGTAATACCACGGTATTTCACATTGTAATCTAACAAATCTTGAAAACTTGTCTTCTGCATATCACGTACTTGCTATGATAAGTGGTATTCGCATGATATACCACAATATTTGAGACACTGAACACATAATGAGAATGTAATCTATAATGCCGGATACTCTCCTGCCCTATGTTTTACAAGTGATCTTAAAGTCCTCCAACAAATAAGTATATATTCATTTTAAGTGATGCTATATTTACAAAGAACTTTCCAATAATGAATCTTATAAACTCATTTGCGAAGATATTATTAAATAATTTAAATTTAAGTGGATCCGATAAATAATTCTACTCTAATCATTTTCCGCGATGTCTTTTGAGCATTCCTTTTTTAGGTCTACTATTGTTCATTTATTGCTTTCGGGAGCTCGAGTCAAGATATAGAAATCAGAGGCATCCTGATGCCAAGTTTTGCAATGGGAAATGCCATTGACATAGCCTATCATGGACTCTGGCAATCGTGAGCCATTAGATTCATGGGTGTCAAGGGCCAAAGGCTACATCTATGTAATCGTCCAGGATCGTCATAGTGTATAACAGAATGTGACAAAATCATGTACTTTCTTGCGACTGAAGTAGGGCTCCTGATGCTGGCTGGGCTAGTTGAACCATGGTCATCAAATCAGTGCGGGATCAGTAAACTTTGCTATACCGTAGAAATGCCTGCAGAAGAGATAGTGAGCGAGGCGCCAGAGGGTCCAGGAGACTTGCTCCCAAAGCGGGGTTCTTGAGGAAGCCATCCGGAGATAACTGGGGAGAGATTTTGGGGGAAAAGGACAATTTTGCCTACAGAACATGAAGTGGGTATTGTCCAGTGTCAACCTCGAGAGCATAGAAAGATTTCTTTGTGAAATCGGAAAATAAACAGTAAACCTAAGTCGGCCACGATTTCTACAGGGAAGATCCTGAATGCCTAGTGCAATGTCTATGACTGTCAGCATTGAATATGCAGGCAAACAGGACGTTCTTCACACCAGCTACAGGTGATTAACATTTTAGATAGCACACTGCCTAGGACTTAGATGTCTGACTGCCAGCAGAAACTTCTGCCTTGTGTAGAGAGAGTGAGATGGCTTTGGCAGCGGAAACTGCAGAATCCCCTCTCTTGATGATTCTCTCCAGTTCTGCAACCTTCTCTAACATCATTTTAACATTTGCATCGGTTGAATGGATCAGTTTGTTTGCAGTTTCCAGAGCAGTACATAACTGGAATTACCAAGAGCAATGCAACAGGAAGGAGAGATTAGCCATCAAGGCAACTAATCATCATAAAACAGAAACAGAGGATTCAAGATTTCCAATCAAACACACACCACATACATCTATGGGACTGCTAAAAATTGAAAATCAAATTTGTGATACAGAGGCTGGATCAAACCAAGATAAGAAAACGATTACATGACAGTTCCAACCAACCACACTCGTCACTTTCTCCCAAGCAGTTTTGAGCCTTTTGACCACTCAAATGATAAGTTCAGCAACAGAAATAATATATTGCTATACCCTTTTTCAGCCAAAACCCCAGGATACTCTACCCAACTTAGTACAAAATCATCTGATGATCCAAGGAAATTTACCTGGTTTCTCTACATACTTATATTCAACGATCAATCAACTTAAGCAGTAAGAACTATTTAGAGTTTGCCGCATGAACCCTACACCTACATTCCACTCAATTGGAAATTTGGAAGTCAAACTTGCATAAGCTCAAAAAGAGCAACTCCCTTTGCAATATTTTCACGCAAGTTAATTTCGATCCATAATTGCCTAATCCCACCCAATTTTAATGTGAATCCTGCATAACCTCTAAAAGACCAAGTCCCTTTTGCACTATTTTAACCCAAGTGAATTAAGAACCATAATTGTCTATTCCCCATCCCATATCCAGACTACCGTTCTTATCCACCCATAGGGGTGATCAACTACTCAAGTTATAACTGAAAAGCCAAACCAATTCAGTCAATTTGGTTTAACAATTTGGTTTTCGGTAACTGAATTTATATGCCGGTTTTTGGTTTTGTGGAAAAAAGCTCCATCATCGAAATAAACAATTGGTTTTGAACAAAGTTTTGGATAAAACAGAATGATCACTCCTACCTACTTGCCCAAATATTATTGTTCTATGTCCCAACTGTGAACCATCTAAAGCAAAATTTGCACAATTTTTTTTCAATTCAAGCTACTTTATCTCATGCTTTAACATTTGAACTTTTTAGCATGTGACCACTTATTGAGCACGACATCTCATCTGCAATAAACAATATGTATGCGTGGTTTTTCATTACCCAACAGTCAGGACTAAAGAAGATGGCACGTCAAGTAGCAGTCCCATAATAATTCCTTTCATCTTTAAGTAGCAGAGCATTATCTGATAGGACACTTACTGCACTTCTCCTTTTCCTCCGTCAAGTACTCACAGAAAGCAAGAAATTCAGTACGGCATTACCTCCAGAGTCAAAGCCGTCCAAGAAGGATCAGAAGCAGCAATGGCTTTGTTTAATTTGTCAAAATTTTCCTGAAGTTAAAACAAATTCTGCAATTAAGACCCGAGCACTACAGCTTCTGAAAGCAGTACTCCAAGTTCAGAATCAACATTGAAATTCAAAAGAGGAAAGAAGAAAACCTAACATCAGGACTAGTAATGAATGGCTTTAGGATCGAACAATTTCTTCGACGAAACAATTACAGTAGAGAAGATGTTCAGAAAAACAAAATAGAAAGAATCGATGGGATTGAACCTGGAAGAGCCTGGTGAGGTCCGGAGAATCTCTGGATTGATCAATCTCCAGAGACGAAGTAGACGACGAAGAATGCGAAGCTAGCAAATTCGGAGGCTCGGATTCTTCACCCAGATCGCCCAACAGATCTCCAATCGTTAGCAGCGGCCCTCCAACTCCTCTCATCTCTCTCGCCCTTTCTCCGTCCCAAATCTCTGCATATTCTGTGTGTCTAAGGTGGCCTTTCACGAGAAAATTTTGGGCCCGCTTAAGGCCCGTATAAATATTGGGCCTTTGAATTGAAACCCGGTAGAACAACAAAAACGATGGATACCAGTATCGAATAGCAAGCCTCTTTTCCCTTCTCGTCTTTCAGGTGAGCGAACTCAGTCGCAGGAACTCAAGTTTGTGCCGGGATTGGCATTTTCTGAACTGAAGAGGCCTGTTTTATAATCAGGTGAAGTTAAAATCTTATATGTTCTGATCGCTCTGTGATTTAATGGAAATTTTGAATTTGATGTAGATTATGGTTTTTAAGATTAGCTTTGAATTTTTGTTGTTATTATCGGTGCAATGGAAAACCTAGGCCCTAGTCCCTAAGGTTGTTAATTTACTCAAAATACTCTGAATAACAGAAAAACAAAGAAGGCGTAGTAACTTATGGTGTTGAGCATCTAATGGCAGCAGGACAAGAAAACGTCAAGCAGCTTGAGGACTGCTCAGTTTCCAAGTTAGTTTTCTGCTTCCCTTTTTCTTTTATATGAAATTTAACATTTTTCCTGCTCCAAATCTAATTTCAGCCTGCCCTTTATAGGTGTAAAGTCGATTAGGCTCGAATTAGCTAATTCTATTCTTGTGATCAGTAACTAAGAACTGGGTCTGGTGCTTGAGCTCAGATGATATCCCTTTATTGCTTAGACCAGATCTTTTTTGGTTTTTTTGTATGTGGCTTGAGTTGTTAAATGTCCTCCTGTTCATCATGTCATGTTGAAAACTTAGCAATCAGAGGTAAAAAGGAAAAGGCCTTAACAAGAGAGATAAAAGGCTGGTCACTGAAAATTGTATTGGACCCGTGCTGAATTAGATAACTTTGCAAACTGGAGAAGTTTGATTTTCAGAGTGAACCATTGAAAAAGGGTGGAGCTGGTAATTTATTGAAATGCTTATAGGTTAGTGGCATCTTATTCTCCATTACGCTGTTCTTTGCAATGCTGTGGGTTGAAATTTTCTTGCAACGATGGAGCAGCATCACAGACTGCCTTTTCTTTAGGCAATATGTTTTAAATGCCAACTACAGTACATAATGGCTGTGAGTGCAATTTTACAATTAAAAAGTGTGCTTTGTTCCTCATTTTGCGTTCTCTTTCTTCTTCTTCTCTGTTTTCTCCCTGCTTTTGTTCTGAAATATATTGTGTACATGCTATATAATGGTGTTGCACATCTGGTAACTGGTCCTTTTTGGCACAACATACTGTCAATAGCGCATTAGGTACATGGTTCTTTTCAGTTGCTGGGGCTCTGATAGCAATTCCAGTGGGGATAAAGAAAAAATCTCTAGCCCCACTGGTGTTCTTTGGCACTACTGGCACAATGCTTGATATCATTATGGGAATCAGCCAGTGTGAGAGAGAGCATGCAGAACGCCAGATGAAGCTCTTAGAAGCCCAAAATGCTGCAACTGAGGCATCATTCACGCAGATGGGGACTGAGTCAGAATCCAAGCTTCCATGATCTTCTCTATCATTCCCTTATTAGGTCTTTCATTTCGCCCCAAGCTGGTTGACTGTAAAAGAATCCTAAATCAAACTTGTTGCTACCGGTTTGTTGTGCAGGAGTTAAAGATATCCTTGGTCCTCTCTTTTCACCCTTATCTGAATTCAAGCTGATCTCTGGCCAAACATTGTCTGTGAAAAAGAAACAATGGATTACGATTACCAGTTGATGGAATCTCTGAGCATCTGAGTCTGTATTTGATTACTGCTCTAGGGTTCTTGCAGCATTTCAATGTAATCAGAGATTTATATGGATGAATCTAAGGTGGCACCGTCAGTTTTAATCTTTTTCAGGCCGTGTTGCAGATGCAGTTGGCATTTGTGTGTGCTATCATTGACTTATTTATTTTTATTGATGCAGTGAAGCAAACATACTCTTGAATCCTTCCAAATAAAAAATAAAAAGAACATTGCATGATCTATAACATTTTGAAAAATCACAATAACATATTTGTAGAATGGCATTGCCTAGGGGTTGGAATTGACGCCGACAGCATTTCGAACCTCCCAGTTTCTGGGTCAAGACCAACATTTACATCAACTACGAATTTCAAGGGGCTGTTCTTCCCTTGATGCAGCAGAGTTTTCAGAAGAACAATCCAAACTAGGAAGAAATTTAATTGAACGGTTTTCGTGTTCTCCATATTCCTGCATCCATTTGTTGAGCGGCATCCAGAACAATTTCTCCCATCCGCTTCACTCTGCTTGCGCTCCAAGTCTCTATGCGCAGAGGAAACCTTTTCGGCCTTTATATTTCCAAACAGTTCTTCTGCAGCTTTGTTTTTGACAAGCACTGGTAGGTGGCCTGATTCATCCCATACATATAACTGGGCATGAAGAAAGGACAACGGAAGATGATGTGAGAATACAAACAGAATAGTGCTTACAAGAAGGCTACGGTTAATTTCAATAAACACTTCAGTGAAATCTAAGATGCAGCTCGTGAACGAAATGAGGGCAGTTTACAAGTTACAGAAATACCCAACAATTCATTTGACAAGACATGTGAAGAACTAAAGGCAAGAGTGGTTCTCAAATGGCAGAATTCCAGACTGAAGTATGAGCAGACATTTTAGCAAAATGCTGGGGAATTGACCGAAGGCATGGCTCTAACACAAGTTTCTTCAAAAGTTTGCCCCCTGAAATTATGATGAATAAATTTACAAGAAGTCATTCCATCACAGAACCATCTATAGAGAAAAGTTGCTGTTTTCTCTCCAAGCAGACTAATCAATTTATTAATGCATGCCTGATCACTAGGTTTAAAAGATGCCATGGACAATAAAAGATGTCACATTCTTACGCCAAAGTATGCAAGAATGGAGCATTTTGCATGGTGAAACAGATGGGATTCTTCCATCGTTTACAAGTTCCTTGACATTGCAGAGGGTGGCTGCATTGGGCATGTTTCTAAGGGCTGGATGCTGACGTTTTCTAAAAACTTTTACAAACCAAAGGGTTTCTAGATTTTTAACTGTCCAAGAAATGTTAATCAAATATCCTATCCAATGGTGGTACCAGGAATTTAAAGTGAAGAAGTAATACAACATCTACTAAAAGAGAACAAGAATTTTTTTCCTTTTGTTGGTTTTGGGAGGGGGGGTTAAGAAGACATACCATAAATGGCCTGTATATCAAGCTTACAACATGCATCCTATCCGAGCTTTTTTCACAATAAAGTGGAGCAGTAATGTGATCAATTTTAGACCTGTTGCACTGTATTAAACCCCTTAGGAACTCTATGAAGTATAATGTATTAAAAGCATTTTACTATTTCAAGATCGAAGTTCCACGTACGCATTCTCTGAACCCAGAGGAGAACCGCATAGCTGGCAGCCATTACAAATCAAATCTTCTACCAAATCACGGTCCCTTATTGTGAAAAGTCTCCTGCTGACGAACATAGCATCTGCCGTAAATTCAACATCTGTGCGCCAGGTAATTGGCAGAAACATTTCACTAACAGAAGCACAAAATTCGGCCCTGCTAGAATTGACCAGACGTAATACTTCTGCAAGTGAGGAACACTCCCTAAGTTCATTCTGCTCTGGCTCTTTCCAGTTTCTTGGAAGTTGCTTCATCTACAATGCGAGTACACATTTGCAGAAAGAATTAGAGCCATAAAATATGACATGAAAGGAACATCAACATTATCATTGCCGACACTGGGGACAGGAATTGGATTCCCAACGGGTCAAAATCTTAACTCCCATAAGTTGAGCTGTTGAAGAATATGATTTATTTCAGAAGGTTATAGCATAGAATGAATTGTCAAACTTGAAAGCCAATCCAATATGATAATACAACAATGGCACTAAAATATCAAAATGCTAAGTGTATTTAACTGTGAATCTCAAAACTAAGCAGTGCAAAACAAGCTTTGTAAGATTATAAGAGAGTACTTGATTGGAAATGGTAGGGAGTTGAGCAATCCCAGATCGCCGCGCCCATTCTACCACCTTTCTAAGCTTTTCTTTTGCTGGTGTCCCCAACCGGCATTCTCCCACTATGTGGGCTATATCTATACGTGGAATTGATAATGCATTCAATTCAGCAAGCTTCCCACTCTTAGTAATGATAAGGCCACAATTTTCACTTTGCAAAGCAGTTACCTTTTGAGATAAGAGAACTAAAAGGGTGCACAAGATGCAGCAACGAAGACCACTCCATGGTTGTCGCTTCAATAATCTCTCGGAACCTTGTTATTTTGACATCTGAAGGAGTGAATTCCATGCACCCCCAAAAGAAGATAATTACTACGAGCATATAAAAAAAAAATTCCAAAAATCATCTAATCCAAGTTTATCATGAAATTTGCTAAAGAGATGGAGGGAGGAAGGAGAAAATGGGAGCTCACTTTGCAGCAAAATGACGTCGCCGGCGGCCACAAGAGAGCGCATCTGTTTCTTCCACAAGGAAACAGAAAAGAAGGGACGAGAATCGTCGCCTACCTGGATATCCATCCGAATTACCTCTCCCCCTTTCGGCAGCTTGTACTGCTCTTCACAAGCACAGATGATGCGGAATATTAAGATCAATTAACTTTGATTTTATAAGGGTAAAAGAAGAGGGCAGCAATTTATTGTAAGTTCACCTGAACGGGGGTGGACCGGTGGACGAAAACGAGAAGCTGAACCAAGTTGCCGATATGCCAAGCGGCTTTTGAGAGATCGATTAGAGGCCCGTACATCGCCGCCATGACCATACGGCCTCCTGTGCCTTTCGTCTCTCCCTCCGCTTCTTCGCGGGGCCAGATTCCCGCGTTACCTTTTGGCGTGAATTTTTTGTTTTGGCCAATTGGCGCGAAATTGTTCAGTAAGGGACTTTACCCATCAACAGAAGCCTGAAGAGCGTTCCATAAACCGTACGGAAAGAACTCCAGAGAGCATTCCATAATGAAAACTTAATAAGATTGTAACCGAGCAAAAAAAATGTAAAAAATAAAAATTAGTAATTTTATATTAATTTAATTTAAATTAAAATAAATTAGCCTTAAGTAATAAATTTACCTACAAGCATCAGTTTTACCACCAATATTTCGAGTGTTCCAAATAACATACCTAACTTAGGCATTTTTGGCAATTTTTCACATGTTTTTGTTGGGGATATATTTGATACTGGCCGAACAAACAGCCAGATTCTGGTTAAGAACAACATAATCTGTTAATGACAAGACATGATGGAAAGGGGATTGAGAAACGCCATTACACGTAAGTAAAACACAAATCAAATAAAGATAAGCAGATCGGGATTGGGCCTTAAATAGCTGAAGAAGTTAGGGGCAGATTTGGGGTTAAATCGAGAGGAAATTGAGAAATTGGGATGAGCGAATTCACGTTTTCACCCCCATTTAAACACATTTCGCTCAGCTTGTGCCGGAGAAAAGAAGGTGACAGCCTTTGTGCGTAAATGTGGACAAAGCATTTTAGAACATGTTGTGGACTCTCTGGAATCCAAGGAGATGCTTTGTTGGATCTTCGATGTTGAAGATGGAATTTAAGTTATAGCTAAATTATTTTAACTAAAGTTAATTTAATTAAAATATATATATATATTTTTACTTGAAACCAATTTTATTAGAAAACTAATATTATGTACATGTAAAAAGTCATTTGAAAGTAAATTTTTTATGATTTTTTTAAATTATATACATTAGAAAAGAAAAAATTATAAAAGATTTTAATAACATTATAAAAATTATATTTTTGATGGATTGTTATATCTACATAATATTATTTTTTTAAAAAATTAGTTTTAGGTAAAAAAATATTAAAATAAAAAATAAATTATTTTATATTAAATTGATTTAAGTTGAAATGAATTGACTGCAATAACTAAGTATATAATTACGATAGTTTGTGAATAATGTTTTGGATTCATATGTGGTGATTGAAATGTGTCAGATTCATGATTACGTGCTACTGCTGCTTTCCATTTCCCTAAAGGGCAAATGGGTGTAAATATTCATTAGGAGGACCGAAGAGTAGATTGGTGGTGTAGAATAGTGCATTGATGGCTGAGGTTAAGAAGGTGAAAGAACGGTTGATATCCGCTCAGTCAGAAGTAGAGCTGATGGTGAAAGGCTGTTGAATAAGAGAAAATGAAGCTAGAAGAGGAGTTGCCTTGTTTTGAGATAGAAGTTGAGTTCCCCAAGACTCATGGCATTCAGGAGTCACATTGGACTCCAACTATTCTAGAATTGTCACATTAGGCTTCAATTACTCTCGAATCAAGTTGAGTTAGATCATATTTAGGCAAAAAAAACTCTCATAAAATCTATTTTTTCATTCACAAGACTAAAACTTTAGACTTTCACTTAAAATAAGAGGAGCTCCTTACTGTTCCACCTCACAAATGTTTGACATTAAATTCACTTCCTTTACACATATTTATATTAATAATGAAAGTGAGACCGATGAGTTAAACATATTCTAACTACTATGCATCACTTGTATAGTTTTTTTTTTCCTATCACGCAATAGTGTCACTACTTCATATTGGTACATCTTTTGAATTTATTGGAGATAAAACATATTTAAACAGTTGTGCTCATTTTTGCAAATATCTTATTAAGTAATGATAACGCTGATAAGACATTTAAAATGATGCTCATATTACAAGAAAATCAGTACTTTTCATTAAACAGATAAAAAAGTAATAGTGTAACATTACTTCCATCCCATAAAGGATGAATCATTTTTCCGGACATTAATATTAAGATGTGTGATTTGAATTTTTTTTTTTTTTACCTCTCAAACTAAAATTCAGAAAAAAAAAACATCCTTTTTGATTTTAGTGCACTGAAAGTTTAGATAATGATTCCAAAGAGAAAATATTCATTTTTTGGTTTTGTATGGTAAGCATTTAAATAAGAGTAGTAGGATAATTTCAGTCTTGAAAACTTTTTAAAAAGAAAAACAGTTCGACCTTTTTAAACAACTTAAAAAAAGAGTTTATTTTTCAATACAAATGGAGTATCTATTATGGAAATTAGGGAGCAAGTAATTTGTAAACTCATTTTTTCTAGAAATCTATCAGTTTTAGTAGTATACTTTGATAGATTTAATAAAGGCAAGGCATTGATTATTTGACAATTCATAAAAACTATGAATTGTTGCAGAATGTCGAGCAACGTGAGGTCAACATAATTCAAAAAACTTCATAAATTGATTAATGGTCTGAGGTGAATCACATTTACCACGAACATTCACTTTTGGCTTTTTCATTCAATAGGATTGAGATTATTTGATAGTCTATACGACTATACCCGTAAAATAGTTCTCCAACACCCGTTGGTTTCAAAATGAGCTAGGATGAATTTGTTGTCAGGCAATATATAATCAAGTAAACTTTCAACACAAGACTGAGTACGTAAATTCGTTTTTGTTCTAACTCTGAAATTTATAATAAAATTCATATAACATGATACAGCTATTTTACGTTTTACGGCACACGAAATTTATACATAATGCTATAATAATAACAAGTGACATCTCTAGACTTCGCCACGACGAGAACCATAGAACTTCAGGTTCAAAATTTTCTGTGCCAGTGTGCGTTAGAGTTGGTCTTATGTGTATACAAATAATCTCTGTTCCTGTCCCTGATACTGAAAAATCTAGAAGCTTTTGGATTTCTTGTGAAGTATACCCCGCTGTTCAATTGTTTCATTTCAAGCCACCCTTCTCATAAGAGTTCAATTCTCTGCTTTTGTTAAAGACACAGCAAATTAACTTGAACACATTAAATCAAAGAAACAAAAAAAATATAATCCGCTTTGCTGTATTACACGGTGAAATTCTAATCGGAATGTTACAATATTCAAACTCATGTGTCAAACAAATGACAGAACAAGAGATCAGGCAAAAGGAAACCAAAGATATGTGCTTCCTTTCATACCAACTGTCAGCAGAAGAGAATCATGCGCTCGCTGTTGGTACATGTTATTTAATGCGGCAGAATCACAAAAGATAGAGAGCAGTCTCAAGAAACCAAACAATAAACACAATAAGAATCTATGACCAGTTACACTGCAACCCAAATTGCAAAAAACTCCTTTGGGCTGCGGCTGACTCCAACCTCGGTGTGTCATAGTTTCGAGTTATAACTTGGGGCATGGGACTGACTGATTCAAAAACAGGAGTCAATCCCAGAGTCTTCCAGGAAGACTAGATGCAGCAGAGCATGCAACCGGCAGATCTAGGGCAGCACTGACATTCCACATTTCCAACCAGATGCATAATTTCATTGATAAATAAGAAATCAACCAGTAAACCTAAACCTTTCATTTTCCTTTATTTTTCAGGGCTAAATTTCTGATTGAGCTATTTACCGATTCCTTATCTACATGGGGAACCTGCCCATTCACATAACGTGCTGATACCTTTTACCTTCTTTAAATCTTTTTGATCCTGTTCCTGCAGTGAACTAGTACTTGAAATACGTACTCACGTATAACCTTACCCCAACATCAAGGGGTCCATCACTCCCACCCACAGCATGAAGTGCAACTGGAATTGTTGATAGTGGACGCAGAGTCAAAGGGAATGTTTCTGGAAGAATTCCTGACTCTAAACCCGGCTCCATTTCCACGGATGCTTCTCCAGTATCAGTATTCTGCATCACAGAAGGATCCATACTAAGGTCATATGGATTTATAACCCATGCAACATCTAGGAGAGTTTTGTTATATCCCGAGCCACATCTTCTGAATAAACGCTTATAATTACATAAGCTGAGCACCAATGTAGAAGTTGATTCAAGCCACTCCACTACCAAGCCTTCTACTGCATCATAGTATATTCGTCGCTCAATCTGCAAATAGGAAAGCATAAAGAAGTTAAATTATACTTTCAGAAACAAAGAGGAAGAGAAAACAGATATCTCAAAGGATAACTCTGGGAAGAAATTACTTACTGCAAACTTGTGAATATATATGGTCATAAACCTAGGCCCTAAAGCCAGCACTCTTGCTTCAGAAAACAAAATCTGCAAAACAAATGCAGAACAATAACATGAGAAACAGTGGATACATACTGATAAATGCAAGTTAGAACTATAACAGCATTTCCGCAAAGACTTTTTCGCATTATACAGGGTTCAAATCTGCAAGCACTGTCAGGGTACAAGACCCCCTGTTTTCTAAACACAATCTAATCTGCCTCCTAACACCTTGTAAGAATATGAATTTGCTCTTTCAACCTTTTGCATGAAATTCAGAAGTTGTGACACCATGAAATTTCTGTTCAAATATGAAATAAACACACCACAGGCATTGAAGAGAGTATTTTTATGTACACTGTCAATAACAGTATAAGTTGCCTCACTATAAAAGAAACCCAGAATAAACATTTGCGGAAATAAAGCAATATGTACAGCTACTATAGTATGGCCTCAAAAGCACTTCCTAATCAGAAACCACCTCAGGCCCATACAAATAAAAGATAAATTGTAAACATGAAACTTAAAGGAGAAAAACAAATAACTAACCTCTCTTCTTGTAAGCAAGGTCCACATACAAAGTCTATCACAATCATCCTTAACATGCCTACTAGCGAGCTCCCTCTCATTGCAGTAAGAGGCAACACCAGCAAGCAGTTCTGCAGGCGGTATCCCATGCTTCAACGCTGCTCTGGACAAAGCTTCCTTGCCTTCATCCACCTCTAGAGCACCTTTGTCAAAACTAAGCCCAGTAAAACATCCACCAGATAATTTCCCCACATCATTACCTTTCACCAAATTTCTACACTCCATATACATGGCTTCAGCCTCAATAACAGCTGCCAATGTGCGATGCACAACAATATCTGGATATCTACGAAGAGGTGAAGTAAAATGAGTATAATGAGGAACTGCTAATGAATAATGAGCCCAATCACTTGCTTTATCTTTCAGGTCACCAGAGCAGAAATAAGAAGCCAGCTGCATTGGTTTTGTAGCATAAGATATGAGAACATCAAAAAGCATGGGATCATTCTTAAGATTTTCCCTCAGTTTTTCAAGCGACAGCTGAAACTGACCAGAAGAGGAAGCATCCAACTCTAGACCATGTTTACAACAAAAAGCTTCAAGTTCATTGAGTTTCCTAATATTTGGTTCAGGGTGCCTCCGCAACAAGGCTGTATCTGGAAAAGCTCTAGATATGACTTCTGCAGCTGTTGTATTTGCCAAAAGCATAAACTCCTCAACAAGAAAATTTGAGTCTGTCCTTTCACTAAGCACACTATCATAAGGCATCCCATGCTCATCGAAAAGGAAAAATAATTTGCCACTTTCAAGCTGTAAAGCCCCATTTCTGAATCTCCTCCACCTTAGAATTTTTGAAATTCCATTAAGCATTGTAACAGCTTTAACCACATCAGCCCATTGAAACTGGCCATGCAACTCCGGCCAATCCCTAAAGGAATCAAGGCTCCCCACATCAACTAACCCATCAATGATATCCTGAGAATGTTTATAAGAAAGCTTGCAACAAGACCTCATCACAGTGCGCCCAATCCAGCGATCGATAACAACACCCTCACTGTTTAAGTCCCAGAAAATAGAGAATGCAAGTCTATCTACTCCAGGATTAAGTGAACCTATGTTCTCTGAAAGTAGAGGTGGCAACATTGGTAGCTTTCTTTGTGTCAGATAGATGCTGGTTGATCGTACTTGTGCTTCTACATCTAAAGCTGTGTCTGGTAAAACGAAATATGATGCATCAGCAATGTGAACACCAACTCTAGTTATGTCACCTGGTAGACTCTCAACAGATAAAGCATCATCAAGATCAGTTGCACTGGGAGGATCTATCGTGAAAACACATAAACTTCTAATGTCTTTTCTCTCTTGAATCTCCTCTGGGGGAACTTCCCAATGGACAGATGGCAGGCAAGAAAGAGATTCAGATGAAAAGTCCGCAAGATTAACTGCATTCTGATACAATATGGCATTCATGTGTGCCTCCCATTCACCACCCCTTCCAAATGTATGTGAGAGACGAGCTCGAGGAAAAGGACTTTCTTCACTCCAATCATCAATTTGGGCAGCAACCAATTCTGTTTCAACTTCTGCATCACTATCCTCGAATCTCCTCCTAATGTAATCTGGTAAGTCCCTAACAAGCACTGTCATTTTAGGGAATTTAGGATTGATTGGTATCAAATGAATGTACTCATGAGCAGCATATGATAGGACATTCTTATTCTTCTTAGCATCTCTTTCATGGAATTCACGGTAATAAAGCCTCTGTTTGACATTCAGGAAACCAACAACAGCATCTCTATGAGGAGACTTCTCAAGAATAGCTACAACCCTTCCAGTTGGTCGTTTTGATGGGAAAGATGTAACCAGTGCAACCAATCTAGCCAATGCATCTGCATCTTCATTCTGCACACCACCAAAGCCAACCAGGGAAGAAGAAGCAGATTGGTGGTGCCCATTAGAGTAACAATCAGCTGCAGAACCCATTACTTCTGTGTTTTCCTCTTTGTTACGTCCTTTCTCCAATAAAACTTCACTGTGACAATTAATATAACCAATGCCTGTATCTAGGTTACCTTTTCCAGTAGTCACATCACCAATATCTGTAAGTAAACTACAATCCTCTGTTTTGCCAGAACTGTTGGATCCATTGGACCCCTTAATTTTGGTCCACAACAGCACAGGGTCAATCTTGATAAGCACAATATCTCCTTCAATCTACATAGGGAAAAAATTCTGCCCATATAAAGCATGCAGAGGAAAAAAAATGCTTGTCCTATGATAGTAAATTTATTACTCTGGAGCCAGAGAAGTAAAGTATCTTCTGCATATACATATTATCATTTCTCAACAGGAGAGTAAATATCAAGTATGCAGAGAACATCTTAATGATGATAAACAGGCCGAGTCATAAAAAAGGATGCTTACACCTCTGTTCTGGGCTGCAACTCCACTGATGAGGACATCTGTTGGCACTCCGTTTATTTTGCAGTACGCCTATAAAAAAGAGGTGGTTGTTAGGCCTCCATAGGATCACAGGTCATTAAAGGATTAAAAAAATTGATTTTTTTTTTTTACCTCAAGATGATTGTGAGGGTTCACATGAAACAAAGCTTTAAAGGCTTCACCTCTCTGCCAAACACAGAACAGAATATTGAGATTTAGAGACACAGAAACGAACAGACTCACCATACTCAAACCCTATATCCAAATTGAGAAAGAATCTTGTTGTGTAGTGTTTATAAAACCAATTTCTAAACAAACCTCTAATGCCTCATTCCCAGCCTCAATTGACAAATGTGGGGCAAATAATTTCCTTTGTGCAGAAACCTCCATCTGCTCAAAAGCAAGCAACCCACCTATACACATCCTTGATGAATCGTCATGGGTAACTGGTTCAGGGCAGGACTTCGAAAATGCAGTCCCATCAATCTCAGCAGAATTTGGAGACTCATTATGCAAGCTTTCTGCAACATCCTGGTTGTCTTCATTTATATGCATTGGAGGCATAGAAATAAAGGTAACATTAGAAGCTCTAGCTGGCCTCTGCTCATTCTGAAGGTGAGTGTCTAGCCCTTCCTGCTTTGCTGAAGGGTAACCCGAAGATGCTGTAACGCCCGCTATATTGTTTCCATTCTCTAAGCTCTCCAAAACCTTTCCACGTGTTTCATTAGCTGAAAGTAAGGGCAAAGGACAGCAATGCAGTTATTAACTAACAAAGCTACTTCGGCAGAAGGAAATTTCTCAGCTATAATCAATTACTCCAAAGTTTCAGTCACAGCACTAGCGATAACAAAAAAAGACAGAAAAATAAGAAACTTTGGCTGGTAATCAGTTCTTAGGCATTAGCAAAATGCAGGAAACAAAAGGACCTTTTTTTCTCAAACTCTGGAACCAAATAAGTTGAAGCCATGGACGGGAATTAATAGACTCATACTGAGACTAAGAAGAGCTAAACCTGACTCAGGTGTAGAACGAGGATCAACCATTATTAATGAAACAGGGCTGATTGAAACGAAAAATCGCACCTGAGTTGTGTCTTGCCCGGCGATTGGATCGACGCTTCTTCTTCTTCTCCTTGTCGGAATCCTCGACCCTCTGAACGACGAATTGCTCGGCAACGGCCTTCATAATTCTCAATTAAAAGATTCGCTAACTAAGAGAAAACCCCTCGAGAAAAAAAAAGAAAAAGAAAAAATCTACGCGAAACAAATGAACTAAAAGCCTACAAAGAAAGCAGGGGCATCTTCCGATGGGTTAAAAAATATAAACGGAAGAACCCTAACAATTAAGAGGGAGAAGAAAGGGTAAATCTGAAGAGAAAAGAAACAGAGGCCAGGGATAAGGAGGATAGGTTTTATAAGAAAACCAAAGAGAATTACGAGGAAATTGGTGTCGTTTCCTGTAATATGATTGTATCTGTTTCTTTTTCTTTCTTTTTTCTTTTGGGTTGGGGTCCAAATCAGTGTGTTTGGTTGGGAGTTAGAGAGAGAGAGCGAGGGTGGAAGTGAAAAGGACGGCAAGGATGGTCGGCGTAGACATTGGGCGCCGACTATCGATTCCTTTGTCTTCCCTCTTTTACCTTTCCTCTCTTCTTTTCCTTTCACTTTTATTTTGCTTTCTCTCTCTCTCTCTCTCTCTCTCTCTCTCTAAATTCTCACCCTCTTCTCGGTCTGGATTTTTTATGGCCTAAATCCATAATTCACCCTTGAACTTTGTTTACTCGAATACTTAATCCCTTCAATTATGAGTCAGGATAACTTAGCCCTCAAATTTTGTAAACTAGGACACATAACCCCTCAGCAGATCACATGCAGTCACGTGCCTTAACTCCATCACATAAGTGTTATTTTTTGCTTCTCAAGGATTTAAATGATAATAACTTTGAACAAGGAAGCCAAACTTAGCAATCAACCAACCCCTAAATTGTGTCGTGCAATGCTCTTATCTTTTGTGAGGATTAGGAAGGTTGAAGCCTAGATGTGAAGATGAAGTTCAAAAAGTACAAGCTAAAATTGAGTGTAAGCTTGAGAGGGTTGATTGGTTATCTAGCGCTTCTAGCTCATATCCAGATCGCTAGCTCAAGGCATAGGGGTGAAAAAGGGATGGGCCTATTTCAGGAGAGCTCGAGCTCGAGCTTGAATTGAGGCTTTTTGAGCCAGGTACTTTCGAGTTTGAGCTCGAGCTCAAGCTGAAAAGTGGGCTTGAATAAATTTTGGGTCGAGCTCGAGCCTTAACATATTCGGCCCTATAGGCTTGCGGGCCTATTGGGCTTGAGCCCTCCTAAGACACCTAAGCCCTTTTCCTCACTCGACCATTAAGCCCCAGGCCCATAGCTTCAAAATCGGCCTTTACCTTGTCCCAACCTTTACTCTGAGGTTTCCAACAACGACGGTTTCCGGCCACCACCAAGAGAGTTTCCGGTGATGAGAGCAGAAGATCTATGACGCCTTCCAGTGATGACAACCTCGAGATCGAGATAGATTGATGACGGCTTCTGGCGATGACAGCCCTGAGATCAAAATCGACGACAGCCGTGAAATCGCCAATAGCCTAAGTTCGACGATGGCCTCAATCCAAGGTTTGCCGACGATAGCCTGAACCAAGATCGACGTCGCTGGCATTCACTCTCGAACCAGATGCCGGAGACCTAGGTGATGCCCCAAGGACAGAACCAGACGCTCCATTGTCGAAGTAAGGAAGATGATGCTTCATTTGTGAAGTTCACAAAATTAGGATAGAACTAAAAACAATTATAAAGTTTGGGATAAGGTCTCTAATTTTCCATTTTTAGTTATCTATGTAAGAAAAATTACATATTTAGTCCCATCTTTTATTTAAGTTATAGTTAAGGTACTGGAATTTTATGTGTGATTCAAGTTCAACGGGCTTTCGAGCTAAGCTTGAGCCTAAAAAAATTGGATTCGAACAATTCGAGCTCGAGTCCGAGCAGTGCCGAACAGTAAAGAGGCCGAGCTTGAACCCATTTTTTCACTCCTATCAAGGCATATCATAAGGGCATGGTAAAAAAAAATAGGAATTTGAATGGAATTATGCTCTGACTTTATCTGAGACATTGCTCAAAAGCCCAACTTATTTCTCTGCTCTCGTTTGATCATTTTATGAAATATACGGTTTGGACCCTGCTTGACTTGAAGCTAGAAATATTTGAGGCGTGTGATGAGCATTGTTGAATGCTTACTTGTGTCGTCGTAGTCTTTTCACTTGACATATATTGTTTTGGGATGACATTCCAGATTTATGAAATTATAGGAGAGCACGTTAACTTTTATCTTGCATCTGCAAAGCTAGAATAGCTCTCTCTCTCTCTCTCTCTCTCTCTCTCTCTCTCTCTCTCTACCAAATTAGATACTAGTAATAATTTTTGAAGGTTCACTTTTGAAACGATTTCAAGAAGACAAACACAATTTGATCCATCAGATCAATTAGCTTTACAGGAAGATAAACTACAACTAATTAAGCATTCACATCGTTAAATCTAGCTTCCAAAAGTTATAGCAACAAATCAGATACAATAACTAAGCTCTCTCCACCCTAACCTTGCGAGCTAGTTGGATATTCTTGGGCATGATGATGACCCCGCTAGCATGAACAGCGCAGAGATTGGTATCGTCGAACAGCCCAACAAGATATGCCTCCGCCACCTCCTAAAAAGCAGCAATGGCGCTGCTCCTAGAACCTCAAATCGGTCTTGAAGTCACGCAATTTCCCTCACCAGCCTCTAGAAAAGGAAGCTTCTTGATCAACAGATCCATGCTCTTCTGGTCTTCCTGATCTCCCTCAGTGGCACCATTCTGAGCCTAAACTTATGAGGCTTCTAACTCCTCCGGTCACCGGCATCGACTTGTAAACCGCCTTGATCACTAGCTGCTTCCTCGGTAACCTTCCGCCAGTCGATTTCCTGGTCATCTGCTCCGTACTTTTTGAACTTCATCTTTACATCCAAGCTTCAACCTTCCTGATCCTCACAAAAGAGGAGCGTCGGGACAATTTAGGGGTTGGTTGATTGCCAAGTTCAGGCTCATTGTTCAAAGTTATTATCATTGAAGTCCCTGAGAAACAAAAAAGAACACTTCTGTGACGGAGTTAAGACATGTGATTGCATGTGATTTGCTGAGGGAGTTATGTATCCCAGTTTACAAAGTTTGGAAGCTAAGTTATCCCGAGTCATAATTAAAGGGGTTAAGTGTATGAGTGAACAAAGTTCAGGGGTGAATTATGAATTTAGGCCATTTTTTATTTATTAGTCTTTTGTTGGGCATAATGATTAGAGCTGGGTATTTGGTCAATTCGGTTTTGATTTAAACGAATTAGTCAGTTTTTTTTTTAACTGTTACAAGCCGAATTAGCAGAATTAGTTGATAAAACCGAATTCTTTTGGTTTAGTTTAGTTTGAACTAAAATAACTAAATTTCTTAGCATCCATGGTTTCTTTTTTTCTTTATTTTTTTTGTTGCGCAATTTCCACTAGTTTTACAAAATTTTCTTGCAACTTGAACATAACAATTCAACAAAAACATAAAGTAGTAATACATCCAAGTTTTAAAAATCTTAAATAGACAATCCAACAAATTGCCAACCAAGCATTTGAACTTTTTAGGTTTACACATTTTAATAGCATTATAATAAATAGACAATCTCATAAGTTTACATAATGTTTGTACTCTTCCAATGGAGATGGAATAAAAGAGGAAGAAGTTGGCTAAGTTTTCCCCAATTTCTCTTTGAACAAGATGTGCCTTAACCTTCAATCCAAATTGTTGTCCATCATATAAAGAGTCATAAATGTAACAAATAATGTCAATTGAAAGAATCTCAAGTATAAAATAAATAACTTAAGTATAAAATAAATACTCATACTTTCATAAAAAAAATATTCATACTTACTTGCAGTTCTTAATGTATTTCCACATATCAATCACTGAAGTCCCAAACTCATATCAGACATCCTGAAAAAAAAAAATCATAATAAGTGTAAATGTATGATGTCAAACAAAATGTAAAATTATAATGGAAGTATGAATAATATAAGACTCAATCTTTTCAAGCTTCTATAAGTCCTCCTCCACATTAACATGTCGAGTCCTCCTAAGCCAATCTTGAGCACAAATAAGTGTTTGCACCGTTTTAGGAGTTAGGGAGCTCCTAAAAGAATTAAGGACTCAACTACCCGTACTAAATGCAGACTCTGATGCCACAATAGAAATAGGAGTAGCTAGTATATCACGGGCCATAACTCCAATTACAGGATAACAGTGACAATTCTTCTTCCACCACTTCAACACATCAAAATTTGGAGAAATTGTTTCTCTTAGTTTAGTGAGATATCTTTCTAGTTGTGTTTTATTTTCTACACTTCCAGTGGCATTGCCATGCCCAGGTTAGCCCCTAGCCCATTCAGGCCCAATTACTTAACCTTGCAGCAGAATTTCCATAAAAGGGCATTTATTCCTTATCAAAACATACGGGCACGAACCCCAGGACATTATCGGTACTAACTCATTAATTATTTACTTAAAGATTTATATTGTGCTCTCGGAAACAAGTTAGCACCTATGTGGAATTTATGTGTTCATTTCAAGCTCGTTATCAAATATAGCCAAGTTCATGCATGGCAACCAAAACACCAAATCAAGCTTTGAAAACTTTGTTTATTATGCACATGTTTTTCATAATCAAGCATAGGCTTATAATCATACGATTATGCAAATTCATCATCAACATTACTTAGGCCTAAAATGTTCATGACCACCAAAAGTCCAACAATCAATGTACAAGTCATTAACACATATTATGGCCGAATGTTCTTAAAGTCCATTTTTAACACAAGTTTGGTCATTTAGACAAGACTAACATCATAGCACATGTGCAAACATGGCAAACCACACAAAGAGCCAAAGAACACACTTTCCACCTTAGAGACTTTGTTCCCACAATCTAGACTCCAAGTCTTACATATAAAGTCCACGCTTATTAGCTTGTTACACAAGCAACTCATAACACTTAGAATATTTATAATATTGAGCAAATACATACGTATACAAACCTTTACCAATAGAAAAAGTATAAAATACTCTTGACCTTAGTGCCTTTCAAGTAAGCCTTTTCCTACAAAAGTATAGAAGGGCGGGTGAGTTATAAACCCAGTAAGGATTTCATATAGCTCCCAGATCCTAACATATGGCTTCCAAAGGCACAACACACACACCACTTAACACCTTATTCCCTTAACGGGCATAGCAAGCATGATTCATAACACTTATTTCTTAGGTTAACCATTTTAAAATCTGGGCTCTTTATGCTTGGGATTTGAGTTGGCCGACTCAATTCCTGGCTGTAATGCTTACACGGAGCTAGCTAGCACAGAGTTACCGAAGCAACAAAACATAACCCTCTATAGCCTTCTTAAGATTACTTGGCATTCAATATCCATCACCTAAGGCCCTGAATACTCAAAGAGTATAGGAATCCTTACCAAAACTGTTAGCAACTTTTGTTGCCCGAAAGTTTTAAAAGCTTAGCTTTTTGTTTTTCCTTGCTTGTTGTAACTAGAACTTGTGTTCTAGCTTAAGATCCTTTAAGGGCAGAAAGTTAGCAAGCCATATTCTTGCTTGACATAACTTAGAAACATAAGAAATACCAAGAACACTTGGTAGAATACACAATACATCAACCAAATGAGGTATGGCTGAATCCTTCGGCTTGATTTCCTTAGAGCTTTCGCTCATTTTTTCTTGAATCCTCCACTTGATTTCTTGCCTTGGAATGCCTTAGAAGCTTATGTGTATCAAGAACACAAGCTTCAAACACAAAAATACCAAGAATAAGACTTGGCCGAAACTCTCCTTAAGATGATAACATAAAAAAATGTTTCCTTCTTCAAATTTCATCTTGATTCTTTCTTAGGATGTTCTTGAGAGCATGTAGATACCAAGAACACTTGGTTTAAGTTCATGTAAGCTCAAGATTGAGCCTTGGTCGAATGTATGAAAGGAGAAGAGAAGTTGGAAGAGTGAAGAGAAAGATAGCCAAATTTGATAGAGAGAATAAGGGAGTTGTAATGAGAGATTGTAGAGAGAGATAAGAAAGAGTGAAATGAATGAATTTGGGAGCTTAATGGGCATGTAATGGATGAATTTGGGAGGAGAGAATGAGTGTATCATGTGCTTGGATGAGTGGGAGATAAGTTTGAGTGGAGGGGAGACAAATTGAAAAACTTGTGTGGGTGGTGGGTAAGATAATCAAAAGTAGGGGACAAATTGGAAGACTTTTGTGAAATTTGGGAGAATTGGTCAAAAGTGGAGGACAAGTAGGTGGAGGAAGGAATCCTAAGTGATGAGTTGGAAGGGAGGTAGATTAAAAATAATGGAAAATAGAGGGAGGTGGCAGCCATGGCATCCAATGCCTTTAAAATTGGCTAATTCCTCCCTTAGTCCTCCAATCTTTTGAATTTGGGCAATTGAGCCCAATTACTAAAATCCCCTTTGTCAAATTGAGTCTCTCACATTTGAAATCCACCATTTACACCACTAATCTTCTTGGCCTAAGCCAAGCTTCATTTCCAAGAGTGGCCAACACTCACATATATCCATTTTTCACTTAATTCAATATTTCTCGAGCTCAATGAACTCAATTCCCAAATTAGAAAAAAAATTCTCCTCATAGCTCGAGGCTTAAATGATTTGGGATTTTGTGGGCATTATAGGCATGTTCGAACATCCTTAGTTTTTCCTCTGTGACTATGTACTTTCTTTTGCTTTGACTTTCTAACTCAACTGGCACTTGGGTTCTCAAAAATGATTCACCACACTCAGGTTGAATAATTCTCTTATAATCATCAAACAACTCTTGGGTAGCATCTCTCACTTTTATTTTCAATGTTGCTCCAACATTCTCATTTTCCATATACATATCCTCGAATGCAAATTCAACATAGGCTAGTTTGTATTGAGGGTCAAGGACAATTGCAATATAAATTAACGTGTTCATTTTTTTCAACATTGCCCCAATATTTGTCATACTTTGCTTTCATTCTTTTGGCCATTAAAGCAAATGCCTCATTCTCATGGTTTTGCCATTGTTGCAACAACCCTTCAACTTCACAAAAATCATGAAAAAATCTGTTATAAGTCACATATAAAGAACCAGATATCCTATATGTGAGTTCATAAAAATTATCAAGAAACCACACTAGTGACCTTACATTTTCCCAATCTTTATCCGTAAGAACTCCATGATTAGACTCAAGCTCAACTACGCAGATTGGATTTTGCCTACCAAATCTTTCAAACACTACTTGGAACTTTTGTGCTGCTTCTAACATCATGTAAGTCGAGTTCCATCTCATGCTCACATCAAGGCACAACAAGGCCTTGCTCTTAATTCCATCAATTTGAACACAATTTTTGAAAGTGGACAATTTAGTAGGTGATTGCCTAACAAACCTAACTACATCTATCACACAAACAACACATGTATTAAACTCTTTCAAACCATCAGTGACAACCAAGTGCACAATATGTGCAATGCATCTCATATAAAGGTATTTGCATCCAACAACTCCACTCTTCCAATTAAGAATTTATTTTTTCAAATAATTAACCGCAACATCATTTGAACTAGCATTATCAACAGTAATGGCTAAAATCTGATATAATTCCCAATCACACAAAGAATTCTCCGCAACCATACCAATATCATGATCTTTATGACTAGTTATTGGACAGAAACTCAAGATTTTCTTCTGTAGTACCCAGTTATCATCTATGTAGTGAGAAGTGAGACATAAATTGTTGACCCTCTGTATAGAAGTCCATATGTCTGTGGTGAAAGAGACCCTTTGACAACTACCTTTAAAATAGTTTTTCAACTTGGTTCTTTCATTAGAGTAAAGGGAAAAACAATCCCTAACAATAGTATAATGAGAAAGAATGCGAAACCTAGAGCATACAACTGACATCATATGCTTGAATTTTTCACTCTCTACAAATTTGAATGGTAGTTCATCCACAACAATCATGAAAGCCAAAGCCTTTTTAATGGCATCTTTATCAAACATCCAACAACCAAGTACTCTTTCCCCATCATTATTTACAGCATAAAGATGTGTTTGCACAAATTTTACCTCAAGATTTTTCTCACATTTTGAAATATGAGCTTGTGCTGAACTTGTCTCATTGTTTTTTGGGTCAACAGTATATTTTTTGCCACAATAGTTGCATCTAGATTTTTTATGACCATCTGATGTCACAAATTTAGTGAAGTGCTTCCACACAGATGATCTTGGATTCATTAATTTCCTTTTTACAGCTTGTCTTTTTGCTTGGGTTTTTGACCCCTTTGAAAAGCACAGAGCAACTGTGGGAAGAGAATCTTCATCTGGTGTATGAGAGCGAAAGGGACTACAGCCTGGTGATGTGGAACTTTCTTCTTGAGGATCCAAATTAGTAACATCATTTGTCATCTACAAAGTATCAAAGATGCATGCTTATTTCTATTAAAATAATTATCACTTATATATAATCCTAATAACTAGAGTAATTAAGTAAATAATGCTCCTATCAAATCTTTAAAAAATATAAATCCTTATATTGCCTGATTGTTTTGTTGAAGCCATCTTGGATGATAAAATAAATACCTCAAATTAACTCCCAAGCATTGCAATAAAACAGGAAAGGATTATCATACGAATTCTAAAATCAAATTCAAAATCAATTGTGAATTAGCATGATAAAAACCCATAACCAATAATGTTTCCAAGGTATCGAAGGACCAATTGTGAAAAAACCTTGTGTTGTGTGGGTTATTTGTCATTATTTTCGTAAAGCAATCCCTCTAGCTCGTTATTTAATCTTGCAAAACCAACTTTGTTTAAAAACTCTTTCGTAAATTGATATCTGACAATATTTACCAATATTTGACTATTAAATGAAATAAATAGACATACCAATAGCCTAACACCATTAAAAAAGCCTAAATAAACCCATGAATTATTAACCAAACAAACCTATCAGATTAAACCAAAGCAGAAAAATCAGTCAAAAAAGTAAAAAAGCAGAGTCATTGGCCAAGCTTTGGCGAAGAAGCTAATTATCAACTTTGGTGAGAAACCGGGACAACATTAAGTGCATTAAAGTTGAACAGCCGATTAATAAACTAGTTTTTTCTTCTTTCTCATGGACGCTACGCGTTGAAACAAATCAAAATCCCTTACAGATCTCAAGCCATTTCACACCAACTATAAAAACACAGACAAAGTCATAAATGCAAGAATTTTTAAATAGAAAGAATCATGGATTTAACGAAACCTTAAATGCTTAAACTCACGAATTGACCAAGAAGGCAAGAACAAGTGATTAGGTGACTGGGCTGGCGTGGTAGTGGGGCAATGAGGTGAGGTAACGCCACGGCAAGGGCTTGCATCGCAGATGAGAAGTGAAGGTAAAAGGGGGAACACGATCGCACACGTACAACCACTTTCCATTGAGAGTCTAAGTGATTGAGCCATAGGGGAGGGTTGAGGGGCGAAGCCGAAACATCAAGCATGTTAGGATGTTAGCGAGGACGACTAGGAGCCAGGAGGAGTGGAGGACTAGACTAGCCTGTTGCCTGATGTAGGATTGGGACTGTTGGACTTGGAAGTTGGACCTGGGTGTTGGGCTTTTGGGCTAGGCAGTAACAGGCTAACAGCAGGTAACAGCCAGCACAACAAGCCACTAGCAAGGCCCAAATACCTTTAAAATAATTCAGTTAATTAGCTTACTGAATTAACCGACTTCCCCAACCAAACCGAAACCATTTTTTACATTTTCGATTTTAACCGAAATCAAACCAAAAACCGAATAAACTGAATCGAATAACCAAAATGATTTAGTTTTTCAATTTTTTTGGTTTTAGTCGAATAATGTATACTCCTAACAATGATGACTTGAGCCAAAGCTTTCTTCATGTCTCCGGCAAAAAAATAGGTAAAACTTGGGGAAAGGGAAATGCAATAATGCTTTTATATTTCTATTACTTTAATTTTAACAAAATTAGAGGTATTAAACATGCCGAATTAGGACTAGCTTTCTGTTAAACTTGGCATGGCCTAGTTAAAGTATAGCTTTGCCCAGGTTTGGGTTAGGCATAGGATATAGTGGGGCGGGTGTGGGCTTAAGTGAGAGGGGGATGGAGGTAAGACCGGCACGACCCATTTCGTGAATTGGGCCAAAACTAGGCACAGCTCAACCCCGGCCCACCAATCCTAATGGTCAACAAGTAATAACTCCTTCCTAGAATTCAGAAAAAAAAAATGACATCCTAAGTCCCCCCAATGACCTCCTACTACTTTTTGACCCCAAATTCCATTTTTAACCCCCCACTACAAGTATATTTTAAGGACTTTTTGGTTCAAAAAAATGGGCTCACCTATAAATAGATAGGCTTAGTTGTAACACTCTTTTACATCATTCTTTGTAATCTCTCATTTTCATCTACTACATTCTCTCTTGTTTTGTTAAAGCACCCAAGCATATTTTGCTAATGTTTTCTTAATCTTCCTTAATCTCTTCTAAATCTTTTTTTCATCTCTACTATCATTCTCTCATACATAGCATCCAAAGGAAATGAAAAGGCCCCCAAAGGCATGGATAGCTTTTCATCCTACACCACATAGTTAAGATCTTTTTCTTATGTTGATCTCATCCAGCAAATTGAAGGGTCCATATTCAAAATATGGATGATGACGAGCAATTTGACATGGCCACATACGATTTAGGACTTGACAATTAACTATCCGATGATGATGTTGAAAAGATGAAGGCCACATCGGTCGAGAATATAGGTGAAGGAAATGACACTTAACCAACCCTGACAAGCCATCACCCTAAATTAGAGCAAACACAAGGCAAATCCTTGATATTCACCGCATGGGTCTAGGGGCATTTCAACCAAGTTTTTGGAAAAAATGTGGATGACAATGATATGAGATTTGTAAAATGCAAACATTACAAAACTAAGTTGGCGCACAAGAAGAAATGTGGTCGGGAATCCTCGAAGGACATATGGATCATAAACATCCAAGTCTCTGTCCCGATGCAGTCACTAGTTTAGATAAACAAACGTAGTTGGGGAATACTACTGGCGGGTCAAGTATTTTTAGATTTAACAAGTAACAATGTAGACAAGGCAAGTAGAATGAATGATGTTTACTGAAGAACTATTTAGACAAACTTATGATATTCATATGGAAAATTGGATTAAATCACAACTAAACCTAGCTTTTAAGAAGACATCTAGGACTACTGCTAGGAAAGAGGCATTCAAACTGTATGAAGCCAGTAAATTGAACCTATAAGCATATTTTTTTGCTCTTGAACACTGTATTTTATTCAGTAATGACATGTGGGTATCACCACTAAGATAAGATTATTATTATGTCACTACATATTAGATTTATGAAAATTAAGTCATTCAAAAACATATTATTGCATTTAAATGGATGGAGGTTGTTCACACTGGGTTGAACATCTTTGAGGTCATTTTTGAAACTTTCAAAGAGTTTTATTCTCATGACAAAGTTTTTAACATCATATTTGACAATGTATCGAACAACGATGCTGCAGCTAAGACATTGATTGAATATTTGAAACTTATCAATGATGCTACATATTTTCATATAAAATGTATCTATCATATTTTTAACTTGTGTGTCCAACGAAGGTTTTAAGTTTTGAACTGAAAATTGTTCCTATTTGGTGAGCAATCCATTATTTAAGGGGAAAACCCAAAATTGCCAAAAAATTCAAAGCATATTGTTTTGAAAATAGGCTAAATTTTAGCAAAAAATGTTTTAAAGTTTATTGTCCCACCTAATGGAACTCAGCCTATGAGATGTTGATGGATGCAATTTTGTTTGTTGCATATGTGACATGTATTATAAACGTCAAATAAAAGAAAATAGTTTTAAAATAAAAGATGTGGGATAAGTTTTCCAAACTAGTCACTGTATTACGATATGTTTATAAGGCAATCATTTTCTGTTCTGGTGTATACTATCCCACTACACACAAAGTTTTAATGTATGTGGTTAACATTGCATGGGTTTTTAAATAATACAATGATGACGAGTTTTTGAAAGACACCATTAAAGCCATGAAAAACAAATGGATTTTGTATTGCACTGATATGCCTTATCTATTTACTTGCATTTGTACTAGACCCAACTGTTAGAATCATGGGTAAACAGAACTTCTTTGAGGAATACTATGCTTTCTTAGAAATGACACATGAATATTCATGGTATGACTACTACATATGAAGAGCACTTACATGATTTATACAAGGTTTATGCGAACCGGTATAAGGATAAAGTTAGAAACATTACTTCTTTTACCATCAGGACTTCATCATCGTCCGCTTTAACACCGTTCAACCCAACCGAACAAACTCCTCAAAGGACCCTAGTCTACATCATCGGATCTTAGTAAAGTGAATGCTTACCTCAACTTGATATAGGAGAACAGTGAGGCTGATATTTTGGAATGGTGAAAAGCGAGAAACAATATATTTTCAGTATTATTCATCATTACCAATGAGGTTCTATTGTTCCTATCTCAACCGTCACATCTAAGTTGGCTTTCAGTCTAGGTAAACAAGTGATTTCAGATAAATAAGTAAGGTCGTCACCGGAGATAGTGGAGGTTTGTATTTGTAACCATGATTGGGGTCCTGTTGCATTGCTAAAGCAAGACCAAAAGAGTTCTAATGATGAGAACCCTGGACAAGGTGGACATGCGGATCTTAGGTTTCCCCTTTATGTTCCTAGTTTATATTTAATCTGATTATATTGTTATGCATAAATTCCAGGCTTCCTTTCTGGTTATTTATGGAACATTTTACTATTGACTCGTGTAAAGCCTGTTCCAATTATTGTAAGTGTCATTTGGCTTTTCAATTAATAAAATTTGTACTTACGGTGGTGTTTTTCTCTAAATAAAACCTAGATTTACAAATATTTTCTAAAAAATAAAGTAAAAATTGAAAAAAAAAAATTGAAAAAATGTGGGCCCAGCAACCTCTCTCAGCCATGGTTAAGATTTGACTCCCATATTCCCCAACTCTACAAAACAGCATTTGATTTGACTCGATTGCCTTTCTGTTCAGGACAAGTCTATATTTGCCTTTTAAATACTTTAAAGTAACTATTAATACTTATCACTGTTATGGATGCTAATTTGTTCACAATATTATATTTATGATAGTTCATGCTGCATTTAGGGTTTTAATCTTTTTGCTATGCATCTATCCATCCAGCCCATAGATACATCTAATTGGTGTCGAAATAAATACATATTTGATTGTCTAAGACTAGCACCCATGCGATGCCACATGTGTATTCAAGATAAACTCAAATTTTATTTTCCAAATCTAACAAGCAGCAAAACATAACAATGTGAGTCTTTGAAAGATGTACAACCACACAACACACATAACCCATTTCTTCCCGATAAAAAAAAACTAAAAAGCTATTAAAAAAAGATTTATCGTACCTTAAAAGCAATGAGCTCAAGTGCACTTAGGCCCAACTAAACGTAATGGACATAAGACATGAACCATATTAATCTAAAGGCCCTAAATCCTTTTAGCCATCTTAAATCGATTTTATTTTGCACGTATCCATACTTTGTTTTTGCTTTATATTTTTTTAATACATATGCTAATAATTTCAACCTATCCAATAATTTTTTTTTACAGTTAATGAGCATATTAAATTGTTTGTTTTTATCAAACAATTTAAAATTATTTGAACATATAATTGATAAATAGTTCTAAATTTTCAGAAGCTCATGTCAAGCAATGTAAAAAGAATATAAGTGAAAATGTAGATTTCTAAATATTAGAGAAGTAATCATAACAGCAATTTAAGTTTGGAAGGTTACTGTAAAATATCCAACTTTTTATTCCCTACCCAGCACCAAAGCATCTTACAGAATCTGACTTCTTCAAATCTTCCTAACATAAGTTTCTGAAAAGGTTGTAAGCCTTAAGTATTCCAGCAAAATATGAGACTTTTTTTTTTAAGTGCATTAATAATGCCTTGTTGGCCAGATCTGAGCTTTTAAAGAGAGTTATGTTAATTCCAACATATTGTCCTTATTGTGATGCTTTGGAAGAAGACATGATGCACTTGTTTATGCATTGCCCAACATCTAAGGATGTGTGGGAATGAACCTTCAGTATCTCTCAACCTAATCTAAGGATGTGTGGGAATGGACCCATAGTATTTCTCAACCTAATTCCAATGAGGACTTTCTTCAGTGGATAATTTGGAACCTTGCAGACAATTAAACTTAGCAATCAGAGTCTAGAAACTGGATTATCATTATTCTCTAAAGCACATGGATCATTCGTAACTCTAAGGTCTTTCAAAAGGTTGTTGTGGATCCTAAGCAAATCATTCAAAATAGAGATATGATCATTCGGGAAACCAGGTTGGCAGTTCATCATAGGGATCATATCACTAGTCGTTTCTCCCTCAACCTCTTCCTTGTGTTATGTGCTGGATCAATAATTTCACCTTCTTTAACCCAATATTATTCCATGTGGATAAAACTTTGAATCATAGGATGGGGTAGGGTATGGTAGCTTACTCTTTTCAGGATCCTTCGTTTGCCTATTTTCATGATTTCTCATGCCTCATTGTATAAAGTTTATCTACAATATTTATGGAGATTAGAGTTATTCTCACTATAATGAAGGATGCATATGTTCTTATGACATGAATAACATTACTATATTAACATATTGTCTAGTTGAATTCTTTCAGATTGCATATTATATATAATTCCACCCATTTGAATACGGCCAAGGACGTTAATGAGGTTCGCCAGTTAGTTAACTGATTTAGGAGAGTCTTAAGAATGGTTGTCCACAGATTGATAGTGGACTTTGCCCACTAATTGCCCTTAATGGCTCTTAGGTTATTCTGTATTGTACAGTTTGTTCTTTGTTTATTTCCTTTCTAACTACCAAAACAAAGAAAGAAATTTTTTACACAAGTTAATACTTAAATAAATGAAATTTTAGTATTCATACCAATTGACATAATTCACATATATCATATCTCACAATTTAGAATTTTAGTATGTCACTAATTTTAACAACATCATATAAATTGGTTGGTTGAGTGGTTCCATTGTTAGGGTAAGGAGCCAAGTTATTTCCTTTATATTTCTTCAAAGTTTTAGGTGTGCCATCTAATTCTATACCCTATCTCTAGTTTTACTGTTAGATTCAATAACCCACAGCATGATCACCTAACAACAAAATACTATTCATATTTAAGTGAACCTTTAACTAGCAAAACAAAATGTTCTATTTCTTACTCATATAATCAACTTCTTAAATACTGAAGATTGATGAGAATTTGAAAAATCATCATATTAGGAAAAGGCAGGGTTGGGAATAAAAAAATGGATATTTTACGGTAATATTCTAAACTTAAATTGATATTACGAGATTACTCCTCTAATATTTGAAAATTTACATTTTCCTTTATATTCTTTTTACACTATCTAAAAGCAACATCTGAAATCTTAGAACTATCTAGTAATTATGTTCAAATAATTTCAAGTTGTTTGGTATTCTTTTACAACTAAATAACATTTAAAAAATACAGTTTTTCAGTTTTAAAAAGAAAAAACTAATAATTTAACATGGTCATTGGCTGTAAAAAGAATATTAGATAGGTTGAAATTAATAGTAGATAGTTATTAGACATTTTAAGTTGGGGTTATAGAAATTACTACCACACAATGTAAAAACAAAAATAGGAAAAAATGCAAATGTTCAAATCTTATTAGTTTAACTATAATTTCAACCTAAGTTCTGGGAAGCAACTATAAAATTAACCTAAGATTCCCTATGTAGGTTATTTTTTCTCATACAGAAAAAAATAATTATTCTTCAATGATTTTTTTCTTTTCACTTAAAAACATTTATATGTGTTTGTGAAGAATGGTAATTAAAATCTCTGTTTCTTAGCGGGTATAAAACTACAATGACATTTTTTTTTACCTTTAACATGGCATTTAGTGTGTGGTAAAGAAAGCTCTTCCTCATTTAAGTAATGTCTCAAATTTGAGTTTTGTGAATAGAAAAATAGGCTTTATGAGAATTTTTCCCCTGATAAACGTCTAATTTGGTGCATGTATGGAGTAGTCGGAGTTTAATATAACTATCGGATACTGGGGATCTTTGACAAAAAAAGAAAAACTATAATCTTGGAGGTCTTTTTTCTTTTAATTTTTTTAGTGAACACAAATTGCAATCTAAAGTGTGTCATACTCCTTATTCTTATATATATTTATATTTTAATACCACTATTCATAGCATAAAATAAGTATGAACACATCAAATCTCATATCCAACCAAAATTAGAGATTGTACAAATTAAATTTCAGATATTTATAAGATGATGTACAAAGAAAGTGAGTTGATACAAATTATATGAGACATTTGTACAAATGAGAATACATATATATTATTGATATATTCAATTGTATATGTGAGTTCAGTTTTTCATTTTAAAAATAGGAATGAATGCATCAAATCGCTCTTCCCACCAAAATAAGATATAAGTACAAATCGAATGACAAATATATGTATCAATTTGATGTACAAAGAATGTAATAGATATATACAAATTATGATATAAATATTTGTAAAGTATATAAAGAAATCCTTAACTTGCCATTCATTTTATTAGACAAGGAAATGTCAAAAAAAAAAAAAGATGTTAATGTAGTGAAAATGCATTGTATGCATAACCAAAGATCTATACAAGTCAGCTAACAAATATGTAAAAATCTAATGCATAAAAAAAGTGAGACATGTGTACAAATCATATTAAACATTAGTATAAATCTATTAGGCCAAAGTACCAATTTTCTGAATATATAGACATTAATAAATATATTTGCACATATGTAGAAATATACATACATACATACATACATACATACATACATACATATATATATATATATATATATATATATATATATATATATGTATGTATGTATGTATGTATGTATGTATGTATGTGCATGTGTGTAAGCTTGTATTTACATGTGACATAATTTATAGAAATGTTTATTCTTATGTGTGTGTCTCTGTGTATGTTTATTTTATATAGTTGAACCTTTTATTGACATTAATTATATGTGACTTTTGACCAAAAAGTAATTAGAATAATTTATCATTTAGGCATTCTATAAACTCAATATACAAAGAATGTGATGAATATATACACATTATATGAGACATATATACACATAATATTACGAAAACCATTACCGATACATATATGCATACATAAACAAACATTAGGCATGTATGTACATATTTATTATTTTACACCTCTACATATAAACGTACTTATAAGAACATTAAGGATTTATTTGTAAAAAAAAATGATTAGCATTAGATAGAAAGTTTGACCTAAATAATTTGTTTTTTTTTTTTTGTTGCCAAAACTCTTATGCTTCAACTAGTTCGACTGTCTCCGACACCTTAACATCCAAACACCTTCATTGCCTTAACTTTCAAACGCCATCACCGCCTTATCCTTGTCATCCTCAAGTAGCATGCATAGATCTTTTCCTAATTTTGTTACATTCAAAAGGAAAGCAGCTGATGGTTTTTGACATGAATTGCGCCGCTGCTGCCAATACCCAACGCATGACCACCATCAGCAGTGGTTACCGATGCTCGGATATGACGACATAGGCCGACATAGAACAGTGATAGCAGAGAATGCAGTTGACAATGGCAAATATGTCTAAACATAATGATGGTGCAATTAACAGGGATAGGACATGATTGAGATTAGTAAATTGGATTGAGGGCAGAAGAGTAATTATAGAGACATGGCATATATAAAGTATGAAACATACCATACATTACACTTTCCCATTCTTTTGTATTCAATGGTCTTCATTTTCCATAGTAGTAAAAGACTTGATGGGCAAATTATATGCACTATCCCCAACCTTTAATTATTGTTTCTGTTCTAACTCTAACATTCACTTTGCTCGTAGGATACCTTAACATCTTTAAAATGTTTCATTTTAGCCTTTTTTTTTTTCACAGAAATCGTTATCTTGGACGGAAAATAACATATTAGCATGGGATTATAGGGAAAAAAAAAGTAGTTTTAACTCTTTGAAATTTTTTTTTTGTCAAAAAGACCTAAAAACTTTAGAACCTAAGGATCCAACCACCTTTGTTGCCACAAAAAAAAATCAAAATTTTAATCGATCTTCATGGTTTAGTAGCATTTTTCATGCTCTTTAACTTTTTCTTCTGATATTTCTTTCAAAACTCAACTAATTTTTGTAAATTGAGTTTCAAATATTTGGGTTTCATAATTCTAAATATAGATTTATAAAAATCCATTGAGATTTTGAAAAAATGATAGAAGAAAACGTTAAAGATAATAAAAATGCTATCAAACCATAAAGGCTGATTAAAATTATGGAAAAAAAATTCCAGTATGGTGGTATAGCTGCACTAATGAGTTTCCTTATGGTAGTACCATCAGGGGGAAAAAAATTCCCGAATTTTGATTGGATTTCTTAGTTTGATAGAATTTTTCATTCTCTTTAACTTTCTCTTTTATCATTTCTTCCAAATCTCAGCAAATTTTCATATATCTAGATTTGAAATTTTAAAACCTGAATCTTTGAAACTTGATTTATAAAAATTGGTTAAATTTTGGTAAAAATGACATAAAAGAAAGTTAAATAGGATTAAAAAAAATGCTTCCAAACCATAAAATCTAATTAAAATTTTGGAATTTTTTTTTTTGGCTTGGTAGTGCTGCCACTTGGAAACTTATTAGCATAACAATGCCACCACGCTAGAAAAAATTTTCTAGAATTTTAATTAGCTTTCATGGTTTGATAGCATTTTTCATCTTTTTTAACTTTATCTTTTATCATTAAAATTTTTTAATGGATTTTCTTAAATCTGCGTTTGAAATTGTAAAACCCTGGATCATTGAAGCTCAATTTACAAAATTGGTTGAGCTTTGGGAGAAATGGTAGAAGAGAAAGTTAAAAAGAATAAAAAAGCTACTAAACTTTAAAGCCCGATTAAAATTCTGAACTTTTTTTCGGCTGATAATAGGGGTGGTCAGGTCATTACGTTTCAAAGGTTTTACATCTTTTTGGCAAAGAGAAGGTTTTTAAGAAGTTAAAACTAAGTTTTCCCCATACAATTCCTTGCTGACGTGACATTTTTCATCCAAGATAATGATTTTCGTCCAAAAAATGGCTAAATTAAAACATTTTAATGAAGTTAGAGTATCCTATGAGCAAAGTGAATGTTAGGATTAGAACATGAATAATAATTAAAAGTTGGGAGCAGTGCGTGTAATTTACCCAAGATTTGACTTTTTTGTCTCAAGTCTTGATGTGAAAAAAAAAAAATTATAAGAAAATTAGCCTCATAATCCCCTCTAATTTTAATTCACTTGTCTAGTACTACTCCATCCTAAAGGAAAATAACATATCTTAAATTTACTTTTTGGAAAAAAAAACTCTCTTAAATATACTCAAGTTGTCAAGCAGTTTGTTAAAGTTAAAATGGGTTTCCGTTACCACCCTTCTCCACCACAGAAAGCTAATTATTCGATCGGTTCGGTCACTGACTGACCGAATTGCTTAAAACTGATCAGTTTTCGGTTCTAAATATTATCAACCAAACTACCCGAACTTCAAGTAAGAACCAAAGCCAAAACAACCAAAATTCGGTTCGTTCGGTTTTTTAATTCAGTTTCAAGAAAAAAAAAAACAGTCTGTTGCTTTTTTTTTAAAAAAAAATTCTTATGCAATATTCGTTCCCAACATGGTTTTCATTGTGGGAATCATTCTTCCTCGAACGACAATTGTTCTTCTTCTGATGATGCCTGTCTTATCATGAAATTGCGAAATCGTTCCCCAGTAACCAAGATTTACAGAGAAACAACAAAAGAAGCAAAGCTGTGGGATAAAGTGTAGCAGCTTCTAGCTTTCTACAAGCGAGAAGAGAAGGAGAAAGGAGGATTAGTTACCAAAGGAGATGAAGGAAAGGAAGAAGCTGTACGGTGGCCTATTGAAGGAGATAAAACATGAAAGAGTGGATCGTGGTCAAAAAAGAAGAAAAAATGAGGCGATGGGACTAGTAGGTTTAAGGACTACCGAGTAAATAAGGTGAAAAAAAGGGTTTATATAGCTAGGTTTAAAAGTTGAATAACTCTTGTCTCTTGAGGTTTCATTCAAGTTACACTTTAAACCCTATAGTTTGAAAATTGCAGTTCAGGTTTTTTAGGTTTTTCAGTTCCTACTTTATTGTCCAATAACCAAACCGATAACAAAAAATATATTTCAGTTTCAACCCAAACTGAAACTGAACTAAATAATTGAAAAATCAAACCATTTAATCCAAATTCAATTGGGTTTTTTGGGTTTTTCTATTTTATCTTAATAATACTCACCCCTAGACACAAATATGTAGTTTGACATCCTCTATTTTAAGAAAGAAGGAATTTACTCTTGGGTTAATATCACTGATTGTCCCTGAACTATTCTCATTTTGCTTAATCAACCTGGAACTATCAGTTGTTGCATCAATCCTCCTCAAACTAGTTATTTGTTGCACCCATTGTCTTATTGTTATATCGGCTGTTAAAAAGTAATGGAAATAATGAGGAAAATGCATAGTCAGCCTTAAAATTTAGAAAAATTTTCTATTTAAGTCCTAAAACTTTATGATTTTCTAATTCAATCACAAAACTAAAATAGTGTGTATACTTTCTTTAATTTCTTTCTTAGTTTTGTAGCATGAATTTCTTGAATTTGCTTTAATAAAATTTTTATAATTGAATTTTAATTAATTATTTATTCCAATTTCTTTAATTTTTTCTTATTTTTTTTCTTTGGCTTTGGTTTTTAAATTTTTTTATTTTGAATGATTTTTTTCTTTTATTATTTTTATTTATCTTTCGTTGCTGCCTCATCCTTACCACTCTTTTTATTTTATTTTTTATTTTCTTGATCCTTTATTTCCTTCAATTTTTCTATTATTTTTCTATGTTTCTTTTGTGAATATTTTTCTTTATTTCATCTTTTCTTTTTCATTTTTTAAAGATTATTATTTCTTTTGCTTACTTTTTCTTTTCTACAAATAACCTTCACATTGGAACATGTTTTGTTGAGTTTTATTCATATTCATTTAATTTGAGGACTTAGAAAAATTTAAATAAATCCTTATTCATTCCATCTTACTTTTTTGGATTTACTGCATAATTTATAAAGGAACTTGGAAAATTTATTATATGATACAATGGCAGAAGTATAAAATAGGGAGCACTCAAAAAGTGTACCCCCCTAATTGATGAATGGATAAGAGAAGAAAAGTGAATCTAGTATGATTAGTGTTTGAATAGAAGGAAATTGAGAAATAGCGAGAGTTATTATCCTTTTATTTTTATCATTTTCACATCCTTTTTACCCCTTATGGAAAAGACTCATCTCTATTCCCTTTCATTCTTTTATTAATTAAATACAGAGTGTTAATTCAGCCAAATTATTAGTTGCACTATTTTCTTAATTGATAGATATAAAACATTACTCAAGTCTTTATTTTTTTCCCCTGTCATCTCATTACATAATGAACAATGCGAATATATTTACATTTTATCCAATAGTATAGTAAATGACTATTCATTGGCACAACAAAAAGCACATGACCCATACTTATCGACATTAACAAATCAAACAACAAGATGAATTAATGCCAAATTATACATTAAATTAAAATAGGAGAAAAAAAAAGTTAAATTTCCTAAGTTCCTTTATGAATCATACAATAAATCTAAAAGAGTAAGATAAAATGAGTAAGAATTTTTTTTTAAATTAGTCTAAGTCCTAAAATTAATTGAAAATGAATAAAACTGGACAAACATTTTCCATTGTGAATGTTTTTTATATAAAAAAAAAGTAAAGGAAACGAAATAATAACCTTTAGAAAATGAAAAAGGAAAGACAAAATAAAGAAAAACATTCACAAAAGGAATGTGGAAAAATAATAGGAAATTGAAGGAAACAAAGGATCAACAAAATAAAAAATAATTGTAAGGATGAGGCAACAATGAAAAAATAATCAAAAAGAAAAAAAAACTTCAAAAGAAAAAGACTTAAAAACCGAAGTGATAGAAAAAAAATTAAAAAGACTTAAAAACCGAAGTAAAAGAAAGAAATTAAAAAAACTAGAATGAATACGTAATTAAAATTCAAGTATAAAAATCTTATTAAAGTAAAGTCAAGAAATTCATGTTTAATTAAAAGAAACCAAGAGAAAAATTAAAGAGAATATACACATTTTTATAGTTTTATGACTGAACTAGAAAATCAAAAAAGTTTATGACTCAGATATAAAAGTTTTCTAAGTTTTAAGCTAACTATGTATTTTTTTTATCATTTCTGTCACTTTTTAATGGCCGGTATAACGGCAAGACGTGAGGTGCAACAATTAAATAGTTTGAGAACAATTAGTGCAGCAATTACTAGTTCCGGGATAATTAAGCAAAATAAGAATAATTTAGGGATGACTAGTGATATTAACCCTTAACTATCATATCCAAACACATGCCAAAACCCTCACTTATTAGGTATAAATAGCAGGCAAGACTTATGGGAGCATATGGATGAGGCCAAGGCCCAACATTGCAATCCCGCAGCCCACGACACGCAAAGGGATACTCCTAGCTGTACACGGTCCCCAAATCCAACGACGATTCATAGGAAAGGCAGTGGCACACGAGCCTTGAACCTTGGTCACTAACTTGAGACTGGTAAGTGATTTTTTATTGACTCTATCAAATAGCTCGAACATTATTAGAGTATCTTTTGCATATATATTCGTTATGCTCATAACACTAAGCCGATCATTCCTCATGTTGAGGCATATCTCAGCACTTAGATCGCTCATGAGATATCTTTAAAGATTAAAACAATATAAACATGTACATAATGGATTAGTATCACCTACCAAGTAGCAAAGGAGGTGTGCTTGATATCCTTTGCATGAATTTTCTTGTGATGAATCTTAATTCAAAGCATCCATTTTTATTGCTATAAAAGAATTGTACCTCACTAGACCTACACTGGCTATTTAACTAAGTTATGAAATATTAAAAAGTTATGAAATCAAAACTAAATTATGATCAACTGGCCTTCATAAATTCCGCATATAATGGCACTAATACTTTGTTTTAATGCTTTCTCGGTCATAAAAAAAAAATACAGGTAGTCCTCACTTTTCTATAGTATAAATACCTCATTGTCCCATATAAACTTATAAAACTGCTTTTTGGTGCACCAATATATATATGTATATTCTTTAGTTAGCGTTCTTATTGTGGTATGTGAAGAAAATGAAAATGGATAAAATGGATAGATGAATTGGGTTGGGATTAGTTATTAGAGTGGGTGGTGAGTGTGAGTTCCCTATAGAGAAGATACGAGCTCAGGCTAGAGGAGACAGGAGAGACAAGCTGAAAGCAGTAGATAAAGCCCAGGCAAAAAATAAGCCAGAGCGAGCAAAGTAAGACCCAGTACTTTAGCAGGCAGAATATTGTTCCTAACGTCACATTATGACTTACAACTTTAGTGTGCGTGTGTATGTATATATATATATATATATATATATATATATATATATATATTGCTCCCCTTGTTTTTAAAGAATTAAAATATAGGGAAAACAAGAAGAAGAAGAAGATTTAAGGGATGGGATGGATTAAAACTAAAGGGTGAAGATTCAATGTACCTGTGATGTGTGATATAATTATTAAATAGGGTGGTGAGGAAGGGATGGGAGGTGGTTGCATTTGCATGGATAGAACATGATTAATTTCAACGCTTTGCCAGCCCAGCCCCTGCATTCCCATCCATTCCATGCCCTTCGCTCAACTCAACCGAACCGCTGAGCTAGCTGTGCATATCCATCCATCCATCCATCCATTACGTCAAATCCTATTTCTTTTCTTTTTTCCTTTTTCCAACAAATTACCCCTAATTCTTTAATCCTTGAAAGCTTAAAATTAATACTCCTATATATTAATTTATCACTTCCACCTCCTACCATGCTTACCCAATTATATATTCGCACATGTCTCCTGTATTTTTGTAATTTTTTTTCAATAGTTTAGCTGATCCCATGGTATATATATATATATTTATTGTTGTGCTGTCCTGTCCCGTTTAAACTGCTTTAACCGGATTTAAACTGCAAGCATCAAAACTGCGATGCACATTTCATTTCCAAGCGGCTTTGGCCCTAGTTACGTTTTGTATTTAAAATCAAAACTTGTTTAACGTTGTCACTCAATCATTAGCCAAGATAAAGAAAAGGAGCATTGGTTCAATAGTATTAAACGAAGGAAAAAAATTTGGATATTCAAATTATTTAATTAGTGAAGATTGGACGCTAATAGTATAATTTTGTCCATACTAATAATTTTTTTGGCAGTAATCCATATAGAAAATATCAAGCCATTTTATTTAATAAATACTCTTCTACTCATTTAAACAGAATAGTGGATTCCATAAGTAGGAAATCACTTCAATGATAGCCAGCAGTAATCTTATTATTATTGTTGTTGTTATGTTGATTATATTATTATTATTATTATTATTATTATTATTATTATTATTATTATTATTATTTCATGTATTTTTTTTATAGATATTTTAAAATTAAAATACAATTAGCAACACTTTCCATTTGGAAATTTTTCAAACATTATTATGTATGTTAACCAATGCATTTAGTCACTGTGTCCAACCACTATATTTGACCACTATTTTTTCATATGCACCACAAATCCAAATTAAGCATTAACCATATACGCTTGTACTACATATAGTTAAAGTTTCAATTTCTTACCCAAAGAAAGCAATAAAATAATTTTTTATTATATTTTTTACTCATCAAAACATATTAGTTAAATAATTTTGGAATATATAATATTTTTTACTACAATATTGAGAACAATATAATTTTCTAATTGTAATCTTATGTAAATAATTTATTAAGATATATTAACTCATCAAAACATATTAGTTAAAAGTTTGAGGTGCCGCTGAATCAGTCTATCAATTAACTCTGCAAGTATTAAATTACCCCCAACTTCTGCTTTATTATATGTGTGTGTGTGTAATATATTTAATTACTATCATTTTTTTTTCATATTTAGAGCAAAATAGTTTTCCTATATTATATGAGAAAAGATGGAGCTAAGTGTAGATTTAACTACACTGGAGATATGGGGAATGTGTAATTTCGATAAAATCTCAAAAAAGGCTAATAAAGTTAACCAACCCTTATTAATATGAATTAATCATTGGAAAGTGTTGCTTTTCGATATCCTAAAGTTGAGTTTCACTTCATAAATCTCTTCTTAAAAAAAAACATAAATATACAAACCTTGTAGTACTTCATAAATATCAATTTTAAAATCTTTTGATCAAATATGAAACGAGAATATCAAATAAAAAACATGTTAAATCAATAAAAGTGTCTAGCACTATGAGATGCACAGAGTATTTAAACATTACCAAAAAGACCCCAAGTTGGCCCATCAAATTTCATATTTGTGCCCAATTAACTAAGCTAATTCGTTTTAATTTAAGTCAACTGATTTATTTTTATTTTTATATATATATTTTTTAAAACTAATTTCATTTGAAAGCCAATATTATCACCACTAAAATCTCATGGTTTTCCAACGGCATTTTTACCAACGGCGTAGCCGTTGGTAGTTACCAACGCGTAGAACCGTTGGTATTTATTTTCCAACGTGCACGCGTTGGTGAGGGTTTCAAAATAATTTAACAGGTTTTTTGTTTTGTTTCCAACGTGCAAGCCGTTGGTAAAATTCCAACTTCCCAACAGTTGGTAAATTTTTTTTTTTATGGTACTTTACCAACGGCTAGCCGTTGGTAAATTTGTTTTTAAATCGTCTTCCCCGTGAAAGAGTAGCAGCTGCCATTTTCGCGTCTGTGGAGGGAGAGAGAAACGCGAACAGCAGCAGTGACGCCGTCGCTGGTGTAGCCGGCCGATTTCCGGCCGTTTGCCGCTGTTAGCAGCCGCGAAGGATAGATCTGGGCTAGGCGAGCTCGGGTCTGGGTTTTTTATTTAATTATATTCTACTTTAACGTATATACTTGGGAAAATCGTGGTATTTGGTTTTTATGCATTATTGTTTTAGTTTCAGCTCTTATTTGAGATGGATTATCTTCTCATTGTGTTGATTCGGTTGCTGCGCAAGTTGGTTGAGGTAAGTTATTAAATTTTTTTAATTATCCGAATTAATTATTTTTTTTGGGAAAGAATATGTATTTATTTATTTATGTTGTACTTAAAATTTTAGTATTATGACTATTGATTCTACATTTTTCTGGTGATTTAGTTGGGTCTTTCTCATTTATTTTGTGTTAATTAATTTTTTATTATGGGTAATTTTAGTGATGTCATTAAAATGTTTTTCTTCTTAGTAATTATCTTGGGATAAAATTAGATTGTGGGATAATTTCTCTATGGAAAAAATAACAAACAAAGCACTAATGATAATAATAATACTAATTTATTATTATTATTTTTTGTACCCAATAATATAAACATAATAACAGTAATATTAATAATTATTAATAGTTGATTGTGGTAGTAGTAAGTTAGAAAATAATAAAAATATTTGGTTAGTGATAGTTGAAATAATATTCATAATAATATTACCTCGAAATAATACAAATAATAATAATTATAATAATACTAATAATAAAAATACTAATAATTCAAAAAAAAACTAATAGTTATGAGCAATTATAATAATACTAATAATAAGGATACTAATAATTATAATAATTATTAGAATTTTGTTTAAATTACGCGTGTAGAGTAACGTTTCTTATTTTCTTTTTCAGAAATTTCTTATATTACCAGAATTTTAAGTTTCCCCCCCCTTTTTTCAGTTCCTCCCTGTATCTGTGAGCCTGAAGACGTACCCATTGTTTTCCCTCTCCGTTCGAACTCGTTCGAGGTAAGTTTCTATTTTTTTCCTTTCGAATTGAAAACGGGATTTGTGAAGGGAAATTGTTTTTAATTATTAATATTGGTAATAAAACTTATGTGTTGTCACTGTGGTTTGAACATAGTTGTTCGTATTTGAATTTGCAGTTTATGTACATTATTTTTTATATCTGTGGATATTTTTTCTGATGAATTAGAGTGAATATGTAATTTCTTTGTTCGTTGTATAATGCTCAGTTTTATGGAATGATTATTAGTATAAGTGTATGGTAATAGGTATAGTTATGGTTTAGTTGGAGTGATTCAGTGTAAATGGTTAGATTATGTCATGGTCTAATAATAATAATTATTATTATTATAATAAAACCATGTTCCAATAATATGACAATAATAATGCAGAAAAATTAAAAAATTGATCTGGAGACCAATAGAGAAAATGTAAAAACTTTAGGTATTAAGAGTTTAACAATTGACTTTGGAAAAGTTAAGAAAAAAAAGACTTATTTTACTGAAAAAATTAATTAAATGATGACTTTGGGAAATAAGACATTAAAAAAAATAACCAAGGAATTAAACAAAAACACTATAATTTATTAAACTTAGGGTCTAATATAATTTACGAAAATAATATAGGGTCTGGAAATATGTTTCACAAAAAAGAAAAGTTTAAGTCACAGAATACCGAAATCGACAATCGAAAAGATATTTTCATTCGAATTTGTCACCAACCTTCCAAAAGAAGCAACCAAATCCTAAATCCACATTCTATATCCCTAAACCCTCAATTAAACCCAAAGATGTAAAACCCTAAACTTGATATACCATTAATTAACCTTAAATCCCAAACCCTAAATACTATACCCAAAACCCTAAAATCTTAAATTAAACCCAAAATACACAAACCCATAACCATAAATTAAACACTAAGACCTAAAACCCTAAACCCTAAGTACAACCCGTTAAACCTAAACCCTTGTTAATTAAATATAAACCCTAAAACCCTAAATTAAACCATAAATACACAAACCTCAAACCTAAAACCCAAATTAAACTCCAAGGCCTAAAACCCTAAACTCTAATTCTATATCCATTAACCCTAAGAACCAAAACCCTAAACCGTAGCTATTTTTATATCTCAAAATCCTACACCCTAAAATATCCTAAACCTTATACGCTTATAAACCCTAAACCCTAATTCTATATCCCTAAACCCTAGCTAAGTAACTAACATTAACTCTAAATCATAAACCTAGAGCCTAATTAAACCATAAATCGTAAAACCCTAAACCCAAATTCTATATCCTTAAAACCCTCAACCTAATATACCATCAACCTAAACCCTAAATATATATCCCTAAACCCTAAATTTCAATACTGTAATATTTATAATTCAATAATCATAAACCCTTAAAAACCCTAAATCCTAATTCTATATCTCTAAACCCCATAAAAATTCGTAATCCCTAAATCATAAAAAAATCTCCAAATTAATCCCAAATAGCCCTTAAAATAATTCCCAAAACCATAATATTGAATTAATTCAATTTACCCCAATAACCTTATGTAGATAATTTCATATACCTAAACACACATTTTAAACCCTAGACAAAATATCAAAAATATCAAACCCAAAGCCTATATCCAATACCCTTAACCTCTTAAAACCCTTAAATCCTTAAAAAAAAAATTGAAAACCCTTAACCCTAAAAAAATCCCAATACACATACCCTAAACTCTAAAAAAACTTCAAACCCTAAAAAACCTTAAACCCCTGAATCAATTTACTCATTGAAAGGGCAACTGTAGTTTAATTAGGAAAAAAAATGACTAAAAAGTGACTCCAATCTAATTTAAAAAAAATGACTAAGAACAATAAGATTGAGAATAAACTTTGTGTATCTAAAAATACTGTAAACTTGAGAACGTAAACATTGAAGCATACTTTTGTTTTTTTTACTAACTCAATATAAAACTTGAGTACATATATCATTTAATTGATTGAGGTGTTTATGATTACGAACAGATTTTTTGTGTAATGGAATCCGCCTGTAGTTGGATGTACAGTAACCGTTTCTTGCCTGGCCGAACTGGTTACACACAACAGTGGGAGTCCGGGATGGAAGAATTTATATCATTTGCTATAACCACCCTGAAACTATGAGCGGGTTATGCATTCGCTCTCTTTGTCGGAAGTGTAAGAATTTGCGGTTTAATCAGGCTGATGAGGTCAGGGTTCATCTGTACAAATGGGGGTTTACACCTTTTTACCTGAATTGGACCGCTTATGGTGAGCCATTTAATGAAGAATCAGATACGGCTCAGGGTGTGGGTGGGTTTAGGGAGTTTGACCAGGGGTCTTCGACGAATCCATATGAGAGGATGGTATTAGATGCCGTTGGCCCTAGTTACTCACAATTTCCGGAAGACAATGTTGTGGAGCCGAATGAAAGTGCTCATAATTTTTTTAATCTTTTGAATTCAGCATCAACTCCTTTATGGGATGGGTGCGAAAGTCATTCTGAGTTATCTGCTGCTGTCCGCCTTCTCAACCTTAAGTCTGAGTATCACATGTCACGAGGATGCTTTAATGGCATTGCCCAACTAATGAAGAAGACTCAACCAACCGATAGTAAGATGCCATCAAATTGGTATGAAACTAAGAAATTAGTTTCCCAGTTGGGTCTGTCTCACGAGAAGATTGATGTCTGTGTGAATGATTGTATGTTGTTCTGGAAAGATGACAGTACCGATCGTATTTGTAAGTACTGTCGGTCTGAGAGATATAAGCCAAAAAAGGGAGGTCGTGGTAAAGATCGACCGAGGAAAATCATGCATTATTTACCAATAAGCCATCGTCTGCAACGCTTATTTGCGTCATTGGCAACAGCTGAGCAGATGAGGTGGCATAAGGAGCAAACACAGGTCGCAGGTGTGTTAAAACATCCATCAGATGGTGAAGCTTGGAAACATTTTGATTAGACCTACCCATGGTTTGCTTCGGAACCACGAAATGTCAGATTGGGGTTGTGTGCCGATAGATTTACACCTTTTGGACCATCTGGGAAACAATACTCTTGTTGGCATGTGATCGTTACTCCGTATAATTTGCCCCCTTGGATGTGTATGAAAAAACTGTATATGTTCCTTTCGTTGCTGATTCCAGGTCCACGTAGCCCAAATCATAAGATTGATGTTTATCTACAACCTCTTATAGACGAGCTACGGCATCTGTGGTTTGATGGCGTCGAAACATGGGATGTGTCATTGAAACAAAATTTTATTCTGCGAGCAGCATTAATGTGGACCATAAATGACTTTCCGGCTTATGACATGCTATCAGGGTGGATGACACATAGGCGATTGTCTTGCCCTATTTGTATGGGTTAAAGTAAGGCATTCCAACTTAAGTATGACGGGAAATTTTTTTTTTTCGACTGTCATCGGCAATTCCTCCCCCGGAACCACCCATATAGAAGGAATTGTACTTGCTTTAAAAAAAGGAAATTAGAAAAGTCATTGCCTCGTCCACGCTTATCAGGTGAAGATATATTTGAAAGAATTTCATGGATTCCATCAGTTGGTAACGATGGTCCACAAAATCGACCGTGTGATTATGGGAAATCACATAATTGGACGAAGCGAAGCATTTTCTGGGAGTTACCATATTGGGCCACGAACTTAATACGACATAATCTTGATGTTATGCATATTGAGAAGAATGTGTTTGAGAATATATGGAATACTGTGATGGATGTTAAGAACAAAACGAAAGATAATGTGAAAGCACGGAAGGACCTGGAAATTTATTGTAATCGGCCGGAGTTAAACATGGTTCCACTTGATGATGGTCGTTCGTTCAAACCAAAGGCGAGGTTCACATTGGATGTTAGCCAAAGGCAAGATGTAATCACCTGGGTAAAATCTTTACGACTCCCTGATGGATATGCCTCAAATCTTGGAAGATGTGTTGATACAGCTGGTTGCAATATGTATGGTATGAAGAGTCATGATTGCCATGTTATGATGCAAAGGCTTCTCCCCATTGCCCTCGAAGCACTACCCGACAATATTTGGAAGCCATTAACGGAGTTAAGCCTATTCTTTAGAGACTTGTGCTCTCCAGAGTTGCATGAAAATCACTTGTTTGCGTTGGAGGCCAATATTCCAATTATAATTTGTAAGCTTGAGAGAATTTTCCCTCCAGGGTTTTTTGATGTCATGGAGCATCTCCCAGTTCACTTGCCCTTTGAAGCAAGGGTTGGAGGACCTGTTCAGTACCGATGGATGTATAAATTTGAGCGGTGCATGCATGACCTAAAAATGAAGGTTTCTAATACTGCTCATGTTGAGGGATCAATATGTGAAGCATACCTTATAGAGGAGACTTCCATCTTTTGCTCTCATTACTTTGAGTCACATGTTCCCTCCATGATGAACCGAGTACCGAGAAATGATGATGGTGGTCCTATCCCATGTAATGGTGACTTGTGGTCCATATTCACTTTTCCGGGACGACCATATGGTACATGCCGATATAAATTCCTCACGGACGATGAACTCAGACTTGCAACCACATACGTTCTTCTAAACTGTGCTCAGATCAGGCCATACATAAAGTAAGTCATCGTTCATGTAAAGGCATTCCAACTGTGATTATGTTGAAATTCAGTACTACTCATCAAACAAAACTAACATATTTTTATTGTTTCTGTTATTGGAGACAGTATGTTTGTGGACATGGTCAGGGAAACTGCACCCGAGATAACAATGTCTGAGATGGACATACACATTGAAAACAATTTCTCAGCCTGGCTCCGACAATATGTACGTGTGCTTTTAGGACAGAATGTATTACAATATGTTAAGTTATAAAAGTCTCCATATATATTGTCCTAAATTGAAATATGTTTTATATAGGTTGATGACCCAGGTAACAATATTGTCGATAACATCTTGCGGGATGTTGCATGTGGGCCCTCACGCCGAGTTCAGACATGGCCGGTGTATTTCACAAATGGGTACAAGTTTCACATAAGTGAATGGGGGAAGGACAAATCAACATTTAATAGTGGAGTCTGCATACGCAGCACGGGTGCAAGTGAAGTTGAATGTGATTTTTATGGTATATTAGAAGAAGTCATTCAACTCGAATATCCCGGCTTTCCGCATAAGAATGTTGTCTTGTTTAGGTGCAACTGGTTTGACACAACACCTGAACGTGGAACTCGAATGCATAAACAGTTTGGGTTAGTTGAGATCCGGAATAGCCGCAGATATCAGAAGTTTGATCCTTTCATTCTAGCATCACAGGCTGACCAAGTTTACTACACACAATATCCAAGTAAGTCACGTGAAAGAAACGGGTGGTCAGCTGTTATGAAGATAAAACCTCGATGGATAATACAGGCTGCAATTCTGGACACGGATGACGTGTATAAAGACAGTGGATCCGTTAATTGTCAAAGAATTGAAGATGACCCAATTGAGAAGTTAGCTGACCCGGGTGTCGGTGATGATATTGAAGAAGATGTACTTGAGGAGGGGGGATCTAATGGCGAGACAGAGGATGATGAGGAGTTTATATCCGATGACAGTGATCTGAAGAGTCCGAGGAGTTTGAGTCGAATGACAGTAGTGGGTCGAATGAATGATTAGATAACATGTACTAGGAATAATGATAACCTGTAATTTCTAAGTAATGTGTAGAAAATATTTGAGTACATTTATGTACCCTTAATACTGCACAATATATGTCAGTAAATATATGTTATGTTTAATTTACCAACTTATCTAAAAATAAATGCAGATGCCTCGTAAAGGGGATAACACCTATAAATGCCGACCTGGGAAAAGACTATTTGCGCAGTTTAAGGAGGTAATGGAGCCAATACTTAATGAACGACATAGGATGGGTTATTCATCCCGGGCACAGGAGGATGTCGGTGTACAGACGCAGGGAACAATAGTGCCAGCCACGCAGGTCCCCTCACATGAGCACCGATCTGACGGCGGTGGAGGCACGCCATCTGGACATGAATCTGATGCACGCCACCTGAGTCACCCCATAGTGACGACTCATCCCTCAGATGATGATATACATATTGATGACATCCCATCATCGATGTCACAGACAGCAGGCCGACCGCGGATGAGGATATCCCCACATGGTAACACGTAAGTGATAAATACCAGACACACGTATTAATATTAGTAAGAGTAAATACTTTACATTGAATCATTCTTTGAAACTTAAGTCATATAATTTCAACGTCACAGATTCATTCCAGCTGCGGCGACACGGTTAGTGACACCATGTTTCACCACACATTTCAAACCATATTCTGATTGGTCCTCCGTCTCTCCATCAGACCTGCAGCAATGGTGGCGTGTATTTGAGGTATGCCAATAATATTACTATGTTAATGATGTAATAATGTTATAAGATATAGAATTGTATTTTCCCATGCTAATAATTTAAACATATTAACCTATACAGAGGAACTGTGAGTGGGATCCCATACACCATAATGAGGTGTATCGGGTGTGGAATATATTGGGAGCACAGCATTACAGAAGCATGATGTTAGAAATTTGGCGTGTGAAAGATCCGGTTAAACGTCGAGCGAAGGCAAACTTTATGTCAGATGCTGCATATGCGGAAATGGAGGCATATTGGGCGAGTCCGGAGTTCATTCAGAAGTCCGCTAAGTTCAAGGCAATGTGAGCAACAATGACTGACGAGGATTCACAGTCTGGCTCTTGCAGCGCGACATATGCTGGGGGATCTATCTCGATGTTTGCACATCGAGAGCAAATGGTATGTATCTCGCTAATGTTCTTTCAAACAACAGTTCAGATACTAATGAAATTAAATTACATATTAATATTACGTTTCATTCAATTAGAGAGAGAGAGAGATCCTGAGAAGAAGGACCCTGGCTTGTTTAAAGTCCTTCAGGCGACACATAAAATGAAGAATGGAAAATATGTTAGTAAGCGCTGTGAAGAAGTTGCTGTAAGTAGTAAAACTGTTTGGTCGCAGAATATTCTTAAGTTAATTACTATGTTTTACAAATTATGACATGACTAAATGTATTTTATGACGTTTCTGTAGACTCGTATCAGTGCAGAGATTGAGGAGCAAACACAGCAAGAGGATGGAATAGAGGCCATTGATGAACTAGCAATCATTAGTACTGCATCTGGCGGTAGAAGGAGAGGCCGTGTATTTGGATTAGGATCTGAGCAGTGTGTTATACCAGGACGCCGACAGCCAGGTCCTATCCCGCCTATCAACATCACACAGACACCGCAATTCAACGAGCAAGTACAGAAGATGATGGCGGAGGAGAATGCGCGAAGGGATGCGGAGTACAAGAGGAAGCTCGCGAGAATTAAGAGGAGACAGAGAGCAAAGATGGAGGCTTAGAGAGCCGCATTGGAGGCAAACCGGGCTCAGTTGGAGATTATTTGTCTTTCGCTAAACCTTCCGTGCCCGCCGGCACAACCAGTTCTACATTATCCTGATGACTCGGACTCAGAGGATAAGGAGATAGTCGGGACTCCGTGATAGGCGTCATCAACAGGTTAGCTCATTTCCAAAGTTCTTGTGTTAGAGCCCTGGACATAATAATTTTTAGACCTAAATCAGACTAACTTGATATTTCTAAAATGTGTAAGGCATTGAATGTTGAATGCTTTCTTTCAGACATATCTGTTATTGTTTTAATTATGCTGTATTTGAGAATATTTTATTTTAATAACGTTGGCATAGCTGTGTAATGTTTATTGCTGAGTAAAGCCGGGCGTATTTTTGAATTAGTATTTTAATTTTGAATGTGGATTGAAACGGGAAAAAATACGAAACAACCGAGCCATGGAACGTTTAATATACATTACCAACGCGGAAATGGGAAACTTACCAACTTGCATGCGTTGTTAATTACCAACGGCTTCATAACAACTACCTTACCAACTTCCGGCAGTTGGTACTTACCAACTGCCAAGTTACCAACAGGCAGCAGTTGGTAAGTTACCAACGGCTGGCAGTTGGTAACTACAACTACGCGATGGAAACCAAGTCCTTTTCATGACCGTTGGTAATTACCAACGTGTATTTTACCAACGTTTACACGTTGAAATTTACCAACGTGTTATTAGTTGTGCGTTGGTAAAAAAATTTCTAACGTATTGAATAGCAACTGCCATTTACCAACTGCTGCACGTTGGTAAATGGCAGTTGGTAAAGTCCTATATTTTAGTAGTATATGTAGATACAATAATTAATTTGAAAGTAAATTTTTATTATGCTATTAAATTTTTATGGATTTTTATTTTTTAATGCCTTAAAGTAGAAAAATTCATAAAAATTTAGTAAGATTACAGAAATTGTATTTTCAATGGATTATTACAACTAAATAATATTAAATTTTAATTAAAATTAGTTCCAAGAAAAAAAGATGTAAGAATAAAAATAAGTCATTTTAAGGTCAATTGACTTAAGTTAAACAAACTAGCGATCCTGACCGCCACTTCAATTTTCTTTTATGGTTGCTTTTTTATAATAGCATCTAAAATTAGCGTTAAATGTTGGAATAAATTATCAATGATTATGATAAATTTTTTTCCAAATCTTTAATACTAAGGGTTGCCATTAGATGATTTTTTCAACATTTAATAATAAACGCTGATGTTATTCCCAAACAAATTGTACATGAGCAAATCGCCTCTAATTGAAAATTTGAACATGCCTAAAACCAATTTTTATATAACCGAGACTTTGCCCCCGGAGAAAAATTAGCACACGGTTCACTTTGTTCCATTACCTTAGTAAGTCCCGCAGCCAAATACAGTTTTAGTTATGATTTTTCACTTCCAAAGAATAATTTTAATAATTCTAAATACAATTTAGAGGGGCAGAATAGCTGGTGCAACCTAGTTCACTGGTTAAAACAGACATTCAAACTAAATATACAAATGTAAGTTGCTGCAAGGGGAGGGGGTGGGGCAATTTCAATGATATGTCATGGATTTGATTAAGGATTTGCTTGTGAAGAAATCTTGACTGAGAGAGATCATCACTTCAATGTCCGATCATATATCAAGAATATTAATCTTCACTTACCATGCAAGAATACTCTCCTAGGTGAAAAAAGCTGAACATTCATTGCCGATCAGCAAAAAAAAAAAAGTAGAACTTCCAGTTAAAAGTTTGAGATGAGATGACGGTTCAAGATTTGTTGATGACTACAATGTTGTCTTCGTTTGCTCGGATAAAAGGAATATTTCCAAACTACAGTGCACGTACAGAAAATTTGAGCGAATCTTGGGGGCTTTTTCTCATTTTCCCGAAACAATCAGACGCTTTGGAAACCCACCCTTGCTCAAACCGAACGAGTTGCGGACATGTCAACTCGGTCCGACCTCTTCCGTTCTTGTTTCCGTCCGCCTGTTATCGAAGGTACCCTTTTACCTAATGATTTATCTCTAGGTGATATTCGTAATTAATTTTTTTTAAGTGACAGAATTCTTTTACTTAGAGGTCGTCACTGTGAATTTTACCCTAAATTTTGTCTTTATATCTTATAGGGGGGTTTTTTTTTTCTCGAAATAAATCTTACTGGGTTTTAAAATGTGAAGCTTTTTATTTTTAAATCCGATTTATTTAACCTAGATATATCTTACTCTAAAAATTAACCTGGTCTCTCCGCAAGCTAATTCTTGGAACTCTAGAGCCGTGTTGACATTTGGGGTTCTTGTTCTGCCACTGTCTGTTAGCCCTCCAGGTAAACGCAAGCTCAGCTTGGCGAAAGGGTCGCCGGTTCGATTCTGCTCCCCTTGTCCCCAGTATTACAATGTGTATATGCTCTCATATGGTTGTTTTTTGGGTCCCGATCAAACCGAAAATTCCTTCCCAAGTAATATAAAATACCTCTTTTGAAATCCTATAAACTTATTATATACATGATTCAAGGTACCAAAAAAAAAGTACAATTTTTTCAGAAGATGCACTATTTTATTAAATTCCCATCCGTTGTTTATTTGTAAGTCCAGTTCATATCTGGCGCAAAATTATTGGCTTCAAATTACTTTTATGTAGACTCGGAATGTAGGTGGAGAACCAAACTCGCACGACCAATGCGTTTGAATAGAAAAAAGAAGACCCAGTTAGGCTGCTCCAGAGTCAGACTGGCATCAAAGCATCTACACCTTGAGTTTTGTTTTTAGCATGGATTAATTCTGACAGAGGAAGAAGAAACAAAAGCAGTGAAAAAGGAATACGGTCGGGAAAAAAAAAAAAAAAGAGGATAATGCTAATATTAAAGATACCCCTACTAATATACTATTTGCTGATGACGGCTGGACACTTGGGTTTGACCAGCACTGAGATTTTCATATTTAACTTACCAGCTGATTTAAGCATTCATTGAAGCCAATGGGAATGATGTAAGTCTAGAAAGAGAAAGCGGAAGAGAGAGATAGAGAGAGCTTTCGTGGTCAACGCTCTTAGAGAGCCAACAAAAAAAAAAAAAAAAAAGGAAATGAAGAAAACCAGAAACCAGTTCTGGCCTCACCAATCCCACTCGTCCTTCTCAACCATTCCATATTGTTTTTCTCTTGTTTTCTGTGTGTGTTCTTGATGGGATCCTTGCTATTCCATTTCCTGCTCACCAGCTTCCTATTCTGTCCTCCTGTCCATGCTGCTCCTTTTTCAGAGTTTGTCTTCCCGAATTTCACATCCTCAACTCTCCAATATGTTGACCTTCATGGTGCTTTTCTCTTCTCACGTAACAACACATTCAAAGCTGCACTGCTTGACCCTGGAAGCCATCAAAGCACCTTCTACTTGTGTGTTATCCATGTTGCTTCCAACACAATCACATGGTCAGCCAATCCTGATGCACCCATCTCAGATATGGGAAAATTGAGCCTTTCAAATGAAGGACTTAGCATCTCCGATCAAAACGGGACACCGCTGTGGTCGACTCCCCGTTTACAATCGACTGTCTCTGCGTTGCAGCTCACTGAGGCCGGCAATCTTGTCTTAATGGACCGTTCAAATGGTTCTCTTTGGGAGAGCTTCCACCATCCTACTGACACGATTGTGATTGGACAACAGTTACCCCAGGGGACACATCTGTCAAATTCTCGGTCGGATGTTGACTTGTCCACTGGGAATTACCAGTTCACCATTGGTTCATCTGATGCAATACTTCAATGGCAAGGACAGACTTACTGGAGATTGTCGATGGACACAAGCGCTTTTGTGAACACGAATTACCCAGTAGATTATATGGAACTAAACAGAACAGGCATATTCCTCGTTGGTAAAAATGGATCAGTTGTTGTGATTCAGGTGAGCTTGTCGTCAAGTGATTTCCGCATTGCTAAGTTGGTCCCCTCTGGCCTGTTTGTTATAAGTAGCTTCTCTGGTGGTCAATGGAAGCAGGAATTCGTAGGGCCTGATGATGCTTGCCAAGTTCCATACATGTGCAGCCGGATGGGATTATGTAGTGATGATTCTGATTCCAACTCCCCTACATGTTCCTGCCCATCTGGGTTCCTCTCAGCTTCAAATGGAACTGGTTGCGTGCCTAATGATGGTTCTTACTTTCCACCAGATGCTTGTGTTGCAAGTAATAACGGCAGTCGGTTGAATTCTTCTGATATGTCATATCTAAGACTTGATTACGGTACACAATATTTTTCACTTGCACTATCTGAGCCCAAAAGATACGGTGTGAATTTGTCAGTTTGTCAAAATATGTGCTCAGGGGATTGTTCCTGCTTAGGGGTTTTCTATAAAAATTCATCAGGATCTTGCTTTGTGATTGAAAGCAAGTTAGGGTCAGTTAAAGCAAGCGATACAGTTCAAAATGATCTACTGGGATACATCAAAGTCCTTGTAAATTCTTCTTCAACAGGCGGTCCTGTTGGGAATAGCTCTGAGAATCGAGGAAAACAATTTCCTGTAGTTGCTATTGTGCTCTTAACTTTCACTGGGTTTGCCTTGCTCACTGCTCTCTCTTTTATTTTGTGGAGGAGATGGATGCTTAACAAGAAATGGGGGTCAAAATTAGACCCCCAAAACTCAGTTTCATCAGGAGATCTTGAGTCATTTTACATTCCAGGATTGCCTCAAAGGTTTGAGTATGAAGAGCTAGAGGCTGCCACTGATAACTTCGGGGTGCAGATAGGAGCAGGGGGATTTGGCGCTGTGTACAGAGGTATATTACCTGACAAAACTGTTGTGGCGGTGAAGAAAATAGCAAATCTTGGTGTCCAAGGGAAAAAGGAGTTCTGCACGGAGATTGCTATCATTGGAAATGTCCACCATGTCAATTTAGTCAGATTGAGAGGGTTCTGTGCACACGGGAGGCAGCGCTTTCTGGTTTACGAGTACATGAATCGAGGTTCACTTGATCGTACCCTCTTTGGGAGTGGCCCTGTTTTGGAATGGCAGGAGAGGTATGATATAGCTCTTGGAGCAGCTCGCGGGCTGGCATACTTGCACAGTGGATGTGAACAAAAGATCATCCACTGCGATGTCAAACCGGAAAACATTCTCCTGCACAATAACTTTCAGGCAAAGATCTCGGATTTTGGGCTCTCCAAGCTTCTAGGTCCTGAACAGTCGAGCCTTTTCACAACAATGAGAGGCACCCGTGGCTACCTGGCGCCTGAATGGCTCACTAACTCAGCCATTTCCGACAAAACTGATGTCTATAGCTACGGGATGGTCCTTCTTGAACTTGTAAGCGGTAGGAAAAACTGCTCCATGAGATCACAGAGCCATAGCATGGATGATAGTAACAGCGGTGCTGGCAACTCCTCCTCATCATCAGTTTCTGGACTTATTTATTTTCCGCTTCTTGCTCTGGAAATGCACGAGCAGGGGAGGTACCTGAATCTTGCTGACTCTAGACTAGAGGGGAGAGTGACAAGCGAAGAGGTCGAAAAACTGGTGCGAATTGCTTTGTGCTGCGTCCATGAGGAACCAGCACTCCGACCAAACATGGTCACAGTTGTTGGCATGTTAGAAGGTGGGATTGCTTTAGGATATCCCAGAGTGGAATCATTAAACTTTTTGCGGTTTTATGGACGCCGATTTACTGAGGCTTCAACTATAGAGGGAGAGCAAAATCAAAGCATGTTCATGCCATACCAACTACAACCAGCTGCTTCTCATTCTAGCACAACAAGTGGATCTAATGCTGGCCTGTCTTACATTTCGTCACAGCAAATTTCGGGCCCTAGATAAGTCTACAGATTTTGAGATTTCTTGCGCTTGCTGTATAGTCTTTCTTAGTGCACAAGTTCCTGAATCAAAGACAAAATCTCTTACTTATGATGTCTAAGTCTCTTAAGCACTGACCAACTTGCGTTGGTAGATTGGTGAAAGTTTAATTGCTTGCAAAACATGCCGTTCTGGTATCAAAATTTTACCCTTATGAAAAACAATACATAATACTGGATGATGGATTGTAAGATCTTTATAAAAGTCTTTTTTATGAGAAACTTACAATTACCTTATTATGGTATACCCTAACCTACAGTTTACCCACCTATTTTTAAAAACATAAACTGTCTCATGTATTTTTTACATTATCTGACAACAATATCTGAAACTGTATTTAAACCGCATGATAGTTATTTTCTAGTAATTTCAATCTGTCAAGTATTTTTTATAGTTAATAGTTATTTTAAACTATCAATTTTTCCTTTCTGTAAATGCATTTTTCTCTCTATAAATACATATCAATATCTTTTAAATATCAGTTGGTTATGGAAAAAATATCAAAAGTCTTGAAATTATTGGAACATGGTTATTAGATGGTTTAAATTAGAGTTTCAGAAATTGTTATCAAATACAATAAAGGAAATATAGGGTAAAATGTAGATTTATGAAAACAAAGGGACAGAGTGTAGGTTAGACCAAATCACATTGAGGTTTTTATAATTTTTCCTTTTTATCCCAAAAAATACAAAGGTCATACAAGGGTAAATTGTATTCATGGACCTTAACCTTTTATTGTTGTCCTATTTTGAACCCTAACCTCAAAAACTCGTCTGGGACGTTCTCAATCTCAATATTTTGTTTTGTTTTAGACTTTTGACGGACGGAAAGTATTAAAATTGATGAAATTGGTCACGTAGCATGGCAACTTGGGGCAATTAGCCACGTGGCACAATGAATTATCAGCTATAGATGCTAGCAATTGGCCACAAAAAAAATTTACGATCTATGTTACAAAAAATAAAGAAATTTAGGGCCAATTTGGGGTTAGTCCACATATCTCCTTCCTCCTCCCTCCCCTGCCACCTCTAGCCTCGGCATCATCCGCCACTTTTCTTCCCCTTTCCCCTCGCTCCCTTATTCCCTTATCCATCAATCCGGTGAGATTTCGTTCACAGAGCTGTAGGGATTAGTTATACTGAGTGAAGCAAGTGGGTTTGTGAAGACGAACAAGGGTTCTGGCAAGAAAACATCGATTCGGGCGAGGAAGCTCTTTGATTTTTAAAGCGAGGAACAATAAGATCCCCGAGATCCTATTCCCAATGTGGGTTTTGCTGTTGGCAAGAAATCACAACAAGGTCTACGTTGCGGCCCTATAGAGCATGTCCCTATAGTCGTTGGAGCTGGACTAGATCAAGGGTAGAAGCTTTCAACCGCTTTCACCTTTCTGGGGTCGAACGATTTAAGGAAATTATCAAGCAACTTCTGAATGAAAGACTTATCAAGAAGAAGTAGAGCATCAAGGCTATTAGAAAAAAGGAAGGTGAGGATGTAGTTGAACACGACTTTGATGAGATCCCAACCAGGATTGATGGAGGGTTGTCAAACTTCTAGGTGGAAAACAAGAATCTCTTCCTCGATATCGCAGTTTTTGGAGAAATCATTAGCCACAGCAGTGATGGGAATTGGTGGAATGGTGAGGAAGATCATGGAGCAAATCACCTTCATGGTTGCTCGCAGGCTAGGACTGTTGGTGATGTCAGGGCAGGTGGTTGGAATGGCATCGAGTAAGGGGAGCTATAGTCCAGGGGTGGCAGCAGCAGTTGAGGAAAAGTCAGGGTTTTGAGAGAATGAAATGAAAAATTAGGTACCTAGGTTGCTATTTACTTTTTATTCTTTTATTCTTTCTTTTCCATGTTAATGTCACTATGTCAAATTACCTATGCTGGCATGCTACGTAGCAGGTTCCGTCAATTTTAACATCCGTAAAAGGCCTAGAATTGAATAAAAAATTCATATTAAAGACGCTCTATACAAGGCTTTGAGATTAGTAGCAAAAATAGAATAATCATAAAAGGTTAGCGGTCACAGCTGAATTTGTCCGGCCATTCAATATACGGTATGAACAATGTTCCATCCCTTTTATACTAGTCGATACCTTTTTAGTTTTTTTCAAATTTTCGCATGTTACACTACTAAAAAATCCCTCTTTTCCAACTGTTTTATTACCAACGGTCAAGCCATTGGTAATTACCAACGTGTAGAACCGTTGGTAAAAATTTCCCAACGTGCACGCGTTGGTGCTTAATTTTTTTTTTTTTACCAATGGCTAAGCCGTTGGTAGTTAGCAACGGTTGTGACCGTTGGAATAGGTTCCTACTGTCACGCGTTGGAAAAGATATACAATAATTAGGAAAATGAATGTGTAATCTTTCCAACGGCTTAAGCCGTTGGAAAAAAAAAAGGTATTGTACATTTACCAACGGCTTCAACCGTTGGAAGCTGATTAATGAAACGGTGCATTTCGGCCTTAGGTTTCTAACGGCTAAGGCCGTTGGAAAAGTTGTTTTTAAATCCCCCCCCCCCCCAAACGCTAGTCGTTTTCCTCGTCGCGACTCAAACGCGTCTCTCTCTCCCTTGCAACTCGTCTTCTTCGCACAGCACACACATTCACGTGGAGTCATTGATTGGGGCCCGAAACAGCTTCTTTGAGGTCGGAAATGCGTGGATCTGGTGTCGTTTACCACGATCTGAAAGTTAGTTAACTTTTTTTCCGAGAATTTTTTGATTTTTTTTCGGTATTTCTCCCTATTTGAGCTTCTTGCTTGATAATGGGTTGAAGATTTTGGTTTTTATTGCAGGATTGAAGTTATTTGGAGGTATTTGAAGGAAGTAAACATTTTGATTTGAGATAACCGCATTTATTTCATATTTTTTCCCCAATAAATACGCATTTCTGGATTATTACATGTTAATTTGGTTTTAAATATGTGCAATATTTGTTATTTTGTGTTGTATTTGGTTGGAGATTTAGTTTTTAGGTTACCCATTACAATTGCAAATTTATGTGCATTTTCTTACAATTTTTTGTTTATTTTTTGGATTAATTATAAAATATGTAATTATTAGTTTTAAGTGATTTGTTTAGATAGTATATTTATGTGCGCAATTATTTAGTATAATTTAAAATAGTAAATAATTTGTATGTTCATTTGTACATTTTTTGTTGTTGATTTATTTGTCTATTTTTTTATTCATGTATTTTAAAAGGATAAATAAAAAGATTTATTATGTGCCAAAAAATAGGGAAAATAACAAAAACAAACAAAGAATGTGTGAAAAAAAAAAGAAATGAAATTGAAGAATGTCTCGCTAAAATGGCACTAGGCTGGTTAATAATTATTATATGGTAGACATATGTCTAATTAGACATAGTTTTTCAATACCTAAACTTAATTTACACTCAATCCTGCATCCTTAACAAAATTATAGTTCTACCCTTTACTTTAATACCTTAATAAAAGTGTCATGAATAATTACTTATTCATCGTCCATCATTTAATTTTTTTAATTGAATTATCCTTGCTATATAACCAGCATTCCCCGTACATATAAATATATAATTACACACACACACACACACACACACACACACATGAATATAATTATATATTTGGTACAATCATAAATATATATAAGTTTATGAAATTTTCTCTATAAACATAATTTCAAAAATTAAATTTAATAAAGACATGATATCATATACAAGGAAGTAAGAATCATAAGAATAAATCTCAAACCTTAATAATTAATTAAACCCTAAATCCACATTCTATATCCCTAAACCCTCAATTAAACCCAAAGATGTAAAACCCTAAACTTGATATACCATTAATTAACCTTAAATCCCAAACATTAAATACTGTCCCCAAAACCCTAAAATCCTAAATTAAACCCAAAATACACAAACCCGTAACCATAAATTAAACACTAAGACCTAAAACCTTAAACCCTAAGTACAACCCGTTAAACCTAAACCCTTGTTAATTAAATGTAAACCCTAAAACCCTAAATTAAACCCTAAATACACAAACCTAAAACCCAAATTAAACCCCAAGACCTAAAACCCTAAACTCTAATTCTATATCCCTTAACCCTAAGAACCAAAACCCTAAACTGTAACTATTTTTATATCCCTAAATCCTAAACCCTAAAATATCCTAAACCTTATACGCTTATAAACCCTAAACCCTAATTCTATATCCCTAAACCCTAGCTAAGTAACTAACATTAACTCTAAATTATAACCCTAGAGCCTAATTAAACCATAAACCGTAAAACCCTAAACCCAAATTCTATATCCTTAAAACCCTAAACCTAATATATCATTAACCTAAACCCTAAATATAAATCCCTAAACCCTAAATTTCAATACTTTAATATTTATAATTCAATAATCATAAACCCTTAAAAACCCTAAATCTTAATTCTATATCTCTAAACCCCATAAAAATGTATTAATCCCTAAATCATAAAAAAATCTCCAAATTAACCCCAAATAGCCCTTAAAATAATTCCCAAAACCATAATATTGAATTAATTCAATTTACCCCAATAACCTTATGTAGATAATTTCATATACCTAAACACACATTTTAAACCCTAGACAAAATATCAAAAATATCAAACCCAAAGCCTATATCCAATACCCTTAACCCCTTAAAACACTTAAATCCTTAAAAAAAAAATCCAAAACCCTTAACCCTAAAAAAATCCCAATACACATACCCTAAACTCTAAAAAAACTTCAAACCCTAAAAAACCTTAAACCCCTAAATCAATTTAGTCATTGAAAGGGCAACTGTAGTCTAATTAGGAAAAAAATGACTAAAAAGTGACTGCAATCTAATTTTGAAAAAATTCACGTTTGATAGTTGATTGCAAAATAGGCTACTGCAACAATGAGTCACCCAACAGTCGTAAAAAAAAAAAAAGAATACTTTTTTGTTTCCAATTGAATAGGAACTGGCAAGAATAAGGACTGAACTTCAATCACCACTTTCAATCGTGATTTCTTATTTGTTTTGTGGGGAATATAAAATAAAAAAACCGTTAAAAAACAGATTATATGGTTTAAACCTACTTTAGTTTCAAAGAATGATCTCAAAACTTAAACAAACTTGATATTAATAAGCGATTAATATAAGCCAGTTGCAAAAACTCAAACTCATTGCTATATATATATATATTGGTCAATTTCTATACTCAACGATGGAAACTAGATATGTACAAAATAGTCAAAGCCTTATTTTAAATTTTACAAAAAATGTCTCAATTTAAAACAGTTATACATAAATTAAAATAAATCATGCGTTAAGAGAGAAAAGAGTATTTAAAACAGTCATACATAACTATAATGAAATAAATAATAATCTCCCTAACGTATTTTGTTTAAATTACTCGTATACATTAATGATACTTTGTTTCATTTGCAAAAATTTCTTATATTACCAGGATATTAAGTTATTTTTTCCCCTTTTTTCAGTTCCTCCCTGCATCTATAAAGCGTGAAGAAGTACCCATTGTTTTTCCTGTGCGTTTGCAGTCGTTCGAGGTTAGTTTATATTTCTTTTCCTATATAATTGAAAACGGGATGATTTTAAGGGAAATTGTTTTAATTACTAATATTGATAATAAAACTTATTTGTTGTCACCATGGTTTGAACACAGTGGCTTTAGATTTGAATATGCAATTCATGTTAATTATTTGTTATCTGTGGATATTTTTTCTTCTGGATTATAGTCAATATGTAATTCCTTTGTGCGTTGTATATATTATTTTATGACATGATTATTTGTATAAGTTCATGGTAATAGGTGTAGTTATGGTTTAGTTGAAGTGCTTTAGTGTAAATGGTTATATTATGTAATGGTGTATTGATAATAAAAATTTAATCATTATAATAAAACCATGTTGCACTAATATGACAATAGTAATGCAGAAAAATAAAAAAATTAATTTGGAGACCAATAGAGAAAATATGAAAACAAATAAATGACGACCACTGAAGAGGAGGAGTCACTGTCATTCGAAGAAATCCAGCTAGCCTGATTGTACCAAACATGACTTGAACGCAAACTTCTTCCTAACCCTAACCTTTAACTTAGACCATAAATCTAAACTTAAACCCAACACCGTGAACCTAAACTTTAAAACCCTAAATACGACAAAATCTAACCTAAACTATAAGTCTATAATCGTAGCAGTATAAACCCTATACCTAAGTCTAAACTCTAATAGACATAAACTTAGACCCTAATCTTAACACTAACTTGTACTTTACCATAAACGCTATACAATAAATCTGAATCGAAATAATCCCCATAAACCCAATACTCTAACCTTAACCTTAACCTTAACTATATGCTCGTAATTCAAATCATAAACCCTCAAACTCTAACCTTAAAACCCTCAACCATAAAGGAATAATCAGGATAGTTTTAAACCCTTAAGGTAAACATTAACTTTCTTTATTCATTACCTTTTGTAGTTAGTAAAGCCTATATGTAATAAAATATCTTTTGAAAATTATTAATTTAAGTACTAAGAACAATGACAGTAATAAGAACAATAAGAACAATAATGATGACCGTACGTTAATCATAAGAACAATAAGATTGAGAATAAACTTTGTCTATCTAAAAATACTGTAAACTTGAGAACGTAAACATTGAAGCATACTTTTGTTATTTTTACTAACTCAATATAAAACTTGAGTACGTATAACATTTAATAGATTGAGGTGTTTATGATTACGAACAGATTTTGTGTGTAATGGAATCCGCCCGTAGTTGGATGTACAGTAACCGTTTCTTGCCTGGCCGAACTGGTTATACACAACAGTGGGAGTCCGGGGTGGAAGAATTTATATCATTTGCTGTATCCCACCCTGAAACTATGAGCGGGTTATGCATTCGCTGTCCTTGTCCGAAGTGTAAAAATTTGCGGTTTAATCAGGCTGATGAGGTTAGAGTTCATCTGTACAAATCAGGGTTTAAGCCTTTTTACTTGAATTGGACCGTTCATGGTGAGTCATTTAATGAAGCATCAGATACGGCTCAGGGCGTGGGTGGGTTTAGGGAGTTTGACCAGGGGTGTTCGACGAATCCATATGAAAGGATGGTATTAGATGCCGTTGGCCCTAGTTACTCACAATTTCCGGAAGACAATGTTGTGGAGCCGAATGAAAGTGCTTAAATTTTTTTTAATCTTTTGAATTTAGCATTAACTCCTTTATGGGATAGGTCCGAAAGTCATTCTGAGTTATCTGCTGCTGTCCGTCTTCTCAACCTTAAGTCTGAGTATCACATGTCACGAGGATGCTTTAATGGCATTGCCCAACTGATGAAGGAGACTCAACTAACAGATAGTAAGATGCCATCAAATTAGTATGAAACTAAGAAATTAGTTTCCCAGTTGGGTCTGTCTCACGAGAAGATTGACGTCTGTGTGAATGATTGTATGTTGTTCTGGAAAGATGACAATACCGATCGTATTTGTAAGTACTGTGGGTCTGAGAGATATAAGCCAAAAAAGAGAGGTCGTGGTAAAGATCGACCGAGGGAAACCATGCATTATTTACCACTAAGCCCTCGTCTGCAACGCTTATTTGCGTCATTGGCAACAGCTGAGCAGATGAGGTGGCATAAGGAGCAAACACAGGTCCCAGGTGTGTTAAAACATCCATCAGATGGTGAAGCTTGGAAACATTTTGATCAGACCTACCCATGGTTTGCTAAGGAACCACAAAATGTCAGATTGGGGTTGTGTGCCGATGGATTTACACATTTTGGACCATCTGGGAAACAATACTCTTGTTGGCATGTGATCGTTACTCCGTATAATTTGCCCCCTTGGATGTGCATGAAAAAACCCTATATGTTCCTTTCGTTGCTGATTCCAGGTCCACGTAGCCCAAATCATAAGATTGATGTTTATCTACAACCTCTAATAGACGAGCTACGGCATCTGTGGTTTGATGGCGTCGAAACATGGGATGTGTCATTGAAACAAAATTTTATTATGCGACCAGCATTAATGTGGACCATAAATGACTTTCCGGCTTATGGCATGCTATAAGGGTGGATGACACATGGGCGATTGTCTTGCCCTATTTGTATGGGTTAAAGTAAGGCATTCCAACTTAAGTATGGCGGGAAAATTTCATTTTTCGACTGTTATCGGCAATTCCTCCCCCGGAACCACCCATATAGAAGGAATTGTACTTGCTTTAAAAAAGGGAAATCAGAATAGTCATTGCCTCCTCCGCGCTTATCAGGTGAAGATATATTTGAAAAAATCTCATGGATTCCATCAGTTGGTAACGATGGTCCACAAAATCGACCGTGTGATTATGGGAAATCACATAATTGGATGAAGCGAAGCATTTTCTGGGAGTTACCATATTGGGCCACGAACTTAATACGACATAATCTTGATGTTATGCATATTGAGAAGAACGTGTTTAAGAATATATGGAATACTGTGATGGATGTTAAGAATAAAACGAAAGATAATGTGAAAGCACGGAAGGACCTGGAAATTTATTGTAACCGGCCGGAGTTAAACATGGTTCTACTTGATGATGGTCGTTCGTTCAAACCAAAGGCGAGGTTCAGATTGGATGTTAACCAAAGGCAAGATGTGATCGCCTGGGTAAAATATTTACGACTCCCTGATGGATATGCCTCGAATCTTAGGAGATGTGTTGATACAGCTGGTTGCAATATGTATGGTATGAAGAGTCATGATTGCCATGTTATGATGCAAAGGCTTCTCCCCATTGCCCTCGAAGCGCTACCCGACAATATTTGGAAGCCATTAACGGAGTTAAGCCTATTCTTTAGAGACTTGTGCTCTCCAGAGTTGCATGAAAATCACTTGTTTGCGTTGGAGGTCAATATCCCAATTATAATTTGTAAGCTTGAGAGAATTTTTCCTCCAGGGTTTTTTGATGTCATGGAGCATCTCCGAGTTCACTTGCCCTTTGAAGCAAGGGTTGGAGGACCTGTTCAGTACCGATGGATGTATAAATTTGAGCGGTGCATGCATGACCTAAAAATGAAGGTTTCTAATACTGCTCATGTTGAGGGATCAATATGTGAAGCATACCTTATAGAGGAGACTTCCATCTTTTGCTCTCATTACTTTGAGTCACATGTTCCCTCCATGATGAACCGAGTACCGAGAAATGATGATGGTGGTCCTATCCCATGTAATGGTGACTTGTGGTCCATATTCACTTTTCCGGGACGACCATATGGTACATGCCGATATAAATTCCTCACGGACGATGAACTCAGACTTGCAACCACATACGTTCTTCTAAACTGTGCTCAGATCAGGCCATACATAAAGTAAGTCATCGTTCATGTAAAGGCATTCCAACTGTGATTATGTTGAAATTCAGTACTACTCATCAAACAAAACTAACATATTTTTATTGTTTCTGTTATTGGCGACAGTATGTTTGTGGACATGGTCAGGGAAACTGCACCCGAGATAACAATGTCCGAGATGGACATACACATTGAAAACAATTTCTCAGCCTAGCTCTGACAATATGTACGTGTGCTTTTAGGACAGAGTGTATTGCAATATGTTAAGTTATAAAAGTCTTCATATATATTGTCCTAAATTGAAATATGTTTTACATAGGTTGATGACCCAGGTAACAATATTGTCGATAACATCTTGTGGGATGTTGCATGTGGGCCCTCACGACGAGTTCAGACATGGTCGGTGTATTTCACAAATGGGTACAAGTTTCACATAAGTGAATGGGGGAAGGACAAATCAACATTTAATAGTGGAGTCTGCATACGCAGCATGTGTGCAAGTGAAGTTGAATGTGATTTTTATGGTATATTAGAAGAAGTCATTCAACTCAAATATCCCGGCTTTCCACATAAAAATGTTGTCTTGTTTAGGTGCAACTGGTTTGACCCAACACCTGAACGTGGAACTCGAATGCATAAACAGTTTGGGTTAGTTGAGATCCGGAATAGCCGCAGATATCAGAAGTTTGATCATTTCATTCTAGCATCACAGGCTGACCAAGTTTACTACACACAATATCCGAGTAAGTCACGTGAAAGAAACGGGTGGTCAGCTGTTATGAAGGTAAAAGCTCGATGGATAATACAGGCTGCAATTCTGGACACGGATGACGTGTATCAAGACAGTGGATCCGTTAATTGTCAAAGAATTGAAGATGACCCAATTGAGGAGTTAGCTGACCCAGGTGTCGGTGATGATATTGAAGAAGATGTACTTGAGGATGGGGGATCTAATGGCGAGACAGAGGATGATGAGGACAGTGACTCTGAAGAGTCCGAGGAGTTTGAGTCTAATGACAGCAGTGGGTCGAATGAATGATTAGATAACATGTACTAGGAATAATGATAACCTGTAATTTCTAATTAATGTGTAGAAAATATTTGAGTAAATTTATGTACCCCTAATACTGCACAATATATGTCAGTAAATATATGTTATGTTTAATTTACCAACTTACCTAAAAATAAATGCAAATGCCTCGTAAAGGGGATAATACCTATAAACGCCGACCTGGGAAAGGACCATTTGCGTAGTTTAAGGAGGTAATGGAGCCAATACTTAATGAATGACATAGGATGGGTTCTTCATCCCGGGCACAGGAGGATGTCGCTGTAGAGACGCAGGGAACAACAGTGCCAGCCACGCAGGTCCCCTCACATGAGCACCGATCTAACAGCGGTGGAGGCACGCCATCTGGACATGGATCTGGTGCGCGCCACCTGAGGCACCCCATAGTGACGACTCATCCCTCAGATGATGATATACATATTGATGACATCTCATCATCGATGTCACAGACAGCAGGCTGACCGCGGATGAGAATATCCCTACATGGTAACACGTAAGTGATAAATACCAGACACACGTATTAATATTAGTAAGAGTAATTACTTTACATGGAATCATTAACAAATTTCTAACTAATAATTTCAACGTCACAGATTCATTCCAGCTGCGGCGACACGGTTAGTGACACCATGTTTCACCACACATTTCAAATCATATTCTGATTGGTCCTCCGTCTCTCCATCAGACCTGTAGCAATGGTGGTGTGTTTTTTAGGTATAACAATAATATTACTATGATAATGATGTAATAATGTTATAAGATATAGAATTGTATTTTCCCATGCTAATAGTATAAACATATTAACCTGTATAGAGGAGCTGTGAGTGGGATCCCATACACCATAATGAGGTGTATCGGGTGTGGAATATATTAGGAGCACAGCATTACAGAAGCCTGATGTCAGAAATTCGGCGTGTGAAAGATCCGGTTAAACGTCGAGCGAAGGCAAACTTTATGTCAGATACTGCATATGCGGAAATGGAGGCATATTGGGTGAGTCCGGAGTTCATTCAGAAGTTCGCTAAGTTCAAGGCAATGCGAGCAACAATGATTGACGAGGATTCACAGTCTGGCTCTTGCAGCGCGACATATGCTGGGGGATCTATCTCGATGTTTGCACATCGAGAGCAAATAGTATGTATCTCGCTAATGTTCTTTCAAACAACAGTTCAGATACTATTTTTTTAAATTACATATTAATGTTACGTTTCATTCAATTAGATAGAGAGAGATCCTGAGAAGAAGGACCCCGGCTTGTTTAAAGTCCTTCAGGCGACATATAAAATGAAGAATAAGAAATATGTTAGTAAGCACTGTGAAGAAGTTGCTGTAAGTAGTAAAATTGTTTGGTCGCAGAATATTATTAAGTTAATTACTATGTTTTACAAATAATGACATGAACAAATGTATTTTATGACATTTCTGTAGACTCGTATCAGTGCAGAGATTGAGGAGCAAACACAGCAAAAGGATGGAATAGAGGCCATTGATGAACTAGCAATCATTAGTACTGCATCTAGCGGTAGAATGAGAGGCGTGTATTTGGATTAGGATCTGAGCAGTGTGTTATACCGGGACGCCGACAGCCAGGTCTCATCCCGCCTATTGACATCACACAGACACCGCAATTCAACGAGCAAGTACAAAAGATGATGGCGGAGGAGAATGCGCGAAGGGATGCGGAGTACGAGAGGAAGCTCGAGAGAATTAAGAGGAGACAGAGAGCAGAGATGGAGGCTCAGAGAGCCGCATTGGAGGCAAACCGGGCTCAGTTGGAGATTATTTGTCGTTCGCTAAACCTTCCGTGCCCGCTGACTCAACCAGTTCCACATTATCCTAATGACTCGAACTCAGAGGATGAGGAGATAGTCGGGACTCCGTGATGGGCGTCATCAACAGGTTAGCGCATTTCCAAAGTTCTTGTGTTAAAGCCCTAGACATAATAATTTTTAGACCTAAATAAGACTGACTTGATATTTCTGAAATGTGTAAGATGTTGAATGTTGAATGCTTTCCTTCAGACATATCTGTTATTGTTTTAATTATGCTGTATTTAAGAATATTATATTTTAATTACGTTGGCATAGCTGTGTAATGTTTATTGCTGAGTAAAGCCGGGCGTACTTTTGAATTTGTATTTTTATTTTGAATGTGGATTGAAACGGGGAAAAATACGAAACAACCGAAACCTGGAACGTTTAATATACATTACCAACGCGCAAATGAGGAACTTACCAACTTGCGCGTGTTATTAATTACCAACTTGCAAGTTGGTCATTACCAACGGCTTCATAACAACTACCTTACCAACTTCCGGCAGTTGGTAGTTACCAACTGCCAGGTTACCAACAGCCAGCAATTGGTAACTTACCAACTGCTGGCAGTTGATAGCAGTTATAGTTACCAACTGCGACCCGTTGGTAACCACAACTACGCGATGGAAACCAAGTCCTTTTCATGACCGTTGGTAATTACCAACGTGTATTTTACCAACGTCTACGCGTTGGAATTTACTAACGTGTTATTAGTTGCGTGTTGGTAAAAAATTTTCCAACGTATCGAATACCAACTGCCATTTACCAACTGCTGCACGTTAGTAAATGGCAGCTGGTAAATTCCTATATTTTAGTAGTGTTACATTTTTATTAGAAATTTTGAAAAATAGTACTTATTTACTAACAACAAACAATTTGTATATGAATTTATGTATTTGTGGAACATTTACGTAGAAATGCTAGAAATTCAATCGTAAGTGAAAAATTCAAAATTATTTGTCATGCTTAAGAAGTTTCGTAATTCATAATTCATAATCATCATAATATACACAAGGCAATTAATAAAGCAATCATGCCTTATTCTCATGGAGTTCATCGGAGACGATGTATTTCACACAAACAATAAAACAAAGACTATATTTTTCTCAAAGAAATAAATGTTTTGTAAGTGTTTTTTGGGGTGTTCTTTTTCTTTCTTTGAATCAGGCTAACGTGGAAGGTTTTTTTATTAAATAAACAAGCAAAGTAGTGTCCCAGTTTTGATGTAATAGTAGGAAGTTTCTACCATTATTCTTAAGGCCTAAATGCGCCTGTGGTCCCTTGAGTTTGGTGACCAGTGCGAGTCTGCCCCTAAAGTGTGACTCATCGCTACTTAATCCTTTAAGTTCGATAAATGTCGCGACTTAGTCCCTAATTGGATGGCAAGATAGATGGCATTACTTAGCCCACTCAGACAAGGCGAGAGGAATCTGGTTAGAATGTGGGTCACCAGAAACCATGAAACTTCTTTGAGGCCAAATGCTCCTGAAGCTCTCCTGGCTCCATTGTTCTCGAAAATCACCGATGCTTGACTCAGTTCTATAGTATTCAGGCCGCACAACAATAGCCTCATGATTTTGGGTCTTAATTTAGCATGGTTCATTTCAATTATGGTTAGAATCAAATCTGGTTTTTGAAAGTTGCTTATGAACCCTAAATTTAATTCGCCTTATGTGTGTGAAATTGATAAAAGGGAATTGGTCCTTGGTGTTCATCAGTCCTTGGAGAATGAAAACCATTTGTTTCTAATCTTTGATTGACGGAGTATGTGGGCTGGGGGGTTGCGAGACTCGCGACGGTCATGATTTCCAGAAAATGAGTTGTTGGTGGCGGGGCAAAAAAGGTTGTGCGTGGAGATGAGTTGCTAGCGGTGGGGGCGAAAGAGACTGCAATCCTTGGATATGAGCTGTTGCAGCGTCGTGAAGATGGAAAGAGAAGGCAAGGTGAACACCCGACAACGACTAGGGGCTGGCGTCAGATTCGATAAAGCAAAGGCTAACACAAAAGGTGAAGCCGGATTTCATAAAGAAGATGTCACTGACGAGGCATATGGCCGAATTTGACTGGAAGATTGTTAGCAGATGGCCGGAGAGGGAAAGAGGACCAACGACATCATGGTCACGTGACAACTCGTGCAGTTTAAGGGACTAAGTTGCACACACTCTCAAACTTTCAGGACTAAGTCGCTTATTTATCTAACTTGGAGGAATAAGTCGCGATGAGTCAATCCTTAAGGACTAAGTCGTGCGAGTCACTAAACTTAAGGGACCACATGCGCATTTAGGCCTATTCTTAACCATTTTGGTTCGAACCACTCGACCTTGCTAAACCTCGGCTCACCTATGAGCTAACGTCATTTTCTTGTTTTGTCTTATGCCAGACTCGATTTCCCAACACTTGTTGGGTTAGTTATGAGGCAGCCTAAAAATGTTCCCATAGGCCACAGAAGAACCACCACAAAGTCTGTCTTTTCTATTTAAGTTCTTTATATTTCAAATGATGGGTGAATGTTTGTTTTATCAAGACTTAAAGGGTGATCAAACGAGCATTTAGTGTATTATGAAAAAAGTGGTAGAGGTAGGATCAAAAGTTTGAATATCTACCTTGTGTTTTTCAATCATTTTGCCGAATGACAACATTGTATTTCTTTTTTTGGTTTTCCATCAAATAGTAATATTTAAGCTGCAAAGAAAAGAGATTAATTGTAGTTAATAAGGAAAACGGGTATAAAATTGAATTCTTTAAAAAGTGAGCCTATTGGTCATTAGTTCAATTTATATAAGAAAAACATATCACATGGTAGTTTAATGTTTAAATTTTATCTTATGTAAGAAGGCAAAAGGGTAAACAACCTACTAATGCTTTTTACTAGTAGTCTTCTTGTAGTTAGATCACCCATTAACAATATATTATCAGTGAATATTTGCCATTATTGTTAAATTTTTAATTGTTACATTTTTCAATTGTATGATGGTTTGGAATATTTTGATGGTGTAGTGACATATGTGGCAAACTTGTGTGCACAAAAACATAAAACACCTAACGTGGCCCCTAAACTCTTGTCCGGCACTATAAAGCCCCATAAATCTTTGTGTTTGACGATTTAGCTATGAGTTTTTGTTGCAAGCAGTCGTAGAGCAAGCAGTCATCCTATTTTCTCTTCCATTGTTCTCTTCCAACAAAATATAAGCATTGTAGTACTGCATGTTGGACCAAGATTTGGTCAATCAATTGAAGCAAAATGTGAGGTAAGATGTGAAGGATGAGAGATTCAGGGGTTGAAAAGGGTTAGGATGATAAGTCTTTTGTTTTCATATCTAATAGTTGTTTGATAATAAGATTATGAGGTTATCAGTAGTGTATAGGATATCCATACACCAACGTAAGTACTAAGGGTATATATCTATTGTAATATCTATATTTTTATCTAAGTAGATTTTTCTCATTTGTTGATATAGGTTAGTTAAGAGCTGAACCATGTTAAATTTGTGTATTTGATTGATTATGTTTATTTTCTATTGCACATGATGGGAAACCAAGAAATTTTTACCAACAACAAGATACCAACATCACATACCAAATCCACCATCAAAGTAAAAATGAAATGGAAAATGATTTGCCTCCAAATTGAACAAGTCCAATAGAAGCCCATACCAAAATAAAGAGAAATTACCCTAAACAAAATAGTGCAACTGATCAATTATGCACTAAATATCATAATCGAATGCATAAAATAGACTAGTGAAACATGATTCACATGAGCAATTGACCAAGAAATGCTAACCCATCAATAGAAAGCAATGAAAAGAAGAGGAATCTGAAGATCACCTGAATAGAGCCATCATGGAAGACAAGCCACAATAGAGCAAGAATAGTAGGAAGTTTCAAGTGGTAAACATTATTGATGATAGCTTTGACGATGTGCTCTACCTTCGAGTAAGACTCTCAATAGTAATCAGGCTATAGGCCTCCCTCATTACCCTTGAAGATAATACTATTAAAATAAGGGCAGTTTCCAACTACTCAATTATGAATGGTCTGACTGTCAGTAATCACCAATGCGTTAGACCATTGGTAAGTGAATTTATTGGTTACTAACAGCTCTAACCATTGGTAAGTTATTAAAGGTCTAGATCGTTGGTAATTACCAACATATTAAACTATTGATAAGTGAATTTTATAGTACTAACAGTATAAGTTGTTAGAAATTTAAATAGAGGGACCAATTTGAAATGATGGTAGAAAAAGTGGGGCTAAAGCAAAGATTTTTACCAACCTCTTCGGCATAAATCTCCCACTCCAACATTTCTGTCATTTCTTCTCTTTCTCCCCTCTTTCTCTTTTCTTCTCTCCTCTCATCAAGGTGTTAGAATCTGGGTTTAGGCGGTGGCACCACTGTTGAGATGATTTTTCAGCGGCGGTTCTATTGGCCGACAAATTTTTTTGCCTAATTTTTTTATTGACTTGGATATTCTAATTCCTTGTTTTCTTTTCTTTAACTTTATCTAAAGCCATTTTTTCAAAAAAATGCAACTATTTGTTGTACATCAAGTTTCAAGCTTTCAGCCTTAATTTTTTTTCTCAGAAATTTGATTTGTTTACATGGTTTTACTCCTCTCATTTTTCTCTTTAACTTTCTCTAAAGTAGTTTCTTTAAAATTAATAATGGCCAAGGCTAATGGTAATTTACCACAGTTAAACGCGTTGATAGCTACCAACGGTTTAAGCTATTGGTAAAAAAATTTGACCATTGTAGTAGGTATCTTATTTTAGGCCATTGGTAATTACCGATGGCTTCTTTACTAACTTACAAACATTGGAAATTAAAAATGGTTGAATATTTGACCATTAGCAATATAATTTACAATGCATTAAATACCAACAGGCTCGTATTGGTAATTTTGAATCACTGAATTGGAGGTGTCGATTAATGATGGAGAATTTATGAATGAAGCCTTCTAGATCGGCTGTGAGATTCCAAGAGATGACAAGGCACAGGAAGATCACAAGAACACTGAGAATCAATGTTGCACAATGGTTTCATGGAGTTTTCTGATTTGTTGCTCTATGTTCTAGTTTCTATGCTAACCTTGGTTCACTCATTTGTTCCTTATTTGCCTCCATGGTACATCGATATGGGTTGTTGAATTTGTAAAGTGGGTCTAACACAACTTTGCACAATTTCCCCAGTAACAGGCGTAAAGCATTGGATTTAGGATTTATAATGATGATGATTGAAAGTTTTATGACATCTACCGTCCACGTTAACAAGTGTTATTATTTTTAGTTCAAAGACCCATGTGCATGAATGAATATAGTTTGTGAATACAATGTAATTTACTCAAGAAGATGGTAATTATGTGTTTTTTTACTTATATTACCTAGCACACCAAATAGAATATATTCTAAAAAAACAGTTATTTTGTAACTAGCTAATTTACTTATATTCAAAATAATAGTGTTGGACATCACTAAAATGAAAACGTTAGTAGTAGATTTAATTGTAAAAAAATTATAGTTGTCGATCTACGTCAAAGCGATAACTCCGGTGGCCAATTTATCCTTTTGCCTACGTAAGAAATTTCTTTTTCCTTAAACTTAGGTGTGAGCATTGTAGTACCATGTGTTTACCCAACCAAATAGGGGTGAGTTGAGTTGGGTAAAACTTGGTCATGGTTCATGGAAACCAACCCGATAAAGAACTGAACCAAGATATATATTAATATATTATAAAATTTATAAGTTCACATATATAATACTTATGGTAAATATGAAATATTCTATTTTCTCACTCTCTCTTAGGTGATCGTTTAGAGTTTGCAGTTATATTATTGAAATCACATATAGGTGAAATGAATGCTAAAAAACAGAAAGGACATGTGTAACTATTTTGAATTTTACTAAATACATGTGTATTTTGATGTAGATTTAATTCTATATCATATTGAATACTTTATAAAGTAGTTGTTGATGAATTTCAATAGATTTTAGTATTGTTATAGTGTATGTGTATAAACCAAAAAACTTGAAAACTAGAACTAAAAAACTCAAAATCATGGTTCTAATTCTATTCAATTCTCAATTCTCTGGTTAGGTAAAAAATTTGTGGAATCGAGAGTTTTCAAGTTAATTTGGTTCCACCTTAAAACCGACTCAACCTGTATCCAACTTAGTACTACTTAAAATATTGTAATTTAAATAAGGTAGGGGTAAAAGAAGCGTATATTGGGTAGAAAAGTTGTCCATTGTAGGTAGGTATCTAGATATATAAAATGGCATGTGAGAATTGAATGAAGCAAATTAAAGCTTCTAGTTTATATAAAATGATATGAGAGATCCATCTTAATTTACTGGTGTTAGATAAATAATTTTCTAAGATTGAAGAATAAAAAGGGCAATCCCCAACAACAAATAATATTTAAAACAAAACAAAGAAAAGCTTACAAGTTACAAGGGAGGTAAAAAGAAAAAAAAAACAAGAGGAAAAAGTACAAGAATACGTTATCGTCAGTTCGTCACAAATACGTATATCATCATGGTAAATTCCATCACATACTCCAATTGGACATCCATGACACGTCCGTCGTCCAAGACGGAGACCATCATGCTAGTTCAATTATGTTTTAGGTTTAGCACTTATATTATATATTAGGCCTAGGCCAAAATGCATATATGGTCCTCCAACTTTACTGACTCAAGTAAGTTAGTCTTTTAATTTCAACTTAATGTGACTTGTCTCTCAACTTTGGAAAATTGAGCGAGTTAGCCCCTCAATGTACGAAATAATAAACGGTATTTCTTTTTTCTCCTCACCATTGGCCTATCCTTTTCGGCGGCGCCTGATTTCTTCCTAGTGCCACATTCTCTTTTCCTATTAGGAATGCCTCGATCTCTTCCCAGCGTCACCTTCTCTTCTCCCATCACCACCGCCCGATCTCTTCCCAACGCCACCCTTTTTTTCTCCCATCAGCGTTGCCTGATCTCTTCCCAATGCCACCCAATCACTTCCCCTGTCAAAGTCACCCAATCTCTTCCCTGTGCCTCCCAATCTCTTCTCCCGTCGACACGACTTCCATGGGTCTATTCTCGATCTCGTCTCCCTTTGGTCTCTTCTCCCATCGATCTCTTCTTCCATTGCTTCTTCTCCTATTAGTTCATCTCCAGTCACCTCTTCTCCCATCGATCTCACCTCTTCTCACATCGGTCTCATCTCACAGCCCTATCCTCAAACTCTCGTAAGACCTTTCTGCGGCCAAATATGAAATAGGGCCCAAGCTGATCTGGTGATTGACGATTCGGAAATCGGTGAGCTGTGGTGGAATATACCGTTAAGGTGGTTACCTCACAACCGGCACACACACCGTTTACCTCACGTGGACACTTTCCATCCCACATAGGACTAATTCGTTTAGTTTAGGAAAGTTAAGAGATCAAAATTTTTAATTCGCTAAGTTAGAAGACAAACTCGCACTGAGTCAAAGATAAAGGACTAACTAGTGCGAGTTTGCCAAATTGGAAGGCCAACTATACATTTTGGCCGTAGGGCGCCTCCTCCTTTGTAGCTAGTACCCGGGAAAGAAGTCAAGGACTCGAGGCTAGGGCATCTCCTAGTCCTCAATATTTTTCATATATGATGTATGTGTTTTTTTTTCCAGAAATTAAGCAGTAATATATATATATATAACAATATGAACAGTAAATAAAATAAAAATGTACTAATTTAACCTTTTTTTCATGCAGAAGTGTCTGTGTGTGTGTGTGGAGAAAGAAATAGAGAGAGAAGAAAAGTTTTAGGCTTTTCCTTAATGACCAAAATGCTCATTTGGCCCCTTAAGTTGGCCAACTCTAACGAGTTAGTTCTTTATGTTTGACTCACTGCAAGTTAGTCCCTTAACTTTATAAAACTTAGCAAGTTCATCCAAATTTGATGAAAGGGTAAATGGAGCTAGATGTGTTGTTGACATGGCGTAGAGCTATGCTAAGCTAGTTCTGCCATATCAGTTTCTTTTTCCATGTCACCTTGTCTTATCTCTCCCGTTATTCATTTGTTCAACCGAAGCTCATCGTCAACACCACTGCGGCTTCTTCACATTTGGATCCCTCCCAGTGAAAGGCTCATCTTGGGTTGTCAGGGGTTGCTTTTTGCTTCCATCTCCATCAGCTTCCATGTCATCAGGGCGGCTATTTTTTTGCATTGTCCTCACAGCCGAATCGGTCCCCAATGCGACAGTTTCTTCACATCTATCCACTCCTCGTCGAATCGATGGAATCACCGAATCAATTGTTAATGAATCGCCGAAGCGATGAATCACTGAATCAATGGATCAATGCATCAACAAATCGACGTATCTCGCTCACTGAATCCCACTCGCCGAATTTAGCCACTGAATCCCACTAGCTAAAAGACCTGCTAGCCGCCGAATCGATAGAGTCACGAAGGCCGCCAACCTACTCTATCGCCGAATCGACAGAGGCATGAAAAAATCCCTCTCCTCACTCAAACCCTACTCGAGAATAGATGAACACAATTTGTTTGTTTTAATTTTTAATCCTAATAGATGACATTTTCTCAGCTGGTCGTTTTCCGTTAGCATATGGACCAAACCGTTTAGTTTAGCAAACTTTATGGACTAAAACACTAAATTTGGAAGGTTAGAGAAGTAACTCACATTGAGTCAAACAAAAAAGGACTAACTTGCTCAAGTTTGTCAAGTTGGAGGACCATATGGGCATTTTGGCCTTCCTTAATTGGCATCTTCGCTGATAGCCATGCGGCAAATTTTTTTATTTTTTAACGAAGTAATGAACCGTGTATTGTAGAACGGAAAGTGAAAATTAAAAAATAATCTTCATTAAAACTAACAGAAACTTTAACATTGTTAACTATCAAGCTTATATAAAACATAAACCATGCATTTGTTCACATAAAATAGGAAAGGAATACATTTGAAAAATTATCATTCAAATTAATTAATAAATTTGAACACATTCCTTATTTTTTTAATTGATTATCAATATAGTTCATATTAGTAGAAGTAATAAACCTATAAACCAAAAATAGCGTTGGTCAATAGTCAAACCGTATTAGAAAGGAAATAAAAATTAATTTAGTATATTCATTTCAATAATGTAAATTTTAGGATTTTCTTATGATAGTTCATCTATATATATTTTCCAATTGCTTGGACAGAAAATTACAGCAAAGGGAAAAACAATAAGTTACTTATGCCTATTTTCTAAATTATCTATTATATTATATTATATTATTATAAAGAGGAAGCAATGGAAGTATTTGTAATTGAGGTTCCAATTAATAGCCTAATTGGATGACACCTCAAATTTTTATTTTTTAATCCCTGAATTAAACTAAAATTGAATCCTTAAATCCAAAATCCCCCCATCGCGTCCTCATAATTATGGCTGAATTTTGGCGTTTCCAAATTTGCATTTAACCTGCAATATTTTACCAAAATTTGAATACTTCTAAAATTAAAAAAATATCTAACGTACTTAATGATATTGGATATGGGTTGGCATAAGCTTAATTTTGACTACTTTAAATTTTTGTCCAACGTAATGTATAGTTTCAAAAGAATCTCCACATTGCTTAACAAAATTGGGTATCCATTTAATTTTAAGAACCTTTATCTTGCATACATTATTGGGAAGCTTATATTTTCCTTTAAAAATAGTTTTCTTTTCAGCATATGCCAATATTAGAATCAATCCATATTCTGAATAGTGGAAATATACTTAAAAACAAAAAAAAAAAAAGCAACTTATAAATTATAATGATCGAATTACTATGGTAATATAAACATCATAATAATGGAAAAAGTTTAAAAAAATCAAATTGGGGAAATAATTACCTATTGACGGAAAGGTTCTTACTTTGACTTCAAATGTTAAATTTTACTCGTAATCAAAGTGTGTATTAAGGTATGCCTCATAATAGAAAATTAAAATATTATTTATAATTAAATAAAATATGAAGTTTCCTTATCAAAGTTTATGTTTTTTTCTAAAACTATAAGTTTCCCATAATATTAGTATCTATATATAATGTGACTCAATGTGCATATCATGCTTGAGATTTTGTAAGTTCCTCTATCTCTAACTTTTTTGTTTCTTTATTTCTCTCTTTTTGGATTTGATTTTAATATTGGTTTCAAACACAAAATTTTAATAACCATTGTTTATATTTCTTTTCCTATGCAGCCGCATTTGCATAAAAATTTAAGTTTTCTTATTCAATTTTGAAATTAGCATGTAACTTGAAATGTATATATTGGGTCAAATGTTACATTAATTTCTATACATTCTTTAACACTCTACTCTTTGTCTCATATTATTCATTTTTTGCTTCTTTTAGTTTGTATCTATTTGATTGAATATCTATTTGTTAATTTTTTTTAGATTAAACTTCAATTTTAGGAAAATAACTTACATCTATTGTTGAGTAAGTCATAGGTTCAAAGAAAACAAGGATTTACAGTTTTGGTTCAATGCACTTGCAAAATCTCTGAAATCACAGTTGTAGGTAGTGTTCAAAATGAGTTATGAAATATCTAAATGACAACTACAATTTGTTGTTAGATGCTTAGAGTCTATATGAATTTGGACCTACCAGAGGTTTTTGCTCTACTACAATTTGTAAGTTTTTAAGTTATATATTGCTATACCAGGTTATATGTTTTAATAAATAACCTACATTCTGTGACTAACTAGTGTCAAATCTTTTCCATAACTTCAAGTGTTGCTATTGATGAGGTTGATATTGCAAAAAAATTATCAAAATAGGCACGGCAAGTTGGAGCTAACTCCTAAGATAGTTCACCGGCTTGCAATCAATAAACTAGACTATCTACGTGGTTTTATTTTGTCAAATGTATAACTGTTTTTATAAAGGAAAAATTACGAAATCCCCTCTGAGGTCCTGGTAATCTACAGTTGTGTCCCCCACTTTTCAAATACGTACAGTTATTCCCCTCAACATTTAACTTCATTAATGGCCATTATTGAAGAAAAGAGAAAATGTTCGACTTAGTCCTCCCTACTTTCCTTCTATAAAACTTTGTGCCCAAGTTTTTAACAATTTAACACTTCTCTCTTTCTCTCTACTCTCTGCTCTCTCTTTCCTCTCTCTCTGCTCTGTCTCTATAGTCTCTCTGTCGTCGATCGAAGGTGCGACGAAATTAGGAGCGATGCGGATGTGCAGTGGCAGTCGATCGGAGGTGATTCACAGGCGCGAGTACGACTCGACGAACGGAGGCGATTCCCAGGCGGAGGCGGAACGAACCGACGCCACCGGATTTCTGGGTCCACCGGCGTCCTCCATGCTGCCCTTCTCCTTTCTCCATCCTCCCCATTGCCGGCCTTCGCCCTCCTCCCTCCTGTCCGCCGCCCTTCTCTTCGAGGATCTTCGTTCTCTTCATTGTTTAATCCAATCGCCGACAATCTTCGATTCCCAGGCGGCTCCTCGATTCCCAACTATCTGATTTGCATCGCCCGATTCCTAGCCGATTCGCTCCTCGAGTCGTCCGCCGTTGAGTCCGATGGCTTCGCCGTCGCGCCAACCCTCGCCCTTCTGGAGTCACTCTAGCTCAAGCTTCTCGACCGCAGGTCGTGGCCGACTAGGAAACCTTGGCCGTCGGGTCGGAGGTCGGTCCCTCTTCGCTCGCCGTTCGCGATTATCTCTCCAATTTGGACCCTTTTCCCTCACCGTTCGCGATTCCCTCTCCAATGCTCGCCTCTCTCCCTGCTACGCTTCTCCACTGCAGCAGCAGATCTTCTTCCGCCTAGAAAAGGAATCTGTCAATCGTGTTAGATGGAAGATGGAAGAAGCCAGAGAGGGATCGCTAGGAGTGAATATGGGTTTAGTGAATCCCAAACTTAACCCGAACCATTTTTATTGGGTTGTGTTGGGTTGGGTTGGATAAAAATTAATTATGGTTTGTGGGTTAATTTTACATATGGTAGAACTAAAAGTTTTTTGGTTGGTTTTGGTTATCAAATTGGAGATATATATGTAATTATATAATAAAAATTATAGTATATATATATATATATATATTATTTATTTATTTCTTTCTTTCTTTGAAGAATTATAATGGTCATTTTATTGTGGTATCATTTACAAAATTTTTCAATATTCACTTAAATCATTTCGCTTCTTAGATTGATTACTCCTGAGTCATTTTGCTTTCAATTTTTCATTCCAGACTACTCTCTACGACACAATCATCATATATTTTTTTAAATTTATGAGTCCTATGAAATTAAAAATTTATGACATCTATATATTTTAGGTTTTGATACTGAAGAAAATAGTCTTAAAGTCTCAGCTTTCTATATTGAATGTCATACCAATATTGAAATTACATGAAAAAAGTAAAGTAAACTGGTTGAGATGAAAGATACTTCACAAGCAATACTTTTAAATCATTTGGTAAAAACAACATTTCAAACTCTCTTGAATGTGTCTAAGTACATATTTTAAATATTAATTTAATTACATATTATGTTGAATATTTCATAAAATTGGTTATGGATGCAGTTTTATTAAATTTTGGTATTATTATAGATATATGGTATAAATCAAAAAATTTGAGAACCAAAACCGAAAAACCTAGAACCATGGTTCTGGTTCTATTCGGTTCTTTGTTCTCAAACTGGGTAGAAAAATTTTGGAACCGAGGCCATTTCGAATTGGTTCGGTTTCACCATAAAGCCAAACAAACCCGAACCATGTTCACCCATAAGGATAGGTGAGTAGTTTGTTAGATGTATGAGTTGGGGGACAAAAGTTCTAAGAAAGAATGCTAGGATGGCAAACTTAGGCATTTTTTCTTTTTGTTTTGTAACAATGAATGATACAGTTAGTTTTGGGGGATAACTATAGGTATTTGAAAAATGGATGACACAATTGTAGGTTACCCTAAACCTCAGGGGGGTTCTACTATTTTTTTTTTCCTATAAATGTCCTTAATATGGGTTTATTAGCATTGAGTTAAATAACATCTTGTTTAAGCAGATCTTTTTTCTTTTTTGTTGATTTTAGGATACTATATTCATATGTATTGCATCAATAACATCTGTTGCCAATCATTTCCATGGCACTACATTACTTGTCAAATTTACCCGAAAAAGCACACTAAGCATGTCCATTTTTTTATTATAACAATTGTCATATTGTAACCAGTTTACTAAGTAAGTTAATTGTTATGTTTAAATAGATACTAACAATTTTTATTCCTATTTATATGAATATTAGACATATGTTCAATGTACTTAAATTTATTACATAAAATATTAATATAATTTTTTATATTTGTTTTATAGATATAGAGTTAATTTAAATGTTAGAAATCAGTATATTGAGAAACATTTTATTTTGTTTGATATTGTTACCCAACAATTGCTTTGTTGTTTAGCTTTAAAATTATTGTAGATATATTGTTTGATTAGAATTGTTAACCTGTATTTTACAATATTCCATAAAAAATAATGTGTTAATTTGTCTATTTCTTAGATAAGGCAAATAGTGAAGAAAAGGTTTTCAAGAGATTTAAATGTCTTCAGGTTATGAAATTTCTTTAGCAAATTGATATCATAAAATATAATCATAAAAATGTTTATTCTGGATTCACGATTAAAAAAAAAATCCAACCCATCAAGTATGTCCATGAATCCCAGCTACTTCTTCATTATATCCCATTGGTATGAAATCATTATACCTCACATATATGTGATTTGTGTAATAGTGTTTTTTTACTTCATATATTATTAATGAAAATTCTCATTTGATTTTTTACCTTTTTCTAGAGTTAAAAGGACATTTCATGGAAATGAAACTAATGACAATGTGATATTAAAAGACAAAAATATCAAATTTGCCACTAATGTTTTGAGTTGGGAGCGAATATGTCACTATAGTTTTTTTTTTCTAATCTCCTACTAATGTTTAAAATGGGCTGAATATGCCATTGAAGTTTCAAATTAATAGTAGATATGTCACTGGCCATTAAAAATCTAATGGAAAACATTAAAAAAGCTAACAAAAAAAGGTTAAAAATAACAGGTTTTGAAATTTTAGAGTGATAATGCAAGTTTTAATAAACTTTAAAGACCTTTTGTAATTAGACTCTCTCTCTCTCGCTCTCTCTCTCTAATGTTAGCAAGAATATTAGACAGTAAAGACAGAGGGAGGGTGGCGATGAGGCTGGAGTACTGATAATGAAGACAACAATAGGGCTGAAGCATTGATGATAGAGATCAAATTATCTTTTGGTAAAAATCTCAAAGGTCCTGATATTGTTTGAAAAATACATGATGACCCCAAGATTTTAAAACATGCTATTTTTACCATTTTTCGTTATTTTCTAATTGCCAGTGGCATATTCAACCCGTTTTAAAATATTAGTGAGAGATTGGGGGAAAAAAAAATTATAATGATATATCCACTCCCTGCCCAAAATATTAGTGACAAATTTGATATTTCTGTTGATATTAAAATGAAGAAAAATGCTAGCAAAAGTCGTTCAAACACTCGCTTCCACAGTTGCTCATTTTCTTTATGACATGTGGCAATTTTTTTGATCTTTTGCTTTAATCTCGTAACAAAAATGGAGTATAGGCAATTAGAAATCACCATCACCTTCGCTAGGGACCTAAAAAATGTCAATCTCATGACCAAGATGATTTCGCCAAGCAAGAATATGAAGAACACTTACGGACTTCTCCATGAGGTGGCTGTGATGGGAAATGTAAAGACGATTGAGTTGTTCATCCAAGATCAGGATGTGGTTGCCCAAAAGTACTTGTTGGCAAAGTAGAACAATTTGGGGGAAACACCATTGTACAGGGCGACGGCCAATGGCAAAATAGAAATGGTCACATACTTGGCCAAAAAAGTGGAGGTCATTCGCCAGATCTTGAGGGATCACTTCAAAAGAAAGGATGATGATGTTTCAGTTTTTCATGTTGCTGTCCTTGGCTGTCGAACTAGATCCACGGCATGAACTTCATTGTCGATAAAGCCTCCGCCTAACAGAATCACCTCTTCTTCATTTTCTAACTCAAGTTCGATCGGCATTTCGATGACAGAGACATGAAAAAGGTCAGAGTTACCATCAAAGAACCCCACAACCATAATGACTCTAAAGCTGATCAGGTCACTAACTATAGCATCATAACCCTTAATGGGAAAGCAAAATGTGAAGGAAACGGTGCATGGCTTTAGGATGTTGGTGTGGCAGGAGGCACCGGTGGCGGTGCTACACCTGGTGTTGGTGATTGAGGTGGTGAGGTTGGTGAATGCAGCGTATGAGTGGTAGGGGGTAATGGTGTCGACGAAGGGATAGAGGCATTTGATAAAACTGGCAGGCGTAAGGGAAGGGGAAGGGGCTGATGGTGCAGATGGGGTCAGGGCTGGGATGGAGTTAGGTGTGGAGGGAAGAGATGTCCTATTAAAAATAATGGCTAGAAAGTAGGGATTTGCGATTAAAGCAGGAAATCAAAAGAATTACCACGTGTCACAAGGAAAATGAGCCTTTTGTGGAAAAGAGTGTTTGAACAACTTTCGCTAGCATTTTTCTAAAATGAAATTATTTTATTAGGTATGAAACTCTAACTATTAAATGTGGTATTTATTATTTTCCCACAATTTTAGTTAAGTACTGAAAATTGTTTTGTTATTTTCAATAGTGAATCAATTACACTTACTGAGGATTGAATATGTCACAGTGGAGTATCACCTAATAATAATGAATTCCATAGTGCCATTCACAATTCATCATCATGGTCTACTTCTAGCATTATACTTTCAGATCAAGAAATTCAAATTACTAAAATATTGTATGTAAATATAAAATATAGTTGACATCTTTATAAATCTATATTCTACCAATAATTGCAATTTTCAACATTATTTTACAAGTCAAAGTTTTTTCATCACCCGATATATCAACTATCAAAGTCTTTTAACAAAAGTATATCTAATGCTTATTCCTTAAATAAGTATAAACCATTCTGTCTCTTTCATAATGAATGAAATAATGTGATATATTTTTTCTTGCAATGACACTAATTTGGTGAATGATATATCAAGAAAGAATGATACTGAATATGTTACTAAAATTGCTATGTGATTTTTTGTTAAACTGCCGAATTACCAAATTTGTTAGGTTCACAAAACACTTTATTTTATGTAATAAAATTTTTTAACAATCATTTTACATAAACAAAGCTAGCATTTGTAATATTTTTGTTTTAACATTTTTTATTTTTATACCGCTTCTTAATAAGTAACTTAATTGTGGATGTATTTTGCACTTTTTTTTTATCCCGTGGCAATGCTGGTTACAGAAACTAGTTTTTATGTATATAAAAAAAATCTAACAAAGTATATTAAAAAACCTACCTATACAAAACATCCAGTGGGTGGAGGTAGGATTTATGAATTTTTAATATAAAATTTATATATAAAATTTTATTCAAATTATAGGAAAAAAAATATAGTAAAATTATAATTCAAGCCCTACAACTAAAAATATTTAACTTACTAATTTCAATCTTCACAGTCATATAGCAATTTTAGTATGAAATCTACTGAAACCAATAATAAAAAATAAAAAGATAAAGAAATGAAAACTTAAAAAGTTAACTTATAGAAATTAGGCACTAGGCAGCGTGGATAATGGAGTAGTAGTCATATGAGTTCCTATCTATTTTCTCTCACTTTTTTGCTCTAATGTTGATAAAATTTGTTAGTACTTAGTATATTTTAAATCTTGTAGGTTGCATTTTACCTCTGGATGGCTTACATGAACTAAGACGTAAATCTAGGGCTAAATTAGACAAGGGAGCAAAGTTGGAGAAGCTGGAAGTAAAAAGGAGTTGGAAGAAGGAAATGTATGAACCACACATTTTAAAGTGCGATCACACTTCAGTTAGAGCAAAGTAACCAAAAGATATTGAGTGTGACCACACTTCTTTTGCTGCTTACAAAACTATGACCATACCTTGAGAAGTGTGATCGCACTTCATAATTGGGCAAGATGAAGACCACATTTTCTTAGAGGCATTTTTTGAGTTTGGGGGTCCACTTTCTTCACCTACCAAGCTTTTTATTGGAGCATTTGGAGAAAATAGAAAAGGATAATGCTTAAGCTTATATTTGACTCATGTTTTAGCCTAGTTGTTCCATCATATTCTTATGTAGCCTCATTGGAAAGACTTAAAACTTGTTCTTGAGGATTCTTGTATTATTCATCTTGGAATTCTTAGATTTTGAAGGATGAGCTAGGAGTTGCCTTGGAGATCAAGTCATTATGTCTACAAGGGGTTTTTGGTTCTTTCATTCCTCTCTTTTCTTCTTTTAATTGGTGGAAATTTGTTAAATTCAAGAATGATGTTTGTTCTTCATCTAGCAATGAAATAGTTTGTTTTAAACTTTCTATGGTCATAATTACTTGACAATGATTTTGTTGCTTGAATACATGAATGAGTGTTTAGTTTTTCTCTCAAATACTTGTTTATTTCTTGCCTTGTGCTCAATTGTTGCTTGATTGGCTGATGGCCACAATCAATTGATGCTATGAATTTCACTTTATATCCAGAAAGTGAAATATAAATTGATCTTAGGCAAGGAATGTAGTGATTATGGGCATAGTTAGGAGACTTGTCTCAATTGTTAGGGTGATGGTAAATAAGTTGTTAATGCCTCTTCCTAAAATAGTATTAAGGGCGGGAATCCTTGCTTTCTCAGGTTAGAAAGAAAGTTTCCTAGCTTGGGAGAATAACAAATCAAAGGAAACGCATCACCAACAAATAAAAAAAGCTAAAACCTATGGTTGATTCCCCAACTAAACCTAGTAAAATAATGAAAACCATAAGAAGTGTACATAGCTTAGTGTCAAGAAAACCCCTAGATAGTGTGAGTTGTTTATTTAGGTTTACTACGTAGGTGCTAGTTTAAGATTTAGAAACTTTAGGTTCTTAGTTAAAGTGGTTGATTAATTCGAGTGAAGTTGTTTAAGTGTTAATTGGTTTAGCTAAAGTTAATTGTGAAAGTAATGGTAGCTATTTAATTGAATCTACAATCCTCGTGAGATCAACACATACTCTCCTATACTATCAAAAGTGAACTGTGCACTTGTGAGTAGAGTGTGATTTTAAACATATTGCATGCACCAATCATGAAGAAATTGCAGTTACAAATTCCAATTTGTAAAAATTGTTGTAGTGTTGGTGTGATTCTTTTTTGTCGAGCACAAAAGTAGAGATTCTATATTTTTTGGATGACCCAAAAAGTCACATTCAAACCCATTAAATAAAAATGATAAACATATAAGTTTAAAAAAGAAAAAATTGTTACCTGATACTTTGTGACTTTGTTGGAGCAAACTATTTTTTTTAGTGCGATCTCTCTATTTTAATTTCTTATGCCAAAAAAATAAAGCCAATTATGTGGCTTTTATATGTGAGCCAATATGACAACTTATCTTTTTCTCATATCATAGGCCAAATTCAATTTAGCAATAAGAAAGTCCAAAAATTAATTGAACTTTCAACAACAAGTAAACAAATGAGGCTAATACATTAATATTGGGGTACAAATTTTTACATAAAAAAATTAAAGTCAGTATTTTTTTTTACTTTCTTTACTATATATGTTTATTATACATTTTTTTACCATTTAATTTTTTTAAAATAATTCATAAAATGTACATTATATATATATAATTAAGAAAAAACTAATTTAAATACCCAACATTGTCATGGGATCTAAAAACAGCCAAGGGAAAAAGACCAATAATTCCTTAACATTAGGAAAATCCTCATAAAATTTTAGAACTACAAAATAAGAAATTAGATATGAAAGTTCAAGATGGCTGGACTCATGTAAAAAAAAAAGTAATAATATAACATAGAGTCTTTATCAATTCATAACAATAGTTGCAACCCAATGAATAACTTCTAGGGTAATAGAGCTGCATTAACAAAAAAAGCTCATGTATTAGGACTGTTGGTGCGTATTTGCATGAACGGGTGCATGTGATAAAAAAAAACTTGTCTATATTTAGCTTTTCTTTCTCTAGTATCCATTTACACTGTAATGTAGTTTTATCGTATGGAACAACAAACACAATAATTAAGTTTATATGTTGATATAATACGTTTATGACAAACATAATATAATCATTTTAAAAGATAAAAAATAAAAAATAATAGAATTGCATTATTATAATTCCATTAGAATAAAAAATGAAAAACATATTTACTTGGATGCATGTGTCAATTAATTATCAAGAATTATTTTATTTTTTCTTATTTGAGTGGTAACCATGCATTTTTTATTTTTAAAATATTTTAAATCATATTTCAAATGATTTTTTTAAAATTTATTTAATAAGTTAATATTCAAAGTAAATTACATATTTCTAGAAATATAAGGTGATCTACATATTTTTATTAGCTCCATCAAATTCTATAAGTCTTCTTAAAGGAAACTTACAAAAACCCTTGTTGTTGGCCAAACCTATATTTTGTTTCCCTTATTTTTAAAAATCTACATTTTGTCTATTGCTTCTTTTACACTATCTGACGATAACTTTTAAAAACTTAATTTAAAATATATGATAGTCATTTTCTATTAATTTTAGTCTCTCCAATATTTTTTTATAGTTAATAGAAATTTTAAATTATCAATCTTATCTTAAAATGTATTTTTTTTGTAAATGCAACCTAAATGTTAATAAACTATGAAAAAAATATCAAAAGATTTTGAAAATTACCATAACATAAATAGTTTAAATTAGAGTTTTAAAAGTTGTTGTTGGAAAGTGTAAAAAAAGCGTGGGGTAAAATATAGGTTTTTTAAAATAAGGGAGGTAAAGTGTAAGTTAGGCCAACCACATGAAGGGTTTCTATAATTTTTCTAGTTTTCTTAATAGATATAATATTCCAAGTAATTTAGAAATCTTTATTCCCTTTCTGGTCATATTTCAAGATATAGATTGTAGTATTGCAAAATAACTCCCCAAGTAATTTACATATTTTTTAAACTCATATTCTAGTTTTTAATATATAAAATTTTTATTTTCAAACATGCTACATTATGGTTATGCAAACTGAGGGGGCCAAATACCAAAAATTAAAATATCAGTACCTGTTACGAGAAGTGTAAGAAATTAATGTAATTTTTTTATGGTAAACCATTTTTTGTTTTTATTATGTTTGAGACGGGTCCAATAACTCAGATTGTATTTTCAAACCAAAATTTAATTGACCCAATATTCATTCTATTTTCCCTTAATTTTCAGCCCTAAATTAGTTTAACCAAGCCTAACATCTTTTTCATTATTACGTTATATAGAGAAAATCAAATAGTTAATTTTTTTCCGTTTATGTTAGGACATAAAGTTATGGATAGCTACATGTAAATGAACAAAACCTTAAAATATTGTTATGGTTAATATATGACGTTTTCTGACTTATATCTTTACTAATTTTATGGATCTTTTCAGGGGACAACCTTATAGTAATCACTCATGGATTGCACAATATTTGTTAAAGTATGTTTGAACATTTTTTTTATATGAGCTTGCTCAGTTGTGAATACCGACATGTAAATGCATGCTAAACATTATTTATATTCTTATGGTTAATGCATAACATTCTTTGATTTAGATCTTTATTGATTTTATCTAAGCTTTTCAAGGTTTGATTAGAGCAATCACTCATGGACTGGATAATATAAATGTTTTTGGCTGGTAAGCTTCTTAACGTAATAGATTCATTATACTAAAGAATTTTTTTTTTTTTTTTGCATATTTGAGATTAAAATCCTAAGCATTAATTTTTTTTTTAGATGTTTGTAAAGTTTTAAATAGTTAGATCCTGTGGTAATTTTTTTTTTTTTGTGATGAGTGTAAAATTTCAGGTAGTTAAGTCCTTAAAGTGATTTTAATTTTTTCAATTAAAGATTCATATCATTTTCAAGCAAGTAATTTTCTTCATATTAATAGGTAAAATTACTAATAAATAAAATTGAATAACTAACCTTTTAAAGAAAAGAATATTATGAAGTCTACGAGTTAGTAATATGCATAAATATGTCTTTTATACATTAACTGTGTCTGTTGTTTATGATTTAATCCTGATAGCATAATGTCAAGGATTCCAATACCTGTTCTGATTCTGAAATGTGTTCAATCTATAAGGCAAACAAAAAAATTTTGGTATGAGGCCGATGGTATAGTAAAAGGCCGATTTAAGTATGTACTATCATAACAAAGATTAATACTCACTCCGCCCTAAATTCTTTGCAACATTTATTATTCAGGAATGGCCAAAATGCACATATGGTCCTCCAACTTGGCAAATTCAAGCGATTTAGTCCTTTTTGTTTTGACTCAGTATGAGTTAGTCCTTTAACTTTCCAGATTAAGCGTGTTAGTCCCTAAAGTCTGCTAAACTAAACGACTTAGTCCACGTCTGATGGAAAGCGTCCAACTTGAAACCTTGTGACTTAACGCCATTTGTTCGAGTAGCTTAAAGACATAAGTATGAGGCCGGTGGTCGAGCATTTTTTATGGAGATGTGAATCGACTCCAACTCCTGGTGAATCAACAAAACTGACCTCAACACTCCCACTCTTGACTAGCTAATTGATCAATTTGGTAGAGATGCGAACCACGGTTTCTCCTCAAATGGATCTGGTTTTGTCTTACTTTTCCTCCGATGATTCTCGGAGCTTCAACCTATGTTCTCTCATTCGTTCGTGAAATCGAGCCCGATGCTCCCACTTCTAATGCTTCAATCGGCTCCCACTTCTAGTGCTTCAATCGGCTCCCACTTTTAGCATTCACATCAGCTCCCACTCCAGCAAGCTAATCGGTGAATCGGCTCCAACTCCCGGTGAAAACGGCTGTTTGAGTGACAAGGGACCAACGGGAGGAGATGCGAGATCGATGAGAGATGGGAGACCAAATCGATGCAATGGGAGAAAAGGCGAGATTGACGACGAAAGGAAGAAGGTGACTGGTAGGAGAAGAAAGTCAACGCCTGCGGGGAAGAGATCGGGCAATGCTGGAGCGATAAGTTGACTGTGAGGAGACAAAAGAAATGTCGTTTGTTATTTCGTACACTGAAGGACTAACTCGCTCAATTTTTCAAAGTTGAGGGACTAAGTCGTACTAAGTTGAAATTAAGGGACTAACTCGCTTAAGTCAGCAAAGTTGGAGGACCATATGTGCATTTTGGCCTTTAGAAATTAATTTGTGATTTTTTATTTCAAGATTTTAATACATAAATAAAAAAATCTTTATATATAAATAATAAACAAAGACCTATAGTTTTCAAATACATTTTTTTAAATTTTTTTAACAAACAATAATATGAATAAATTCGAATCAAAACTATTAAAAAAAGTCAAATACTTTAAACAATATAGGGCAGAAGAAGTAATAGTAATGCATTGTTACATGTTTTTGTACTATCGATAACTGTATTCTATAACCCAAATTGACAAAATAATCGCGATAGGATTAAGATATAATGTATAATCGATTCGTAAAGAAACAAAGTTTTTATCATTTTGAGCTACCTAATGCAGATAAAAATTGGTATTCTTCTCTGTGATCCATATATAGATGCACGGAAACTCAGAAAGTGTAAAAAGAATATGAAGGATGCAAGAATAGAATTGATGTAAGGGTTTATATAGAAATCGAACATTATACATCAATAGTAATTTTTTTTATTTTTTTTCTGTCATCTCTTTATTAATATTGGTTAAATTAATGGACATTTACTTAATTATATTGACATTTCCTTTATTATTTTTCCGAACAGATTTAGCAGCAATTAATATTTGCGTTATTGGCGGGAAACAACAATTGTTATTTGTGTTAATGGGAAGATTTGAAATGAAGATCAATTCTTGGCTAACGCAAATGGCAATAATGAGGATTTACCAAAATTGACATAAGTTTTCTATTCTTCACAGATTCAACGCCGATTGAACTCAGAAAATAAATGGTTTAACATGGATTTAAATACCGTGCAAATGAAACACACCTTTTCAATTAACTAATACGCACCATTTCATTAAGAGAATTTGATGCTGTTAATAATTCTGTTAAGTTTAATGATAGATAAAGTCAGATTATCACTTTTAGGAGGAAAGTTTTGTGCTATGAGAGATTCAAAATGTGACACATGACTTTCTCTCATATACTGAATTATGAAAAAAACACAACACCCCTCTAAATATGTCCTACTATATATATATATATATATATATATATATATATATATATATATATATATATAATTAGATATTAGGTATGTAAGACACACCCAGGCCCTCCTTAGCTTTTTGTAATCTGTATTGAGTTAATTAATTTTTATATAAATTTTATATTTATAAAGTTCTAAGTCCCCCAACAAAAAATTCTGGCCCTCCTAATGGTTAAGATTGTTAAGTTATATTTTTCTGCCCATATACCAAAAAGGTGCTTTCAAGATTTTGGTTTGCAATTGCTGCAAATGAATGTTCCTCATATTAAAGATATTTTCCAGGTTGCAAGAGACGTGCTAAATGGATTTGGAATGACATGGTTTTCTGGTTATAGGCTGATGGGCTAGCGAAATCGAAACAAATGTGTATTTGAAGGAATTTGACAATTTGTGGTAGCACTTAGTAGGTGGGTATGACCATGGCTTTACAGTGAAGGATTATCTTTTGCATACAACTTCTGCCTTGCCTATTTTTCATGAGCCAGTCCGTTGGTCTCCCATAGTAAATACTTTCATTGCAATAAATGTTGATGTTGGCTCATTTGTTTCTAGTGGTGCAGCTAACATAGGCGTGGTTGCTCAAGATTCCTCATTTTGAGTGCTTTTGCTGTCTTTTATGTCATTTTTTATATTCATGATATTGCGTGTCTGAAAAGATATGTTGGAAGCATGCTCACACAGATGACATGATGTTATTCCACAATCAGATTCTCAAGTAGTGATTTTTGGACTCTTAAATTATGAGAAGCCATCTTTGTATGTGTATGATGTGGTACACAATGATATTATTTCTTTGTTTGCTGCATTTGAGTTGTGTACTCTTTTATTTTGTTTGAAGGTTGACTTGTGTATTATTATATATGTCCCTCAAGGTGCTAACTCTATGTCACATACTGTTGTATTTTTAATCTAAGGAATTCTTGAACAGAGGTGGATGAGGATTGCCGTACCGGTCTCGCTTGCGTCAGGCCCTTCGATCTGATTATTAATCATGGTTGTAAAAGCCGGACCGGACCGGGCGGCCGAACCGTTCTGACAGTGAACCGTTACTGCTTCCGGCCTGGCTACCGGCCTATATCCACTTTGGTCAAAAGCCGGTCAAAACCGGAAAAAGCCGCTGGAACCGTCGAACCGATAAACCGCCTAAACGGACGGCCTAAGATAGTTTGTCTGTTTGGATTCAATAACACCTGACGCCGATGCGTGAGAGAGGAAAAAATTAGTGAGAAGGAAAAATTTTGATTCTTGAAGGGAGAAGCCTGATAGTCGTCGGCCTCCCTCCCAGTCCGTTGCCACTCGCCATTACTCTGCTTATCGCTTATCTTTGACACAGTCTGTTTTGTGCTTCCGCCGCTACCCCTTCGGCCCTGCCAGTCACCAGCTATTTTTGAACTTGGCCAGTCATCGAGCCTCCTGCTTCCATGTTCACTGCTCTTTGCTCACCTCACTGTCGCGCACAGCCTCTATTTCTCAATTTTAAGGCTCTTGACCAATTTAAAGTTTACAGAGTAGAGGTATTTATAGCGTTAGTCTATTTCGTAACTTTTGTTTGCTTTCTTCGTGTTTTTGCTGGTACTTTTGCCTTTTGTTTTTGTTAATCTTTTTACTCCATTTTCTTTTGCTTATTCATATCTTTTTCTTATTGCAGCCTTTGACTATTTTGACAGCAACAAGTCTTCACTCAGATGTTCTGTACATTTTCTTTTGCTTTTTTATATCTTTTTTGTTTCTTGTTGCAGCATTTGACTATAATTTTCTGGCAACAAGTCTTCTTTTTATGTTATTGGCATTATTTTACTGTTTTTGAATAAGTTTAAAATTTTGTGTTTCTTTGAAATTTAGCTTATGTTAAGTTAATTAACTTGGTGATATTTTAAGGTAGATTTTGATGAATGAGTGATCTTTTGATAAATTATTATGTACTACTATTATTATTATTATTATTATTATTATTATTATTATTATTATTTAAAAAAAATATTTATATTAAGAGCAAAGTGTGTTGTCAATAGTTAAATTTCATGAACAGGTAAATAAAATAATACTGGACTACATATTTAGATTTGAGAGAATAGTAGCTGTTGAAATATTTTTTATCCTGCTATTGATTGAATCGATGGTTCAACCAGTTGAACCAGTTGAACCATAAACCTTTGACTTGGATGGTTCTATCCCTGGTTCGACTTTTACAACATTGTTATTAATGAACCTTCTATGATTACTCTTAAAAAAAAAAAAACTAAAACAGGGAAGAAATTGACCGGCAGTTGCGTGACGAACGGAGTCAAAGTAGCCGGTTCAGTTGTCAACCAATGTTAGTTGTTTCCAAATGAGCACTGCCAATTATTTACTGACGCGTGTACAGAAAGGACTTGACAGCCAATTAAATCAGCATTTACGCCCCGGCCAAAAGAGAAAAAGGAAAGAATTTCAGTCGGGACGTGTGATACACAGCGAGAATGAGCGTTTAGACAACAACAGTATTTGTCCATTGATAGAAACACGGGAAAACTACCAATATACCACCAATGGTCTGGGTTGGGACACATCTGCCACTAACAATTTGTTTCATCCCAAAATTTCACTGATGTTTTAAAATAGTTCAAATTGTGAAAAAAAAATATTTCAAGATTGACTCAAATTAACCACTAATAGTACAAAAAACTAACAAAAAATGAAAAAAATTAGAATATTTTAAAATTTTAGGGTGCTAATGTAAATTTTAATAAACTTTGAGGATTTTAGGTCATTTTATTCATTTTTTTTCCTTATGCCCCAATTGAACAGAAAGTGAAATATAAATTTTTATAAAAATGTTTCAAAAATTAAAAAATAAATGAAAAATATAAAGCAATTTACCTTTTTATTAATATTATAGTTGAGGAAATTTTTATATCTTTAACTTTTAAAATTTTTCGATAAAATTTTATCATCTAGAAATAATCTTAAACTTCAACTTTACAAAATGATGGTGTTGTATCTTTCTTTTTTTATGGATATATTAGTGGTAAATCCAAAAATAATTGTTAGTAAATTTTACATATATTTGGGATGATTATTAAAAATGATTATTTCTATGTACCATGATTATATATACAACATGTATACTGGTTAATACTTTACACTTTGAGAAGCCTGGAAACAATTTGTTTCATTTTTTTTTAATTTTTTGATCTTCTTAAAGTGTAATATTTTAATCGGCATACAAGTTGTGCAAATCATCATGATATATAAATATGATCATTTTTAATAATATTTCTCAAATGGTTGTAGAATTTACTGATAATTATTTATAGATGTAGCACTAATATATCTATAAAAAAGAAAGATGCAACACCATCATTTTGCAAAATTGAAGTTTAAGATTATTTATAGATGATGAAATTTTACCAAAACAATTCTAAAATTTAAAGGTATGAAATATTTCTTTGACTACTATATTTAATAAAAAAATTAATTATTTTATATTTTTTCATTTATATTTTATTTTCCAAACATTTTTTTTTCAAAATTTCGTATTTTATTTTTTTCTTCAATTTGAATATAAGAGAAAAATGAATAAATTACCTAAATTTCTCAAATTTTGTTAAAAATTACATTATTATCTTAAAATTTTAAAAACTGTCACCTTTTTCTCCCTTTCTCTTAGCCTTTTAACGGGTTTGTGGCGAATTTACGTCAATTTTGAAATATTGGGGGGGGGGGGGTGGGGGGGGGGGGGATTTGAACCATTTTAATATGTCAGTGGGAATTTGGGACAAACAACAACTTTAGTGTCAGATTTTGTCCCAACTAAAAACATTAGTGGTAGATTTGTGATTGTTTGCCAGATAAACACACATAATCCTCCCTGTGACATCGTAAATTCCGTATTAGGGCTTCGGAGAAGACTCCCGACCTGGTATGGCTTACGTCGAGCGAGGTCAGGAATTTTCTAACTTGCTTCAATCGATTCATTTCGATAATTTTTTTCAATTTATGCTATAGTTCATCGTTTGAGCCTGAGATCAGAGATCCTTGAGCTGCATCATCTTATTCTTGTTTTCTTTGATTTCTGTTTCTGGATTAGGCATTTGTTTTGATTTACCTGTGCCTGGTTTTCCATGATATTGATTGATGTTTCTTTTTTTTAATTCAATTCGAAAATTTTCTTCCTTTATATGGAATTCTTGAGCAGAGTTGGATGAGGATTGCCGTACCGGTCTCGCTTGCGTCAGGCCCTTCGATCTGATTATTAAATATTAATGAACCTTCTATGATTACTCTTAAAAAAAAAAAACTAAAACAGAGAAGAAATTGACCGGCAATTGCGTGACGAACGGAGTCTAATAAAGTAGCCGGTTCAGTTGTCAACCAATGTTAGTTGTTTCCAAATGAGCACTGCCAATTATTTACTGACGCGTGTACAGAAAGGACTTGACAGCCAATTAAATCAGCATTTACGCCCCGGCCAAAAGAGAAAAAGGAAAGAATTTCAGTCGGGACGTGTGATACACAGCGAGAATGAGCGTTTAGACAACAACAGTATTTGTCCATTGATAGAAACACGGGAAAACTACCAATATACCACTAATGGTCTGGGTTGGGACACATCTGCCACTAACAATTTGTTTCATCCCAAAATTTCACTGATGTTTTAAAATAGTTCAAATTGTGAAAAAAAATATTTCAAGATTGACTCAAATTAACAACTAATTGTCCAAAAAACTAACAAAAAATGAAAAAAAATTAGAATATTTTAAAATTTTAGGGTGCTAATGTAAATTTTAATAAACTTTGAGCATTTTAGGTCGTTTTATTCATTTTTTTCCCTTATGCCCCAATTGAACAGAAAGTGAAATATAAATTTTTATAAAAATGTTTCAAAAATTAAAAAATAAATGAAAAATATAAAGCTATTTTCCTTTTTATTAATATTATAGTTGAGGAAAATTTCATATCTTTAACTTTTAAAATTTTTCGATAAAATTTTATCATCTAGAAATAATCTCAAACTTCAACTTTACAAAATGATGGTGTTGTATCTTTCTTTTTTTATGGATATATTAGTGGTAAATCCAAATGGATATATTAGTGGTAAATCCAAAAATAATTGTTAGTAAATTTTACATATATTTGGGATGATTATTTTTATGTACCATGATTATATATACAACTTGTATACTGGTTAATACTTTACACTTTGAGAAGCCTGGAAACAATTTGTTTCATTTTTTTTTAATTTTTTGATCTTCTTAAAGTGTAATATTTTAATCGGCATACAAGTTGTGCAAATCATCATGATATATAAATATGATCATTTTTAATAATATTTCTCAAATGGTTGTAGAATTTACTGATAATTATTTATAGATGTAGCACTAATATATCTATAAAAAAAAAAAGATACAACACCATCATTTTTGTAAAATCGAAGTTTAAGATTATTTATAGATGATGAAATTTTACCAAAACAATTCTAAAATTTAAAGGTATGAAATATTTCTTTGACTACTATATTTAATAAAAAAAATTAATTATTTTATATTTTTTTCATTTATATTTTATTTTTCCAAACATTTTTTTTCAAAATTTCGTATTTTATTTTTTTCTTCAATTTGAATATAAGAGAAAAATGAATAAATTACCTAAAGTTCTCAAATTTTGTTAAAAATTACATTATTATCCTAAAATTTTAAAATCTGTCACTTTTTTCTCCCTTTCTCTTAGCCTTTTAGCGGGTTTGTGGAGAATTTAAGTCAATTTTGAAATATTAGAGAAAGGGGGGGGGGGGGGGGGGGGGGTGTTGGGGGAATTTGAACCATTTTAATATGTCAGTGGGAATTTGGGACAAAAAATAACTTTAGTGGTAGATTTGTGATTGTTTGCCAGATAAACACACATTCTCCCTGTGATATCATAAATTTCGTATTCGGACTTCGGAGAAGCCTCCCGACCTGGTATGGCTTACGTCGAGCGAGGTCAGGAATTTTCTCACTTGCTTCAATCGATTCATTTCGATGATTTCTTTCAATTTATGCTACAGTTCGTCGTTTGAGTCTGAGATCAGAGATCCTTGAGCTGCATCATCTTATTCTTGTTTTCTTTGATTTCTGTTTCTGGATTAGGCATTTGTTTTGATTTACCTGTGCCTGGTTTTCCATGATATTGATTGATGTTCCTTTTTTAATTCAATTCGAAAATTTTCTTCCTTTATATGGATCTCTTTGTGTCTAAGAACCAATTGTTCGTTCATTTTAACAAAATGGAATTCTTTTCTGGTACGTTTCTCTTTTCTTCTATCATTCTGTGGTTAAGTTTTTCTGGGCTATCCTGTTTTGTGGACCATGTTGAAACGAATTATTCGTTTTTTTTCATTATTTCCTTTTACATATTTTTCATTGTTCAATTTTTTTTGTGGAATTTCTGTAGATTGTAAAAGTTGATAGCTTTTTCTGGTATAAGAGCCTTGAGGCAATGAATTTGTGGTTGTGTCTATTTTGCTCGCTATTGGTTACTGGAATAATGAAAGAGATGCTCAATGTAGGAAGAAAGAAAGATCGCTTGTTTTTGATATTTGGGTTGAACAATCTTTAGGGATCTTGGCTCTGGCATTCTTTAGCAAGTTCCACATAATGTTGGTAGGATGACTGTTTCAGATTGATAATATTGCACTTCAAGTACTTAAATTGGCTGATGATTGCTTGATAACTCCTTTGGCAGCTTATACTTTAGGAATAGCTAATTGCTGTTGTAGTAGCAAACAATGGAAAGGTTCTTTCTCACATTTTAGGATTTGCAGACAGTGTCATTGTTTCAATAGAAAAGCTTTCCTTGACCCACACAGACACAGACACAGACATATTCTTTTGGTTTTCATGGATTGAGATATATCCTAGGCAAATGATATTTCTTTTGCCACATTCATGTTATCCCCTCTCCAGAATTGAGTCATTAAGGGCATTCAACCTAAAACCTTGCCTCTACTGTCTTCTTCTTTTTATCTGATTACATTCTTGCCTCAAAATTTAACCTTTCAACGTTTTGCAATATTTGACAAAACTTTTCTAAGTTGTATAAACCATCACCTTTATGGTTTATTTTTCTGGTCATTGTCTGTTAAATTGATTCTAGAGAAGTTCGCATAAGAAAGAAAAGATCATAGCACTAACCAACTATTTGTAAGAAATACCAAATTATGGTGGAGGATATGGAAATTCTTTTCTGCTTCAAACATATAGTTGCTTATTCTAACCATGGCTAGAACCTTGATGCATACAATATAAATTCCATGTATAACTGTTGTTGAATAATTGGTCAATGTAGGGTACTGAATGATTGCTGTCTTCATTCCATCACATTTATTTGCCTTTGTGCGACTGCTGATAAGAAAATGACTGAGCACTTGCCTTAAAAGCTTTTACCACGCTCAAGATGGATTATGTTTATATCTATATTTTTCTAAATGAGGCATTGCTACCTATGCATGACGCATATAAGGTGCCTTGTGAATTGAGCAGAGTGATGCATCACACCATAGCAAAAAAAGTTCAGGGGGCTATGGGCAGAAGTTTTTTTTTTTATTTTCCTTCTCCCTGTGTAGTGTGGCAGTGTTTAGGCACTTGAGTTCTTCTCTCTGATCAGTGTAGTTAATGGCATTCGCCATGGCTACATGGAGTGGTTATGGTGAGGCGAGTTAAGTTTGGCATGTGCCTCCGCCTCAATTGTGCCATGGCAAGAGGCAATGAGGTGCTGACCCTGTTGAAGTTTTAAAGAGGCATGTCTGCCTCTGTTTTTTTTCCATCATTTCTTTTTTGTTTTCTTTCCCAATCTCACTTTTCGGACAAAATTGTCCCTAATAGCAATAAAAGTCAAGGATAAATTAAGTCTTTTGTGAGAAAAATAAATTAGGGTTTCTAGATGACACAATAATGAAACTTAAAACCAAGAAGAAAGAGGAGTCAAGCGACACTCTTCTTCTCCCCTCATGCCGATTGGTTCTCTGCTCTCTCTACCTTCTCTGCAAGTCTGCCCCACAACCTTTTCATGGTTGAGTTTTGAACAGCAGCAAGCTGGGTTAGATGAGTCATAAGAAGATGTTGGCAGTTGTGAATTTGGGGAGGAGCTGAAAATCTAGAAGAAGAGGGTATGATTAGAAATAATAGTTTTTTGGTTGAGAGAATAATGCTACAACATGTTAGCTTACTTTAGGAACATTTAGTCCTTACTTGCTCCTCTTTGTTTTTGTCTTGTGTTCTGTTTACATATTCATAATCATCTAGTAATAATTATGAAATACTGAATAGTAGGATTTGGTCTTTATATTTAAATTTAGTTTTTTTAATCTAATATTATGTTACATCCAACATTATACTTTTTATAAAAAATTTGCGTTTCGCTTCACTCCAGCGAGCGCAATTTTTGCGCCATGTGCCTCATGGCAATAGACGGCTTAAGTGCCTCGGTGTGCCATTAGCCTTTAGCAACCTTGTATCTGATATCTCATTTCTTTGCTTTCTAACTTGCAATATGACCTTGTACTGTCATTATTGATTCTGCTGTAATTCAATTGCCTCTTATGATTAGAAGGCATTTTTAGCTGCATGAGTGTTAGACTATACCTAATTGCAGTCTACAAATATTGGCTTTACATTGTTCAAAAGTTTGTTCTTTGCTTCCAGTTCAAATAACTCCTGATGTCGGTTCTGTTTCTGTTTTAGGTGTTGTGAAATCCAAGCGTTCAATATGGAGGCTGAGTATTATCACAAATTTATTCTGGGCTATAATAAACTTCATTGGTGTGTTCTTTTCAACTTTGTTTTCGGTATGCCATGATGTACTCTTGTCTGCAGTTTATGGTATGTTAGGATTGCATCAACTAGGATGATACTCATTGTCGAACACCTTTTAACTTTCAGATGGAAAAATCTGATGCTTATAGAAAAGGCTCTGCATCTGGCAAGAAATGGGATGGTGGCCCTGGAGGCCCAGGAAGTGGACCGTATGGTGGTGGACCTGGTGGTCCACGTCGTCCTCCACGTGGACTGGACAATGTTAGAGGAATTGACCACAGTATGTTCAATATCTTGGTTTTCTACGTTTCCTTTCTTTCAGCGTTTTTCTTTCTTAAAGTTTGTTGTTCAAACCATGTTTAAATTGTAACTTATTTGCTGCTTGCATCAAACTCAGGTTCCCTTCCTGCCTGTGGCTCCTGCTGTGGTGGCTAAGTTCTGTAGATGTTCTCTGCTGTTGAACGGCTTTGCAGCTGCGATCTGAGTATGTAAAGAAAGTTTAAGTGCTAAGAAGATTGTATGCATCTATTCGAGTAGAACCTCGAGTCTAATAAACCAAAACACAACTCTGTTTGTCTGTGTTATATGGCACTTAATGAAGTCACGTGGTTATATTTACAAACACGGCAACATAAGTGTACATAACGAAGTCACTCATGAAGTTGCATCGCAACACACACACACACTCAAACACACATTGAATGCTGTGCTACGTCAACAGTTTTTGTGCGCTTTTTTTTTGTTACTGTCCTTAACAAATATGCATATTTTCTTAACACCAAAAATTCTGAAAGCTGGAGAAAATTGATTGGTTGGTTTTGATCATGTTTCTGAAGTTGCTCAGTTTTGTTGAGTGTTTATATACATTTTCTGTTTAAGAACCGATAGTGAATTCTAGTTTGGGATTGTGTTTGAGCATACGTGCGATTGAACTGTTGTAAAGTTGTTTCCCTACTGCGCACGATGTTCTGGAAAAATAAGGTTGGCGCCCAAATTCATTTTTCCCCAAGTCACCTTAAACCCAATGAAGTAGAATGAACATTGGCAAAATGGGGCAAATTGTCTAACATAGTTTTTGTCATAGATAGATTGCCTATTATAGTTTTTTCACAGTTAAATCAAGGGAAAATTTCATTAGTTGTTCCTAAACTATATCCAATATTATTTATTTATCCCTAAACTATCAAATATTACTCAATTGTCCTTAAAATATATCCAGTTTTAATTAATCATCCTACTATCTATTATACCGTTAAAGATTTATGGAAAAGTGATGTCACATCAACAGTTAAGTTGTTTTTTCACACCACATCAGCAGTCAAATTATTTTTCCGTCTATTCTTAACAGTTGTAAAGAACGGCAAGACGATTAAGCAATACTGGATATAATTTAGGGATGATTAAATAACATTTGATAGTTTAGAGATAAATAAGTAAACATTAGATATAATTTAAGGGATGACTGCTGCAATTTACCCTTAAATCAATTATTGACGTTTGGATGAGTGATCTTAGCCATTGTCGTTATAATTTTCCAGTTGATTAATGACATATGACCTTTTGATGACATGACAATAAAAGTAACAAACATATGTGGCGAGTTTGTGTTTTAAAAAAGATAAACAACCTAACTTAGCCTTTAAATTTCTTCCTACACAATAAAGCCACATAAATTTCTGCATCTGAGAATTTAGCAACCCTCTACCTCCTGTCAAGCCTGCAAGGGATAATGATTTTCTAGACCCCATTACTAGAAGCCTTGCCCTGCTACCACGACATCAGCTTGTCTCTGTCACCAATCCGATTACCCGTTGCACAACTATTGGAATCTAAACAAACGAGAGATTCAAAGTTGCCCTGAATTATTACTCTGATTCACCCTTGACTAATGACAACCAGTTAGGTGTGTACAACCATCTGCCCAAGTTTGGCCGAAGCTACCGCCACTCAGCAAAAACTTATATTTTGCTCTTGGGATAAGCCAATTTATTTCTTGTACAAGTATTGCTTGGCGCCCATGGTCACCCATGAAGGAGAAACGTAAAGGAGTACAATTAATTTTAGTTCAGGGACATATATGCATAAGAGGGTATAATTCAGGTATAAATTATGTAATTAACCATTGAGAGGGTAATAGTATTAGTACGTGGCTCATCTTCATAGAATATTTCATAAAAAATGAAATATTCTCTGTTAGTTATGTAATGCTAATTTGACCGAATTGAAAACAATAGCAGGAGATTTCATTCAAAGGGAAACATCATTAATGAAATTAATTGCAAAAAATAATATTAGTTGATCTGCACCATGGCAAAAACTATAATGTGCAATCTGACCCTTTTGCCAATGAACATGATTCAAATAAAATAAATGTTTTTTTATTTTATTTACATGAAATGGTTTAGTTACTTGTCATTTGGTTCAATCCGCCCAAACTAAATTTCATCTCCAGTTAGTGATTGAGTTATTAGTTTATAAACTTAAAATCAAAAAAACTGAATGGTACTTTATTTGTCCCAAATTATTTTACTGCATTTTAGTTTATTGACTTAAATTTATTTATATTATTATTTAATAATTTTTTCTCAAGAAATTATATTATAAACTATAGTTTCTAATTTAGTTTTTTTTAAATAATAAATAAAAATATAAATAAATTCAAGTAGACTCGAGTAAAAAAATGAAACAAAGTAGACAATTTGGAATGAAGATAGTAATAAATATTTTACTTTCTATTTATTTACTTATTTATCCTGCATGGAAAAACAACCATTCTTTAGTTTTGGCATGTGATGTAAATTTCCAAATTTATGTGTTGTTTTTTTAATAAAATTACTATTTGCTTAATTATAATAATAATTAAAAAAAAAAACAAAGCATGGCCAATATTTTGACTTCACGAGTAAGTGAATTGGCAACAGAATATGAATCGCTGGCAATGATTTTGAATGTCTGCAGTTCTGATCGAAGACATGAGGAGCTCAAACCAAAGCTAAAAAAAAATGTTAATGTACAGCTCCTGTCACAAGTCATAAATCGGTTGACAACATCTCAATAACAGATGATGTTTAGACACAACTATCATGACTGCATGCTGAATGTCGTCAATTAGAAGAACCCTGAACCCAGAGCAGATTGAGAAATTCTTTTTTTAAGGATCTATATATAATTATTTTTTTTTTATATACAACATATTTATAAAAGAAAGTGTTTGAATTCTAATTTAATTTGAATGTATTTATGGAAAATAACTTTAATTATTCATTTTTTATTTTAGTTTACTTACTTCCTTGAATCACTAGAATTATTCAATAAATTTCAGTGGGGTCAATCCATAAAGCACTTAATTTTTTTTAAAGATATTAAAAATTTTAATAGGGCCCACAGACCCCATAACAATATCAATATATGTAGATCCGTCCATGTTGTACCCTTTTCAATCGTGAGCCCTCTTTAGTTACTGCTGTGTGGGGCTCATGTATTGTGTGTTTAAAGATTTTCGTCGCCAAACAATAATTGTCCTTTAATCGCCATTTCAGTAGCAATTATTTCAAATTCAATCCCATGTCATTTTGTGGCTATCCCAATATCAGTTGTCCTTTATAGTCACCTTTATAAAAAAATAACACTACTTCCATCACTTTTTTCCACATTCTCTCATTTGCCATAGAGAATATCCATGTTGGACGAATTCTCTTTCTTCAAAAAGAACAAATCTCCGACAAAAGGAATTATAGGCTTCTAGGCGTCTTCTTCATCCTCACCTTCTTTTCTCTTTTACTCCCTCCAAAATATGCTTCATTCTCTCCACTTATACTCAGAATCTCCAATAGTGTCTGCTTATTCTTTTTCCATCCTCTTAATCAGCTCCCTCATAATCACATTTTCCCCTGCTAACTCTTCCCCCATCCCTGCCTCGTAACTCACAGTCCTCATCACCATCAGAGGGCAAAGACAGGATTTCAGGTTGGTGGTGGTGGGATTTAAGAATTTTTAATATAAAATTTATATGTGTAAATAAATTTATTCAAATTGTGGGAAAGTATACTAAAATCATAATTTGAGTTTTTATGACAAAAAATATTGAAAGTTACTAATTTCAAACTCCACAATTATGTAGCAATTTTAGTATAAAATTCATTGAAATCAAGAATAAAAAAAATAAAATGATAAAGAAATAAAAAAATGAAGAAAAAAAAAACATGGAAATTGGGCGTATGGTAGGTGATATGGATAATGAAGAACTTGCAAATATAAATTCCAACTTGCAAAAGTTGCTATGACAATGGTGTGACTCTTTTTGTCTAGTGCAGTAGTATCGATTTTGTATTATTTGGATGGACCAAGAATCACCAACAAACCCATTAGATAAAATTAATAAACATATGAGTAAACAAATAAAAAAAAAACAAAAATTACTACCTGATGCTTTCTAACTCTCTATTGTTGCAAGCTCTTTTTTTCTAATTGTGTTGCGCGATTTCTCTATTTCGATTTCTTATGCCCTAAAAATAAATGTAATGATGTAGCTTTTATATGGAAGCCAATATAACTAATTATCTTTTTCTCACATCCTAAGCCAAATCCAACTTGGTAATAAGAAAAATGTAAAAACTAATTGAATTTTCAACTGAAAGTAAAAAACTGAGACTAATATATTAATAATGGGTGCAAATTTTTACATGAAAAAGTTAAAAATCAGTATTTTTTTCACTTTGTTTACTGTTTAGAGAAAATTACCAAAAAAACCCCTACATAACCTACAGTTTTGTCCTCAATTTTTTAGAAACCTAAATTTACCCATTCTCGAGTTAATAACCGTTAATTCAAAAAAAAAAAAAAAAACAAGGAAACCACTGACTTTGTCCTCCTAACATTCGTCCAATAAAAATTTTATACCTTCAACTTCTGAATCTAATAAAAAACCTAGAACTTGATGATGAACAAAAGAATTGGCCGTGAGGATCGTCATCGAATGGAGAATCGGTGAGGATCGTGACCTTCCCATCCCCAACTACAGCCACCGTCGCTAGTGACCAGGAAACCAGAGAAAAAAATACCAGAAAAATCATCACTTCTGTTACTATTTTATCCGCACCCTCCAAATTATCAGAGCCTAGAATGAAAACACAATTTAAACAAATTGGAGAACAGGAGAACAATTCGAAAATGAATTCGGAGAACAGGAGATCAATCAAACAATTCAGAGAATAGGAGGCCAATCAAACAATTCGGAAAACAGGAGGCCAATCAAATACATATCAAAGCAAAAAATGATTCGGAGAATAGGAGGCCAATCCGAAAATGAATTTGTTAATCAAACGAATCAGACCCATCTTAAATGAATTCGTTAACCAATGAATCGGACCTGTCTTGGTTGGTCAAGGAATCGGGCTCTTCAGCATCCTGGGACTTGAACAGCGACCCATCTTCAAATGCTTCTGAAGAACTGTCGAGTTTTGTTGGTTGTGGCCCAATTTTCGGTGAGACAAAACAAGCCGTTGGGGAGAGCGTGGCCATCGCAGGAGAGCGTCCAAATCAGGGTTGTTGGAGACAGAGCGCGGAGGCAAGTTTGTGGGAGAGGAAGAGGAAGGGCCGGAGACGGAGAGGAGGGATGAGAGGGAGGAGGGACTGGAGAAGGGCGGTGGGGAGGAGGGAGGAAGGACTGGAGAGGAGGGGAGGAGATGGAGATGGGACAAAAAGGAGGAATGAGGGACCGGAGAAGGGCGGCAGGGAGGAGGCGGAGAGGAGTGAGGAGACGGAGAGGAGGGGAAAAAGAAGACGGGTCTAGAGGTTTAGGGTATCATATTCAAGTGGAGTGCAATTAAAATCATTATAAACTAGGGGGTAAAGTTTCAAAGAAAGAAAGCAAGGAGGGCAAAGTCAAACATTTTCTCTTTTATTTAATAACAGCCATTAATGGAGTTAAATGTTAAGGGGGCCAAGTATAGGTATTTGAAAAAGGAAGGATAAAACTGTAGGTTCAAGCATACCTCAAGGTGTTTTTGGTAATTTTTCCTACTATTTATGTTGTTATATGTATGTATGTATTCTTAATTATATATATATATATATAATTAAGAAAAATATTAGAAGGCTAGATACACCATAGCCCTTCTTTAGCTCTGCCTCTGTCACCACTGTCAACTTCTTCACCGCCATAGCCACCGCCTCATTCTCGGCTAGCTTTGACATGTTCTTGTACAACTTCGATTGAGGGTGACCAAGGTGATCTTCATTTTAGACTCCTTCTCCTTGAGCCATTTTAGCTCAATCTTCATCTCTTCTAGCTCTACCTTCAGCTTCTTCAGAGTGTCAAAAACCTCAACATTGGAAATGCTCTTAATAACACTTTTACATATTTTTGTTTAAAAAGACATGATTGTTTCTTTAAATAATTTAATTTCATTTAAATTTTAATAGTAATAATTAAAACTAAAAAATGGATGGATCATTCGCTTCTAGAGACTAACTAGTTCAATCACTTCTTAAAAATGACTAAACTTTTCAGAGGCCTACAATTATATTCTCTAACTGAAAATTAGTAAAACTACAGTGGCTTTTTTGCATCCATATTGTAATGTGTGTATTTAGATTATTCATTTTTTTCCTCTTGAGGGTGATTATGTAATTTTAATGGTTAACGCTTGCATAATTTATTTTTCTGGTTTGATTATATGTTTAGTTTAAGCTTTTTTCTTCTTAGATGGTGTAACATTTGATTACTATGACAAAATATATTGCATCCAAAGTCAATTAATTTAACTATTTGATTATATATTTTGAGTAGTTATAGGGTACACATAGTGCAACTCGCTACTCCCTAACTTTTGCATTGTTTATAAAAATACCACCGCATCATGAATAATACATTTGTCTGAATGGAACACCACTGTACATAATAACACGTTTGTCCGAAGAGAACAACAGTTCACAGAACACACATCTATTTAAAGGGAACATTTTTTTATTGAATAAAATAATATTATTTATGAACAGTATTTCTTATGAATTTAACAATATCTTACAGAACATTACATTTGTAAAAATAGAACAACACCTTTTATTAAATGGAATAATATCATTTACGAACAACATATATTATAAAATGAACTGTATATTACAGAAAAACACATTTATCTAAATGGATCAACATTTCTTATTGAATCAAATAATATTATTTACGAACAGTATTTCTTTCAAAATTAACAATATTTTACAGAATATCAAATTTGTAAAAATGGAACAATAATTCTTACTAAAAGGAATAACATTTATGACTGAAAGGAACAACACTTTCGATTAAATGGAACAACACTTATCATGAAATAACACATCTTATGAAATGAATAATATATTATATAACAATACATTTGTATGAACAAAACGTACTTATTACTAAATGGAACAACACTTATTACTGAACAGAACAATATTTATTACAAATAGCATATCTTTACGAAATGAACAACATATTATAAAACAGTATATTTGTATGATTGAAACAACATTTATTATTGAATGAAATAATAATTATTACTGAATGGAACAACGCTTATTTCAAACAGCACATCTTACAAAATGAATAACACATTATATAATAGCATATTTATATGAATCAAACAACACTTATTACTGAACAAAACAACATTTATTACGAACAATACATCTTCCTAATAAATAACTTATTATAGAACAACACATTTATAAGAATGGAATATCATTTATCACAGAACAGAACAACACAATTGAATAAAACTATATTTGGCTCTAAATAAAAGTTGAGTCATTTAGCACAACTATTAACGTACTCATTCAGCTAACTTCTACCAGCAACAACCTTTACCGCTAAGGTTGCCTCTGTTGTAGCATCATCTTCTTGAATCTTCTCTTTATAGGACATATTCTTATGGTGAGTCTAATTCATGCTCGCTCAAACTTGTCATCGGCCATGCAATCAAAGGAGCTAATGGAGTACGACACTCTCTGCTATTTCATTCTTACAAGTTTGGTGTTCTGTAAAATATGATTAATTTAGGAAGAAATATTGTCTGTAAATAATATTCTTTGAATCAAACAAATATGTTGTTCTCTTCAGACAAATGTATTATTTCCTTCAGATAAATATGTTGTTCTATCAAGTGTTGTTTCCTTTAGACAAATATGTTGTTCAAGGTACGGTGGTAGTTTCATAAATATCACAAAAGTATAGGTGTAACACTTGATCCATAAGTATTTTATCCTCAACCATATATTTTTACATCCATTGGTACAAAATATTTTAAATATATCCTTAATATCTATAGACCTAATTAAGAAAATAGAACAATTGGAAATTTTCAATTTTGGTCGGCTTTAAGGTTTTGCTTTGTTTTTTTCATGACTCTCAAAGAAAAGAGATGATACTATTTTTCATAGGGTAAATTGCACACGCTACTCCCAATCTTTAATTATTTTTTTCATTTCTAACCCTAACATTTATTTTGCACATTACTTGTCCTTAACCAGATTAAAACATTTCATTTAGACCCTTGAGTAGATGGAACTCATTAAAATTGACAGGAAATGCCACGATAATGTCTAGTTATCACTGGATTGTTCATGCTGGCACAAAAAGTTGAATTGATAAAACAAAAAAAACTCCCTCCATGCCATCTTAGCCATCTCCTCGCCATGGCTCTTTCATCCCTCTCGGCCTCCCACTCCCCGCCTTCGTCTCTCCACCTCCCTTTCACCATCTCTCTTGCTCTTTCTATTGGCTCCCTCCCAACCCTCTGACCTCTCCTCATTCTCTCATTCTCTCCCGGCTTAACCTCCCCCGTTTGACCTTATGAATGATTCTTGTTTGGTCATCGCTCGTTCAATCTCTTAAACGATTCTCGTTTGAAAACCGTTTGACCTCTAAGTCACCCGCCAAATTGGAGCCCAAATTGAATGGATTCGGGATTGGTGGTGGCCAGAATCAAGATTGATGAACATTCACGGTGATAAATCATGACAGGAAAACGCGATGATGGGGGAAGGGATGTAGGAATTGAGTGTGGTTATTGTGATCTTTCCATCAATTTGGTGAGGCCTTGCGATCTTCGCCGCAAATTGAAGGTGGGTTCTGTGGATTAATGTTAGAGATGCGTTTAAAGGCTAATCAAGTGAGTGACGGTAGGAAGAGTGGCTGTGAGCAACGATGGGAAAAATGGTGGACAGGGAAGGGAGGAAGGGAGGCAGAGAGACGATGGCGGGGAGTAGGAGGTTGAGAGGTATGGGGGAGCCATCATAGGGAGAAGGTTAAGATGGTATGATAGGGAGTTTTTTTGTTTTAACAATTAACCTTTTTGTGTCAGGGTGGACAATCCAGTGCCAGCCAGCTGTTACCATGACGTTTCCCATCAATTTTAATGAGTTCCGTTCACTCAGGGGTCAAAATGAAACGTTTTAATCGGGTTAGGGACACGCAACATGCAAAGTGAAGGTTAGGGTTAGAAATGAAACAATAACTAAAGGCTGGGGGTATCATGTGACATGAAAACCACATGACGTTACGCTTAGTATTCGGAAACATGATAACGAGATGGAGGGATTAATAGCATAAATAGTCCTAGACATTTATTCTCATTCAAATCCATACTCAGCTTTCATTTTATTGCAAATTAGTCCAAAATCTTTATAATTTGTTGCATATTGATTCTAATCATAGGTAATACTGAGCTAATTCATTTTAATTTAATTTAACTTAATTTAAAATGATTCGTTTTTATTTTTACATATTTTTATCTAGAGCTAATTTTATTTAAAAGCCAATATTATATAAGAGTATTAATCCATTGAAAATACAATGTTTATAATGTCATTAAATTTTTATAAATTTTTTAATGCCAAAAACTATATAAATTCATTAAAATTTAATAATATCATAAAAATTTACTTTTAAAATGATTATTACATCTACATAATATGACTTTCAAATGAATTTAGTTTCAATAAAAAAAAGTAAAAATAAAAATAAAATATTTTGAATTAAGTTGACTTAAGTTAAAATGAATTGTCTCTGAGTTCCTATAGAAATTAGATTTGCAAAGAGAAAAAAATGATAATTTAAATTTTCCATTAACTATCAAATAGATCAAATTTATGAAAAAATAATTATAGAATTCAAATTGTTTGGTAACTATCTTTAAATAAATTTAAACTATACCATAAAAACTTGATAGTAAATAGATCATTTAAATTATATTTTTTTTAACTTTGTAAATTAGGCTTCTATATCAACTCAGTCTTAAATATGCAACAAATCATAAAGATTTAAAACCAATTCACAATAAAATGAAGACAGAGGGTTGATTGATAATAAAAATTAAAGGCTTGTGAGTAATAATGCTTTCTACCAAGTAAATTGCATCCGTAGCCCCCTAACATTTAATTATAGTATCATTTTAGATCCTAACCTTGATCTTATACATAAAAAATTCATAACCTCGTTTAAGTATTCCATTTTGAACATTTTGTGGATGAAAAATGTTATTGTGGATGAAAAAAGCCATGTGGCACGCCAATGTGGACAATTTGCTACATTGGCACAATAAATCAATTAGCAAAACTTTAAGTTTTCTTAAAAAAGGGTAAAATTGCACCCTTAGTCCTTCATCTCACCACCTTCATCCCAAGAAAACCTAAACTTCCCCACCTGTTGCCACCACCCTTAGGGTTTCGCCACTGTTGGTTGAAGCTTTTGGCCTTTAGCTGCCGACGGTCCTATCCACAGTTGCCGAAACATGAGGGATCGAATTCGGACGGGCCCTCCTCCTCATTCCCCTACCATCTCCAACAATCCCTCCACCGCCTTCAAGCTTGGCCTCATCCACAGCTCCTCCTCCCCTTCCCCCCGTTTGCTCCGTCAATCCCCTTTGATTCCGGTCCATTTGAGCCCTCAAACTCTACCTATATCTCCATCTTTGGCTACGACAGCAATCTCATCCTCTCCAACCAACTCCAGTGGACCAATTCATCCTCTCCAGCATCCTCCCGAAACCCTATCAAATTGTTGGCTAATCGTGTCTCCGGCACCCGCAAATCGAGTAGGCTCAGCGTTGATGTGAATCGAGTAGAGGGATGAGGGACTGCTGGGAAGAAGAGCGTGACGGATGAAGAAATGATGAATTTATTCATTGATGGTGGACGGAGCATGAGGAATGAGGGGAAGATGGGATGTGGAGAGCAGATGAGGCTGAGCTTAGAGGAAGGGCTAAAGGTGGCGGGATGAGGTTAAGCTCGAAGGAAGGGTTAGACGCTGTTGATGAGGCTAAGCTCGGAGGCGGTGGAGGAGGTCTGGAGGCAGTGAAGAGGGAGGAGGAAGGGTTGCTAGTTTTTGGGCTTATGTTTGATTTTGGGTTAACCCCATATAGACTTTAGATTTCTTCATTTTTTATAAGATAGGTAATAAATTTCTGATATGGTCAATTGCAGGCTAGTTTTGATGTGAAGAACATGCCACTATGGCAAATCACCCATGTTGACATGCCACGTTACGTTTTCCATCTATATTAACGTTTTTCATCTATAAAAATGTCTAAAATGAAACACTTAAATGAGCTTGAGGATTTTTTATGTACAAAATTGAAGTTAGGGTATAAAATGGTATAATAATTAAAGGTTAGGGGTCACGGATGTAATTTATACGCTTTCCACCTTATATGAAGCTAAACGATATAATCAGGCTTAATTAAACCGTTAATTAATGTATCTGTTACTGAAGTCTTGCTCCACCTCTCTTTTTTATGGCCTCCACACAAAAATGTAAACTCACGGAAATAGCGGCACCCCGGCCCCTCAAAACAAACTCCCCATATAAAACCAACTGATTCACACACTCCAAGGAGAAGAAAAACCAAAACAAAAAAAAAGAGGCATACAACCCAAGCTCAATCGAAAATAATAAACGGCCAAACCATGGAGGAAGTGAGGGTCCAGGACGTTGCCAGCAATTCGACGGACACAATCCCGGACGAATTCGTCCGGTCGGAGACGGAGCAGCCAGCAATCACCACCGTCCAAGGCGAAACCCTGTCTGTCCCGATCATCGACATGAGCGAAGCGGACCAGGAGAAGCTCCTGCACCAGATCGTGGAGGCAAGCCGCGACTGGGGTATGTTTCAGATCGTCAACCACGGCATCCCCAGCGAGGCCATCGCCAAGCTCCAGAGTGTCGGTCGCCAGTTCTTCGAGCTCCCGGCCGAGGAGAAGGAGAAATACGCCAAGCCTCCGGAATCAAATAGCGTCGAAGGTTACGGAACCAAGCTCCAGAAGGAATTGGAAGGCAAAAAGGCTTGGGTCGACCATTTGTTCCACAGGATTTGGCCCCCTTCCGCCATTAACTACCTCTTTTGGCCCCAAAATCCTCCCGACTACAGGTCTAATTCTAATAATTATTAAAGCATGCGTATTTCGTTTCCACATGGTTATGTATATATATCTGAACTGGTTATGTCGTATCAGGGAGGCAAATGAACAATACACGGAGCATCTGCACTTGGTGGTGAACAGGCTATTCAGGTGCCTGTCAAAAGGGCTAGGGCTGGAAGAAGACGAGCTAAAGAAGGCGGTGGGCGGCGAAGATTTGGTCTACCTTATGAAGATCAACTACTATCCGCCGTGTCCTCGGCCGGATCTTGCTCTCGGGGTGCCTGCCCACACCGATATGTCCGCCCTCACCCTCCTTGTTCCCAATGACGTCCAGGGCCTCCAGGCCCACCGTGACGGCCACTGGTGGGACGTCAAATATGTCCCCGACGCCATTGTTGTCCACGTCGGTGACCAACTCGAGGTACTAAATACTTGCGTTACTATTAACGTATGCAAGTTGGGCTTACATGGTATTTAGTACAAAATTAAACTTAATGCATTGATACACATCAGTCCCTGAACTAGTAACTGTTCCATTATATATGTTTTTCATGATTTGGTTCGGAGTACTGCAGATTGTGAGCAATGGGATGTACAGAGCGGTGCTCCACCGGACAACGGTGAACAAGGAGAAAGCAAGACTATCGTGGCCGGTCTTTCTGGAGCCACAGGCAGAGTCAGAGGTAGGGCCACACCCAAAGATGGTCACCGAGCAAAATCCGGCCAAGTTCAAGAGCAAGAAATTTTCCGATTATTGCTATTGTAAGCTCAACAAGATCCCTCAATAAAACCAACCCAGGCTCTCCCTCCACCGCTCCATCTATTTAGTTGTCTCCACCATATCTACTCTATTAGTTAACTGAACTCCATTACGAATAATAAGTTAAGTTGAGCTCTATGTTTTTGTGCCTCGACTTATGGCGTTAACTACTAGATGTAGTAGCTTTTAATAACCGTATATGGCTTCATGTAGTTGATATATGGCTGTATGTAGATTAAGCTTAGTAATGAAGATTTTTTTTTTCTTTTCTAAGTTTTCAGTTGCTGATTTACGAAACTGAACCTTCATCAAGTGTGTCACCTTCCACCCTATAGTCCATATCAGAAAAGGAATTTTCTTCCATTCTAATGCTTCTTATTAGTTGAGTGGAAACGGACAAATTTCATTGTTAATCAGTTAAATTCTTGCAGATGACATGCATCACATTCTTGGATGCATAAATTAGCATGTATCTACGCACTTAGAACTGTTGCAAGATGCAATATACTAGCTCATCTCTGCTTGGAAATGGAAAGTTAAACATTTAAAGGGAACACAAAGGATATGACACTGGGCTTATACCATCCACTAGATGTATAACTACTAAAATTCTGACAATTACTAACATACATTTCCAATGGCTGCGCATTTGTAATTTTGAATTTTCAATGTGTAGCTAACGGTAAATATGTATTGATAAATCACTTGTTGGAAATTTAGTTACTAATGTGCAAAATTTAAGCCGATGGTAATTACCAACGGTCATGTACCAGACTTGTTTTCCAATGTGCAAAGAGTAAATATCAATGGTTTCCAATGAGGAGCTGTTGGTAATTGTGTTATTTTTTAAAAAAAAATTAAAGCGGTTTTCAATGAAGAGCCGTTAGAAACTGCCATTTTTTAAAAAAAAAAATCATAATAAATATTAAAATTATACATTATATTAACTAGAAGTTATATTTAGTAAAATTATATAACTAGGATTTGATTAGTACACAAAAATTGAAATAATGCAGTAAAAATTCAAAAATATATAACTAAAAAAAACTAAAAATTCACTAAACTGATTTTTTTTTTTTAAATTCATAAGAGCTTACCGAAAATTAATAATTTTTTTTAAAATTAACAAAAAAATTCAAAAATTTAGAATAAATTTGAAACTTGAAAATTTAACAAAAAAAATCAAAAAAATTAATAAATTACTGAAATTCATAAAAATTTTGCGCTAAATTAAATAATTCATTAAAAATACACAAAATTTCCAAAAGTTATAATAAATTCAAAAATCAACCACAATATTAACTAACAATTCATAAAATGAATCTCAAATCAACAATCAAACAACAGATTTGCAAAATCAAACAACCAAATGTACAATTAGACAACAGATCTATAAAATCAAACAACAAAATGTAAAAATTCAAAAAAATGACAAAATCAATACAATGGAAATCAAAATTAGGGAGTCGAGGTGGCGAGGAGGTGAGGAGACAAGGACGCAAGGCAAGCAGCAAGGAGGTGAGACGTCGGCAGCATACTGAGCAGAAATGAGGGAGGAGAGAAACACGAGGAGAGAGGTGTAGGCGGTGAGGTGCGGAGGCTAGACCGAGGATGCACGGAGGGAAAACGGTGGAGAAAGGAGATGCGACGGAGGGAAAATGGTGGGGGGAGGAGACATGACGGAAGAAAGACGATGGACGAAGGGGAAGGAGGAGAGACGAGAGCAGAAAACAAGGAGGAGAAGTGAGGCGAGAGAGGGAGGAGAAGTAAAACGGCAGAGAATGAGAAGTGAGGCGATAGAGGGAGGAGAAGTAAAGCGGTAGAAAGGGGGGGAAGTAAGATAGGTTAGCTATTTATATGGGATAGGTTAGGGTTATGGGGTTTTTTTTTTTTTGGGCTTTTACATATAATAATAATAATAGTAATATATTTGCGATATTCAATCTCACCATATACATTAAAACCATAATAATTAATTTCACTCTATAAATATGTTCATATATATGTTCATACACATTATAAATTGTGTGTATATATGTATATATGGTTTAGGGTTTATTTTAAAATTGAAAAATAAGTATGATAAATATGATATATATGATACAAATTATGGTACAATATGATTCTTAATCTCTTTTTTGTTGTTTTGGTCCATGTCTAGGTTAAATTTATTTAGTTTCATGTGTGTTGGTATATGTGTTATTATAATTTTCATTATAAACTTATGTTCATATATTTTTCATACACATTTATTATTAATTGTGTGTATATATATATATATATATATATATGTATGTATGTATGTATTTAAATATAAATATTATTAAAAAAATGATATAATTGACAATACCAATAGGAATATATATATAAATATAAATATAAATATACATATTATTATTATTATTATTATTTTATGTATGTATTTATGTATGTATCATATATTTAATGTCTGTGTGTATGTGTGTGTGTGTGTATAATAATAATAATAATAATAATAATAATAATAATAATATAATGTATCATATATAAGCATATGTAATTCTTATATATGATACATTATATTATTATTATTATTATTATATAAGTGTACGATAATATATATTTTAAATTGTAATTATTATTTTTTAAAAATATTTTAAAAAATTTAAAACTTTACTTTCTAAAATATATAATTTTATATATGATTAATATCATTATACATTATAATATATATGATATATTTTAAAAATATATTATTATATTTTTAATAATAATAATAATAATAATAATATATATTATATTATATTATTATTATTATTATTATTATTATTATTATTACTACCAACGGTCTTACATGTTGGTAAATACCAACACACTTGATCGTGAGTAAATTTTATTTTTTTTTATCAACGGTCTGACATGTTGGTAACTACTAACACACAGGCCGTTAGTAATTTGCCCGTTAGAAAATATGATTTTTTTAGTAGTGTATATTCTATCTTGTTTGAGATTTGTAATTGTTTGTAAGATTGGTTTATTTTGTTGATCCTTAACCCGATTAGTTTTCATTTAGATCATCATGTAATATAATTAATGGAATTTATTTCAAAAAATAATAATTTGTCTAATTTTGATATACATTTATCTAATTCTAAGATGCATTTTTCTAGTTTTGATATCCATTTATTTAGAATAAAGATCATCTGGCTTAGATTTAAGATACATTTATTTTGTTTTTATTGTATGTTTATTTATGAGATGCATTTGTTTAGTTTTAAGATGTATTTATTTGGGATTGAGATTATTATCTTCCTTAGGTTTGAGATACAATTGTTTCGCCTTAATTGTATATTTCTTTCTAAAATTCATTTACCTATTTTTAATATATATTATAAGTATTTGTTTATATTTAAGATACATTTATTTCACTTGATTGTACATATACTTCTAAGGTTTAGTACTTATCTAATTTTAAGATATATTTGTCTAGTTCTGATACACAATTATCTATCTCAACTAAACATTTGTGTAAGATTGAGACCATTTTATTTAGATAAAATATTAGAATCTTAGGCACAATTTAACCTTTATGTAGAAGTTCTATCACGTGATTCACATGGCATTTGGAATTTAAATAAATATAGTATTTCAAGAAAAATTTGATCGAACCCAAATTCTCAAAACTTGCATAAGTTGCTTACACTTCCAAATCTAAAGTTTTGTTTTATGGTATTTAAATTTGTAGTATTTTTTTTTTCCGAGGATATTTTATGGCATTATTGTAAGAGAGAGTCCTTGTCATCTAAGTTAGGTATAATCATGCGGGGCAATAAAAGGAAACTTTTGCGCCGAAAAGGAAACCCTTACCTCTCTCACTTGACTGGCCTTCCTTGAACAGTTGAACTTAGTATATTGTGCGTGCGTGATAAGTTACGTACTCCTCGTCCCTAATTTTTCGCTTAATTTACAAATAAAATATAAGTTAAAAAAGATTAAAAAAAGTTTGTGTTATTTTTATTTTTAGGCATAGATTAATAAGTTCGAAAAAGATAAATATTGAAACAATAGTTTTAAAACTAATTTAATAAATACACGATTCAAAACAGTAAACGATACTAACAATGTGAAGAATGAATTAGTGATTAATCATATTAACTTCAAACTGACGTTCCCTTTAATTTTATCATCTCATTTTTCAGGGAAAAAAATTTAAAAAAAAAAATCAGTTACAGTAAAACGAGGATCGACTATTTGAAACACAGTGCCAAACGCAAACTTCAGCCCGTGAAAGAATAGAAGGATTCTTTTGAAAAGATTTGACCTCCAACAAGCCACTTTTACTTGTTCTCATTGGACTGGACTTTTGTTGTATTGCAATTTCCTTTTTATCCTAAAATGAAATCCAAAATAATTGCAATAGGATGCAAGATGGCCAAGCAAACCTGAGCCTAGCTTTTTCCAATTTTTATATTTTCATCCAAACTAGCAGGTTGGATGTTAAAATTCCGAGAGAGAAGGAAAGGTCTACTGTGATCATAGCATAAATGTATGCTCTGTGAGGCTGTTCACTTTCCCGCAAAGCCCTAAACTCTGCCATGAAAGTTGACACAGTGCTTAGACAACCCAACAGTCCTACTTGTATTCCCGATGCTATAGTGTCGTACCTCTTGGACTTCACCTGAAATCGAGATGCTCATAATTAGATCAGTACCAGAATCAAGATCAACAACCAATAATCACCTGCTCGACTTAATTTAATTAGTTCATGGTTAGCTACATGATTCCAGGATTGTGAAAACCCAGATTGTTTAGAAAGTAAAAATTAATTTTAACAATCTTATGTTTGCCTTTATTTGGAGAATAATTATCCATCACCCCAAAAAAGGCTTAAATACCTCCCTCTCCCCTGAACTATCACTACTTGGACAAATGACTCCCTCAACTATGACTCAGTACAACTCAATCCCTCAACTACCAAAGATTGAACATATGATCCTTTGACTCGGTCATGTGATGTCACGTAAGTCATCCAGCCATCAGAAATAATGGCAGCTCAAGTCTTAGTCACCCAGCTGTTAGCCTTCATGGGCAGATGACTTGCTGACCTATCGCCAGTTGGACAAATGTCTCATCAACTATCACTATGCAAACAGATGACCCCCTTAAGCTCTATATAAAAATATATTTATTTATTTTATTATATTAGATTTCAACATCTCCTAAAAATAAAATTTACATAAAATAATAATTTTATTTTTTTAATTAATTCATAGTATTATTTTTATTAGATATATAAATATTAAGTTATACTAATATTTGGGATCAACTTAACTACAATTGTTAATGCAAGTGACTGAACATTCAGTTGTTCCTAGCTCAGGATCCTGAGTTTAGAGCGACTATTAATTAAGTTGCTCTCAACCTTTTTGTCCTTTTTGTTAATTTTAGGGCCAATTCATTTCAATTAATCTGAAAATGACTTAGTTTTATTTTTATATATTTTTTACCTAAAAATAATTTTATTTAAAAGTAAATATTATATAGGTAAAATAATTCATTGAAAATACAATTCTTATAATCTTATCAAATTTCTCTAATTTTTTCTAGCTTTATGCATTAAGGAAAAAAATTTCATAAAAATTTAACAAAAATATGAAAATTTACTTTCAAATGCCTTATTGTATCTACATAATATTAGCTTCAAATAAAATTAGTTTGAGATAAAAAAGATGTAAAAATAAGCCATTTTGGTTTAAGTTGACTTAAGTTAAAATAAATTGGATCTTAATTGTAATTATTAAAATTTAAATAATTTTAATTTTAATTTAATTATTTTAAATATATTGATAGTTAAATAAAATTCAATTTTAAATGAAATAATTAATTAAAATATATGTAAATATTAGTATAACTCCATATTTATATATCTAGTAAAAATAATACTATGAATTAATTAAAAAATTAAATTTTTTAAGTAGAGGTGGGAGGTGGGACGGGTTGGCCCGGACTGAACCGGGACGGCCCCGCTGGTCAAACCCGCTCCGGACCGCCCTACGAGAAGCCCGCAATATTATGGGCCCAATAGGAGAAGGGAAATGCAAAAAAAACCGGCCCGGACCAGACCACCCCGCCCCGCCGACCCGCCGCAACGGCTCCCGGCTGCGTATAATTTTAACTTGCGATTTTTTTTTTTAAAAAGGTCTAATTACACAGCAGACCCTCCAACAGCTTTCTACTCCATTTCAGCCCCTAAAATTTCATTTTTGCCCCTCCCAACAACTAAATTTCAAGGACTTTTTGGTCAAACTAATTTTTCCCCTCCCCCTATAAATACCAATGCCATTTTCACTCAATCCTCACACAATCACTCAACCTCTCTTCTTCATCTACTATATTCTCTCAACCATTCTCCTTATTTTCTTAATCTCTTCCAAATTTCTTACTAATCTCTCCCTAATATCTTCATAATCCTCTCTTGATTTTGCATTAATCACTACTATTATTACGTGAGTCATGGCTTCAAAAGGAAAGGGCAAGTCAACAGATAGTTCATCTTCCCACAACACCGGCCTCTGAGCCTTGTTCCGTCGCCGATCTCGGCCCGGCGATAAAAGCATTTCAATTCAAGAGTTTCACGACGATGATGCCGAAATCGATATGACGAATTACGATTTGGGTCTCGACGATTAATTATCTGATGATGAAGTGGAAGAGTTGGATACGATGGCGTCCGGGAATCCGTCAACAGAATCGACGCCTACAAGTCATGAACCCAGCGTTAAGGGAACTCAAGGACAAGGTAAATCCACGAGACTAACTGCTTGGGTTTGGGAGCATTATGAGCTCATAAACGAAGGGGAGTCGAGGTACGGAAAATGCAAACATTGCGGGGAAAATTTTGTGCATAGAAAGAATTCCGGCACTGGAACGCTGAAGCGGCATCTTGAAAATCAACATGCTAACGTCCTCCCTAGTACCGAGACTAGTTCTGGAGGACAAACACAACTTGGGTCTACAACTGGCGCCGGCGGACCAGGTATATTTCGTTTTAACCAACAATCTTGTAGAGAAGGTATGGTAAATTGGATGATGCTTACCGAAAAACCTTTTTCACAAGCTGAAGATGTCCACCTAGAATCTTGGATAAAATCACAATTAAATCCTGTATTTAGAAAAGTATCTAGGAAAACTGCTAGGAAAGAAAGCTTTAGACAATTTGAAGCCGGAAAATCAGATTTGCAAGCATATTTTTCTGCTCTTGATCATTGTGTGGCATTTACTTCTGATATGTGGACATCACCTATAGGTCAATCATTCTATTGTGTTACTTCTCATTGGATTGATTCTGATTGGATAATGCAAAAACGAATTTTTTCATTTAAGGTTATTGAAACAGATCATACTGGTTTTCAAATATTTAATTGTATCTTAGAAACTTTACGTGATTATTTTTGTACTGATAAAGTTCTGTGCATTTCATTTGATAATGCTTCAAATAATGATGTTGCCGCTCGCCTTTTGAGTCAAAACTTAAAACCACCGCTCAACGGTGCATTTTTTCACGTTAGATGCATGTGCCATATTTTGAACATTTATGTGCAAAAGGGTTTAGAAGTTCTCCAAAATGAGATTTTGCTTTTTCGAAACTCATTAAAATATTTGATGTCCAGACCTGCTATTTTTCGTGAATTTAAAAGCTTTTGTATTGAAAATCAAAAACCATTTTCTTGGAAATGTTTAAATTGGATTGCCCAACCCGCTAGAACTCCACATTTTTTATGTTGCAAGATGCATTACCGTATGCAAATTTGTTGTCACATTTCATGAATTTAAAAATGGGTTCTGAATTTCTTACGACTGAAATTTGGGAGAAATGTTTCAAAACCAATGAATTGCTTAAGTTTTTTTATGAGAAATGTTTCAAAACCAATGAATTGCTTAAGTTTTTTTATGAGGCAACTGAATTTTTCTCTGGTGTTTACTACCCAACAAGTCATCAAGTTTTGTTTCATTTAGTGAACATCACATATGCTTTACATCAGTTTAAAAATGATGAGTTGTTAAAACCGACTGTCGAAGCCATGCGGACTAAGTGACTTCAATATTTCTCAAACATTCCACCTATCTTTTTAGTCGCTTCTTTACTTGACCCGTATGTAAAATTAACGGGCACAACAACACTGCTTGAAAGAATTTTTCATACTTATTTAGAAATGTCTCATATAAATGTTTTGGCTATGTCTGCTTCTGCTTCCGAGTACTTGCATTCTTTATACAAGTTATATTGTGAGCGGCATTCGGATAAGGTAAGATCCAAAGCTCTTCAAACCGAGCCTCCAAGGAGATCAATCTCCTCAGGATTCAATCCGGTGCTCCAAATGCTCAAATGACCTCGATCGATGACATCGGGATTAGCTGAGGTCGGTGACTATCTCAACACATCGTTCGAGACAAGCGACCTCGACATATTGGAGTGGTGGAAACAAAAGAGATCAAGATTTCCGATCTTGTCAATAATCGCACAAGAGATTCTTGCCGTTCCAGTATCGACCGTCTCATCCGAGACAGTGTTTAGTGCCGGAAAACGGGTGATAACAGAAAAACAGTCAATATTGACACCTGACGCGGTAGAAGTATGCGTGTGCAACCGAGATTGGGGCATCGCAGCACTCCGGCATCAAGACCAAAAGAGTTCGGATGATGAGGTAATATCCGATACCGAGAGTTGAATTTTCTTTTTTCAATCATACATGTAGTTTGTATTTGATCTGGTTATGCTGTTCAGCACAGATCATAGATTTTTATTATTTATCATTTCCGGAACGTTTTTGCCATTTCAAAATGTAAGGCACGTTCCGATTATTTGTAAGTGCCGTTTGGCTTTTTAACTTAATAAAACTTACACCGGATGTGGTGTTTTTTCTTAAAAATATTTATGACTTATATAATTAATAATTGTTCTATTTTATATATATATTTTTTAACAAAAAAAATGAAAACCACCCCGCCCCACCTATAACCGGTCTGAGCCCGGGCCTTAGGACCCAGGCCCAGGACCGGCCGGTCCAACCCGGTTCCCACCTCTGCCCCTAAGTGCAGTACTTCTTTCAAAGATTTTAGGAAAGTGAATTCTACAAATTTATGTGTCAAATAGTAAATGGACAGTAGAATAATAGCTTCAGGAACAAGCAAGATTACCACTTTTCTAGCTGCAGCAAGTGCTACCGTCATAACTGCTGCAGAAACGTTTGCGGTCAGAGTCCCTACGGGTAACGACCGAAAAGTGCCACGTTTCCCTAGTCCACGTCCATTGAGTCGGGCTAGATACCATCTGATCCACACGCCCGAAGGACCAACAAGAAATGCCAACCACAGCTTCGGCCCACTACCACCATTGAGGAATTCTTCCTTCAGCAGCACGGTACCCACACTCCAAACAGCGCCAAGAATTAGCACTAGTGCCACCATTGCAGCCAAGTGGCTTCTGTAACTTTGCACTCTCCTAGTCCTCTCTGCAACTTTGAGGCCTCTTTGTGCTCGTTGATTTCGTGATTCAAGAAATCGCCTGAAGCCGTTCGCTGTCTCAACCCCAAAGCTGATAGAAGAAGCTGCAAGGGATAAACCTGCAGGGAGGAATAGTCCCAGTATGTGATTTTGCTGCTTGTTTTTTATTCAGAGAAAAGAAAAAACTGACGGCTTCTCAAGACTCCCCGTTAGTTGGTAAATTACCTATCAGAAATCCAGAGGCCGAGAAAAGCCAGTGTCCATCTGAAGTAAGATCAAGCATAGCCTGATTCCAGCAACTGAAGGTTGTGAGGCTTCCCAGGTAGCCAGTAGTTAATCCAGTGGCTACATGTTCAGACACTCGGGAAAATTCTGGTTTGAACACAACGCCAAACCAGCCCATCAAGAAACAACCAACCTGTCAAATGCATTCGAATATGACTGAGAACAAGCGCACAGTTGGACATGGCCATTAACAATTCATGTAAAGAAGGGAATGGAAGAGGGAGAGAGACCATATTAGAAGGAAGGTCAAGATATAGAATGCTCCTGTCACTTGTAACCTCAAATCCACCAGGACCAAAGAGTTTTTGCAGGCCATATCTTGTTGATACCTGCTTTTGTTTATGTTTTTTCCAGTGAGAAGTACTAGTCTCAGGCATTTCAGGCAACAATAAAATTCAAGGGACACCGTCCCAAAGAAAGATCAAAAGAAATCAAGGGACAATATGTATTTATTATCTTATTTTAACTAAAGGATAGCATTTCGTAACATGCTATAGATGCAGCAAAACAACAATTTCTGTCCTATACTAAGAACTTGTAAACATAAAACGAGACAAAGGCACAAATTTGTAACAGGGTGAAATACATAGAGACATCTGCATCATATCTCACTACGGCATCCGGATGCATGAAGAATGCTTCTGCCGTTCCAATTTTTTGACAGCCAAAATAGGCAAAATGAAGTATCATCAAAATACAAGGAACAGTAACTCCTCAGAGTTAGATCTGTTGCTTCAATGTCACATAACCGAATTTTCAGTTTGGATCATTCAATTCAAAGTTTTGTATGCGGTCTTTTATTCGGAACTTGTGCAACTGTGTTACTATAAATTTATGTATAGTTCAAACTAATTAAGCAGAAGAAGTAAAGCAGATAACCCCAAGAATTCCGAAAACAGCCAGATGGAGAAGGCACGATATGTTCTCCAACCATACAGGAACCTGCATGTCACAACGATTAGTAAACTGTACGTACTTGTATAGGCTGAGGCTGAACTAAATCTATTGCAGAACCACAAAGTGGCTTTGCAACATCAAATTAAAGGACATGTTTACCTCTATTACAGGTGACGCTGCATTTGTTTCTCATCATCCATCGCGTTTGTGCTAAAATCCCTCTCGACTCTATTCATCCCTGAAATAGATTTAATCATCAAAGGATATGGCAAAGAGCAATGATGCAACTGCTGGCGACGACAACAGAGTAAGCTACCAAAAAAAAATAACCCCAATATCAGTTGACGTGTCACCGACCGGCAAAACTTGAAGTTTGGGGATATAAAGCACCGTTCAGAACATGACATTAAATAGAGAACAAGAACACAGATACATAGTGCTATTTGACCATTGTGGAGTGAATCCCACCAAATTAAAGCACTTTTTACACTGCAATTCCTTATCTACTTGTTTTCTTTTGTAGAAAATTAAGTTTTACACGGAATAAAGTTGAAACTCCAATAATGTTACCATCATCAGGATGCAAGTACTCCTAAAAGGAAGCAAAACACATCACCTCAAACAAATCTCACTCTCAAGATTTGTGAATCCAATAAAGTATTCACATACTTCCAGCAAGCGACAAACGTATTGTTAACGATGCTAGATAATACGAGATAATAGCACTCTATCTCTAGCTTTACCTCTTTTTTATCTCTTCCTCTCACTTGTATTTATCTTCCTGTCGTCTTCTTATCACTTGTACATCTATATAAACTTTATTGGCTGGCCACCACCGTGCCGTAGCCAGACATTTCAATCCATCGCCTGTGTTAGTGTGTCTTTATGGTATCAGAGCCTTAGACCTTCGTCAACCACAAAATGGCCTCCGATAAAACCCTCTCCACACCTCTCAGTGGCTCGTCCTCTAATATTCTCTCGAGCTCGTCTCTCCCAAACCCTCCTACCCTTACACAAAACTTGAACCTCGGACATCTCATTAACATCAAACTCAACCGAGACAACTACTTGCTTTGGAATGCACAATTCCTGCCTTACCTACGTGGACAGAATCTGCTCGGATTCGTCAACGGGACTTCACAGACTCCACCACAAATTATCAAGGATGACGATGGGGATCAAGCTGCCAATCCTGCCTATCAAATCTGGCACCAGCAGGACCAAATCATCCTCAGTGCATTGATCCCTTCTTTCTCAGAAGAGATACTCGCCCATGTGATCAACTTTAGCACTGCTCAACAGGTTTGGGAAGCCCTTGAGAAGCTCTTCTCAAGCCAGTCGCTTGCCCGGATCATGTAGATTTGGTATCAACTTTCTACCATTTGAAAGAAAGACCTCTCTATCACAGATTACTTTCAAAAAGTTAAAGGTTTGGCCGATGTTCTTGCCGTTATAAGGCAGCCACTCTAGGATTTCGAAACTGTTTCTTATATCTTGGCTGGACTCTTGTCTGAATATGATCCTTCAGTTACTTCTATCAATACTCGAGTTGATCCTATTTTTTTGAATGATCTCTATGGATACTTGTTGAGTTATGAACTCAGGTTGGAACAACACAACTCAGATGCATCACTGTCCACTCAAATGCCGGCAGCCAATATTGCGACATGCAATCCACATATTATAGGATGTCGCTGAGGTAACTTCAACCCAAGGGGGCATGGCAAAGGACGAGGTCGAAACACCATTGCCAGCCCTAGAGTTGTTTGCCAGGTGTGCTCCAAACCTAGTCACTCTGCCTTGAGCTGTTACCATCGTTTCAATCAAGCCTATCAGGAATCTGTTGACCATTTTGCCAGTATGGTCACCACACCAAGCTATCAGATAGATCCTAATTGGTATGCAGATTCGGGAGCCAATGATTATGTCACTGCAAACCTCTCAAAACTCACAGCCTATGACAAATATAGTGGCTCGGATCAAGTCCATGTTGGTAATGGAGCAGGTTTGAACATAAAAAACATTGGTCATTCTTCTATCCATATTGCTTCTCGTCTTCTTAAGCTTTCAAATGTTCTTCACGTTCCAAGAATCTCAAAAAATCTCATTTCAGTTAGTAAATTGGCTCATGAGAATAATGCCTTCGTTGAATTTCATCGTGATTATTTTTTTGTCAAGGATCAAGTCATGAAGACAAAGCTACTTCAAAGTCCATGTAAGAATGGACTCTACCAACTACCTTCAACGCTGTCTCCTTCTAGTCACAAAACACTTCTCCTTGGTGAGCAAGAAAGCACAGATCAATGGCATCAGTGGTTTGGTCACACCTCTAGTCATATTGGTCGTTTCATTATCAATCAAAACCAATTGTCAGTAAGTTCAAATAAAGACTTTAGCATTTGCGACGCTTGTCAACAAGCTAAGAGTCACCAGCTTTCTTTTCCTACTTCAAAGTCAGTATCCAAGTTTCCCTTAGAACTCATTTATTTTAATGTATGGAGACCTACAATTAAGTCTGTTAATGGACATTCAGATTATGTGAGTTTTGTTAATGATTTCAGCAAATTTACTTGGATTTTTCCTATCTCTAGCAAATTTGATGTTGAGCAAATATTTCTTCACTTTCAAAAACATGTCGAAAGATTACTCAATAGGAAAATTCAGTCCATAGAGACTGATCAATAGGGGGAGAATATTGAAAGCTCAACACTTTCCTTCAATATCAAGGAATCACGCATAATAACTCTTGTCCCCACACTCACCAAGAAAACGGATTTGCTGAACATATATAAACACAGGCACATCGTTGAGACAAGTCTTGCCCTCCTTGCGCAATCCACCATGCCATTGAAAGAAAGATGACGCCAGTAAGCATAGCCAAAAACATTAAGGAAGTTATAATCTGGCTTGACATGAAAAAGACGTTCCAAGGGAGATCAATTACCTTTGTGTTTTTCTTTTGGAATAAAAGATCAAGCTTGAAGGAATGCTATGCAAAGATGAGCTCCAAGCACTCGTTAAAAATCAGACCTGGACTCTAATCCCTTGACAACCACATATGAATGTGATTGGCACAAAGTGGGTTTATCGTATTAAAACTAAGCCTGATGGTTTTATTGTAAGACACAAAGCAAGACTTGTAGCCTAATAAATGTAAATTTTGTGGTCAAACATGTTGACTTTTTGTCAATTTTGATCATAATTTTCTACCTTATCACTCAATATTTTGGGCTGATTCTTGCTTTGATCCTTTATTTTGTAGATTGGTGAAGCGGACCGCAACATTGGAATGGCCACGGGATGAGTGGAACGAAAAACAGGAATGCAAAAGTCAAGAAAATTTATAACCGTGAGGCCTAGGCCCCAGGAGTGAGGCCTAGGCACCACAATTCAAAAGCTTGCTGCTTGAAAAATGCACCCTGGAGACTTAGGCGCCAGTTGAGGCCTAGGCCCCAGGCACCTACGAGCCTGGAGGCCTAGGCGCCTAAGTACCCCTCTTGGGGCTTAAGCGCCAGAGTACCTGCGAGTCTGGAGGCCTAGGCGCCCAAGCACCCCCTCCTGCGGCCTAAGCGCCAGTCACCCAGGAAAGTAGTCCCCTACCTCAAATTTGAACTCAAGCTTGCTATTGGCTAAAGATTTCTATCTAAATGGTTTGGTGAGTGAAAGGGACACCTCCAAGGGATAGAAGAACTTGGAACCTAGCAAAAGAAGAAAGCTTCATCTTCATCTTCTCATCTTAGACTTAAGTTTTTTTATCACCATTTCTTGTATTTCTTTATCTTCCTTGGGAGCATTTATGGATTTTTGTTTGGAGAAGGTTTGGAGGACTTGAAGACTTGTAGGAGCCTTGAGGAATCAAGAATCTAGAGTCTATTGGGTTCCTTCTTGCCTTCTTTTATCTTGTATTTAGACATGAATGCTCTTTTATGTATTTTCATGTTTATGTTTAGTTTGATTATGGAGTAGTTTTCTTTACACTTTCTATGGTTGTAGCTTTTTGAATTGGTTATGTTGGATGGATTAATGGCTATTTGACTTTGGTTTTCCTCCATTTCTTGTTTACTCTTCTCCTTGAGCTTATTGTTGTGTTGATTGATTAAGGGCCTTAGTCAATTGCATCTTAGATTTCTTTTAAACTATTGGAAAAGATTAAAAGGAATTAGAATTAGGAGAAGAGTGTAGTGGTCATGGGCTTGTTGGGAGACTAGTCTAGGACACTAGGTGAAGGTAAATTGAACTTATAATGCCCCTCTTGAACTAACAATTTGGATGAGAGTCCATTCTAGTATAAGTTTGGGAGAGTGACTTTTTCACTTGGGAGAGTAAGGGCCCAATTAGTTAATTAACTTCACCAACAAGTAAAAAAACCAAATTATTAGCCTTAATTCACTAGCTAACCAAGTCAAATAGTGAAAACCATAGGAAGTGTGTTTTATTAATTAACTAGAAAAACTCTAATTTGCATTGTATTTGTTGTTTTTGTTTAGTAGTAATTTAAGTAAAGTTGCAAACTTAGTTATTTTCATAGTGAGTAAATCATCAATTGTTGCCTGTTTAGTTAAAGTGAGTCTCAAGGTAGTGATAATTAGCAAACAATATAAATCAATCTTCATGGGATCGATACTCATTCACCCTAGCTACACATGTCTCGTGCGCTTGCGGATTAGGGTTAGAAAACTCACAACATGGCCTAAGGTTTCAGTTAACAAGCAGGTGTTGATTATGGTGAAACCTTTAGTCTCGTTGTTAAACTTACGACAATACGAACAATTTCGTCCATTGCTGCCTTAAAGAACTAGACCATCCGCCAGCTGGAGTACAAAATGCCTTCCTTTATGGCTTGCTCAATAAAGAAGTTTACATAGCACAACCTCAAGGCTTTATGCACCCAAAATTCCCAGGGTATGTCTGTAAACTCAAAAAGGCTATTTATGGTCTTAAACAAGCCCCATGTGCCTGGTTTTCACGGTTGAGCTAGACTTATTGAATATGGTTTTTTTCGTCCAAAGCTGATCCTTCTTTCTTCATTTTGCACAAGGAAAATATGATTATTTACATGCTCATTTATGGTGATGATTACAGTCAATGATGTAATCATCACCAGTTCTAAACCTGTAACAATTAATGATACCATTTGCAAGCTACGTCATGATTTCCCAGTGAAAGTTTTGGGTAAATTACTTTCTTGGCATTGAAGCTATTCATTTTCCTACTGGACTTCTCCTATCACAACGAAAATACATTGTTGACCTCTTAGCTTGCAACAACATGTCAAAAGCCAAACCAGCAGTCACACCCATGTTAGCAAGTAACAAACTTTCTAGTGAGCAAGGCACGACATTATCTAATGCTTCCTTGTATTGAAGTGCAGTTGGAGCCCTTCAATATCTCACGCTCACACAGCCTGATATCTCATTTGCCATTAATAAAGTTTGTTAGTTTACACATAAATTAACCATTACACATTGGTCTGCTGTGAAATGAATTCTTCGTTATCTCAAACATACACCCCATCTCGGTTTGTATATTTGGCAATCTCAGCTCAACACATTAAGTGCCCTTTTTAATGCTGACTAGGCAGGATGTGTAGATGATCAAAGATTGACCAACAAGTATGGCATTTTTCTCGATCGTAACCTAGTTTTGTGGAGCTCAAGAAAGCAAACAACTGTGGCACATTCCAGTACCGAATCTGAATACAAAGCTCTAGCAAATGCCACAGCTGAAGTTATCTGATTACAATCTCTCCTTTCTAAGCCGGGCACCCCTCTTGTAGCTCCTCCCATTCTTTGGTGTGACAACCTTGGAGCAACATACCTAACACTCAATCCCATCTTCCATGCATGCACCAAGCATATCGAAATAGACTTTCACTTCTTACATGAACGAGTTGCAACAGGGAACCTTCAAGTTTGGTTTATTTCAAACAATGATCAGCTTGCAGATGTTCTAACTAAGCCACTACCTTGGCACTCCTTCACTCTCTTTCGTGACAATTTCAATGAGCGTGGCAGACTGTTGACATTACGGAGGGATGTTAACAATATATACTAGATAATACGAGATAATAGTAGACTCTATCTCTAACTTTACCTTTTGTTTATCTCTTCCTATCACTTGTATTTATCTTCCTGTTGTACTTTTATCACTTGTACATCTATATAAACTTTATTGGCTGGCCACTAGTGTGTCGTAGCCAGACTTTGCAATCCATCGCTTGTGTTAGTGTTTCTTTACGTATCAACCGGTAATGTTTAATTTCCTGATCGGAGTGATATATAAATAGTTATGAAAGCCGGTACTTTGGGCAAATGGTTTTTTCACAATTAAAAAAAATCAATATTAATTCTTAGAGTAACACATGTACTTTGAAAACGATTTAGGAGCGACATGTGGCGACTTTCTATTATACCCCTGGATAGACATACGTGTCACACGAAGATTGGCTGTTAGTTTGCTTCAAATTAAAGAAATGCTTTAAAATTTTAAATTCTCGTATTCCTGAACATAACACATGTCCAGCTAATGTAAAATTTTAATTCCATTTTTTTCCGATGAACATGCCATTACCCCTCGTACTACCAGAATCTATTAGTCGGTTTAATGCATTATTAATTTAGCAATTTAATATTATCTAAAGTGATGCAGTTATATGCCATTTTTTTGGCCCAATTTCTCATCTTCCTAACTGCAAAACCACCAAGACTAACTGTCTTACAACCCACTTCCCCCTACCCTCTACGGCTTTCTTAGTAACCATCCCTCCCTACTACGGTGCCACTTAATGTTGTTACAGTTACACAAGTCAATATAAAAACCAAAGAGAACAAAGCATAATTTTACAGTTTACATTCTTGAGAGAATAATTGAAATTACAATGCTTTTCCATTTGTTGAAAGGATCATCGATGACCTTCTGCCAGCTATCTCCCTGCAATTATTGCTCCATCTAAACCGTGCAATTGGTGCCACCTACAACAGGCAAAGGTTGTATAGGTTTAGAAATAGTGCTCATTTACCAAACAGTAGCGAAGAATCTCACTTGTGAATGCATTTTATACAGAAATCACTACTTTCAACTAACACAGAAGGATTTTGCAAGGAAGGTGTTCCACAGTTTTCAATAAATATCCTTGTGCCTGTCTAAATTAATGATTCAAGCATTTAAACTGTACATATTAAGCTCTGGTTATTATAAACCTACTCGAGCGCACCAACCCACGCAGTAACAGTAGTCTGAAGCACTTTCCAGATTCTTATTTAGTTATTACCATGTTTGACGATTTGCATTTAAGATGTGTGATGCTTTTTTTTTTGTAAGTGTAAAACATTTATTTGGGACTAAATGTGTATAGCAGAAACTAGCCATAAAACATCAGCACTATTAGGTTGTGTATGTTTGTTGGTCTCTGTATATGCTTTAGACTCCTAACAATTCCTATTGGATATTAGTAATTGTACGTACCATTAATGTTATTCATCTCCCAACCTTCTCTATGACTTTTTGGAACTCCTTACGACCCTTCTTTTCTTGGGTTTAAAAGTAAACCATTAGTTAACAAGTTACATGAAACCTAATGGGGAAAATTATGATGTCAACGTTGTGCGGAAACAACACTTTCACCTTTTTCAGAGCACCACTGCCGCCTGGGGCTGCACGTGTAGTTCATGTGCCAATGCATCAATGGAGAATCGTTGACAACCCTGCCGTCAATATCTGCTATTGGTACTAAACAAATGTTTCCAACGAAGGAAGTAAAATGAGGCTTTATTCTGTCGGGACGAATTTAGGGTTTCAAAACATTTGCAACAAATCTATCAAAATGTCTTCCTCGCAAAAAAAGTTGATTTTGAATACTCTAATCGGATGATGGAGGAGAGTAAAACAACATTAAAACAACCTAAATTTGCGTCCGAAATTTTTTTTTTTTGGAAAATACCAAATCTACTTGTAAGACTGCCTTGGTCACAAAAACTGAAAACGGTGAGGATAACCTATCGATTACAGGAATCGGGAGACTTTTCTGAAAAAGGACCGTTGTATACGGTGGATCAGACGCCAGAAAATATGAAGGGATGGCAGCGACGTCAATGGAAAACTCAAGCCCATGTCCACTCGTCGCCGGGAAACACATAGCAACAACGGCTACCGGCCAGGAAATAGAAGAAGTGGCGGCGACTCTCAAAGAAACTCAGAATGTTTTTGAGAGAAGGGAGAGAACAGCAGAGGGAGGAAATAGAAAGAGAAAGGGTCACAAATGTCTGCTCTCCGAAAAATTCGCTACTTATACTAAATTTTTTTCCATAAATTACACTCCCTCCCCTGTTTTATTCTCCAGTGTTTAACATTAACCCATTTTTTATATTCCACTTTCAACTTTGCCCCCAGTGTTTTAAAATTAAAATTTCCTCTCCCCCTTCCACCCTTCTTGAAACACTGGTTCGTACCTCGTATATTCGGCTTCTCCAAATTCCCGCAATGCTTGGTACAAATTGTTTGGTGGGCCATCATTTTATATATATCCAATGTGTTCATAAATATAATATTTCGTACATATACTAATTTATTACATATACCGCTTTTAAAATATTAATAGTTCTCCTTTTATTTGCTTCATTGTACTTAAAAATAAAAACACATTCTTCCTATCTTGTGAATAATTTATGATGAAAAAATAGTTAATGATAATTTTTTAAAAGTTTACATCAATTCTTTTTCTTCCCATTTTAACCTTACATCAATTTTTGTAACATTACTTGCCATTTTATATTTCTCTTGTCATTATTCCTTTACCACTTACCCAAATTTGTTCATTGGCTCAAACTTATTGATTAGGCCCATTTTGTAATATTTATATATTTTATCCTTACTTCTTACTCATTTTTACTAACAGATGTCGACTATTACCATAAACGTATTTCAAAAAGTATATAAATAGGGAAATTCAAAAATATCCAGCTAGGGTAATAATATTTCTTTTATCTTCCTTCTATAATTTCCTTTTTAATTGGATTTTTTTCTAACACTATATTCTCATAGTTATTAATTACTTTCACATGATACTTTTCTCAATACAATTTACTCTTTAAAAAATTATTTTCATATTTTTTTTATTATCTCCACCGACCATGAAGTCCCCCTCTCACTTTCTAGATATACTACTTCACTGTGCTACGACTACCCATTGATGCTATTGCCCTCATTCTCTCAAAAGTGTTATTCAACTACCTAAAAAGGTAATGCAATGATTATTTCACAAATGGATAATAGAAAAAATTCGGCTACTTGAATCTTAGGCATTAGTTGTGCACTGTTATTGGGACACAAATGTTTATATGAACTACTACCCGTCTATGAAACTAGTTTAATAGTAAAGCAATGCAATTTCAGCAGTATACACTCTAAACAGATCAGCTATATATAAGTTATATTATTAGCTTAAAACTGTGTGCTGCAAGATGCAATATACTATTAATCCAGCTTATCTTTGCTAGCCAATGGAAGTCGTCAAACATACAGAGGTAACAGAAAATTGGAAACAGTAATTAATATACTATTAGAATTCCAAGTACTATTTAAGCACTTCCAAGTTCTATCACCTGGCAAACTATATGCATGATTCGGCATGCTTGTAGGAAATTAATTTGTGGGCGGGAACGATGGAGTACTCAAAGTCTCCACAATATATGTAGTAGCTCCTTATATATTCATGTGTGATTAATTAAATTTAATCACTAGGACTAGTTAGGACGAACATTACTTGTTAACATAATTAAACAACACGGCACATGTTCGCCGAACCAGAAGGCTGGATTCTGAAATGAACCATAAAAGCTTAATAATTTGCTGGGTACTGATAAAAACACTACCTTTTTTTAGAGACTTTGAAGATTTGCCCTGCACTAACATGGCAACAGAAAGTGAGAGATCCATTACATTGAGCTACCTCTCTAAAACAAGACAAATTATGATCAGGTTACGAAAGATCCTATCTACCTAGGACGGCGACATAACGGTCACTTGCAGAAATCGATGATACCGACCGAAATGAATGGTAACTGACAATAACTTGGGAACAAAGGAAGAAACCATTACAATACTAGGGAAGGGAAGAGCGTGGTACCAGAAAATACGACGTCGTACTGCTTTGAAGTTTGGACTTAAAAAGCAGTCTGCCCTTGATGCAGTAAATATATACTTCATTGTTCCAGATTCTTTGCACAATTCATTTTTTAATAATTAATTTATAATTTTTTATTTTCAACATTTTAGTATATAAATGAAGAACTTTTATATAAGAATGATAAATCAATACATATAATTTCTAAATATATATTTTTTTAAAAATTTTTTTAATAAATACTAATATGAATAAATTTAAGTCAAATTATATAAAAAAATTAAATGATATAAAAAATATGGGACGGAGATAGTACTTTTCAATCTTACATTTTGTAGATGGTGTTGTGAAGCGAAGGAAGTAGTGGTTGTCGACGTGAAGTGGGATTTACAAGTCTGAAGTTGTTGCTGTACTCTAGTTCTTCTCTTCTGTTGAGAATTGAAACATGCATGTGATCACGAGATGGGACTGGAAGGGACGGGACGAAAGATTTTTGTGCTGGTAAGTAATTATAATGGCATCGATCAGACAGCTGCGTGTATGGTCCAACAAAAAAAAAGGCCTACTTTCAGAATTAGTCTCACGTTTACAGAAACCAAAGGCAAAGCTACCCTTGCTTTTTGCCCACATCTGTTCTTCTATCCTACGTGGTACCCGATCCCTGCCTAAAACTCGAGTGGAGTTTGTTCTTATATATGATGCTATGCAATTATCTCGTCTCGATATTATTCTAGAATGAATTCATCTAAATAAAGAGCCGGCCCTATTCTTATATTTGCCTATCTAGAATCCTGAAATCTTCAACAAAATTCAGAGTCACAACCAACTTAATAAGTAAAGCTACATAGTTTTTAAATCTAACACAGCCGTCCGTTCAGACTTTTACAAAATTTTACACACATTTATTGAAGGTACATATGAAGTAATGAAGACTAAAAGGATACTTGCTAGAACCCAAACTAATGGAGGAGCTCACTGGCAAATTAAAAATGTGGAAGACACTTGAGACCAGCCAGCATAGATTCTGACCTGAATCTTTGGCTTAAATATTCCTACCACTTCCCAGCATGTATACATATATAGTTCAAAACAAGCACAGTTCATTAGTGTGTTTTTGTGCCTATATGGATTCCATCATGGGGGGCTTGTGGTGGCGTAAGGGCTCAGTACTGTCATGTTGTAGGTCTATCACTTTTCCTAATTAGTTTTTACAATATTCTTGTGGATCTCAATATTAACTTGCAAGAACACTGCTACTAAGAAAAGGCCATTTTCCAACAGCCTTGTGTTGGAAATATAAGGTCTTGTGCTGAAAAATTAGATTTTCTAATGTGAGGTCATTGGAAACTGGTGTGTTGGCAAATTATGCGTTGGAAAAAAAATTCCTAATATAAAATATTATTCCACCTAATACAAAATATTATTACTCCTAATAACATGTTCTTTCACTTAATTTTTGCCAGCGACTAACTGAGAAGGTAAGATGATGGGAGGGCGGCCGACGAGCGAGGTGAGAATGACAGGTGGACTCGACAAGAACAGCGAACTAGATTTGCAAACTCAGCGGGCCAGGGAGAGAAGTGAAGAGTGGGCGATGAACGGTCGTAAAGCAATGAACGGTGAGCAGTGATAATCAAAGCAATCAAGATAGAGAAGAGCTTCAACACGACAAAAGAAGTGATAGAGGATATGGAGAAGATGAGTGATGGAGGAGACTGGCGGAAGAGATGAGAGGAGATGGGTGATGGAGGAGATGAGAGGGATGAGGGTTTGCGAATCAGAATCGGAGGCGAAGGGCAACAAGAGGTAGATGAAAGGGCAAGGCAAAGGAGAGGGAGGGGTTAGATAAGGGTACATATAGCTAGGGTTAGGTTAGGCTAAATTAGTTTGACCTAATGGATATATGTGTGTGAGTTCGTTCTTCAACTCTGGGTTTCGAAGAGATGGGCCTTGAGCCTGTGATTGGATGCCCTGATCCCGGAGGAGCTGAATCTATATATTGCCTTTCAAGGCTCCTTACCTGGCATCATAAATTATTATTATTATTATTATCGTTTGTAAAAAAAATATTTTGAAAATATTACTGTACTTTTTAAAATTTTGAAATTTGTTGGACCAATAGTAAACTTTTCCAACAGCTTTTGCGTTGGAAGTTGAAAATTTGAAATTTCCAACAGCCTTTATGTTGGAACCTTTCCCACAACTCAAGACATAAAAAATTTGAGTGTTGGAAAATACATGTTGATTAGTAGTGGAAGTAATTGTAAGTGCGGAAATAAGTTTGTTTTTATCATTTTCGAGTTGCTGAAGCATAATAGTTTCAGTCGAAAAATATCAAAATCACCTCATCCGCATTCCTCTGTGTAAGCGTCGTACAACTATATTGTTAAATTCTTACATAAAAAAAATTAATTGTAGATTATTCAAAAGTGTTTATCTGGATATATACTTTTCTTTTTCTGTTTTTTTGCTAAACTTGATCACTACTTGAAAAAAAAAACTTCAAAATGTTCGAAAAGTACTTTCAATTTGTTTTATTTCTAAAACATGTATATGATTTTTTTCTTTTACTTTAAAAACTATGTAAAAAGGCTTAATTCTTTGCGTTCAAAAAAATATAGATTTTCAATTGTTATATAACCAGAGTGGATAATCAGTAAAAATACAAATAATGCATTAATAATACATATTTAATCCTAAAATGAACACATGCTTTTATATGTTTCTACTCAATTCACAAATGATAATGTTTTGTTTCGATTGCCCTTCAAACTTTTCAAATCATACTCAACTGGTGACTCAGTCTGAAAATCAATCTAAATTATAGACAAAATCAATTGAATAGTACACCGAAATTGTATAGTAATGGAGTTATTACTTGACATGAGCCTTTTCATGCTGGCTTCGGCAATCCACAAGGACCTAGCGTTGAGGAGTGAGAATGCGGAGGATAATATTCGTGTTGGAACGTTAAACTGGGAGCAAAGGACACTACAAGAGAGGAGGGAAAAATCGACCAATAGTTCAATTGTTAATACGCATTTTGATGACTGAATAAAGCAATCGACAAATTCTTGGTCGCCATAATTGAACAACTGTTGTTACGACCGAACTCAGTGATCGAAAGGGCAGTCGCCAACTGATCACAAGGAGCGATTGACTATATAGGTCAAATACGTTGCTACCGATTTTAGATACCATATTCAAATTTTTTGCTTAATGATTTCAAATACCTAGATTCAAAATTTAACCTCGACTGTAGAAAATGACTAAGATACTTACTTAAGAATCAGTCGAGAAGGTTGTGGGCTGCCCTAAATCATGCAACTGACTAGTTCAGTTGTTATAGTAGTGACTGCCATGATCAGTCGCAATATTAAGAGTTTTATTTTTTAAGCAAAATATATTATTTTAATATATTTTTTATTTAATAAATTTTATTTAATTTAATTGATTATTTATTTCATTTTTATTTAATTAATAATTACATTAAAATTGATATGAATATTAACTTATTTTAATTATTAATAATAAAATAATCAAATGATGAAATTAAAATTTAAACAAAATACATTTAGATTAATATAAAAGTCAACATAAATATCAAAATATAAAAGTCAACATAGTACAATATTTTTACATAAAATAACAATAAAGAAGCAGGTGTAATTATCCAAAGTGAGATGCTAAGATGCAAGATCCTGAGTCTGATACTCAGTGGCCTCAATGTCAAATCTACTCGGGGTAGGCTGAGAATTAGGTACCTGGCTCTCATCTTGAGCCTGCTGAGACATACAGGGTAACTCTGGGACATAAGGTTGTTGTGTTTCACCATGCTTGTGTGTCGTACGCCATCCTGATGATGGCCCACTCGATACCATTAAAAGTTTCATGCCGCGGTGCTCATGTGTCGTGTGTAACTAGGTGACAGCCGAGTCGATCTTGATGGATGCTTTATCTCACCATGCATGTGAGTCACGTGTGATCTCGATGTCGGCCTACTTGGTCTTGATGAGGGCTGATAAAATGTCAGCTACGATGTGTGCTAGGGTATTGACATATAGGGATAGGACCTAGAAGGCGCGGTATAGAATCCCGATATCCTTACATATAGTCTAGTGGGCATGGGATGGAATCCCACCATCCCTGTATACGGTCCGGAGGGGCAGAGGATGGGATCCTGCTCCTCTTGACCTTCCACCTACTAAGCCAAGATCAATAACTTGTAGTAGGTTGCCCTGAGATTGCATCTGGCCGAGGGTCACCATTAATGAAGCCATGAGCGCGGAGCTTACTCGAGACGGCATTATCATTTGTATCATCACGTCTATCCTCAAATCCATTTAAGACTGTATCGTTCGCATTTTCTCTTCTATCCACTGTTCCATCATCTAATGAACAACATGTAACTCACCTTTAAGTACGGCATTCTCCTCATGCAGTTGCTCATTCTGGTCCACCAAGAAGCCCGAAATAGGAAATTAAGATGGTATCGCTCAGGGAAGGCCATCATTTACAGGACCCTTGTCCACACTCCCTTGTATGGACCACCGACCACTCGACTCCAGCACTCTTCATAAAACTCTGGATACCTAGACAGATCATCCCCATACTTCAGTCTAAGCTCCGAGTCATACCTCTCCTATACTTCTCCTAATATTAATAGCATGTTGCCTAACAATAAGAGATTGTATAAATATAATATCAATAGCATATTAATTAATTAAATATATATAAAATATACCGATGCATTTATGTACTGCTGTGAAAAGCTCTCCTCCAAATTGCGTGATCCTTTCCTCATTGGCATACACCTAATGAAATCATCGAATGTTGGGGCCCTATTATCCTTCACCTGTTTCAGTAAATAAAAGGGTAACAATAACTGTAACTAAAACTTAAAATTTAAAATTAAATAAAAACCTTATTTTTTCAAAGATTCATGATCTTACCATCCTATCCCAAGCCATCTGATTCGTTAGTGAACTCAAAGAATTTTTGGGCCCCACCAAACCCATAGGCGTATTCTTGGCGAGCTCCAAAATATTCAAACTTTGTGATTAGGGTATGCAAGCAATGAAGGGTACTTATAAATTAAGAAAAATATTGCCATTAGGTAAACATTTTGTACCCTATCGCTTTTCATGACCTTGCTCTCGTGCTTCCATTCATCTAAGGCCTAATGGTGGCATAAAGCCTCATAGTACTTAGGCAAAATATTACTAGGACAGAAGGGAATAAGACGTCTATAGTACACGGTGGGGTAGAAGTCTTCAGCTAGGTGTTTCTCAATCACATCAATTCTCACATTATTTAGTCTGTTCTTGTAACTTCTATGCATCACATAAAAAAACTACTTTACTATGGCATCGTGATCTGTCGGATCCCAATGGAAACTTTTCTGAAACCAGTAAAGTTTACCGAATCACTAGATTTTTCTATTTAACTAATCTACCATTAATTAGCCCTAAACTACTATAAATAAAACATATTCGACCATTAATGAACCCTAACCTACCATTAATTAACCCTAATTTACCAGTAAAAACCCTAATATACCATTAATTAACCTTAAACCCCAAACACTAATATACCATTAATTAACCCTAAATTACCAAAAAAAATAACCTAATCTAATGCAAATATACAACTAAATATGTTACTAATTAATTAAGGAATTAAAGAAAGAAATATTTTGGTTCCAACTATGATAAATACTCATGACCTCTCTATTGTTGAATCGTCTGCTAGTAAGGTGTATCGTCTTTGAAAAATGTCCAAGAGATGACTTTGCATTTCCTCTGTAATTACTTGTTGAGAAGAATGCTGCAATTCAAATTAAGCAACAATTACCATTAATGTTTCAAACTATTATTAATTTTTAAAATATATTAAAATTTGATATAAACAATACTTATGAAATAGGGCTCTATCAACCCCCGATGATCTGCCTCATGCACTGATGGAGGGTCCTTGTTAGTCACGTTGTGGCTCTCATCAATCGCATGTGCGTCCTCGATGTATTGCCCTTAAAAAGTATCTAATAGATGACTTTGCATTTCCTCCGTAATTACTTGTCGAGAAGAATGCTCTGACTCAAATTGAGCAACAATTACCATTAATGTTTTAAACTATTATTAATTTTTAAAATATATTAAAAATTGATATAAACAATACTTATGAAAGGGGGCTCTATCAACCCCCGATGATCTGCTTTATACATCGATGGAAGGTCTTTGTCAATCACTTCGTGGCTCTCATCAATCGCATGTGCATCCTCGGTCCCGATACAAGGGTGGCCAAACTGTTGGTTCTTTAAAGTAGACTCAGAAATACTAGATGGAGAAGCATGGAGGACACTCAGAAAGTCAAAGCCTAGCCTGAACTGCATGCCGGGAAGAGTAGAATGTTGCTGACCCTAACCACCGCGCTATGCACAGCCTCTACCTCTATGTGAACTAGGCTGAAAGGCAGAGAATGAGGTGTACTGACTATGATGGCCTAAGTCACCAAGACCACCAGGCAATGACCAACCTCGACCCCGGTTAGCACGATCCATAACCCAAAATATATAAACATAATAATATATAATTAACACTAACACTAACTTAATAATTATAATTAACAATTTAATAATTTAACACAAATTAAAAATAATAATTTAATAATTTGACACCAATTTAATGTAATTTAAACATCTAATAATTTAACAATAACAATTTTACACTAATTTAACACAATTTAAAACCCTAACACTAATAATTTAATACCAATTTAGCAATAACAATTTTACACTAATTTAAGTAATTTAAAACCCTAACACTAACAATTTAATATTTTAACACTAATTTAACAATAACAATTTAACACAATTTAAAACCCTAACACTAACAATTTGACCACAAAATGTAACACTAACAATTTAATAATTTAACACTAACCACACAATTGAACACTAATAATTTAACCATAACACTAACAATTTGATTAACAATGTTGGCTAAAAACCACCCAAACCCACTCAAATCCATTCAAACCAAAACCTAAACAAAATCCTAAGCAACACCTATGGTTGACTCAAGCAGAACCCCAATGACACAAAAAGATAAAGCTGCTTGGACATGAAGAACTCAAACAAAACACACAATAAGATAAGAAAATGGAGTTGTTGGCTGGACAAGTAAAAACTCACTAAATTCATGAGAGAAGATGAAAAGAAGAGCAAATTCTATGCACCTCCCAGCCTCCAGACTTGGTATTGAGAAAGGATCACCAAGAATGGTTGAAAAGAGAGAAATGTGTGTGGGTGAGAGAGATATGTTTGAAATGGTGAGACAACAAAGAAAAGAAGATAGGAAGTTAATAGGTTTCGTTAGAGCGACTGAACTCTGACATAGTCAATCACGAGGTTTAAGAAGACCAAAATACCCTCATTTCGCTATTGTACTTCAGTCGGTAAAAAGTCAACTTGGACTGTAATGTGTGGCAACGTCGGATTTTCGGGAGTCGCCACCAATCTGTTTACCTAGGTCGATTGGTCACCTTAAATATTGGTCTGCGAGAGTTCGGGGGTTCGGGAGTACGGTTACGTTAAAACAACTTTGTTAAAACGCCCAAAAATTGGCACCTTAGTTGATTTTAATTTTGTTTCGCTTTGCTTTTAAATAATTTTCAGTTAATTTAGAGATTTTAACTGAATTAGTCAAAATGTGGATTTTTAAGTTAATTTGTATAAAATTTTATACTTCCGAACCATGGACTCTGCCGAGTCATTTGGACACGGAAGATTTTGATTCCGAACCATGGACTCTGCCGAGTCATTTGGACACGGAATTTGGTGAAATTTTAAACAATTTTATCCATATTGTAAAAATATGGATTTTTTTATCTTTTTATTTAATTTATTTATTTTAAAAAGTTTGATATTTTCCAAACCGTATATCCTGCCGGATCATCCGGATATGGAAATTAAATTTAATTTATTGTTAGTTATATAATTATTACTTTTATGGAATTAATTATTAGTTTAATTACTAATTCGTAATTCTTTTTGTTATAGAATTTTTAGATAAAAAAATTTTATTTTTTATTTTCTTTCTTTTCTTTTTTCTCTTTTCTTTCTTATATTTTTCTTTTCTTTTTGATTTAATCTTTCCTTTCTTTTCTTTCTTTTCTTTCTTTTCTTTTTCTTATCTTTCTTATCTTTCTTTTCTTTTCTTTTTCTTGTCTTTCTTATCTTTTTCTTATCTTGTTTTAGTTTTCTTTTTGTTTTCTTGTTTAATGAAAAATATTTATTATTTTAGTGGATTTAAAAGTTATATTTTAAATAAATCAGTAAAATATAAAGTCTTAATTTTCATGTATTTTTTTTAAACAAGTTTTATTTTTACTGGATAAAAATAACTATTAAAATTAATTTTAACTTTTTGTTATCTTTAAAGAATTAAAAACATGTATATAAAAATAAAAATAATTGGCTTTTTTAAAAATGATTTTTATTAGCCTTAATAATTAATTACAAAATAATCTTCTTTTAATTTTCATTTATTTATTAATTAGTAAAGGGTAAAGGTGAATTAAATAAAAAATTATATAAAGAAAAAAAAATTAATAATAATAAAGTGGGGCTTTTTGGCCATCCACTTTAAAAATAATAATAAATGTTAGCAAAGTTAATTAAATTAATTGTTAAACAACAATAATAAAAAGTTAGTCAAGTTAATTAAATTAATTAATTAACAACAATAATAAAAAGTTAGCCAAGTTAATTAAATTAATTAATTATCAACAATAATAAAAAGTTAGCCAAATTAATTAAATTAATTAATTAACAACGATAATAAAAAGTTAGCCAAATTAATTAAATTAATTAACAACAATAAATAAAAAGTTAGCCAAATTAATTAAATTAATTAACAACAATAAAAAAGTTAGCCAAATTAATTAAATTAATTAATTAACAACAATAATAAAAAGCTAGCCAAGTTAATTAAATTAATTAATAACAATAAATAAAAAGTTAGCCAAATTAATTAAATTAATTAACAACAATAAAAAAGTTAGCCAAATTAATTAAATTAATTAATTAACAACAATAATAAAAAGCTAGCCAAGTTAATTAAATTAATTAATTAACAACAATAATAAAAGTTAATTAATTGTTAACAACAATTATAAAAGTTAGTAATAATGCAAAAATTAAAAGGTTAGTAACAATAATAGTATTAAAAGTTAGTTGTTAGTAAGTTAATAACATCAATAAAAAAGGGGGTTAGTAATAAACAAATAATAAACAAACAAGTAAAAATTAAAAGGGTTAGTAATTAATTCTGCAAGAATAAAATACAAAGTTAGTGACCAAAGTGAAAGAAATTGAAAAGATGAAGGATTAAATGAGAGTTGTACCTTTGATTTTAAATTCTGAATTCTGAGAAATGGAAACAGAGGGCGCGCGACAGGGGGGAAGAAGATGGCTTAATCGTCAAAATGAAAAGTTTTGAGATTTTCTGAGGAAAGGAAGGAGAGCTAGGGACTAAGGCTGTAATTTTTTCTATTTTAAAAAAACGGGGCTCTAAGCTTTTCTTTCTATTTTTCTCTGTGTTCAGCACAAAATTTGGGGGGCTATTTATAGGGGAAGTTTAGCTGAACTGTTGATGGATAAATTAATAAAAAATTTCAAACTTATCTCTTAAATTGGTACAATGACAATTTTAGTCCTTTACGTCTCTCAGCCTCAGGATAAGTTCCTGAAGCTTCTGATTTTGACAATTTTGTCGTTTTCTGTCAATTTGAGCCAAAAACGTCGGCAGGCTCAAAATTTTATGTGACAAACTACCAAATGCTCCTGGAACTTTTAGAATTTGTCAATTTTTTCCGAAACTTCTCAATTTTGTCATTTTTACCTCAAACTTTTAATTTTTTGTCATTTTTTTCATGAAATTTTATTTTATTTCAAACATACACATATTCACACATATATCATTTTAAATCAAATTTTCACAAAACAAAAATATATTTTAAACTAATTAATTTTTTTTTTAATAATAATAGTAATATATATTTTTTTTTTAAATTAATTTTTTTTAATAAAATTTTTTTCAAAATTTTAAAACACCCGGACGAAATTGGGTGTCAACAGCTGCCCCCCTTTGCATGCTTCATGGGACATGATGTATGCAAAGTCGTTACCAAATTTCGTCCGGCTTAGGTAGGCATTGAGAATGTTCTCGCCGCCCAAACAGTAAGGTTTAAGGAAAGGTCCTTAAAACCTCTAACGATAGGAAAGCTCCTATTGTTGTAAGATGGACTGATTGATTGATTATTTGTTTGAGGTTAAGGAAAGGTCCTTAGAACCTCTAACGATAGGAAAGCTCCTATCGTTGTAAGATGGACTGATGGATTGATTGTTTGTTTTAGGTTAAGGAAATGTCCTTAGAACCTCTAACGATAGGAAAGCTCCTATCGTTGTAAGATGGACTGATTGATTGATTATTTGTTTTCGAGGCAAAGGTTCCATCCTTAAAACCTCGGATTGATTGATTGATCTCGAGGCAAAGGTTCCATCCTTAAAACCCCGGATTGATTGATTGATGTCGAGGCAAAGGTTTCATCCTTAAAACCTCGAATTGATTGATTGATGTCGAGGCAAAGGTTCCATCCTTAAAACCTCGGATTGATAATTGATCTCGAGGCAAAGGTTCCATCCTTAAAACCCCGGATTGATTGATTGATCTCGAGGCAAAGGTTCTATCCTTAAAACCTCGGATTGATTGATTGATCTCGAGGCAAAGGTTCCATCCTTAAAACCCCGGATTGATTGATTGATCTCGAGGCAAAGGTTCTATCCTTAAAACCTCGGATTGATTGATTGATCTCGAGGCAAAGGTTCCATCCTTAAAACCTCGAATTGATTGATTGATGTCGAGGCAAAGGTTCCATCCTTAAAACCCCGGATTGATAATTGATCTCGAGGCAAAGGTTCCATCCTTAAAACCCCGGATTGATTGATTGATCTCGAGGCAAAGGTTCCATCCTTAAAACCCCGGATTGATTGATTGATGTCGAGGCAAAGGTTCCATCCTTAAAACCTCGAATTGATTTATTGATGTCGAGGTAAAGGTTCCATCCTTAAAGCCTCGAATTGATTGATTGTTTTCGAGGCAAAGGTTCCATCCTTAAAACCTTGATGATGAAAATTGATTATTTTCGAGGCAAAGGTTCCATCCTTAAAACCCCGATGATGAAAATTGATTGTTTTCGAGGCAAAGGTTCCATCCTTAAAACCTCGAATTGATGAAAATTGATTGTTTTCGAGGCAAAGGTTCCATCCTTAAAACCCCGATGATGAAAATTGATTCTTTTCAAGGCAAAGGTTCCATCCTTAAAACCCTGATGATGAAAATTGATTATTTTCGAGGCAAAGGTTCCATCCTTACAACCCCGATGAAAATTGATTGTTTTCGAGGCAAAGGTTCCATCCTTAAAACCCCGATGATGAAAATTGATTGTTTTCGAGGCAAAGGTTCCATCCTTAAAACCCCGATGATGAAAATTGATTATTTTCGAGGCAAAGGTTCCATCCTTAAAACCCCGATGATGAAAATTGATTGTTTTCGAGGCAATGGTTCCATCCTTAAAACCCCGATGATGAAAATTGATTATTTTCGAGGCAAAGGTTCCATCCTTAAAACCCCGATGATGAAAATTGATTGTTTTCGAGGCAAAGGTTCCATCCTTAAAACCCCGATGATGAAAATTGATTATTTTCGAGGCAAAGGTTCCATCCTTAAAACCCCGATGATAAAAATTGATTTTGAGGCTAAGGAGCTTTCCTTAGGACCTCGAGCGAAATTTATATAAAAGCAATTGAAATTGGAATAATTTTCTTCGAAAGTGTGAATTTTCATAATTGGCGAGCGCAAAGAATTAGGCTTCGATAAAACGAGTGAATCTTGATGATGACAATAACACTGACAAATTATGTAAATGGAGTGGATGTTTGGAATCAATATTCAAGGTTCATCTAATATTTTCTTCAGTAAATATAGATTCCCTTGTGAAATATGTCATCCGAATAAGGTTAAAGCTTAACTACCCCAAAATGTTATGCCTAGTAGACCTAATAGGATGCGTCTCAAGAGTAATAAAAATTACTCTTTACTCAGCCATTCCAACCTAAAGGCATTGTCGCATGGTTTTAATATCAGCATGGACGAAACTATATTATAAGATAACGAAATTCCCTGAAAAGAAAAACTGAAATATGAAAGAAAATGCTGATAATTAAAACGAAAAGACAAGAAAAACGGATCAGATCGCTTCTTCTTCCACAATGCTTCAACAGGCCAGGTAAAGGACAATTATGGGAGTGAACTGGTCGGGAAAGACTGTCGTGTCCAGTCTATTTGGATCATTGCTGGATCTGGTTCAGGAACAAAAGCTTCCATTTTATCTAGCAATTCTTCAGCAGTTGTTGCGGATATTATGATTCGTCGTGCCACCTCAGGGATAAACTTCTGCTTCACAGCACGATTCATAAAAGATAATAGACCTGCGAAGAAATAGTTAACATTTAACAGCCCAATGGGTTTTTGATGCAAATTAAGTTGGGCCATGGAAGCGATTTGGAAGACTTCTCCTAATGTGCCAAAGCCACCTGGTAGAGCGATAAAAGCATCAGCATTAAAAAGCATTTGTAACAAACGCTCTTGCAGATTTTTAATCACTAGCTCTTCTCCAATTGTGCCCCCAGAAACCGATTTCAGAGATGCAGGGATAATACCCAGAACCTGGCTTCCTCCTAAAGATGCTGCTGATGCTACAGCTCCCATTAATCCGACACTACCTCCTCCATAAACTAAGTGTATTTTTCGCTCAGCTAATACACTACCCAAATGGTTGGCTGCCTTTAAGTACTCTTCATCTTCTCCAGGAAAAGCTCCAGAAAATACACAAATACTTCGGGATTTACGAGTGGAGGTTTTTTCCATTCCTATCCTTACCCATGTGAGAAAAGAAGAAAAGAGGATATATTTATAGAGATGAAAAGATAAAGTAATAATTTTATTTTCAAGAATGGATACATTATTGCCAGCTATTCACAGTAGTCACAAGTATGACTCTGGTCAGGTATGGGTACACTATCGTTAAAAGAGGAGAAAAATTTTCAAAATAGCTGCTAGCATGTACAGTAGTCACTACTGTAGCTTACGTCAGGAGTAAGTACGTGATTGTTGGAAGAGAAGGAAAATTTTAAAAAGTGGCAGCTATATACAGTAATCATAACTGTATCTCATGTCAGGAGTGGGTACATTATTGGGAGGATAATTTCAAAAGCGACAGCTAGCATGTACAGTAATCGTGAATTTGGTTCACGTCAGGAGTGAATACATTATTACCAAAAGGGGAGGAAAATTTCAAAAGCGACAGCTAGCATGTACAGTAATCGTTACTTTGGTTCACGTCAGGAGTGGATACATTATTACCAAAAGGGGAGGAAAATTTCAAAAGCGACAGCTAGCATGTACAGTAATCGTGACTTTGATCCTCGTCTTCCACTGGCTTTGCGTCCAGTAATGGCTTCAATGCTTTCTATGAATCGGTGATTTGCATCTCATCTAGCTTTTTCACAAACTGGCAAACAGGGTCGTTTAGGGTCAGATTCCCAAGACTGTAACGATCTCGTTCTTTTTGGAAAATTATCCATAATCCAACAACCTCAAATTGCACTATTCCGCAAGAATGCGCTTCAAGAACCTCTCGAATATCTTCTAGAGATTCCTTACGCAAGCCATTCTTAATGAATCTTATTCTATCATTACGATTTCTGGTGATCACTCCTGGAGAACGACATTTATTGCCGCAAATCCACCATCCACAATTATGACAAACGCCTAGCCTCTTTGCTCTTCTTTTTTTGGCATAAGCGCTTTTACCAAAGCCGGGCATACGGGGAAAGAACGCTTCTGGAACTTCACCAGCTGAACGAACCTTAGCTTCAATTAGCCACCGCACATTATCAGGAATGCCTTTGTGCATAAATACTCTGAATCGTTCACATCTAGCTTGATAAATCTTTTTAAGAACATTTATTGGGAAGGAAGGAAAATACTTTCGTAGGGCGGAAAGAGAAGACTCCATTGATGAAGGAGGCAAAGAAAGAAATTAGTGATTGTAGGAAACGAAAATAACTAACACATATTTATAGTGATGAAAGGGATAATGCGTTAATTACACTTACAGAAGCAAGTACATTATTGTCAAAAGAAAAGACAAATGACAGCTTATATGTACAGGAATCATGACCGTGGCTCTCATCTTCCCCTGATTTATGTCCAGTAATGGCTTCAATGCCTTCTATAAGTCGGGGATTTGCTTCCCATCCAGTTTTCTTACAAACTGACAAACAGGATCGTTTAAAGTCACATTCCCAAGACTGTAACGGTTTCGTTCTTTATGGTAAGTCCTCCATAAACTGATAATTTCACCTTGCACTTTTCCACAAGAATGCGTTTCAAGAGTCTCTCGGATATCTTCCAGAGATTCCTTACGCAGGCCATTCTTAATGAATTTTCTTTTATCTTCACGATTTATGGAGATGTATCCTAAAGAGCGACATTTAGTAATACAATTCCATCGCCCACATTTATAACACACGCCTAGTCTCTTTGCTCTTCGCCTTTTGGCATAACGGCTTTTACCTAAACCGGGCATGCGGGGCATAAATGCATCTGGAACTTCACCTGCCAAACGGACCTTAGCTTCAATTATCCACTGCACATTATCGGGAATGCCTTTGCGTGTAAAAACTCTGATTCTTTCACATCTAGCAAGGTAGATCTTTTTAAGGACTTTTATTGGAAGGGAAGGAAAGTATTTTCGCAGTGCAGAAAGAGTAGAATCCATTGATGAAAGAAGAGTTTGAGAGAAGAGGGAAATGAATCAGTTATTGTGGGAGACTGGAATAACCGACTTTAGAAGTCACGAGGTATCTTATCCGCTGCTTAATCAGAAGGAAGAACACGCATTTATAGTGATGAAATGGATAACGTGTCGATTACACTTACGGGAGTAAATACATTATTAAAAGAAAAATGGAAAATTTTAAATATGATAAATTGTATGTACAGTGATTGTGACTGTGGCTCACATCTTCCACTGGTTTTACGTCCAGTAACGGGATTAACGGCTTCTATGAGTCGAGGATTTGCTTCCCATCCAGTTTTCTTACAAGCTGACAAACAGGGTCATTTACAGTCAGATTCCCGGGACTGTAACGGTTTCGTTCTTCATGAAAAATGCTCCATAAACCAAGAAGTTCACGTTGCACAGATCCACAAGAATGCGTCTCAAGAGTCAATTAGATATCATCCAACGAGTCCTTACTCAGGCCATTCTTAATGAATCGTATTTTATCTTCTCGATTATCAGAGATCATCCCTAAAGAACGACATTTAGTATTACAAGTCCACCGTCCACATTTATGGCAGACTTGTAACCTTTTCGCTCTTCACTTTTTGGCATAAGAGCTTTTGCCTATACCGGGCATGTGAGACACAAATGCCTCTGGGATTTCACCTGCCAGACGAACCTTGGCTTCGATTAACCACCGCACATCTTCAGGGATTCCTTTGTGCATCAGAACTCTTAATCGTTCACAGCGAACTTGGTAGATCTTTTTGAGAATGTTCATTGGGAGAGAAGGAAAATATTTTCGTAAGACAGAAAGAGTAGGATCCATTTTCTAGAGGGAAGTAAAAGAAAGAAGAGAGGAAAGAATCAGTTATTATGGGCAACTGAGAGAACCGACTTGAGAGTCACGGAGTACCGTATCCGCCGTTTAACCGGAAAAGTGGATCCTACTTTATTTTGGTATCATAGATATTTCTTATCTTTGATATCTCGTTAGGCATGACATTGATCCAGTCCTTGATTATTGAATCCATTGTCTGCTTTCGACGACAATATTTCTCGATATCCACGCTTATCTTTGACCATAGCTATTTCTTATCTTGGATACAGCTAAGCTGGCGTCAATTCTGTCCATTCAGGTGTAGCCTCGATTATTGAATCGGTAGCCAAGATTTTGACAATATTGTCTACTTTATATTTTTTTTTGATATCTGCCTTATCCTTGGCTATAGCTATCTCTTATCTTGGATACTACTAGCTGGCGTCAATCCTATCCTTCCAGGTGTAGCCTCGATTATTGAATCGGTAGCCAAGCTTTTGACAATATTGTCTACTTTATTCTTGAATTCCTGATGCGGGTTGGTCCCGCATATTAGCTGTGTATCCAGTGATAGATTGGTAAGAGCTGATGACATTGAGATCTCAGCTTATATTGCTGTAGCTGTGCCGTGGATGTGCTTCCCGTTTGGTCCTTGTTATGTAAAGGCTATGTATGCATGATATGAAATGCATGAATGCAGAGCATATGTAACTAATGGCTTTTTTTTTTGTATGGATCTAGTTCTTTATGTCTTTGTTTTACTGGATCCTCTTTGTGATGGCCTTCTTGGACTATCATTGAATCTCTTTATGCTTTCCAGCTTTTGTTCGCTGCCTCAAAAGCCCAACTCTTTTCAAAATCCCCTTTCTTTGACTTGTTCTTGAATTTTGGCCTCAATTTCTTTAAAGTTGGCCCGCCTCTTAATTTATATCTCTTTCGAGTACTCATCCATTGTCATGGATTTGATACCATCAAAGGCTTTACTTTCAATGTCTGCTTTGCCCATTTTCTTGTGGCCGTGCCGACACTTGTTTACCCCCATGTTACAGTCCGAATGATTGCTCTTCCTTAGACTCAGGTTCTGATCCATAAGACTTGCCCCCTTGTCTATTGAGCTTCTTTCTTGGCAGTACTTTTCTTGCGCTTAGTAGAGACTACTTTGCCCCCTTGATTATGGTGTTTATGTGGAAAGAGATATTATCTCGCCTTTGATTTAACAGAAGGTTGAGGATTTCTAGACCTTTGTGATGGCACTTGATCGTAAATTTCTCTTACAAGAACCACATCTTATTAAAGAAAGACTCAAGCTATCTCCTTACTTTTAAGTCTACATACATTAATGAATAATGGTTTGGCCTTAAAGAAAAACTTTCATCAATTTGCAAAGCTTGACAAAGTAATTTACGGTCTTTGTTTTCAATTAAAATGTCCTGCCATTCTTCCCTTTCCAACTCGAAGACATAAACTGTGCAAGGCAATAAGGTAGAAACATGATTCACAATAATAGCCTTTTAACTGAATGAGGATGATATCGAGAGGTAAATGTTAGGTGTGAGGAAAGTTAAGTTTGAATGTTTTTTTTTTTTTTTTGTGGCAGTCTTTTAGCTGAATGAGAATGATATTAAGAGGTAAATATTAGGTCTGAATAAAGTTAAGTTTGAGTGGTGTGAAAGAAGGGTCTTTTAATACTACTCGTGAACAAATTTGATTATGGTGAAAAACTCAATAGTGATGACCTCAATTTGCCACTCTTTCCAGAAAGTTAGACCTCATCTGTTGCCCCCCAACTATTGTGATCTTTATGCATGCTTGGTTTGAGGGTTGCTTTTGTGTTCTAAACCGCCTTTGCAGGTTTTCAGTCTAGAATCCATAGCTCACTTTTTTTTTTTTTTCTTTTGCTCTAGTTTGAGCCCTTTTTCCTTTTTTTTTTTTTTGTTTTTTTTGTTTCCCTTTTTTTTTTTTGTGAGCTATGGTGATGACATATTTGATAACTTTCTTGAAGTGAGATGACTCAAGTGGCCTTGCTTGCTCGTGCTTGTTCTCAGTTCTTTTTGGTTTTGAATTTTCCCTTGTTGGCTTTTTTATGGAAGGGATGAACTTTTTCCTTTTCGGAGTTTTTGTTACAGAGAACCGAGATCATAGTCTTCTTGAAATGAGATGATTCAAGTGGCCTTACTTGCTTGTGTTTGCTCTCAGTCTCTCTTTTTTTTGTTTTGAATTTTTCCTTGTTGGCTTTTTGATGGAAGGGATGAACTTTTTCCCTTTTTTTTTTTTTTTTTTTGGAGTTTGTGTTATGGAGAACCGAGATCGTAGCCTTCTTGAAGTGAGAAGACTCAAGTGGCTTTATTTGCTTCTTAGTCTCTCTTTTTTTTTTTGGATTTTTTTTGGATTTTCCCTTTAATGGCTTTTTGATGAAAGGGATGAACTTTTTCTTTTCGGAGTTTGTGTTGCGGAAAACTGAGAACCTTTTTTTTTTTTTAGCATTTATGAGAATTGGGAAGCCACTGAAGTCATTTAATATGAGAGCTACCTTGTTTGGAAACTAACCCCAAACTTCTTGCAAGGATGTTGATAACCACTGTGAATTCTTTTTTAGGGTTGAGGTGCAACATATGAAATCCTTCTTACTAGATTTGGCAGCACTTTCAAGATCATTACTATCAAATTTCCCTTAACTTTTTATTTTCACCCACGAGTAGTATCATTTAGAAAGCAAAGTATGATAGCAATAATGGATAGTATAATGGAAAGAGTGTAAAAATGGAAAGTAGTAGAATGCACGCATCACATCTTTTTGTTGTACCAGAAAAAGAATAGCAGGTGTCCATTTAACAAAGACTACACCCTAGATTCTAGACTAAATCTAGGAGATTTTTACTATTAGATTACTTTTGCAAGCTTTCAAAGATACAAGTTTATTCAAAGGATTCCCTGTCATTCGAAAATGTATGCGGACTGTTAGGTCAGATCTGACTTGGAGGCCTTCCAAAGTCAATGTAATTCTAGCTCGAAATCTTCACTTTTCAATTATCAATCACATCGGGCCTAGCAACTTGGACTTGGTTTTGCTTGATGAGGCGGCAATGGATTGTGGGTGACATTTGGCTGATCGGAAAAGTCCAACCACTTTGACTCGATTAATTGTTGAACTATACGCTTCAATGCCATGCAGTTTTCCAAGCCATGGCCTGGAACGCCATCATGATATGGGCAGGTAATGTTAGGGTCATACCACCTTGGATATGGGGGTTTGAATGGCTTTGTAGGAATTGGACGGATAAATTGTCTTTCGATGAGTTTTGGGTATAACTCAGTATAAGTCATGGAAATTGGTGTGAAAACTTCTCTTGGTCTTGGTGCAGGTACTGAAGGAGTAGGAGCAGGTGGCCATGACTGATTAGGTCTGTTAAAAGGATAATTGTTGGGCCTATTGGAAGGATAATCATTGGGCCTATTTGGAGGATAATTATTGGGCCTATTCAGAGGATAATCATTGGGCCTATTTGGAAGGTAATTATCAGGCCCATTGGCAAAATAGGATAGGCGAGGTCCGATAGCCACAGTATCCACGAGGGGAATCCTTCTTCCGCGTCCTATTTGTTGTACTTCGTCATCTTTTCTTCTGGATGGTCCTCCTCTTTTCATAGGATTATTAAAGGATTCAGCAATATTCCCAGTCCTAATCTCATGCTCGATTCTTTCTCCAGACATGACAATGTTAGAAAAATTAGTTGCCGAATTGCCAATGAGTTCGTCATAATATAGGTACTTCAGTGTCTGGACAAACAAAGTGACCATTTCTCTTTCTGTCATGGGTGGCTGAACTTGTGCTTCTTGAATTGCTTTCGCCTTGATTAGCTCGATCAATTGTCTCATTTGTTCGGCCATACTTTCTATCTTGGACTCTATCTTTATGAGACGTCCTTCGATTTGTTCTGCCATTAATCTTATTTGGAGCCGAGTTGAATATCGGTGTCGAGGTCCAATTTTATCCCTTTTTAAAGGAATATTTATTTCATTAGATTCTATGCGTATATGATTGATGTGATGGATGCATGCAATGAGATTATGTTTTTATCAAAATTTATATGCACGTGATTGATGTAATGGAATGCATGCAATGAGATTATTTTTATCAGATTTTATATGCGTGTGATTGATGTAATGGATGCATGCAATATAAAGTGAGATTATGTTTTTATCAGATTTTATATGCACGTGATTAATGTAATGGAATGCATGCAATGAGATTATTTTTATCAGATTTTATATGCATGTGATTAATGTAATGGAATGCATGCAATGAGATTATTTTTATCAGATTTTATATGCGTGTGATTGATGTAATGGAATGCATGCAATGAGATTATTTTTATCATACTTTATATGCACGTGATTAATGTAATGGAATGCATGCAATGAGTGAGTTTGCTTATCCATTATCGTAGAACTTCAAAACTTTTAGTTGTCATTATAAAGACCAAAAAGTTAGCATAATTTGATGCGTGGTTTTGATGCATGAAGAATAATTGCACAAGAAAGATAAGGTTATTAATAAGTTAAATAGCAATTAACAACTCATGAAGTATTACGGAAAAATGAATTAAAACCATAAATATAAGACACGAAGAAAATAAAAGTGTAGAGCAACAACATAGCATAACAAGGACGTGCTTATGGCGTTGGTAAAATGGTAGAAATTCTATGGTCAGTTCTATGGTTAAGTGGGGAGTTCTATATGCATAAGGTAGCTTATCAAAAAGGCAAGGGATAGTTCCCGAATCCCGTCACTAAATCATAGTGACGGCCCGATTCCTTACCCTCTAGGGTTAATGTAAGGAATGGATTAATTCGAGTCGTAGCTTTTCGTGGGCCCATGCAGAGACTAACCGTCTCAGAAGGCAATACACTACTTTGCTACTTTGAAACCGGTGAAGGCTTGGAGACCGTGGCCTCACAAGGACAGCAACACCAATTCCGCTTAGAAAGAATCGTGTTTGATTTAAGGAAGCTCGGGTATAGAGCTTCATATTGTGAATGCATTATGCATGTTTAGAATAAGTAAATATAACATATAAATCCACATAATAAGCAAAGTAAATCAAAACAAATCAACTTTAGGCTCGACTCACTAACGTGGAGTCCCCAGTGGAGTCGCCAAGCTGTGGCAACGTCGGATTTTCGGGAGTCGCCACCAATCTGTTTACCTAGGTCGATTGGTCACCTTAAATATTGGTCTGCGAGAGTTCGGGGGTTCGGGAGTACGGTTACGTTAAAACAACTTTGTTAAAACGCCCAAAAATTGGCACCTTAGTTGATTTTAATTTTGTTTCGCTTTGCTTTTAAATAATTTTCAGTTAATTTAGAGATTTTAACTGAATTAGTCAAAATGTGGATTTTTAAGTTAATTTGTATAAAATTTTATACTTCCGAACCATGGACTCTGCCGAGTCATTTGGACACGGAAGATTTTGATTCCGAACCATGGACTCTGCCGAGTCATTTGGACACGGAATTTGGTGAAATTTTAAACAATTTTATCCATATTGTAAAAATATGGATTTTTTTATCTTTTTATTTAATTTATTTATTTTAAAAAGTTTGATATTTTCCAAACCGTATATCCTGCCGGATCATCCGGATATGGAAATTAAATTTAATTTATTGTTAGTTATATAATTATTACTTTTATGGAATTAATTATTAGTTTAATTACTAATTCGTAATTCTTTTTGTTATAGAATTTTTAGATAAAAAAATTTTATTTTTTATTTTCTTTCTTTTCTTTTTTCTCTTTTCTTTCTTATATTTTTCTTTTCTTTTTGATTTAATCTTTCCTTTCTTTTCTTTCTTTTCTTTCTTTTCTTTTTCTTATCTTTCTTATCTTTCTTTTCTTTTCTTTTTCTTGTCTTTCTTATCTTTTTCTTATCTTGTTTTAGTTTTCTTTTTGTTTTCTTGTTTAATGAAAAATATTTATTATTTTAGTGGATTTAAAAGTTATATTTTAAATAAATCAGTAAAATATAAAGTCTTAATTTTCATGTATTTTTTTTAAACAAGTTTTATTTTTACTGGATAAAAATAACTATTAAAATTAATTTTAACTTTTTGTTATCTTTAAAGAATTAAAAACATGTATATAAAAATAAAAATAATTGGCTTTTTTAAAAATGATTTTTATTAGCCTTAATAATTAATTACAAAATAATCTTCTTTTAATTTTCATTTATTTATTAATTAGTAAAGGGTAAAGGTGAATTAAATAAAAAATTATATAAAGAAAAAAAAATTAATAATAATAAAGTGGGGCTTTTTGGCCATCCACTTTAAAAATAATAATAAATGTTAGCAAAGTTAATTAAATTAATTGTTAAACAACAATAATAAAAAGTTAGTCAAGTTAATTAAATTAATTAATTAACAACAATAATAAAAAGTTAGCCAAGTTAATTAAATTAATTAATTATCAACAATAATAAAAAGTTAGCCAAATTAATTAAATTAATTAATTAACAACGATAATAAAAAGTTAGCCAAATTAATTAAATTAATTAACAACAATAAATAAAAAGTTAGCCAAATTAATTAAATTAATTAACAACAATAAAAAAGTTAGCCAAATTAATTAAATTAATTAATTAACAACAATAATAAAAAGCTAGCCAAGTTAATTAAATTAATTAATAACAATAAATAAAAAGTTAGCCAAATTAATTAAATTAATTAACAACAATAAAAAAGTTAGCCAAATTAATTAAATTAATTAATTAACAACAATAATAAAAAGCTAGCCAAGTTAATTAAATTAATTAATTAACAACAATAATAAAAGTTAATTAATTGTTAACAACAATTATAAAAGTTAGTAATAATGCAAAAATTAAAAGGTTAGTAACAATAATAGTATTAAAAGTTAGTTGTTAGTAAGTTAATAACATCAATAAAAAAGGGGGTTAGTAATAAACAAATAATAAACAAACAAGTAAAAATTAAAAGGGTTAGTAATTAATTCTGCAAGAATAAAATACAAAGTTAGTGACCAAAGTGAAAGAAATTGAAAAGATGAAGGATTAAATGAGAGTTGTACCTTTGATTTTAAATTCTGAATTCTGAGAAATGGAAACAGAGGGCGCGCGACAGGGGGGAAGAAGATGGCTTAATCGTCAAAATGAAAAGTTTTGAGATTTTCTGAGGAAAGGAAGGAGAGCTAGGGACTAAGGCTGTAATTTTTTCTATTTTAAAAAAACGGGGCTCTAAGCTTTTCTTTCTATTTTTCTCTGTGTTCAGCACAAAATTTGGGGGGCTATTTATAGGGGAAGTTTAGCTGAACTGTTGATGGATAAATTAATAAAAAATTTCAAACTTATCTCTTAAATTGGTACAATGACAATTTTAGTCCTTTACGTCTCTCAGCCTCAGGATAAGTTCCTGAAGCTTCTGATTTTGACAATTTTGTCGTTTTCTGTCAATTTGAGCCAAAAACGTCGGCAGGCTCAAAATTTTATGTGACAAACTACCAAATGCTCCTGGAACTTTTAGAATTTGTCAATTTTTTCCGAAACTTCTCAATTTTGTCATTTTTACCTCAAACTTTTAATTTTTTGTCATTTTTTTCATGAAATTTTATTTTATTTCAAACATACACATATTCACACATATATCATTTTAAATCAAATTTTCACAAAACAAAAATATATTTTAAACTAATTAATTTTTTTTTTAATAATAATAGTAATATATATTTTTTTTTTAAATTAATTTTTTTTAATAAAATTTTTTTCAAAATTTTAAAACACCCGGACGAAATTGGGTGTCAACATAATGACTGAAGGGCTCAATCATGAAGGAAAGTCAGTCACCTAAGTCATGAATTTAGCCACCTCATACATGTGTTTAGTTGAAATTTAGTTGTTATATTCACCATTTTTCCATTTTTTTTACTTTATATTTTCATAAATATAAATATTTATATAGGTTCATGAAATTTTCTCCATATACATAATGTAAAAAATTAAAATTAATAAAAAAATTATGTCACAAACAAAGAAGTTATTAAGGGTTAATTAATGATATCTTTATGGTTTATTACAGTACTTTTAAGGTTAAAGGTTATATAGGGTTTAAGGTATTGATTGAGTTAGTGTTAATTATTATGGATCAATTAAGGTTAGGGTTTTACATTTCTTAGGTTTGGGCTTTAAAGATCTATAGTTGTTAAAGTTTAGGATTTAATTAGGGTACCGAATTATTTAAAGAGACCCCAAAACCTAAATCTAAAACCCTAAACCTACATCTAATACACAAAAACCCCAACCCTAACCTAAATATATCTATACCTTAAACCATGAATATATATATATATATATATATATATATATATATATATATATATATGTGTGTGTGTGTGTGTGTGTGTGTGTGTGTGTGTGTGTGTGTGTGTGTGTCTATATACCTAAACCCTAAACTCATATTCAAAACCCTAAACCTAATATACCATTAACCCTAAATCCTAATTAACCCTAAATACCAACCCTAAACCCTAATTCTATACCCCTAAACCCTAAACCTAACTACTATTAACCCTAAACCCTAAATACAAACCCTAAACCCTAAATCCTAAAACATTAAACTTAATTCAATATCCCTAAACCCTAAACATAATCTACCATTAACCCTAAACCCTAAACCTTCAATATATACAAATTCCAAACCCTAAATTTTCAATACCCTAATATATACTTAATTCAATATCCTTAAATCCTTAAAAACCCTAAATCATAATTCTATATCCCTAAACCCTATAAAAATTCTTAATCCCTAAACCATAAAAAACTCCAAATTAACCTTAAATAGCCCTAAAACAAATCCCAAAACCTTAATATTGAATTAATTCAATACCCTAACCCTATCTAGCTAATTCCATATCCCTAAACACTAATTTCAAACCCTAAACCCTAAAAAAATCACAATACATATACCCTAAACTCTAAAAAAACTCCAAACCCTAAAAACCCTAAACTCCTAAATCAACTTAGCCAATGAAAGCGTGACTACAGTCAAATTGGGCACCTAAAAAATCGACTAAACAATGACTACAGTCAAATTTAGGAAAACTTACCAACTAAAAGGCAACTACAAAGTGGGTGATTGAACAATAGTCGTGACAAAAAGAACTCTTTTTTAGTTCCAACTGATTAGCAACTGCCATGGTTGGCGACTAAAAATTTTTTAGTCACAATTTTACAACTCTCTTGTAGTGGGTATCAGATTCTACCATATAGGAAAGGAACAGAGGCCTTCAAACTAGGGGTGAGCATGGGTCGGGTTGGTTCGGTTTTATGGGGGGAACCGAACCAACCCAAAATAGTCTCGGTTCCAAAATTTTTCTACCCAACCCAGAACCGAAAACCGAACAGAACCAGAACCATGGTTCTGGGTTTCTCGGTTCTGGTTCTCTAGTTTTTCGGTTTATACCATATATCATATACCTATAACAACACCAAAATTCAATAAATCTATAATTAGTTTTATGACATATTTAATATAATATACAATTAAATTAATATTTAAATATATGTACTTAAATACATTCAAAAGAGTTTAAAATGTTGTTCTTACAAAAATGGTTCAAAAGAGTTGCTTGTGGGGCATCTTTTATCTCAACTAGTTTACTTCATTTCAGTAATTTCAATATTGGTATGACATTCAATATGAAAAATTGAGCCTTTAAGACCATCTTCTTCAGTATCAAAACCTAAAATATGTTGATGTCATAAATTTTTAATTTTGCATGACTCAAATGAAAAAAATATCATAATTGTATCATAAAGAATAGTCTGGAATAAAAGATCGAAAGCAAAATGACTTAGGAGTGGTGGGTCTATAGAGCAAAGTGATTTAAGTAAATATAGAGAAATTTCGTAAATGATCCCACAACTTACATACTGTTTCAATTTGGAACATCAGTTTAAGAGTTTAATATAAAAACACAAAATAACCATCATAATACTACAAAGAAATAAATATATGTGTGTGTGTGTGGATATATTAGTAATACTATAATTTTTATTATATAATTATATATATATCTCGGGTTCGGTTCCACCTCGGGTTGGTTCCATATGGAACCAGAACCAACCCAAAAACCGTCGGTTCTCATATATGTGGAACCAACCCGAGAACCATGATTAATTTTTACCCAACCCAACCCAACCCAATGGGGGTGGTTCGGTTTCGGTTTCGGGTTTACCCAACCCATGCTCACCCCTACTTCAAACAATAGAAAAATGAGAGAAACAATTATTCAAATTAAACAAAGCATGAAAACAAAAATAAAGAGTGAGAAATAAGAAATAAAAGCATGAGAAGAAAAAACAAAGGATGACAATTTATAAGGCAAAAGAAAGTGAAGATTTTGGGGAGGGTGATTGAAAGGGCTATTGATTGTAGTTGGCAACCAATTTTTTAAGGTTTCCAGTCAATCGTCATTTGTTCTTCATAGATTAGACTTCCTTTTTTGTGACTAGCTTAGTGACGGATGGTTTAACAACCATAAAGGCTTCCCTAGATCTCATGTGGATGTTCACAAATAGAGATAATGGTAGGAAAAGAATAATGTTCACGATCTGGAGAAGACAAAGAATTACAACAAACACCCATATTTATTAGATTCTTTGGTATGATGACAACATTGTTACCGGAAACTTCATTGGAGTAGCGGCCGGAGAAGATGAAGATTTGCAATTTGAAAATGAATATGTGATTTAGAGTAAGGCACATGATGAGAATTAGATATAATAATGAAAGGTCAATTTGGAAATTGTTCGGTATATATGCTTGCAATAAGCCCTCTATAAACTGCTTTAATTGCAAATGAACTGGCTAAAATTTTTGTGTACGTGAGCATCAATTACCAGCAAAGCAAAGGCATATTGAGGTTTATTTGATACCGTTAACATTTTATTGGCGAAAGGGGCAAATTTCTTTCTGAAGTTTTCATGGTAGTAGACATCACCAACCATTAAATAGCGCACTTACATTTATGATTGAGTGAAATTTAGTAACTATTATTTTGAATGTGGACAAATTAGCCACTTACAAACCTAACAGAGAGAATATATATTTTTTAGAATATTCTGTTTTATTTAAAAAAAAGAAAAAACCACATAATTACTATCCTACTGTGTGACTTACAACATTTACTCCTGAGCTATTTTAATTGATGCATATAGGCCCCTAAACTGGAAATTATTCCCGAAACCATCATCTCCTCTCGTTATGTTTCACCCAGAACATGTTTCCCTGCAAATCAGGAAACCATCATGCTCAGATTCTTCATCCTCTTTATGTTTCCCTACAAATCCAGGAAACTCATTCACGGAATCGAATCGCTGATATCCAAAACCCCATGAAGCAAAAAAAGCTCGTCCAACATCTCCTTGAACTCCTCTGCCTCCGGCTTCACTATCTCGCTCTTGCCGGATGAATCCATGTATTTCTTCCCCGGAACCATCCGATTGATTACATTTAGGATCAGATTTGAGAGGCGAGCTTTGAGGATGATGGGTTTTGGGGAGGATTTGAAGAGATCGAACAGGAGAGATTCATTTTTTGTGTTCTGATGTACTCGCCGGCGGCCATTTTTGGTCGACCAGCAAAGACGGCGGCGGCGCTCTAATAAAACCAAAAATAGACCAATTTCGTCTACATCCAACAATTGTCGATGGTGGCAGGATGACAATGACCCGCGTTTACGACCTCGTGATCGTTGCCAGTTTTGTTTAGTTCCTGTAGGTTTTCTTTGCCGACAAAAATATCAAAGCGGAAAAAGCGGAGAGCTTCGGTGGGACAGGGCCGGTGAGCTGGTTGGCGGCGATCGAGAGATTACAAAGGAATTGGAGGTGGAAGATGTCGGGTGAGAGAGCTGACTGAGGTGAGGAGTGGGGAAGAAGATTAGAAGGAACGAGCAGAGAGTTTGGGGGGATTTGTAGCCTTAGACAAAAGTTTAGGAGTTAAGTTAGGTGTTTTTTATTTTATTTTATTTGTATACAGGTTTGTCACATATATAGATGCATCATCAAAATTTATCATATCATCGTACAGGCGGTACAGCTAGACAAATATGATATCTGTAACTAATATCTACTAATAATGTAAAGTTAATGGGTAATTTAACTAAAAAACATAATAATAGGTGATGTCCGCTATTGAAAAAACACTCGGTGGGAGATTTCGCCCTTTTGCCGTATTTTATTTGTGCCAAATAGAACAGCTGTGGCCGATTTGAGCCGAAATATAAATATTCTGGTCTCGCGCTGAATTTTTTCCGTTAACATAATTTCTCCTCGTTCTGATTTGCCGTTTCAGTGATGCCAGTCAACCCAAAACGGATAAGGGACTAATAATTTTGGACCGTCAGATGCACTCTGAATTCGCTTCAGCCGTCGGATTCATTACTATGTGGTCTCCACTCAACGAACTCGGAGGCAAAAACAATTAAACAATAGACATTTGCACTTGCACAGACGCGGCCATCGACAAAAGCATAATACAATTGTCAGAAACTTCTAGACTGTTCTCTGGGTGCTTCTACAGTAAATGGCGGAGGCCGCCGGCGACGATAGATCCACCGGCACGGTGAAATGGTTCAGCGCGCAGAAAGGATATGGATTTATTGCGCCGGACGACGGTGGTGAAGATATTTTCGTCCATCAGACCTCCATCCGCGCCCAAGGCTTCCGCACGCTCTCGGAGAACCAGCCCGTTGAATTCTCCGTTGATTTCGGGGAAGAAGGCCGTGCGAAGGCTGTCGACGTTGTTGCAATTCGCCGATTCCGCCGCTCTTTCCGTGGCGGCCGTGCTGAAGGAAGAGGAGGATCTTACAGTCGAAGAGGAGGTAGGGATGGCTATAGCAGAGGTGGTTATGGAAATGGAGGTGGAGGCGGGGGCGGAGGTGGATTGGGCGGTGAGTGTTATAATTGTGGAAGGATGGGCCATTTAGCGAGGGACTGTTACCAAAGTCGTGGTGGTGGTGGCGGTGGCCGTGCCCGGGGCCACGGCGGTGGAGCTAGGACATATGGACGTGGGGCTAGAGGCGGTGGCGATGGATGCTACAGATGTGGAGAAGGAGGACATTTTGCGCGGGAGTGCCCTAATCAGTGATCGTGGTTCATGGACGAACGTTCACCGCTGATGAGGGTTATCTGGTGATTTCCATGGTTATATTTTCTTGGAGTGTTGGTGTATATGTGGTTTTGTTGAAATGGTTTTAATGGTAAAGCATGATCAGCTAGTGTGGGCATGAAGATGAACAAAGAAGAAGGATGCAAAAGCAACTCATTCAGTTGCTTACTTTCCTCAGTTTCCCATTTGGAGTGGTTTTTTCACGCAGAAGTTGGTAAAGTTGGCGATTGTTTTCACATAATACTTTGGGTTGTTCCATATCAGTGATTGTTTCCATCAATCATTATTGAATGAATTTGCGTACTTACATTTTGGCAGCCCTGTTGATCATGTTTATTCCTGGAGTTCATAACGTTTTCTGATTCCTGATCCAAATCTGATGATGGTAGCCATAGAAAATAGATCCAGTTTTATCATATGTGAGAAAATAGAGGTATGATTGCGATGGCACTGTCTTTTCCTTGAAAGGGATGGACAATGGTCCTGCTTCAAGTGTATTGAGTTGAATATGGATAAGATGCCTTTGCAGTTGCTATGTTTTATCTTAAAAACAAGGTTTGTCTTTCTTCAGCGCCATATCCAATCCTAAGGTTCAAAGACTATTCTTGACTCTACTTGTTCAATAACTGTTATATTGATTATATTTATTTTGGACCAAAAAAGTATTTATTAGAAGTGGAAGGCCATAGAAAAATTTTCTGGGACAGATTTCAAAAAAAATATTAAAACAAAAGGAAATGGTCCAGAAAATATTTTTGTGCATTTGACTCAGATAGAAAAGGGACCAAGCCATTGTAGGCCTCTGATTTTGTAATCGTTGTCCATATTTGGTGCAAGTTGAACTGGACCATGGACTCCTCAAGACTACAACATGCATGGCCGGTTAGCACATTCTGGATTGATTACTTGCTTCTAAATTCAACTAGCTTTGGAACTTCAGTCTTTGGACTCTTTCCATGTTTAGCAATGTACTTTTATAAATGACTTGTTGATTCCATTTTCTGTTGGAATACTGCCTATCTTCAATATTCTTTTAGAAAGAGAAAATACCTGTATATTTGAACTACGGCTTGCACCGATAAGTTGCTGGATGGTTCTAAATCTATTATTTCACTGTCTCACTAGTCGGAGCCAGATTCTTGGATTTATCCTATTAATGTTATTCAGAGTTAGTTTCTAGAAAATATGCTCATTGATTTTATGTATTGAATTAAAAGAACAGCAAAGTAATGCTCTTCTATTCACATGCCTCCACTAGGTACTTCGATCATAAAGATTTTCCTGACATCTTAGATTTTTGCTCAAAAGAGAATGTTGTTGAAACAAGATGTTGCACAATGGGATAATTCAGATTAAGTTGTGAGTCAAACAACTTATTCTCATGTCAGCTCAATCAGGATGGTTGATGCAAATTTTGTTTTTTGAATCATTATTCTCATGTCAGCTCAATCAGGGTGGTTGATGCAATTTTTGTTCTTTGAATCATTATCCTCAATTTTTAAGGTTTTGGTTTGTGGGAGGTTGGCTTTTGTGGATACAATGGTGACCAAACGGGTAATTAGTCTGCTGATATGCATTCTGTTTCTACGCAACTTAAGGGATAAGAAATATTTCTTCGCTCATTACAGGATGGTTTGTAGTTGGTCTGGCTCTGTACTTACATGCCTATGACTTGGTGGATTTTGGCCTGTTTGGGAACAGCTTTTGCGATTAGCATCAGAATTTTAGATAATTTATTAACAGTGGAGATCAAACCACCAAAGCTAAAAGTTAAAAATTACTCTAAGATAGGTTTTTCAAAACTCTAACACTAATCGCTAATGTGAATGCCAAACGAGCCCCTTTGTTTCCTAGTACCAAGACCAAAGCTTTTTTGTGCATTTATTGTGTTCTCCAGAGATAAAGACAATTGAAAAGAGAGTGTACTTTTTATTTTTGTCAAAACAAATATTAGTGATTTCTCCTTACATAATTAACACATTATATTTCCAGTAGATGTTCTGCTATCATCGGAACTAACTGAGAAATTAGCAATTTTTCAACACATTGATATTGATTTCAATAGTCTTTTAAAGCCTTGGATCAGAGTAAGCATCTTGTTAGTTGTAAATTTAGTCTAGAAATGGTGCTGCTGCTACTGCAATATATGCATAATTTGGGTTTAGTGGAGAGCTGAGATGGGAAGGTAAGTGGCCTTGGTGGAGCAGGTTTGTTCCCTACGATCACTGCTCATAAGTAAACCCCCTCAAAAGGGAAAAAATCAGGAAGAAAAATTCTTTTGATGTATGGCTAATTGTTTCCATCTGTTGTTCATTAACCTTTTGCAATATTATTTCTCAGCTGGGATGCTTCCTGTGTTATAGTATTCATGACCTGATTTAGGCCTAATTATCTCTGTCCTGTAAAAAAGCTGGTGATATTCTATTCTAATGCTAATGATGTGGGTGGTTTTATCCTTCTACCAATTTTCTTGTCATAGAATTCTGCATTTGTTTTGCTGCAAAAATAAGCAGCAGGTTCTCTGAACGTAGTACTTGTACAGCATTGATTGTTTCTGGTGTGAATTATGGAGTGAACACACTCAACTGGAAGTTGGGTGACCAATTTTATATTGAATATGCTAGGTGATAGGGTTCTCTGTATGTAATTACTATCATCTCATCCATCTACTTATCTTGTTGCGTTATTGAGTTTCGGCTAGCAAGGGTTTTACAGAATAGGTTATCGAATAGAACCCTATGACAAGAGATGAACAATATCACTATTGGCTTCATGAAAACCAGTATTTTCTGAATCATGAAATCAGTAATTGAGCTGCTATTCTATCTGTTTTTCTGAACTCTAGTGCCTGGGAAAATGCATATGTTCTATTGGACTTAGAGAAAGAACAGGAGACTATCTTAAACAACCTGTTATAGTAAGGAAGCATTATGAGAATATGGAGGAGGTTCAGTATTCACCTCGGAGTAACAGTATGAAAATGTCGAAATTGAATGTGTTCCATGAGATTTTGTGATGTCTGGTGAGTGATGATAGTTCTGGTTTCACCTTAGCAAGTAGAGAGTCAAGTCAGGGCCTGTGTCCAGTTTTGTTTTCTTCTGCTACAATTACTTCATTGGCTGGCAGAGGAAAATTGACATGTCCCAGCTTTCATCTGAATACTACAAATTATTTCACATTGCTTGGGTGCACACCATTATTTTGCTTGGGTGCACACCATTATTTTTTTTTTGGTGATTGATTTGTGTTTTTATGTGGTACAGGAGATGTCTTAATTTCGTTGATTTGGAGACAGCGGAAAGGTTGTGCACAGGGTGTAGTTGCGTTGTGATAGGGACTCTTGTCATTGAACAAAACATGCAGGATCTGGTTACAAATCTAGCAGGAGACATTCTTCTGTCGGTTTTAGAATTAGAATGAGTTATGGTATAAAAACAACTACAGTATATTGAATCATGATTTAATGCAAATCTAGTTAAGTTAAATTTGTCTTAAGTAGAGCAAGTGTATTCGTCTAACTAGGAAGTTAAATAGTTGCTGAAGAAACTACTGGAAAGCATGATAGTAAAGGGGTCAAAGTTCGCTGCTGGTGACTCAATTTTATAGTAATTGAAGATTATATTTGGGTAATTTTTATGAGGGAACATTACATCTAATTTTCTTTTTGGTTTCATCTTGAATGTATGCACTAATTAAATAGACTGGAAAAGATTTATCCATGCATGTATTTTAAAATGTTAATAAAAACATTTCATTGAAGTTAAAGAGTAATGGAATTAATAAAATTTAGTGCTTAAGGTCTTTTGCAAAGTTAAACTTTAACATCTGAGTGATTGATAAAAATGTAAATTTATAGTTTAATGGGAACTTTTAAACGTTAAAAGAGGCTAATATCTAATAGTATGTAAAAATGCTGGTTTTTCACTAGGCAAATGCATTGGGCGTTTTGATAGAGTGGATGAACTTTTCTAACCGTCTTTGTATTGAAAAGTGTAATAAATTAAAATATGAGGTCTCAAATAAAAAAGAATTGAAGGGTGGATGTGTTTTAAAGAATTTAGCCATTGTTATAAAATAGTTAAACTAAAATAATAGGTTTATTCAAAGTATTACAATATATTAAACTTTAAGGGTAAAAGGTCATTCAACATTTGTCCACATTCATATTTTTTATAACACTAGTAACTACAAGTGCAAATGTTGGATGACTTTTTACCCTTGAAGTTTAATATATTTTGCACGTGAAATAAAATATTATATTATTTTTTAATCAAATAACTATATTTTTAATTATCTTGTTGAAAATAAATAGTAGTAATAATAATTTTACTTTTTCTTTTAGTTTAGATATATTTTTATTAGTTTTATTTTTCTATGTTTTACATAGTTTTTTTATTATAATATTTCATTATAACAGTTCTTATTTGCACTATCCATTATATAATAGATTACTCATTATATTTGATTTATATTTATTATAAATAATAATAATAATAATAATAATAATACAATGTAGAATATGCTACAAGTAATACTGGTTGCAAAAAATGATAGATTTTTTTTTATTTGTAATGATAGAAGTCTTATAAAAATTTCTTCCTAGTATATTTAATATTTTATCAAAGGCGTCAAAATTTCTCTTTTCAGTGTAAAATTTAAAATTAATAATATGCAATCTATTAAGAAAAAAATCTTAATTTAATAGACTTAATGATATTATGCATTTAGAAATTTTATTAAAAAAGCTAATGATTAAATTAAGGGAAAAATTATAAAAAATCCTATGTGGTTTGGATTAACTTACATTTTGCCCCCCTTTGTTTTTAGAAACCTACACTTTACCCCTCATTCCTTTACAATTCTTTACCACAACTTTTGAAACCCTAATTTAAATTGGCTAATATTCATGTTTCAATAATTTCAAGATTTTTGATATTTTTTTCACAAATAATTGACCTTTAAAAAATATTGATATATATTTACAGGAAGAAAAATGCATTTATAAAAAGAAAAAACTAATAATTTACAATATCTATTAACTATAAAAAAATATTGAAGATATTGAAATTACTGGAAGATGACTATCGTACAGTTTAAACTACAATTTTAAAAGTTATTATTGGACAGTGTAAAAGAAACAAGGGGCAAAGGGTAAATTTTCAAAAATAAAATGGGTAAACTATAGGTTATGTTAAATCTTAGCAAGTAATCGTAAGTTTTCCAAAACTCTTATATTAGTTGGCTCAAACAATTAAATGGATTTACAATTAATGTATTAGCATAACTTTAACTTTTTAAAGAGATATAAGCTAAGTTTTTAATAAATATTTTGATGTTCTATTAAAATAGAAAAAAATAATATATATGCTAAGTCCACATATGGGACATTCAATTAAAAACCTAAGCAAAAATGAATTTCTTTTAATAAGTATGTTACAAATATTAGTCATGATGTCAAAGTATAGACTTGACAAGTGAACATAGAGTTCTTCCAAATACATGTAACTATAAGTAACGATACATTACTAAAAAACCTTAATTACTTGATTCTTGACTTTTAATTAAAAAGAAAAACTGCCTTCAAAGTTTTAAATCTACACTTACCCCCTATTAATGTGATTGTTCCAAAAATCGAGGCCAAGTCTTATATAGCTTTTTATTTTTTGTGTAATTAATGCATATGCATTGATTTAAAAAGGCTTAAATACCCCATCGGTCCCTTAACTTGACCAACTCGAACGAGTTGGTTCCTTAATTCGAGTTGGTCCCTTAATTGAAAATTGGTTTATGTTAGTCCCCAAACTTGACAAAACATGATGACTTAGTCCCTGAAGTGAATAATTGCCGCTGACACTATATTTACGCCGGCACAGATGACGGCAGCCTCGATTTCAACCTACACCAGCAAAGATGAAGGCAGCCTTGGTTTCAACCTGCTTGATCTTCCATCCTCTACCGCCCTTACTCTCCCTTCCCTTCCTTCCGTCCTCCCTTCCTCTCCCCGCCTCTGTCACTCTATCTTTCCTCCTCATTGGCCTCTCCCATAACTGTTTCTCCAACCTTCACTCTACCACCCCCTCGACTTTCCTTATTTCATCTGTTCCTTAACTCAGCCCACAGAAGAAAATCCAAGCGTCTGATTAAGGAATAGAAGATTTCAACCATTGAAACATTCGATTAAGAAACGGAGATTCACCAAAGATTGATGTTGGGGATGGGGGGAAAGCGAATTGATGGATTAACGTTAGAGATGGGAAAAAGGAAGTGAATCGGGGACGGAGTACAGGGTTGTTGGAAGAAAGGGAGGTCGACAGAGGATGGGGAAATCTCGATGATGGGGATGCACAAATCGGGTGATGCCGAGAGGGAGGGAAGGCAGAGCGATGTTGGAGGGGAGAGGAAGGCAAGCTGAGAAGGAGGGAAGGGAGTGCGTGGGTGGCAGGGGGAGGAAGGCCAAAGAGGGACGGTGGTGGCTGGTGAGAAGAAGGCCGAAGAAGGAGGTTGCTCATTGGCTATAGAGTGATGGCGTTATTCCATGTGAGGACACATGCCGTTCCAACTTGCTTTAGGGACTAACTTAGCACATTTTGCCAACTTTGAGCACTAACTGAAACCGATTTTTGGTTGAGGAAATCAACTCGTGTGAGTTGGTCAAGTTAAGGGACCTGTGGGGAATTTAAGCCATTTAAAAATTATACTCACCTTCTTATTGATTGTTCTTATAATATGATTTAGTCACTTTATATTTTTGTAGTTTTTATTATATATTCATATAAATATAGATATATATGTAGAGATATTAAGTTGCGCTTTTAGGTTCTGATAAAAATATTTAAAGTTTAGAAAGTAAATAAATTTATAAAAATCATGTTTTTAGGCATGTGTAATAGCCATATAAATTAAAGACATTTTTGTTACAAAATTTTAAATTCAGTGGCATTTTTCAGCTTTTTACCATAAAAAGACGTATAGAAAACATAGATAACAATCACCAATCTTTTTTTTTTTAATTTTTCAAATGCTAATCTTATTTTCCTAATATAAATAATTTGTAAATGGTATGAATGTGTTTAAATTTTAAATATTATAAATACATTAAAATTTTGATTAATCAAATAAAAAATATTAAGTTAGTAAACTGAATATAACAATACTATTTTAAAAAATTTAGAAATTCTCAAAAATATGTTTCATATTTAAAGAATTTTGTGTATCAATATCAAATATTATGACAATGAAATAATGATAAAGTCCCAAAAAATTATATTTTGGATAAAAATGAATAAATTTTGATCCAATACATTTAGTACATGTTGGGAATTTCTTTTTATTCTACTAAACTTATTATATGTTCTCCTAAGAATCCTCCAACTCCTTCTTTTGTCATATAATCCATTATGTGGTCAGAATTTGCAGTTAGACCCTAAAAATATGTAAATTAATTAGTATAACTTTTGAACATATATACCTCCAAATTTTTCTCCTTAATATACTTAATTTTAGATAAAATAAAAACTTACAATCAAAACATAAAAATATTAACTTCATCTCTTAACAACTCTAAAACTACTTTCAGCTTATGAGCCTTTACTATGAAATATAATATTCAAATAAAAATTAATTCTAATTTTCTAAACAACTTATAAGATTTGATTGACTCTAAAAACATTAAAATTGAAAAAAAATTAATATTATTTAGTATAAAAAAAGTGTTAGGTGCTAGGAATAAAAATTTGTATTACAATATTAAAAGGGATGACCATGTGAAAAAAATAATTATTATAATTTTTGAATATTTCAAAAGATTGGAATATGTCAAAGAATTTGCTACAAAAAATCTCTTTATTATAATATAAGCAACTAATTCTGATAGCCAAGATTTTTTCCTAAAATTTTTCCTAATGACCTCTACTATAATGATAATTTTTTTTTTTTATAATAGGTGCTTGAGTCATATTTGAATTATATTATTGCTCTAAGTTGGACCAGATATGTAAGCTTTCATATAATATATATTCATCCAAGTTGGGAAAAAACTTAATTGACAAAAATTTTGTATTCAAAGACATTTTTTATAATAGAATAAACTTAAGTCATACTTATTTTTATAAAACATTTATTGTACTTTAGATAATTATTTGATTGTAATATAGAACCAATAGCAACATGTTTGACGTAAAAAGAAAAAAAAAACTAGTGGCAATCTAGAAGTTTTAGCCATTAAAAATAAGGGTAAAATGCATTTCTAGTCCCTTGGCTTTTACATTTGTCCTCAAGTGAACCCTTACATCCAAAAATGACTATTAAAGTCCCTTACCTCTTAAAGTATATGTCACCTGAGTCCCTTCCATCACTTCTTTTGTTATATTCGACCGAAGTTGATGACATGGTGCATTCTAGGTCAACATGGCAGTTTAAAATACCACATAACATCCTCTTTCATAACAACTAATGACTATATTGAAAGAATAAGAAATTTTAGGCTAAAACTAAAACAAATACATAATCTTATGGGCCTAAAATAAAGTTGAACCAAAATCATTTACTTCCCCAAAATTATCTCCGCAAAAACACGGGTAAATTGCGTCCATGGCCCCTAATCTTTAATTGTTGTACTACTTTAGACCCAAACCTCAATTATATACATAAAATATTCCTAATCTTGTTTAAATGTTTTATTTTGAAAATTTTGTGGATGGAAAACATTAGTATGAATTGAAAATGCCATATGGCACATTAAAGTGGACGATTTGCCACGCAAGCACAATAAATAATAGGAGAAAATGCTAACTTTAATTCCTGAAAACTTTTCCTTCAACAAATCCTCCTTAAAACATTTAATTTTAACAAAAAAAATCCCCTCCCTTCCCCTCCCTTTCCCCCTCCAGCGAACCCTTTCCTCTGTCCACCTCTTGTTCTTTGGTTGTCTTCCTCCCATTCGACCTGCCTCCCTCTCCTCTGCCTACTTCTGATCACCAGCAGCTATACAGCACTGCCGCAAGGGGCTCGACAATCACATTGGGCCATTTTAACTTTCACAACAGGGAGTGGCCAACAAGATCAACAACTCATCGAACCTCCTGGATGAAATCGGAGGTGGTTTTGGTGAAATCAAATGTGGATGGTGGCAGTAATGGGGCTGGTACTCAATCATCACGGTGGTGTTGGTAGTGGGAGAAAGGTTGTGCTCGATGGTGTGTTGATTCAGGCCAGGGAGGGCATGAACTCACTATAAAGAAGAGGGAGACGGGCTGGAAAAGAGGCAGGCGGCGGGAAGAGAGGGAATCGGATGGAGGAAAGGGAGCCAGTCAGAGGATAGGAGACGGATTGAGGAGAGGGTTTGCTGGAGGGGGAAAGGGGGAAGGAGTTTTTTGTTAAAATTAAATGTTTTAAGAATGATTTGTTGAAGGAAAAATTTTCAAGCATTAAAGTTAGCATTTTCTCCTATTATTTATTATGCCAGCATGGCAAATTGTCCACTTTGACGTGCCATGTGGCATTTTCCATCCACACTAACGTTTTTCATCCATAAAAGGTTCAAAATGAAACACTTAAACGAGATTAAGGATTTTTTATGTACAAAATTGAGATTAGGGCCTAAAGTGGTATAATAATTAAAGGTTAGGTGCCACAGATACAATTTAACCACAAAAACACACTAGACAGTCGAGCTAGGTACCACCATTGTCGAGCTTAGCTACTATCTAGTTCCACCACCAACAATGTCAATTGGGTTGACAAAGATGCCAGCGATGCTAAGCCCAACCCCAACAAGTATTGCTATCTCAGACCCAGAATCTCTGATTGGGACGAGCAATATGCCGAATGGCTCAAGGTGAATCTCCGATTGGGTTAACTTCTAATAATGGCAGTCCTGGAACTTATATATGTGTGTGGCTCATATAATGTACGGAGATTTGATTCTAGGCTCCAAATAGCCTCCGTCGTTTTCTTGGAGGTTAGCTCAAAAAGTACTCGAATTTGCTTTTTGTTTTTTTTAATGTTTTTTGTAGATTTTGAGTGTTTAGTTAGAGGCTAGAATGCATAAATCTCGAATCTTTCTTCTTTTTGCTCACAAAGAAACTTTTGAGGAAGTCAAGAACTTTAGGGGTTTCTTTAAAGGCATCCAAATTTCTGGTTTCCCTCAAAGTTTTGGTGACAAATTTAGAGGATTTTCTTTGGGTTTTCAATTTCAAAGGTTGATTGTAAGATGAAATCATGATTTTTGTGAAGAGAAAAGATTTTGTGAAGATAACAATTTGGTGAAAAAAAAGAAGAACCAGTTCATTTTTTCCCAAAATTTTTAAGATTCGGGGAAAAAAATCAGTTGGGTTAATTCATATTTTAAATCCTTAAAATTATGAGTTTGTGTTAGTTTTAGCCTGATATTTTTTGTTCTTTTACTATAATCACTTATTTTTATGAAAAAAGAGGCCATGTGGAGTTGGGAATCGTCACATCATCAACTTCCGTAAAAGATAACAAAAGAAGTGACAAAAAGGACTTGGGTCGGGTGGGATGCACATTAAAAGGTAGAGGACTTTTAATAGTCACCTTTGAAGGTAAAAGATCACCTTAGGACAAACGTAAAAATTAAGGGAATATCACCTTAGGACAAACAAAAAAGTTAAGGGACTATAAATAGATTTTACCTTTAAAGTTAATATAGATGCAAAAAATAAAAAATACATACAATACTTAATTATGCAATATAGAATTAAATGCGGACAAGTTTAAAGCTGAAAATAAAGTTTAGTGGCAATTTAAGAATCCTTTTTAGATTTCTAGTACTAATATAATTTCAATTAAATAAATAATGATAAAATTGAGTTTCATTAAAAGAATAAATTAACTTATAATGTAATGGTGAAAAAGAAGTTTTTTTTCTAAGATGTGTTCTGTTAAATCTTTATTCCCTAACAAAGGTAATTTCAATCTTATTTATTAAAATGGTGCAGTTTTTGCCAAGTTGGCACCTTCTCCAACAGGGCCGTCCACACTATCACACAAAAGAATGGTAATTTACATGATTGACTGCCAAGATTGAACTGATTTTCAATTTGATTCCTATTGTTTCATTTTTCAATATCATTAAATTTTAATATTTTTTTATAGTTGAATCACAATGTTTTTTTTCCACTTTTTAATTGGAGCATAACATTATTTGATATCCCATGAAAATTATTTATGAAATTAACAATATTATTTCATTGTAACACTTTTTTTGGAATATAACATTAATTGCTATTCCCTTGAAAGAATTTTTTTGCTCTTTCACCATATTTCTATATTAATTAAGACTTAAGAGCCAATGGTTGGGTTGTCTTCTTTTTCAATTCAAAAACTCATTATTTTCAATTCTGTTAAAATTTTTTTTGAAACCAATATCATTTAAAAACTAACACTTTATCTACCTAGTACTCCATCCGTTCTAAAACTTTTGCTCTATTTAAATTTTTTTTTTTGTATTTTGACTTGAGTTAATTCATATTATTATTTGTTAGAAAAAAATAAAAAAATATTTAGAAACTATGTCTTGATTATCATTCATATACAAAAACTTTTCATTTATATATTAAAATGTTGAAAATGAAAAATTCTAAATTAATTACCAAAAATAAATAGAGCAAAAGTTTTGGGATGGAAGAAGTATTTGAATAAAAATTTTTCAAAAAGCAATTAGTTTTTGAAGATTTTTCTGTTACCAAATTTAGAAAGAATTCAGTTAAGCAAAAAATTAATAAAATTGAAAATAATATATCAAATAACTTATTATTTAATCTCTCTCAAACACAGCTGTCTCAAGCACTTGATTAATTTTTTTTAAAAAAATGTTTTTTATTTTAAATAATTAAAACATCCAATATTTTTTCAAATGATTTAATTTAAAAAATTTACCATCTGTCTATAAGACTTATTTTCTACTAGTCAAAGCATGTATAAATTGGCATGGGCATTTTCTGATAAGTCGATGAGTGGACTTGGACTAAACAAGCACTAAACTCCATTTATATAAAAGATGACTGAAATTTTTGGACCTCTCTAATTAGTAACAATTGGACTAGTTTTTAGGTGATAGCCTAAGTGTTATCAATCCAACCAAGAGACTTGGCCTTAAAGCTTTGGAGATGATAAGATGGAGATCATGCACTCAAAGGTGACATCAAATCCCCATAAAGTTTGCTCTGTGGAAACTTTCCAATGATCAAATCGGTTCAAGGAGACATAGAGCAGTAGTAAGTGAAGGCCAAACATTCTTTTCATACGCTGAGATTTATGAAGGGAGTCTTTTTATATAGTGGTGGGAGAGATGATTGAAAAGCTCTTAGATAAGAAGGATCCAGTGATAAGGAGATTTTGCTACTATCTTTATCATGTTTCCTCTTTATTTACTCTGTCATGAGTTTTCCCGAATCTTCAGTTGTGGGCTTCTAATTATTTGATGTCAGGCCTTGTAATACATGCTTAACTTAGGCCTATAGTATCATCAAGAATAAATGAAATAATTATCAAATAATTTTGGATTTTTTTATTCATTAAATAATATTTTCTATTGTAATTATGTTTTTTTTTTTAAATGAAGATAGTCGTGGAGAAAAAACATGGAGATTCAACTAAAGAAGATGCTAAAATCTAATAATGTGAATGAAAAATGGAACGATATTGACGGAAAAGAAAATGAACTTGAACTTAGCGGTCAATCTTGTAGATTATCCTTTCTTCCTAGCGCCAACTTGGCAAAAACTACCCTAGTTTGAGAAATAAGATTAAAAGTACCTCTATTAGGGAATAAAGATTCTGAAAGGCACATGTTAAGGAAAAAAAACTCGGTAAAAAAGTCATTAATATTTGTGCAACGTTTTACTTTTTATATATTAAGATAAAATAAGATAAGATTTGATAAAAGACGACAATTATCTGATTTGATATTCTCTCATAAAGAATGTGCTAGAGTCATCTTTTTCTTAAATCTTAAACAGGTGATTTTTTTGGTATTGTTAAAACTTAACAATTCTTTAAAGCCAAGGTGTTCATTTTGTGTTAGAAGATTAGTTCTACTGAGTGAGACTGCTATAATCTTATTTTTTTTTTGTGTTATTAGGATATTTATGTGGCTAGACCATAACTGGTGATGAGATTAGAATTGAAGTTGAGTAAAATTTTACAAGTTGCCATTTGCCAATTTTGCAGTATATGTAGTGGGTAGATGGATGTACGTGTGTGTGTGTTACTGAAGTAGGTTGAGAAAGAGGGGAGATGGAGAGCCACCATCGATGATGATCAACTGGGGACACAATCTTAGTGTCAGCATTCCCCAAATCCGACTGAAGGAAGCGTAAAAAAAACTAAAGCAGGGGAGCCCTCTCATGACACAACCCAGAAACTTCCAATTAAGGACCATAGGATTTGTTTGACCGTTCTTCCTGGATTCGGTGGTTAATTATTCACCATAAAAAAGAAACAGCAAACAGATTACCAAGGAGGCCCCCGCCTGTGTGTGATGTCTTTGTGCTTGTGTGAATCTAATAGTTATGGTGACAGAATAAAAATTCGTTTTTCGGTCAATATACTCATCTACAATTGATGTAAACTAAATTTATTATCTTGTGATCTGAAACGGTTTTCTTTCTCTTTTTTTTTCTAAGACACGTAATGCAAGACAGTCAAGTGAGTTAGTAAAATGAGGCTGGCGCGTCTGAATTAAAGCGATTCATGCTGAGAAGGGGTCCAGCATGTAATTTGGTAAACACAAGATCAGAAGACTTGTGAGCAAACGAACATGTCAATGATATCTCAACTCATGAATTTGCATCTTTCTGTCTGAATCAGATCTTATGATCTTGAGAAGAGCAAAAGGTTGACCCACACAAGTGTAAGCTTATCTACACTTTCCCTTCTTTCTTTAAATCTTTCTGCAAGAAACCTCCACCAGGATTTGATTCCCTTCTCCACAGGCTTTACTAGTCTATAAATTTATTATGTGTGTTTAATTTGCCAATTAAATTCAGCACTTCACTTCACTTAATTCACACAATCAATTTCACCGGCCGCTAAAATAACAGCGCCAGCTAATTACGTAGCTACTAAACTTGGGGGTTGCTTGAAAACTACTACTACAGTTGAAGACTATACCAACAATAGGGTGAGAGAAGTGATGAGCTAGTGATGATTGCACCGCTGTGACCGTGACTGGAAATAGCGATCTCTAATCATACTGCTAATAAATTAAGAAGTGATAACGATAACGTGTCCAATATCAGCGTAGGTGGTCAAAAGCATTTTTATCCGTTAGACCGACAAAATATCCTTACATCTCATCTCCCTCTCCCAAACCCAAAGTTGATGAGAAAAATGGTGCACAGCCAATCATCAACACTTCCAAGGGAAGTGTTCTTATGTCCCTTTCTCTTACCATCTCTTCTTTTTTGCAAACAAACTATGCTTGCTTGGTGGTAATCAAATAAAAGAGTCAATTTACTCTCATTCCGTGTATTATGTTCTTGTACTAGTTTTTAGCCTTAATTCTAAACACATATTGTTTTTAAACTTAATCCTATAATTCTTTACATCATGACATGTGTTTCCAGCTATTTTTTATATTTATATCTTGCAAGTTATATGCAGGGTATTCGATCCAAGGGTCACACATCTGTTTGACCTGGGTTGGTTTCTTTTATTCTTTAGTGAAAAAAAAGGTAAAGCTTTTCGAGTAGCACAGGGCCACAAGCTTTAAGCGAAGGGTAGGATGAACGTTGCTTTTCTGAGAAGCTCCTTTTCATCCACGTTGGCGTAGCCACCAATTTCTTGCACTCTTTTTCAAAGTGGTTATGGGAAAATGGTATCTTATTGGTAACAGTCACTTCAATTAACGAGGAAAATGGCAGGTCCTTGTAGGCCCAACAAGCCCATCGACCTATGTTCTTCTCCTTTTCTTTCCATGGCCCACTTGACCGCTATCCCTCTGACTTGTGTTGTGGCCCAAATTCTTCCCATTTCATCTTTACTTCTTTCTCACTCGAGGCATCACTTCAATTTCCCTCCTAGACCTAAACACCTAACGCATGTTTTCCCTTATTGCGTCGTATCAGTGCGCAGAACTGATGAAATAGAATTCAATGACTTTGATGTGGTGTACCAAAATAAGTATATGCCTAATGTTTGGCGAATCAAGATTGTTGTCAAATTTGTATATATTGTGTTATTCATTTGTCTTTTATTTAATGTCCATTTCTTTAGGATACAAGTACAAAAATATTTTATAAATTCAAATGACAGAAATGTATAAATTAGATAACATTGATTCACAGAATAATTTTTTCCGGGGTATATTATCATAAGTTAAGACCATTGCCGTTGGTAATGTCTTTTATAGCTTCGGCCTACAAAGAATCCATACACTTGGCTTGCTTGCTCAGGTGGGTTGATCAATAATTCAGGAAGCATGTTTTGTAGAGCTGGCTCTTTCCGAATTCCTTCCAATAGCTAAATGGTTGGGGCATTGAAACTGATGACTTGCTTAATTTCGATTGCTGCCGAAAGGGCAGGGACAAAGAGAAGACAGCAAATTAGGCAAAAACATATGCGCACCAAGTTATGTAGGTAACAACGTGAAAAAAGGAGCACGATCGGACTGGTGAAGACAAACCGAGTAGTGTCAATCTTTGCCTCTATGATTGAACTCCATTAAAACGTTATCCAACAGTATCAAATTACCTCACAAATATGTTACATCATAAATTTATAGTAAAACTAAAATGCTTCTCTCCGATTCACACAAGTTCCAGGTTGATTGAAGAAACATATATATATATATATATATATATATCTGATTAAGTACGATTTGGAAGAGTAGGTTATGTGGCATAAGTAAGGGCGTAAAGCCATTGTGGCCTTGTATGTAATGCAGCACCGTAACCATGGCCCTTTCGAACCTTGTAGTGTTAATGGTGCATACCTTTAGGCATAAGCCACCATTCAAGACACTCAAGATTGAAGGTTCAAAGTTGTATATTATCTTTAATAGGTGTAAAAATACCTCCAGGCTAGTTGCGGACTTGGATCTACAGGTCTAACCCGATGACTTGAGAATCTTACGAGAGATAAAAATAAAAGAAAAAAGAAGAAGAAGAAGAAGAAGATGATGATGATGATATGATTAAGTCGGTAAACAGATAGCAAACTAATTTAGAAAACCTAACAAATGTCGATTGCATATTTACGTGACTGGTCAAGGTAAAGTTTTAACTTGTGTAGAAAATTTCTTCTTCTTTTGTTTGTCATTAGTAAGTCACTCAAAATTGGAGGGGATGGCGGATGTAGGATATCCCCATATTATGCATCATCATTTCTTATATTCTCTTGTAAACCTTTTAAGGTAAAAATAACAAAAAAAAAAAAAAAAGAAATAAGGGTTTTCTATAGTTACCTTCTGGATTTTAGGTAATATTACACGTGCCCCTTGAGAATTGAAAGCCTACACTTACCTCCTGATTTTTTAATGTCATCAATCAATTGTTCAAAGTTATAGCTAACATCCTTAAATTTAGTTTGGTTTGCAATTATATCAAAAACTTTAAAAATTTACACTTTCCCTCTTACTATCACTGGCCGGTGATGTTAGACTGATCAGAGAAAGTTCTACGAGTCAGTTCTCTAGAATTGGCAGTAGCAGTGGTCGCCAATAACCCCAGACAATTGTTATAAATTTGCCTATACAAATAGGGTTTTGATTAAAAAATTTTAAGTGGGTCTAAGCTAATTATGTCACTCATTGGAGTTTTCACTCACAAGGCGAAACCTTTTCTTTTTTTTTTTTTGTTGTTTTTTAATATTTGAGCGGAAAAATGAACAGCAGTAATAAGAAGCCAAAGTTGATTGCTTTGCTCGCTTACTTCAGCCTGATCTGTTAGGTTCCTAAAACTTAAATTCATTTCCATGTTTAGTGACCTGAGTGCTCCTATTAACACTCGGTTTTGGGTTTTTCATGAATATTAAGCTGTGAAAATTGAAAGAAAGTTAATCACCACCAATTAGCTCGTTTGCTTAGCTTAAGTTGAAAGAGATCTGATTAGGTAAGGCATGATAGTTGAATTGGACGTGGAAGAAAGTAGATGAGGTTCTCATTGGATGTTTGCTAAGGATCAGATGAAGTGCTTGAACAGATCCAATCTAGGTAGAAAGAGAGGTAAAAATGAAAAATATACATCAACTAATCATTTCTTAATCTTTATGCCAAATACAAATGGCATATGGGGAAGGAAAAAATAAGACCAAGGGTAGAATTGTCCAAAAAATATATTAGTGGGAAACTTGGTACTTTTCCATGCAAAATGATAGTTTAGATGTTAATTAATTATTAAAAAAATGATAGGTAACTTGAAATTACTGTAGCATAGTTACCAGATAGTTTGAATTAGAATTCCTAAAGCTGCTACCAGATAATATGAAAAAACCAAAAGTGGGTGTAGATTTCTAAGGTTTTTGGTGTAATTATAGACCAAACTAAATTTAAGGAGGATAACTATAATTTTGATAAACAACTGACTGAAGGCATTAAAAAACAGGGGGTAAGTATAGGTTTTCAAACCTCAGTACCAAGTGTAATATTACCTAAAACTCAGGGGCAATTGTCAAAAACCCCAAAAACAAAAACAACAAAATTGATGCTAACTTTTAACCTATGGATTTTATTGGACTTGTCCTATTGAGTCTTTTTGAAAGAGCTTACTTTGTAAAATGTTTAGGTAGTCAATACTTCCACATATTTTTTCAACTTATACTGAGCCAAGGTAGCAAGATAGTGAGATACTATGTGAACAAATTTGGACTTCTTTGGACTTCTTACCCAAGCACCAATGCATTGGCTATGCATTGTCTTCTCAAGATGGAGTTCCCCAGTTCGAGCCTCCACTCACTCACCTATGGCTTGCAACTTGTGGAGTTCTCCTTGTCTCTAGTTCCTTTGAGGCTTGACTACTTTACTAATTGGGCTTGTGTGAATGGCTTAAGTGTTGTGCTTCAAATATCATGATTTGCCTAGGTGACCTAGTCTTGGGGCAGGCTACTCTCCCCAGTTTACCATTGGCCAAATGATGAGAGTGCTAGCACATCAGGTTTCTAGCATCCTTGAGACTAGTGGATTCTGGGTTAAAAAAAATTTTGGACTTATCTAATAAAAATACATATTTTGGCGACTGATCTAAATAATGTAATGAAACAACCCAAACCATGGCGGATTACCTGTAACATGAAATCACTAAAATGCATTCTCACACTAATCTAAAATATTGCAATCCCAAAGCTATCCACCCCATATTCAACACTTTATGCCAACCCACCATGAAAATTCAAAAAATAATTTTTTGAAACAAAAAAAAATAACATCAAAAGTGATAAAATTTTAGTAACTTTTATTCAACATAAGCTAAGCGATGATTGTACTTAATATAAGGAAAATTGGTAGGTGACTGTACCATATATATTTTGGAAGTGATAGATAAATTTTATATATTCATTACTTGGATTCAGGTTATTTATAAAAGGTTTCTGTATGCATATATAATTATTAAACCCAGAATTAAATAATAAAATTTTTTAATTCATATATGTAGCATAATAATGAAAAAAAAATGTATTTTAAAATAAATCTAAAAAATGCTCTAATCTAGCATGTCGGACAACTTCAATGTAAGTTACAAATTATATATAAATTATGGAGAAAATAAGTGGGATGTGTATCCTATACAAAATGCAAAAAACAAAAGTCCCCTTTTAAATCTTAAACTTCTACATTTCCTCCCACCTGACTTTTTGATTTTATATAAATTATTCTTTAATTTTATATAAATTATTCGCAACTAACTTTTTAATTTTCCCATGTACTTGAAGAGACAAGAGAGTGAAAAGATAAAGTTCAATGTCTAAATGCGAAAAAATGTATGAAAGTTCAAGGGCCAATATAAGATTTTTACCATTAAAATATAAGATTTTTACCATTAGAAAATGTTAAAAGGGGCAATTTTACCATTAAAATATAGGTCAAAGAATAATTTTGTCACTAAAGTATTTTTATTGGGCAAATTTACCACGGATATTTTTGAAATGGACATATGTGACACTACTGTTAACGACATCTTAAGACATGCTAAGAGAGTAATGACATGGTAATATTTTGTTGATGTGGAACTGATGTTGAGGCAGAGGTGAAAATATGACTTTTTGACTTCAACGATTTGTGAAAAAAAAAAAAAAACACACACACACACACACACATATATTTGTGCCCTTTTTCACCCTAATTTTTCATTTCTAAAACCAAAGCAACCATCTCTAACTTGTTTTCCTTAATCCACGAGAAATGGTATGCCACTAGTGAATTCTTCCACAACAATTCCCCTTTAACTCGCTCACACAATTGCTTAACTCTCAGCCCCAAGAACCTAAGTCTATGGATTCGTTCAACTCTAGCGACGGTGATTGCTAGGCAATTATTGTTTGACAGTCATAATTATTGGGTAATTGTTGTTGTTGTTGCTCCTAGCCAGCTGCTTCTGCCTTATCTCAGCCATTGCCATAATTCCCATGCATTGCCGGCAACCAGTGACGCTGTATCGAGGAGGAAAAAGGGATGCAAATCGTCTCCGCTATGCAACGTGTGTGATCCATTGCTATCAAATGACTCCCCACTTCATCCGCCCCTTCTGGATGTCATTATTGTCACTAGCATCAAAGCCCAACCTCCTGATCATCTCAAAACTCTCATCATCGAAAGAATTACGGACATACCCATTTCCAGACCCATTTAATCCGCAAACCCGATTGAATACACCAACTATATGGTTGACGTGTGGCTTTTTTGTCTAATTAATCCAACTCCTTCCTCCCTGATGGAATATTCTTTGTGACTGTGGAATATTTTTACCGTTAAATGTTATAGTGGTAAATATCTCTATATTTCAAAATATTGATGGCAAATGTACCCATTTTAAAAATATCTATGGCAAATTTATCCAAAGAAATACTTTAATAGTAAAATTACTCTTTACCCTACATTTTAATGGCAAAATTACCCCTTTTGTTATTAGAAAATTGTCAATTGAGAGAAAAGATTGACACCCTTTTTTATTTTTCTTTAGGTAAGAGATGACAATTCTTTGTTCTAGATGTTATAAAAATTGTAGGAGTCCAAAAAGAAATTAGAGGAGATCTAATTCCTAAAATATGTTCCTTTTATTACCATTTTTCTCAAACAATGTATTAAATCTAGCCATAGTTCAAGCCTCTCAGTTTAAGTAGTTTACCTACATGAACACATACCTGTTCATCATTATTATCAAGAAGTGACGAACAGCCAACTAAGTAATATCCTATCTTAAAAATGTAAAAATCAAAAGAAGAAAATTCTCATAATTATATCCTGCTCCATGACCCTTTTTATATTTGGGCCTAGCGGTGGACCTTTAACTTAAGATTCCAACTCAATAAAGCATTGCCTAATCATGACAAAGATCAAACTGTGGAGTTGTTGGCAGCACAAATGCAGAATTTCCATCAGGAAGTTGATTAAACTTAAATACTCAGAACCAAGATAATTTCTTTTTAATGACTAATCACAGCAAATGTTGAACAAATTTTATAAATTTACAGCAATAAATCCCAAAAGAAAGGGAATCTTCATTTCGGAGAATAATCAATCAACACATTGAAAAAGAGTTACAAGTATAGTAGCTATTGGGGTGGCCATCATTGCCATCAGACCTCTTGTGAAATCCCATGGACAATAGGAATACCTCATAGAAGAAGAGAGGGCAGAAAAGGGGGAGAAAAAAGTTACAACTTTTACAACTTAAACAAATTCCAAACTCTCTGCACACTGAGAAGAAAAGTGTCTTAACCTGTTAATCTATCCTTCAAATAAAGTAGTAGTAAATATTCATTGTTTCTCCTTTGGCCCCAAAACTTTCAAGCTTTGTGGGGAGGGCACTGAAAACACTTGGTGAAAAGGCCAAAAGTGTCAATTTGGTGGATGAAATTGAGCATGCTTGCCCATCCTCCAAACCCAAATCCTATTATCAGAACCCACACCACCACAAAAGCATTGAGTGAATAAGTTCCAGCCCACCCTCCAAGAAATGTTGGTGGTCTCTCAACAGCATTCTGCAAACAAAGAAAAACGTTAAGATTGAGACCCCGGGATAGATGATCAATTTTAACAAAATTACTAATTAATTACCTCGCGAGCAGCAGCTGGAGCGAAAGTAATCATGTGGGCTGAGGCAGGGATTATGTAAACAGTGAAGCTAACAAGGAGGGAGCCAACAGTAGAGTTGATGGGACCAAAGAAGGGAAAGATTATAGCAAGGAACCAAATTGGGATGACTACTGGGAGTCTAGCCACTGCCCTCTTCAAAACACTCTTAGTCTCATGCACCCTTATCAACTTCTCCCACACAAAGTAGAGCGGGGTGCATGCAAATCCAAATGTTATGAACTGCACCAGACCAACCAGCAAGAAATTAGTTTAATGGTCGAATTACTGTAAGAAGTGGGGTGGTTTAGGAAGACCCACACACCCACCTGATGGATGAGCATGAGGGTAACAGCAGCATCCCTAAAGCCAGTTCTTGGGAGCAATGCCATGGCATTGGAGTGGGTGAGGAGCAGATCTCCAAAAGCCCAGTAAACAGCAGAAGCTGATGGCAGAGTTAGGGTCAAAACATAAAGTGTTGCCATCAAGTAGATTAGCTTGAACTTTTGGGGCTTCCACATTGCATGCATGATCTCCCTATAATTAATTATTCAACAAATTTGAGTGAAGTAAAGTAATGATTAATTAATTAGTCCAAATTAAAAAGGCTAAATAAGATATGATTACTATGGAACTAAATTATTTTTAAAAAAAAATTAAATGGAGATCAAATCTTTAATTACGTACACTGTCACAGCATGACCACCGAAGGTGTAGAGAATGTTGGTAGCGCCAGTGAAGTAGAGAACCATCGTGGTTGGACCAGAATGCTTCACACCCTCAATCTATATATACCAAGAAATATTTTAATTTCAAACATGTATTTTCATTGGTTACAGAAGAAGTGGGAAGGAAAGGAATATTAATTATAATATGATCATGGCATGGCATGGAAAGCTGACCTGACCATGGGTAAGGGAAGCAATGGTGAGGTACCAAGCAGTATAAGAGGTCATCATGAGGCCCAAAAAGGACCAAATCCTGTAGTTGTGGAAAGAAGGAATGAACACAGTTGTTGCACAGCAGGCTCCAAATATGTATGTCCAAGTTCTCTTGTCTAGATTGTCATTAATGTAGTAGATGTTGCTGCACAAAATTACAACAAATTTATGAAATTACAGAAACACAATTAAAATTGCAGAAAAAGGATTGCTTGTTTAATTACCTTGCGCAGGCTATTAACTGAATTACAGATCCAAACAGAAGGAAGGTGCAGTTGAAAATGAGGCCCAAGTTTCTCCAGTGTTTCCCCAACAAGCCATCAAGAACTTCAAACCACTGCAACACAGGAAAAAGTAAGAAATTTGGCTGTAGTAAGTACTTTTACGCATCTAACAAATTCTGGGTCTCACTAGTTAATTACCTGAATCACATGATTTCTGAAGTCCACCTTTTCTCTCTCCTTCCTTGTTCTGTACTCAACATAAAGCACACTGATAAGATAAGCTGTCCAGCTCCCCATCAACCCATAGAACAGCTGAAATAAAACCCCAGAAACCATTCCCAGTTGGGAAAATGAATAAGGAAGTGTAAGCAACACTTGAGCCACCTGCATGCGGAACACGAAATGATATCATCTACCAACTCACATTAATCAAGCTCTTTCTTGATTTGCATAATTAAAATTGAGTGAGTGAGAAGAATATGGTTATGGTGAAATTAATAGGTAGAGTAGTGCCTGATTAGAAGCACAGCTAAACCATGCATCATAGACTGAGCCACCATGCCAGAAAAGCTTTGAGAAATTGCTCTTTGTTGAAGAACTGGGATTTGCTTCTTCTCTTTCCATCTCTACATAATTTCCTGCTACAACTGTTTCAATCTTCTCAGAAGCCATGGCTTTTTTTTCTTTGAGCCTTTTCACTGGCACTCTTGAGGGCAGCAATGAACTGGACTTACTACTCTATAAATAAGATAAGCAAACTGCTACTTTCTTTTGATTTTGCCTTCTAATATATATAGAGAGAGAGAGTCCTTGTTGTTCAAGTTCAAAGCTGCTTCTTGCCTTGAAACTTTCGTAGGCAATAATTGAATCACCCAGCGTGGGCCTCTAGCTAGGTCACAGTAAAGTCCTAAAGAGCAACATAACGTTGAATTGTAAGGTTTAGAACCCTTTTTTTTTTTTAAATTAAAAAAAACCGTATTTTCTGAAAGAAAAAAAGCCATAAGCTTTAAAATCTATATGTTCCAGCTGTTAGCGGAAGAAATGGGGGACTGGTTTTGGTTCCATCGCTGTTCGAGCTGTTTTCAACGCAGGCTTCTGATTGGTGGGGGATGTATCTATGTCCCCAGCAGGTGACAGATTAGTTTCACTGTTGCTTCTGTAGCCACTTTATTTTACTTATGGGCTGGGCCTGGCAGGTGATAGGCCCAGGCTCTCATGGCCTGCACGAGCGGGCTGACCCACATTGTAAAGACCAGTACTAGAAATAAGTATGTATAGAATTTAAAAGAAAAGAATACTCAAATAAATACTAGTACTAAACAAATTTCTGGGGTAGGCATCCTAAAATGGGAGGAATGATTACTTAGAGGTAAGGTTGGTGCTAAACATGATTAGCACCACACGTGTGACAACTGGCTTTTATGAAAAGGTCTTTGATGCCCTTGTGCTTCTCTCTTTAATATTTTTATTAATTTGCTGTTAAATTTCAATTAGCAGGACTAAGTTAATCAAAGAATTGATGGGCTGATTAATCGAGTAGATAAGAATTAGTGCCCTTTTTCGTTTTCCAGTTTTCATTTCTCTCTTTTTAGGGATATAAAATAAAGTAGTGGCTTTTTATCACTTCGGCCAAGCCAATTGATAAAAAATCAAAATTTCATTTTGATCTTTGATGATTGGACCAAAAGAGTGTGAGAAATAGGTGGGTCTGCCGAATCCGGAATCCGAAATCATAACATGTTAAATCTGAAAAGAGAAGGAAAAGGAAAAAAAAAATTAATTTGCATCTTTTGGTTCCCTTGAGAGAAAAAAAAAAAAAAGTTGTCCTTTTTATAGTGACAAATTACCAAACAAATATTCCTTGATATCGTCCTCCCTAAAAGCTACAACTTTTGAATGGGAACATCCCTCATGGTAATAAAAAAGTTTAACTTTAATTTCACAACTCTAAAATTACAAGTTTTTATTTTGGAAGTAGAGAGAGTCTACCAAGTGGCCGATCTTGCTATGGCTTGTTAGAGGAGGCCCAAAACCAAGCTAGGACCATACTTAAATTGTAGGCAGCCCAATTGCGAAACTTCAAAACAGAGCTTCATCCGGACCAGGGCGAATCGAGCATCTCCATCGCAAAGTTCGTGAGATCTGCAACATTCTATTAAGAGGGAAAAAAACCAAGGGACTACCAGCAGCAATAGCAACAAGATAGTGCTGCAAAATTTCTCCTGCTCTGGCTGCAGAAGCAGAATTAATTATCTGGAAATCAACAAGATATGTTGGACGTGTCTGGTTGCTTGGTGCCCAAGAAAATGAGTTTGCAAGTGGCCTCTGTGATGTTAGTTGGCCACCTCGGCCCGGTGGCTGCTTCCGGAGGCTTCATTGTACTCGTCGGTACCAAACAACTGAACAGTAGAAATATGTAGCGAAGTTAATCTAATTTTGCCTGAGTCGAATTGAACTGCCCAGCTATATATTATCGATTCTTTCCGAGCAGTTGGGATTAGCAAGCGGGCTGGAAACATTGTGTGGCCAGTCCTTTGCAGCCCAACAGCATCACATGCTCGGCATCCATACCCAAAACGCCATGCTCGTCCTATCGGTGACTTGCATTTCGGTTACCACCATCTGGACCAATACTCTTGGTTCACCATCAAGCCGCGGACATGGCAGATAGTGCTGCGAATTACATCCTCTTCATGGTCTCGGGCCTGTTCGCTTTTGCGCTGCAGCAGTGAATTGTCCCTAATGGTTGCTTTGTTTCACATCTTTTTTTGCTGGCTCTTTGTTTACAGACTTGGACTCAGAGTCAAGGGAGCTGCCTTAGGGATGTTAATAGATATCCAATTTGACAGGCATCCGGTTTCATCCAAATGGATCTAGTTTTTTTAACAATTGATCAGGTTTGAATTAGATGTAGTTTTTCTTTTTTCACCGTTGATGGGTTTGGGTAGAATGCAGATTTGGGGTTCACCCGCCCCACATCCGACCCATATATGTGTTTGTATGATATATCAGTATTAGTTATATGATGAAAAAAAAATGTATAATGAATAAGTTATATAGAATTAAGAACAAGTAAGAGTTGGTTTAATAGATAAGGTATAATGAATATTTCTAACAGTAACAAATGTATGACTAGAGTCTAGATATAATATGGTTTAATGAAATTGTGGTTGTTAAAGTGTGATAGGTGAATAAGTTTTACCCAACCCAACCCATTTGAAAATGGGTAAGATATATATATGAAAATCATCTACCTGAAGCATGATAGGTAAAATAGGGGTAGGCCATTCAAAGTAGCGGATAGGATATGAGAATACTATCATCCAACCCATTGACAACCAGTTTCTTATTGGCCTCATGGTCTCGTTTCACCAAATTTTGGAAGGGTTGTTCCAAACGCGGTTTGGTAATACATTACCCATCCATTTTTTCCCGGTATAAATAGGCTTACTATTAATTATCAAAGTCAACCATTAAGGACCTAACTTGTGATTCGGGTGTGTTCTGAAGAGCTTGAAAAATTGGACCTTTAATTTGAGGTCGTTCTTTTACTGTTTGGTATTCTCCCAAATTCAAAACTAGAGACATCTCTACTTTCCATTTGTTAGTTTTTAGTTCCCTTCAATATCATCCTCTGAAGATTCTTCTCCAATATATACATATTTTTTTTTTTTCATTCTTTGTCTGTCATATGATTACAATGACCAAATATAATGCAACGTATTCATTGATTGCAACTTTAACACATTTTTTTTTCTAGAGTGAATGATCTGTTTGGGACTTGGCACCACCGCGAGGTGATTTAGCTAACTTAAATTCCCTGTTTTATTTTGCCTTTTCACTAAGTAGAAGAGTCAACGAACACAAGTTATTCAAGCGTTGCTATGATTTATGTTCGTTGATTAACAAGTTTTGTTCCTTGTAAAGCAGACGAGTATCCAAGGGATTGGGAGATCACCAAGCCGCTCAAAGGGCAGCAAAAGACTGGTTTTGTTTCTGGCAACGAATGAGTGGTTTCATATTGTGACTGACGATTCTGTCATGGCATTTTTGGGCCGTATTTATAGCTCTGATAGTGATTTGATCAAACATGTCGAATACATGGTCCTAATTTTTTCTGGTTCCAGTTGTTTTGATTTGTTGGCAGTCAGACTGTACTTTTAGGTCTCTAAATTTCAAGTGGAAGATTGTGTCTATGTCAATCTGGTCTCATTATTTCTTGGGTTTATCCCTTGTTGTATATCTTGGGATTTCTTGCTCATTTGAAATCAAGGCTATTACTCTATTTTTTTCATCAAGGCTATTACTCTATTTCATTCATCTTTATTTTAGACTTCATAGCTAGCCATTTAATGATAGAAACTACTCTATAACGCATAGAAACCCTTAGGTCAAGACTGGATTACAACATGATGACTACTTCATCACCATTGAACCGTGATTGGTACTTGTTCAAGAGGCAACGGCGTATTGTATGACTATGAAGTTACGGTTCCTTCAAAGGAACACTTATGTTAACAAAAGTTGTGTCCACCGACTCTACTTTTATTTAAAAATATGAGTAAAAAATGTGCAAAATTAAGTGTAGATTTCACTTTAATTTTCTATGAGCCCCAAATATTTTAAATGAAAATCTAGGGAAAAAAACAAACACATTAATATCTTCATAGGAAATTTTTGAAATTAAAATTGAAGTTGCTTGTTACATTTTTTTTTTTGTCTTTTTTTCTTTTTTTATCTTAAAATTATGACTTAAATGCAACATTAGTTCTTGTATTTTACGTAATTTAGTTATCTCACAAATTATGAGTCAGCCTATAATATTTAAACTTTATAAATCAAGATAAGCTTAAAGTTTCAAACAAACCATGTTAATCCTTAATAGAAGTGTCAACGTCGTTAAAGAAATAAGTCATTTCCTCTACTTGTTTTTATTGTGAAATAGTAAACCCTTCTATGTTTGAGTTATTTTATTCTAAAAAAAAACATAGAAATAGTATTATAGGAAATCCACTTAAAAGTTGGGAGACCACCCTTTAATTTGTTTAAAAGATTAACTAAATATCTAATGCTTTACCCATAAAATAACAATACTATTTCTCTTTGAAATTAATCAAGTTTAAAGTTTCTAAATAGTTTTAAAGACTTATTCAATTTAAATTTAAATGTAAAGCATATATATTTAGTGACTATAAAAGTACTTTATTTTGAAAATAAATAAAATTTAATAAATTATTTCAAATTTAAACTAAAGGTTACTTAAAATAATATTTATTTTTATATATACACTATGAGGAATTAACCCAAAGAATTTTTTTAGATGGTTGTATTTAAATTTAGTTTTTTGGTCAATTCAAATTTTAGGACTAATTGTAATTTCACTACAAGAGAGATCCCGAAACCGAACCAACATATCAGTCAGTAATTGGTCACTAAAACACTTTTTGGTGAATGAAATATCTAGTCAACAAATGGCCAATAAAACTTTGGTCACTAAGGGGTGGTGACAGAATGCAGTGACTAAAAAAAAAGTCAACAGGCATTCACAGTGGTGACTGATTTAATGACCGATTTAATCGGTCAGGTAAGGTGACTAATTTAGTGACCATTTTAATCGGTCAGTGAAGTTGATACTTTTTTAATTAATTCATTTTTATCAATTATAAAGTTTTGGTATTAAAATCAATAATTTAATTAGCCATCTATTATAATTAAAATACATGTAACAAAAATATTGTGATTTAAAGTTAATTAATATAAATATCATTAATTTAAAATATATATATCCAAAAATATTTTTTTTATCAAAACATCAAACATAACAAATTATCCCTAAATACTAACTATACTAACTATAATCTTCTCCATCAGATGCATCCTCCTCCTCCTCCACATCATCATGACCAACATGAGCGGCTAACGTAGTGTTGGATCCTCCAGTGACCTAAGCTGGGTCAACTCCTACGGGAAGGCCGCCAATTGACTGTAGTCTTCCAAGAGTGGAAGTCATGACAGCCTAAAGGTCACATCCAGCACGATCTTGAAAGTGCTTCATTGTTCTTTACACGTCCTATCTTTTTTATTGCTGAAGGCCCACTATCTTGTTATACTCCATTTGAGCCAAATAAGCAGTATGCTGCGTATGAGTAAGCTCCTACTGCAACTAAGACATCTTTGAAATAAGCATGGCATTTGTAGCACATAGCTCTTGATATTGCTGTGATAGTTCTTCCGTGCGATTATTCGAGAAACCCTACAATGTTGTTAGACAAAATGTGTCAAGATCAAATAAATAACTTACTTGTATGATTTGATAATTTATATTATAAAATTATGGTAAACATAGCATATATACCTCTGATCGAGCATGTCAAAATTTATCAGGAACAATAAGAAACTATGGAACACTTATCCATTCTCCTTTTCTTGGCCCACCGATAGCAACCCTCCATGCATCAATATCAAATTGGGGATGTGTCCTAAAATCATCCCCATGATGACAGTAGACCTCATCTAGGTACCTCTCCTAAAAGACATTTCCATTTATTATTGAGAACCACAATATTATTCTATACATACCTATATTAAACAATTTGTTTAATCTGTCTTTTATAGTTAGAATTTAGTAAATTATGCCAACATTTTTTTAATTTATTTTGTTTTGTTGAACAAATTAGGTTGGAATTTTTCAAATCTATCACTCTTGCAATTATACCTTCAAGTTTTTAATTTATTTTATTATGGACTATAATTTACTACAATTTGTACGATTAAGCCCTTAAATTTTGGTTATAATCTCAAATTCACTAGAAGTTTTACTTTTTTACCAAGCATGCCCTCAATTTGATCCTTATTTTCATTTTACCTTCTAACTTATCTAACTTATTCAACTATGCCCTAACTTTTAATTTTCAACACTTTAGTCCTTAAAGTGTCATGAATTAGTACTGTAATTGTCTCTGTGAATCCAAAAGCCTCCGATTTGTTTCTTTTTTGTAGTGGATTGCTCATAAAATTCATGCCATTTGATAGGGTTCCCCAGATTCTCAGCAACCTGTTATAAAAAATGTAGTTAAGTGGAGTATAACAATTATATGTAAATTATAATTTGGAAATTGAATATAGCAAAATTGGTATACCATCTTATCATAAAGAATCCCCTTAGTCTGAGGCCCAAAGGAACGCTTTGGGCCAATTGCACCTAGTAGAGCGTCCTTCCCTACCTTATTCTTCTTCCCAAGCTTACTTTTGCACTTTCACTCAAGGGTGTTCTAATGATCACATAACCGTTGCCGGTCCTTTCTAGCAATCTGAAGTGGGTGAAAAGAAATGATATGAGAGTAATCCTTTATAGGGTAGAAATCTTGTCCCACCTTTTTTATCACATCCATTTGAAACTTATGAAGCCTATTCTTGTAACCACTACCAATGAGCTTAAAGTAAGCTTTCTTCATTGCCAAGTCATCTTTAGAATCCTATTGGTGCATTTGCTAAAACATGTAAAACATAAATAGACTTATATGTCTTTCAAAAAAATTGTGGCACAAGAAAAAATATTAAGCGAAAAGAAATAGTTATACTTGTAGCTGCACTAAATACTCCCTCCTTCTACTTGATAAAAGATCCTTGAAATCATTAACCTCACCTCTAAAAAGTGTATGGGAAATCTCATGCACTCTATTGCGCACTTACTTGTTGTGCAAGAAACTACATTGATTAAAATTGACAATGTCATTAGTAATAAATTATTAAATAATTACGTAAAGTACTACATAAATTATTATTAAAAAATTGTAGTACTTACTCATATGGAATAATATGGATCCACTCAGTCTCTCCTCCGAAAAGCTGTTGCTCTTATAGTGGCGGTTCATGGTGGCCACCACTTGTACGGTGTGAACCCTTTGGCTGATTCTCCGAACTAGATTCTAAAACACCATCATGGAATCGAGGGGCCCATTGTCCAAGAAAATCTCCAAACTCAAACTAGGGGAATCCATATGTCGGTCCACCAAGCTGGAATGAAATAGAAACCTGTGGGTAAATGTAGCCTCCTGCCCCTACACTAGCCTAATCCCTAGGAAAAATGTACTGTCTGAATGCCCCCTACCTCTACGAGCAAAAAGATGAGACCCAATAGTCGATGGATAATTCTGCTGAGAAAATTGGTTTGGCCTAGATCCTTGATTAGTAGAGTCACATGGTGAGTCATGACTACTACCCTATCGTGCAGGAAGAAGTCCACGGGCCATAACCTATAAATTATAAAACCACTTTACAATTTGTGCAAAGTACTGTCACAAATTTCACAACTTAACATTTAAATTTTCAAAAAAATGTTCATGTAAGTACTAAATAAAAAATGAGTTTTACAATTTTGTAAAATTCACATGAATACCACTAATAATAAATTATTAAACTTCGAGTGTACTTATGTGATTAAAGATGATTTTCTTACCCACCTATAAAAAATTATCACAATTGAAATATATAAGAGAGTAGTTAAAGTCTTATTTGGACTTAGATCAACAATATTTTAGGTGAAACAAAAAAAAATCATCCAAAAAATAGAAAACATCATGTGGTAGATACAAAAACAATAAAAAAAACAATAAAAGGAACCAATATTATAGGTGAAACAAACAAAATCAAATATCAACAAAAAAATAGAAAACAACATGAGGCTGGATATAAAAAAAATTAAAAAAAAGAACTAATAAAAGGAACCAACTCCATTATTGGAAAAGATTTGAAGACAAAAGAACAACAAACAGTCAACGGCTTCTATATTTAAAATGAAAAAATTGCATGTAACAACAAAACAAACACATGTTTATTTTATATTATTTGACCATCAAACTCTTTTTTCGTCCATTGAACTCAAATTATTTTAGCTAGTAAAAAGAAAAATTCAACTTCACTAGACTAAAGAGGATTGTAGTCTTGTGGAAAGTGAAATGTCTATCTCTATTGTAGTCTTGTGAAAATCGAAATGTCTATCTGCAGAGGAGCCAGAAAAAAGAAAGTAGAAAGAAATCAATGAACCAACAAAAGGCATCAACATGTAGAAATTAAGAGAAAGTAAAAAAACAAATGAAAAAAGAAAAGGAGAAAATGTACCAGATATGTCTGCAGGGGAAGGAAAGAAAGAGAATGCATAGCAAATTAATTAGAGTATAGCAGAGTTGCGTGGACCAATCGATCAAAACATTTGGCTGAAAAGGGAAGCTAATTTGGGGCGGGACCAGTGGAAGACGACACTGGTTTTAGGCCTAGGTGGGTGTAGGCCGATAAAATTGGGAGTGGCAGAAAAGTAATAACTTTATTAGTGAAGTAAATGAAAAGTGAAGCAGTTTGACTTTGGGGGCAAAAGTTTGAGTGGAAAAGGGAAAGAGGGACCTGTTTTCTAAGCCCACGCATTATTTCCTCTCATTTACTTTTCCCGCCTTATCATTTCAAACACACCGCTCATTTCAACTTGAAAAAAAAAACGAACACCCCATTAAAGTTCAATAGAGCTTTTCGGCCGTTTCGTAAAGTTAAAGCCAATTCGCCAAGGATTTTTTAACGTTTAAGTTGCGTAGATTTTTTACTTCAATATTTTTGCATTTTGAAAGTAAAAAAGTTTAGGCCATTTCACTTTTTCTCACATTTTCTTCTTTCTCCATTTTCACCTCTCTCTCACAGTAATGACTTATTTTTTACCCTTTTCTCCCCTGTCTTGTCTATTTTTGTATTATTTCTTTTTCATGTTTTTTTTCTTTCTCCTTTCTTTTTCTGCTGCATTTTTTCTCTTTCTTTCTTTCTTTCTTTCTTTCTTTCTTTCTTTCTTTTTCTCTCTCTCTCACGTGCCACTGGCTTCTACTTAGCTGTTTCAATTTCTTTCCTCTCTCTTTCTTACGTCGATTGACCTTTTTTTGGCTTTATATATTCCGGTCAAACTTGTTTCTAATAGTAGCAAATTTTGTTGTTTTTTGTATGTAATATTTATTTCACGTAATTGCACATTTGTTTGGTGTTTCCAATTATCCCTTTTTTTTTATTTTCTTTTCACATATTTTTTTATTCATCGACTTGAGCCATTTTTAGCAATTAGGGTCAGGAATTTTAACATGTTATTTTTTAGGCAACTCCATGTAGGTCCGAGTATCAATGAAGATAATATACCAGACCCCTATCCTACACTCCTTCGACCCGATCAGATACATACATTCCATTCCCTCGATCTTTGATTCATACCCCAACCATCCGACCTTTCACTTTGTCTGCCAAAAAATCTTGCAATCCTTCCTGTGATGCTATCCCGTGTTACAGTCATGGTGGGTGTCTCCTCATGTATCACAATTTCATCGAGGGCATCCATATCTAGATTGTTGGCCTCCCGAGTGTAATTTCCATATCAAGCCTTATGGAACTCCAAGTCATACACATCTCTCATTCGTACATAATTATAAAGGGCACAACATGCTATAACGATTAGAGTTTGCAACTCTAGACTGAAACGGTTTATTCCACGGAATATGACCCATTTCATCTTAGTGTGCCCACTTATTCTTTCAACTATATTTCGTATGCTAGAATGTACAAAATTGAATTGTTCTTTTGCTCCTTCGGGCGTTCTTCCTCCAAAATCAATGCAATGGTAATTAACCCCACGATAAGGGGCAAGAAAACCCTCCATGTTTGCATATCCCGAGTCCACTATATAGTAATGACCTACAAAGACATTATGTATAAGGATAAACCATTCACAGTGCAACATGCTATGTGAACCAGATATATCAGGAGCGATACATGTGTGAATACCTTTTGGTGCATTCGGGACCAATGAGCCAGGTATGTTCCTAGCATCTTGTAGAACCTGGCTGTCATGATGGCCTCGGGCATCCCTGTATAAACATGGGTAAATTTCATATTAAAATCACATGCAACTAACACATTTTGGCTTATGTGCTTAGTGTGGCTACGGTACGCTCGTTGATCTTCTCTGCTATATATTCCAAACACATGTGTTCTATCAATAGCGCCTATAGCATTATTAAATGCACCTTCCTATGTGTCCTTAACTTTCGGAGTGGGTGTCGAAAATGTTGGGTCAAATGGTTGAATTATGAGCTTGGCAAAATCAAGGATTGAATCTAAAACTAGCCTGAACCATTGCGATATCATATTTGTCAAATGTGGAAACACCTAGCAAATGTCATCATATTTCTAGCCATGGGCGCACACGGTAAAAACATAGCTAGACCTTTATAAACTGAAACATTTCTTCTATCATTCAAGTTGTGATACGTCGTAAGATCATCCAGTAAATCTTAAAAACAATTTATGCTCATCCGAAATTGACTTTGAAATTCACAAGGGCGAGACATCAGGCGTAGAAGGTATTGTGTACCGATCTAAATTGGGGTCGGTTTTACTTTAGTAGAATTAGAGTTTGATGCCAGATTGCCGGACAATACATTTGCCCCAAATAAGACATCTAAAATAGAGGAGACATTTTCGATGAAGTAGACTCGGGTCGTGTATTGAATAGAATATTCATTCCGAGGAATCAACTTTAGAAGTTGGCGGCACCTCCCATGGAATATCTATTCCACAATTGTAGAAACCCATATCCATTCTGCTTATTTTCCCCAACCAATAGTACCTGGCAAAAAGGTAACCATAACTTATACATCGAGAACATGGATGACATGTGCATGCGAGGGCGAGTTTTCTTAATATGGAAAAGATAATCCAATATCTGAGAAGCATGCATAATGAATGTGAATGCCCATAAAGTGCTGCAACAACAAACACATAAAAGTCTAAATCAGTCCAATAGTACATGAACTAAACAGGACAATAGTCCATAACAAACTCATCCATAAATTTCTAAAAAACCGAATCAATGTCCACGCAGAAATCCTTTGCCTTTTGCTTCCTCAATAGTTGGATGGAGCAACACAACACGGGATTCCTTATTCGGCGACCCTACTAACAACTCCCATAACCACGCCATTTGACCAATGCACAAATTGGCTGCAACCCAATTTGGGCTTCCTGCTTCAAATCTAGGGAGCTCCACAATAAGTCTCATGCATGAACTGATACTCAAGTCCTGCAGTTGTACATATGAAGTGGCGGAATGTGACCCACGATCTGCTCTACTCTCTCGCAACATTTCAAGGACTTCCTGTTGTATGTCTGGAGACACAGACCCAACACCGGACTTGTGTCGCTTGCTTCAACTACTACTATATGCACTATGAATTGCATATCCTGCCATAGATGAAAGAATGTGAGCAGGCAACGGAGTCCCTTGCTCTTAGGGAGATACACAGGCATCAATATATGCGGGTGCACGAGAAAAAGCTCACACCAAACTACTACCAACCGCCAGTGGTGTGTTGAACTCGAAACATGAATAACGATGCCTCCTATTAGAGGTATGTTGTGGCACCTAAGTGAAATGTGTTGCCCGCTTGGATGCCCTAAGGTCCCGAGGCGACAGATGTGACTAATCCGGGACATGAAAAGTGGGCGAACCAGGGGGCAATGCAGCTGAATTCTGAGATCCAATGCCACGATGCGGGGGAGTTATGGTGACTAGATGGAGAGGAGGTTGAGATAAAACGCCACGGCCTGAATAATCACGATAATCTTCAAACATGGTCAAAAGATCATCCCAACATAAGATCTGCCCTTCACGCAATAACTTCACCTCGAGCTAAACCTACATCAACATAGGCACGAATTATTACATAATTTCTATATCGTTGGACAACATATAATCTATTATATAAAAAGGTTAAACTTATTGACAACATATTAAAAGTGTACTGAAATGGTAACCTTCTACCATTCAGGGTCAGTAGAAACATATCTGGTAATGAGATCAAAACTAATACTTGTTGACGTGGTGACCATTGATTTCTAAATGTGAAATTGCTTTTTTCAAAGTATGCCATTTGTTGGTAACTTGTTTTTTCTTCCAAGGCCAACCCGTCAACAGCTTAAGATCATGCACGATTTTTGCCCATCCAGATTTTGTTGGAGTATGGCCCTCAACATAACCTTTTCAAATAACACTCACAGCAATCGAACAGAACACTCAGGTGGAATGGAAATCCCACCCAACATGAGACATGGGCATCAACGGAAATGAATGTTGTCCATCATGAGCAGTGTCAAAATCTGATGATTCATTATCCATAACTAGACACTGCAAGAACTATAACAAGAGCTACCAATACAAACATTCCAAACACATAAACAATTCTAAGCAAACAATGACACAATGGGGATTTTAAGTCTATGGTTATATTATTCTATAAATGACATAGCTACACGTAGAAAAATGCACAATAGCAGCATGAAATAAATGGTGCCTTAAAATAATAACCTGAAATATACAAAGCGGGTAGTGAAGATCAGACAGTGGGAAGAAATGGAATTGCCAACAATGCTTCCACGAACCCCAATACTATGCGAAGGGTCAAAATTCATACATAAGAAACAAATGATATCCTAATAAATCGCAAGCCCAGTTTATCAATTGAAACATAAAATTAACAGAGATTCATCATCCAACGTGAAAAAAATTTAAGTACGAAATTTGAGGGCTGGCGTACCCAGATTAGTGACACTACCGAAGTAGCTGGGTAATGTCATAGTCCAATGGATTGAAAAATACAATTTAGGGGAACTGCCATTTGTTCAATCAAAGATGAACACCAGTTTTGGACGTGAGTTCTCCTTTATACTCATGCAGGAACAAAATGGGAATCAATGTATAGGCCTATAATCATATTCATTTTGAAATACAACTGCCATAATCATATAGGTGCAAGAAAAAATCGCAGTTCATGTACAAAGCTTGTGAGAAAGAGAGAGTAAGTGTGTGTTTGAGCAAAGAGAGGAAACCAAACCCATTCAACAAGTGTGAACAAAGAATGCAAAAAGGAAGATATAACAGATGTACCAATTGCAGATTGTCGCAACATTGAAGCAGGTACACAATTCCTTTAGGAGAAATGATGTGATTTTTAAGTTTCCGGCCACGCCATTGAAACTGCTGTAGACTGAGGGCCAATATAGATACGATCAATAGAAAGAGGAGTATGGGAAAGCTGAAGGAAATAAACAAGACAATAACAATCGGATGATTGATTGAGGAGTTTAACATAAATTACAGTGGTTCAGTATGAAAAAGGGAGAGAGGAAAGAAGCTGAAACAGATGAGTAGAAGATAGTAGCATGTGAGAAAGAGAAAGAGAAAGAGTCAGAGTGCACGAAAAAATGAAGCATAAGGAAAGGTGAGAGAGAAAGGAAACAAAATGCAACAATTGAGCAAAAGCCAATGACATGTGAGAAAGAGAGAGAGAAAGACAAAAAATGCAGCAGAAACAAAATGAGAGAGAAAAAAAAACATGAAAAAGAAATAATACAAAAATAGACAAGATAGAGGAGAGAAGGGTAAAAAACGGGTCATTACTATGAAAGATAAGTGAAAACGGAGAAAGAAGAAAATGAGAGAGAGGGTGAAACGACCCATACTTTTTTACTTTCAAAATACAAAAGTATTGAAGTCAAAAATCTATGCAGCTTAAACGTTAAAAAATCCCAGGTGAATTGGCTCTTAATGTACTTATGTTTTAACCATACCTTTACCTTTTCTTTTTCTTTATTAAATTTAGTATTTTGTGGTTCTTTTGTTTGTTTATAATATTTCATATAATTATATATTTCACATAATGATATAATTATAGCGTGAAGCTATATACTTGTCATTATATATTACTAATGTAATAATATCCTACTAATATAATTATATATTACTAATATAATTGCAATACTATGAATCAATTAATTTTATTGCTCTAAGCCTACAATATATTACTAATACAATAAAAAAAAGTATCAAATTTGCAATGTAATAGACAGTAGTATATTCAGCTTATTTTAAAATATTGGTGGGAGATTGGGCCAAAAAAAGAAAAAACTATACTGGCATATCCACTCCCTGCCCAAAATATTTGTAGTAAATTTGATATTTCTGCCTAATATAATTTTTATTATTTATTACAGCACTCAAAAAATTTGGACCATAATTACTGAGGTAATTTTGGTTATTTTAGTAATTTAATATACTTAGAATATTTAATACAAACAAATCTTCAGTTTAATAGAGTATGGTAGTTTAAAGAGGATAAAAAATTGGTTATTTAAGTAAACCGGACCAAGAAAGGCATTTTGGTCATTTCATTTAATGACCTCTTTTTATTGCATGATTGGATAAAGGATGGTAGATTATTGAATTTGGTGTATCACGGTTTTTTGTGATTCCCACTCTACGCTTGTCAAATTGAGATTTGACTAGATTGTCCATAGATGGTTTATGTGTAACCCTTAGAAGTATTGGGACTACATTACACATCTGTTAAAGTGAGGTTTCCCTTACATTACTAATATAATCAATTATAGATTACTAATACAATGAATTAATATCAGTAATCTAAGCTTGCAATATTCTTAAAAACACAAGTAAATTAATTAAAAATTAATAACTTATTCATCATCCCCCGAGCTCGACAACTGTATGTCGGTGTCTTCTTCATTGGTATCCTCGAAGTCCTCTGAGTCCTCATTTGGATTTTGTTCAACAACTTCCCCATATCCACTCATGTCGACCAATATGTTAATACCATCAAGTTCTGGTGATTCAGACACAATAACCTCATTCTCAATATTAATTTGTTGAAACGGTTCATCTTTTAATGTAGTAGCAGAATTACCGTCTGGTTGCTTTGGTCCAGTAATGTCACAGTCAATTAACAGATGAGGTTTAATTTTGAGCACCGCCCATCATTGTTGTAGCGATGGATAGGGGTACTGAGTATAATATACTTGTTGAGCCTATCATGCAAGAATAAAAGGATCGGGTGGACTTAATCTTAACTTCCACTTCATGTCTACTAAACTAGATGTTGTATGTGTACGAACTCCACGTGTTGGATCAAACCATGTACACTTTAATAATGTTACAAAGTTGGTCTTGGCTCCTGAACATTGTATTTCAATGATATCATCCATAATTTCATAGAAATTGAAACCCCCTGAACTACCTGTGTCACCTTTTACACAAACACCACAATTTGCCGTCAATTTCGTAGATCCATAAGTGTGTGTGGAATTTAAATCCATTTACCAAGCATCCATTATAACATGTTCCATTGCATAGCGGTCCGCGAGACAATTCAACAAGTTTGTTGCCTAAACTTTTAGGACATCGTTCCACCTAACAAAAATTATAATACTTCAGCTAATATTTAAAAGATGAACCAATCGGATATTTAACATGTCAATATTATTGTAAGGTCATACATATTCATGAAACCATCGCACAAAATGTTGAATGTGAAAATGTTTCAAGTTGTCCATCATTTGCCTGAGGAAACTTACATTGCACGACATCCAAGAAGATTATGTAGTTACAAATAGAAACCATGATAAAATGACATAAATTAAAAAAACAATTATTAAATTATGAAATAGCTTTCTTGATTACTTACTAGATAAAAGGGTCAACCTCCACACTATTGAATAGAATATACATATGAGATTAGCGTAATTTATTTTCATTAATCACCCGTCGAAAGCCAAGAGCAGAAAAGTTTTGATTCTCATTGTGAAAAACTATGAGATTCTCCGGATTTGCACTTGGATTTGTATAAGTATTTCGAGGTTCACAATTTAATCTTGTATTAGTCTCATCACCAAGATAGTGTGCACAAAATGCTGTCATTTTTTGAACTAAATATGCTTCAACAATTGATCCCTCTAATTTAGCTTCATTACGAGCCATCCGTTTAAGGGGTCGCATCAATCTAGACAAATGAAAAATTACATGCACAAACAATTAACATAATGACATAACACAAACCGTTTGTTAAATAAATATATACTTAGGTTATATGCTAACCTTTCAAAAGGATACATCCAATGAAATTGAACTGGTCCACAAATATAGGCCTCGTATGCTAAGTGGACAGGTAGATGCTCCATTGAATCAAAGAACGATGGTAGGAAAATCTTTTCTAGCTTACATAACGTGATAATGATCACACGTCCCAATTTTTCAATGTCTTGTAAATGGAGTTTGGTTGAGCATAGTTGTTGGAAAAAAGAACAAAACTCACATATTATTTCCCATATAGCATTTGGTAAGTGCCCACACAAGCTAATCGGTAATAAGCGTTGCAGGAAAACATGAAAGTCATGGCTCTTGAAGGCATAAAAATTATTATTTAACATATTCACATTATGAACCAAATTTGATGCATATCAATCTAGAAATTTCAAACCCTTAAGCCACATACATATTTGCTCAACTTAATGTCTATTCAGAGCATAAAATGCTTTAGGTTTAATAGTCGATTGACTAACTTTTTGTAAGTATAGTTCAGGGCGCATCTCTAATTTCTTTAGATCCATTCGTGCATTAGGATTGTCTTTTGTCTTTTCTTTTATATCCATCACTGTATAGAAAAAATTTTCAAAACAATTTTTCTCAATATGCATAACATCAAGATTCTGTCTCACCAATAAATTCCTCCAATAAGGCAACTTCTAGAAAATATAATGTTTCAACCAATTATGATTTTTTCCAAATCTAATGACATGATCATTATCCTAATCAGATCTGAAAGGTGAAAATTAAAATTGTTCAAGCATTTGCAATATGTCTTCACCAGACATTGGTGGAATCATAGTAGATCTTTCTCTCTTGCCTGGTTTAAATGTAATAAGGTTTACTCGAAATGGATGATTATCAGGTAAACACTTCCTATGACAATCCTACCCAAGGCTTCCTTCCATACTTCAACTGAAAATTTTAAGACAATTCATACAATATGGACATGCTAGTTTACCATGGGTACTCCACCCTGACAGCATCCCATATGCTGAAAAATCACTAATCGTCCATAACAAACATGCTCTCATCTGAAAATTTTGACAACAAAATGCATCTCATGTTTCTACACCATCAATCCATAACCATTTTAACTCATCAATTAAAGGTCTAAGAAATACATCAATATTTCACTCGGGTGATCTTGGTCTTGGAATTATTAATGAGAGAAATATGTATGGTGCCTTCATACACATATCTGGTGGTAAATTGTATACTACTATGAATACAGGCCAAATTGAATATGTGCCACCTGTTGCAAAATTCGGCATAAACCCATTAATGCGCAAACCAAGCCTTACATTCTTAATTTCCAACCAAAATGATAGGTATGTTTGATCCACAAGTCTCCAAGCCTCTGTTTTGCATAGATGTCTCATTGTGTTATTATCTATACCACGATGACTTACATGCCAAATCATATGTTCAGTTGTCTTTATTAACATAAATAGATGTTTTAACTGATCAGTTATAGGTAGATACTGAAGGACTTTTTTTTTGTATTGATTTCGTTTTATCTCTATTCATTGTCGCTTCTTTATACCTACACTATCTACAGACTATACAATACATCAACTGTGTATTCTCACGGTAAAAGAGCATACAATTCTTTGGACATATATCTATTTTCAAATATGGTAAACCTAACCCTCTCATCATTTCCTTCGAGTCATATAATGTTTCTGGCAACTGGTCATCTTTTAAAGTCATTTCTTTGACAAGTGACATAACCTTATTAAAACAAGCATCAGACATATTAAACTGACTTTTATAGCTTAATAACTGACACACTACTGACAACCGTGTATGTTTCCTACATCCTTCCTATAGAGGTGTTGAAGTATTGCTAAGTAAACTGTAAAGTTTTGTGCGCTCGGATTTAGAATTTCACGTTCCACCTCATTAAAGTTAAATGCATTACCACAATCATTTTCCTCCTCATTATTAAAGGTATCACCCTCTTCATCCGTATCCTTGTCATTGCCTGCATTAATATCTGTTCCAGTGTATGGAATATTATCCAATATTGGTATCATTGAATCAATCACCATTTGCTCAAACTCACTTCTATTATTATGTAAACCATTATGGTTTCTTAAATTTATTCTCGATGATGACAGATTTGAAGTTTCTCCCCTGCAAAAATTTTGGCTTCCCATATTATAGGTTTCACCATGATAATACCATACATAATAGTTATCAACGAAGCCAAATCGACACAAATGCTGTCCAACATCATTTTGTACTCGATAATATCTATTATGGCAATGTTGACATGGACATTTAATCATATCTGTTTCATTGTTACAAACAACAAATAAGAATTCTTTTACACCATTTATGAATTCTGGATTCATGTATCCATCTTCTAGTAATCACCTGTACATCCAACCACGCCCATCATCCATAATGCTCTCCTACCAATATATACATACATACATACATACATACATACATACATACATATATATATATATATATATAATCACTAAATAAATTCCTAAATTTTTTAATAATGTACTAAAAAGCATGTCATCCTACAACCTTAAAAGGGAATGATCCTAGCCTATTCAAAAATATGCAAGTCAACCCATACTTTTGTATTGTGATTTATCTAACTGTTATGTATAAATTTCGGCAGCATTTCCCCTTAGTTTCTCAAAATATACAATTTTAAGAAATGTATCTCAAAACAAGTTTCTAAGGAACAAGGATCCACAACACCGAAACTTGTACATCATTTAGACAAATCACATATATAACTGCAGTAAAAAATGGCTTGCACATTTTTGAACTGTTCAACTTGAACAATCCATGACTACTGAACATTAAAACATTAAAAATATTAAGCATACGAAGACTTCATGTCATTGAAATCATCATACATCCTTAATAGTTCTCATGGCAACAGTAATCATAGACAGACATTCTATTGTTTGAATGTAATATAACAATATTACATATACACATTAATTCCTATTTGTATATAAAAATTTAAAATATTTGGTTAATATTGTACAAAACATTTACCTGAACTACAATATTGTATCTCCAGCTGCAAAGAGTTGATCTCCAAATAATACTTCCTTTCCTCTCATATGAAGGAGATCAGCAGAGAAAGACAGAAAATAACAAGAAGAGTGAAAAAAGATATATAGAAAAAAAAAATAGATCCAAAGATGTATATATATTTATGCAGAGGGGATGGTGGCAGAGGTTTTTGGTGAAGCTTTTTGGGGTTAGTCACTAGATCGGTCACTACATTGACCGATTACTGACCAGTTAGTGACCAAATTTGGTAACTGAATCTTAACCGGCCACTAATCAGTCAACACTCTTCTTGGGATGCCAAACGCATTTTTTATCTACTGATTTAGTGACCAAAAACTTAGTAATTGCTTTTTCGGTTACCGTAAATGGTCACAAAAATTTAGTTCTCTTGTAGTGCTTGGACCTTTATATGGATCCCACTTTAGAAATATTCTAAGTCCACCACTAGGTTCCTTTATCATAAGAATATATATTAGTATTTATTATATCTAAGAAAGGTGGAGAGCACAACAAAGTTATGTGAAATTAATGAGGTTGTTGTTGCAAAATCTGTTTAGGGACTATGGCTGGGAATTAGCATGGCTTTCCTGGTGCAAATTAAGCATATGCTTTCTCTTCACGCTGAGGACCAACTGGGTCAAACAGGTGAAATTGTTTGCTCATATATATATATATATATATATATATATATATATATATATATATATATATATATATATCTTGCTAGCTATATGATTGATTCCAGAGTTGATCTCTTTCTATTCCAAGTCCTCCATATATCTTACATGACTTGCAATTGTGTTTAATGCCCCTAGGGCAAACCGCGCAGCAGAAAGAGTGAGTGCGTCCCAGACTGGAAATGGAGCGTCATGATCAAGCCTGAGCGGCTCATGCATCAATTCAATTGCATGTTTAACCAACCGATTTGATTGGGTACTGCAAATGTCTTAATTAGGATTTTAGTCTTCTTTTTAGCTTTTGTTTCCCGAATATATTGGTGTAACAGAATAGAAGACTTTTACAGCTTGGAAAAATCAGTCAATTCCAAACACGAAGAAATATATATAAGAGATAAATCTATACGATGAAATATTTGGTTTAGGTTAATAATTAGGCAATTTTTTTTTTAAAAAAAAAAAAAAAAAGAACCCGACCTGATGCTGGAAGGTACAGTTGACTCCCATCCCACGTGCCTGAATCTGGAGTTGGACCTTGGCGTTGGAAAGGTTGGAATCGGAACCGGCACAAACTTGCATGGAAGAAGTAGGGAAAGGAATCACTTAGTCGTCCTCCCAAAGCATTCATGGCTAAGAAAAGAAGGCCCGATCATCCTTTCAGTTTTCCCTTCACACGTATTCTTCTCCCACTCTAGTTTCCACTTAATATATGTATATCTATATATTCGGATTAATTTCATCAATCTCCCTCTACAATTACAAGTTCAATATTAGTCCCCACATGATCATGCCCACGTCGCTTCTTCTTTCACATCTTCTCTTCTTTCTAATCTCACTTTCCCTAGGTATGTGTGAGGTCAGCAATTAAAGATTGATTTTAGCAGTAATTAATAACTAGCTAATGACTTAATTTCATGTTTTTCTTTTTAATTAGGATTTCATGAGGTAGAAGGTGCAAGGGTGTTTACTCTGATAAACAATTGCAAGGAAACAATCTGGCCGGGCGTGACACCGGGAGAGAACTTTGGTGGCGGGGGATTTGAGCTCAAATCAGGCCAGTCCATTCTCTTCCAAGCACCGGTTGGTTGGAGTGGGCGCATATGGGGCCGAACCGGCTGCCGCTTCGACAGGAACGGAAATGGCTCGTGCCAGACCGGGGACTGCCTCAATTCCCTCAAATGCGGGGGAGCTGGGAAGACCCCAGCTTCACTTGCCGAATTTACCCTTGCAGCGTTGGATTTTTACGACGTTAGCCTTGTGGATGGGTTTAATTTGCCCTTGTCCATCACGCCCCTCAACGGCCGGGGAAATTGTTCGGTGGCCGGGTGCAATGGGGACCTGCGGACAAACTGCCCCTCCGAGTTGGCGGTGAAGTCCAAAGGGAAGGTCATTGCTTGCCGGAGCGCTTGCGATGTGTTTGACACCGATGAATATTGTTGCAGGGGTGTTTATGGAAATCCAGTTGTGTGCCAGCCAACGTACTATTCCAAGAAGTTCAAGTACGCCTGCCCAACAGCTTATAGCTATGCTTATGATGATCCAACCAGTATTTTCACTTGCTCTGGAACAGATTATGTGATCACCTTCTGCTCTTCCAGGTCCGTAGCATTTATTTCATACATAATCTAAGTTTTAAATATTAAATTTTATGTCATTCGGGGGGAAAAAAAAATAGGTGTATCGGGGAAAAGAAATTGAAAGCTCAAATTGGAAATGTTACATTTTTTTTTTTTTGAAAAAAATAAATGTTTTTGTGCAGCCGAAAGCAACCAGTGTGCGCTTATCATAACCACAAGCTGGTGTGCAGCGGCTCCAGTGGATTGAAGGGAAGGTGGTGGGGTTTGGTGCTAATTAGTGTATCGCTTCTGGCTAAGTTCGTCATATTTTAACTTTAGGAAAAGAAATGGCATGTTTTCATGTTTTCCCTCCTTTGATACGCTATTATTTTGTGTAATTTGGCAAGCAAGCCATTCATCCTATTCTTATAAGATGTGGTTCGATTCAAGTAGAACAGTAGTCTAATTATCAAAACGTTAATTTACAGAGGATTCGGGTTGAAAATGGCCACTGGTTTAACTTCTACTCCAAGAAGCCCTTCCCCTAATTTTTGATGTCATGGGAGGCTTCTAGAGTTATAGAGGGGTATAATATTTTTGGTAAAACTTAACGAAAATGCTTTTACTAACTCTTGAGCTAAATTTTTTAGGTTTGCCCTTACAAGTTTGGCCATGAAGACGATAATACTTCAAGTGTACCGTTACGGGTATTAGACTGGACAATTGAGATGCTACTTAGCTAGACATCAACTAAACTTGGAAGTGTGTTCATCAAACGCTTGTTTATCAAAGCTAAACCAAGTAGCTACACTTATGTTTTGACAGGGCCAACATAGGCAAGGTAGAAGAAAATAAAAACGAGAAATTTAGTGGCTATAGATTTATTATATAAGTTTGAGTTTAAACCAAAAAATCCATGAAATATTCTACTTCAATATGTTTGAAGACAGTGGTAAAACAACAGCTTAAATACTAACAACTATGCCTGAGAATTTCTCACACATTTCTCTTCCCAAAGAAATCTCTACACAAAAATAATGCTACATTAAAAAGAATCTATCTATGTTTGGTTCCATCAAAATGCATTCTATATTGCATTATTTCAATATAGTCTCAAAAGGTATGGGAGGAAAACGATACCCATTAGCCCAAGGAGATATATATGTCCAAAATAAGAAATAGAAAAAATTCCAAAAAATGTCTCAAATCTTTGCATTTGCTTTATTCTCAAACTTTAGTACTTACTCCATCTCAAATTATTTACAACACTCACTGTTTACAGCAATTAATCTGTGAATTTTTATTTTTAACATTTTAGTATATAAATAAAAAAATATTTATTAATAAATGATAAATAAAGATTTATAGTTTCTAAATATATTTTTTAAATTTTTTCTAGCAAATAATAATACTCATTTCGTTTCACAATTGTCGGCTCTTTTAACATTTTTTTTCACTAAAGTTTATATTTCTATAAAAAAATTTTAAAAAAATTATGAATTAATTATTGTAAATAGTAAAAGGGGGACAAGCTTTACTAGCATATGGAGTATGAATAAATTGATTTCAAACTTAAATGAAAAGAGTGAAATGTTTTAAATAATAAGGTACAAATGCAACATGTTGACAAAAAAATACTCCAACTCTCAATATTTTTGTTTCATTAATTCTTCACCAACAAAATGTTGCAGCAACTCACAGAGCTACATCACGTAGTAAAACTAACCAGTTCGTTTTAACTTAAGTCAATTGACTCTAAAATGACTTATTTTTTTTCTATATTTTTTTTACCTGGAACTAATTCTAATTAAAATCCAATATTATGTAGCTACAATAATTCACTAAAAATACAATTTTTATAATCTTATTGAATTTTTATGAATTTTTCTAGTTTAAGGTATTAAAAAGAAAAATTAACGAAAATTTAACAATATCATCAAAAATTTACTTTCAAATAGATTATTACATCTACATAATATTGGTTTTCAAATGAAATTAATTTTAGATAAAAAAAATATAAAAATAAAAATAATTCAATTGACTTAAGTTAAAATGAATTGACTTAAAAACTAAAAAAAATATGAATCTTAAGTCTTAACTTTTGTCTCTACTGCCGCCGCAACTTGCACTTCTTTTCTCCTTGTTACCGTTGCCTTAAACAAAAAGAGGAAAATGGAAGGCATCTTAACTCTATAAAGCCTCATATTATTTCTTTATTAGTCTTGACTACCAAACACAGACATACTCTGGGCCTTTGTGAGTGGACATGCTCTGGGCTGAACATATAAGATATTGACTGGACTAGAGCCCAACCAGCCCATTTGTTTCAGTTGATTGATGATATTTATAAGGTAGTAATTCATGCTTCTGCAAATTATCTACTCTTATTATTTGCTACAATGTTTAACTAAAAGATACCATTTGATAATGTAATTCAACTTTTAGTCATTTCTCTAGGTTAATTCTCAGCCCTTCCCCCTTTTTGCTTGGCCTGTTTTTATTGCAGGGTTTATGTAATAGTTGGTGCTCTCTCATTTGTGTCTCAAAATGAATAACACTTTTTACATAAATGGGTGTACATTCCGCTTATAATTTAGAGCCAAATCATTTTAATTTAAGTTAATTTAATTTAAAATAATATATTTTTATTTATATATTTTTTTTATCTAAAATTGATTTCATTTGAAAGTCAATATTATATAGATGCAATAATCCATTTTGAAGTAAATTTTTATTATGTTATTTTGTTAATTTTTCTTTTAATGCCTAAAACTAGAAAAAATCATAAATATTTAGTAATATTATAAAAATTATATTTTCAATGCATTTTTACACCTACCTAATAATGAATTTTAAATAAAATTAGTTTCCTGTAAAAAAATGTATAAATAAAAATAAGTCGTTTCAAACTAAAACAAATTGGCTTTTAGTTTGAGTTCACTTTGACATTCTCTTTAAGTGTTAAATAATCTTACACATTCAAACCAAACCATATTTTTCGGTTTGGTTTTGATTTTTATTCAATTTTTATTGAAACAAAAAGTGTTAAAAAAATATAAGTAACTCAAATATATAAGACGTGTTTTATCTCTTGATATTTTTATGATAGCTCTATAAAACGAACAAGAAAGTAATCAAATAGATATTCATCGATCATGAGCTGAACAATAATTCATAACGTATAATAATAACCCATAAATTCACTCACTAAAAAAATAAAATAGCTAAAATAGCATATTAGCGATATATTTCTTAGATTTTGGTAGATTTATGGTTTAAAATCGGTTTCAAACCAAAGTTTCAAACTCTTTTTCAGTTTAGTTTGGTTTTAACTGAATTGACTAAAACTCTTCTCCAAACAAACCAAACTGCAAAAATCATATCTGTTTTTCTTTTGGTTTTTCACTTTGGGTTTTTTGTACACCCCTATGAACTTCTATTTTTAAAATTTTTTTTTATTTTTAGCCAAGTCAATAAAATAAGTTCTTTTTGTCAATTTTAATTATATCTCCAGGTCACATCAATTTAAAATGGATTTTGTTTTTTTTGTAATTGTATGATCTAGTTAAATACAATCCTAGTAAAACATGTATATCAAGTGTTTTTCACATAACAACTTTAATATTTATAATAAAAAATGAAATGTTCTGTTAAGACGAATTCAGTAGTGGTTTAGATATTTCCGTCACTGCCATCAGCAAAAACAAGTTCGAAAGTTGGAAACAAGTATAATTTTCCGAGTGAAAATGCAAACAGTAAATACTATGGTGGCGTTTGGTTGTAAAAAATAATTTTTATTTTCATTTTTTAATATCTGTTTTTATTTTTTATGTATAATTTTTCAAAGTATTTTTCAGAAAATATGTTTAGTTATTTTAAAACAATTAAAGATGATTATATATAAATACACTACTTTGAAAAAATATTCTATACCTTAGTTGAAAATTAAAAAAAAGTTTATTAACTATAATTGTAGATTTTCCCAAGTCTATTGGCTTCAAAAGTGAAAACAAAAAAATACAAAGCCTGCCCCCAGCTTTTTGCTCTCTGTTGCTTAGGCTTTCCAACTTTTCTATCACTTACATCTATGCCACCATCTATGTAATTCCCAAACGCGTTAAACTCTCCGCCAATTCTGTTATTACACAGCTTCGATGACACTCTTGTTGCTTCTGATAGATCGATTCATGCCCCGAGGCTAGCTTAGTTGCCTTAATCAAATGAGAGAGAAGGGGATTTAGGAATCTGTCAAACCAAATAAGCTAAGAGAGACAATGATGGCTAGTTGAGCGGCGGAGGAGTTCCATGATGCTGGTTGGGCGGCAACAGCAGGGAGGTTGGTTGGTGGTGACGGAAAGGGAGACTTTGTTCAGTGGTGGTGGTAGAGGGGAGGTTGGGCTAGTAAAAAAGATTGGTCGGGTATATCTTAGAAGTTTGAGAGGTTCGTCGGGAGAGAGCAGCGCGAGAAATGAATTTAGGAAATTAAGAAAACAACTAAATTACTGCTTTCCAAATCTTCATGTAATGGAAAACTATTTTCCAAGAAAACTGAAAAAGAAAATCAATTAAGTAAACATGTTTTTTTTTTCATTTTCTAATTTTTTTAAAAAATTTCAGAAAAATTTGGAAATTCTCTAAAACTAAACAGGCCTAAACACTTCAATTTGTGCCTAAACAAGTACCATCAATTTGCAGGTTTTTTCTGTTTCATACCCTTTTTTTTTTATGGATCCTCTTATTTTTCTTAACTAAATGCACTTGTATTTTTTATTTAAAGATTAGAAAATACAAAATCATCTTTTGTAACCAATTTGGTTTTGAATCAAAAGTTGTACTTACGTTGTTCTGAGTACATACAAAAAGGGGGGTAAAACTTATACTAAATTACAATAGAAGTCAATTCATTTTGCATTATAATTAACATATTATTATGCATTATTTTTTTTATACTTGCATTATTTTTAAATAAAATAATTATTTACTTAAAATTTTATATTTTAAAAATTATAAAATTTAATATTAGTATATTTTTATTAAAAAATAAGTATTTTTATTAATTTGAATAAATAATCAGATTATATAAAAATTTAATATTAGTATATAAAATGAATTGGACTTAAAAAATATCAATATTTCACTAAAAAATGCAATCAATATTCAATATGGATCTTACCAAAAAAAAAAAAAATAGCTGCGTTATATTATGGGTAAAATCCATATGTAGTCCCCTAACTTTAAGGATCGTCCTAATGTGGTCTCTTAACTAAAAAATTGGCTCTTAAAGTCCCCTAACTCAACTTAAGTGTCCTATTTTGGTCCCTACCGTCAGTTCAGGTGTTATTTCAGACGGAAATTGCCTACGTGGCACCTAAACTGCCACATGGCATCCTATTTTATGGCAATAAGTGATGAGACTGAAAGAATAATAAACCTTAGGTTAGATTTGACACAACAAATAATTTCAGGGACTTAAAAAGTTGATAACCCTAATTTCATCTTCTTCCCCAACTCTCACCGTCCGCCGCGCACCGTCCGCCGCCCACCGTTTTCGCCCGCGATTTGCTCTCCTGCCGCAAACCCCGCCTTAATTTCTCCATCTCCCTCCAACTTCTTGTGTCGCAGCAAATTATTCATGTGGCTACTCCGATAGTCGATGGTCTACTGGAAGCGCCAAGATTTTCATTTTGCAGGTGTTATGGGCATTAGGAATCCCATAATTCGTAAAGCCCCAGTGGAGATGGAGTGGAGTGAGCATCGAGGAATTATGGAGAAACGAGCAGTTCTGGGTCATTGGCGGCGTCTCGGCACACCTCTTCGCTGTCTTCCAGGGTCTCCTAAAAATGTTGGCCGGCATAGACACCAACTTCACTGTCATGGCAAAGGCGGCCGAGGACACAGAGTTCAGGGAGCTCTACATCGTGAAATGGACAACACTGTTGATTCCTCCGACGACGCTTCTGATCGTCAATCTGGTCAGAGTCGTCGCCGGATTCTCTGATGCCCTGAACAAAGGGTACGAGGCTTGGGGGCCGCTATTCGGGAAGGTGTTCTTCGCCTTCTGGGTGATTCTCCATCTCTACCCGTTCCTCAAAGGTCTGATGGGTCGATAGAACAGAACTCCGACCATCGTGGTGCTCTGGTCGGTGCTCCAGTGGAGATGGAGAAATTAAGGCGGGGTTTGCGGCAGGAGAGCAAATCGCGGGCGAAAACGGTGGGCGGCGGACGGTGAGAGTTGGGGAAGAAGATGAAATTAGGGTTATCAACTTTTTAAGTCCCTGAAATTATTTGTTGTGTCAAATCTAACCTAAGGTTTATTATTCTTTCAGTCTCATCACTTATTGCCATAAAATAGGATGCCATGTGACAGTTTAGGTGCCACGTAGGCAATTTCCGTCTGAAATAACGCCTGAACTGACGGTAGGGACCAAAATAGGACACTTAAGTTGAGTTAGGGGACTTTAAGAGCCAATTTTTAGTTAAGGGACCACATTAGGACGATCCTTAAAGTTAGGGGACTACAATGGATTTTACCCGTTATATTATATATACACGTGAAAGGAAAAAAAATGGAACAAAATAGAGCAAGGGAAAAACATTGTCGGTTCGATCTCCCTCGACACACGCAGTTGCAGTCGTCGGAGAAATCCTGAGAGCATGGCGACCGGTGGTAAAGTGTCCTTCAAAGTCACCCTCACTTCCGATCCCAAGCTTCCCTTCAAAGTGTGAGACCGCGATTTCTCTGCCCCTCAGTCCAATTTCATGATTTTTTGTCGGCTAAGTCTAATTTTTCGCCACCGATCTCGAATTCTTTTTTCCAGCTTCAGCGTGCCGGAAGCGGCTCCGTTCACCGCTGTTTTGAAATTCGCCGCCGAGGAATTCAAAGTCCCTCCCCAAACTAGTGCCATCATCACCAACGGTAATTCGATTGCTTTCGCGCCTTTATTATTCTTTTATTCTGAAATTCATGGATTCTATATCTTCTCTTGCAATTTTGTGATTCCATGGAGTTTTTCTGATTTTCGCGGTCTAAGAGTAGCCGTTTCTCCTGGGCGAAATTGAGATGGGCGTAATATCGATTTCGGGATGCGATGATTGATTCACACACGGTTAATAAGATTTTGAATCGATTTGTGAGGAGTTCGTTTGAATGAAAAATTACGGACTTGCCTAAACCTTTGGCTGGGGTGTTTTAATGGCCATATTTAGCAGAGGGAAGTTTCCTTTGGGCTCAGGATGAATTCTCCGTATGACAGCTATCTCAGTCACCTCGAAAATGTCATAAAGTTCTCAACTTAGATAGGAGAACAGAAAACTACTGAACGTGGAATGGGTGGTTAGAGCACTTGGTTATACAAGTGAGAGGCGTTTCCTTTTGCCGCAGGAAATAACCCGCCTAAGCTAGGATTGATCGATGAAATGCTTTCTTTCATTATGAGATTTTCAAAACAGAAAGGAGCTTGATATCTGTTAACATCGTCCTGTGTTTCATAGTATGAATTGATTAAGAATTCTTGTGTCCTAAGTCATCATGCTGTGAGACTTGACTTGGTGGTCATTGTTTCTAATCTCTCCAATAAGTAGTTTTGCTTAGGCTTCATCTTGTTGTAAGGCATTCTCCTTTTTACATCGTCTACCTAATTTGCAGCCCCTACTTGGCTTGGAAAACAACTACTTAACTCATTGATGAATTTACTTCGGAGTCTGATTGAAGAAATGACTTTTTTAACTAATATAATTCAGAATGAAAGAATGCCAATTGCTTTTGATATGTCACAGCAGCATGATAGAAAATCATCCTAAATAATACACCTTCTTCCCTGGGAGTAATAGTTGCCATCTCTTTATGCAGATGGTGTTGGAATTAATCCGCAGCAGAGTGCAGGTATGCTAATTCTTCTTTTCTTCTATCAATTCTTATATGTGCATCTTCGGTATGCCCAGGTCAAATGGTTGATACTATGAATGCGTAGGTTCAGCCCATGAAACTAAGGCAATCTTCATCTGTCAACACTGCATTGTTTTGCAATTTTTTGCCAAAAAAGAGCCAATATGGAATTGCAAATGAATGCAATGTGTTCCAATGAGCATACCTTTTGAGTTTTTGCTGTCCTGCAAGTCTGTCTGCTTTTTCGCTGAAAATGCTTCTGAGTTATTACAGAGATTTCACCTTCTCTTGGCGTGAATAGTAGGACAGCTTAAATGGGATATTTGTTTGCACTTACATTTCCATAACTATTTTTTAATTTGACATGCTAACCTAAATTATTAGATATAAACTGTAATGTGGTGTTCCATACATCATCCTTCTCGGTGCTGGGTAGTGACTTCAGAGGACACATGTTTTTGTTTTAAAAAGAAAAAAACCTGATGCTTGGAAGCCCTTTCCATTGGAAAGTATTAGTCATGAGCTGAATCATGCGTCTGTTATTGCCCTTTTTATTTTTCAGGTAATGTCTTCCTCAAACATGGTACTGAACTTCGTCTAATTCCCCGCGACAGAGTTGGAGCCTTCTGAATTGAACTTATCATTTCACTCCATATGGATGAATTGGCATGAGTTTTCCTTGTATTTTACGTGAAGGGATACTGGTGAACCTAATAAAATTCCATATTTTAGTTTAAGGTTGTGATACGTTGGACCCCATTATTGTACTGTTTTCTCTTTCAAGCACCATTTTCTTTGTTCAGTTGGGTGGGTTCTGGGCTTGGAGACTTCCTGGTGGCTGGTATATATGCGTATATCCCGGTTTAAGTCATGCTGTATCTAGTAACTTTGCCGGGAGCGATTTTCTGTCCACCATCATCTCCCGTGTCTAGCTACCTGTTTTGCCCCAGCTCCTTGTATCATAGATGCTGATTTATGGGTGATTTACAAGTGAGCTATATCGGGCACGTTTGCAGGAGAACCTTGTCAGCATCTTTTAGTCATCCGTTTTTAGGTTTAGAGTGAGACGTATGCATTAGGATGATTCGATCGATCACCTGTTGGCTTGAATCCTTTACGACAGGTATAGTGATGTTATACGACTGATGAGAAGGGCCTACTGGAAAGGTCTGAAGGACATTTTGCCCGCAAAAAGCCGGAGTCATCGCTGAAACTGGCAGCTTTCTTCAATCTAAGTCTTATTATCGGAGGAAAAATTAAATTGATTGGAGTATCCTCAACGTTCCTACTCTAGGGCGGAAGAACCTTCCAGTCCTAATTGATTTTCTGTAACAAGGATGATAAGATTACCCCGTTTGGAGTGGATGGTGCTGAAGATTGAATCGAGCTGGGAATACCTTATTAAAACTTTTTGTCTCTCATATTTTTTATAACCTAAATAGGAAACGACACTGTATAAATGCTGAGGTAGGAAAATAGACATCTTTGAATTGTTGCTAGCAGCACATATGCTTGGAGAAAACAAGATATATACGGGCTTGAATTTTTTTGGTACAATATGTACGGGCTTGATAATTGCAAATGCACTTGAAGCATAATCTAAGTGGCAAGTTCAAGGGGCACCAAAGTTACTCCCAACTTTCAGGCCTTAAAAAACCAAGCCTCACAAGGATTGACCTCTTTTGGGCAGTTTGTGCTTATAGTCTATTCTTGGCATTTAGAGAGAGAGAGGAAAGCAAACAAACAAACCCTCACAGCAAATCAAAATGCAAGCGAATCGGAGTGGTTCAAATATCCAACAAAACGGCGGTGGAGTCCGGACACAATAATGGCTCTATTCTGCAGTGAGTAGCTGGTGCCTGGTGATTGCGAACAATGGGCTAGGACCGTCGCATTTAGGGCAGTTTTGCCATGTGTTGGACGCTGGCCAATTTGGAATCGGCCATAACCTCACCATCTCTGTAGCCGACAACCCTTCTTTATGGTCCGCCCATTAATTAAGGACGGCCTGTCCCGCTTCCAACTCTACCAACTTTCGGCCACGTGTATGGCCACTGAGCATTCACAATGCAACGCATTGCCCCAGCCAAGAAGTTCGCCTGGTAAAGGGGCACTCGGAGATTAGGCGATCTCCGTTTAATTGAACCATGTAATCTAATAAGTCGGTCTTTTCTAAAATGACCGGTAATAAACTGTCAGTGTGTGAAGCTTTCAGACTTCGTATTTTTATGTATGTCAGTGCAAACTATAAGATTATTTTAAGGTAATTGTGTGTATCATCAACTATCTGATTAAGATGCGTTAATCATATTAAAAAGGCCTAAAGATGCAGCTTACAATTTCTTTTCGCATTTGGTCACACATTTAACTCGCAAACGAAGTGCTAGGTACGTGCAAACCGACATCGACAAATGAAGCTGGGGCGTTCTTCACCGGGGTTCCCAACCTATGAGTTTAGTTTATGATGAGGGTAAAGAAAATGAATTAAAATATTACTTTCAATCATTTTGAGCCTATCATTAGTTCATGAGCATCGAAATTTGACATGTTTCGGTTCTTAGCATTAACGAGGTTATTTTTTATCCACAAGTTGTAGCAAGTAATTTTTTCAATAAATTTATCATTAAAATAAATATTAATAATAATAATTTAAAAATTTTAAGTCATAAATTTATGTTCATTAATTAAAATTTTATTTTATCTTAATTTTGAGTTAATTTTTTTTATGTTATGTTCTTATCATTAAAACTATCAGTTATGATCAAAATATAAAACTGTGAAACATAATATTATACATTATTTGAAATGATGGATATTTTTTTTGTGATTAAAGAATAATTCACTAAAAAATGTTATCTCTTATCAATTTAAATTTCAATTTTTAATATAGATAAAAAGTTTATTTAGAAAAATTCACTTTCAATTTTAGGAATTATTGACCAAATTACTTTATTAAACCATAGAGCTTTTCTTTTTACCTTTACTGCATTAATGGTAACCAATGTTTTCCTTTAGACAATAATACATCATAAAAAAAATACAAAATTGTGTTTAATTTATGTTAATCAATGAATAGTTTAACCATTAACATAGTAAAGGTAAAAGAAAAAGGAAACAAATAAATTGACTAAAGTGGAATCAACCAAAATTATACTAAAGAAGACAATTCACAGTGACTAAAGTTTTGTTTTAGAAACCAATAATGAAGAAAAATAACAAAAATAGTTTGGGGACTAATAGAGAAAATGTAAATACTTTAGATATTAAGGATTTAACAATTGACTTAATAAAAATTAAGGAAAAAAAACTCTATTTTACTAAAAAAACAAACAAACCATGGTAAATTACTATAATTAAGTAGTTATTACGTTTAGAGACTAAAATGCAAAACGGATCAAACTTAGGGTTTAGTATGGGAAACGGAAGCAATGCAGGGACTGAAAATGTGTTTTACAAAAAAAATATGTGAAACAAAATGAGAGTGCGACACTAGCAAGACAAGCCCTCAACAAAACTACTGGCTTTCAAAATCTTATCAAGCTTCCAAATGAAATAAACACATAAAAAAAAAAATAGAGACGCCACTGGCGCATGAGCTCTATAATCGAAAAGGGCAAAAAGTCCGAATACTGTAGTCTACTGTGAAACAAACAGTAAACCCTTCACAGTTTTTAGAATATAAATTGTAATTTGGGAAACCAAGATGAGTTCCGGTGGAATAATTAGGGGCAGCTGGTGTCATGCTCTCTACCAGGCTCCACCTTTTGAGTTTATGGCTAAACATTTAGGAATTAAAACGAATTTCAAAATTCTTTATCAGCTTGACGTTCGAGAGTTGATGGTTGAGACACCAAGAGCATGTTGTTTTACTTATTAATGGTAAATATATTTCATGTGGAGTCCCTAGTCCAAAACAATCTCAAGCTCATGGAATTTTGCTTGATCCTCAGCTTGTATCATATCTTCTGGGAGGGGAATGAGTTCGCAGCCTATTCCGCAAAATTGGGACATTTCTCAAGTGTGAGGTTTCAGGTTTTTTAGCAGGCACCAAGATATATTATTAACTTGTTAATGTTGAGAGATTGTTAATACATTCGTTGGTTTAGGTGGTAGTTTCTTTTTTTTTTGTACAAAACATTGAATGTTTGGAAGTTATTTAGTAGTGCTTTCTATTTTCTATTTTATGTTTTTATGTTTATTTCTTTTAAATAAAACAAAAAAAAAAGTTTGATAAACTATTCCTAGTTTGAGTAGTTATATTGTACATGCACCTTCTGTCGCCTCTACCCCCACCCACAACAAACTTATAAATTACAAGATGTCACCCTTACCTTATGCAAGCTTGTTGTTTTAATGCCTAAATAATAAAAACAATTATAAAAATTTAGTCACATCATAATAATTTTACTTTCAATGTATTATTACATCTCATGGTAAAAAATCCGTCATCATACGCTTTTATGGCTCTGAGTATAGAAGTCATGTCAAAATGCTATAAAAACACAAAGCAAATGGATAGAAACATATTATAAATCATAAAAATACGTTATTCGCGTTAAACTCAACTCAAACACGCGAGTTAAACGCGACCCGCTTATTGTAGATGAATATGCCCTTCCAGCTTTCCTCTGCTTTCTTTGGTCTCTTCACCTACTCCGATTAGCCGTATCGATTTGGCTGAAGAAGAAGAAGAAAGCTTGCTTTGATTCAGTCTCTCGGCTTGCTTCGATTTGGTTTATCCGCCTGCCTAATCGTCGCCCAGTTACCTCAATTGTTGACTTATAATCAATAGATTGAAGGTTGAGCGTTGTTGGAGACGAAGGTGAGGTTTTGAATACACTTGGGTGTTGTCGGAGACGAAGGCAACTGTGAAGAAGAGGAGGCAGTTTGAGCAAGTCCGGAGTCTTAGGACAAGGAAGGAATAGGCCAAGGACGGATCTCGCCAGGGTGTTCCGGCTGTTGATCGGCAATGGAGATCATCGAGGGGCCATGGGTCGAGGACGAAGATTCATCTGGGTGTGGACTATGTGGTGGTGCCGTGGTGTCTCCGCACGGCTGGGCTAACAAACCATTACTTGTTGACCGAGGGGCAGACCGTAAATATGATGAATTTAAGGGTGGATTCCAATGTAAATTTAGGTGGGTCAGGCCTAATAGAACTTTAACGTGTTAACTCTCTTAGATTAATTGCAGCCGAACTGGCTGTAAGACTCTATATTGTTGGGTTAAAAAATGGGCTGGGCTAGAGAGATAAACCAGTTTCCCAATCAGCCAACCCACTTATATATTAAAATAAAAAAAGGGACATTAACCCAACCCAAAATTGCATTTGAGCTACAATGAACCTCCATTCCACAATTTTAGTTCAGTTCAACTAAACCACATAAAAGTCATCCAATTGCAATTCACTATCACTTAAGTCCCAGTGTTTCCCATGTTCCAAATTGACCACCAAAAATAATCACTTAAATAGTTAAATATTTCAACTTCCAATTAAGTTGACAACAACATATTCAAATCCTAATTCATATATTTTATATTTATGATATGACTTATTCTTTGTGGCATTAAACACTTAATGAGTGAAAATGTTGAGAAGCATGAAATTTTAATGATAGTTTTTTATAGAATTTTATAACTCTACGATTTTTTATGATTTTATGACAGTAAAAAAAAGACTCTAGATAGACTCCTAACTTTAATAATGTTGTTACATTTATATAATATTCACTTTTGAATAATATTTGTTTAAAGTAAAAACATATGTAAAAATAAAAATAAATTATTTTAAATTAAATAATTGACTTATATTAAAATGAATTGGGTATTGGTTTGTCTCTATTTACAATTTTACTATTCATTAAGAGTGTAGTGCATGTATCATCTGCATGATATTGTGTTCTACTTTATGTTTTTCTTGTGAACATTCAAAAAAAAAATATTTTGACATGAGTTGGATTTGGTAATTGATAAATATCCCGAATGAATAAAGTAGGTTATTATTGTTAAGTGATTACTCACTCCCTCCGGCATTGTTTGCTCAAAATGGTTTTGCACCAAGTTTAAGGAATGTTAAACTATCCCATTTATTTTCTAATTTTGCCTCTGTTCAGCTCTCATTCGTTACTAGTCGCCGCCATCAGCCACCATGTCGTCGATCTTATACTTCAATGGCCGTCTTGACTACGTAGGACGCCAATCGGCCGATCTAACTACCTATGACGCCAACAAGCACAATCCAAAGCCTAACTGCATGATAGATGACGCCGAATCACTCAATCCCAGATGAGTTTGATTAGAAGACCCCAAGCTCTCCACCCTCTCCCACAACCTCTCCGACCTCAAATCCCTTGCCACGACCCTGCAGGACTCGGGTGGCTATAGTCTTTGAAAGTTCTTGACCTGTCAAGTCAAGATTCACTTCATTTATCGAGTCGCCAGCTCTATCAAGTCGAAGATTCAGGTTTGGATTGATTGTGAATGAGACTTCTCAAAGACCGATCCCGAGAATGATGATGAATTGGTCCGGACGAGGGAAGAGGCGCAGTGGAAGGAGCACAGCAGGCAACTGGATCCTGACGAGGTTGAAGGCGTCGCCAATCAAGTGAATCTGAGCACCTAATGTGTTTTTCAAAGTGAAATATGAAAGATAGTACAATGGTCAACTTACTTGATGAAATTTATTAAAAAAATAATATAAAGAATTTAAGATATAAAAAATAATAAATGATGCAAAGTATATAAAAGGGATGAAGTAAAATTTAAGAAAACTCAGCGAGAAGTGCAAAGTGATAAGTGGGGCATTTGTGAAATAAAGGTGTTGCCTCCAACCTCAACCTTCTTGCCAATTTCTCCCGTACATTTTGTGGTCCAAACAACCAACTAACCTTCCCTTTTACTTTTTTTTTTTTTTGGCAAAACGGATAAAGTGTCCACTTAGATTTTTATGATAGGCAAATCACCTACTAAAATATTTTTATCGTTGTCATCAATATTATCTCTTAAGAAGGTATTGGCTATTGCCATTATTTTTATCCAATTGTATGATGATTTGAAATATTTCAATGACATGACAATATACATAGTAAACTTGTGTACAAAAAAAAAAAAATAATAGAAAAATATCTAACTTAATCCCTAAACTTTGATACAACGTTACAAATCCCTCTAAACTCTATTTTTTCTCTCTTCCCCTTAAACTTTATGTTTTCTCTCTTGCCCTAAAACTTTCCATCAATGGTGAAATTAGGGCCAATGAAGCCAAGAGGGTGTACCATTGTTAGTGATCAAAGCTTTGTCGACAAGGAGGCGGCGTTGGGAAAGGAGGGTATTAATGCAGGTGAAGAATGGGAGAGAACGATGTGGCTTCGACAGAGAAGAACGTGGCCACAAAAATATGAGAAGGAGAGCAACAAAAGCACCATGAAATTGTTGGAAAAAACAAGTCGTGCAACAAACGGCACAGGACCAACATAATGTCATCTTTAATTTCATAGATAAGATTGTGAAAGAGAGGTAGGGTTCGATTCAACCAAGACAGAAAATTGAGAGCTATGGAAGTGAGGTTGGGGGGAGGAACAAGATTGAGATGATGAAGAAGTTGGGAATTTTGGTAAAGTTTGATTTGACGAAGAAAGTACATGAATATGAGAGGCGGAAGGTCACTATCCGCGGGAGAGAGAAGAGGGGCGGAGATTGAGATTGTCATTATTTTTAGTCTGGGGACCTATATGCATCAATGGATATAATTTTAGTATAAATGTTGTAATTCACCCATGAGATTGGTAATTACGTGACTTTTTTAAAATTTCTATTTTGGCCAGATTTAACTAAATATTTGTAAGTGCCTAATTTATCTACATTTAAAACTTTAGTGGTCAATATCATAACCGATGAAAATTTTAATGATTTTTTTAACTGAAAAAAAAAACTTTAATTGTTGATGTCCGCAAGGGCAAAAAGTTGAATGGCTCGATTTGCCCCATTTGCTTTTCTTTATCAGTATTCGGGTCACCCCCCCCCCCCCCCCCCCCCCCCCCCCCCCCGGCGGGGCGGGGGGTGGGTGCCTTGATTCCTATTCTAACATTATCTATGTTTTAAATTTTAATTGCCTTTTTTGTTGTTTCCTCTTAGTTGGTCTTTTCAATCGTTCATTAATTTTTGCTGCATCTTTTGAGGAATGGTTGGCATCCTTTTTATCTCATCAGAATCAGTACTTGCTGGAGTGGCTTCATTTTCTAGTAGTCACTCTTTGGATTATTTGGATTGGCCGCAACAAACACAAATTAAAAAATGCTCCATTTCATGTTGATTCTTTAAGTTCTAGATAGGATGATCTTTGTGTTCAGATGTCCGTTGGCCGTGGCTATGACTACTAGTGGAGATACTCTCACTCTCTTTTTGACACTTCACCTACTCTATGTCACTCTTAGGGGTTTAATTAGAATCAGGCTAGGTTGTTACATCTAGAAATTTTTGTGACTAATAGGGCTTGGCGTATTAACTCAAAGATAGGGGCGGTTGCTTGGGTATTAACGCCTTTTCAAGATATAGTCACAGTATTCTCATTCTGTAATGTGAATCTGCTCTGGTAGTTGAGCTCAATGTCATTAATGTAGAAGTTTTATTTGCAAGATCCCATGAAATATGGGTCATTACTATACTTACAAGCTGTTCACAAGTTTTGCAAGCACTCTTGGGCGCTCTATCTATTGGCAAGAATCTTCGCTGGCTTGCACATCAACTTCAGGAGTTGATGGAATCCTTTCATCGTTGTTCCTGATGGTAACCTGTTGGAAAGTGCTACTTGCCTATCAACTAGTTACCACTACAATTTCCTAATATTCTCTGTTCCTTTTTCTGATTATTAAAAAAAAATCACTGCATGAGTGAAGAGAGGAGAAAATATGACAAAACAATAAATATACTTGGGATTTTGATGAAGACATACAGACTGGAGAAGGTTGCATTCCATCCCCATGTGAACGAGATTATTCTGGACACAGAAAAAGCTTTTCTCCCTCTGATTTATTAATTTTCTTTCAGTTGAGTACTTAGCCTTAGCTTTTTCCCTTTTTTTTTTTTTTTTGCTGATTTTATCACTTCATTGTAGGAATTGATGGCCAGGGGAAACCCGGGTATGGGAATAATTGTGCTAAAGTTTATGATAGAAATTCACAGAACATTTTTTTGGACGAGCACTGAACAGTGTTAATGTTGTAAAGATTCAGGGGCAGCATCAGAGGGAGACCTAACTCTACCTCTACTTTGCCATGTCTATATGCTCCATACAGGTGAAGTTTCAGAGTCAGTAGATGATGGATTTCGCTCCATCGGGTTTCCATTGTGATTGTCGATGCTGGCGAGTGAATTTGGAGGAGAGGGTTGTTTGTGAGGATTTTGAAGTGCAATGACTTAAGTGACATCCATGTGAGAGTCCAGGGCCTCCGGTCGGACCCGTTAATTATGCGTGTAGTTTGTCTGATAGTGTTCGCGTCGGGATCAAGGCAAGGGACAAGCGTCAGTCAAGGGAGGGCACGATGGGCAGCACCTGTCGACGACCCCTGTATTCCTGTCTCCGCTCGGCCTTGTATAATAACTACGCGCCCCGAAACAAAAGCCCTGGGTTGCTAGTATTTATAATAACTACCACTTCCAATTTCTCTTTATTTTTTTTTTTCACTCAGAAGCAAGTATATAAAATTTAAAATACGTATTTGATAATATATTAAGAGAGAAATGAAAATTTATATGGGATTCGAAAAATAACCAAATTAGAACAAATTATACTGTCTTTCTTTTTAGGTTTGAAAATCTATTCAATGTCATCTCAAGTTGTTCAATTTATACAAGATAAGATAAATTGAAATATAAAAAGACCGTATAAATTTAATTGTTACTAGTAAATCTCATGAATTTGCGTAATTTTACGCAATAAGTTCAAAGGGATATATAGAAGCTGCCGTTTCCAGGAAGTTTGGTTCCGTTAACTCGGCGTCCTTATCATAATATCAAAATCAAAGGCCGTTTAGTTAAATCCAGCCAGCCAGGCCTAATGTCTAGCAAATCACGTCCGCGCGGGAATTAATGTCACTTAATTAGCTCTGCTCGGCTCTTCTCCACCAACCTTTTTTTCTTTTTTCAGTTATCACTCCACGTCCACAGTTGAGATCTATTGTATTCCTAGTCCCAGAAAAGGGCAACTTAAAAATCTCAGGAAAATGTCCGTTCTCGCTCACACTGTCCACTTCAAAATAAAAACCCACAAAACACGCGCAGGCCGATAGAAACCATAAGAAAACAACCTCCCCGTCTCTCTCTCTTTGCGGCGGAGCTCATCGCCACTGCCATGAAGCCGAAGCATAACGGAACCGCCAATGGCCACGCCAGCGAGAGCAGCAGCGGCAGCAACTCGCCCAGTCCACCTCCATCACCGCCGCGTCACGCTACCATTTCCCACTACCGGCGCCGTCTCCGCTCCAAAGTTCACTCTTTCTCCCGCCGCGAAACTCTCTCCTCCGGCCTCAACCTCCGGCGAAATCTCCGATGCTTGTTGCTGCTGGCTCTCCTCTACGTCTCGGGTCTCTTCCTCTGCATGGGGCCGTTGTCCGAGCTGGTGGGCTACAGCCCATTTCCCGGATCCGTCTATCGTAGCCACGAGAATTTCCGGCGGCTTTGGGATGATATGCGTTCTGATAATTCTTCTTCACTCGAGGTTTTCTGATTTTCTCCTCTATTTTTCTGGCCTTGTTTATTTATTTGTTGTTTTTATTTTCTAGTACTCCTTTTTTTCATGGTTGAAGTTTGAAAAGTGAAATGAACTCCTTAATTTTGTAAGCAAGCAAGAGCTCTGCGATTGCCGGATTCGGTGCTTAGCAAGTGACATAAATTGTTTAGTGGGCTCGGGCTCGCCTTTTCATGTTTCTGGAGGTTCTTGGCTTTGATATGAAGTCAAATTTTTCGCTTTTTTGTAAAAGCTGGGCCTCCCTCAACTTGTTGCGGAGATGATTCTTCCGAAGTCTCTTTTTTGTTGTTTTTTCTTTTTTTCTTTTTTGTTGTGATTTTTCCGAAATGCGAACTCAGAATAGCGCAATATCTTATCAACAAACTAAACAGATCACTATGTATGAGTTTGATTGATAACCGGAAAAACCTCCAAAAATATAAATAAAAAAAATAGTCTATCAGCCTCTCTATGTTGTAATTCTTTTAGAAATTTCTGCAAAGGACCATTTTTGACATTGATAAGAAAATTTTTATCTTTTTCCCTTGTTATGTCATTTCAACTTCAGAACAATTTAAACTTAAGAACAAAAAGGTATATATAGCTAATATTATATTCAGAGCCGTGCTAAGTTCTTTACCCTCGTGATCATCTCATTATTAGGACCGTTTATATGTTTATTCAATCTTTATCTAATGGTTATAACCATTGACTGAAGATAAGGCGAGCCTCGCATTAGAAGCTTGTCCATTAGGATTAAAATCGTTAATGAAGTTGCTACGAGATGGATTCTAGGTAATTTAGGCCCTGTTTGACATTAGCGTTAGAGTTTTGAAGAAGTTGTTTAAGATAGCTTTTAACTTTTAGCTCAAGCGGTTTCATCTTCACTCTTAATAAATTATCCAAAACTCTAACACTAATCACAAAAATTATTCCCAAACGAGACCTAGTTGGTAGGTAAACGTTGTTTGCTCCCCAAAACCTTAGAATTCCATCTGCTGGTGAAAAGGGGAAGTCATTGGTAGTATAACAACTTATCACAATCTATTGGTTCGTAGGAATCCATGTGCTAGGTGTATTACTTGGAAGTACGAGGAAGTAATATGTTTCCTTATTTTTATGTTGCATGAAATGGAGTTTCACTTAGACTTATAAATGCTTCTTTCTGCAGTTATCCTCTGTCTGGAAATACAAAAGGAGACCAAAAGTTCAGAAACCTTGTCCTAATTCCACTGTTGCAAACAATTTCGCACTGAGTCAAGGTAATATAATTAGAAGTTATTACTTAACTAGACACCGTTTAGTTGCGTGTAGTTGTTTCCACAATAAATTTGTTTGGTTTATTTTGTGGATGGTGCAACATCAGCTCAGTTAGGTGCTTTCAGTATTTACATGGTTGATTGTAAACTCAGACCTGGCTTTGCTTTCTGCACATTCTTTCCTGTCTCTGGTTCAGGGTGTTTGATGTTAATTCTTAATTGTGAACTTTGCGGCGCTAAGTTTTCTTGATAGTTAATTACCTTATCAAATTTCAGGATCGTCTGGGCCCACTGGCTATTTGATTGTTGAGGCTAATGGTGGTCTTAACCAACAACGTTCAGCGGTATGTCTTGACTGTTGCAATAGCATTATAGCAGTTAGCTAGCTTTGTGCCATTTTAGGCCTTTTTGAGATATATTCTATATGGTGCATATGCAAAAATTGATGCTGTGTACTTCTGCAGATATGCAATGCAGTTGCTGTTGCTGGACTTTTGAATGCAATATTACTAATCCCTCGGTTTGAATTCAACAATATTTGGAGAGATCCAAGGTAAGTATTTTCATTTACATATAGCTTCCACCCATTTAGAGCCATTAGACCAAATTTTACCCTACGTTACTCATCTATATTTTTCAGTCTACTGCCCATCTTTTCAGTAGGAGTGATTGTTCTTTTTCTACAGCAAGTTCTCTGACATATACAATGAGGATCATTTTATAGCAACACTTAAAGGCTATGTGAACGTGGTGAAGGAGTTACCTGAAGACTTGATGGAAAGATATGAGCACAACCTTACCAGTATTCCGACTTTTCGCCTCCAAGCTTGGGCCCCTGCTAATTATTACTTGGGAGTTGTTCGACCGGTTTTGAGGCATGCAGGGTGTGTTTTTATTCTTTTCTCTAACAGTATCTGTATTGAAAGAAAATAATCTCATTAGTCTTTATGACTATCAACTGCACTAGTGAACTGACATTTCAAAGTGATATGTTCTGGAATAGAAATAATTAGTGAAATTCGTTCTAAACAAATGCAGCCTTAGGTTTCCTTTAATCTGATTTTATATCTGCAGATAATGGGTTAGATGTCTCTGACAACAGTTGAGCTCTTATGCAGGGTTGTCCGTATTGCACCTTTTGCTAACAGATTGGCCATGAGTGTCCCTCCTCATATCCAGTTCTTACGATGTATAGCTAATTATAAGGCGCTGAAGTTTGCTCCACCAATTTCAGCACTCGCAAAAAAACTTGTCAATCGGATGATAGAGAGGAGCACCGATGTGGTGGGAAAGTACATTTCTGTACATCTTCGTTTCGAAGAGGTAAAGAGGCTTCCGTTATCTGAAACTGAATTACCCAATAGTTTTGACCAAGAAGAAGTCTTGTAATTCTTCATCCTCCTACAACTTCTAGGACATGGTAGCCTTCTCTTGTTGTTTATATGATGGAGGCAGGACAGAGAGGATCAAGATGGCTTCACTTCGGGAGAAGGAGTGGAAAGGGAAGTTTAAACGAAAAGATCGTGTCATCTCACCAGGTCTCAATCGTATTGAAGGAAAATGCCCTCTAACCCCTGTGGAGGTACCTTATAATTTCATTCAGTTTAGTTTTAATCAAAGACCAGCCTCTCTCCACTGACATTACATAGGCACATAGCCATGCAAAGTGCAAACACAGCTCTACAGCAGATCAGTTTTCCATAAGCTGCATAGATCTGTTTTGCACAAATTTGCTAATTTGTCTCCCTTCCTTTTCTGTCAGCATAGGTCGGGTTGATGTTACGTGGTATGGGTTTCGGCAACAACACTTCAATTTATTTAGCCTCAGGGAAAATTTATGAGGCAAGCAAACATTTGGCTCCTTTGTTGAGAATGTTTCCCCATATTTACACCAAGGAGTCCCTTGCGAGCCCAGATGAGCTTGCTCCTTTTAAGGTAAAAATTACTGCTGAAATTTTCTTTTGTGTGCATGGCCTGTACTTATGCGTTTCTTTTAGTATTATTCTTTAAACTCTGTCAGCCTATTTTTATCAACCAGCTGAGACACTTCTTCTCTACAGTGGCCTATCATTCATGATACCTGTTACCCTACAAACTTCCTTTGCCAATACTTAGACTGCCGGCTTACACAACAATGAAACATCTGTAGCTTTAATACAAGCTTTTCTAGTTCAGGAACTGATGCATTGAGATTCAAGTTAAACGCAGTGAGACTACTAGTTGATCCTCTGGTATTGAATCCAAGTTATATTTCGGCTCCCTAAGTGGGTTCACGCTGAATGAATTGGAGTGAATGGCCTCTTTGCTTTCTGTCACTAAGCTACTGAAAGATTTATGCCATGATTTAAACCATCTCCTAGCCTTATTAGTGAAGAACCTGTTATCTTGTTGCATTTTGAACCTATTCAACCTCTAGTTTTCTTACATTTAGCAGAAAACAGAGAAAAGAATGTTCATGTTACTTATCTGTTATCTATTTAGGGTTACTCTTCCAGGATGGCAGCTTTGGACTACATTGTAAGCTTGTTCAGTGAAGTTTTTGTAACAACTCAGGGTGGAAATTTCCCTCATTTTTTAATGGGTCACCGGAGATTCCTTTTCAATGGGCATGCCAAGACCATAATTCCGGATAAAGTCAAGCTGGTTGCTCTGCTGCAAGACATGGGCATCAGGTGAACCACTTTCACAAGTTCTTATATTTGGCAACTTAAGAGATCAAATCACTTGGCTACATGGGCAAGTGGTAGGATTTGCTCAAATTTTTGCTGTGATGTGTTCAGTTCCCATGAAAATGAAGCTTTTGAGTTTGATTAGGATTGTGATTACTTTTTGATAAGGTTTAAGATTATGTTATATGGTTTTGTTTTCTAGTTCGATAAAACTAGAGCTTTGTCGTAGGGGTATGCATAGGCATGCCAAGCATGAGTTTGGATATGGGAGAAGAGCCAATTGGATGAAGGGGCAAGGTGCGGGGTTATCACAGATGATAGAAGATTACTGGCGAGACAAAGCACTATAGTTGCTGCTTCTTTTGTGACATTCATTCCTTGTCAATATTCATGACATTTTTAAGACTGGTGCGCCATTGTTGATTGTTGTCCCCACCTCCGCTGTCTGTGCAAGATGCGTGGGAAATTTTTCATGTTTCTTTTATTTATCCAATGGCTAGAATTTGTCTTGGAGATGAAGCACACCTCTGCTGTCAAGTTTCTTATGAACTACTCCTGTTTCCTTCTTTCAATCTCTGACAAGTAGATCTGGACCTCTGTTTATTTACTTGCAGGTGGAAGGCTTTCAAGGATCAGATGCGGATGATGCTTGCAGAAAGCGATCGAAAGGGGATGATCGTACCTAGAGTTAAGAAAATCAACAGGAAGACTTCAATATACGCCTATCCCTTGCCAGAGTGCGCTTGTCTCCAGCAACCACCTAATTCCTCACTCCAATTAACCAACAGTGTAGATGTTGATTCTCTATTCAGTACACTGGACAACTAACAAGTTATTCATCCCAGTGATGCATACTACTGTTGCAGTAACAAAATTTTGGAGCTATCAGTTCATCCCGCGAAAGCCTTCTCTCTGGTTTCAGCATTCAGCAAAAGAAGAATGATCACATCACTATCTGTCATATTGAGGGGCGTATGACAGGCGCCCGATTGTAATACTGTGATTTGGGTGACTGTAAGAACGGCAGTAAACTCCTCAGCAAAATGTTAGGGGGCGGTCGGAAACAGTGACCTGTCCTTATGCGGTTTTGGTTTTAGATCATAATATGGTAGGATGGTACACATGAAAACCGATAGAACTTGATGACTGAGATTCGTTTGTTACATGTTCCTATGTTCTTTCAAGAACTCAGATCGCATTCACTATTTGTATGCAAGGCCTGAGATGGCATGTTTGTGTTATGTTTTGCTTAGTTTTTGACGTATGTGAGCTTCAATACCACATGGGAACAAGTGTTATTTAAAGTGTTTAAACAATGTAGTCAAATAATAATGCAACGTTAAGGGGAAAAAAAAACAAAGACGGCTCTTTTTGAAAACCTCTGTCAAATGGATAAGCATTCACTATTTTAAGAAATCCAGTCGAAACATGCACGTATTATGGACGCAGTGAGAGGCATTAGACTGATGTGCTAATGAGTCATGACTGATCCCACTTGCGTGAAAATTGGTGGGGTGGCTCCATAAGCTGGAAACTGTAAAGTTTGAACCAAAACGCACCCAAGAAATCATCCACAAACCAACAGTTCTGCTACGCAGATAAATTAACGGCGTACTTGAGAAACAGTTTTTCCTTTCATTCTTTTGACTTAGAGATAGTGCAATATTATAGTATTTGGAATAAGAAGTCAGAAAGCTATGTTAAAAGCTGCGAGATCAGTCTCTTTTTCCTGGGGAAGATGTTTCATAGCTTGGGGAGCAAAGAAGGGTGAGAAAAATGGTCCAAGGGATTGATTAGATTAGAAGTTTAGAACATTGGTCCGAGTCCAGCACACTGACCCTGACCCAACAAGTTCAAAAGTAACATCTGTGGGCTCCACGTGAACCAGCCTGGCCCATCCCCCCTTTTTGTGTCTTAAGGACTGAAATTGCCAACACCCCCATTTGTCCTGCTCCTTGGCTAACCCTTTTGCTTCGACCTTCCTCTTCCCTCGGCCTTGGCATGCTGATGCTATTCCTGGCTCTGTTTCAGAACGTTCTCATGTTACGTCGCTTTCTTTACAGTCTTTACCTATCATCTCTGCAACAATAACAAGCCGAAATCTCCCTCCCCCTCCCCCCGCCTGTAAGTTAGCTCATCTTTACTTCACCGCGGATTATACTCGTGCTCATCTATTTATCAGATTTTACCGACATACAGCCAATTCCTAACTGTATCAGTAATGTTAATAATCCTTTCAGAGCAGAAATTGAGTTAAGTTTTATATTCGCATTCAAAAATTTCATCAAGTGAATAATAATGCTAGAGCTAAAAATGAAAGTATTTTCACATAAATAATGTGACAGACTCTGATTTGAATAGAATTATGTGTCAGATTCACTTACATTTAAATAGCTTGACAATTTTTTGACATGTAATAATTTTTTCCCTGGTAATAGAAGCACCTATATAAGTATAAGGGTAGAAGATACATTATAGTTAAGGAAATAGGGGAATACTTGTTTTTCCAAGACCCGAAAGACTACCAAGTACGTTATAGTTAAAGGAATTGGGACCTGGAATGCCACCAACCCAATATAACTAACATTTTATAGGAAGTTTGGTAGCGATAAGGTTTGAATTTCTGACTTCCATCTTGATGTCCTAAGTTTCAACTACTTAGAGTGAGGCTTCAAGACTCTACATGTAGTAATAAACAAGTAGAGTTCATTTTTTGATCAAGTACCAAATTTATCATTTAAAAGTATCAAAAATACCAAATTTACCATCACATTTTAAAAAATATGAAATTTAATATTGAACTTGAACTTTACTTTTAATACTAAATATATCACTGACGTTACTTGACTGTTAATTGATCATCAAATGATGGGAAAAAAATAATAGTTTTGGTTATTCATTTTTCATGTTTCTTTTTACTATTGCCCTAATTTTACTAATCTGACGATCATGTCATCTTCTTCAACCAATTATTTGATGCTTTGAGAATGCAAAACCCTAAAAAATAAATTGGTGTAACCTGATAAAAAACCAGATCAACCAAATCTCTCAAAGGCCTGCCAAGGAGGTCCTTTCAATGTACCTACAAGTACATTGTAATGGGCCTAGCCCCTTTGATTTTCAAGGTGCGTACTTTTTGTTTATGCCTAGATTATGGGAAAACAATGCAATCTAAGTCGATCAAATATGGCATGGAGTTTGATGTGACGATTGAAACACAATTGCTCAATATGTATGCTAAATGCGGCATTGTAAGTAATGCTCACATAATGTTCGATGAAGTGCTTGAAAGAAATGTGATGACATAGAATGCGATGATTGGTGGCTACTTGCAGAATTGGAATGATAGGTCTACATTTGATTTGTTTGAGAGGATGTCCGAGAGAACTGCAATTACTTGGATTTAGATAATTGATGGTTTGGTGAGGCCGAGGAGTGGAGATATTATTAAAGCGAGGGACTTTTTCAATGGGGTTCCAAGCTAAATATTTTTGTTTTAAACTCATTGCTAGACATGTATTTAAAGGGCAGGGCTAGAGATTTAACCAATGCAAGACATGAGTTTAGGAGTGTACGGTGGTGAAGCAGTGGTTGGATAATATTGCCGACAGGAAAGTGGTCCCTTTCTTCTCTTGAAAAAGACGGTATGATCATTAGATGAGCAAAGTTAATGTACTAGTAAAAGAAATGTGAATAACTAAGAACAAAATATGTTATTTTCTCCTTCAATTTAACAGTCATTCAATGTAAGAGTGACAAATATCCTGTTTTTTGAAATGTCAATTATAAATTTGATTTCAAAAATAAAATTCAGTATGTTGTACTTTTTAAAGTTTAATGGTAAATTTGATCATTTTGATACTTTTGAATAGTAAATTAAGTACTTAATCCGTTCATATTTTTTTTTGTGTGTGTGTGAATATAGCACCAACGTGAAGCAAATATTTATCCATTTTTAAATTTTAGATTAAATTAAATTATGGGTTTCCCTAGTAAGTGATTGATTTGAGTTAATGTGAAAACCAAGGAGAAATATGGATGCAAATTTGCTTGGTTTTGTGTGTGTTGAGGCAATCGGGGAGGTTTTGGGAGTTAAAAATATTTTTATAGCGCTGTCTGACTGTATCAGGTAGCCCATATTCTAATAGTATTTGTATGGAAACTCAAAGGGAAAAGGAAAAGGGGAATGATGGGATAATGAGTACAAAAAAAGAGTCAAATTTGGATATTTATGTGGCCAACTTAACAAAACAATGTACTTCCAGCCCATAACTGGAAGCAGAGAAGAGAGGTAATCTTAGTTGTGCCCAGGAATCAAGGACACATGGGCAACAATTAAATTAAATTATTGTGCCATATGATATTGGCCATCGTACAGAAATAGAACGCTTGCCCGAGGGACGAGGATACTACTGGAGTGAATCGGAATCATCTTGTACGGGACTCCAGTGTCCCATACCTGTTCTTACAGAGTCCAGAGAATAAGAGGAGCTCCCAAACAAACTTTTTGGATGGTTAATTTAAATATGACATCACATAAGTTGAGACCGTGGTAATTAAGCATTCTTGTGTCTTTGATTTACTCTAATGGTTCGCTTAATTAATTAATGTTACTTGAGTTGGCTCGATTACTTAATTAACCTGTTCAACATTGAGTTTCTGGGAAAAGAATATCCATGGATCATCGTTAGGGTCGAGTCTTCCAAGGGGAAAATAAAATTTCTTTCCAGATGACTTTAAAATGTCCCGTGGGAAAAATAAAATTGTTAACTCTCTCTCAGCGCAGCGTTTTGTTGTTTGCCAATTCGAGTTTAAATGTGAGGAGAGTGCTATATTATAGGAGAGAGTGAGGAATTCCTCTGTTCAAAAACTTTTTTAGTTTTTCTATTTTAGCCATAAAATTTTCTATCAGTTCGTTTCAAATTTAAATTCAATACATTTTTGTGTATTATTCTCGTATAAAGCAATTATTATTCAAATTATTAAAATTTATTGAAATGTTACCCTTTAATAAGTCTAAAATGCAAATTTTAAGTGTTTTTGAAGAAGGTAATATTTTTAACTAATCCAACCTAAAATAATTATTTAAAAAGACTTGCTTTTGAGGAAAAATATGCCAAATTAACTTTTTTAACTTTTTAAACAGTAAGATTTCAATAAATTGATAATTTGTACAAGTAATCACTTTATATAAAAATAATGTACAAATAATATATTAAACTTAATTTGAAATGGAATTGCCCTATGTTAACATCTATTCTGTTAGCTATAAGCTAGAATGATTTCCATGTGGCAAACAAAATTTCTGATTTTGGCGCCTCAAAATTTGTTGAAAAAGTTTTAGAACAAAAATGGTTTTCTTTTTAAGTAATAAAAAAAAATGAGTGCTTGATACATATCTATGACGGATAATCATGCTGGCGAAGTCTATCAGTTAACTCACGAGGGAAGAAGGAAGTGGGAGGGTACTGGAGAACAGAATTTGAGTGGCCGCTAAAAGTGAACTAGCGAAGGATTTGAAGGGAAAAGAGTGAGTGATCCTCATTCTACTATTTTTTTTCTTAAATCATCATCAACGGTTTTTTCATTTTATAGATTTTTTTATTTTAAATAATATTGAGTTATTTTTTACTCTAATAATTTTTTTTATCTCATGAGATAAAAAAAAAAAAGAATCAATTCATCATATTTATAAAAACTTTAAAATTTATTGTTCTCCAACATCTTTTCACCCAATTCACTTTTCATTTTTTTTTACTCTTCATATTTTGATTTTAAACTGGCTATTAATTTAAATTTACTTTACATGCATAATATTTAATTATTGTATAGTAAATGTAATATTCTATATAATAATAATAATAACTAATGGTGGTGATAATGTGGATTTACCGTCAACTTGGCAGTTTCTCTTCCGACCTGGCAAAAATCACAAAAAGGTATTATTATTGCTCACTTGCTCTCAATGGGCCACAATTATTCTTTTTTGTTTTTTTTTCTAGCTCAAATGTACTACTCTGGACCAAAATGGCCACTCTTAGTTAAAAATGGTGAGCATATTTCGGTGTGAAATGATATATTCTATAAAAAAATGTCAAGCGTGATAATATTCTAATACTACAACAAAATGTGAAAAAAGTGACTATATAGGACGATTGAAAATCAGTGGCCATTTAGTCGCTGTTGTGTGGGTCTAACTTCCTGAGTGATTAAAGAGTGACTGAGGATTTAAGTCGCCCAAGCCACAATCACCCTTTAGTCACGTTTTCAGTTGCAACTATTTCAAATTCAATCATCCTTCAGTGACTATCTCGACCTCCCTCAATCACTCTTTTGGTCGCGCTTACCAAGAAATAACACAATCTCCATCTTCTTCTTCCTCATTCGCTCAAATTCTCTTCCATCCTCTTTCATCAGCTCCCTCGATCCTTTTCGCTTCTTCCCTTGCTAACTCCTCCCCCTCCCCCACCTCATAACTTGTCATCCTTGTTACCATCGCCACCTTCTTCACCATCGCAGCCATCACCTTCGTCTCCGCTAGCTTTGTCATGTTCTTGTGTAGCTCCTGTTCAGGGTGGCAAGGCAATCTCCATCTCAAACTCTCTCTCTCTCTTTGAATTGCTTTAGCTCCATCTTCGCCTCCTCTAGCTCCACCTCCAACTTCTTTAGAGAGTAAAATGCCTCAACATTGGGGTTGCTCTTAAAAATGCTTTTACATATTTGTCTAAAAATTACTTAATTGTTTCTTTAAATAATTTAATTCCCTTTGAATTTAACACTAACAATTAAAATAAAAAATGGGTAGAGAAACTGAAATTTTAATCGTTATACTGAGTGACTAACTAGTTCAGTCACTTTAAGTGACTAGATAAAAGGCAATTGAATGAGTGACTAAAACTGAGTAATGGTGTTTTCAACTGAAATAGTAGCAGCTTTTTTACATCCATCTTATAGTATAAGTGAAGTGAGTATGTTTTGTTATAAATTGGGAAAAAGCTAGGTACTTGCAGTTCATTACATGTGTTAGAATTTAGATAAAAACTGAGTGATAATGTAGAAATTAGTAAACATAAATAAAAGAATATTCTAAAAGTTATTCATTACTGTTACATATTAAAAACAACTGTTTATTGGTAAATTGACTAGCGAATTTAATAGGGTGGACAATATTTCCAATCTAAAAATATGAATGGCATATTTGAGCTGAAATTTCGAAACCATAAATATTGGTGACCTTTTCTGCGATTTTTGCCCTTGCACTTCTAGGCGATGCAGCAGAACTCGCCAGCTAGGAGTAAACAAAAAAAATAAAAAAGAAAGAAAGAAAGAAAAACATAGATGCCAAATGGGTTCCGAGGTAGCCCAGTAACTAATCTTTCTTAAAATCATTTGAAAACAAGGTTTAATCTTGGTACGTGGCATTGTTATTCAGCCAGACCCTCCATAGAGATTTCCGAAGAATTGCTCTATGGTACATTTTACCGTGGCACGAGACAGTTTCCAGCCCAATATACCAAGGACAAGCAGAACTGCAAAATCGCAGGATTCTGGAAATCAACAGGAAAGATTAACTGTGATATAGTCCAAGAACACGCAATGAACTCATAAGCTCTAGCCAACTTTTCCATAAGCATCAGGCCCCGAGCACCAGAGTTCCAGGAGGCATTCTCCAGGACTTTTCCACACAAATAAATCTTTTCTGAAGATCTTTTGAAAAACCTTTGGAAAACATATTTGAAAAACACGTTACTGGATTATCCGGACATATCACCGGGGATCGAGACCGGTAGATTACAACAATTATGATTGAAGGCAGAGGACGACTTGAAGAGAGGATTCACAGAGTGGCAACTCCTAAGTCATCATTTGCCTTCAAGCTTAATTATTATAAGCTTGAAGATGATCTAAACCTGAGAGGATCCACGAGGGTGGCAACTCAGATTATCGGACAGAGTTGAGAAACTAAGAACTTCTGCCTCACCCTTTAGCCAGAATTTTCTAGTGAGAATATAAGAACATAGAGAGAAGTAAGAAAGGAGTTCTGTATTAGCTCCGAGATATCTTACAAGAGTAATGAGGCCTCCTTATATAGGCGGAGGAAGGAGAAAACAAACAAACTTAGTGACGTAAGAGCTTACGTCTAAAACTAATAATGCTAGACCGGAAGTGACAGGCCACTAACCGGAATCTTATTATTACAAGCACTAACAGGCCAGCTGTAAAATAGTACTGTGCCAGCTGGATATCACTTAGTTCCATTTTTTGTTGTCTCTGAAGGCAGGCTCTGGGAAAGCATATGGGTCCAGGGGCCAGTTGTGGTTTGAATCTTCAGAGTCACTTTGGGTCTGTCTTTCGCGCCAAAAATATGGGTCATCGATTCGCGGGTCATTCATTGACGGGTCATCCGGGTCAGGTCCATTGAGACGCTTCCAGTGAATGCAGATGAATCCGCAACCACAGTCAGGCATGATAAGGTGTTCGCTTGTCTGGGTCAACGGGAGATCTTCGTTTTCTTCTTCTTCAATGGTCAGTGGTGAAGAAGGAGTCGGAGCAGGGCAGTTGATCTGGTTAATAGCCTTCTGAGTGGCTATGGCTCTTTCTCGACGTTCTTTGTGACGGCGGAGACGCTGAAGATCATCAAAAGACTGGAGGGCTTCATGGATCATTTCTTGGTAGTCCATTGGATAGGATGGCCATTCAGGAGAGTCATGGGGCCAGAGCTCCATAGAGAACACAGTGTGGTTGTATCGATAAGCTTCCCGCATAAAGGCACGGTATTCAGAATGTCGTTGCCATGGAACTTGGGCTAGGTTGAAGTCTAGGTTCTTATAATGGAAATAGGAGGGAGAAGGGATAAATTTAAGGCCAGAGGGAGACTTGGTAAAGGTGATAGGCCTATGGAAGAAATAAATAACATGGCTAACCCCATAATTCATACAGGAGTTAGCGGGAGAAATATTATTTAGCTGATAGCCTATTTAGCGGTCTGGGATGGCAGGGTTGAGAGCTTTGTAGGATTTATGAAGGTGGTCAATCCATGTGCAAATTGGATCAAACCAGGAGAGAAAAACAGAGAGGTCAGAAGAGAAATCAGAATGGAAATTTGAGGAATAGGAGAGAAGCTGGTGGAGTTCTGAAATATTAAAAATAATACCTATGGTATGAACAGAGCATAGGTACCAGAAAAAGCAGAGAGCTGATGGAGGGAAAGTGAAGACATCAGGGATGGAGAAGAGATGAGCGAAAGGAAATTGGGGATGAATCCCGACAGGTTTAACAGGGCAGTCATCGAAACCATACCTCTCAATGAGGGAGACATGATAGTGGAAGACTCTGTGTCTCTGGGTGAAGGTGAAGGACTGATGCTCATATCTTTCAACATCAACCGGGAGATTTTCATCCTTGTTAAAAACTGGGGGATTGGAAGAGGAGGAAAAGGCCATCTCAGATTTTTGGTTTTAGAGGTTTTGGAGGTTTGAGGAAGGATTTTGAAGGTCTGCTCAGGATATCGGCAAGAGTGTTGGAGGTGCCCTTTATATGCTTAACGTCGAAGCTGAAGCGGACGAACCATTGTTGCCAGCGAAGCAGCAGATAATTAGGAAGTTGTTTCTGCCTGTAGTTCAGCATACGAGGGAATGCTGACATGTCCATCTCGACAAGGAAATGGTGACCAATGAGGTGGAACTGGAACTTCTCAATCCCACGTTTAACGGCCAAGATTTCTTTGTAGGTGGAGTGGTAGTGCTTCTCTAACTCTTTGAATTCTCCACTGTTGTAGCAGCATACGTGTCGGACTCCATTGATCTCTTCAAGGAGGACCGCTCCCCAATATTCGTCTGAGGCGTCCGTCTAGAGTATCCTTTTTCCTTTGTCGGGAATCTTGAGTGGTGGCAGATTCTGAACCACTTCTTTAAGCTTGAGGATAGCTCGTCGGTGCAGGTCGGACCAGGGCGGTGAGATCTTTCTGAGATACACGTGTAGAGGATGGAGAATGGAAGACAGCTTTGGGATGAATTCGCGGATATAATTGACAAGGCCGAGAATTTGCTGGACTTGTCGTCTCGTGAGATGATCATCCGGGAAGTTCATGATCTTGGTAGCAATGTGCGGCTGAGGATGGTACTTGCTATCTTTGATCTGGACTCCAAGGAATTCGATGGAAGTCTGACCAAGGACCATCTTGCTTTGGGAGAGCATTACTCCATTATCTTTGACTATCTGGGCAAACTGAGCTAATAACTTCAAATGGGTACCTGTACAAGGGGAAAACAATAAAATATTGTCAATATAAACAAGGGCCGACTGCAGTATCGGCTCGAAGATTCGGATCATGGCCTTCTGAAACAATGAGGGTGCCGTCTTCAGACCAAAAGGAAGCACCGTCCATTGGTAATGGTGGTCTGGGATGCAGAAGGCAGTTTTGTATTTGTCTGGAGGAGAGATTGACAATTGCCAGAAGCCAGACTTAAGGTCAAACTTGGAGAAGACCTTGGCATTCGTTAGATTGGCGAAGAGAGTGTTCTTCCGTGGTAACGGAAACTTGACGTCAGCAACAAACTCATTCAGGGGCTTGTAATCAATAACAAGTCTGGGCTTCTTTCTTTTCTGTTCTGAATGTTTGTTGACGTAGAAGGCCTGGCAGGCCCACGAAGAGGTTGTGGGCTCAATGAGGTTTTGGGCCTTGAGCTCTTGCAGCTCTTGGATCGCCATCTTTTTCTCCTCTGGGCTCATTCCCGAATGGGTAGCCTTTGTTGGGTTTACATCCTCATTCTTCTTGAAAGGAATTTCGATGAAGAACTTGGGATTCTTCCAAAGGGGAAGAGGATGCTTTTGTTCGAACTCAGCATGTGACTCAGCACAGGATTGCTGGATAAGAGCTTGCATGATTGTGCCATACACTGGGTCACTTTCAGATTGGATCTGACTTGCTGAGAGGGCTTCTCCTTCTGTTGAGTAAAGTCTTGGAGTTGTTGTCCATGGAAGGAAAAACTTGTGTAATTGCAGACCTTTATCAGTCCATCTATGAACTGATATCTTCTTGATGATGTCGAAGCCAAGGATCATATCTCTGCCATGGTTATAACCAAATACAGTAGTAACTACGTACTTTGTAGGAGAGAACTTGATCCGGATTGGCTTACTTATCTTGGTGACATAGAAGACACCATTTGCAGCTCGGAATCTTTCATTGCAAGGTCGCCACATTCTTTCTGGAAGGAGAGAAGGGTTGACAATGGTGTTTGTGGCACCAGTATCAAACAGAGCAATCACCGGAATTGGTCTTGCATATTTATCCAGGAGAATGTTAATCTTGGCTTGAGGTATGACTTGAGCAGCAAAGAGGGAGGACTGCATCGGGGAGATCTGTACTGTGTATATTGAAGCTTTCTCTGGATCAGAATCAGACTCTGAGGAGTAGGCTTCAATAGCAAAGAGGCTAGATGCCTCATCTTCAGTTTCTGAGAAAATAGACTCCATGTCATCATTGGAAAGATCAGCACCAGTGACTTGGGAGATGGTGTGCGCCATTTTCTTCTTTGACTTGTTGTTCTTCTTAGGACAGTCTTTGGCAAAGTGTCCTGGTTGTCGGCAGATGAAACATCGTTTGAATTTGCCGCTATTCTTCTTGTATCGGAAGAATCTTTTTTTCTTTCTTCTGAATCGACGAGGGCGATCAGGAGAATAGATTCTGCGTCTATGGTGTTTCTTCCGAGGGGTGTTTCAGTTACAAGCGCCTTTGTCTTTGCACTTGATTGTTAATTCAGGCTGCTGGCAGGCTTTATCAAACAGGCTTTGGGACTGGTTGAAATCCTTGAAGAAGGAGTGAGTGTTGCACAGCTTCCTGAGGGCCATCATAAGGACTTGGTGGAGCTTACCAAAAGAATAATCTTTGAAAGCTTGTCCACTATGCTGTATGATGCGAAGAGCTTCCTGGCCAATTGTGTCTGGCACAAAATTTAAGTATGCTTGCTTCAGGTTGTTGTCTGCTTCATAGCCGGTGCAGATTAGGTAGAAGCGTCTGAGCATACTTTCATAGTGCTTCTCAAGATCTTTTCGGTTATATGAGCAGCACTTCATTTTAAAGAATTCTTCTCTAGCTATATCCAGAATAGCTTCTGGTTCACCAATGAATTCTTTGTATAGCTTGAGAACGAACTCTGTAGGCGTCTGGGCTAATTCAAGCTGGCGGTATTCTCCAATACTCATGAACCAGTGTTTGAGGATACCGGACATACCAGCAATGAAGGCACAGTTGACCTTCAGATGAGTAGCACCTTCTCGTTGTAGTTGAGTGAGACACCAGGCATGAAATTCAAGAAACTTCTCATGCCACTTGGCTGTTGGAATTCCTTCAAGTGACAATGTAACATTTAGTGAAGGAGGTTGCCAAACAGGGTCAAGATTTACCACCGGAGGGTCTTCATCCATTTGGACAAAGGGTTGTTGAGGAGGACCAGGTGGTGGTCCAAGAGGAGGTCCTGGCGGTGGAGCTGGAGGTGGTTGTTGCTGAGGTGGAGGCTGGGCTTGTTGTGTTCCAGCATCTGTTGTAGTTGACTCAGCTGGTTGAGCATGGCTAGTAGCTCCTTGGGCCATGTAGACTTGAGCTTCTGAGGAAGAAGTTGAGAATGAGTCATCTTCTTCATATTCGCTTGATGAGGTAGAACTTAAGTCTTGTTGGGCCGCATAGGCAGAAGGAGAACTAGGCTGCTGTATTTGTTGGTCAAGGAATCCAAGAATGGGATTGGACTGGGCCATCCATGTCTGGTGTGAAGGTTCTTGGATCTTGATGGGCTTTTGAGGATAAACTGGGCCTTTTTGTTTTCTATCTGGATTAGGAGTTTGGGCCAGAGTATAACTGGACCAGGTAGGAGAGCTGGGCCAAGTAGGTTGAGGCCTGGGAGGCTGATAGGCTGGTTTAGAAAAGAGAGCTGGCAGAGGTTTAAAGATACCTCTAGAAGAAGGAGGAGGAGGATGGTAAGCCGGGCTTGGGCTTGTTCTGAATGGGTCAGGCGAATGGAATATTGAGGAAAAGGATTCAGGATACTTAGGCTGTTGTTGCTGGGCCTGAAGATGCCTGAGTTGTTCCTTCAAGTGTTGGATCTCCTGTTCTTGGGCCGTAGAGTTTTCATGTCGGGCTATGAGGCCAAGAATCTCCTGATGGAGGTAGTTGATCCGTTGCTGACATTGCGTTAGTGGATCAATGATCATCTGATCCATCTTTTGCTCCAAGCGGACTTGGTTGTGCTCGATTCTGCTGAGGACTTTGTTCTGAGACACCATGTTCTCAGATTGCCAATTGAGAACTTGTTCAGCAGCTGAGGTTTTCCGTCGTCTTCCTTCTGAATCAACCGTTGAAGGTTAGGGTACCTTCCAGGTATGCTTTGTTGAAGTAGAAGGATCATTGAATGCCAGAAGGGGAAAGTCTTCAGGAGCATTTTCAAACACATTAACTTCAGGAATAAAACAAGGAGGTTGTTCCTTCCTGAGTTGTTTGATGGCTTTCTTGTAGTAAGGATGACATGGCATCTTAACTTCTGGTGATGGAGGTGGAAGTTCAAATGGTTCAGCAGGAGTTGTGAAGATATCATCTGTGGTTTGTTCCTTCTGGGAGTAGAGGACATAGAAGTCATACTTGCCAGAGTGTTCTCCAAGTAATCCAACTTCGGGATCACCTTGGTTATAGCGTTGCTCAAGAAGATGCTGAGAAGATTTCTTCTTAGGCTTTTTCTTCTTCATCTTCTTGGTAGTTGCTTCATCATCATAGGGAGATTGATAACAGTCTGAGCAATCACAAATATCAAAGTATTTGTGACCTTTCTCGTCTTTGAAAGAGTAGACTGGATTACCTAGAGAGTCAAAGGACTCAATTGGTATATGCAAGTATTCCACGGGCTCTCGGATGAAGGTAAGGACTGCAGGAGTGGAGAAGACATCAATATCTTCTAACGGTTCCTCTTTCTGGAAGAAGATTTCCGTCTGCCCATTTCCTCTGTCAAGGAAAATGGGTTTCTTTGACTGGACTGGCTCTGTCTGCTGATGGAGAGATTCATATGCAGATATCCAAGAGGCAAGGATCAGTCGTTGGAGTTCCTCACGAGGTATCTGTTGAGGGACATACGTCTCGTTTGGAACATGAGTTGTATCCACAGACAGATACAAGGCATCATTGTTCATGTTGGGCATAGAGAAGTCAAGAGCATGGTTCTGGACTCTGTACGCCATCTGATAGTGCAGGGTAGATGCCAGGGTGGTAGAGACTTGTTCTGCACCAGTTATCTGAATCTGGATCTTCAAAGCTGATAGGAGATGTGGGTCTTGAAGAGCCATACAGAAATTGGGGAAGAACGTCATAAGGATTGTACCGGCGTTGAGAGTGGTCTCGACAGTACCTATACAGGCATGCTTGTACTTCTTGTAGCGAGAGTCAAGCAAGGCGAGACGAGCAGTGACTGGCAATCCTTTTCTCCCATGGTAGGTGAGAGCAAGGCGAACAACACCGAAGTGGAGATGGGTGTATCCTTCAGCTATCCATTGGCGAGGAAAGTGAGGAGGGATCTCTAGTGTGACATACTGTTCTTTGGATGTTGCAGGAAGAGTATACTGGTCAAACTTCGTAGCTTGAACATACTCCTTTACATGTTTCCGAGTGGGGGAAACAATATTCTTTACTGTACGGGTAAGAGAATGGGAAGGTTTGGTAAAGGCTTTATAAGGGTTGATGAGGGGAAGATCTGTAAGAGGGATCTTCTCATCATCTGAGAGATATTTAAATTCACAGAGAGAATCCAAGTGAGAAGAAGAGGTGGATCTAAAAGAGGTAGTGGGAGATAAAGTAGGGGTAGAGGTTCCTGACATATCTGGGTAGATCTGGGTCAAGGGATCAGCAAGAAATTCTTAATAACTCAACTCGAGTAATGGTGAGGTTTCCCGTCGTCTTCCTTCTGAATCAATCGTTGAAGGTTGGGGTATCTTCCAGGTATGCTTTGTTGAAGTAGAAGGATCATTGAATGCCAGAGGGGGAAAGTCTTCAATATACACAGTACAGATCTCCCCGATGCAGTCCTCCCTCTTTGCTGCTCAAGTCATACCTCAAGCCAAGATTAACATTCTCCTGGATAAATATGCAAGAGAGTTAGTGGGACAAATTACACCTATAGCCCCTAAGCTTTTATTATTGTCATATTTTAGACACTAACCTCAAAATCTCATTTGAGAAGTCCTCAATCTCAATTTTTTTTTTTATATTTCATTTTAGACATTTAGCTGGCGAAAAACATTAAAATTAATGGAACTGGCCATATGACATACCAGCTTAAGGCAATTGGCCATGTGGCACAATGAATGAATCCTAGCAATGATGTGGAAAATGAAGAATAAAAGAATAAAAAAATGAAAACCCTACCCTAACTTTACCTAATGCTTTTAGTCATTGTACAAGCCATTGTTGCCCCCAATCAACTACCGTCCACTAATCAACCCTCATTTAATCTCAAGCCGTCACTTCAAAGCCGTTCCAGCTACTGAAGACACTGATTAAAGAAGAGAAGGTTTAGCGATTCGGCCACAAATCGAGACTAAATGGAGGCAAATCGCCTTATGTTGGTGTGCCACGTGGTCAATTCCATCAATTTTAATGCTTTTCATTCTCCAAATGTCTAAAATGAAATAAAAAAAATTGAGGTTTAGGACTTCCCATATAAGGTTTTAAGGTTATGATCCAAAATAGGATAATAATAAAAAGTTATGGGCCATAGATGCAATTTACCCACAATTAGTGCAATTTATGGGGGTATTTTATTTGTTCAACTTAATGCATCAATCCCTCCATATCTTGCCTTTTACGATTTTACCCCTCCAAAATTTAGTGTTCATTTTGACCATCAATCCTACAACTTCAAGTCAAGTTCTAGCGGATGAACTAATGCCAAAAATTCCTACTTCTTCATCCTCACGTGTATGGTGGACAGGGGCATATCTATTTAGGGGCGGGAGGGGGCAGCCGCCCCCCCTAAAATTTTAAAAAAATTTATTGGGTACTTGGATATGTGATACAATTGTAGAAAAATTAAAGTTATTTACCTATCTGTAAGTTTTATAATTAATAAGGGGCTCCAGTATATTTTATCCATTTAAGGTTTATTGAATAAATTACGTGATACTCCTTACTCTTTAATTATTATTTCCTTTTAGTCCCTATCCTATTAAACATTCTGTTTTGGTTCCAAACATATTAAAAACATTTTGTTTTAGTCCTAAATTTATAAAAAATGTTTCATTTTGGTTTCATTGCATGAAATTTATTAACTCAAAGTATTTGTCTACTAACAACTTTTTAGATCATAATTTGGACTATCCGGTAAGTGCTATAAAATAAATTTAATTTGTATAATATTTTTTTATAATTAATAGAAAATTCAAATAACTATTTTTACTCTATAAATTGAACTTAATTATTATAAATTTTTGAATTCAATGTGTCTATATATATAAACTGTCTAATGAATTTTGGGTTGTAAACTTTTGAAATGAACTTAGTTATTATACACTTTCAAATTTTATATGTCTATATATAATATTATTTAGTATTTTCTATTAGTGATTGTAAATTTATAAATGCTAATAACTCGTTTCACGTCACACCCCCGCCCCTCCCAAGTGGAATTTCTGGCTACGCCACTGATGGTGGACATAGTAATCTCGTTTCATCTACCCACACAAACACATTGAAAAATTTTCTAGCCATTTTCCCTGCACATAAATCAACCTAAAAACAGGTATCTTCAAGTTACTGCTTCCAAACCCAAATTCAGACCAGACAAAAACCTTATCAATATCCCGTGTAAATAACAACAAAGCAAGGCAATATTGCCTTCGGATTAAAAACATACAACTCATCCAAATTCGAATAAACCCCAACAGCACCGGCCACGGAATCATATTCTTCCACAACACTACCGATACCGATATTGCTCCCACCAGTTTCCCCGCACTTCTTCACCCTCCCGGCAATCACCCTGCACACGAGCATTGCTCGTTTCTCGTCTTCACCGCCACCATCGTCCACCGCTGCTTTGTCGTGTGCTCTGCCGCTCGTGGCAGTGGTCAGGATCCCTCTTCCAATGGCATCTACGGCGGCGGTTTTGAAGCCGTTCTTGATGATATTGCAGATGTTGCAGGTTGGGATGGAATTGCAGATGTTGGAGGAGCCGTTGAGGCCAAGGGAACAAGAAAGGGTGGTGCAGTGGAAGCGGAGGAGCTCGTTGCCGTCGGCGACGCAGCGAGGGTGCTTCTTGGGGAGCTTGGTGGCTCGGGCTTTAATGGTGTCTCTGTATTCCTCGAACTTGGAGATTGTTCTGGAGGTGTTGTGGACTTTGAGGATTCGTTCGATTTTGCAGATAGGTTTTTGCTTTTTCAGCCAGCTTGATTGGAAGATGATCTCTACTATGTTCTTGCTTGTGTCCTCCGGTCCGAGTTCGGAGACTGTTGAGGCACAAAAAAGAGAGGATTATGTCGACGTGGGCCTGTTCTTTTAATCATTATGTCGACTGGTATAATTGGAATACATATGCCAGATAAAATGGCATCCAAAATAAGTCATTACACAAATTCAGATGGAGAGGCTTTTATATATATAAATAAAAAAATCCGGAAACCTTAGAAGGCGATGTAAAACTACGTAAACCAAGAAGAATTTAAAAACCAGAGAATTTTTTGCACGGAAAATATGTCAAATGGACTAATATTTGAGCTTTAGAAATTTTGTAACAAAGAAGCAAAATTAATAATAATAATAATAAAACCTAAATGATTGAACTGTATTTGCACCATTTTTATCCTTCGTCTTTAGCGTTTAAGATTTAGTATATTATTTTCTTTGGCTAGTATTCAACCAATGACGAGCAACGAAAATAAAGGAAAAAACTTCACAACTTAAGATTCTGAAACAGAGAAAGAAAGGGGAAAGAAAATGGAGAATAACCTGCATGTCTAACAGCTTGATGTAGTTCCAAGCTTTCAGCTTTCATGAAAATTTCACCACAGTCAGGGCAAGAACAAATGCTTCCTCTCAAAGAAGGGTCTCTAGCGGTCCCAAGAACAGGGTCAACAACCATTCTACATTCATAGCAGCCAGAGAATCTCCTGAATGGCATTCCCCTGAACGAACCTCCAATAGAGGACGACGCAGCAGAGGAAACAGAGAGCCAAGAGTTAGTGGACGAAACTACCCCTCCGCCATTGTCCACCTCCGGCACTGGACCCTTCATCGATCTGCCAGAACCCTCGACATTATTGTTCGGCACCCTCTTCTTGGATTCAGGGAAATTTGCGGCGATTTCAGGCTTGTGCATGACTTTGGTGTTGCTGCAGAGAGAGCCAGAGCACTTCATCTTCTTAGGCTTCTTGCTGGCCTCCGCCTCCTGCTCTTTCTGCTTCTGTTTCTTCTGAAGCTTTTCTTGCTGCTGCTCCTGCTGCTGGAGATGAGGCTGAGGTTGGGGCTGGACATGCTTGCAGCCGAATATGCCTCTCATTACAGACCAGGAGGGAGGTTTATCGGCTCTGTTATTGAGCTTTTTGTGAGTTTCTTTGGTGGCTTTCTTTTGGGTGCTCGGCCCAGCCATTTGAGATCTGGTTTGAGCTGAGACAAATTTTAGTGTGAGATCTGGTTTGCGCTGAGACAAATTTTAGTGTGTTTTTTTTGTTTGGTTTCAAATTTTCTGGTTCTAGATGAAGAAGAGAAGGGGATAAAATAACTGAGCAGAGAAGAGGAGGGTGGCCTGGGGCTGCTGCTGGTCATAGAGAGGAGACATGATTTGGAAGCTGTGGGGTTTTCTTAGTGGATTAACGAGTTAACTCATCCTCTTTATATCACGTCACTTTGTTTTTGTTTTTTCATTAACCGGCTCATACATGTTGAATTTAGTTTAGTATTACTTTCTCCATCCCATAATAGATAAAATGTTTCTATGATACAGAGATTAATGTATATATAATTTATGTTATTTTTTATATAATAAAAATTTAAATAATAATTAAAAAAATAATTCTTGTAGGGATTTTGAGTGGTGAGAGATTAAGTAAAGATTAAAAAAAAATTTATTAAATTTTATGTAATGAGAGTTTAAATATGGGTAAAAAGATAAATTAATTTTTTAAATTTTTCTAAAAAATAAAATATTTCAACTTTTTCAGAACATCCAAAAATAAAAAATAGGTTTCATATAAATTGGGACGGAGGAAGTATTTTTTTTTATTGAACTTTAATGAGTCATCAAAAACAAATTAAAACATAGTACTTAGTTTTTTTTTTTTATGAAGTACCAGAGTGCATATGCGTTGGAAACACGTGTACTCATCACTCCTTAAATAATGATGAGGCTTTTTTATGAAAAATAATGAAGTTACTATTAGTTATGTGTCTAACTTTTGGATACATTATAATTGGGCATAGTTTATTTCTAATTATGCTTCAAATTGTAAATATGTTCCTGAACTAAGGAATGAAGTAAATCTATCCTAAAAGCAATATTCTATTGTAAAATTGTTCTTCCCTTTGCAGAAATTTGTTAGTCATCAAATTGATAAGTGTAAAAGTTCATATTTGACAATTATGATATATTTTTTAAAATTATATTAAATAAAATTATTTTTATTGAAATTTTATTTTGTATAACAAGCTTTTATTATTAGTTAAATTATGATAAACTGAATATTTAGTACCAAATAATCAGATTTAAAAAATTTAGTAAGGAAATCATTTCAGTAAATATTTTGTATTCATTTGATTTTTGTTCTCTTCCTTATTTGATTACAAAAAATCATACTATATTTGAATAGTTTACATTTTCAAGATAATTTTGAAACAGATTATTACTTTAAGAATAGATTTACTGCATTTATTATTTTAGAGACAATTTTATAATACAATGCATAGTTTAGGGATAAATGGAGCAATTTAACTTATTATAACAGTTGATTTTTGCTAAAAATATTGCCATGGATAAAGAGAGATACTGGATCATTTGGTGGCCGAAAATGGGTCCTCTCCATAATAAAGTTTGAGTTATTGGTACACCATGGTCCCTCGTTTTTTTTTTTTAATCCTATGTGAGTTTCTTTAATTTAATTTGTCCGCATAAAATCCCTTAACTTTGAAGTATATTGTTAATTGGTCTTTTTTATTAATCTAGTCGTTAACTCAAAGGAAAAGCTCATACAACATTAAATAAAACAAATAGATCTCTCTTATTCCCTAACTTTTTTCAATTAACCACTCTAAACTTTAAGCTTTAATATCTACCGGAATACCTATAATCACAAAATTTTTGCAATCACTTCTAGTTTCTTCATCCACCATCACAATTTTCATTTAAGTTTCAAACTCCAAAATCTTCTCCCTTTTCCTTGATCTAAAAACCATCACTCTCCTTTGCTTTTAAAATTGCAACAACTCCCATACCCAAATCGCCATTCCCGTCAATACCCTCTCTAGCCCTTGTGGTATCCATCCGTTACCTCTGTGACATAGAGCGTCTAGTAGATGAGTTCATGAAGCAGGTTAATTGGGTGAAACCAAATAAAAAATCTAAAAAATAGGTCTCGTTTAAACCTCAACTTCCAGAAGTTATAACTTTTACTACGATTGTAAGAATGACTATTATAATATGTCATTTCAAAGAGAATTTTGCGCTTTACATGTCTCATAAGAGCTTTGCCTTTTGTGACCGCACTTCTTGGGTCAAAAATTCATTATTTTGAGGGGTATCCGGGCCTCTAAAATTTTTGTTGATTTTGCTTCCTGATTATTTTCAGTTTCCTTAATTATTTTGGTTTAGGATTTCTTTCTAAGCGTAGAAATATGCCTTCTTTTGTTATTATGACATAGTCTATCAATAATATTGAAGTATTTTCAGAGCCTTTACTTTCTTTTATGAGTGGATTCTCGTTTTCTCTTTGATTAAGCGTGTTACTTGATCAATTCTCATTTTTCGTTGCATCACTCTACCATCTCCCTCCTTGCTGACTAGAGGCTTTCATCCTTATTGTGTTTAATTTTCTCTTAGGACCCTATCTGATGTGGTGGTTGTCATGTAGTGGTGTGAATTGGGATTAACCACCGTAGATTCATTGTACGCGTAACTTGCTTACATAACCTGTGAAAGAGATACTTTTTGAGGAGGTGATCCAATTCATTTCCATGCATGAGTCTAACCACTTGACTTGATTCCTAAACTTAGAAGACATCAAAGCGAACTACCATGTTGGTAAGCTTGAACGCTTTTGGACTAAATGCTATCCATTGCTTCATTTGGTGGACAATATGACTATGTAAGCATATGATTTGACTAACTCCTAGTGGGTGAGTGAGAGTGATTGATCAATAAGTGGAATTTTTTTAACGGACAGAGTTTCACCAAGTCAAGTCACAAGTTAAGGTTTAGGGGATTTTGTAACTTGTGGGATTAATAAGGAAAGCTTTGTGGCTTTCAATTTTGGCTCTTAAGAACGTTTGGAGAGGGTAGAAGTGGCAGTGAGTTACTCATCAAGTCGTCTCAAGTTCAAGTCAGAATGGGCAGTAGAAGGGAGAAAATAGTGCTTGGAGTAAGGTGAAGACGATGACTAAAATGCTAAATCAATAGGTTTGAGGATGCTAGGAGCAAAATGAAGGAAATCTAGAGCCTAAAGTAGCATCTCATATGGAGATTTAAATAAAGATAAAAGTGAAAGTAACGGAAGAGACTCAATTAAAACACACTTCAATAGCTAAGACAACATAATGAAAAATTGAAGAAAAGTGGGCCTAATTAGGACAAACAAATAAACTAAGGGACACACAATGTCCTTTACCCTTTGAATTGTATGTAGAAAAACTTTTACATATACAGGCTAATAAAAAATTAGTTATCAAACTTCCACATTTTTGACCATTTGCCCATCAATTGTTTCTGGGTTCCACCTGCCCATTCAATATTCTGGCCATTATTGTATTAAAACCGAACACTGAGCTATTGACAACAGTTAATAGTTAAAGAATGAAATTAGATTTAAAATTGTTAGCGGAAAAAATTCAATAATTTTTTAAAAGTTCAGTGCATTAACCTATTAAAGAAATCATTTTGATCGTCAAAATCAATTTCCATTAATTTGAGCATTGTTGTTCTAGGACTCCACGTACAAAAATATGAGATTTTCCATTTGAACGTTTCTGCAGTCTATTTTCTTTGATGTTTGTTCTTCATCCCTAATTTATGTGGGAGAAGTTAATTATGACTTATGAGCCCTGGCATGCTGGAAACTTGGAGTATTAAAATAAGGTGGGATTTTTTGGGCTTAGAGCTAATTCCCAAAAAACAATGAACCCAGTAATTACACCATTATGACATCTCTCATGGGAAAGAGTTGATTGATTCTTTTTGCCTAAAAAAATGGCTGCCTAGCCTGAAAATTAATAAAGCTTCCTACTTTAACACAAAAATTACATCTTGGTAAGTGCATGTACAGTTCAATTGATTAAAACAAAGTAACCTCAAAGTAAACCTTTAAAAAGGACAAATTTTGTTTGTATTGAAGTTTAGATTTAAGGAAGGCTTTTGCCAATTGCTGTACTAATCGTTGTTTTGATGTAAAAGTTCAAAATTTGAAGTTTGGACCCCAAAACAGAACTTCAAAGTTAAGCTCTTTTGTCTTGCATCTTGCACGGTGTAAATAAATGACAAAGAAACTTTATGAGGATGATGTTGGCTGCATATCAAACAGTTTTGTAGTTTTGTTCACTAAGTTAATCTCTTTTGGCTTGCATCTCGCAAGGTGTAAACAAATGACAATGAAGCTTTGTGAGGATGATGTTGGCTGCATATCGAATAGTTTTTGTACCTTTGTTCATTAAATTTGTATATTTCAAAACTGGTTAATATGTATCTTTAATTTCAACCACTTTGACAAAGTGATTAAGGGACATCACAAAAAGTTAGAGGTTAGAAGTTCAAATCTTACCTTCAGCACTTTCTCATATAAATGTTGTTTAAAGTAGATTCAAGTGCCTTCGAGGTTTTGAAGAAGTAAATATTTTTCTTTCTGTCCATACTATAGGTATCCCCTACTCTAATACTTGTAAAGATACTTCTATGTACAAAAAAAAATATATGTATATCTTTAGGTTCGTCTTTAGTACTATTAAGAAGAAAAATTTTCAACTTATACCAATTGTAATTCGATCACTATATCATAAGAATATAATTTATGAACTCTTTCAATAAGTTCACACTTCACACTCATCCAACAAAACAAAAAACAGTTTGATCAAAAAAAATAATATTAGTCAATGTGATTTGGAAGGGGAAAGAGAGACATTTCATTAATGGAGCTAGACCTCGATGATAGGTTGGGCTGAGATCTTATTGTTGTTCCAATTTGGGCATGAATCGCATTTTGGGCTTGGACTAACCTTACTTGCTAAAGTAACCCACAACCAACAAGTTATAAAAGTAAACCAAAAGAAGAATTACAATTTGCCCCATGATGTTTACCCTTATCTTTGATGTTGAATGAAATTAAGATTCCTAAAAGATTATTATCTTTTGGATTACAATTCATCAAATCTTCACATTTGTGTCCCTCTAGAAAGTCTTATGTGTCATTATTCTCGCTTAAGAGATAGTGATATTCAATGAAGAATATTGCTCTTTGTTATATTTCATTTTCTAATTATCACCATTACTCCAAGGGATAGTGTATTTTTCAGTTAAGGAAATTAAAAACCATTTTACTAAATGAGGGCTTTTTAAAAAAAAAATAATTAATCAATAAATAAATAAAACTAAAATTACATTAAAATGAACAAATGTTCCATTAACTTGAACAAAGTGAATTTTAAAGTTTCCATATTATTATAAAATGATCCATATTATTTCTTTGATTCTTGATTTAATAGTTATCGTTACAAGTTTTGAGGAAGGAGAAGGGGATAGAATAAGAACAAATTTTAAAAATCAAAATGTCATTATTAATTAAAGGTGATTAAAAAATTGAGGATATAAAATAAAGTACATGTAAATAATGAAAAGTAAATAAAAACCGAATCATTAGAAAAAATAATAGGGTAAGTAAAAAAGAACAATACATATAAATATATTATGCCATTTGAAAAAAAAAAGAAGCAATGAAGCAATTTTTATGTTAAGGAGAAAATTTAAGAGAGAACTAAAAGTTAGGGTCTCCAAGTGTAATTAATTCTTTGATTTTATATTCCAAAAGATGCAACAGGAGGATAAATGTAAATTTCTTAAAACCTTATATGACTATTAAAAGATTTTTGAAATAGAAAGAGATAAATTGTAGTTTAAGGTAAACATAAGGGGATAAAATGTAATTCACCGTAAACCAAATTTAAGACTGCCTATAGACTAAAAAAGGTGCCTTACGAAGGAGTATTTTTGAAAAAGTACGTAATCGTAATAACAGATCTAGTAACCTTGTTAAGCATTTCAAAGTCAATGGTGATAAAACGATTATCCAAACCTAAAGAAGACTTCGGACATGTATGATGACTATGGTCTAGGAGTTGTAAAGCCCCAAGCATCCGCTGTTATAAGATCCCATCAGAAAGAAAAGAAGGGCATTTTCAAAAAGTTGAAGCTGCCCTACCCTCTTGTGGGATTTTAGTTCCCTCCCTAGCTAACACAGCCGTCCCTCCGCGTAAGCGTGTTGTATCCTAATCACTTGAACTTGTTAGAGCCAGAGGCTGAGTTCATCAGTGAAAGACATTAGCTGTATAGAAGCCCAGTTGATCCGAATTCAGCAAGTTAACTGCAACTTGCAAATTAAGCTCAATGATAAGTGGGAAAGGTTACAAGAGAAATCTATTATAAAGTCTAACTCACATTTCAGCTCATCTTGACTCATCAGTTTTTATTTTAGTCGCAAAGGAGAGAAATCTCTTATGTAAGTGAACCCTAATAATTTTTAAGAAATAATGAATATGATTATAATTTCGAAGTCAATAGACGTGTGAATAGTTTGTTTTTTTTCCCAAAGAAAATTATAGAAATTTTATTAAGAATCCATAATAATGATATTTGTCATGCATTCTGTGAAAAGTCTCATTTCATCTTTCTGGATAAAACATTTGACAAGGTTACAAGACTATGAGTAGCAGAATTTTCCAGATCAGGGGACATGGACAAAAATGACAAGAGGCAAACAAGTGAGCTAACTCTATTATGTCATCAACCACTATACAATACATAGAGAAAGGTTAATGTAGTTAAGGAAGTGTCAATATATAGACCTTGTAATTTGATGTATGATGATATTATTTAACCACACAAATGATATTCTAGAAGACTCTTCCAAATTGCTAAGGTCTCTAGGTGAGTAATATCACTTACGAATGGAATGATCTGGGAAACCACTAGTAGAATTGGAGATGAAAAGCCTCTAGCTACTACTTCAATACCAGATCATGTGAAGCAAATAAGCTAGCATCTACATTGATAACAATGATGTTGCCATGTGATGGAGACCAACATACATCAGGATGAGGTAGAAGAGATTGTAGGTCTGTACGTAGACTGATTCCCCCCAAAGTGCAAATAGCTCTGAATCAGCCTTATGTTGAATAGTAGAGTAGAGTATGACAAATGTTTTCGAAGACATATTTATTATAATTCCACCAAACACGTTAACTAATTGAAGCAAAATATTACCGGTCGTGACCTAGTAAAACACCATTAGCAAACTAGGAAATTTCCCATATGAGGGATATCAACATGGAACTCATGTAATTCAAATGCTCACAGCACCAACTGCATAAGGACAAAAAAAATAACATATGTTTAATGGATCATTAGTAGAAGCACATACCGAATAAAGTTTATGCTCTACAATTTGTTGACGCCAATAAGAGTCGGAAGCCTATGGGACAAAGCTTACCGCTAGAAATTCATTAACTTTAGAAGAAGCTTCAATCTCCAGAAAGATTTCCAGCGTGTTGGTTTAGAAAGAGATATACCCAGGTTGATGCAAGTAGTTTGTTTAATTCCTGGAATTAAAGAGGCTAAAATGTAGAGAAATCATCCCGATCATAATAGAACCATGGAGTTAAATACCATAGTATACAATGGTATTCCACTTATCGCGGATAAGCGGTACGCGATATAAATATTTTTATATTTTGTCATTTTATTACGAGGTATACCGCGGTTTCATGATATTTTGCATACATATCACTTTTTGTATACATTTTGTCTGAAAACTGCGGTATACTGTAAATATCGTGAGGTACATACTGTAATATTTTATTTTTTGAGGATGCGTGTGAGAAATTTTTTTTTTGTTCATTTTACATCAAAATATCATAAATATATAAAATATAAAAATATAATTAATACACATATCATAAAATAAATATTTATTTTTATTCTTTTGGTTAATTTTTTTAGTTAACATAAAATTTAATGATTACTTTGAGCCACCTAGGAACTTAATGTGATATTAAAAAATGTATTGTTATTATTAAAGTATTTTTTTTCTCTTATATTAATAAATTAATTTATTTCTGATTATTATTTATTTTGTTCTACATATATAACATTTCTTTTATGTTTTTTATATTAAAAAAATATCTTCTATTATATATATTTTATTTATATTTAATAAATTATAATGAAAAAAATTAGAATACATATAAAATATATAAAAAAAATTATTAACTTTATATTATTTTAAAATAATATTCTAATATTTATTTTTTTATAATAATAATAATATAAAATATAATACACTATATGATATACCTTAAAAATTTAGGATATGTTATACGTAATTGTATTTAACACTTTGAGCGTAACTATTCTCATCTTGGGCATCGTCAGTCCACTGAAATTATCCAGGGGAGCGCCAATAAGCCGTTTGTTTCAACTTTTCAAATCTCTCTCTCCTGAGTCAAGCTTGCGACTGCGAGTATGAGAGCGCTTCGTCTTCGCAATGCTTACCCAGCAACCCTCTGGCCCTAACTCTTCAGCAATTCGATTTATTTCCTCGGATTCTTCATTATTTTTTCCAGCGCCGTGAAATTTCCGCTAGTCCTGGACGGAAATGCCGTTGAGATCCGGCCATGAGCAGGGAGGCTAACCTTGCGGTCCCACGAGCCCCACCTCTCACCAGTTTGGCTCGTCCGATCTCCAGTCAGGAAACTTCCTCGTCATCCTCATCCTCATCCTCTTCGCCGGAATTGCTCCGTCAGGTTCAAGCCGCCTTCAAGCGCCACCGCCCCCTCGGTATTCTCTCTCCCTCTCTCTCTGTCTCTCTCATGTAATTGGTCTGATTTTGGATGGTTAGGTTTTCTTTTCTATGGAAGGTTTGTTGAATTAGGAATTCATGAGTGAAACTGTGGTCGACGTGGTGAGTATACTGAGGTATTCTTCAGTCGCTTCGTCTGTTGTACCAGCAGATAGAGCCTTCTATCATCTTCTAGTGCATTTGAATTAGGATGCTGTACTTGAATTTTGAATTTAGGAGCTTTTCCTTCTTATTGTTCATTGTCTAAAATGGGTCGGACAGTAGCTTGCACTGGTCTGCGGGTGTGTCCATTGATGTTTAGGCTATGCTTTTGGCGAGAATGGGCTAAGATATCTATATTCCTGATTTATGAGGCATTCCAGGTACAATGCCTGTCAGTAGTATTATGCCTAGGCGTTCAGTGGCTCCTCGAAGAGAAGCAGTTAGAGGCTCGGGTACAAATGTGGTTCGTAATGTTGGCTTCAGCACATCTCAGGATTGTGATCGATATAATGGCAGTGCAAAGGACTCAAGCACGGAGACAAAGAATGTTGATTGTGTTATTCCTCGGGAATCTCAAGAAGATGCATCCATTACTCCACCTACCATTGCAGGCACCATCACCAAGATGTTTGATGCGAGTTTTGACCCTTTTGATGTGGAGAGAAATCAACATGAGATGGTTGATGATACTAAACAGAACAATCCAGTCCCTTTATCATTGATAGAACCTCAGCAAGTTGATGCTCACAGAAAAGTTCAGTTTTTGACCAGAAGCACTGTTGCATCTCATGGTAATGTTGTCCATCAATCAGTTAATGTATTTGTGCTGCACTTTCAGCATATATGTTGGTCTGTTTGGTCTTTTTTGCAATGGTTAATGATTGCATGAGAAGAATATAGTTCCCTTGGTATTTGCATCATGGTATCCTCATTTTGTCACTGTTCTTTGCAATATACTTCTCCATCCCATTTAACATGCAGGGGCCAATGATCAAATGGCCACTGGATTGGAGAATGTATCATCTCATATGGGTTCACTTGCGTTGACAGAGATGGAATGGAATGCAAGCAGTCAATTGGAGGCATCCACTGTTGTCAACAATGAAATAAAAATCCATCATTCTCAGAACCCTGAATCAGAAATCAGGCTAAAGCCAGAGGGTGGTGTCTCTTCTTTATTGGCCAAGAGAACAACAGATGCTCCAGATCATCTACATCAGTTTAGAAACTTTCTAGGCCCACCAGTCACTCAGTCTTCAGTTGTGAGGTCGTCATGTGCAACCACAACATCTGTCCATTCAACTTCAGCTCCCATGCTGAATCCAACAACATATTTCTCCCAGACTCGTCAAGAAGGGAGTTCCCCTGGCGAAGTAGAACCTCATGGAGATCTCAATTTGAGACAACCAGGTAATCAAGAAGAGATGGTACAGTCCATGCTTGCTTCACATAAGCACACTTGTGGAATAGTAGTTGATCAGGTAGCCACTGGAGCTCAGGCGTCTACATCTGCTAATGATGTTCAGGCAGGGGACAAAGATCTTGTTGCGCCCAAGGAGCAAAAGAGTTTTGCGGAAAAGATGTGGGATCTTCAACACTTGGACTCTCCCCATCTTCACAAGTCAACAAAATGTGAAGAACTTGCCGGTGATTGTTCCAACTTACAATGTCAGGCTCCAAGATCAAAAGGTTTGTCTTCAGATGTGAGCTTGGAGCAGCGTAAAACAGAAAAGAAAGAGAAGGTTGTAAGTGCTCCAGCTCCTCGCAAACGGAATTATGATCCTGATCTATTCTTTAAGGTGAATGGTAAGCTCTATCAAAGGCTTGGCAAGATAGGAAGTGGAGGAAGCAGTGAGGTCCACAAAGTCATTTCATCAGATTGTACAATATATGCCCTGAAAAAAATTAAGCTTAAGGGTCGTGACTATGGCACAGCTTATGGTTTTTGCCAGGAAATTGACTACCTAAACAAGTTGAAAGGAAAGAATAATATCATACAACTGATAGACTACGAGGTAATTTCCTAGAACTGGATATATATCCTTTCTTGTCCAGCTATTTGTTGATGTTTATTTTTCTAATCCTTTCTTAGAGGGCACTTAAATGAAATTTCCTAAAGGTAACCAAACTGATAGGCAGTGAGTTGGGTTTTACTTGTTTACTTGAAAATCACAAGCAGAAGACAACATTATTGGCATTGACTTTTAGCATATAACTTCATAGCCTATGACTTCATTTAATTTTTTTCCATTCCTTTGCCCAAACCTGCTCAAGTTTATTGACAGAGTGAGTAAAATGTGTAGCAGTTAGAAGTTAAGATGTAAAATGTAGCCTGAAAAAAAGAGGTTCATCTCTTGAAGTGATGATAGTTGGATGACTTGCTGAAAGGACCATTTCCATCACAGTGCCTCGGTACAAGCAAGCCTGAGTGCTGTCACTGGCTCTTAAGAGGACCAGCACAGTAACATAAATAAAACTACATGGGAAGTATGCAAGGGGTCTTGAAGCTTCAAGATGGGAGAGGGAGGTCCCACCAGGAAGGGGGTGAGATCTTAGAATGACGAGTATTGGTCTTTGATTTGCTGGATTAGAAACTAGCAGAGCTGACTGCTACATGTTTTTAAGTTTTATGAAGCTATAAGGCAACATATTGTTGAAATAAAAATATCCCCGATAAGATTTATAGTAGCCAAAGCAGACATGTGTAAATTGTGGTTCAGCCCCTCTAATGAAGAAATGCATCATCCACAGTTTTTCTTGGGGCAGTGTGTGTTCTTGAGGCATGGGCTTAGATTCGTTTCCCTAACTTAACTATTTGATTTTGTGATTGTGTGCCAGATAATTCTCTTGTTGCATTACTTTATCCAAGCCGTGGACCCATCTCTATGCTTAGTAGATGCATTTTGCATAGCCCTCATCTATACAATTAAGGGAGGGGACAACTGGGTACTCCTTGTTCTGTTTGAAGTAATGAAGTTAGGTACTTTTTACTAACAGAGGTGTCCAACTGTATGGTAATCTTCTTGTCCTACAAATCTATCGAACATTGGAATGAAATGCAAAAGCACAATAATTATCAAGCTGATCTTCCTTACCTTCTACTGTGTATATCCTCCATAAGTATTCATATGTGAACTTGCTGACATGCTTGAAACTAGTTTTGAAAATTATGATTGCATAAAATTGCTGAAATGTGCATCTCATCACCACAAGAAAATGGTCCATTGATACTTACCTTATGATATCAGTTGTAATAATGGTGTTTGCTTTAGGTGACAGATAAAAATTTGCTAAGAGAAGTCATGAATGGCTCCATCTCTAACAAAGACAGCAGAGTGAAGGATGATGGATATATATACATGGTGCTTGAGTATGGTGAAATTGATTTGGCAAGCATGCTGTCCCAGAAATGGAAGGAACGTGGCAGCTCAAAGCAATCCATAGATGAGAACTGGCTTCGGTTTTACTGGCAGGTTCATAAGTTATCTCTCACATCTTCTTAGATTTGTAGTTTGTAGGTATGTAGTATGTTCATTATATGTTTTCCTTAAAGATAATTGTGATGTCTGATGAAGTACTTCCTCCATTCCCAGTTTGTTGAATTTTGTATTCCAAACTGAGCGGCATCAGCATACATTTGTCATTTGGTTTTTTAACTTTACCCTAGGGTGTCCCTAGGATGTAAACAAGTAAGCCACCGCCTATTGCATACAGTACATGCACATAGGATGAGCGAGAGAAACACTAAGAATTGTGACATGGCTTAATCCTTAAATTTTGCGAAAATGAGATAAGTGTCATGCTCTTTGGGTGGAGGAGTTATGTGAAGTAATATAACGTAGCAACCGATGAAATTTTACAGATGGTGGTTCCCCGAGCAAAAAGGATACTTGAGAGGCGCATGACATTTCTTTTGCAAAATATGCTTTAATTTAGAACAACCTATCAATGAGAATCTGCTTTTGATTCAAGCTTGCAACATGTTCTTTATCTGTTTTCCTCAAGCACAGTTGTTGAAATCTTATGAATTAATTTGAAGCAATAAAAGGTTGTGACAGATGAAACTTTAGGATTGTGGTTCTGTGAACAGAAAAGATACTTGTGGGGTGTGAGACATTTCTTTCACCAAAGATGCTTGCAGTATTCATATCTTGATGAAAGTAACCAGTGAAGATACTTGGGTGTGCAAGACATTTCTTTTTACAAATAAATTTAAGAAGTGTTCCTATATTTTCAGTAAAAAGGCAGATTTTGCAAAAATTATTATTTTTTTATGTGGGATTTGGCCTTTCTTTCTGGGGTTATAGAACTTATAAAACCTTAATGGCATTTTTGGGCATTCAGCGTCATTTACATTGATGTACCATTTGTTTTATTTTTTCATACTTCCTAGTGCATACCAAAAAACCAAAATGCTGAAAAGAGTTAAAATGAATGAAGTTGCATACTGGGACTTAACTCAATAATGTTCTTCAGTTTCAAATTGTTGGTTAATACCCCACAAATTTTTTGATCCCTCCATTTCATGTTACCGAAATTGATATATCTATTATGAAGAAAATAGGAAAAGTAGGCCCCAAGGTTTGAGAAATCTATGGTACTGGTGCATATAAAACCAAAAAGGTTACATCAGAAGGAGATTGGGGCTACTCCCTGTAAAATGAAATCTTTGTGGTTATTCTCATTTCTTCCACCTATATCTGTATTATTGAACATTTTTGGTTATTCTCATTTTTTCCACTTATATTTGCATTATGGAACATTTGTGGTTGTTATCATTTGCTCCACCCATATCTGTCTTTCGTGCGAGCTCTATCCGAATAAATCAAATAAGCAAAGAGATGAGGACATGGGGCGCCAGTGGCTGGTGTCTACGGGTTCATTTTGTTAGATTTATGTTTTTGGAATTTAGGAAAATTGAATGTTGGGATTGCTCACAATCATCATTTGGTCTTACTTAAAAATGATAGTTTAGCTCATTTTGTTATTCCTCTTCCAGCAAAATGCAACTGAAGATTTACATTTGATACTAATTTCAGCAAATACTTCTAGCTGTGAACACTATACATGAGGAACGTATTGTTCATTCTGACTTGAAGCCGGCTAATTTCCTTCTTGTCAAAGGCTCTCTAAAGCTCATTGATTTTGGAATTGCTAAAGCCATAATGAGCGACACAACAAATATCCAGAGGGATTCTCAGGTAGTTTATCTGTGACTGTCCTAATTTTTATTCCATGCTGGAATTTTGAATGATACAAACATGGAAATAATCTTCCCACATGTGGATGTTGATTAAGTACCATTCATAAACATTTGTTTCTTGCTTACAACTTTGTTACTTATTTACAGTTCTAACGTTCGTCACATGCACTAGGATATTTTCCTGCCATCTCAATTTCATAGGAACGTTTTCCATTTTGGGATGTTGCAAAATTGTGGTTCCTGTCCTTGAAAAAAGAAAATCTCTTTGTTGTCTCTTATCTGGTCATATTTGAACCGGATAAGGAAGTCAAATTTCACTGCATCATCAAGGTTTGATTTAGTTCTTTTCAGAACTTAAGTGCCCTCATTGCTGTCAACGATCTATTAGAGTCCTCGTTATTAGGAGATCATAATGAAGTTTTCATTTTCTTAATGCAATTTGATTTCGGGCAAATATGAAGTATTTTAAAACTTAGATCCTCTTAAATTGTCATCTTATTCAATTGGGACAAGGAAACTGGGACAGATGGAGTACCTAATTTGCCATGTATCCTGTGAAGTCGCTTGTATTTAGTCTGAAACAATAGATTTTCTTTCACGCTGCTAATCAACCTTCCCAATTGTTCTTGACATGGTCTAAAAGGATACCATGGATTGCTCGTTATTACTTATTCGCTGCACTATCTTATTGCAGGTGGGTACCCTAAGCTACATGTCTCCAGAGGCATTTATGTGCAATGAGAGTGATGCAAATGGAAACACTATTAAATGTGGTCGGCCATCAGATATTTGGTCACTTGGGTGCATACTTTATCAGATGGTCTATGGGAGGACCCCTTTCGCCGACTACAAGACTTTCTGGTCCAAATTTAAAGTTATAACAGATCCAAATCATGAAATAACATATGGACCTGTATCCAATCCGTGGCTTCTTGATCTGATGAAGAAATGTCTTGCATGGGATCGCAACGCTAGATGGCGAATCCCTCAGCTACTTCAACACCCTTTTCTTGCCCCCCAGGCCCCTCTCCAGCCATCACTCACTGAGGATCGGTCTTGTCGGTTGCTTCACATTGTAGCCAAAGCTTGTGTCCACGATGAGGAAGCTCTTCTTCTGTATTCTCAGCTAAGCCAACTTATTAATGACCCAGTGTCACAGACGAAGTCAGAGTTGCCAACATCAGGAGAACAATTAAGATTGCTCTCCCAGTTGTCAGAGGTTTGCGTTCAGCTCCAGGAATGTTTAGGGAAGTCGGAAAAAGCAAAAAATCTTTCACATATGCCCTAGGGCTTCTATGTGGTTGGCTAACTTTTCATGCAAGGACCCTACTTGCTAATCTTGTTGTACTCTTTTGTATCTTTTTTCCCCCAGTTCCTGTGTGATTTTAGTGTCGGTCAAGAGAAAACGTCAGTTTGGTGTACAGCTGCTTTGGCAGTAGTTACTCCAACTTCTGTGGAAACCAGTAGAGTTCTTGGTATAACGGATAGGCTTATGTTTTTTTTTTTTTTGTTTTGTTTTAATTTGTTACTCAGAAGTATCTAAACAAGTGTATAGAGTCAAGAGAGTACATGAATATCCTAAGTGGAAGGTGATGCCTGATTTTTCAGGACTCAAAAAGTGATGGAGGTGGGGTTTGAGCTAGCTTACAACCCTCACCGGGTATTTCTTTACTTAATTACTGAATCGAGGCATTCAATGACTTATGCTTTTAGTTGTTGTAAGGGCTTTCTAGCTAAGTATGTCAAATCCGACGCAACTAGATTCAAATCTCATTTGCTAAGCGTACAAATAATGTCAGTTTAGCTTAAACTATTATCCTTTTTCTTGTTGATTTTTTATTTTGTCTAAAGCTAATATCATTTGAAAATATTAACTCTATCTAATAAATAATTATTTTTAAAAGTAATTAATTTAGGCCAATTCTTACGTGCGCCCGGCGCACGGGTAAGCCATGCCTCTAAAGTAATTTATTTTGTACAATATAATCCCTAAGATTTAATTTTTATTTTATTTCCTTACACCACCACGCCCGCGTTCGGAGCCTCAGATCGGACCTCTTGCATGCCGACGTAGAAACGCCCGGCATCTGCACCAGCTGGCCCTTCATCCGTGCTTACGGACTCTCCATCCGAGAGTTGTCGGCATCCGTACCGTCTGGATCGGGGCCCTCCTTCAACGGCGAGAGCTCCGCCGGCCGCAGGATCCCCAATCGAAACATGAACGGCTCCGGACGCGGGGCATGGTGGTTTCTCTGCCGTCGATTTCTATAGGGCTGCTGGGAAAGATGAAGTTGAAGCAGGGAGAGAGTGGAGCGAGTTAGGGAGGAGGGAGAAGGGAAAGCAAGGCGACGAAGGGAGAAGGGAAGGCGTCGGCAGTCGTTGCCGAGAGCAAGAAGAGAGAGAGAGAACAGAAAAAAAAATTTGCCTTTTCTAGTTCCAGGCCCCCCTCTTTCACGATGGTTCTCATGTTTTCTTTTTTAATCTTTTTTTTTTTTTACATCCCCACATACACACACACGCATATATATATATATTATTTTCAACTAACCTTACAAAATAAAAATGCCCCTAAACTAATTAATTTAATTTAATTAATTATTTTTTTAAAAAAATTTATTTTTAATGATAATAATAATTAATCAATTTTTTTTGATTTCTTTAATAAATTTTTTTAAATTTTTTTAAGGGTCGGACGAAATTGGGTGTCAACACATATAAAAGAAAGAAAAACAAACATTGTCTTCTAAAAGAACAACGATGACTTCTAAAAGAACAAACATATCCTTCTGAAAAAACAAACACTAGAAAATAAAAGAACAAGAAGTTTACAAAAACAAAGTCATGTATAAGAACAAACAGTGCATTCTATAAGAACAAACACTTAAGTAACAAAAAATAAACATGTAAAAGAAAGAACAAACATTTCCTTCTAAAATAACAAAGATGCCCTTCTAAAAGAACAAACGTATCCTTCTGAAAGAACAAACATCAGAAGATAAAAACCAAGAAATTTACAGAAATAGGGTTATGTATAAGAACAAACAGTGTCTTCTATAAGAAAAACCACTTAAATGACAAAAAATAAACATGTAAAAGAAAGAAAGACAAACATTGTTTTCTAAAATAACAAGGATGCCCTTATAAAAGAACAAACATATCCTTCTAAAAGAACAAATACTAGAAGGTAAAAGAACAATAATTTACAAAAACAAGGTCATGTATAAGAACAAATAATGCATTCTATAAGAACAAATACTTAAGTAACAAAAAATAAATATGTAAAAGAAAGAACAAACATTTTCTTCTAAAAGAACAAGGATGTCATTCTAAAAGAACAAACATATCCTTACGAAAGAACAAACACCAGAAGACAAAAACCAAGAAGTTTATAGAAATAAGGTCATATATAAGAACAAACAGTGTATTATATAAGAACAAATACTTAAGTAACAAAAAATAAATATGTAAAAGAAAGAACAAATATCGCCTTATAAAACAACAAAGATGCCCTTAAAAAAGAACGAACATATCATTTTAGAAAGCATATAAAAGAAAGAACAAACAATGTATTCTAACAGAACAAACATGCTCTTTTAAAAGAACAAACATACCCTTCTGAAAGAACAAACATACTCTTCTGAAAGAACAAATACCAGAAGATAAAAGAACAAAAAACTTATAGAAACAGAGTCATATATAAGAACAAACACTTAAGTAACAAAAAATAAACATGTAAAAGAAAGAACAAATAATGCCTTCTAAAAGAACAAACATACCATTCTGAAAAAATAAATACCAGAAGATAAAAGAACAAGAAGTTTATAGAAACATGGTCATGTATAAGAACAAATAGTGTCTTCTATAAGAACAAACACTTAAGTAACAAAAAATAAATATGTAGAAGAAAAAACAAATAATGCATTCTAAAATAACAAATATGTCCTTGTAAAAGAACAAACATACAATTTTGAAAGAACAAACATGCCCTTCTAAAAGTACAAACATACCCTTCTAAAAGAACAAACATCAGAAGACAAAAGAACAAAAAATTTACAGAAACAGAATCATGTATAAGAACAAACAGTGCCTTCTATAAGAACAAACACTTAAGTAACAAAAAATAAACATGTAAAAGAAATAACAAACAATGTATTCTAAAAGAACAAACATGCCCTTTTAAAAGAACAAACATACCCTTCTAAAAGAACAAACATACCATCCTTAAAGAACAAACACCAGAATATTAAAGAACAAGAAGTTTATAGAAACAGGGTCATGTATAAGAACAAATAGTGTATTTTATAAAAACAAAAACTTAAGTAACAAAAAATAAACACAAAAAATAAAGAACAAATAATGCCATGGTGTTATATATACATATATACAGAAGCAAAGTAACAGTAGCGTATAGTAGTCTAATGCCATGGCGATTTCCAGCAGTCGTAGATAATCTTCATCATTGATTTGGTACTTATGCATCATGTTTTTGGGCTTGGTCAGAGGATATTTTTCTAAAGAGATTTATCTTGATTGGAATACTATGATAGACAACAATGCCAATCCGTTTCACTCCGGCCAACCGGTAAGTTAGTTAGCTCCCTTTTTCTTCCTTCTCATGTTAATTTTATCCCAACAAGCCAGCTCCTTGTTTTAGTTGAGGTTTCTCAATATTGCTCTAACCAATATTTTTTAACAATTCTAGGATCCAACAAATTAATTAATTCCCCTAGTTTGACCAAATTGAAAACCTAGATTAGTTTCATCGATCGGGTGTGTGTGTGTGTAGGGGGGGATTTCGGTAATCGATATTAATGACTGACGTAGTAATGAGAAAATAATTTCATAAAAATCATAACGCGTCCGTCGAATGATAATTTTTAATAAGTAGGGGTTAAAGTGACAGTAGTTATATAATAGAAGGAAGGCTTATGGCATAAGCCAGGTTTACGCAATCGTACTCATTAATTTATTGTGAATTTTTTCTAGTATCCAACTAAGAAAAAGAAAAGTCAATAAAAAACTACCTAGCTTTTTGGACTTATTTATGTATAAACTTTCAATTTTGTATACAGGTTGATGGAATAATCAACATATATATCAAAATAATTACTAATAACTCATTTTTAAAATAATCAATAAAAAATAATTGCTAATAACTACATATCAAAATAAGCACTAATAACTTATTTTTTAAAATATCTTAAAATTTGACTATTGAGGATTTCATCTTTTACGCAGGCCAATTAGAAGCTTGAAAAAGTTCAAGTTGGAGGAATTAAGAGCGGTTACACGATTGTAATTCAGTCATAATGATGGTTATCATTCAAACATCATACTGTATTAGTAAGGTAAGTATTGCATAAATAAAATTTGGTACACGTTCATGTTTGTAAAATTACTAGAGCCTTTTAATTATTCTTTATTTTTTGCAAGAGCATGCAATAGAGTTCAGCAATCATTTCCAATTAATGAAACATTGATAAATAACTTTGCTAATCCTTATATTCGACTCCCTCCGTCCTGAAACATTTGCTCCGTTTCGGTTTTCACATAAACCAAGAAAATGCGTTCCAAAATTGCAGTCACCTCCGTCCGGCGTTTCTCGCTCGTTTGTCACTCCTCACCTCCATCTGCTGCTCCTTGCCTATCCGTCCCGTTGCTCCTCGCCCGTCCATCCCGCCACTCCTCTCCTCTGCTTGTCCCGCCACTCCTTGCCTTCGGCCATCCAGTAGCTCCTCGCCTCCGGTCATCATGTCGCCCTGACACTCCAAATGTGCCTCTCTCAACCAGACTGGCCCTCCCACTTCTAAATCTCTCTCCAATAATTTGCACGTTTTTCTAATTTGCATTTTTTTTAATGCTTAATAGATTGATATAGCGGGTTGATATTGTTGCTGGATACCAGGTCGGCCTTTGGCATGTCTGGCAGAGGAGGTGGGCGCAGCCTCGTCGAAGTGAAAGAGACAAAGGGATGAGTAGAAATGGGGAAAAGAGAGAGGGGTGGTCCGGAAATGAAAGAAATTAGTTAAAATGAGGTATAATGGTAAATGAGATATGAAAAAGTTATTAAAAGAGAAAATGATGTAAAAGTTAAGGGACAACTTACAAGAAAAATGAAGCAAAAAATATAGGAGAGAGAGCCATAAATTTTAACTTTCATTCCTATTAACAAAGAATTTGGGCAGTCATTCCTAACCAATCAAGCCTTTTCTATATTACATATGTATAATGCATTGGGAAAAAAAAGTGAAATTGAAAAGAAATTAACCTTTATCACTCTAAGATTCTATTATAGATTTTTAAATCAGGTTAACTTTAAACTACTCTTTTCCTAAATATATTGATTCAGTTCCAATAATTAGTGTAATCTTTTTAGTAATTTTTTATCCTTTCATATTTTTTATTTGATAAAGAGAATATATATATATATATATATATATATATATATATATATATATATTAGTAGTTGAAATAGCAACCAACTATTGTTTTAAAATTATGCGCCAACGCCTAGGTAGTCACTAAAAAATCTAATATTTCTCGTAAAAATGCTTCTAAATACTAATTGAAAAAAAAAACAAGAAGAGAGAGAGTCGCGGCCCGATTACTTGTTGTGCTTTCCTGGAGCTTAAATTATAGAGGCCCAAATATAACCCAATTCCTTAGGTTTTGGAAAGCAAATGCCAACGGTTATATCTTCAAGTATGAATACCATCGTCCGCTGCCATAATGCCTTGTGGTCGTCCACGAAATTCTTCGTTAGGGTTTATGTTCGACATGGTTACACCTTCGTGGGCTGAAACAAGACAGATACGATGGGGAGATTGATGGCGGGTTTCATCGTTTCGAAGGTCCGGTGGGAATTCTGCTTCTTCAACGAGAACCTTCTTTTTATTTACATGATGATTCTAAATCGGTTGGTTTGTTTAGATTCTGCTTGTTTTCGGAGATAGTTGGAAATTTTTTTCTTCGGCGAGATCCTTCTCTCTCTGTTGGGTTTGTTTACATAATGATTTTAAATATGTTGGTTTGTTTGGATTCTACTAGTTTTCGGAGATCCAGATGGAATTTAGCTTCTTCTGTTAGGATGAATTCTATGTTGGGTTTCTTTACATGATGACTCTAAATCATTGGGTTTGTTTGGATTCTTTGGGTGTCTGAATACGTCTTAAATTCGTTCTATGTTTTTGTCTACCTATGGGTTTTATCGATTTTTGTATTAAACAAGAAGGGGTATCTGATTCTTTCTAGTGATTTGCTACCTTGGCTTTTTTTACTTACGAGTCGCGAGAAAAGTTCACCAATTTGAAGAAATTTAATTTCGTGAGCTATTTAGAATGGTCGGTGATAGTTGTTGGCCTGTGTTTTACATCTCGTTGGTTTGCAGATGGATATATACCTTTCTTTCGTTGATGGGCAATCCTGAATACCCAGTGATTTTGCTTGTTTGATGGTTGAAGAAGAGCCATATGTATATTCAGTTATTTGCTGGTAATTGGTTGCTGTGGCTGGTCGGTTCCTGATTTGAGAAAAAGGATCCCTTGTGAGCAGGCTACTGGTCACGTTACAATGTGATTTCTAGTAGTAGGCTGCTGGTTGCTGTGCAGTGCAATTGCTAGCAGTGATTTCATGTGTCCTGATGAAAAAGGCTACTGGTGTCATCAGAATGTGGTTACTAAGTAGTACCACTTGCAGGCCACTGGTCACATTACAATGTGATTCCTAGTAGCAGGCTGCTGGTTGCCGTGCTATGCAATTCCTAGCAGTGATTTCATGTGTCCTTATGAGAAAGGCTACTGGTGGCATCAGAATGTGGTTCCTGAGTAGTAACACTTGTAGGCCACTGGTCTCATTTTAACGTGACTCCTAGTAGTAGACTGCTGGTTGCTGTGCGATGCAATTCCTAGCAGTGATTTCATGTGTCCTCATGAGAAAGGCTACTGGTCTCATCAGAATGTGGTTCCTAAGTGGTACCACTTGTAGGCTACTGGTCACATTACGATGTGGTTCCTAGTAGTAGGCTGTTGGTTGCTGTGCACTGCAATTCCTAGCAGTGATTTCATGTGTCCTTATGAGAGAGGATACTGGTGGCATCAGAATGTGGTTCCTAAGTAGTACCACTTGTAGGCTACTGGTCACCTTATGATGTGATTCCTAGTAGTAGGCTGCTGGTTGCTGTGCAATGCAATTCCTAGCGGTGATTTCATGTGTCCTTTTGAGTAAGGCTTCTGGTGGCATCAGAATGTGGTTCCTAAGTAGTAACACTTGTAGGCTACTGGTCACATTAAAATGTGATTCCTAGTAGTAGGCTGCTGGTTGCTTTGCAATGCAACTCCTAGCAGTGATTTCATGTGTCCTTACAAGAAAGGCTACTGGTTGCATCTGAATGTGGTTCCTAAGTTGTGCCACTTGTAGGCTACTGGTCATGTTACAAAGTGTTCCTAGTAGCAAGCTGCTGGTTGCTGTGCGATGCAATTCCTAGCAGTGATTTCATATTTCATTATGGGAAAGGCTATTGGTTGCATCAAATTGTGGCTCCTAAGTAGTACCACTTGCAGGCTGCTGGTAGTAGGCTGCTGATTGCAGTGAAAATGCAACTCCTAGCAGTGATTTCAGAAGGCGATGGTCACATTACAATGTGATTGCTAGTACTTGGCTGTTGGTTGTAGTGAAAATGCAATTCATAGCAATGATTTCATATGTCCTATATGATATGGCTACCTGTTACATCAGAATGTGATCCCTTGTATTCAGGTCATGAAAAGGCATGACTCTCAATGTATGAAATCATTAAGGCAGAGGTGGAATTTAAAAGTTGACTTGTAGTACCACAAATTCGAAATATTCAAGTATCACTACTGGGAATTGCATGCTTGATGCAACAGCCTTACTATGAAATGTTTATTGTGTCCCTTCGGAGAATGCTACTGGTGTCATTAGAATGCGTTTCTTAACTAGTAGTTTTGCTCGGTGATATAAAATGTTTGCATTCCAGTGTTGTTTATGAAGGATCACAGTGGGAGAGGGTTCTTTCTTTGTCTGATTTTTCCTATTCTCTTCTCGCCCCCTCTTTTATTAATGAGGCCAACAACGTGCTGTTTTGCTAATGTGGGCTCTTGACAACTAGGAATCAACAGAGGCAGAAGAGATACTTTTTTGGGTTTTTCCCACATCTTTTTGAAATTGCAGTAAAGGAAAACAGCGCTAGAACACAAACGCTTAGCGTCCTTTTTCTCATAGCTAAGTGGCAGATGTATATTTACCAGTTCCCTGACCAAGGACACATGTCAGAGTTCGCGCAGGGACTTGCTAGAATTAAACTTTTGCAGTTAATGTCATCTAGTTACGGGCGCAACCATAGCTTGAGTGGTGGCATAAACTCGATACTTGTCTGTAGTTGGTGAAAAGGGGGGTCCAGGTAGGCTACGATTGCTTGGCGTGTAAGCCTGGTGAGGAGGATTTGGATCATTGGTTTAAGGGGTGAGATTTGTCAGTAGCAACGTGGAGAGAGATTGTTAATACTATGGCCTTAACTTGCTTTCTTTTGCAGCCTTTTGATGATTGGTTGGAAAGCAACTGTGCGCTGGTCTTGGCACTTATTATTGCGATGATAGAGCAGGGGATGTGAACGTGACAGGGTATGGATTCCTTTGTGTTGTAGCCCGTGCCTTGCTGGTGTTTTTTCAAACAAAATTTCCTAAGGTTCTGATAAAAAAGAAAAAAAAAAAGGGCAATTCTGTGGCAGTGGATATTTCTCAGTGGGAGAATTGGCAGACATAATTACTTATTTGCTTTGGTGTCCTATGGTGTTCGGCAATAAATCTAGCTCTCCCCAAAATGTTGTGTTAAGGGCCCTTGAAGAAGTTGTTTCTGTTGTGTGCATATGTGGGCATGTGTGCGTGCCAAACATGTGTCTGTGCCCATGTAAGCCGTAACTTTGACTGTCGTTCTGTTTGCAATGTGTCATGACTTTTGCTTTAAGGTCATTTGTTTACTTACGAATATGGGTGTCTTGGACAGGCTCAATGACAAAATTAGCTTATCTCGTGGTGGACTTCTGAGCTTTGGTCTTGCACATTATGCCTCGTTGCAGAAGAACTTCCAGTGACCGAGTCTGTTACTAAGGCAAGTGGCAAAGTACATCGCAGTTTAATATATTTATGTTATGCCATTGGAATACATTCCCTGCGCACACACCAAGGCCGCATGTTACTGTTCACATACATCCTCTTAAGTCTTACCAGTGAACTTTCCATTTGCTAAGAATTTCTGTAAGCCAAGTTCAACAGATTTTCCTGAGGTCAAAAAATTTCGTAATTAAAGACAATGTTTTGCTGAGGAACCTACCAGTAACAAAAGATAAGAATGTTAAAATTTTTAAAAAGTCAAACTCATCATAGCCAAAGTCAATCCACCTGCTAGTTTAACTGTATAGATATACGCTATGCTTTTCCTAGATGCATTCTTTTTCTCTTTTTATTTTGCTAGCTAAAATAACTCGAGCAAGTTCTACTGACTTGTGCTAGCATAGTAGCATTGCATAAGTTCAAAAGCTGTATGAAGTTCCCTAATCAACTTCAGATTCCCTATTCACTTATGTAAGGTCTAGTTACAAAATCTATATTAGAAACTTGCTTTGATTATGTTTATGGAGTACAAAGCTCGCACAGATGTTTATGTTACAAAGCCAGAGTGAACTACACTTTTGAACGCCTATGGAATCTAAATATATTGGCAGTAGGTGCATGAGCAGTTAAACAACATGATGGTGAATCCTGCTAACTTTTGAAGTCTGTATTTTCACTTGTTTCTTGGCAAATCTGTACACACTAGAGGTTTGCACAAATGATACGCATAACGCATCACCTCACTGCAAGACTCACGTATTTGGTCTTCTGCCGGCCTTGTCCGTTAGCAGAACACCACACAGTGGATTGATCAGCTCTCACCACTGTCATAGGCCACAAAAAAGTAAGTGATCAAGACACATGCACAAGATGCATTTGCCTCTGCTGCCCATATCTCATGTTCGATATATGCATCATAAAAACAGCTTGCAGATCCTCATTAACATGCATTCCAGTCAGAATGGCCTATAAAGTGTATCTATAGATTCAAAGAAGTCATTTTGATTGAGAATGGTAAGAAACCTGCTCAGTAGACTCGATTCAGCACTTGGGACAATCTAGCAGATAGTATTTCAGCAGAGCCACTTCCTCCAAATTAAACCAGTCTTGGTCCTACCTTCTCCTTGCTCTTCAGTAGCTACTGACTCTTTTGCCGTTACTGAAGAACAAGATTGAGAATTTCAGCTGTGGTTCAATGATTATTCTAACCCAACTGATGTACATTTAAGAGGATCTTAGTGTAAGTAGGGTTTTCAATCCTCTCCCCTAAACCTGGCTATTTAAGTTGAACACTTGCTTTTCATAAAAAATGCTGAACTAATTAGTGCTTAGTTCTATCACTTTGCCCTGACCAAGATCAACTTATCATTGTTGGGTTTACCTCCCCCTCTAGTGCTAGTTTATTCTAGCTAGTGTTCCACTAGCATTTAATTTTACTACTGACCCTTTAGGATCCATGTTTCAGTCTATTAGATGGCTAGCTTAAATTTTCAGGCTTCCAATTCACTACTAGCTTGCTGTACCAAAACCTGTGTCCTACTGAGCTTACTTGTCTTTCGCATAAAGTACGTAGTCTTCCAGTAAGAATTAGAGTTTTAAACTCATTGTCTTTAAAATCCTATTGTCATATTTCAAATCTCAGGTCCTTGTATATGGAGAGAACCCATTGTCTGTAATTTTGTATAGGAACTCGTTAGGTGTAACAGAGTGTTGCTGGCGCCAACTAGTAGGCACAGTTAAGTTATTGCTTGACTGGTAATTTTGTTTGGTTTAGTTATGGTGGCATTTGTATGATGTTTTATAATACGGTAAAGGCTACAGTGCGGGTAGGATATTAAAAAAAATTGATTCCTTGTTTATGGGAGCAGTACCAGTACTAGAGATTGTGTTGGTGGAAGGATATTTCTGCTCCCTATATAAGCAGTGGTGGAACCAGGATTTTTGGTTCGGGGGGGCAAGCCCGGAGGCGGAGCCCGGAGGAGAGAGACGACGTCGCAGTTAGGTAAAGCTGTAAATTGGGACTAATTCACACTAATTCAAAGCTCAAGGAGCAAATCGTACGAGTTGGAAACGTTTGAGGACTAATAGTGCATTTAGGCCATGTTAGAATATCCCCTTAATGTAGAGGGAATGACTACTCACTGGGTTCCTACTTTCTTCAGTGCCTACCTTATTGCCCCTCATCTTTATATTTTTCCACAATATTTGGGGGGGCAAAATGCACACACAATCCTTAACTTTTGACAAAATCATCAAATTACTACCCCATATTTACGTTTTTTCAAAATTCCCGCCCCCCCCAAGCAAAGGGTAGCTACGCCACTGTATATAAGCTTGCACTACTTGTATGGTTTTTTTGAGCCGGTGAATGTTCTGATATGATGAATTATTTCAGTTTTGTATTTTCCCAGTCAGCAGTTAAATTATGCAAGTGTTATATTTGTTGCTATTTATAAATTCTATGGTGTAGATTGTCACTATATAGTAGTATATTTTTTCTTGTCAGTTTATTTGTCAATCTCTGCTTTTTCTAGGACTATCATCTAAACAGATGCAAAAGGGATTCACCTTCTCAGATAGAGTAGTTAAAAAGTACCATCAACCGCGTTCTATTTCTATTTCTAGGTGTAGTGATGGGCATTTTCCCAGTATTTGTTAGACTTAGACCTGAGAGGGGACAGCTTAGCTTTACATTCAAGTCAAGTCCATGTACCTACCTTTATGAAACACTTCAATCTAGCGCCATTTCCAGAAGGTTTATACTTAACATGAGCATGCTTAATCACAGTCATACTACCTGTCATGTGCTCCCGCAGTACCACACAACCCGGCAGGCACAGCATTTCATTAGACCACTTAACTTGAAACAGAGCAGCCATGCACACACTTTTTCAGTTGAATCAAAATGGAAAAGTTGAATTAATAGCATTGAACAATTGAAAAGCCTCGTTTCACAAATGCAGTGTTTTCCACGGTACAAGAAGGCCCTTTTGAATGCTCCTTTTCCAGAAGACCCTGATCATGGGTTTTCAGAGGCCTTTGATTCAACACATTAAAAATTGTTTCTTTCTCAAAAGACAACTGTAATACTGATACAGGCATGGCATCTGAGCAAAATATAAAGATGAAACATAGAAGAAAGTATTAGCCTCCAGTATTTTCTTAACTTGTGCAGCCAAATTATATGGACACTAGCCTGTTGATTGGTCAGCAGATCAGTTAGCAGCTAAGCCAGCCTCTCATAACAGGATTTGATCTTTCTTTTCGGTCTGCTGGGACCTTTTTCGGGATTTCCCTAGAGATTTTGCTTTCCCTAGCGTCTCCAAGAGGTCTTTCACGAAAGCTGAATCCGATCCGTGAGTGATTTTGAGAATATCAGCTGCCTTGTTCAGTAACTCAACAGCTGTTTCTTTGTCCCCGTCTCGCCTGCAAAAATGGAGACAAAATAGCTTAATTGTTCCGGGAACCTGTAAAAGGGAGACCTTGAAATAAAGACGGGAAAAACTTCCAAGAATCAGATTTAGTGACTTTTTGTACCAAGCAACAGGAAATTTAAAAGCCTGAAGCACATCTACTGCAATCAGCCTGAATTAATGTGTATATTGTTCATAAAGTTATGCTGAAATTGAAGAAGAAATAATTCCATGGTACCAACCATTACTGTTCCCATAACGTCCTAAAAAATGTGGGAATTGCAACAGATAGGGTATTAGGGTTGTCAGTTGAAGAGTTGGCAATAAAAACAAATATCCAGCAGGTCATTTACCCAAGATAAGAAACTTTTCTAACCATTCAAGCTTCGCACACGTAAAATATCGCAGTCCAAGCAAAGGATGGAATCCTAGATATGCTCCTGGTCAGAAATAAATAAAGGGGTCATTTTGAATTGTAGGTCAGGAAATTAGAAAAAAATAGGGGAAGAACGCCGTCTGCACTGCGTTCATTCTAAACAAAATAGCTTGCTTTTGACTTCGATCTACCATTTTGATGAACAAAACTTACTTTCATAAACCGGCAGTGTCAATCTGCAATATTTCAGTGCTTCTTTTGTTTGCCCACTGTCCAGGAAAATCTGAAGATACATGATACCAAAATTTCAGTAAAATATAGCTGTGAATCAGCAATATTAGGAATTATTTTTATGTAAACAATAAGTTTTCAATTCTAATCCTAATAACCTCTTTCCGATCACACAAGGTTTAGCTAGTCAAATAGTCCCATATTTCAACTAGCATCTCCTCAATCCAGACCATTTGCAGAGCTACCTGCATGATTTGATCTTGAACCCCCACCACCTCAAATGAAGAAGGATGGAGAAATTTCAAATATGCTTCCTCTAGCCTCTTTGCTTTAGAAATAGCTTCTTTGATATCTAGACATCCTTGAGGACAACTACCTTATAAGAATGCTAACGCAGAGTAAACTTCATGAGTAATCGAACATGTAAGACGAACATCTTACATGCTCAACCATATAGGATTGTGTAGGGCAACCAAATACAGAATTGTATTCTGCAAAACTAAACAAATGCAAAGTGATTGTTGTAAGATTAACTCAACAAATCAATGGTGCAAATTGGAATGGAGGATACTGCCGGAAGATAATGCGGAGGAAAGCTTTGCATCAAATGATATCATTTGATCAAGAAGTTTTTGATCCTCAATGCCACTTCTAGCAAGTCCACATTGATTGCAAGCTGCAGATTAGAATGTAATCAATTATTCTTGAGTTCATTTTATGAGAATTGAAATCCAGAAGAGCATACCATTCCCTGGGCCAACAATGCCGTCACAATGGTCATCCTTACATCGAAAAGTCCCCCAAGTGTTTTTAACAAAAACATCAAGATTATCACAGCGGGGACACGAGCAAGTGAAGAAGTACTTGCCCTCAAGAGCATCCTTTGGATTCTCGCTTTGAATAGTGTCTTCATAGCTTAGCAAGACCTAATAATATCCAAACCAAATAAATAGAATTGGCAGGATAGGCTGAGGATGAAGGACAAAGATGATGGTTCAGTGTATGAACAATTTATAGCACCAGGAAATTGAATCTTCTACCTTTCATAATCTGAGGACCTGAGACTGGGGGGTGTGACCCCACAATCGTTTCAGAGGTGTACTGAAAAATTTCCTAGTCTATCACTACTTTCCTTTTCTACTTAATTACAGAAAATGAAATCAAATGCATACATTACCTCAGCACCGTTTGATATTTCATTCACAGCCCGAATTACAGCAACCCTTCCTTCAAATACCAGAACAGTGTTGGGCACACAGCTAAGGAACCAGATTTACTCATCAGCACATTAGCATTCCAAGATAAGAATAGATAAATCAGCCAAAGTAGTTACCTATGATTTATGATAGAAGTTACAGGATATAGTCCAGTTCCCAGCGGTTTCATTTCATAGTCACAAATGGCACAAGCATTACATGCTAGCTGCATGAAAATACAAGGATTCAGTTTTGGAGGATGGTTGAAATCTCAACCTTGTGATTGAGATGCACCGGAAATGGTTACCCACAGGGGAAAAAACTTCAAAATCCAATCAGAATATCTTGGTTACTTTTCTAAGGAAAAGAAGAGTTTATAGTACATGGAATAATTCAAGATCTCTGACGGCAATGAAGAAAGGACATATATAAGCACCTATTTAGTTTCAAATGCAACACTTGGAAAATACAAATACTCAGGGTCTCCATGTATCTCATACACCACACTCCCCCCGCCCCCCCCCCCCCCCCTCTCTCTCTCTCTCTCCCTCTCCCCAAAAACGAAGAAGACCTTAACAAACAAAAATTCACATAGTTGGGCATTTAACTTGAAATTGTGCCGCAATATAAAGTTAGAGGAAAATCCATTGTTAACTCATGTAAGACTTACACTCTCCCTCCGCTGCAAGCCCACATAAGTTTCTAGCTTTGCATCCAAACTCAAGTTGGGTGACTCAACGCGCCTAAACCAATACTCACTAGCTGGACTGACGAATTTGGGACAACATAAAGGTCCAAGATATTCCATTCTCAGATGACATGGGATTTAAAAAATTATATAACACGTACAAGAGCATCTCTTTAAAGAATATTAAAGCCCTTTCTCAAGAATACCTTGGAAAAGTTCTCCACTATATTCGGTACATTTATCTCTGCCCAGGGAAGCATTAGTTTGACAATTTCAGCTTTTTTTGTATATGCAGCCAACTTGCTTTCAGTGACGTTGGATATGTCTGGGAATGGTATAGGTAAGAATACATAGTTGACATGGGAAACTAAACTAATTTAGTTAAACAACACAATTAACTCTGATCACCCAAAAAGGATACGAGTCACCATCATCTCCACCAAGTTGTAGTTATCACTAGCAGTAGAAGAGATTACCTGACAATGTGTATCAAGAGGTAAAGCAAGCAGGGATCAGGAACATTAATTTCACAAAGAGGGTGAGAACTTTCACATGAATCATCTTTATGGAGAATGCCCTAAGATTACTGAATGAACATTCATATGAATCATTATTATGGATGAATCAGCAAAGCAGGCCTTCAGAGGGATTCACCTTTTCAGATTGTAACTTCCGCCGGATATACAGTTTTACTACCAAGCGCATTCGAGGTGTAATGAGCTTTTTCCCATCATTTGTTAGACTTGAGAGAGCTTTACATTCAAGTTGGTGAACCTTCCACTCCTGCTTCTGCAAATTATTGAGGTTCTTAACACTATCCAATGACTGCATAAGCCCATTTACATCTTTTAAACTATATTTTCCTCACAAAAGGGTATCTACCTTTAAGAAACATTTCAAGCTAGCACCAAAAAGATTTAAGTTTGGCAATGAACTTCTCAAAAGACTGATTTGAGATGGCATGGTTTAATGTTATTAATTTCTGCCGGCGGTTAAAAAAGTTTCTAAGTTTATAATATGCACGAGTAATGATCATCATTACAAATACATGGACTCTTAATCATACTCACATATTACCTGGCATGTTGTCCCGCAGTACCAGACAACTTGACAGGCAGAGCATTTCATAAGGTTAGACGAATTGAAACACCCATGACACACGCTTTCAGAACAGGAGGCTTTAGGTACACAAGCATAAGGTTCTTCCTTCAGAATCACTTCTCCTGGGCAGCAAATTGCAGGTGAATCAAGACCAACTGTTAAATCAATAAACTCTAAAGCAAAAACAAATGAAAACATATTGTTCACTAGTGCAGGGTTTTACAAGTATGAGGCCAGCTGGAAATAAAGGACATTTTATTTTATTCTTCCATCTTTCCTAAAGATTCCGAAACAAGAAACGGGGACAGAGAAAAAAAATTAGTGCTACATCCAATTGTAAAACCATTTTACCCGAACTCTTTCTCTTAGTTCAGTTTCTTTCCTTCCTCACACAAAATAACCGGTCAATGCATGCATGTTATTATGGAGAATAAAAAAGGAAGAAGCAAAAAATACAAAGCAAAGCTTCGTTCTTCTACCGAATTCCTCCATCTGCTTCCAAGACAAAGCAAAGAAACGTCCATAAGCAATCGCTGTAGCGAAAAAGTACGAAAGCTTTTTTCTTTTCTTTAATATGGTATCGTTTCTCCTAAAAACCCAAACTTTCTGTCTCTCTTTTTCACAGGAAACAGACAGGGTCCTCAAGGTAGCAGCTTTTTACACGATAACAGAGAAAAGAAATCCTTTTTAGACGTGCAAAGACTGAAACGAAGGACCATAAGAAGGAAACCTGGAGAAAAATTTTTGGTAGCGACGAGGCAACGGCCTTTCACGGAGTCCAAAGACACTGTTAAGCCTTGAGGTTTAAGAAAACGCTTCAGTTCCTCCATTGTTAAAGAAGAGAGAAATCTCTATTTTCGTTTTGGCACCCTTCACTCACCGCGTATAATGTTTTAAAGAAAAACAGCTGTGATTCTGTCAGGTCTGTACGAATGGAAAAGAAAGGCTACAGTTACGCCCACCGGCTGCCTGCTTTCGTCAATGACATCGGATGAGCTTAATTCGTTTAAGCTCCGACTAGGGATGGCAACGGGGCGGATCGGGCGCGGATATCCCATATCTGTCATCTGCGCCCGCGGTTTTTTTCATACCCGCCAGCTCACGGATATCCGCTAACGGGTAGAAAATAGCATCCGTGCCCGCAACCCGTGGATAATCCAGTCCACGGGTAATCCAGGGGTACAAAAGGGAAAGGAATCTTGAAGTTTAATTATTGGAATATTATGGCTTTAAGGAGCAGGAGACAGCAGTAATGGAGCTCCAGAACCGGCTCAAGCTAAACAATGTGGAGGCTAATCTTCTCACCGCCAAGATTGGATCTTTACAGGCGGAGAATCAAAGCTTAAAGGCTCAACTTACTGATACTGAAAAAGTTGTTGCTGACCTTAATGCTGCGAGATCGACAATTAAGGTGCTCAAGCGAGATTGACAATTAATGCTGCGAGATCAGCTTATTCACCTCTCGGATTCGAACTCGGCGCAAATTGTCGGCGTCGGACGTGAGGACTGAGCAGCTAAGCGCGGTCGTGACTCGTAAGCGATCACCGATCAGGTGAGGCGAGGCGAAAGTCCGAATCGGCCATTGACTCGTGACTCGTGAACTTCGACAAGAACGTGGATTGAATCAAAGTTAATGGGGTGAACATCGGATTCGATTCTTAGCTATGCCGATTGTGAAGCTGTGCGTGTCTGCTGAGCGTGTATTTAGGTGTAAATACCGAATTAGCCATTTAGAATTAAGAGAAGTAACATTTATAGTAAGGGTAAAATTGAAGTTTCAATGTTTCATATCTAGGCGGGTTTTATGGGTATGCGGGGGCGGATTTATCCGCGACGGATACCCCCTACCCGTCACCCGCCCGCACCAGCCAGACGGGTGAAATTTTTTACCCATACCACGCCCATCACGGGTATTTTCACCTGTTTACCCGTCCGTCACGGGTGGATATCCGCTGTTTGCGGTTCTTACCCGCTCCATTGCCATCCCTTACTCCGACCTTCGAGCCCAAAAACAGTTGCCTCATTAAAGATGTGTTAAGTTGTCGATTGATAATTTAAATCAAATTATATAGCATACTGTCTTATGTCTTATCTTCAATTATTAATAGCTGATAGCTGAAATACAAAGTCTTTTTATATTTAGTATTTCTTATGAAGAAATAGCAAATCTTCCAAATATTTTTGTGAGGACTAACATGTCACTAAAGTTATTTTTTGTCCTATACGTAACATTAAATTAAATATGGCTAAAAGAAATAAATATGTCACTAATCATTTAGAAGAAGACGGAAAAAAATAATAGTATTTGTTGAAATCTTAGAACAATTAATATAACTTTTAAAAAACTTTAAATATTCATGTAATTTACCCTTTATTTTCCTGTGCACCAATTGAAAAAAATTCAAAAATAATATTTGAAAAACCAAAACATGAATGAACCAAAAAAACCTGGATGCGTGCCTTTTTTTTTTTTTTTATTAACCATCAAAGTTTGATAAATACAATTGCAGTAAGCAATTTTGGCAAAAAGTAAGTTTAGTGAATTATTTTGAAGGAAGCAAACTATTGACAAACAAAAAAATGGAACATTACATCGCCAAGTATTTGAAATAGTACCAACAAACCGCAATTTTTTTTGCAAAACGTGTACTTAGCACGAAAACAAAATTTGTCTCCCACATGGGAGATTTCTCACATCCATCTAACTGGATCACATAATAAAATTTTGGAACAGATGATCATAGCCATGAATTGAATATTTTATAGTGGTGTTTTACTTGTCAATTAAAGTTACAATTGTCTAGTCCTAGAATTATATTTATTTGGTCTATATACACTTAGAAGGCCGGTGTACTATAGCCCTATATAGGAACAACTTTTGTGATTAGTATCAGAATTTTGGATAATTTATTCAATGGTTAAGATAAAAATGCTGAAGCTAAAAGTTATCTTTGGATAGTTTTTTTAAAATTTTAATGCTAACTATTGACACTAATACCAAACGGGGTCTATCTCTCCACTTGACACATCCCAAAAGTGTAAAACAAAGACTCCAATTCCCCAACTTCACTAATTTAAGCCAAACCAAACAAACCAACCAAATTGAAAAAGAAAAGAAAAATACAAAGAAAACTTCAACAACATAAACACCCTAAGAATACAGAATCCGAATTAGAGCATGAAAAAAAAAGGGGAACCATGAACACACAAACACATAGATGAAGATGGATATAGAAGATAACTACAGTAACAGAACATAAGAATATGTTTACCAATCATTGGGTGAACAATAATTAGTGACTTTTTATGCCCTGACAATATTTAGCAACGCATTTGATATTAGCATTATTAGGTTAGCTTCTCTTATGAAAAACTACTGTGATGTAGGTCTAGCATTTACCATGGTCATGGTTGTCGGCATTTGCGTAGCTTTTAAAAGTCGTAGCATGAGGGCCCATGCGCAGCCCATAGTGAATAAGCTCATACCAAGAGAACCAGTGATAAGACGTGAGGAGCCCAGCTTCAAAAATGTCAAAGAGGAAACCCAATAAGGATGGAAACAAAATCCCAAAATCATGGGACAATTATTATCTAGAAATTATCTTCTTTGATCCCCCCCATGGCTATATAAGCACATCACTCTAATGAAACCCAAGATATAAGATTCTCACCTAGCATTATACCATTTTCACTTCCTCAGCCAAAAACTAACTCGATTATTGGATGGTTTCCCCCAGGAAAAACACCTGAGGCTTTGACGTCTTCTTTGGTTGCAGGATCTCCAGTTCACTGTTCATAAAGCTTTTGGGCTTGGCCTATACGATCCCACATTGACTATCAAACAGAGCTTTGGTTTCCTCCACCCTGATCAAGAAGTCCTCCACTAGAGGCTGCCTTACTCAATAACTCACTCCCTTTTTCCTTGTCTCGATGTAGCCTGCAGTGGTAAAGGAAAATAGCTTGGAATTCAAGGAACTAGTAAAATAGTAATCAAACCTAAAAGAATTGCATCCTAGAATTGGCAACAAAAACAAATATACAATGTAGTCCCCAATAGAATATGAGAAACTTTCTAACCACTCAAGCTTCCGACATGTGTAATACCGCAAGCTAAGGAGTGGGTGGAATCCTAGAAGTACTCCTAGTGGGAAGAAAAATTATAGAAGTTACCTTAGACCATCATTCTTAAGAATTTAAGGGGAAAATGCCCAATAGGGGCTTTGTGTGGATAATTTTACTGCATTTAATGTCATATTGTTGCGAGCGTGCAATATGCTTTAGAACCACACTCTCCTATAAGTGCACGGGTCGTACTGTAGTGTGAGAGAGCGAGTGTCGATCCCACAAGGATTGCGATTGACTTGAACAACTATCAAAGTTTTTCACAACTAATCATTGTTAAACTGAACAACAAATGATTAGAAATTTAGGATGAACTCTAGAAATGGCAAGTAACCTAAGTTACTAAAACTTGTACTTGAATCTGACAATACTTTACTTCACTAACTCATGCTTTTTAAAGGGTTTTCTTAATTCTACCGGACACATTTCCTATAGTTTCATTGCTTAAATTAGTTTGAAGGTGAACAATCCTAGGTTTTTAGCTTCCCCTACTTGTTAGCGTTGTATGCTAATTCTCTTTGCTTTCCCAAGCTAAAGGGCTTCTTCTCTAATCCTAATATAGTAAGGACTCTCATCTCTAATACTATCTTAGGAAGAGGCTTTACAAACTTTTTCTACCAACACCTTAGCAAATGAGCCAAGTCTCTCAACTATGTCTTTATTCACCATCTCTCTTGTCTAGTTCTAATTTTCTCTCATTTTTCCAAGCATAAAGAGAAATCCAAAGCATCAATTGATTGTGGTCATCAGCCAATCAAGCATTATTTAAGAGAAAGACAAGAAATGAACAAGTATTAGAGAAGAAAACTAAAAACTCATTCATATATTCAACCAAAAAAACCAATGTCAAGTAATTACAACCATAGAAAGTGTAAAAAAAAACTACTCCATGACTAGAGGAAGAAAGAACACAAAATAAAAGAAATAAGGAAATGAAAGAAGAGACCAAGTACTCATTGTAACCAATGGCTTGATCTCCAAAGTACTCCTAGCTTCTCTTCCAAGCAAGCAAGAATTTCAAGATGAACACAAGACAAAAACTCTAAGAACCTTAACTCTCCTCTAGAATGAAGGCTACCAAAATGAAAAGTTCTATGTTTCAATCTCTAAAACCCTAGATAAAATCATCCAAGGTGTACAACATCCTTATCTCCTTCCATCTTTTTCTAAATCTCCAATAAAAATGTTGGTAGGTGAAGGAAATGGGTCCTCAAGCTCTAAGAAATTTGCTTTGAAAAATGTGGTCCCTTCTTTGCCCTCCAAAAAGTGCAATCGCACATTGGAAAGCGCAGTCACCCTTTTTACCATCTCAAAAAATTGTGAAATCACATTTATAAAGTGCGATTACATTGGACATTTCAGGAGATTTGGCTCCAGCACAAGTGCGATCACACATTTGGGAGTGACGTCGCACTTTTAGTCTCTTTTGTTCCGTTTTTTTTTTTTTGCTCCTTGCTTCTCCAACTTTATTGATTTGTCCAATTTAGCCCCAAAGTCAACTCCTTGGTCCTTCCTGCTCTCCAAAGATGCAATGTGAGCTGCAAAGCTAAAAATGACACTAAATACTAGCAAAATGGAGTGAAATAAGCACAAATGTGAAGAAAAACATGTAGCAACTCATTACTATCACATACACAAATTAGCTTTATTTTGTCTTCACTCTACCACTTTCAGAAATTCTTCTAACTCAACTTAGTCCATGCTCCATTACAGAACTCTATCCATTTATACTTAATGATATCGAATAACAAAGCAAGATAGTCCAGTGCTTCTTTATTTACTTGCATCATAGCATTTCCATTACTTGTGATTTTAATTTATAGAGATTAAAACCCTTGAGAAAACATGCTTTCAAATGCTGGCAGTATCAATCTGCCATATTCCAGTGCTTCTTTCTTGAGCCCACTGTCCATTAAGGCCTAAAGATGCATGGATACGAAGATTTCAGTTAGATATAATTATTATTTTGCAGTATCACTGTATCAGCAATTATTTTTATGTAAACAATAAGTTCTCAATTCTCAAATCTTAATAACCTCTTTTGATTAAAGCGCAGAAGTTTAATCTAGTTAAGAATATTTCCATATTTCAAAGAAATGTCTCTTAATCCTGATCAATGATCATACTGCCAAAGCAACCTGCATAAGTCCATCTCGCATCTTAACCACGCGGAATGAAGTAGGATGGCCAATTTTCAAAATAGCTTCTTCAATCCACTCAGCATTAGAAACAGCTCCGCTGATGTCTAGACAAGGTCAAAGATAAATATATTATAGGTATCTTAATGCAGATTCAAGCAGCTTAGCTTTACCTTCAAGTCAATGTACCTTCCTTTCCTCCTGCAAATTTATTAAGCTTACAATTATTACGTGACGGTCCCACCCATAAGACCACTTACATCTTTGAGACCATATTTTCCCCTCAAAAGGTTACCTATCTTTATGAGACACTTCAGTCTAGCGCCATTTCCAGAAATGAAGATTAAGTTTGGCAATAAACTTCCCAAAGAAATCGATTCAGATGGCATGGTTTTATGGTATGAATTTATGCTGGGGGTTCAAGAGTCGTTCATGATTTATACTTAACATGAGAATGCTTAATAAGTCGCATGCACGTGCTCCCGCATTGCCACACAACCCGACGGGCAGAGCATTTCATTAGACCACTTGACTTGAAACAGAACAGCCATGCACACACTTTTCCACGTGAATCGAAATGGAAAAGCATCGTTCACAAATGCAGTATTTTCCAGGTACAAGAAGGCCCTTTCGAATGCTCATTTTCCAGAAGACCCAGAAAAACTAAAGGAAAGAAGAAACCCAGGGAAGAGAAAAAAAAACTAGTGCTGTGTCCAATTCCGTAATACATCTCCTTCTCCTTTCATGGAGTTACCTTTCTTGCTCAGACAAAGATTGCATGCATTTCAGTATGGAAAATTAAACAGGAAAAGAAGAATACGGAAGAGAGGCTTCTTTTTCCTAGAGAATACTAGCATTTTTTTTTTTAATTTCCTCTTTTGCCTCCCACAACAAAACAAAGCAATTATTAAGCACAAAGAAATGTTTGGAATGTAGCGAAAAAGAAAGAAACAGAGAGATGGCAAAGCAGCTTTTTTGGTGGCGACGAGGCAACAGCCTCCGCCTTTCAGGGGTCCAAAGACACAGTTAAGCCTGGAGGTTGAAGAGAATAAAAGAAAGGGATAAGAAAGTAGCACCGAAGATGGGAGGAAAATGCAACTCACCTATATAAGATATGGTGTCAATTCATAGTCATAAAATGCCTTAATGCGATTTGAATAGAGCCCTTCATTGAATGATATTAACTTCAATTCTTCAATTAAAGAAACACATTAAAAATTGTGAAACCAAAGTCATATTGACACTAGCCCGTTGATTGGTCAGCAGATCAGTTAGCAGCTAAGCTAGCCCCTCATAACAGGATTTGATCTTTCTTTTTAGTCTGCTGGGACATTTTTAGGGATTTCACTAGAGATTTTTGCTTCCTCTAACTTCTCCAAGAGTTCCTTCACGAAAGCTGAATCTGATCCGTGAGTGATCTTGAGAATATCAGCTGCCTTGTTCAGTAACTCAACAGCTGTTTCTTTGTCCCCGTGTAGCCTACAAAAATGGAGACAAAATAGCTTATGGTTCCGGGAACCTGTAAAAGAGAGAGCCTTGAAATAAAGAGGGGAAAAACTTCCAAGCATCAGATTTAGTGACTTTTTGTACCAAGCCACAGTTACTTGCTGCTCAAGTAAGCACTTAATACTTCTCTCATTCTCCATTTCAGGTCTATAGACTAAAACACCACTGCTGTTACAAACTGGAGGACATTTGTGAAGCCTTTAACATGAACAAATTCACTCCATGGTTGTGAAACTTGCGACTCTCAACACAAAATTCACACTGCTCTACTGCTGTGGCTACTTATCCTCAAACAACAGGAAATTGAAAAGTCTGAAGCATATCTACTGCAATCAGCCTGAATTAGTGTGTATATTGTTCATTAAGTTATGCTGAAATTGAAGAAGAAATAATTCCATGGTACCAACCATTACTGTTGCCATAACGTCCTAAAAAAATGTGGGAATTCTAACAGATAAGGTTGTCAATTGAAGAATATTTACAAAATCTATCTTTATCAACTTAAAAGAGCTGCATCCTAGAATTGGCAATAAAAACAATTATACAGCAGCTCATTAACCCAAGATAAGAAACTTCTCTGACCATTCAAGCTTTGCACATGTCAAATATCGCAGTCCCAGCAAAGGATGGAATCCTAGATATACTCCTGAACAGAAAAAGAAAAAATAAAGGAGTCATTTTGAATTGTAGGTCAGGAAATTAGAAAAAACTAAGGGAAGAAAGCCCTGTGCACTGCATTCAATCTAAACAAAATAGCTTACTTTTGACTTCAATCTACCATTTTAATGAACAAAACTTACTTTCATAAATTGGCAGTGTCAATCTGAAATATTTCAGTGCTTCCTTTGTTTGCCCACTGTCCAGGAAAATCTGTACATACATGATACCAAAATTTCAGTAAAATATAACTGTTAGCCAGCAATATCAGGAATTATTTTTCTGTAAACAATAAGTTTTCAGCTCTAATCCTAATAACCTCTTTCAGATCACACAAGGTTTAGCTAGCCAAATAATCCCATATTTCAACTAGCATCTCCTCAATCCAGACCATTTGCAGAGCTACCTGCATGATTCGATCTCGAACCTTCACCACCTCAAATGAAGAAGGATGGAGAAATTTCAGATATGCTTCCTCTAGCTTCTTTGCTTTAGAAATAGCTTCCTTGATATCTAGACATACTTAAGGACCACTACCTTATAAGAATGCTAACGCAGATTAAACTTCATGAGTAATCGAACATGTAAGACGAACACCTTATCGTAGTAGGGCAACCAAATATAGGATTGTGTTTTGCAAAACTAAACAGAGGCAAAGTGACAAATTTGTAAGATCAATTCAACAACTCAATGGTGCAAATTGAAATGGAGGATACTGCCGGAAGATAATGCGGAGGAAAGCTTTGCATCAAATGATATCATTTGGTTAAAAAGCTTTTTATCCTCAATGCCACGTATTGCATGTCCACATTGATGGCAAGCTGCAGATTAGAATGTAATCAATTATTCTTGAGTTCATTTTATGAGAATTGAAATCCACAAGTGCATACCATTCCCTGAGCGAACAATGCGGTCACATCGGTCATCGTTACATTGAATAGTCCCCCAAATGTTTTTAACAAAAACATCAAGATTATCACAGCGGGGACACGAGCAACTGAAGAAGTACTTGTCCATAAGAGCATCCTTTGGATTCTCACTTCGAATAGTGTCTTTGTAGCTTATCAAGACCTAATAATATCCAAACCGAAAAAATAGAATTGGCAGGATAGGCTGAGGATGAAGGACAAAGATGATGGTTCAGTGTATGAACAATTTATAGCATCAGGTAATTGAATCTTCTACCATTCATAATCTGAGGACCTGAGTCTTGGGCTGGGACCCCAAAATCGTTTCAGAGGTGTACTGAAAATTTTCCTAGTCTATCACTACTTCCTTTTCTAATTAATAACAGAAAGTGAAATCAAATGCATGTGTTACCTCAGCACCCTTCGATATATCATTCACAGCCCGAATGACAGCAACCCTTCCTTCAAATACCAGAACAGTGTTGGGCACACAGCTAAGCAACCAGATTTACTCATCAGCACATTAGCTATCCAAGATAAGAATACGTAAATCAGCCAAAGAAGTTACCTATGATTTATGATAGAAGTTACAGGATATAGTCCAGTGCCCAGCGGATTCATTTCACTGTCACAAATGGTACAGGCATTACATGCTAGCTGCATGAAAATACAAGGATTCAGTTTTGGAGGATGGTTGAAATCTCAACCTTCTGATTGAGATACACTGGAAATGGTTACCCACCAGGAAAAAACATCAAAATCCAATCAGAATATCTTGGTTACTCCTATAAGGAAGAGTTTACAGTACACGGATTAATTTAAGATCTCTGACGGCAGGGAAGAAAGGACTTATATAAGCACCTATTTAGTTTCAAATGCAACACTTAGAATATAAAAATACTCAGGGCATTGCTCCAGATATCTCACACTCCCTCCCCCTTCTCCCCCCCTCTCTCTCTCGCTTACCCCACAAAAAACGAAGAAGACCTTAACAAACAAAAATTCACACGGTTGAGCATTTAACTTGAAACTATTCGGCTATGTAAAGTTAGAGGAAAATCCATTGTTAACTCATGTAAGACTTAACACTCTCCCTCTGCTGCAAGCCCTCATAAGTTGCTAGCTTTGCAGCCAAACTCAAGGTGGGTAACTCAACGCACCTAAACCAATAGGCACTAGCTGGAGTGACTACTTTGGGCCCTCATCCTAAAGAAATTCCATTCTCAGATGACATAGGGTTTTGAAAAATACTCCTAATATAACACGCAGAAAAACATCTCTTTAAAGAATATTAATGTCCTTTCTCAAGAATACCTTGGAAAAGTTCTCCACTATATTCGGTACATTTGTCTCTGCCCAGGGAAGCATTAGCTTGACAAATTCAGCTTTATTTGTATATGCAGCCAATTTACTTGCAGTGACGTCAGATATGTCTGGGAATGGTATAGGTAAGAACACATAGTTGACATTGGAACCTAAACTAATTAAGTAAATCAACACAATTGACTCTGATCACCCAAAAAGGATACGGGTCACCATCATCTCCACCAAGTTGTAGTTATCATTAGCAGTAGAAGAGATTACCTGACAATGTGTATCAAGAGGTAAAGCAAGACAGGAATCAGGAACATTAATCTCACAAAGAGGGTGAGAACATTCACATGAATCATCATTATGGAGATTGCCCTAAGATTACTGAAATGAAGAACAGTGAGGTTCCTAAGTTACATAGAATGATTAAATGAATCAGCAAAGCAGGCCTTCAAAGGGATCACCTTTTCATATTGTAACTTCCGCCGGATATACAGTTTTACTACCAAGCGCATTCGAGGTGTAATGAGCTTTTTCCCATCATTTTTTAGACTTGAGAGAGCTTTACATTCAAGTCGGTGAACCTTCCACTCCTGCTTCTGCAAATTATTGAGGTTCTTAACACTATCCAATGACTGCATAAACCCATTTACATCTTTGAAACTATATTTTCCTCACAAAAGGGTATCTGCCTTTAAGAAACATTTCAAGCTAGCACCAAAAAGATTTAAGTGTGACAATGAACTTCTCAAAAGACTGATTTGAGATGGCATGGTTTAATGATATGAATTTCTGCTGGGGGTTAAAAAAATTTCTAAGTTTATAATATGCACGAGTAAAGATCATCATTACAAATACATGGACTCTTACTCATACCCACATATATTACCTGGCATGTTGTCCCGCAGTACCAGACAACCTGACAAGCAGAGCATTTCATAAGGCTAGACGACTTGAAACACCCATGACACACTCTTTCAGAACAGGAGGCTTTAGGTACACAAGCATAAGGTTCTTCCTTCAGAATCACTTCTCCTGGGTAGCAAATTGCAGGTGAATCAAGACCAACTGTTAAATCAATAAACTCGAAAGCAAAAGCAAATGAAAAACATATTGTTCACTAGTGCAGGGTTTTTCATGTATAAGGCCAGGAAATAAAGGACATTTTAATTTATTCTTCTATTCTTCCTAAAGATCCAGAAAAAATAAAGGGGGGAAGAGAAAGAGTAGTGCTTTGTCCAATTGTAAACCATTTTACACGAACTCTTTCTCTTAGTTTCTCTCCTTCCTCACACAAAATAACCAGTCAATGCATGTATTTTAATATGGAAAATAAGAAAGGAAGAAGCAAAAAAATACAAAGAAGAAGTTTCATTCTTCTACCCAATTCTTCCATTTGCTTCCCAAGACAAAGCAAAGAAACGTCCGTAAGCCATCGCTGTAGCGAAAAAGTAAGAAAGCTTTTTTCTTTTCTTTAGTATGGTATAGTTTCTCCTGAAAACCCCAACTTTCTGTCTCTCTTTTTGACAGGAAACAAACAGGGTCGTCAAGGTAGCAGCTTTTTACACGATCACAGAGAAAAGAAAGCCTTTCGAAACGTGTAAAGACTGAAACGAAGGATCATAAGAAGAAAACCTGGAGAAAAAGTTTTGGTAGCGACGAGGCAACGGCCTTTCACGGAGTCCAAAGACACTGTTAAGCCTTGAGGTTGAAGAAAACGCTTCAGTTCCTCCATTGTTAAGGAAAAGAGAAATCTTTATTTTCGTTATTGGCACTCTTCAGTCTTCACCGCCCAATGTTATAAAGAGAACGAGCTGTGATTCTGCCAGGTCTGTACGATTGGAAAATAAAGGCAACAGTTACGCCCACTGGGGTCCGGCTTCCGTCAATGACATCCGATAAGCTTAATTCGTTAAACGCCGGCGCCAAAAAGAGGGGAAATCCAACGGTAATAAATAAAACACATCACCGATACGTAATTTAAACCTATTCAGATTCAATTTTATCGGATACTAATTTTTATTGAGTTATAGGTTAGAAAAAATTAGTTTAGGAGCATTTTTGTTTTGCATGGGGTAATTCGGTCATTTGTTAGGATATTTGGGTTATTTTGGTCATTTTAGGATCTTACATAATTGGTTAGTCTAGTAACATTTAGGTTACGTTGTTGTTTGTGCTATATATCTTTAGGAATTTAGAATTAAAATCTAGGTATAAAATAGGAATTCACTTAGTTTAGGTACTAATTCAGAGATCCTAAAAATCTTTTGGGGTCAGTCTAGGTAAAAAAAAGAGAGAGAGAGAGAGAGCTTGGGCATAAATTGAGAGTTTTTTAGAAGGTTATAGGCGAAATTAGAAAACGTTAGGGTAAATCTGCCTCAATTATAGAGAGTATGGGGTAAATCTAGAGATTTTAAGAAATTTTTAAAAAATATGGTTATTTTTACAAAGCTTTAGGCTAATTTGACAAATCCTACAAAAATTGGGTCAAATTGAAAATTCACATAGAAATGGTTACCAAATCACTAGCCTAAGAGTTTTGTTGGACTAAAACTGATATTTCCTAGCAGATATTAGCCTATTCAAATTGTATTTGGATGAGTTTTAAACTTTTAAAAACCTTGTTAACCACGTTTTCAACTCTCAAAGTATAAATATAGGTCATCACTTGTGGGGGAAAAAAATGAAGAATGGAGTTGGGAATTTCGAAACCATAAGGTGGCGTTTAGTTGTGAAAAGTAGTTTTCCTTTTCATTTTCTGTTTCTAGTTTTCATTTTCTATGTACAATTTTCTAAGATGCTTATTGGAAAACATGTTTATTTGTTTCACTATTAGTAAAGATGATATTATGCATATACATAAATAAGAAAAGTTTAGTCCCTTTTTTTAAAGTTTAAGAAAAGTTTGTGCACTATAAATAGCAATTTTCCCTAAGTCTATCAGCTGCAAAAGTGCAAAAAGAAAAAATCCAAAGTCAGACCCCAACTTTTTACTTTATGCCGATTATGTCCTAACGTTTTTATTCCTCACATCTAAGCTACTATCTTCATCATCCCAAAGCACGACACTCAAACATTGTCGTCATCTTCAATCAATGAATCGCTCATTACCAACCAATACTATGGCTTTGTGTCATGTTGCTGATAATCAATTTCGTTGTTTGAAGCAAGGAAAGTGCCCCGATTGCAATTTTCACGTTAACCCGATTTCCGACGAAGCCGATTGCCGATTCCAATTGTTGCTGCTTGTCGATTCCGAGGAAGCTGGTTGGGCGACGATGAGGAGGCAATTAGTCAGGTGGTGACTCTAAGGGAGAACTTGGTCCGTGAGCCCGTGATGGGTGTCCAACGGTGAAAGAGGATGGAAAATCGCGAGCGAGATACGCGATGGAAAATTTGGAAAACATTAAAAATAGTGTTTTTCAATTGTTCATAATTTGAAAAATTGTTTTCTCATAAAATAGAAAAAGAAAAATCATATGCTAAACACGTTTTCTTTTCATTTTCTAATTTTCAGAAAATTTTCCAGAAAATTTGAAAAATTTTCATGAACTAAACAGGGCATAAGCTTCTAGCTGGAAAACGGTGAAACTGCAGCCTTGGTCCCTGTTTTCTTGCAACCCCTACCCAAAAACCCTAAGTTCTTCCCAGCTGCAGGCGCCGCCCCCTGGAGTTGCTTCCAGCTACTTGACGCGTCATGGACATCTCCACCCTCGCTGTCGGTCAAGCCCACTGCTGCCGGTCATCTCTGCTAGCCGAAGCCACATCACATCGCCCTTCGCAACCGGGGACGCCATATTGAAGAGGAGAAGGAGAAAAACCGCCGCGACTTCCTCTTCCTTTCACCACCGTCCGCTCCATTCCTCACCGTCAGCCCTTCGGAGATTGTCCTTGTCGCCGCTCGTCCCAGCCCAGGCCGCCGACCGTCCAAACATCGCCTAAAAACGGAGAATCGAAGCGAAATTCGTTCGCGACCTCTTTTTGACCCGCGAACCTCGATTTTGAATCGTCTGATCCTGTCTACCAACTCTTTTCGGTAAAACTCGTGTTTAGCCCTTCATCTTTCTATTTTTTTCAATTGAGTATTCACTTCTTCCCTGTTTTACAACTTGGTCATTGACAGCATTGTTTTTGTTTATTTTCTTTTATTGTTTGTTTGTTCTGTTTATTAAAATCATGAATTAGTTTGGTGATTAGCATTAGGCAGGGTTGTAAGACTAGGCTATATACATAATTTTTATAATTAATATGACTTTAAAATTCATTTAGTTCAAATAATGCATCTTAAAAAATCACACTTAGGAAATTTTAATCGCGCATGGGTTTAATAAAACCATATGATGAATTTAGGATAATAATATATTTCAAAATCCAGATTCAACTGATCCAATGGGATTCATGGTTTGTATAATTATCTAAAATCTTCAAAATAAAATAGATAAATAATATATTAAATTTTGATATCCATATCCAGGTGATCCAACAAAATTTATGATTTGGATTGATAATTAACTAAAAGATAAATAAAGATAAAAAAAATAGATTAAGTTTTTAGGTTCGATATCTGGGTGGTCCAATGGGATCCATGGTTTGGAAATATCAAAATTTTATAAAACAAATAAAATCAAGTAGTAAGGTTTAGGAGTTCATATCCGGATGATTCAATTAGAATCCATGGTTTGGAAGGTTAATTAAAATATTTAAAAGCAAGCAGAATAAAATTTAAATCAAATCAGGGTGCCAATTTTTTTGCGCTATAATAAGGCTATTTTAGTATAACCATACTCTTGAACCCCTAAAACTTACGTATACCATTTTAAAGTGTCCAATCAATTTACATGTAAACGGATTGGTGACGACTCCTAAAAACACGTTATTACAAAACCCCCAAAAAGAGGCAGTTGGCCACTAACACATGTTACATGTATAGATTTTGTTGTCAAAGTACTTGGTGGCAATAGTACTACTAACAGAAAGATAATGATTTATGTACGCAATTCAAACCCAAGAAGAGACAGTTGGCTACTAACATATGTTACATGTATAGATTTTGTTGTCAAAGTACTTGGTGGTAGCACTACTCCTAATAGAAAGACAATTCTTTATGTACATTTTTTTGTATATAAAAAATTTGTCTCATTAAAAATGCATTAAGTTGTTGATAGAGAATCTAATTATATATATATATATATATATAACAGGACAATCTCTAGGGAGGTTTTTGTCTTTTCCTTAATTGACGCTCTTATTGATTGTCATGTGTCCAGTTTTTATTTTTTTTAATGAACTATGTATTGTTGGATGAAAATTAAAAATCTAAAAGTAACTTTCATTAAAACAAACAGAATTCTTAACAGTGTTAGTCCCATTTAATAAAACAGTTTGTTTTAAATTTTTTTTATTATCCATTCTATCACCAAAGTGCATAGCAGTAGTATATAGGAAAAAAGGAATATTTTAACAAAATTTTTCTAAATATTCCAATTTTTCTAGATATCCCAATTTTCCCCGTAAATGAATTTGGACAATTAACCTCGCGTTATTCCCATAGGACATGTGTTGTGTCTATATTTAAATTGGAAATTGTATATTTCAACTTAATACTAATAAAAAGAGGATTGTGTCATACAAATTGAAAATGAAAAGATTTTTTTATCTCTATGATTAAATAATGTTTTTATTTTCATTTTGAACTTGTCCTCATTTAGTGCAGATTTGGCAATTTACCAATCAACCTTTATTTTCTTTTCTTTTCATACAAAGGTCAACATTAAAAATTCATGTGCGTACTATCATTATCAATTTGCTACCATTTCAGATCATATTTAAAAAGGGAGTAAAATCTTATGCATTAAATTAAGAATATTTGAAAAGGAAATCAAGCTTTCTATTCAAGCAAGTTGTCTATATATACATCAGAGAACGATTAGCTCTGAAATCATGAGTTAGCCCACTGAAGATCTTGTGTAGGTCTCTTGGTCATGGGGAGACACAACACCCTCCTACCCACACACTTGACGGTAGGATCTTCACTCTATTTTGTAACTTCTACGCCTATTGTTCACTGAGATTGGAAGTTATCAAGTTGCAGTGGCTTTTTGAATAATTACCATAAGCATATCCACCTCATCCAACCATGATCTAGGTATTCATCGTTTGTGTGTGTATAATTAATCTGTTATAGAAAAGCTCGCAGAGACACATCAATAGCATATTGATGAAGAACACAACGGCGGAGATGAATGTAATTAATTGACGCACTGTGACTTTTTTTAAAAATATATATATACTTGAAATCTTACAAATTTTTGCTACAATATATGAATTATAAGCTTATAACCTATGAAATTTCACTTTATTTCTTATTTTAGTGGAGATAGAGACTAATTGTCGATATGCAGCTCAGATTGTCTCTTTTACTTCACTTGCAAAACCTACACTAATGCCATTAATCTTTGATTATAGGTTTCTGATGCGACAACTTTGTCGTGCTCAAATTCTGTGTTCCGGGAAGCAAATCGAGCTACGGATCAACTCAGTAAACTTGAGCTTCATTCTGATTATGGTTTTGTTATCTAAGATAACCCCTCTGCTGGCCTTGTAAACATTTTGAAACTTCATACTGAAGGCTTTTGTCTTATAAGAGCAACTACTGCTCCTAGGAAGCCAAGGGGCTTAACGAACCCCCTTTTTGTACATTAATGAAGACTACGTGTCTGCTCTATCTCTATTTCTTTTTTATAATATTAGTAGTCCCTTCCTACAAACAAAAAAAATGACAAGCAAAATTAGATTTTTATGATACAAAAAAGAATTTCTTATACAAAAAGCATTTCTTTATTTTTTATTTTACTTATATCTTTGTTTCATTAATATTTATGTAATTTATGAAATATTTATCTTTTTTTTTTTACTTATTCTTAATTAAAATAACTATTAAAAACATACTTTCATGTATTTCACAGGTTATTAGTTTTTTTTGAGATTTTTAATGATGCTTGAAATTCAGTTTTTATATAGTGACTATTTACGTAAATTATATTTATTGAAATTCTAGGCTATAAAAAAAGTTTTCTTAAAATATTTTCATAAATATTAAGAAATTATTTTTACTAAAATTTATATAATAATTGTTTTGTAGCTAAGGAGCCCCAACTATTAGTGCATGATATGAATAGTCTGACTGCATATATGAAAGGTACATGATTATAACATAAATGTATAGAAAAAAACAAACATATGAAGGAATTAATTATTAATAACAAAAAGATATGACTAAAATACAAAATTGTGTTTAATTTATTTTAATTTAATCATTAATGTAACAAAGGCAAAAAAGAAAATAAAAAAAAAATAAATTGACTAAAGCGGAATTTATTGAAATCATGAAAAAAATGGAAAAATCATAGTGATTATAGTTTTTTTTAGAAAACAATAAAGAAGAAAAGCAACAAAAATAGTTTTGGGACCAAGAGAAAAAATGTAAAAACTTTAGGTATTAAGAGTTTAACAATTGAAATAATAATTTTTTTTTAAAAAAAACTCTATCTTACTAAAAAAAATCATGGTGACCAATATTTTATTTTAGAAAATAATACATAAAAATAAAAAGAAACCAAGAGATCAAACAAAAAATACTATATTTAAGTAGTTATTAAATTCAGAGACCAAAATGCCAAACTAATCAAACTTAGGGTGTAAGATGAGAAATGGAAACATGTTTCACCAAAAAGAAACAAAATGAAAGTGGGATACTAGCAAGATAGGCCCTCAAAAAGCTATTGTCTTTAAAAAATCTGACCATGCTTCCTAAAGAAGTAATCTTGTTAAAATTTATTTATTTATTTATTTATTTTTAGAAAAAGGAAACGTCAGGTGAAAGGCAATGTGCAACCCAACCCAACACCAGAGGTAAAAAGGAAAAGATACTATAGTTTACTATTCTGGGAACAATACCCCCTTTCAATCGTTAGAATATAATATAATTTATCTGCCAATATTGGATGTGGATGTAGAAAATATTTCTTTGATTTTCTTAATTTGCTTATACTATTTGATCATCATAAAAAAATTCTATCATAGTTTTTTTTGTTTCCGGGGCAACAACGGGTATTTAAACTAGTTTAAATCAAATTATATAGCATGTTGTTGTATGTCTTAGGCAAAAATAATAAATAAACCACTAATATTCCAAAATTGGTAACTATATTTTTTTTTGGCCAAATGAACCACTAATGGTTTAGAATGAACCCAAATAGTTCATTGGTCGTTAACTTCCAAATATTCTGTTTCAAAATGAAGAATATTCCATTAAATGAGGATACTATGGCAAAAAAATCTACCCTTTTAGTCCCTAAATTTTTTTAAACCTTTTCTATATTAGTCCATAACTTTACACTTTTCATGCATATGAACATAAACCATGGAGGCCGAATTGCTTGCAAGGATCTACAGTTACCATTGTTTGTGAAAATCAGTGTTGGATGACTCAGTTTATAGTATTCAATCCAAAGAACAATAACCCTATGGTTTGAAGACTCAATTTTTCGTAATGATTTGATTCAATTTAGAATCAAATCAAATATGAGTTTTTTAAATTTTTTATTAACCCTAACTTAAAATTTTGAAATTAAATGTTTTCTGTGTGAAATTGATGAGTGAGAGTGATTCATTTGCTTTCAATGGACTTCAATGAGTAAAACCCTTATAGTTCCAATGTCGTTCGATAGAGTTTGGGTTGTCAACGATGAGAGTCATCCCATGTTTTGCAACAGATATGAGTTTAGAAGGGCTACAAGGACAAGATCAACAAGGTTGCTAGTCCATTGGTGACCTTGCCACCCAAGCCGTTGGTGGCATGCTGCCCCTAGAGAGGGCCCGCTGCTTGTTTGTTTTATTTGTATCACCTGTATGACTTATATAAAAAGATGTAAAATTATTAGACTGAAATAGAAAAGTTGTAAAATTTTAGGACTAAAAATTAATTAATCTTAACGGCAGTGGACAACTCAAACTAACTTAATAAGTTTAGTGGTTTATTTGGCCCAAAAAACATATTAGTGGGTGAATTGTGCTACCTAGAAATTTTTAGTTGTTTGTTTTGTATTTTTGCCTATGTTATATCTTCAAGTACTAATAGCTACATCATAAAGTCTTTTTATATTTAGTACTATCTCCATCCCATCAATTTTGCTCTAGTTTCTTTTTTAAGTTGTTCCAAATCTTTACAACATTTTCATATAGAGAAACTTATTTTACTATACTACTATTCAAACTGTCATTTTAATATCCATTTTTTTTGTCTTTCCTTATTTACGTCCAAAAAATTAAGGGTAAACACAATTTTTCTATTTGTTTAATCTCCATACTAAAATAAATTGAGTAATATTGGTGGAACAGAGAGAGTATTATGAAAAAATAGCAAATCTCCACTGATATGTGTGAGGACTAACATGTCACCAAAGTTCTTTTTCGTCCCTATATGTAACATTAAAATTTGGAATTAAATATCCCACTAATCGTTCAGAAGAAAATGAAAAAAGAGAATAATAGTGTTGAAATCTTAAAATAATTAATATAATTTTTAATAAACTTTAAATATTCATGTAATTTGCCCTTTATTTTCCTGTGCACCAATTGGGAGAAAAAAATTTCAAAAAGAATGTTTGGAAAACCAAAATATAAATGAACAAAAAAACACTGAACATGCTCTTTTTTTTTATTAACTATCAAAGTCCGATAGATACTACTACTTCTATAGTAATAAATTTTGACAAAAAAGTAAGTTTAGTGAATTATTTATCAAGGAAGCACAATATTGACAAAAAAGCTGGGATATTAGATCCCCAAGCAATCGAAATACTACCAACAAACCACAATTTTTGGCAAAACGTGTGCTTAGGGCCACGAAAACCAAAACCAAAACTAAAACAAAATTTGACTTCCACATGGGAGATTTCTCACATTCATTTAACCGGATCACATAATCAGGTTTATCGTCCAGTCCTAGAATTATATTCACTTGGTTTATGTGCACCTACATGGCCTGTATACTCTCTCCACCAGGCACCTCGCCTCGCAAAAGTGTAAAACAAAGATCGGTTCCCCAGCTTCACTGATTTGAGCCAAACTAAAAAACCAACCGAATCAACAAGGAAAAGAAAAATACAGAGAAAATTTCAACAAAATAAACACCACAAGAATCCGGAATCCGAATTAGAGCCTGAAAGAAAAAAGGCAACCATGAACACACAAACACAGACGAAGATTGATGTTAAAAGAAAACTACAGTAACAGACCATAAGAATACGTTTACGAACCATCGGGTGAACACAGTAATCAGTGACTTTTGATGGCAATGACAATATTTAGTAACGCATTTGATATTAGCATTATCTGGTTAGCTTCTCTTCTAAAACCGATGATGTAGGTATGGCATTTCCATAACTTGCGCAGTCACTGGTTCATGGTTGTCAGCATTTGCGTAGCTTTTAGAAGAGCTTTCGCTTCCTCCACCCTGATCAAGAGGTCCTCCACCAGAGGTGCATCTGATCCGTGAGTGATTTTGAGAATGTCAGCTGCCATACTCAGTAACTCAGTAACCTGCAGCAGTAGAGGAAAATAGCTTGGAACTCAAGGAACCAGTAAAACAGTGATCAAACATAAAAGAACTGCATCCTAGAATTGGCAACAAAAACAAATATACAATGTAGTCCTTCACAGAATATGAGAAACTTTTCTAACCACTCAAGCTTCCCACATGTATAATACCGCAGGCCAAGGAGCGGGTGGAATCCCAGAAGTACTCCTGGTGTAAAGAAAAAGAATACAAGTTACCTCAGACCATATATCAGGATATTCAACAACTTAGGGGAAGAATGGCCGAGGGGGATTTTGAGTAGATAATTTTACCACATTTAATGTCATACACAAATTAGCTTGACTTGATTTCACCCTAACATTTTCAGAAATTCCTCTGACCCATCTTCGTCCATGCTCCAATAGACAACTCTATCAACTAATACTTCTGATATCGAAAAATAAAGCAAGATAGTCCAATGCTTCTTTATTTACTCATGCCAAAGCATTCAGTTGCTTCGGATTTTAACTTATAGAGAATAAACCCCTTGAGAAAACATACTTTCAAATGCTGGCAGTATCAATCTGCCATATTCCAGATGCATGGATACGAAGATTTCAGTTAGATATAATTACTATTTTGCAGTATCACTGTATCAGAAATTATTTTTATGTAAACAATAAGTTCTCAATTCTCAAATCTTAATAACCTACAAGTTTAATCTAGTTAAGAATAATGCCATATTTCAAACAAATTTCTATTCATCCTGATCCTTCTACCAAAGCTACCTGCATAAGCACATCTCGCATCTTAACCACAAGGAATGAAGTCGGATGGCCAATTTTCAAAACAGCTTCTTCAATCCTCTTAGCGTTAGAAACAGCTCCCCTGATGTCTAGACATGGTTAAAGATAACTATACCATTGGTATCTTACTGCAGATTCAAGCTGAGAAGAAGACGAGAGAGAATATTATAATTAGACATGGAGCAAACAGTAAAACAAATATGCATCGCCGAGAACTACATATCAAACTAAAAGTTCAAGTTTTATGATCAACAGGAATTGCTACCACACAGAATTGAAAGGAAGGATACTGCCAGAAGATGAAGCCAAGTTAACCTTCCCATCAAATGAAATCATTTGATCAAGAAGTTTAAAATCCTCTCTGGCACTTCTAGCAAGTCCACATCAGGTGCATGTTACTGCAGCTTAAGATGGAACGAATTACTCTTGAGGTCAATTTATGACAAATGGAAACAAGAAGTCCATACCATCGTTTGGGCCAACAAGGCCCTCACGCCGTTCATCCTTGCAGCAGAAAGTTCCCCAGGTCTTTTCAACATAAACATCAGGATAAAGACAACGAGGGCATGAGCAAGTGAAGAAGAACTTGTCCTTGAGAGCATATTGTGGTTGATCACTGACAATAGTGTCTCCATAGCTTATTGAGACCTTATAACATTTAAACAAATTAATAGACATGGCAGAATATGTTGAAAAGAAGAATGAACTAATGAAGGACATAGATGAATAATTCATTGTACAAACAAATGATAGCATCTGTTATTTGAATCTTCTATCTTTCAGAGTCTGGGGATCTGAAATTGCAAGGGAGGACCCAAAACACTTTCACAGGTGTAGCAAAAACCTCCTAGTCATCTCACAATTTTCAACTTCTGATAAAAAACAGTAAGAGTCAATTCGTTTTAACTTAAGTTAAGAGTCAATTCGTTTTAATTTAAGTCAACTAACATATTTTTACTTTTACATTTTTTTTTGTCTGAAATCAATTTCATTTGAAAATCAATATTATGTAGATGTAATAATCCATTTAAAAGTAAATTTTCATGATGTTGTTAATTTTTTATGAATTTTTTCTTTTTAATGCCTTAACCTAGAAAAACTCATAAAAATTTAGTAAGATTACAAAAAATGTATTTTCAATGGATTATAACAGCTACATAATATTAACTTTTAATTAAAATTAATTCCGTGTAAAAACGATGTAAAAATAAAAATAAATCATTTTGAAGTCAATTGACTTAAGTTAAAATGAATTTGGTGTAAATGCCAGCAAATGCATACATTACCTCAGCACCTTCGGATATATCATTCAGCTACTTTTCCATCAAATACCAAAATTGTGTTGGGCAAACAGCTAGAGAACCAGATTTATTCAGCATGACAATAGCAAGCCAAGAATAAATATAGATCAATTAGCTAAAAGCTACCTATGGTTTATGATAGAAGTTACAGGATATAGTCCAGTTCCCAGAGGCTGCAAAAAATCATCACAAATGGCATGAGAACTGCATGTGATCTGCAAGAAAAAAAAAGAGTTTCTTTTGAGAGGATAACTGGAATCTCAAGCTTCCGGTTGAGCTGCACATAAAATCCACGGGGAAAAAGTATTTAAAAATCTGATCAGTATTGTTGGTTACCCTTCTAGTTTCAATAGTGCACGGATTAATTCAAGATTTCTAACAGACATGGGTAGGGGCTTAGTTCAATGCAATGCATACAGAACAGAAATACTCAATGCAATGCATACAGAACAGAACTACTTGAGGCATCCTTAAAGGCCAGACATTGAAAATCCTGCGATTTGCTAATGGTTTCAACCATATCATTTAGCCATATTCCCCATATTGCTGGGAGGTAGGTGTTTCTAAGGTTGGTGGAAACACGTTATTGAATGTTCATAGCACCCATCACTGCACAACCCCAACAAAAGTTTGAAGAAAATCTAAAACTAATTGGCAAAATAAACCTACAGGATAATAATCCCATGAAGCCCGAGCTCTAAAATGTTTGAGTATCCAACCTAAAACCAATTGATAATAGATGGAGAGACCGCATGACAATATAAAGCTACAAGCAATTCCTTCCTAAAACCATGTAAGAGTTAACTATGTGTGTGCTTGTGTGTGTTTGTCTGTGTACGAGAACAACATGAAGACATGCATGAAAACAACTCTTTAGAGGATATCAATGTCCTTTGTGAAGAATACCCTAAAAAAGTTCTCCACGATTTCCTCTATAGTTGTCTCTGACCAGGGAATCATTAGCTTGATAATTTCAGCCTTCTTTACATATGAAGCCAATTTACCTGCACTGATGTTAGATAAGTCTAATAACGGTATAGTTAAGAATACATCGCTGACACAGTAGCTAAATAATTAAGTTGTACAACACCAATAATCTGATCACTAAAAGGGATACGACTCATCATCATCTCCACCAAGTTATAGTTATCACTAGCAGCAGATGAGATCACCTGAAAATATATAACAAAAGAGTAAAGATAATGTAGGAACCCTGATCATTCCTTTTATAAAATAATAAAAAGGTGAGAAAAATTACATGAATCATCATTATGGAATTGCCCTAAGATTGCTCAAGCAAGAACAGTGAAGTTCTTAAGTTAAATGGGCAAAAGAATGGTCTAACGAATTAGTGAAGCAGGCTTTCTAAGGGAATAACCTTCTCAGGTTGTAACTTCCGCTGGATATACAGCTTTGCTATCAAGCGCATTCGAGGTGTAATGAGCTTTTTGCCATCATTTGTTAGACTTGAGAGAGCTTTACATTCAAGTCGATGTACCATCCACTCCAGCTTCTGCAAATTGTTGAGCTTACAAAAACTAATTCCGAAGACAGAATAATACAAGACCATTTACCTTCATGAAACTATATTTTTCTTACATTAGGTTATCCACCTTAATGAAACAATTCCAGCGAGTTAAATTTCTTTCCCTTTTCCCTTTCAATCGATGAAAGCTAAAAAGCACCATTTCCAGCAAAAAGACTGCATTTGACAAAGAACTTCTCAAAAGGAAAACAAGACTAGTTTAGGCATGGCAAGTCTGCTCGGATTCTAAAAGTTGTTCTTGATTTGTGATTGTCATGAGAGATACATGAAGGACAGGTTAATCACAATCACATACTACCTGGCAAGTGGTCGCACAGTACTGTGCAACCTGGCAAGCAGAACATTTCATATGGCCGCTTTCCTTGAAACAACCATGACATCCGTTTTCAGAACAGAAGCGTTTAAGCACACGAGCATAAGGTTCTTCCTTCAGAATTACTTCTCCTGGGTAAAATGCAGGTGAATCAAACTGAAAAATCAAACAGCTAATCACTGGAGCATCCAAACAAGGAAAATATACTCTATTTGCAATTTTTTTTCAAAGGTATAAGGCAAGAAAATGATGCAGAATTTTATTATAGATATATATATATATATATATATATTTATAGAAAAGAGAACTTTGTTATGTTCCTTGGGACCTATAACAACAACAAAAGCTATGTCTGACTATCAAACCGTTCCTATATCTTTCTCCAACAAAATAACTGGGCAAAGCCTACATTTTAACATTGAAAATGAGGGGCAACAAGGAATAAGGTTCGCAATTTCAGGAGAATTATGTAACATTTTGGTTTGGTTCCTTTTCTTTTTTTTTTTTTCCTTTGCCACAACACAACAAGTAAGCTTCGGAAGCCAGCATTCTAGCAGCTAAAAAGAAAGAGATAAAGAAAGACAGAAAAAGAAGCTATGTTATTTCAAGCATCGAATTTACGTTTCTACTGACACAGTTTTGGAAGCGAGAAGTTTTCTGTAGCATGGGATCGTTTCTCTTCAAAACCCTAACTCTTCTGCTCTCCTTTTACCAGGAAACAAAGGTAACAAATACAAAAACAGAGGGCATGAACGTATAAAGACTGAAAAGTGAAAACAACGACTGACAGAAGAAAACCTGGAGAGAATTTTTTGGTGGCGATGAGGCAACGCCCTTTAATGGGGTCCACAGAAACTGTCAAGCCTAGAGGTTGACGAAAACGCTTCAGTTCCTCCATTGTTAAAGAAAAGTTCTCTGTTTCGCTTCCTAAGCTTTGCAGTGTTCAGTCTCTTCACTCTCTAATATTTCCAAGAAAAAGCTGTGATCTGTGACGCCTGTACGAAAGGCAAAGAAATGCTCAAGTTACGGCGGTTGGCATCCTCATTTCGTCAATGACATGCCCCGATGAGTAATGGTGGAAGATTCTACAATACCTATCCCTGAAAACAGGGTAACCATGCCCCCCAATTATAACCGTTGATCTCGGCTCGGTAGAGAAATGAGAAACCATGTGACTGGGATAACAGGTGAGGGAGAGGAAAGAAAAAAAGTGATAAAAAATTTTAAAATACAATAAATATTTCTAAAAAGTAAAAAAAAAAATTAAAAAGTGAAATTTCTTTAAAAAAATGATTAATTGTTAAAAAAAAGTGATAAAATTTAAAAAAGTGAGAAATGTTAAAAAATTGGTAATTTTTTTTAAAAATCTATTAAAAATAAAAAAAGTGATAAATAATTATAAAATGTAATAAATAATTTTTTATTTGCCTTTTAAAAATATTTGTCAATTTTTTAACATTTATTACATTTTCTTTATTTTATCGCTTTTTTATACATTTAATCGCCTTTTTTTAAATTTTATCGTTTTTTTTTATACTTAATCGCTTTTTCTTACAGTTTCTCGTTGAAGTTACCTTCGTTGTGACTGGGTCACGTTCAAGGTAACTTAGACGTGACCCGGTCACTTTGAAGGTAACCTAAAAATATAACCAGGTCACGTCGAAGGTACCTTCCTTGTGACCAGGTCAGTTTGAAGGTAACCTATAAATGTGACCGGGTCACGTCGAAGGTACCTTCCTTGTGACCAGGTCAAGTTGAAGGTAACCTAAAAATGTGACCGGGTCACCTTGAAGGTACCTTCATTGTGACCGGGTCACTTTGAAGGTAATCTAAAAATGTGACCGGGTCACTTTGAAAGTAACTTTAAAATGTGACCGGGTCACCTCAAAGGTAACTTCATTGTGACCGGGTCACATTGAAGGTAACCTAAAAATGTGACCGGATCACTTCGAAGGTACCTTCATTGTGACCGGGTCACTTTGAAGATAACCTAAAAATGTGACCGGGTCACATAGAAGGTACCTTCGTTGTGACCGGGTAACTTTGAAGTTACCTTCAATGTGACCCAGTTACATTTTTATGTTACCTTCAAAGTTACCCGGTTACAACGAAGGTACCTTCGATGTGACCCGGTTACATTTTTAGGATACCTTCAAAGTAACCCGGTCACGTCGAAGGTACTTTCGAGGTGACCCAGTCACACTTTTAGGTTACCTTCAATGTGACCCGGTCACAACGAAGGTAACTTCAGCGATAAAAAGTAAGAAAAAACGATTAAATGTAAAAAAAAAAAAGTGATAAAATTTTTAAAAAAGGCGATTAAATGTATAAAAAAGCTATAAAATAAAGAAAATGTGATAAATGTTAAAAAATTGGTAAATATTTTTAAAAGGCAAATAAAAACTGAAAAAGTGATAAATAATTTTAAAATGCAATAAATAATTCAAAAAATTGATTAAATAAAAAAAGCAATAAAAGAAAACTCTTAAAAGCAAACATTTTTTTAGAAAATCAATTAAATAAATAAAAAGCAATTAAAACTAAAAAAATTGGTTAAATAAAACTCTAAAAAAGTGATAAAATAATAAAAAAAGCTATTAAAAATAAGAAAAAATAATTAAAAATAAAAATATAATTTAAGAAAAAGTGATTAAGATTAGAATACACAGCGATTACTAATTGGGAAAGTGAAATTTTTTTTTTGAAAAGCGATCAAATATAAAAAATTGTTATTAAATATGAAAAAAATAAGAAAAAGTGATAAAAAATTTTTAAAAAAAAAGCGTTTGGGAAAATAAAAAAACGTTTGGAAACATAAAAAAGCGTTTGGAAACAAAAAAAAAGCGATAAAATATTTAAAAAAGTGATTAAAAATAAAAAAAAATGATTAAAATTAAAAAAAGTGAATAAAATTAGAAACAAAGCGAAATTTGCTTTTTTTGTATTTAATATGTGACTTGAGAAAATTTATTTACTTTTTTTGTATTTAATCAATTTTTTTATATTTATTTTCTTTTTTTGTATTTAATCAAATATAAAAAAATGTTATTAAATATGAAAAAAAAAAATAAGAAAAAGTGATAAAAAATTTTAAAAAAGCGTTTGGGAAAATAAAAAAGCATTTGGAAACATAAAAAAGAGTTTGGAAACAAAAAAAAAGCGGTAAAATATTTTAAAAAGTGATTAAAAATAAAAAAAATGATTAAAATTAAAAAAAGTGAATAAAATTAGAAACAAAGCGAACTTTTCTTTTTTTGTATTTAATATGTGACTTGAGAAAATTTATTTACTTTTTTTGTATTTAATCAATTTTTTTATATTTATTTGCTTTTTTTATATTGATGGTGTAAATTCTGAAAAGTGAACAATAATGCCATAATGGCTTCTTTTAATTTCTAGTATCTATAGCCTTGTTATAATCCCTTTTCATTTTTCTAGTCTTTTTTGTTATAATATTTTTTTCTAGTCATGTTGCTAATGGCGTTAATTTTTTTTACTTCTTGGCTACAATGTTGGTACTTGTTAGTTTTACTTCTTGGTACTTGGTTGATTATTTGAGTGAGTAAACATAACTAAAATTCTAAATATCAATAAATACATGACTCATATGTTTTGCTATGATTATTTATCTTTATTTTATATTATAATTTTTTGGGTTTAGATGAAAAATAATAGTTCCCATGCCACTAACAACCAAAGTCAAAATGATTGGGGAAGAGGTAAGGCATAATAGGAAAGACGTAATGTGATAATATTTTATGAGATATGCAAAAAATAACTTGGTGATGGTAATAAATATGGTGGAAGCTTGAAGAAGTTTTCATGGAATACTATAGCAACAAAATTCATAAGTCCGACAGGACTTAATTACTCAGGTGATCAATTGAAGAGTAAATAGCATGCACTGAAAAAAGATTGGACGAATTGAAGGACATTAAAAAGGCGTGCTACAGGCTTGAGGTGAAATGCACGCAAAAAGACAATTGATGCATCTGATGATTGGTAGGATAGACAATTGATGCAACTTTACAAAGACATCATTATCATTTTTTGTTCTTTGACATTAATTAATAAAGTCTTAATACACAAGTTAATCCCGAGATAGCCAAGTTTAGAAAAGTGATAAAATTTTAAAAAGTGATAAATGTTAAAAAATTGGTAAATATTTTTAAAAAGCTATTAAAAACCAAAAAAGTGATAAATAATTCTAAAATGCAATAAATAATTTAAAAAATGATTAAATAAAAAAATAGATAAAAATTAAAAAATTGAAATATTTTTTAAAAAAAGCGATTAAACTAAAAAAAGCAAATAAATATAAAAGAAATTGATTAAATACAAAAAAAAGTAAATAAATTTTCTCAACTCACATATTAAATATAAAAAAAGCAAATTTCGCTTTGTTTCTAATTTTATTCACTTTTTTTAATTTTAATCATTTTTTTTAATTTTTAATCACTTTTTTTAATGTTTTAACGCTTTTTTTTTTTTGTTTCCAAACGCTTTTTTACTTTCCCAAACGCTTTTTTTAAAATTTTTTACCATTTTTTCTTATTTTTTTCATATTTAATAACATTTTTTTATATTTGATCGCCTTTCAAAAAAGAAAATTCACTTTCCCAATTAGTAATCGCTGTGTATTCTAATCTTAATCACTTTTTTTTTAAACTATTTTTTTATTTTTAATTGCTTTTTCTTATTTTTAGTAGCTTTTTTTATTATTTTATCACTTTTTTTAGGGTTTTTATTTAACCAATTTTTTTAGTTTTAATTGCTTTTTATTTATTTAATTGATTTTCTAAAAAAATGTTTGCTTTTTTAATTTTTTTTATTTAATCAATTTTTTGAATTATTTATCACTTTTTCAATTTTTATTTGCCTTTTAAAAATATTTATCAATTTTTTAACATTTATCACATTTTCTTTATTTTATCACTTCTTTATACATTTAATCACCTTTTTTTAAAATTTTATCACTTTTTTTTTCATTTAATCGTTTTTTCTTACTTTTTATCGCTGAAGTTACCTTCGTTGTGACCGGGTCACATTGAAGGTAACCTAAAAGTGTGACCGGGTCACCTCGAAGGTACCTTCATTGTGACCGGGTCACTTTGAAGGTATCCTAAAAATGTGACCGGGTCACATGGAAGATACCTTCGTTGTGACCGGGTAACTTTGAAGGTAACCTTCCATGTGACCCGGTCACATTTTTAGGTTATCTTCAAAGTGACCCGGTCACAATGAAGGTACCTTTGAGGTGGCCCAGTCACAGTTATCACTTTTTTTCTTTCCTCTCCCTTACCTGTTATCCCAGTCACACGGTTTCCCGTTTCTCTACCGAGCCGAGATCAAAGGTTACGATTGGGGGGGCATGGTTACCCCGTTTTCGGGGGTGGGTATTGTAGAATCTTCCAGTAATGGTAGTCATCAGTGCCAAAATACAAAACGAGCCTTTTTTTACATCGTATTATTGTTAGGGTAAAAAGCCACGTGTCATTTTTAAACTATCATCAATGTTATTTAATCGTATTGAAATTAGGAAATGTTGTGCTATTCATCCTTAAATTATCAAATTGTTGCATCTATTATTCTGCTATTATATAGGTTGTTAAAAAATGATGAAATTTAGGAAAAAAATTTTACTGACAATTCTAATACTTAAAAAAAAATTATTTAAAACCTAAAACTTTACAATTTTCTAATTTAAACTGAATCATAGTAGGTTATCCTTCAACCTATCAATCTTATAGAATCCTGCAAGCAATTCAAATGAAAATTTAAGAATTTATAATAAAATTAGGAATCTTACAGAACATATAAAGAATTCACTAGACTCAATTATGTAACATATGAATTATCATGAATTTCACAACTAAGCAATTATGCGAACATACAAAACCAGTTTCTAGATTGGCTAGTATCCACTAGAACAAATGTACAAAACTAACCATGTCTCCAAATCCAAATATGTAAAGTGATGTGAAAACTAGATTCATAGTATTATAACCAAATAATTTAGAACATCTACAAGCACAATATACAAATTATGGTGAGTCTTACAACTTAGTTGTTCACACCCTCAAGCAGCAGTTTCCAAGACAAATTAGTTTTAGCTCTAGATTACAATCACATGATTTATGAAAATTTCCAAAGTTGACACATACAAATCCAATAACCATGTAGTACCAATTTTAGACCCACAAATTAATCTACGAAAGTAACCTACTCAAAAAATAAAATAACAGTTTCTAATAATATGAACATATCCCTATTTCTTTCTTAGCTGAAATCATTAGATGTGAAATAAGAGGACAATTAGGACGTGAAATAAGAGATAAGGTACCTCAATAGGGCAATTTGAAGGTAGGATACTCAATTAAGACAAAAAAAAATTAGGGTACCCCCTGTGGATTTTACCTTTTTTAAAACCTTATGTATTTGTCCAATTTTGAATGAGAACCATTAATATAAATGAAAATTGACACATAAGTGTAAACGTGAGACACAAAAATTTGATTTGCAAAGAAATAACTGATAATTTAAATTATTCATTAGCTATGAAAAAATATTGTAAATCTTAAATTTAGAGGAAGATACTAGTAAAACTTAATACATGCAAATGCTTTAAGTTAATTGAACCCATCCAATAAAGACTAAAACAAAACATTTTCACTGCACAAAAAACCAAGCAATCTAAAAATGGTCAAATTGCAGCTTAAGCTCATTGGATTTGAGGCAAACATTTCACCCCCTCAACTTTCATATTGTAGGTTCTCATACATTGTACTTGTAATGATTCTGAATAAATCAAGCGGGAAAATTTTAAATAACCTATTGTGGTGCATCCTACCATAGAAAAATGCTAAGAATACCACATAAACAACTATGAAGGAAAAACAACATTTAATGCATCTCAATTTGGACTCTACTAGTGTGGCCATTTGTTATGATGACGGACACATCATGCACCATTGGATCATAAGCATCTTGGAGGTATTTGGATTCTCTCAAAGGCTTGTACAAGGCGAGTGGTCTCCAAAATTTAATGTTTACAGTTTCCTACTAAGTGAACAGCAATCACTTACTTGCCATGGCATGATAATATTTTTGTGAGACCTTTGATGTAGCGCATCAAATCAAAAATAGCTTATCTTCTGAAAGATGACCATGATGTGGGTAAGGCATTTCCAAAACTTATGCATGGTCAGTGTTCTATGGATCTCCAAATTTGTACAACATCAGATGAGTTTTTGCTTCTTCCAACCTCATCAAGGTCCTTCATTAAAAGCAAATCTGCTCCATGAATACCAACCGCCTTAATTAGTAACTCGATGCCTTTTTCTTTGTCCTTATATAACCTGCAACAATGGGGAAAAATATGTTAGGGTTTGAGGGACCTGTAAAAAATGATAGTCATGTCATAAAGAGGATAATTAAAAGTTACTAGCATCAAATCTGGCGACCTTTCTACCACACCAATGTACTAATGGGTGAATCATATTCAACTATTCACAGTAGGGGTGGAAAGAATTGGGGGATGAGGGGTGCCGGGCCCCCCTCAAAATTTTTACAAAGTATGTGTATATGCATTAGATAAAGCTTAAAAAACCTCATTATTTCTACTATGACCCTCTAATCATTTAATATTTTTAAAATGAAGTATGACCTCTCTAATTTAAAATCCTGGCTCTGCCACTAACAATTTCCAAATATTATGGTAATGGTTTTTGCCTTTTGGTACATAATATTAATATGGTCATGGTATAGGAGAAGTATGGGAAAAATAATTAAGGATCAGAAGTTACGTTTTTTTTTTGTTTTTTACAATTACCCCCGAAACTGTAGATGATATTACACTTGCCCCCCCAATATTTGAAAATCTACACTTACCCTTTACTTTATTATCGTCGTTAATCAACCGTTAGTCAAAATTACAGCCAACCACCTTAAATTTAGTCTAGTTTACAATTATACCCAAAACTTTAGAAATCTACAATTTTCCAAGTTTACCTTTCCTTTTCTCTTCTCTCTACTTCCATTCTCGTTCGCCTCTACTTTGACCCATCCATCTCCGCTCCCCCTTACCTCATTATGCGACTTCTCCTTCTGTTCCAATACACTCTCCTTCGACCCCCTCACCGGTGCTCATTAAGCCCTCTACGACGATCTTGTAATTACTGCATTGAGACTTGCACAAACTAAGGGTGCCGACTCAGGGTCCCTCATCTCCACTATCCTCGCCAACGCCACCTCCGCCATCGATCAGGGGATGCTTTAGATGTGTCGAAACTATAACAATTACATCACTTCCCAGCTTTCGACCGCCAACAATGAGTTATATTCTAATTCCTACAACGCTATAATGGAAGATGTCAATGTGGTGACCAACGCCACCTGGAAATACAAATATGAAGTCCAGGGGTTGGTCTTAGTTGAACTCAACTTTGCATTCCTTGAGCATTGTAAAATTTGTGTTATTTCTGCCAAGTTTTTCAGTCTTGAATATTTGAATTCGCTTATTGGCTAAAAGCTATATAAGTTATCCATGTAAGCTATATTTATTATTATTATTATTATTATTATTATAATGCATAATATAATTATTTGTTATAAATAAGTTGTGAATTCACACCTATCTTATTTGGTCATACAGAAAGCAAGAAACAAAAATATATTATGTTCCCAAGTCTTATGAGGAAATAAATCTGTTCATGTATAAAAGCAAAACAAACAAACACATAATAACAATATCAATACAAAAAAATTGTAAAGTTTATCAAATTATCTAGAAGCTTGAAAAATACTTCCGCTCATATTAGTGGAAATTATAATATAGGCCTCTAGTTATTTGAATTTAATTATTAGAGATAAATTTTTATTCAATTTTTTATTTGTCCCATCATATTCTAATTATCAAAAATATAATATTTGGTTCCAATTATTTGCCTCCAATTTTGAATAGAGTTTATGGAGTCATATTTTATTTGATTCATTTTATTTGTCTCCAATATATATTAATTAGTGACAAATATAATGTATGCTTTTAAGTTTTTGCCTTAAATTTCAAATATAGGTAGTGGAAACAAATGTGCTATTTACCCCATTATTTTTTTCTCAAAAGCTAGTTCTTCTTGTAGTGAATTCAAAATAAAATAAAATAAGAAATGTTGAAAAATAATTTAATATGAAAAATACGAGTTAAAGTAGCATTGCTACATGTTTGAAAATGATTCTAAAAAATGAGTTATTACTAATTATTTTAACATATAGAGATTCTTTACTCAACTTGAATAATACCGATTAAAACTTATATTTAAAAAGGTTGAAAAAGTATTTTTCTAACATTATTTGGAAAATCTTGGTATTTTTCCTTGATTTTTATTTTTCTTGGTTGGCTATAGGAAAAAATTATTTTTTAAAAACACTATTCAAGTGATTATTAATTATATATTTAAATTATATAGTTCTAGATAAAAAAATCAATTGAAGCAGCTAGGGGCATTAAACCGTTGGCCTTCCTCTTGTTTCCTTCAATTTGTGTTACTCCACAGAAGGATGAGTGAGGCAAATTTGGGTGAATCCAAATAGGTTGAGGTAAGAAGGACAAATGATTTTAGGGATGAGGTCAGGGAAGGAGGCGATGGAGCAAGAAAGAGGGGCAGATAAGGAGGCGGGGATGTGGCAAAGATGGATGGGGTTAAAGTGGCAACGACAAAGAATGGAAGTAAAGAAATGTGAAAGGGAAGGAAAATCTTGGAAAGTTGTAGATTTCTAAAGTTTTTGGATATAATTATAAACCAAACTAAATTCAAGGTAATTGACTGTAATTTTAACTGAAAACTGACTGATGGTGTTAAAAAAAATAAGGGAGTAAGTGTAGATTTTCAAATTTCATGAAAGCAGGTATAATATCACCTAAAGTTCAATGGTAACTATAAAAAACTTTTTTTTCCTTGCTGCGTAATATGCCTCTTGATTATTACAGTAAGATTTGATTATTAAAATGGAAAGATACTTTTTACTCTTACAATTGTAGTGCCTTCTTAGATACACACATACAGAAATGAAGCATCGATTTTGCTGTCATTGTATCTCATTTCCAATTAAAGATGCTTTTTTCGTGCTTACAAAGACAATCTATTTTTTGTTATTTTTCGATTTGTATAGGCCGCAATGCATGGTTGGCCCTCTAACTTAGTAAGCTCGCACGAGTTAGTTCTTTATCTTTGACTTAGTGCGAGTTTGTCCTCTAACTTAGCGAATTAAGCATTTTGATCCCTCAACTTTCCTATACTAAATGAATTAGTCTTATGTGGGATGGGAAGCATCCACGTGAGGTAAACGGTGTGTGTGCCGGTTGTGAGGTAACCACCTTGATGGCAGATTCCACCGCAGCTCATTGATTTTTGAATCGACAATCACTAGATCAACTTGGGCTTTGTTCCATATTTGGCTGCAGAAAGGTCTCAGAAGACTTCGAGGATAGGGCTATGAGACGAGAATAATGTGAGAAGAGGCAAGACCGATGGGAGAAGAGGCAACGGGAGATGAACCGATGGGAGAAGAAGTAATGGGAGATGAATCGATGGTACAAGAGATCAATGGGAAAAGAGACCAAGGGGAGACGAGACTGAGAAGAGACCCATGGAAGCGATGTCGACGAGAGAAGAGATTGGGTGGTGTATGGAAGAGATTGGACAACTCTGATAGGAGAAGAGATTGGGCGGCATTGGGAAGAGATCAAGCGACGTTGATGGGAGAAAAGAGGGTGGAGCTGAGAAGAGATTGAGCATCACTGACGGGAGAAGAGAAGGTGGTGCTAGGAAGAGATCGGGTGGCCCCAAAAAGGATAGTCCAATAGTGAGGAGAAAAAAGAAATGCCGTTTGTTATTTCGTACACCGAGGGACTAACTTGCTCAATTTTTCAAAGTTGAGGGACTAAGTAGCACTAAGTTGAAACTAACGTACTAACTCGCTTGAGTCAATAAAGTTGGAGGGCCACATGTGCATTTTGGCCATTTGTATAATATAGGCTAAGTCCACTAATATATTGTAAAATGAACTTTCATTGCAAAATTGGCTGTTCACAGATATTAAAGTATGTAAAAATTTTTACTTTTTTTAAAAAAAATTGTGAATAACTAAATTGGTACTTTTAAAGCAATTATTTTATTAAAATTTTTTAGTCATTTTGTAACTTAATAAAAAATATGTAAGGACGGAAATTAGGGACTACATTGTATTTTAAAGTGAATGTTAAAATGAAGGGCAATATTATGAATCAACTATAAAAATATACTAAAAATATATAGCGTTTCAAAGATTTTAGAATTGTACAAGAGTCTATTTATTACGAGGAAGTTAATCATGTCAGGTATGACATATGCATAGTATATGTTAAAATTAAAAAAATGATTAATGAATATGAATCTACAATGCTTATACTTTTCTTACCCATCAGATCAATGGCTTTTTTTTTTCTTTTGTAGGTTCTAGACTGTTTGTGATTACTTTTGAGTTTTGCCATGACTGAATAGTGAACGATCGACTTCCTTTGATATCAAACGACCATTTTTTTTTTCAAGAGAAAGTGAAGCATGTAGTTTTAAGTTTTTCTCTTTTCATGATCTTAAAAAAAGACCATAACGTTATACAAGTGGAAGACGTAAGCACTAGCACAGGGAAGTCACCATTTCATGCACAACAAGATATATTTTCTGGAGTTGGGGCCTGCTTGTTCACTGTTTCTGTGGATGAGTGAAGTAGCTAGCCTTTGATTCATAAGGAGCTCCAGACTTTGCTTTGTCCAAATTCATCAAGAGGTCCTTCACAAAAGGTGAATCTGATCCATGAGTTATTTTGAGAATATCAGCTGCCTTGGTCAGCAAGTTGACAGCTTCTTCTTTGTTCCCTTGTTTCCTGAAATAATGGGTAAAAATGGATTAAGGTTCAAAGCATAAAACCAAAAGCTTGGGACACCATCGACTCTAAAAGCCACCAGACAGGTAACCTGGTACGGAAGTTACTGGTAAAGGTTCTACATTGGGAACACATTCTTATATATTTTTACTCCACATGAAAACATGAGAAGTATGTGAACACATGTGGCGAGTGCTTCAGTACTTGCACGTCTGCTCCCACAGGTTTCATTTACAGAAAGCAGCAAAAGTTGGAAGTCTTATAGTTTTCTAATGTCATGCTATTGAAAAAAAAAATCTACAGGGCCAACCATTATCTGTATTGGCAGTTCCTGAAACGAGGGGAAAAAGAAGTCTGGAAACTCCAGCAGCAAAGACATATCAAAACAGCCAAAAAGGTCTGACCAATTCAAAAGAACTCCATTATAGAGTTGGCTGTGAAAACAAATTGATAAAGGATGAGAAATTGTTCTAACCATTCAAGTTTCCCACATGTATAATACCGCAGTCCAAGAAAAGGATGGAATCCCGGATATCCCCCTGGTGGAAAAGAAAATATGAGAAGTCATTCCAGATGAAAGGTCAGGATATTAGACGAATTAGTGTGAGCAATAAAGTTGAGGGAAATTTATCATATCAATGCTCAAATTTTTATTGTCATGCACAAATTAGCATTACTTCAGAGTTCAACGATCATTTCAGTAATTCTTCTGACTAACTAGGTCAGTGGTCTATTGCATCTCAATTCATGACTACCTCCTATGATGGATTAAAGTGCAATATAATCATCCCAGCTAATTCTATCTTCCTACCAAACATTTATGTACAATAACAGTTTCAAAATATGGAGAAATTTAACATAAAACCAGACGTACTTTCATAAACCGGCACTGTCAACCTGCAATATGCCAGAGCTTCTTCTGTTTGCCCGCTTCTCATATAATGCTGAAGATAGATGATAGTAAGATTTCAATCAAGTGTGATTATCAGTCCGCAACATCAGGAATTATGGTTAAATAACAAGAACTCAATTCTCAAATCACAATACCTCTTTTGATCAAACAACAAAAACTTTAGCTAGTTAAGAGAAAGCCACATTTCAGACAAAGCATATCTTATACCATGACCAGTTTGCCAATCTACCTGCATAATTCCATCTCGAATCTGCATCAAGTGGAATGACTTAGGATGGCAAAATTTCATTACACCTTCCTCAATTTTCTTAGCAATGGAGATAACTTCCTTGATATCTGGAGATTGTCAGCGGCAACAATATTTTAAAATGTAATTAATGACTATTGGCTTCAGTAATAGATGAGAGAACGTGTGATGACAGTACAATAGCTTGTGAGACAGGAAAAAATATTGGAAGATATCATGCAAAAATGCATAACAAATCCACACTTTCCATGTTTCACAAGTAATATGTAATCACTACTTTGCATAATTGAAAAAGAGGATACTGCCAGAAGCTTGGGCCGAGCAATGCTTCACATCAAGCGAAAACAAGTGGTCAAGAAATTTGGAATCTTTGTAAGTTCTTGCACGTCCACATCGGTTGCACACAGCAGCTGGAACAGAATGAAAGCAGAATAAATTACCTTGATGTCATTTGATAAAAGTTTGAAATCAGAAATTCATACCTTGTTCTTGGCCAATATAGCCATCACATCTCTCATCCTTGCAGCGTATAGCACTCCAGCTTTCATCAGCATAAACATTAGGATAACGACAGCGAGGACAAGAGCAAGTGAAAAAGAACTTGTCCTTGAGCAAATCTTCTGAGCGAATACTGCGAGTAGTGTCTCTATAGCTTATCAATACCTACTAACATCCAAACCAAATAATAGCAATAAGACTTGGAAGGACAAAGTTAAGCCAAGGATGAAAGAAAGAAATCAATGATTTAACATGAGTAAATTAAATTTCATCATCCATCATCTGAATCTTTTGTTACTTCTTCCATTCCATATTGTTCAACACTTTTTTTTTTTAAACCTTTTTAAGTTATAGTTGACTCAAAGTTTTCTTATATTAATTGTTGTTGAAAAAAATAATACTTAGAAACTACAAGATTTCAGCTGACATTGGCAAACATTCTTGCATATTGATATATGATATACAAAAAGATAAAACAAGTCAAACTCAATTTTCAAGAGTCAAAAAGAAACAAGCATTATCAGAGAGAGGTAGTGTTGAGAATCTAAGAAACTGAAATAGAAATTGGGCCTCAAAATTTTTTCAGAGGTGCTCGAAAAAGCTCCCAAGCCGAATCACAACTCAGACTTTTGATCAGAAACAGACACTGAAAGCAAGTGCACACATTACCTCAGCACCTTTGGATATATCACACACCGAACGAATGACAGCCACTCTTCCTTCAAATACCAAAACAGCATTTGGCAAGCAGCTAGAGAACCAGAGTTATTCAGCACATCAGTAGCAAAACATGAACTAAAGCAGATCATTCAGTCATTCTAGAATCTAGCTACCTGTGATTTATGATAGAAGTCACAGGATATAGTCCAGTACCGAGACGTTTCATTTCCCAATCACAAATGGCATGAGCATTGCATGCAAGCTGCATGAAGCAAAAGACTTTTTGAGTTCAGAGGATGAATAGAATGTCAGTGTTCAGAGTGGGATCCAACACAACTGGAAATTGTCACATATAGGGTAAAAAATATTAAAATTCAATATGAGAATTCACAGAAGATTGCCTGCCTTCCTTACCTTTCTTTCTATATAAAAAAATGTTTTAGAATTGTGTAGCTTAACCCTAGGTCTCTCTGACAGTAACACATGAAGGAACCATCCAAGTAACCTTAGATCTTTTATACAACCTTTACAGAAATAGAAATATTCAGCCGAAGATCCCAACCTTAGTAAAGATGGTAAGAGTACTGCTCTTCCACCCTAAGGTCCAGGTGATCTTTTCTCCATTGCCCATAACCCACATCTCATGTTCCAAAGAAAAAAATAGGTAACATATCTCCACATGCATGAGTTTCCTAAGGACACTATATGCTTAGTTTCTCTGTCAAAAATACCTTAGAAAAGTTCTCCACTATTTCTTCTACATTTGTCTCAGACCATGGAAGCATCAGCTTTACAATTTCAGCCTTCTTTGAGTATAAAGCCAACTTTTTTGCACTGATGTCAGATAAATCTTTAGATGGTATAGGTAACCATGCACATAGTTGCAATAGGAAACTAAATTAATTAAGTAAAACAACATAATTGTTCTTGATCACAAGAAGGATACGAGTCATCATAATCTCCACCAAGTTGTAGTTATCACTAGCAGTCGAAGAAATAACCTGAAAGAATGTAAAAAGGATATAAAAGTAAAAATGCATGCTTGATAAGAGAAAGGAGAACATAAATTACAATCACAATATGGCTATTGCAAGTGGTAAGTTCTTCTATTCATAGCAAGGAAATAGAATGATTTGATAAATAGCACATTGAATATTGTCGGAGGTAATTGCTGAGAAGCCTGGTAGACCCATCAGCTATAAAGACCATAAAAAGGAATTCACCTTCTCCATTTGTAACTTCCGCCGGATGTACAGTTTCACCATCAAGCGAATTCTAGGTCTCATGAACTTTTTCAAATCATTTGTCAGCATTGAGAGAGCTTTGCATTCCAGTCGATGAACCTTCCACTCCTGCTTCTGCAAATTGTTGAGCTCATAGTAATTAATTCAAAAGCCTGAATAAGACCATTTATTTCCATAAAACTATATATTCTTTCAATAGAGCATCAAAAATTATGAAACATTCCAAGCTAGTATACCTTTCTTTCCTTTCCCCTTTAGACAAAGAAAGTCCAAAAGGCAACACGAACACTTTAGGAGTGCCATTGTTCTATGTACCAAATTTCTACGAATTTCTGCTGGGGTTTTAAAGTTCTTCATGATTTATAATGAACATGAGCAATGATTTTCGTGAAAAATACATCAAGAACATTTAAGAATCGTAGCATACTACCTGACACATGCTGCTGCAGTACCACACAACCTGACAGGCAGAACATTTCATAAGCCCACTTGACTTGAAACAGCCATGACACACTTTGTCAGAACAGTAGCCTTTAGGTACACAGGCGTAAGGTTCTTCCTTCAGAATCACTTCTCCTGGGTTGCAAATTACAGGTGAATCAAAATGCAGCTCAACCATTATAAAGATTAAATCAATAAAATCCAAAGCAGGCAAAACTGGACAATCTTGATAAATTCAGGCTGTAGCTATAAGTCTGCCAAACAATTTCTTATTTTCTATTCTGCTGAAGCACAAAAGAAGGAAGAGCTAATATATGCCATATCCTCGCATGACACCATTCTAGCCCATCTCTTTTTCTTACTTCCATTTTTTTTCAAGCAAAATAAACCGTCAGAGCTGACATTACAATGGAAAACTGGCCAGGAAATTGGGAAAAGGACGGGGAAAGAACAGGAACAAACAGAATGAAAGTTGACATTCTAGTTTAATTTCCCTTGTATGCTAAGGTTCTTTCTTAACAAGCACAAAAAGAACCATCCAGAGCCAATTTTCGTGGCAGAAAAAGAAAATGGCGCTTTTAAGTTTTGTTTTTCGTTTCTTTTATCAACTCTCCAAAATCTTAGCTTTCTACCACAGAAGTTTCCACAGCCAGCAATTTCCTAAAAGCGGATCACTCCTCTTCAAAACCCTAAATTTTGAGCTCTCATTTCCAGGAAGCGAACAGCGTTTTAAAGTTTGCAGTTTTAGGACAGTCAAAATCAAAAGAAATAGACTTCGAAGTCTACTAAAGAAGTCTGAAGAGTGAAAAGGACGTCCAGCGAGAGGAAAAACCTGGAGAGAAATCTTTAGCCGCAGCGAGACAACGGCCCTTCATGGGGTCCAAAGAAACGGTCAAGCCTTGGGGCTGAAGAAAACGCTTCAGCTCCTCCATTGTTGAAGAGAAACCTCTGTTTTTGTTCTCTGGCACTGTGCCCTGTTCACTGTATACTGCTTCCAAGGGAAGCTGGAAAAGAAGCTGTGAAGTCCACGCTTCAGCCCACTACTCTTGACAGTTGACACGTTTCCGACTTCCTCGGCCCTGTAATCGTTTTGTTTTTCAATATCGAAAATTGTCATTAAAATTCGCCTCATGTTTTATGAAGTTTGCTAAAATTCTCTTGGCCTGAAACCTCTTTTGCCTTGAGCTTTACCAACTTTAATCTCTAATCCCTTGGCTTCTAACTCGAATTCACTTACCCCTCAAATTTTATAAAATTGATATCATTTACCTCTAAAGCTCCACTTAAATAAAACAAAAATGAGTCATTCATTAATATGAGAACTAAAATAAAGATGAAAGAAAGAATAAAGAGTTAACTAACCATTTTCCGCTCATAAAGCTTTAGTTCTACCATTTTAAATAGAAAATAAAAGTTGATGTATGGCCTAAAAAAAAATAACTTAAGTCATTTTACCCCTAAAGAAAATAACAATGTAGCTTATAGCATTGTTTTTTTTTGTTTGTTTCACAGATTGCTTTAAGTTACGTCATACCTTGAAGAATCAGTTTAATTGATGCTCATCATAAAGGATATTTTAGGATGATGGGAAGGGTCTCGAAGATCTTGACTGCTCTGTTCGAGACAAGAAATCTCTTTTATTTTCTATTCAAAATGACAAAAACTATGGCTTTATGTGGGGTAAAAGGTTAGTTAGCCCTTCATCTTTTCATTTATATTAGTTTTAGTTGCCATGTAATCTAAAGAGCCATTTTTTATTTCATTTAAGTGAAACGAGGGTAAAAGGTACTAATTTGTAAAATTTGAAAGACAAGTGAGATCAAATCAAAATCCAGGAGGTAAAAAGTCCAAGTTGGCAAAGTTCAGAATTCACAAGGGCTTTAGTCCCATTAGCCTTGAAACCCATGAATCCAAGTCCAGTCATATTACAAAAAAAAACTTATAGTAAGCTTGTGGTTTAATCTAGCATACAATTTGTTTGTTTTTTTTCCTAAAAAAATACACTTTTTCCTTTATTTTTTCTACATTATTTAATAATAAATTATAAAATCTTAATTTAAACTGCATGATAATTATTTTTCAATAATTTCAATTTCTTCAAAAATTTTTTACAATTAATAGACATTTTAAATTATCAATTTTTCTTATTTGAAAATGCATTTTCTTCCCAATAAATTCAAATTAGTATATTTTAAATATCAATTAATTGTAAAAAAATATTAAAATTTTTGAAATTATTGAAACATTGTTACAAAAAATTGTAAGCTTTTGAAAATGGAGAGGAAAATGTAGGTTAGGCTAAACCACATAGGTGTTTCTGTAATTTTCCTCCATATTATATATGCTTATAAGCTTGTTATTTGAGCAAAGACTTCAAATGTGTCTCTTGTTAGATGAGTAGCAATATAACAATGCCCAAATAGTCTATCAAATTATTTTTTATATAATACGATGGTGGAATTCAAATGTCATTCAATTAATGGGGTTATTCATGTTTGGCTCATAAGAGTCTTGGCTTTTTAAGAAGATCTTCACGAGGGGAGCATCCACGCTCTTGGCCTTGTAACATTCATTTGAATCATGATTAATAGTATGGCATTCACTCATCTTTCAAAACAAAGATGTTGGCCCAAGTACAATCAAGAGGGGTGAATTGGTTATATTAAAAACTTTAGTAAAATCAAATTTTACAACTAAATTTACTTAACCAAAAATCAAGAACAAACTAAGCAAGTATAAGGAAAATATAAAGCAAAACATAAAGAGAAACAAGGAAAGAGTGCACCGGGATTTATAGAGGTTCAACTTCACCAACCGGAGTCTACGTCCTTTCCTTAAGCTTGTCCACTTGAGACTTCCTCCACTATCTCTTGATCAATATTACAATGGTGTTTTCTTCAAGGTTCACACCCACTCAATCTTTAGTTTTCTCCAAAACTCACTAGAAACCACTCCCTAGTTTTCTTCAAGGCTCACTATAAACCACTCCACACTCAAGAGATTCTAAGACTTGAAATGTTTACAAACTCACAAGCTCACACAATAACACTCAAGCTAGATATACAAGTGAAAGCACAAGTTCTTGGCAAATATCAAGTTTGAGCTCTTTGATGATGGATTCTCTTTCTAGTTGCCAAGAATTATCTCCAAGGTGTTTTTCCTTGTATTTATGCTCATTTGGGAGCCAAAGAGATGTTGAAGAACCGTTGAAATGATCAGAGAAGTCTCATTGAAATCTGGTGAACGTTGTTGTCAATTTTGGCAGGAAATTGCGTCTGTCGCCCAGTTTCACCTGAGTGAAATATTTTCATTCGGTTGAAAATTCTATCTGATAACATAATCCAAGGTTTGACCTTCAACGGCTATATTGGTAATTAATGAGCTGTCAGCACTTTATACACGTGGAAATCTGACGTGATATGAATTTATAATTAATTTTCAAAGATTTTTTGAACCGGAAAATCACACCCAAGTCTGGAATCAATGTTTCACCCGATTGAAAAAATTTTCACTCGAGTGCTTTCCTGTTTCAGAACCAAAATACTCTTGGGTTCGAAAAATCGCTCTAGTTTCACTCAGTTGAAAAAATTTCACTCGAGTATTTTTCTATTCCAGAACCAAAATACTCTCGGGTTCGAAAAATCACTCCAGTTTCACCCAGTTGAAAAAATTTCACTTGAATGGTTGTCTTATCCAGAAGTAAAATGCTATCGGGTTTGAAAACTGATTCCAGTTTTAACACGTTGAAATATTTTCACCCTGTTGAAACTGTAGCTCCAGGATTTTCTTACCTCCAAACTTTCAAACTTCAATGAATTTTTCTCCAAAAGGATTTCTTCCTTCACAAGCAATGCTTGAATCAACATAAATACTTCAAATATACTTATGAAATAATTTTCCTTCAAAAGATCAAAACTTTATCAATAAAAGACCAATGTATAAATCTTTAGGTAAAGCTTTGAAACACATAAAATAAATATGTTTTGTTATCATCAAAATCAAATAAAATATGAGTCATGAATAGAACAAATCCAACAATCTCCCCCTTTTTTATGATGACAAAACAACCTTTCAAAAGACATATATAATATATAAACAACAAGCATGAATAGTGATTCTCCCTCATTCATTAAATATTCTTCAATTTTATCTCTCCCTTTTTTTTTCATAATAAAAAAGATATATAGATCATCAAAACAAATCGTGATAAATTATTAATATTAAAACATACAATAAGCTTCCCCTTAATCAAAGCATATAAAAAATTTCTCCCCTTTCTAAATCAACAAAATAGCCAAGTATCAACTAATAGGATAACAACATTATTAATATAAGATCATATCATCAAAAATATTGAAACAAATCCACAATGATCATGGTAATATCTAACATGTCATATATCTTCTAAGAACAATGAATAACTCATATATGCTCATCAAACAACATATCAAAATCAAATAACACAATGTATCAATAGTCACCATTAACTAATAAAAATTAACAATGTTACCACAAATGAACTTTGTCTCAAGCATTTGCCATTGAACTTCAAATCCCCAATTTCTTGGTGCATAGAGCTTCATGTATATACTTATAATTTTTGCTCCATACTTTAGTACCCTACAACAAATCTCAAATTTTGATCTTAGGTACCCAAATCTCTTTGGGTCCATGAGAGTTAGCTCCAACTGTTATGGACCTCCTAGTAGTCAGCACTCCCGAAAGAGGTAAAATTTTCTAAATTAAGTTTAGAACTTTAATTTCAACTTTACAAAGCTAGAATAAATGAGTTACAAAAATTCACTAAGTTCCAAGGAGGTTTAAGCACTAGATGAGGAGCAAGGGCAAAATGGTAATTTTGCATCCTGAGTAACCGGGCAGGGTCCCCAGTGTTTTAAGTTAAGTTTTGTAACTTAACCTTTAACCTTAACTCAAACTTGAAACAATAACAAGAATTAATCAAGAAATGAACATGTGTTAAAAGATGGGGGTTTATGTGTTTAAGGGTTGTAACTTGGATGGCTTAAGGGGTTGAGTGAGGGTTTAAGAAGGGAAAGGTGGCTAATGGCTACCATAACCACGTTTTCCCCTCTCAAGCACTCATTTATCTCTCAATTCAAGCTAGAAATCAAGTGATCTTGATTCCTAGAGTTGCCATCCAAGGATACCAACCAAGAGGAATTTGTTTTAAGCTAGAAAACAAGGTTTGGAGGCTTGGAAGCATGATTTCTCTACTCCCCTGTTTTTGATACGTGGTAAGCATGGTGTTCTTGGTTAATTCTATGTTATTTGAGTGATTTGAGGCTTGGGTTTTGGTTAGAGAGGAAGATTGTGATGTTTGGTACTTTGGTTTTGATTGGAACTTAGGTGAGGATTTCTTGCACTTGGTTGCTTGAAAAGAGGAGTGATTCTAGCTTGTATCTTGGAGTTGAGGTAAGGGAGTAGTGTTTTTAAGCTTGAACAATGCTTGTGGCTTGAGTTTGTTGTAAAAAATTGATTGAAATTAGCCATAGCATTGAGTATGAGTTTTGGTTGAATTGTGGTGAACTATGAGGTTTGAGGAAGATTTGATGATGTTATAAAGCATCATTAATGGCATTGTAATAGTTGGTTATGTTCCTTGCAACATGAACTAAGTGTGTGTGTGAAGTTTGGTGGCTTTTTATGCATGTTTGATATGTGTACTAAGTAGCCAAAGATCATAGCAGCAAAATGCGTGCCAATTCTGCAGTTTCGTAGATTGGCGACACGTCACCAAGAGTTACCCATAATTGGCGATGCGTCGCCAATTGGAAAAAGGTTCACAGAACGTCGACAACTGTGGCGACGTGTCGCCAAGACAGCATTGGAGACCCGATTTTGTTTTTAGCATAACTTTTCACTCGGGTGTCCGATTAAGGTGATTCAAAGTTCCACACGAAGCTAAGAGGGAGTACTATCACTTACATGTTTTAGAAACATCTAAAATTCCCCATATTTAAATTTGTTTTGAATCAAAGTGAGGATAATTTTTAAAGGTAGAATTTTGCACATTTTGCTAGGATGATTGAGGTGAGTCCCAAGGAGGTCCTTTGGGTACCTTGGCACTCAAGTATGCCGGGGGTACTTCGAGACTTCCTGAAGTCCCTCGAGAAGTGGGAGTTTCCTTAAGTTTTGAAAAGTTTTGAGGTTACTTGTCGAGTAAGCAAAGAAACTAAGTTGCAAGCGAATATAACCAAGTGTCATGAGCTTGAGGTGTAAGTTTTAGAACCCTTGGCAACTTGGCAGTGTTGGAAATCACAGGGTTGTAAGGAGAGGCTTCAAATGCACCGAGGTTATGAAGTTTAATAACCTAGTTACATAGTTCTCACCACAATTCCCCTACACAACAAAGTTAAGGAGAGGTTATATAATAAGTCAGGCGTAAGCTAAGGCTTACGAGGCACAAGTCAAGAGCTAGACTTGTGAGCATAGAGTGATGCTCGTGAGAAAGTAATAAAATTATGTGAAGAGTGGTCTTTCGGGATCCGAGCATGCATATCCATATATTTACATATATGAGAGGTCCCTTACACTGTGAGAGTTAGCAGAGAGTATGCATGAGTTATTTCATATCTGTCCACAGTTTTACTGTTGGTACATGAGGTTACCCTTTGCTGAGAATCTTGGATTCTTACCCTTACTGTTTTGTTGTGCAGATACAGAAGGAGTTGGGCCGAGTGATCGTTGAGGGTTACTCTGGTAGTAGTTTTTGGTGCACAGGTAGAATACCTGAGTTTTGATGATTCTAGTACTTATTGTTTGGATGCTTGTTGGTTTTGCATAGTACTAACTAAATTGCTCATTGGTTACAGAGCCTAGTGCACATTGGACATAGTCAGGCATAGCTAGGCCTAGTTGGATCCAGAGGAGTCTCTAAAGCTCGCCACTGGGATTCACATCCAAGGTGGGAGTTAGTATGAAAAGATCTCAGTAGAGGATTTTGTATGTGTACATAGTACTCTAGTTGCCTCCTTAGTTATGAAATGAAGAGTCATGGACTCGAGAATTGCTTTCTGGGTGGGGGCATTAGCTACTATATGTATGAATGCTCACGCATGTTGCTATGTGTAATTAACTCATATAAATGTTGATTTGTATGCTTTGACTGCTCTACTTGTTTTATATGAAAATTATGGCCACATTAACATTTTATGGTTTTAAATAACCCGTCAAAGCATAAAGAGCATGCATATTGCATATTCTAGGATAATCAACTAGTGACATGGATTTAATCCGCGCATATATCAATGAGTACCAACTGCAATCCGCCGTGAAACCAAGTTCTCACAGGTGTCCTGGGCATGGGCCAAGGACGGCCATGTCAGTTTTTGGTATCAGAGCCAGGTTTTCATTTCATAAGTTTTAGAGGCTAAGACTGAGATCTAGGTTGAATGTCCATGTGCTAGGAAAGTTAGTGCTGACCAACATCTGGGGAATGTTGTCTGGCTTTGGTTGCGGGTTGCTATGGTTGACACTAGGTCTGGAGGTGTAAGGGGAACTAGGGAACCTGGAGAAGGTTCTAGTGACCCAGTAATGGCAAGGCTAGATGAGATGTCCAGAGTATTATAGGGGTTAATGAGGTCCAGGAAGGAAATGATCCATATCAGGGTCAGGAGAGGCATGCTGAACCACAACAGATGCCTAGAGCTCATGAGTAAAGAAATCAAGTTCATGAAGAGGTAGTGGAACCAGAGGTGATAGAGGCCCCAAAGAGGGGAGATACTCCACATCAGATGAAGCTATTAGAGAAATTTAAGGCCGTTGATCCACCTAGCTTTGATGGGACAGGTGATCCCGATAGAGCAGAGGACTGGTTATCCAGGATGAACAGGTTGTTCTCCTGTGGAGGCTACGAGTCTGAGCAGAGGATGATTTTGGTGCCTTTCTTTCTGAGAGGAAGGGCTAGTTTATGGTGGGATGATGTTATGGAAATGCTTAGGGAAAGTAATGGTACCAGACCAGAGCATAAACAGAAGGTGCTTAAATGGTCTGACTTTGAGAAGAAGTTCAGACTGGAGTATGTCAGTGAAGCTGTATAGGATCAGAAAAGGGTTCAATTTGAGAACTTAGTGCAGGGAAAAATGTATGTAAGAGAATATGAGCAGCGCTTTAATTCACTTATTCGCTATGCTCCTTACATGGGGGGTAATGATGAGTTGAAGGCTAAGAAGTTTTGTCAAGGTTTGAAACCAGTGTTCAGAAGGTACATGGCGACAGTGGATGTTAAGAACTATCGCCAGGTTGTTCAGAAAGCATTGACCTTAGAGTGGGAGTTTGATGACTCTAGAACATCGACCAAAAAGATGGAGGTTGGGTCATCCACCCAAGGAAAGAGTGGTGGAAAGAGACCAATGGTTGAGAACCAAGGTCCATCCAAGAGGATTAAGTCCAGGATGTGTCCTAGATGCAAATGGTTTCATGTTGGGAAACCGTGCACTGTGGGGACAGATATCTGTAATATCTGTGGCCAAAGAGGACATTGGGCGAGCGAATGCCCCAGGGCTCAACTGATGCAGGGTCCGCCCAGGAACTTACCCCCTGTACCACTTGCCATAAGAAACTGACCTGGTGTAGCCGCAGTAGTAGTTCCGCCGAGGGTATTTACCCTGGCGAGTCAGATCACCAGAAAGCCAGTTGCCGTTCAAGATATGTTTACTTTTCAGAACGGTAGTGTTAGAGTGCTTTTTGATACAGGAGCTACTCTTTCAGTGATATCTTCTGCCTTGGTAGATAAGTGTAAATTGCAGTGAGAAATCTCAGATGAGTTAAGACTCATCAGGAATGCAGGGAGAGGTTTTATTATAACCAATGAAGTGGTTACTAGGTATCCCTTGTAGTTAGGGGACCATGATTTCTGCTGTGAGTTGTGGGTAATAGAACTGAGGTCTTATGACCTAGTGTTGGGAATGGATTGGCTAAGTAAACATAAGGTGCAAATTAACTGTGCGAATCACTCAATCAACATAACTGATGCTCTGGGAGCTAGAGTGACTTGCACAGGAGGTTTAGCATCTAGTGCTAAGAGTTTGCACATTAGAATTATGGATACCATCCCCGTGGTTATGGAGGAGGAGTATTACTCATTGAATGGGGTGGCCATAGATGAGGAACTTAAAAAGATTCCAGTAGCCAATCAGTTTCCTGAGGTGTTTCCAGATAGGGGTTCACATCCAATGTGGGAGTTAGTATGAAAAGATCTCAGTAGAGGATTTTGTATGTGTACATAGTACTCTAGTTGCCTCCTTAGTTATGAAATGAAGAGTCATGGACTCGAGGATTGCTTTCTGGGTGGGGGCATTAGCTACAATATGTATGAATGCTCATGCATGTTGCTATGTGTAGTTAACTCATATAAAGGTTGATTTGTATGCTTTGACTGCTTTACTTGTTTTATATGAAAAATTGTGGCCATATTAACATTTTATGGTTTTAAATAACCCGTCAAAGCATAAAGAGCATGCATATTGCATATTCTAGGATAATCAACTAGTGACATGGATTTAATCCGCGCACATATCAATGAGTACCAACTGCAATCCGTAGTGAGACCAAGTTCTCACAGGTGTCCTGGGCAGGGGCCAGGGACGGCCGTGTCACCAACAATGTTGGTTTCTTTAGGAACCCATACCAATTTATATCCCAAAGGAACTTTTCCTTTTCTAACCATGCATTTATAAGAATAATGATTTTTCTACCACAAGTATGACATATTACAATTGAACTATATGAGGATGTAGATGCATCAACAAATCTATTCCCAAATTTTCTTTCCTTCATCAAGGGATTAAAACTTATTCCCGCTTTGTCATAAACTCCTTTTTGAATATCAAGTAACAAATCAAGGTTTTCTTTTCCTTTAACAAATTTAGACAAAGATTGGGTAAGATCAAGTTTATCCTTTTTTAATTCATCTATTTCTTGTCTCAAAAATAAACTAATATCTAAGTTCTCATTCTTTAAATCATCTATTTCATTTGTTAAAGAAGCATTTACAACCTTCAATTCATCAACCTTTTCGACAAGTCTTTTTGAATTTTTAAAAAGCTCATGAAATGTATCTAATAATTCTTCATACGAACAACTAGATGAGCATGATGAGGATGATGATGTGTTACTAGAATAAGTACTTGTTACCTCATTTTCTTCTTTTGCCATGAGACATAAGTTTGGGTAGCTTTGATTTGAAAAAACTTCATCTTCTTCAATCATCAAGCAAAGATTGGCTTGATCACTTATGTCATTTGATGATGATGAGCTTTCACTATAGGATGAGCAACTATCACTCCAAGCCACCACAGCTTTAAGTTTCTTCTTTCCTCTCTTGGGATTTTGTGCTTTTTTGGCTTGTTCAATGGACAATCAAATTGTAGATGTCCAAGCTCCTTACACTTGTAGCAAGTGATCTCATTCTTTTTGCCTCTAGAACCCTTATTCTTCGACCTCTTGAAAATTTTCTTGAACTTCTTGGTCAAGATTATTACATTATCCGAATCATCTTCATTTGAAGAAGATGAAGATGAATCACCTTCTTTAACTTTGAAGTTCTTTAACTTGTTCTTGTTGTTGAGCCTTTCTTCGTCTTGCTCCTTCATCTCATATGTTAATAATTTCCCAAATAGCTCATCAATGTGCATGGTCTTAATGCTTCCACCTTCATTAATAGCTTCAATTATACTTTTCCATGAAGAAGGCAAGCTCCACAAGATTTTTCTCACCAACTTCTCATTTGTATATTTCTTTCCAAGCAACTTGAGTGGTGTAAGAATTTCATTAAACATTTTGAACATATCTTGAATGCTCTCTCTTGGCTCCATGGTGAAAAGTTCATATGCTCTAACTAGCATATGTATCTTGATGTCCTTGATTTGTGAAGTTCCTTCATCTGTCATCAATAACTTGTTCTATATTTCCTTAGCATCATTACAAGAAGATACTAAATTGAACACATCAGGGGTTAGTGCACAATATATAATATTCATAGCTCTAGCATTCATAGTGCACATAACATCATCATCCAATTTAAATTCTTTTGAATCTTTTTGTACTTATTTACCATCAACTACTTTTAAAGGAATATTATGACCATCTTTGATAATTCTCCATAAAGCATAATCAATAGCTTTAATATGAATCTCCATCCTAGTTTTCCACCAATTAAAATTTGTAGAATCAAACAATTGTGGCCTAGATATGCTTTGCTCCTCAAGATGCATAAAACTAGTAGTTGCCATAGATCTTTTGATTTTGAAACTGTAAGGTTTTGAAAGCAAAAATCACTAAGCTCTGATACCAATTGTTGGCCCAAGTACAACCAAGAGGGGGTGAATTGGTTGTATTAAAAACTTTAGCAAAATCAAATTTTACAACTAAATTTACTTAACAAAAAATCAAGAACAACTAGGCAAGTATAAGGAAAATATAAAGCAAAATATAAAGAGAGACAAGGAAAGAATGCATCGGGATTTATAGAGGTTCAACTTCACCAACCCGAGTCTACGTCCTCTCCTTAAGCTTGCCCACTTGAGATTTGCTCCACTATCTCTTGATCAAGATTACAATGGTGTTTTCTTCAAGGTTCACGCCTAACCAATCTCTAGTTTTATCCAAAACTCACTAGAAACCACTCCCTAGTTTTCTTCAAGACTCACTAGAAACCACTCCACACTCAAGAGATTCTAAGACTTGAAATGTTTACAAACTCACAAGCTCACACAATAGCACTCAAGCTAGATATACAAGTGAAAACACAAGTTTTTGGCAAATATCAAGTTTGAGCTATTTGATGATGGATTCTCTTTTCTAGTTGCCAATAATTATCTCCAAGGTGTTTCTCCGTGTATTTATACTCATTTGGGGGCCAAAGAGAAGTTGAAGAACCCTTGGAATGATCAGAAAAGTCCCATTGAAATCTGGTGAACGTTGTTGTCAATTTTGGCAAGAAATCGCGTCTGTCACCCAGTTTTCACCCAGGTGAAATATTTTCACTCGGTTGAAAATTCTGTCTGATAACATAATCCAAGATTTGACCTCCAATGGCTATATTGGTAATTAATGAGCTGTCAGCACTTTATACACGTGAAAATCTGACGTAACATGAATTTATAATTAATTTTTAAAGATTTTTCGAATCGGAAAATCACGCGCAAGTCTGGAATCAACGTTTCACCCGGTTGAAAAATTTTTACTCGAGTGTTTTCCTGTTCCAGAATCAAAATACTCTCGGGTTCGAAAAATTGCTCCAATTTCACCGAATTGAAAAAATTTCACTCGAGTATTTTTCTGTTCCAGAACCAAAATACTCTCGAGTATTTTTCTGTTCCAGAACCAAAATACTCTCGGGTTCAAAAAATCACTCCAGTTTCACCCGGTTGAAAAAATTTCACTCGAATGATTTTCTTGTCCAGAAGTAAAATGCTCTCAGGTTTATAAACTGACTAAAACATTTTCACCCTGTTGAAACTGTAGCTGCAGAATTTTCTTACTTCCAAACTTTCAAACTTTAATGAATTTTTCTCCAAAAGGATTTCTTCCTTTACAAGCAATGCTTGAATCAATATAAATACTTCAAATATACTTATGAAATAATTTTCCTTCCAAAGATTAAAACTTTATCAATAAAAGACTAATGTATAAATCTTTAGGTAAAGCTTTGAAATACATAAAACAAATATGTTTTGTTATCATCAAAATCAAATACATGTGAGCCATGAATGGAACAAATCCAACAAAAGAAAATTATAGAACAAGTATATTATTACTTTTTAAAAAAATTTAAAAAACTCACAAGAGCAACAATACAAAAAGTTTCCCTTTTGGGTACTCTAATTAACGATATCAGCAAACAAATAGAAAATAGGTGACACCACCTGCATATCAGCCATCAAGAGAAAGAAGCAATCCTTCTCTCAGACCAATTAAGTAATTCTGCCTGAAGCACCTCAGACTGACCGAAATAGGCCACATAGGAAGCTATCCAATTACCACAACTATCCTGAAGTAATCTTCCAGCGGCTACGACACCTTCTCCACTCACCGAACTATCTGTATTATATTAAGCTTCATGCACTGATGAGGAGGCGGGACTGACCAATCTATCTGTTTTAGTAACCAAAGAAAAAGAAGGGCCCAAAACTTCAGCTATCTCCTTCGCATCCTTACAAACCTTCCTGAGGATGGTACCAAGCCTCTCAACCGGATGCTCAAAACGTCCTATATTGCGAGCCTCCAACAGATGCCAAAGAGCTAAAATAAAAGACATTGACCAAGGAACCTTATCAGATCCTAGCTTCGAACTTCGATAGTTTTGAGATAGCCAATCATCCCATGGTTGGGTTAGGAAGAAGGCAAGCTCGGCCACAGAGATTACAAGGGCCCAAAAAATCAGCTGTAACTGACAAGGATGAACTATATGGTTTAAGTTCCTCAATCCCAAAAAAAGGAGAGGTAGAACATTCTACAGGTGCTGTAATGCCTTTCATGTTTAATCGGACACCAGAAAAAGCTTATTGTGGAGCACCAGCCACGAAAGGACTTTAATTTTCTCAAAGATCCAAATATGCCACAACCAACTCCAATCCGCGGTAGACTCACGAAGGCCTTCACTCCGAAGAGGTGAAGACAAATATCCTAAGCGGAACTAAAAGTGATCAACTTTTCACATAACTCCTCTCGCCAGAACAAGCAATCATCAATACCTTCGGAACAAGTATGGTGTTGAAGTGATCTGCTGACACGTTTCTTTCAGAAGAAGATGTTAAAAACTAGCTATATATATTCCAGGGTATCCCATAAAATATATATAACATCTTTAACCTTAATATTGCACAACTCCCACCCAATGATGCCGTAAGTATTTAGTTTCAAGGGATCCAAACCCCCCAACGTATCCACAGCTAGCCATACCTGCCACCGATTAACGATATTCCTCCATGATGCACCTTCTTTAAAGACATCACAGCAGCCAAGCAAAGTTTCTCATGGTGTATGAGTCCAAGTTTTGCTTTTTATATTACATGAACGAGCTCCTCTTTGAATACTTGCTCTGGAAAATCTTGTTCCATAATGTATCCGCATTTGTCAGCATTTTTCAACCTGTATATTAGCAAGCGAAGCCTTGTTCATTAAAAAAGATTTCCAAAGGTCGAGACCTCCTAACTTCCTGGGCCAAAAAACTTTGCCCCACCCAACAGCAGACACCCTTTGTTTCTCATTAGTACTACCACATCACGACTCTTCAATCTCATCACAAACACCATTCGGGATACGAGTGGTGTGCATGGGGTAGGTTGGAACAGCCAGCAGAACTGACTGCACCAGTGTTCTTCTGTCTGCGAACGATAGCTAGCAACTTCTGTTTCCAGCTGGAAAATTTGTGCTAAAGCTTATATTTGAATAAGTGTTTTTGGTGACCCGTCCATGAATAGCTGAGACCCGCAAGTACCTAGCTACCCAAATCAGAAAGCACTGGGATGCCACAATGAGCAGAGTGCAGATCACTAAGAACTCCTAACCACTATTGAAATGTTAGGAGACAAGAAGAGACGGGAATTAGCTTCATTCGCCAACAAACCAGCTGACTTACAAGCAATCGTAGAAATAGCTCCAAGCGTTATTCGTCAGAAACTTTGGCAAAAAGCACTAAATCATTCGCAGAGAACAAGTGGGACACGTCAGGGCCAATCCTTCCAAACTTGAAAGGCCTCCATCCTCCTGCATTGTCTCTCTGTTGGATACTGATCTTCAAGGGAAAAAGAGAGAGTTAATACTGATATTTTTCTAATCTCATTAACTATTCAACTAATATAGAAAATATGCCTTAATTTTTACTTACGAGTTTTCAGATTTTAAAAGATGCACTTTCAGTTAGTGAGTTTATGAAATTTTTATTGAAGGAATCCAATGACCTGATGAACACAATTTTAAAACTTTATTATCCACCCCAAAGATCAAATGACCACTCGAAAATTTAAGCCTAACAATCTTACAAAATTTTCTAGATGATGCCCGGTGTCGCGCAAGTGTAAAAAACTTCAGGTTGCCTTAAATTCTCCTAAATGGGCTTAACAAATTAAACGGTACTGAGCTTAGAAGATTAGAAGGCCAAATACCCAATTAAACAATGACAAATGTACGAATTTGGCTAGAGGGAGGAGAATATAAAAATTGCAAGTTTTGTGTAGATCACTCTAATAAAGTGGTAAAAGAACATGGGTGGAGGTTCAAAGTTTGACTCTGACCTCCATAATTTTTCTATAAAATGTCACTCAATGCTGGTTTGAGTATTTTTTTATATCACAAAAAAATAGGTAATTTTCATTTTCCTTTAAATATATAGTACCCTAACTTTGTACCTTATAAAACTGCTTCTAATTATAAAAAGAAAATTATAAGTTCTCAATCGAGTTGACAAATTATTGCAGACGGACATGCTGGAAAGATTGCCATGAAATGACGTGGTGGTAAATTAGATCCAACGGGGTGATTAATCCTCAATCCTATAAATAGGCTACTGATTTATCTCAAGACTAATTTGTGTCTTCACCTGCACGTACCACCATCGTCATCGTGGAGTTAGGGTGACTTTGTGAACGGACTTTCTGAAGGGGTGGCCTGTGAACAAATTGGGTTGAACTCTATAAAGCATTTGTGCGTATGAAAGTTTTGATATGAAAGATCTGGTTAAATTGTACTGTTTGTTCCTAAACTATACTATCTATTGCAAATATGTTGTTTAACTAAGAAATATTACAAATCTAACAGTAAATTATCATTCGGTTGCATAATTTGTCATTTCATCTCATCCCCACCATCAGGTACCCATGGAAATATCATTTCACATCTTTAATTTTGTAAATTCTTTATGATTGGTCTCCAAATTTTAAAATTTATACTATGTGTAAAATGCATAAAAAGCTTCATTTTTTTTTTGTCATATTTAGGTCCTCTAGCTTTGTTTTGTCTTATTAAAGTTCGATAACTAACATTTTCCCCAAACACCTTCACAAGAACCCTGCTTGGATCCTCGAACCCATTCACTCACTCACATCCAAATTGTAGTTGTCCTCCACCTCCTGATAATCCATTTCCGTTGTCTTGCACCTTTGATCTCTTCACTAGAATGATGATGAGTCTTCTAAAAATAATAGGAAGCATCACCATGTTATATGGCAAAGTCGAGCCATCAACAATGGTAGGGATGTTTACAATCTAGGTTGATTCGGGTTTCATTTGGAATTGAACCAAACTAAACCTTGAGCAACTTTAAGCTTATGAAATTCAAACCAAACATATTAGAAGGGTGAACCTAATCAAAACCAAACTAAATTTGATTCGATAAGGTCAGTTCGGTTATGTTTGATAGGTTTTGCACGTTTTAAAAGTTATATTCACTATAGTGACTATGAGGCCATTTCTGACATTTCTGATATCAAGTTGTACGAAAGGCAGAATTTAGGGTCTAAGGTTGTAATTAATTGAAGGGTGATAGTATTAATTTTTGAAGTATGAGGAATGAAGTGACAAATTCAAAAAATTTGAAGGACTAGAATAGTTACTATGTTATATGTTTGGGTTATTTGGTTTTGTTCCGTTTGATCCGCTAGGGCGGACGCGAGAATTTCCCATTTTAACAACATAAAATCCAAACCAAATATAATATAAGAATCAGCTTTGCATTTCTTGAACCCAAATCAAAGCAAAACAAAAAATAAAACATGATCCTCATTGAATTCGGGGTTCGGTGAACAACTCTAGGCGGTGACATCATTGTCAAATAGATGGCCACAAAAATGGTGGAGCTCTCTTATTCACTTACATTAGCATTACAATTGTATGAGCCCGTGTGCTGGCCCATTTGATTAAGTACAGTTACCCATTGTTGGAATTAGGTGTTGGAAAGTTGTAGAATTAAGACATAATTTCAGGAAAATTTATCTAACCAAAGGAGAAGCAGTTTTTTTCATAGGGTTCTTGGGTAATTGAATGATGAAAATGTTAATTATTAGACTTTAATAAGACCAAGTGAAGCGAGGAAACCACAAAAATAAAAACTTATAGGACTATTGATGCATTTTACCCAAGCTTAATAGTTTGGTTATTACAAATTGTAAAAAAGTTACTAAAATTAAGAATGGAAAACGATATTTTCTCTAATGCCTAACAGAGAAGAAGAGACTGGAAAAATAGTTCGTGCAACCAAAAAATAGTTTAGGGGAAGATTTGTGACGTCTCTAAGTTTATAGATTTGCAACAAAAAAATGCGGTGCAATTTGGCCAAGATGAATTAGCGTAACGGTATGTTATTAGCTTTTTAAAATATCAAATCGTGTAAACAATTGGATGTTTATTATGCATGTTCTACTTTAAAATCACACTCTTCACTCTGTAGAAATAGAAAATTCATTTTATCAAATTACAGTTGTGAGTAACTTTATGTGAGAAACCAAAATATATGAATGAAGTAGTTAAGTTCCCTACGACCTCAATAAAATGAGAACACAACGATTATAATTAAGTGCACACACATTGAGAAGAACAAAAGTATGCGAGCAACGGACATTTGTGCATATATATGTTTTCAGTAAATATGGAAGATATATCTCTTAATTAACACTTCATTTTTATTTTTATTTTTATTTTATTTTTATATATGTGGTCGAATCGTGTTATTTTATTTATAATGCCCGGGCATGCACTAATTTGTTGTCACCAATCGCAATGAACAACAAGTTTGAGATGACTTGGGTTGTAGGTTCCGTGAAAACTGTTGTCTCTCTCTCTGTTCGTTTAATTTCACATTTTCCGTATGTTTCCTTGAAGTGATGAGTTTTCTTTTCTGCTTCTGCCTTAAAAAAAAGTGGTTGCTGATGAGAAGTGGCCGATATCATGGCAAATTATAAGGAGCAGGCTACAAGTATGATGAGAATAATAATTGGGTGATAGAAGCTAGCTTCCTGCCATGGAAGTTCTTACAGTTTGTTCCACCTCTTTTCCATCAACTCACATATCAAAAACCCGGAACACAACTCATTTCAAGCCGAAACTCATGAACCGCCAATTCAATAGCAAAAAGTGGAGGCGAATCAGCTGCGACCTTTCAGCGTCCATGTCCATGCCGGAAGTTGGCAAAAAGTTCGATTGGTACTCAAACTGGTACCCGTTAATGCCGGTGTGTGATCTGGACAAGAGAGTTCCCCAGGGTAAAAGAGTGTTGGGTCTCGACGTTGTGGTCTGGTGGGACAGAAGTGAGAATGCATGGAAGGTGTTTGATGATACTTGTCCCCATAGATTGGCTCCCTTGTCCCAGGGAAGGATTGATGAGAAAGGTAGATTGCAGTGTGTTTATCATGGTTGGTGCTTTGATGGCTCTGGCCATTGCCAGCTGATTCCTCAAGCTCCCCCAAACAGCATGCCGGTAAAGTTTGTAAAGTTTTAAAGTTGCTATCTGAAGTTGAGTTTAAACGGTTCGATTTTTACAGGTTCATACGTTCAGGAAAGCATGTGCAGCTGCATATCCATGTACTGTCCAACACAATGTTGTCTGGTTTTGGCCAAGTACTGATACTAGATACAGAGATATTGTCAAGGAAAAAAAGCCTCCCTACATCCCTGTATTGGACGATCCTTCTTTCACTCATCTGTTCCTTACTAGAGATATTCCTTACGGGTACGTAAGCCAGGCTAATTCCGGATTCAGAGAAACATAATTATTCATATCAACTACTCTTCTTAATTTGCTTTAACTTTTCCTAAAATTTTCAGGTATGATCTCTTGATTGAAAACTTCATGGACCCTGCCCATATTACATACGCACATTATGGACAGTTCCAGATTTTCGATTCCAATCCAAATGGTAAGGACTTTCCATGGGTATGGATTTGTAATTTTAAGCAATGGAGAAACATTATGAGTTTATTTAACCCAATACAAGTTCCATTTCGCAGTGGAAGTTGATAGAGAAGGGGGACAACCACTTGACATGTGTGTGGAGCAGCTAGACAACAACGGTTTCTTTGGGAGACTTGACTGGGGACAAGGAGCAAAATTTATAGCACCTTGCATCGTCCATGCATCTAGCGAGCCTATAATCGACGAAGCCAACAGAAGCACCATCAAAAGGGTGGGCAACATTGGTTGTCCCTTGATTCACTCATACGTTTTCCGGTTTACATGTCTAAGATTTTGATTGATTGTACATACTGGCGTGTTGCAGACATTACCGGTCGGGAAGGAAGTAGTTTTGGTTTTTATGTGTGTTCCTGTTAGCCCTGGCAAAAGCAGATTGATATGGGCCTTCCCAAGAAATTTTAGCAATTGGATTGATAAAATTGTTCCAAGATGGATGATCCATATAGGTCAGAACTTGGTCCTTGATTCTGACTTGATCATTCTTCACCTGGAGGTAATTCTAGTTTCAACTCCTAAATCTCTCGTTTTGAGGGTGAACAGTCTGATATGAACATTGCATGTTTTCATATTATAGGAACACAGAATTAGGGACGCCGGGAAAGGTAACTGGCTGAAAGCTTGCTTCATACCTACAAAATCAGATGCATTTGTGGTCGGCTTCAGATGGTGGCTGAACAAGTACGCTGGCGGAGAAGTTGATTGGAAGGGCAAGTTCACGGGAGCTCTCCCCCCATCACCTCCTAGAGAACAACTAATGGACAGGTAAATCAATAAATGATGTGTCTATATTGGACTGGAACTTCCAAACTTCATGCTACTGATTCCAACGTACCTGAAATTGGAGTGTATCTTCAATGTGACAGATGATGGCGACAAAAACTCGTAAAAATTGAAACGTTGTTTTCTTTGATTTCAACAGGTACTGGTCACATGTGGTGAACTGCAGGAGTTGCAGCGTTGCATACAAGGGCTTAAATGCACTGGAGGTGGCATTGCAAGTATTGAGCATTGCCACCATTGGAATGGTTGCTGTGACAAAACAGAGCCTAATGCCGGTGGCCGCAAGAGCTACATTAGCCTCTGCTGGAGTCTTATGCTTTGCTGCTTCAAAATTTTTGCGTCATTTTGTCCACACAACTTTCCATTTCCATGACTACAATCATTCCATAGCTCGGGTTAGTTTTACCGTAGTTCTTTGGCTAAAGGTAACGAAAACAATCATATCCTTCTTGATGAGTAGATGAGTTAGTAATGTTGGAGAAGGTGAAAAAAGAAATAGTAACACTGGATCCAAAATGTTGTACTTTTCTTAGCCATCTTAAAAAATTGGCAAATGTTGATACTATCAAGAACATGAAAATGGTTTTGAGTACATATGAAAATAATACTACTAGATGAGACAATGTCCACCTCTTCAAACTTTATGAAACAAAAAATTCTTTGCCTAGTCATATATCTGGACGCTGACTATCAGAGCACCCAACTCAGAAGCTTCTTGTCAAGTTAAAGGTTGGATTTGAAGTTCTCAAGAATCATGAGTGTCATGTAATAAAACTGTAAAAGCTCAAGTCAATAGGCTGGCGATCAAAATTTTCATAAAATGCTAGTTCAAGATTTGCTTACGGCAATGTTCAGACAATTTGCTACTCATCCTCTTGGGCTCTGGATGAGTGCCTGTAAGAGGCTTCAGCCCGAGCTTCATCTAGCTTCATCAAAAGCTCCTTCATGAATGGTGTATTGGAGCCGTGGGTGATCCGCAGTATGTCAACTGCCTTCGTGAATGATTGGACAGCACTGTCTGTGTCTCCAAGCAACCTGTACAGTAAAAATCGCATATCATGTATGTATGTTGGGTTGATGCATGGATGTGTAGATGGATGGATGAATATAAGAATTCCCGTAAAAGCTACTTAATAAACATTTCCCACTGCTATTGGAAACTGACCAATACCTTTTACAAAACATGAGGCTTTTCCAAGTGTTACGGCATGTGTATAGCCATATAGCTTGATTATAGGAATTGATTAGGATTCTAATGTATTTTACTTCCTAGTATAGAATTCCTTCCTAATATAGGACTGATACTGTTGTATATAAATATAGCCTAGAATGATGAATAATATAAGTGTGAGAAGATTTTCTCTCTCAATTCTGGTTTCATGGTATCAGAGCTAAGAAATTGAGGAGTTCTTCGTCTGCTGGAATGTAGCAGATTCCGGCTCATAGTTTGGGTCACCCATCTAGGGTGACATCCTGTTCTCACCTTTGAACTAGGTAGGGTCGCTAGCCTCTGATCGGCCTGCCGCCGAAGTCCGGATGCCGGAATCAAAGCGCATGAGTAACACACGCCAAAAGAAACTCCTGCCTCTCATCCACGCGTCGGCGCGTGGCTTGCCGAAAAATCCTCCGGTCTTCTTTTTTTGGCTTGTCTGAGTCTGTATGTCTTTTGGGTGTGCCTAGTTGGCTTAGCATCCACACGGGTGTGTGATCTTCTTTGACACAGGTTCACGTTTTCCGATTTCTTCATCCCACGTTTCTTGAGTTATTTTGCATTTGGTAGTATGTGACAAAAAGACAGTGGTTACGTCTGACGTAATTCCGGTGATGTCAAGAATCACGGAATATAAACTCAATGGGTTCAATTATTTGGATTGGAATAAGACCGTTCGCCTTTATCTGTGGAGTATCGACAAGGACGATCATATGACCAAGGATCCACCTAAAGATGATTCCAGACATGCATGGCTCAGAGAAGATGCTCGGTTATTCTTGCAGATATGAAATTCCATCGACAATGAGGTAATTGGGTTGATCAATCACTGAGAATTTGTTAAAGAATTGATTGATTATCTGGAATTCTTGTATTCTGGGAAAAGAAATATTTCCCGCATCTATGAGGTTTGCAAAGCTTTCTACCATGCAGAAAAACAAGACAAATCTCTCATGGAGTACTTCATGGATTTCAAGAAGACATATGAGGAGCTCAATATGTTACTGCCATTGAGTGCGGAAGTGAAGGTTCAACAAAGTCAAACGGAGCAAATGGCTGTTATGAGCTTTCTGGCTGGTCTTCCTTTTGAATTTGAGACTGCCAAATCCCATATTCTTTCTAGTCCTGAGATCTCCTCCTTACAAGACGTATTCAGTAGAATACTTCGCACAAAGAGTACTCCACCTGTTCAATTCAGTGGGGCACTTGCTAACCGAAATAATAACTATGGGCGATCACAATTCAAAAGTGATAATAGAGGAAAGAAGCCAAATAGTCTTGAGACTGAGGATCCAAACGTAATTGTGTGTCATTATTGCCACAAGCCAGGACATCTTAAGCATGATTGTAGGAAGCTTCAGAACAAATCTCAGCAAACTCAGTCAGCCCATATTGCGTCCACGAATAACACACTTGAGAAATTAGTTCTCATTTCTGCAGATGAATTTGGCAAGTTTTCTTAGTACCAAGAGTCATTAAAAGCTTCATCTACTCAAATCACTGCTATTGTTGATTCAGGTAAACCAAATGCGTGTCTTATTTCCTCATCATCCAAATGGGTCGTTGATTCTGGTGCCACAGATCATATGACAAATAATTCTAGCCTCTTTTCTATGTTTCAGTCACATACATCAACCTTTAATGTTACCTTGGCCGATGGATCATCATCCCATGTTCTTGGGTTTGGCACAATCACCCCAACCCCTTCTCTTCCTTTGTCACATGTGCTACATTTACCTCAATTACCCTTTAATTTGATTTCTGTTAGCCAACTTACTCGCAATCTCAATTGCAACATCTCATTTATCCCTGATTATTGCTTATTTCAGGATCTTTTGACGAAGAAGATTATTAGTAGAGGACATGAATCTAGAGGACCCTAAATTCTTGAACCTCTGATACCCAAATCCATTGCTTGTTCTGGTGTCAATTCTCCATTTGAGGCACACTGTTAGTTGGGTCATCCCTCTTTTTCCTTGCTCAAAAAGCTTTACCCACAATTTAGCAAGGTGTCTTCATTAGATTGTGAGTCATGTGAATTTGCTAAACACCATCATCTTAGTGCTAGTCCAAGAGTCAATAAAAGAGCTAGTTTTCCTTTTGAATTAATTCATTCTGATGTTTGGGGTCCTTGTCCAGTTTCGTCTAAAACTAGATTAAAATATTATTACTTTTGTTGATGATTTCTCTCGTGTGATTTGGTTATATTTAATGAAAAATAGTTCTGAGTTGTTTTCTCATTTTTGTGCCTTTTGTGCTGAGATTAAAAATCAATTTGATGTGTCTGCTTATACATTGCGAAGTGATAATGCTAAAGAGTATTTGTCAACATATTTTCAGACTTACATGATTCAACATGGCATCCTTCATCAAACTTCCTATGTCGACACACCATCTCAAAATGGAGTCACAGAATGAAAAAACAGACACCTTCTTAAAACTGCAAGAGCCCTTTTATTCCAAATAAATGTTCCTAAAACATTTTGGGCTGATGCGGTTTCAACAACATGTTTTCTAATTAATCACATACCTTCATCTGTTCTTCAAGGTGAGTCCCTGTACAAAATACTTTTTCCCAATAAGTCATTATTTCCTATTGAACCTAAAATATTTGAAAGTACTTGTTTTGGTCAGGATGTCCGTCCGTATGTCACTAAATTAGACCCAAAATCTTTTAAGTGTATCTTCCTTGGCTATTCTCGTCTTCAAAAAGGATATAGATGTTATTGTCCTAGTTTGAATCGATATTTTGTCTCTACTGATGTTACTTTTCTAGAAAACACTCTGTATTTTCTAGTATCTATGTCTGCATCTCAAGGGGGAGATGATGATCTCTTAGTCTATACTATCATATCCTCTAAGCTCATGTCTGAACCAGCTCCTGCTAAGCCTCCCATACATCATGTTTACTCTCGACGATTGAACCCTCCTGATACATGTCCTGTGCCAACTCCTTCGTCATCAAATCTAGTTCCAAGTGATGATCTTCCTATTGCCCTTCGTAAAGGTAAACGTCAACACTCACCCTATTTCATCTTTTGTGTCTTATAATCAGTTGTCATCATCTTGTTATTCTTTTATTGCATCTTTCGATTCTATTTCTATTCTTGAAAGTGTTCATGGAGCCCTATCCCATCCTGGATGGCATAGTGCAATGATAGAGGAGATGAATGCTTTAGAGGACAATAATACTTGGAACTTGGTAAGCTTACCTGTAGGAAAGAAAGCTATTGGGTGTAAATGGGTGTTTGCTGTTAAAGTAAATCCTAATGGATTAGTGGCTCGATTGAAAGATCGTCTTGTTGCTAAGGGCTATGCTCAAGTTTATGGTGTAGATTATTCTGACACCTTATCCCCTGTTGCTAAGTTAACATCGGTCAGATTACTAATCTCTATGGCAGCCACCCACAATTGGCCTCTGCATTAGCTAGATATAAAAAATGCCTTCCTTTATGAAGATCTTCAGGAATAGATGTACATGGAGCAACCTCCTGGTTTTGTTGCTCAGGGGGAGTACGGGAAAGTTTGTCGTCTTCATAAGTCTTTGTATGGTTTGAAACAAAGTCCTCATACTTGGTTTGGAAAATTTAGTCAAGCGGTTGAGAAGTTTGGGATCAACAAAAGCAAATTTGTTAATTCTATCTTCTACAAACAATCTGAAGCTTGCATCATTTTGTTAGATGTGTATGTGGATGATATTGTCATTACTGGGAGCGATATTGCAAGTATTTCTTCTCTTAAATCTTTTCTTCACGTTTAGTTTCACACTAAAGATTTAGGGATGCTAAAGTATTTCTTAGGAGTTGAGGTAACAAGAAGTAAGAAAGGAATCTTCTTGTCTCAAAGGAAATATGTGCTTGACTTATTATCTGAGACAAGGAAATTACAGGCAAAACCATGTAATACTCCAATGGTGCCCTAATTTGCAGCTTATGAAAGAGGATGAACTGTTTGAAGATCTTGAGAGATATAGAAGATTCGTTGGGAAGTTAAATTATCTGTGTGTGACTCGTCCTAATATTACATATTCGGTTAGTGTTGTGAGCTAATACATGTCTTCTCCAACAGTTGATCATTGGGCATACATAAAACATATTTTGTGTTATTTGAAAAGTGTGCCTGGACTCAGCATTTTGTATGAAAATCATCGTAATACTAAAATTGAGTGTTTTTCATATGCTGATTGGACAGGATGTAAGGAGGATAGAAGATTTACTTCTGGTTATTGTGTCTTTGTTGGAGAAAATCTAGTCTCATGGAAGAGTAAGAAGCAAAATGTTGTGTCTCGGTCAAGTGTTGAGTTAGAATACAGAGCTATGGCGCAGTCTGTGTGTGAAGTGATGTGGATATATCAGCTCTTGAATGAAGTAGGCATTAAGGCCTCAATACCAACCAAATTGTGGTGTGATAACCAAACTGCTCTTCATATAGCTTCCAATGCTATATTTTATGAATGAACCAAGCACATAGAAAATGACTGTCACTTTGTTCATGAGAAAATACCGCAAGGTTTGATTTCCACCGGATATGCAAGAACGGAAGGACAACTGGGAGATATTTTCACTAAGGCTCTAAACGGGCCTCGGGTTGATTATCTTTGTAACAAGCTGGGCATGATTAACATCTATGCTCCACCTTGAGGGGGAGTGTTACAGCATGTGTATAGCTGTATAGCTTGATTATAGGAATTGATTAGGATTCTAATTTATTTTCCTTCTTAGTATAGAATTCCTTCCTAATATAGGACTGATACTGTTGTATATAAATATAGCCTAGAATGATGAATAATATAAGTGTGAGAAGATTTTCTCTCTCAATTCTGGTTTCACCAAGAAAGTCATATAGCTACTAGGTTGTGTAATCATGGTGGAGGTAAGGGCTCAATAGAAATAGATAGCAAAGATAAATAATGCGCAAGAGCAATGATTATCTCAATTTGTGTAGAGGGGTGGGGGGGAAGAACACCTACAATTCATGATACCAGAAGTTGTCAGACTGAATTTGCTTAAACATTGTGAACATAAATAAGAAGGAAGAAGAAAGCATGCAAGGTATTGGGAAGGAAGGCCTTTCTTACCACTCAAGTTTTCCACTGGTATAGTATTGGAGTCCAAGCAACGGATGCACCCCTTGATATACTCCTGGAATGGGAAATGACAGCTGTTTCTTACCCACCAGTCAAATGATTAAATTGCATATTTAGTTCATAAGTGGCACACAAAATAAAAACCCTAGGCTAATGGACATAAAGCTCATTCATATACGATTGCCAGCCTAAAACATGGTTGTTGTAAATTATCATTCTAAGCATTTTTTCAATCTTTCACCCATCTATCCAATTTTTGAGTGCACAACTGCTCTATCGCTGCTTATCTTTCTACTTCCAACATGATTCGGTTCTCAGATAAATATCACCCCAAGTCTAGCAATAAAAAACTTGAAAGCGTCCGGAACCAACACACACACTTTTGCATGTGTAACTAATCCCAGTTTCCACCTATTCGGTATTACCTTCCTTATTAACCCAATTCAGCAGTTACATTCAAAAGCATGATTATAGACATCCATTTCTTATATCACCAATTTCACAAGGATTAGAATTGTTTGGTCCTTCTGTCCTCATCCTTCTTCCATATCCATGGCTCAGTTGATCACCCAATCTTTCACTAGAATGCTTGAAACTTTTCTGCCACTAATCGACAATTGTTTGTTTCTATAAGCAAACTCAATTCCAAAATGACTTTGCAATATGAAAGGATTTATTCATGTTAAAGCAGTAAAAGAATTACTAAAATGTTCTTTGTCCTCTCTCATGCTAATCAATTTATTTAGAATCAATCAGCAGGTGAAGTTGTACAAAATAGGAGCAGCAAGCCATTCCAACATCAAGTTGGCAAAAGTTGGACAGTGGCGCATTATCAAAATCATTAGACTATCTGCAATGTACAGGAAGTGGAAAGGGACAGAGGAGACATTTTGTTCATTAGAAAGAAAGTAAATTACTAAACCACAAGTCAAGATTACAGTGAAGATGGAAAAATACATACTTTGATATACTAGGATGGTTAATCTGCAGTACTCCAAAGCTTCTCCCCAATCTTCCAGTTGCATTAGTTTCTGGCAAAACAATCATTTACAGGAATCAAAGGTATCACATACTCTCAAATAACGATAATAACATGGAAAAGGTCAAAAGTAATCTCTAGCTGCCGAGGCCTCATTTGGAGTTTGGGATTTCAGGCACACCTCTAAAATTTTCTCTCGAGTTCGCAGCAAGCTGATTGAGAATGGATGACATAATTGCTTCTGCAGCTTCTCAGTGTCTTTATACATATGCATGACTTCTTGAAGATCTTAGCTCTGGTTAAGGATAAAAGACTCTGAATAACTGCCAGATGAACTTTGTTTGATGTGACTTAGAATGACAATGAACGTACTATCATTTGTCCAATTACCGAAAATTAAATTAAACAGAAATAGGAATAACTCAAAAAGTGAAAACTTCTCTTATATGTTCAGCACATTTTGAAGCTGCTAGTTAAAGTCTGAAATTCTTGGTACAAGCAAAGTAGAAAAGGATACTGCTGGAAGAAGTTGACTTAATGGCCTTGTCCGACATTATCTTTATATCACTAGCCATCTTCGTTATCTCTTGCTTGGATCTAAGCAGGCCACATTTTTGGCATACAAATCCGCCAGTATCTAGATATTTAAAAAACAGTCATATGTTTAAAGTACAAGCAGGACAAAATGAAACTACCAAAGGAGTAAAACAATATCTTATATATTTTTAAATCACATTTATGATACCAGTTAAAAATCTTAATTCTGAGGACAAACAAAGTAGAAAGAGATACTGCTGGATGAAGTTAACTTAATAGCCTAGTCCAACAATGTTTTTACATCACTTGCCATATTTGCTACATTTTTTTTCCTTTTGGATCTAACCAGACCAGATTATTCGCATACAAATCCTCCTTCAGCATCTATTTTGAAAACATGGTATTCTAAAGCAGCAGGACAAAAAATCAACCACTTATAGTTTATTACCAGAATCACGGAGCAAGAATCCACTGCATTCCTCATCCTTGCACTTGTAACCTTCCAGGATTGCACTTTCTTGGACAGTACCTTTACCCTTTCATAGAACGCAACAAAATTAGGAAAACAAATAAATAAATTGGAACTGAATAGAGAAGAAAGCTGACATCAACATTCTGTAATATTCTAAAGAGCTTAGATGAAGTTCTTTAGGTGAAGTTCTTGTATTATAAGTATATAACAAAAGACTGCCATGTGTTGTGCTATTGTATTTGACTGGAAACTTGCAAGTAATAGTGTGCAAAACATTAAAGAATAAAGACAGCAATATGAACAATATGAACTTCAAGAACTCTTCAAACGAACTGCATTGAAATTTGCCGACAAAGTTTGAGTAGCAAGTACCAATTTGATGCAGTGAGGGCATGAACAAGTGAAAAAGTATTGTTCCTTTAGAACTTTCTGCCGAGTAGCAGTGCTCGCAGCAGTCTCAACATAGCTTATTGACACCTACTGAGACAGAAAAACATATGTGTTGAAATATAAAAGAAAGAAGGAAAAGAGGGGAAGAGACAAGAGGATATGGAAGTACATCTCACATTTCTTCTTAGAGATCAATAGAATAATTACAGTGCATACATATAGAGGAGTAGTCGCATGTTACTCCAATCAATCTCAATTAATCACTCCTCAAATCACTCAATCACTCTTAATCAAGTCAATCACCCTACTCACTCACAATTAGCATAATTACTTAATCAATCAGATCTTTTCCGTAATTCTCTTGACAATATAAATAGGTTTGACTCTGATACTTTCAGGTGTGCTTAAGATTAATGTCACACAAATATGAGCCTTAACTTCATCAAGAGATTGTAGAGCAGAATAGAATACTGAAGCATCTGTTCACAAATGAATGTTTCAGAAACACTTCAAAGAAAAGCTACCCTGACAAACCTGGGGAGAGATTCTGAAAATTTTTCAGCTCAATTGCTTAGCTTTGTGAAAAAGTTTCTGAGCAAAAAAATCCCTCAAACAAGATTTCTAGACAAGCTTTTGTGGTCAGTGCGGTAGCTGTGTTTGACTTTGCACACATGGTTGCCAACTGTTTCACTATCAACTCTCAATTCTGAATTTAGAATTGTAAAACATCATATTCGAGCACTTTCACTACATATGATAACAATTCGTCTAATGGGGATCCTTTGAAATAAGGAGCTAGGAAGGAGTGAGTTTTTGGGGACTGGGGTTGGAAGAACTTGATTTTTCTGGCAAATAAAGGTAAATTATACATGGAACCGTGACGCATCACTAACCCTTGCTCGAATAAAAAAAACTGACATACTCTGACCTCAGAATTTCTTGGAATATGTTGCACAGCACGCACTACAGCTTGTCTTCCCTCAAATAGTAGAACAGCATTTGGCAAGCAGCTGTAGCATCAAAACACTATGTATGTAATGATCATCCAAGAACCTGGAAATCATAACACATAAAACTGCAATAATTCATCACCTGTGATTAATAATGGAAACTATGGGATATAACCCTGTTGCCAGAGGACTTAGTTCACTGTCGCAAATGGTATGTGCATTGCACGCAAACTGCACCACTTTTTGTCAAAACCAATTTAGAATTTTTGGTCAGAACTCAGAATATTCTCTAAGTGTAGAATGATCACAAAAGAGACATCTTACCCTTGATATACACAATTTTTTCTTTTTTCTTTTTCTTTTTCTGAAATGATGATAATAACATCATTTAAGAAGGATAACTAGTAGGTATCTGATTACTTAAGCACTGCCTTACGTTATCATTATGGTTATGAATCCATCATATTTACAACTTTGGCAAACCTGATTGATTTGGCTAGTACCATTCAGGCTTCCAAGATAAGATTTCATAGTCCTAACATGATTGCATGAGGAAGATTTAACATCTTAATATAAATAGGAATGCATCACATTCCTAGTTCATGTGATAAAGTTGAGCATAAATGCTATAACAGCTGGAATAGGCTTGTCAATTAAACCACTATCATGGTGCCAATAACAAAAAAGTGGGGACAAAAACAAACCTAAGCTCTAACACAATCATAAAACATCCAACTCAAAACTATGGGAAATGAATCTAGAGGTGTTACAACGATATAAAGCTACTAACATCACTTAGTCTGACAATGTCAAACCAGGCTGCTTAACATACACTACTATCCAATGGACGAGGGTTTTCCCCCCTCTTTCAACGAGGCTCAGGATTAAAACAGACTTCTAGTGGAAAACTTAACTATTTTTTCTAGCATCTATGGGTTGAACAAACTTGTGACATAACTGAAATGATTGAACAAAATTATCATAACATGACTGCATGAGGAAGATTTTTAACACCTTAATAAAAATAGCAATGTGCCACAGTCCTAGTTCATGTGATAAAGTTGAGCATAAATGCTATAACAGATGGAGTAGGCTTGTCAAGTAAACCACTATAATGGTGCCAATAACACACTAGTGAGGACAAAAACAATTAAACCTAGGATCTATTACAATTATAAAACACCCGACTCAAACCATGGGGAATGAATCTAGAGGCGTTACAATTATATAAAGCTACTAATACCACTTAGTTTGACAATGTCAAATCAAGCTGCTTAACTTATACTAATATCCAACGGATGACGGGTTTTCCCCCTCTTTCAATAAGGATGGGGATTAAAACAGATTTCTAGTGCAAAACTTAACTATTTTTCTAGCAACTATGATTTGAACAAAGATGCAACACAACTGAAATGATAGACCAAAGATGTGACAGAATTGAAATGAAATTGCAGGACCTTAGAAAAGTTTTCTGCAATCTCTTTTATTTGTATCTCTGGCCACTGAAGAATCAAGTGAACAAGGTTGGCCATCTGTGCATAAAGGAGAAGCTGCTTCTCATCTAGTTGTGACATATCTTCAACATACTTTAGGTTAAACAAAGTACTCGAGCAGAAAAGTTATTAGGATCGGGAACTGCATCAGGTGAACTTAATCAAGCCATAAAATGCCATAGGATACGAGAAACCAATGCCTCCACCAAATTATAATTGTCTGTAGCAGTAGCAGGGATTTCCTGGAGATCAGAACTCATACAACAAATGTTAATTTAAATGAAATGATAGCAACAAGGTCTGTAGAGACATGGCCTGTTACGTTGGTAGCAGAAAACATTCTCTATATTTATCTTCTGACACACAAGAGAATAATATAACCTCTAAATAAGTTTAACATACAAAACTCACATTCTAACAACAGAAAGGATGATACAATGAAGCTGCATCCTGACATTTAGGAAAAAATTCTGACATTTTACATTTGCAATATGGGATCAAAGTCCAAATAACAAAGTTAGTGTTGTCAAACAATCCAGAAGCTTCTACCTACTCGCTGAATACCCAAAATTCAGTATGGATAAACGAATGTAAAACCACAGAGAACTTGTCAAAGCCCAGTGTTACCTTCCCACTTTGTAATTTCCTTCTAAGATAAAGTTTCACCATCAAACGAATGGTGGGAGTTACAGACTTCCTCCTCTCTTTGTCAAGCTTAGCAAGGGCTTGGCATTCCTGACGATGCAACTTCCACTCAAGTTTCTGAATTCATACAGCCAGACAACCAATGAGTCAGGAAAATATGCTGGTGTAAACCCATTACTGGCCCAGCAGTGCTAATTATCATATGACCTTCTCTACAGACATATGCCTTAAACCTAATAACAAGAGATAATCTTTGTGCACATGGCCGCACGTGTACTCATTTGATGTTCATGGTCTTTTACAAACTTCCTCCATCAGCCGGCTATTTGTTAATGATCTCTTCAGGTGTTACAATTGTCCAGATTAAACATAAAACATGATTAAAAAAGAGAGCCGTGCAAGTGAAAAGAACCAAAACCCAGTCCTTTGATCATTATGAAATCTAACTGATATGATACAGCTTGAAAATTATAAGTACAGGACAGAAAGACAAACACCTGACAAGTGCTTCCGCAGTACCACACAACCTGACAAGCAGAGCACTTCTTGAGATTACTCCTTGTGAAGCATCCATCACACCTATACTCCGCTGATGAGCTGCTGGGTACGCACACATAAGGCTCCTCACTCACTATCACTTCTCCTGCAACCAAAATGCAGAAGTTGACGTTCTTTCTAGGCTTCAAAACAGAAAATCAATACTTCGAACATAGCAATGTCCAAATGCTGATACTTCACAACTGACACTGAAGTCTGAAAATGCAGCTTCTCTTAAACATCCTCCCTTTCCTATCTTATTTTTCTCTCATCTATATCCTTTAAAATCAGCGCCAATTCAAATAAACAGGAGGGAAAGGGAAACCAAAAAAGCTTCCTTAATTTGGGCTTAAAATTTGAAAATCCCCCCAGCGAGAAACACCATAACCATGGGAGCGAAAGAGGAGGAGAAAAAAACCTGGGTAGAAATCTCTGATGGCGATAAGAGAACGACCTTTTTCATGAAGATTTGAAGACGTCAAGCCCCGAGCTTGAAGAGCGCTCTGCAATTCACCCATGAACTTCCTTTACTTCCTGTAAAGCTCTGGAACGACGAGCAAGAGAGAAATAAAGGAAAGGCCAAAATACTCCATTGCCCCCTAAACTCGGTTAACAAGGACCTTTACCCCCCTGAAGTTGAACTCGGTCCTGCTCACCACCTGAACTTCACTTAATGGGCCGGGCCACCCCCTTGACCATACATGTGCATGTCACGTGATGCTTAATAACAGACGCTGTTTCCAAGCCGTCAACCAGCAACAAGAATCGATTAAAGCAGCCCTTTCCCTAGAGATTCAATTTGGGAATTGGGTATTTCAAGAACCATAGAACTCGAATCTCAGGTGTATTGGTAGGCAACATTCCGTAAGGGATTGATTTTCTCCTTCTAGAAATGTCGCATAGTGAAGCACCGAGGATCAATCGTTTGTAGTGGTCGTTTGCGAGAAGTGGTCGTTTGCGGTGGCTATTGTGCATGGTTCCGCAAAATTCGGTGAGTTTCTTTTATGTTTTCATTAGAATTTGTGTTGATTTCCTCAGTCATCCCTGGTTCTTGGTTTTTGTTCGATGCTGTTTAAGATGGGTGACAAAGCTTTTGGTTGGTTGCTCGATCGCAAGTCCCGCATAAGAACGAGAGCATCCAACATTCAACTGTTGGTTTTCTTTTTAGTTATTTATATACATGAATTGATTGACTACAGTTTGGTTGTAGTTCAATTGGCTTACCATGTCGTAGTTGAATTTGATTCATGTGTTTTATATTATGAAAGGGTGGTTGTAAGATTGTGCATCAATGTCTTCAGACTACTTTGGAGTGTCATCGTGATTTGATGAAGAAATGCCAATTTACAAATGCAAGCATCGGGCGTCAAAAGGTACAACTAGACGTGAAGGAGAGAACCTAGGAAGATTTTTTCGCTGTCGATTTAATGGTGTAAGTGGTGATTTTCATTGGTTTCTTAATAAATGTTGGTTGATTTTTTGCCTTAATTAGTGACTTGGAAGAGACATTCTGGCACTTGTGGTCTTTTATTTTGGGTTGCTTGGTTGATTTCCTGGAGAAAAGATGAGTTTTTATCTGTTGGGAAATTTTTGGTAGAGACTTAGAAGTTTTATGTTACGAAATTGAAGGGTTGATTTTTAAGGCAGCTACTTCAGCTGGTGAAGGAAAATATGTGTAGTGGAGCTATATATTGAGAGCGTTGGAATGGTATTCTACATTTTTAGTTGGATTCTATGTGATCTATTTTCTTTTAACTTATTGAATTTGATATAATTGTGAAATAATGTGGTTGAATGTATGACTGTTATGATGGCTGGAACTCAAATGCAATGTAAATCAAACTAGAAGGTTGGAAGGGCAACTTCTGCATCATGAATTCTTTTTTGTGCTTCCAATTGTTTCTTTATAACAAAATGCTTTTGCATATGTTGTTAAATCCATGTATATGGCTTGAGATAGAGGAAAGGTTCGATACTGAGATTAGAGATGGTTGTGTAGAGGGGGGAAAAATAAAGACTTGACGGTAATACTAGTTTTCTTACAATACATTTACAGTTTTAGAAATAAAATGTTGACACATGTTCATAGCTGGGATTCGAGATAGAAAAGAAGCTATTTAGCTTGCCATAACTAGTGCGCAAGCTTCTTGGAAAAACACAGGTTGCTGGTATAACAGTTTTCTGTAAGGCATGCTAGACGTGTACTAATTAAGGCATGTGACAATTGAATTAGGTGAATGTGTGTGAGTTTGTTTGTTATGTGATTTTTTGTTGGATACATACATGTAGGTGTTACATATGAGTTTGTTGAATGACCGTAGTTTGGTTGTTAGTGATGCCAATAGGAAAGGGCTCATTAGTCTGGTTTTAGTAGGATAGTTAGTTAGTAATCAAAGATATTATTCTTGTTTTATTGGTTTCTTATAGTAAAAGTGAATGACATTGTATTTATTATGTATTTGTCTCTATTTTGAAGGATAGTACAAAATGTGTGATAAAGATGTCTGTTTTTTTTTAGACAAGTAAAGACTGCAAATTTTTTAGATGGATTGATGATGAGTTCCCAGAACAGGCTAAGGTGGTGATTGCTGAATATTTTGCGAAAGGGAAGGCATTGGAAGAGGAACTCTGTGCGCTTAAGTTGCAAGTTTCACAACTCTGTTTTGCAAGGGAACATACAACCGATGGTGCAATTACCAGCATTTTAGTAGGCCAACTGGGGAATTTGGACAAGAAGCTGACAGAATTATAAGTTTATCACATTAGTTTGTGTTGTATTTGTGTACTTATTTTATCTGTAGCAATCATGTTATACTTGTTGCATAGGTAGATGTTAGAGTAAGTGATAAAGCTGTGAACTAGGTTTTCTTGGAATGGTAAGCATGTGTTGATGCTGCCAAGTTGTAATTGACAGTTTATGAGGAAATGGTAATGACAATCAACTTTGGTTAAGCAATTGCATTCTAGGATTGGAAATTGTGTTGTCTAATTGCAGGTACTTGGAATACTGGATTTTATTATCTATGATGTATGCTATTCTTGTTTTATGAATTCTTGGAGGCAAATATTTGGCAACTAGCTCCATGTTGCAGAACAGGAAAATGTGTTTAGTAACAGTAAAATATTTGTCAACTAGCTCCATGAACAGAAAAATGTGTTTCGTAACAGGAAAATATTTGCCAAACTAGCTCTATGAACAGGAAAATGTGTTTGGTAACAGTAACAGAATAAGTCTGAGATTTTGCAGAATAAGTCTGAAACTTTGCAGACTCCAGCATTAGTTACGACAGTCATATGGCTTAATAGAATTACATAACCATACAAAGTTAGACAGTCATATGGCTCAATAGAGTTACATAACCATGCAAAGTCTTCACTACAGGCAGAAAATGCAGCTTCTACTGTTAAGCGGTAAAGATGAAATCTTCGCCATTTGAGAGTTGTGTTTCAGTTGGAAGTCCAGGCTGCAAACAAACACAACAAATTACTTCAATCACCTTGGTACACACAAAATCCATCAATTTTGATACATTGCATTCACATTAAATATATAAAGAAATTACTCTTACATCTAATATTTGGGCTCCAGTGTTTGGATTATGAAATACTCTTACTCCTAGCACCTTTCCCATTGTAGCATTTGCAGCTAATGTTGTAGCACTCGCTTGTGTCTACAATTCAAACATGTTTCAATCACCTACATGTTTAACAACTTATATTTATTGATATATAAAAATTGAATATAGTTTGAATAAAAAACTTGTACGCCACATGTTTTTTTCGTATGTTCTTCACTGTTACATATTGAATAATGCATTTTTCTCCCATGCCTAGACATCTTCACCTTGCCCTTTTTTGGCTCATTCCTTGCTCTTTTCCGGCTAGTTTGTGGTCTACCTGGCATTACCCTTTGAAGGGGTGGAAGAACTTGACCTAGTCCACTTTCCTCCCAAAACTCTTCTCCAGGCATAGTCCCAATAGCATAGTCATATGCCTTTAAGAACTTCTCTTTCTTGTAAACTGAATCAATGAAAGCTTTGGGGTCATCTGCTTTAAAGTGAATGGCCCTAATTGCATGTTGGCATGGTATTCCAGACATATCACATCCGTTACACGTACAGAATTTGGTTGTCAAATAAACCTGATATCTATTTCTTCCCAAACTTACCTCATAACCATTTTAACGATTCCAATGCACCCTCCATCTATAACTGTCACCAATATTTTCTACCAAGATTTTTCGAATTTTCTTACCATGCTCTTCTCCTTGTGGCCATTTCGAAGTGAAATTCCTTTTCTCTATGGCTTTTTGCATCACAAAAAGTCTAATGTCTTCTAGCATAGAAATGATTGGCTTATGCCGAGCGCCAAGCAACACAAAGTTTAAAGCTTCACAGCTGTTATTATCAACTGAATCACACTTGGTAGTTATTGAAAAATAAGCTCTGCACCATTTCCTTAGGTCTATACACATGACAGCCTCTTTTGCTCCAGGTTTTAACAATTCAAGTTCATCTAGCCTTTTTTTGAGGGTGAACTCATTTGATGCTTTTGCTACTGCATAGAAAGCAAGTTTAAGGGCATCACCTCTAAATTTCAGATACCAATTTGCATAAATATGCCTCACACATAGTCAATGTTCTACTCCTGGAAATATTTCTTCAACTGCATTAAGAAGTCCCTACAAGGAAAAATTAAAACGTAATTTTTTATTATGAAGTAAATAAGATAGTTAACTATTGAACTATAATTTCCTGCTGTACACTTGCCTACTGGAACCTCTGAGAGTTAGGTACATGTATTTATGTTACTTGGTCCAAGTTTTCATACCAATTAATTCCTTGCTTGGATACTTACGAAACCCCTCCTACTTGCCAACTTAGCATTTTTCATTGCTACGAATTACGGTTTAGTTAGTTAAGATGCATTCCTCGTAATAGTTAGGAGTTTTAAGTCCTAAAAGTTATAATAAAGTTATTTATTGCTAAATAAAGTCCTAAAAATTATTAAACTACGAAGAGATTAACAACCAAGCAGCTATAATTCAAACAATTAAACTTAAAAATGTTCTTACCTTTTATTGGTCAGACATGAAATACCATCCTATTCCATCTCTTGTTTTTATATCATGCCTTAAGTGCTCCAAAAACCAAAGCCAAGATGCAGTAGATTCAACTTCAACTATGGCCTATGCTAAAGGATACATCTGATTGTTTGCATCTGTACCTACAGCAGTCAATAATTGGCGTTTCACCACCCATTTTAAAAAGCAACCATCCAAGCCCAAGAACTTCCTACATCCCTCCATAAATGCATTTCTCAAAGCAGCAAAACATACGTAAAATCGTTTGAAAAAAAATGGACAACTAGGCCCCCTGTGATCAACCTCTGATGCACGAAGGGCCTTTGCATAATCATGTAACCTTGCATACTCCTCACCAATATCATTCTCAAACTTCTTCATCACTTTTCTCTTCGCTTTCTTACACTGATTTCTTGACACTTCCAAGTTAAATTGTTCTCTAACTTGGTCTTAAATGTAATTAAGCTTCAAATTCCTGTGGCCATATATCAATGACTCATATGACTTGGCTATCCATGGGCTGTCTGCTCTTGAAACTTTGAACAGCTTTGAACAATTATGTCTCCCAACATGAGTTTTCACCATGAAGTACACCTTCAATTTCACCTTATCATCAGAAGCAAAAAATAACCATGGACATTCATTCGCCTTACATTTGGCCCTAATTCTCCCTTTTTCATTCTTGATGTAAACAAACTCTCTTCTTTCACTTATTTCATACTTTTTAAGTACCATCTTATATTGCTTTGCATCTGTGAAACAAAGACCAACAAAAAACTTAACTTCCTTGCATCTTTCATCATACCTGGCATACTTACTTTGTCTTCTTATCGAGACTTTTTCACCGTCATCTCCACTTTTAGAAGAAATACTCCCAATGTCAGAGTCGTCTAGCTCATTTGCACCTTCATCACCACAATCTGAAATATTTTCATTCTCATATTCCCATCCGCTTTGTCTATGTCTAGCTTCATATTCCTTCTATTCAGCATTGCATCCGAAACTATAAGGTTGGATGAACTCCTTTGCTATTCGAAGTGCTTCTACAAGCTCGTCATCTTCACCACATAATATGGTCTCAGCAATACTGTTCAACTCTCGATCAAGCTCCGCTGAAAAATCTTCAGTCTCATCATCCAAACCATCCTTACCACCAGTCTCAGTTTCATTCACAATCCCATCACCTTTATTTTCATTTCCATCAACTCTTGTCTCATTTATTTCTTCTACCAATGCCTCTTTATTGGTAATTGTTTCAACTGAAAAGTCTTCAATGCCCTTATGCTTAAATTGCTCAAAGTGTTCAATGTAAACCTCAACATATCCACTTAAAATACCACATGCTACCATATCTAGTGTACTTGTATCATTGTGTAACTCTCTTAGTCCCACATCAAAACTCATATCAGGAATTTTATAATAAATTTTTCTCACCTCACTGCATTCATACCCAACTTCTTCTAACCAATCTAGATGTGAGGGAACCTCCTCGCTTACCCTAATATAGGGTGTTCCCAGGATCTTAGGATAATCAGGATTTAATATTCCTGCTCTTAGTTGCAAATGGCTAAGCTAATACTTACGCGTTTAACTTCGGCATTCATTAAACACTTGAAAGACATGCCGAAGTCATATAAACATATTTATATAAACTTTCAAGCATTAGCTTATGTACACATCTCACTTAACTTATGTACATCCATAAACAACCACAGTGTATATATAGACATATACACTAAATAAGTCTATGCACAAACTTGTCAAACTAGAGGTATTTCCTTGGTACCTAAGTACCCAATATGTACAAAGTCTGAGACTATCAAGATAACTCTCACCTGAGCACAGAAGCTCCAGAAATGAGAGGTCCAACTTCTCCTTGTGCACTTTGCCTGTATTTGTCAAGGCTATTTTAAATAACTTAGTTAGTACAATAATGCTACTAACCATTAACTTAGAATCATTAAAAATTCATGGTACTTTAAATACCTGCACCAAAACCTTGCTTAACAACCCTTCAGTGGGTGTTAGGCTTCACACTACTAGTATCTGCACAATATAATACTTAAGGGAGTGAGAATCATAAATTCTCAGTAAGGAATTAAATACCTGCAAAATAAACTTTAGGACCCAGCATATATAACATATATACGCATCTTAACGTGAGCTCAAAACGTTATGAGGTCTTCACTAATAGCCACTAGTACGGGTTCTATGGCGGGGAACCCATCCTCAACTTAGTCCTTCTTACAATAGCTTAACTCTTACCTTAGCAAGCTTGGCTTGCCATTATTTCCCTTACTTTTACAAGAGCTTAACTTTTGCCTTAGCAAGCTTGGCTTGCCATTACTTTCCCTTACTCTTACAATAGATTAACTCTTGCCTTAGCAAGTTTGGCTTGCCATTACTTGCCCTTATTCACACTGTACATGAGTTCTTGGTGGCTCATTCTTACTAAGCTTGGTAGCTTAGCTAGGGTACTCTTGAGCGTCAAAGCCCATCTTGAATACTTAGTACCCCGTATACTTACTTAAGGACTATTTATCCTTAAGCTACTTCTTGTCCACCTCTTACTCCCTTAATTAATGCATTGTAGAAAATTTCATAATGCATCAATTTAAACTTGAACTTAAAAATCCCTTACCTTGAATAATTAATGCAAGCAAACACCAACTTCAGTGTCCTTATGGTCTCGCTTTTGTATCCTTCTTTATACCTTTATAGTAGATTGAGTATTTCTCTTTTAATTGATCATTTAGCTACATAAATAAACTATAATTAGGACAATATTACAACATCCTTATGGTTTAAATGGTTAGGAATAATCTTCTCAATGGATTCCAATTAATTGGCCTTTTAATCAACACACAACAAAACCGGTTTCGGTGTTGTATCCTTTCAACTCCAATACTGAAAAATCTAGGTTCCTATTGATTATTTCTCTTATAATCAACTAAGAACCAATATAAACACATTAAATCCAACCATTTTTCAGCACAAATAACCCAAAAATCTGGACACATCCGAACCGAATCAACAAATAACTAGGCTTTTAGCATTCTTTCAATAACTTGGTTCAAATGGGTTTTAAACGTATTTTTGCCTTCACAAGCTAACAAAAACTGATTATAACACACTTAATTCCAGATTTATAAACCCACAAAAATTCTGGAATTAATCAAAAATAAGAAAAAAATTGAATCAGTTCTTACCTTTCTTACTTAAGCTTAATTTCCAAGCTTTTCTTGTTGTTTTTCCCTTAAAAAAACAAACAAGAACTAAGCTTAAATCAGTAGATCCAGCAATTACAGAGCCTTGTGAATGTCAAAAATAGAGGAAGAATAAAACAAAACTTACTTGAACAAATAACTTGAAATTCAGGCCTAGGATGGTCCCATACTTGATTTTCCTTCAAAAATTTGTTTAATTGTGCTTGAATTTGATGGATTGGAGCTTGGATTTGGTCAGCTATGGAGTTTAGAAAGGGAGAGAGTACTCTTGGGTGGTCTGGATCTGGAGGACGAAAATGGCCGAGCAATTATTGGAACGTCAACTTATGTAGGCTTTAATTGCACATGCCACGCACATGGTGCCTCATTTGTACATAATAGTACGTTGGGGACTTATACAGGACTGCCCAGAAAACTTAGGACCAAATAGGAATTATTATGCGCCTGAATCCTTTAGGGGTGAGCATAGGTCGGGTTGGTTCGGTTTTATGATGGAACCGAACAACCCAAAATGACCTCGGTTCCAAAATTTTTCTACCCAACCCAGAACCGAGAACCGAACAGAACCAGAACCATGGTTCTGGGTTTCTTGATTCTGGTTCTCGGGTTTTTCGGTTTATACCATATACCTATAACAACACCAAAATTCAATAAATCTACATCCATAATCAGTTTTATGACACATTCAACATAATATAAAATTAAATTAATATTTAAATATACATACTTTGATACATTCAAAAAAGTTTAAAATATTGTTCGTATAAAAATAATTCAAAAGAGTTGCTTGTGGGGCATTTTTTATCTCAACTAGTTTACTTCATTCCAATAATTTCAATATTGGTATGACATTCAATATAGAAAACTGAGCCATTAAGACCATCTTCTTCAGTATCTAAAATATGTCGATATCATAAATTTTTAATTTTGCATGACTCAAATGAAAAAAATATCATAATTGTGTCGTAAAGAGTAGTATGGAATAAAAGATCGAAAGCAAAATGACTTAAGAGTGGTGGGTCTATGAAGCAAAGTGATTTAAGTGAATATGGAGAAATTTCGTAAATGATCCCACAACTTCCATACTGTTTCAATTTGGAACATCAGTTTAAGAGTTTAATATAAAAACACAAAATAACCATTATAATACTTCAAAGAAATATGTGTGTGTGTGTATAGATATATTAGTAATACTATGATTTTTATTATATATATATATATATATATATATATATATATATATATATATATATCGGGTTCGGTTCCACCTTGGGGTGGTTCTATATGGAACCAAAACCAACCTAAAAACCGTCGGTTCTCCTATATATGAAACCAACCCGAGAACCATGATCAATTTTTACCCAACCCAACGAGGGTGGTTCGGTTTCGGTCTTGGGTTTACCCAACCCATGCTCACCCCTAGAATCCTTTTTTACCTCAATTACACGCCCAGTCCTCAGCTTTGACATACGTGCAATTTAGGCCTGATACTTTTGAAGGTTACATAAAAAACCATTCACAGACAATTTAGTCAAGTCACAATTTCACCAGGGTAGAGTGAGAATCACGAAAAAACCGTGAAACCTTAAATTTAATAAATTTCCATTTTCTACCCAACCGTGAAATAAAAATGGGCCATTATATGAAATGACTAAAATGCCCTTCTTGGTCCGATTTACTTAAATGACGAATTTTGTTCTCTCTAAACTACTATAGTTTATTAAATCGAGAATTTGCTTGCATTAAATATTCTAAGTACATTAAATTACTAAAATAACTGAAGTTACCTCAGTAATTATGTCCGGACTTTTGGAGAGCCGTTACACTAGAAACCACCAATATGTTACTAAGTCAGAGTCCAAACTTTTCTCAAACTTTTTCTCACCAATATACCTTATACTTGGGTGCCTTTTTAGTATTCCACCATGGTATATTACTATATTCAAATTCCCCATGTGCACCTGCATTTCATTAATAACATATTACTTTTTAACACAAAAACCATATTACACATTCTCATTAATTTGTATCTCCCTAACTTGCCTACAGAACCAAAGCCCTTATAAACGAACTAAAACCATTTTTTGCCTCACATTAATTTGTCCAACAATACTATTATTGGCCGGAACAATAAAGAGTAATGAATAATAAAAACCAAAACCTACCTCTACAAACTGTAAGCAAAGAAAGAATGGAAAAACGTGCCAATGAATAAATTATTTGTTCGCACCTTTCTATGTGCACTAAAGGTGGATTGGATTCTTTGATTAATAAAAATCAATGCTTCTTCATGGACCACTTTGCCGAACAGCCAAAAATAGTGGAGGGAATCAATTCTTCTTTGTTTGTCTTTTCTCCGAACCCCTGTTCCTTACTTGCCACGCACTAAGTCTCCCGCATGCAACTTTCTTGCTCCTAGTTTTCCTACTCCAGGCATAGGTTACTATCATTGCTGGTTGACGGCTTGGAAACGTACTACTAGAAAAATCACATTTAGTGACGGCAATTAGCGACGGCTGGCTGTCGCTAAACATGATATATCGACGGCACACCTTCGCTAAAATGCCCGTCGCTAATTCACTCGCCGCTAATTTTCTAGCGACGGTTACCGTCGCTAATTAGCGACAGCTAAACGTCGCAAAACAGGCCGTCACAAATTTTCCGGTAACGGTGTCTGCCGTTGCGTTAGCGATGCGTAGCCGTCGCTACTTAGTGACGCGTAACCGTCGCTAGTTAGTGACGCATAGTCGTCGCTAGTTAGTGACGCATAACCGTCGCTAATTAGTGACCCATAACCGTCGCTAGTTAGTGCCAGTTAGTGACGCGTAGCCATCGCTAGTTAGTGCCAATTAGTGACGCGTAGTCGTCGCTAGTTAGTGACGCATAGCCGTTACTAGTTAGTGAGTTGGTGACACATAGCCTTCGCTAGTTAGTATAACAATTTTTGACTTAAATTGAGGTGATTACGGAATGGAGTTCAAGTTATAAGTTTGTCGCTCTGGATTCGAATAACTTGTTTTTACAATATTGTCATCGATTTCACATAAATGCAACAACTAGGGTATTGAAGTATTTTTCATTAATACAAAATATGATTAACATAATGTCATGTCATGTCATTCGACAATTAAAATACATAAGGTTACAGTTTCCTTTACAAGATAAAAACTGAGCTCAAATTCATCTTACCGCAGGATCGAGCAAAAGATTCTTCAGGCAAGATCATGAAAACAACAATGAACCTCCCCTTCCCTCAATCTACAAGAAGATAAACATTTTAATCAGCTAAAGGAACATAAATTTATTAAATAAAAAAAAAAGGTAAATACAACTCTAAGTTAAGATTTTAGGGAAGAAAAATTAATGAGCAAATAGACTCAAATAAACAAAGAATGCTAAATGGAGACAAGATTAATAACACAACAAGGCAAAATAATTGTAGATTTATATGGAGGAAATTTTCAATGAACACAACACTTCAAATAGAAGCAAACTTAAAAACACATAAAATTTCATGATGCTACTAAGCTGAAAAAATAACTGAAAACATATAAAATTGAACAACACATTTTTTGAAAAGATTATTGGATTATTACTGAAGAAGACTCAAACATTCGAAGCTCAGGCTAGCATATAATCAGACACATACACAAATAGAAATTGAAAGGAAAAAATTAAAACAACTCAGCGAAGCAAGAAAAATGCATTTAAAACAAATTGGCCAGCCTAAGTGTTCATTAGAACAAAACATTCTTCAAATAGACACTGAAGAGAAAAAATTAAAACAACTCGATTGCTGGATTCAACCAAAACATCTTTCTGTTTTTCCACTTCCTTCTTGTGAGCGGAATTCTTATCCAAAGCTTTAAGCACTTTAAGTTGCCTACCTTTGAGAAAAATTCCTAGATCACCCGCAACGTTGGCTGCAGATAGAGCAGTAGTCTAGTAGCTTTAGTTCCAGTATAACCATGCTCTCATAAAACACAAATCACTCATTGCTCAGACATTGGAATTGCAAACTGTAAAATTTTAGTTATAAATAATGCAAATACAGACACAATGGAGAAAACAGGAATATGTAGCTGCCACAAACTAGTTTTTGGAATAAACTTGATTGATTGACTGCTTAATTGGAAAAGTAGAAGAATGAAACTTATCAGACATTTGGTCTACAACACAAAAGCAAGAAGAAAGGGGGAGGATCAGGAGAGAGAGAGAGAGAGAGAGGAATACAACAGAAAATAGTTTTCCTATTACCTTTCAGCCAAGAGATTCAATATATAATGACTTAAAAACAGAAGGAAGAATTGTTCGAATGAAGTCCTCAAGCATCCTTTTAGCTTTGTAAATATGGCAAAGCTTAAACTTTATCCTCCCATCAAGCCACCATGGCTTGGGCCTAGTACTACTTACATTGTTATTTTTTGAATCTGTAAGCCACAAGAATGGAAAAGGAGAAAAGTTGCATTACATACACGCTTCAATCAACTCTAATGAGTAAAAAAAACTCTTTACAAAATAAGGGCTACCTAGACTTTTTGGAAGAGAAAGCAAAGAGATTGCTTCTGCATCTTTTTTGTTAGTACATCCATTGGCGCTCTTTCAATATCCTAAAAAACAACTCATAATCCATCCAGAACAATCTGTAACATAACATAATTTGTAATTCATAGAGTAAATGTATTAAAACGCAGAATAAACTTCCCTCTTTCAAGAACAAGCTATTACCTGGGTTAGAGATCATGAAAACAACAATGAACAACTTGGGTGCCCAAATTCCTCTCCTTGCTGGTCAATTGATTCAACTTCTTGGTAAACAACTTGGAGTCTTTGTTCTTGAGACGATGACCTTTATCAACAATCTACACAAGATAAAAGTGTAAGAAAGGCCTAAACTGAGTTTATCAAACTTTTAGAAAGAAGTGTAGAAGTTCACCATAGACTCCCAGTTTATTGGCTTCAGCGATGTTGAATCCATATTAATCATCTCATATGATGTCAAGAGGACATCAAACTTGATCCTGTCTTGTTTACTTTTACTAACAACTTGACTTCTTTTTCTTGAGCTTCTTATGGTTTTTCGGATGGTAGAATTCATATTCCCTTATAACTGAATGACCTTGGGCAGAGCTGACATACATAACCTGCAAATCAGGTAGCTTTTACTAAAAATCTTGCACATAAATCATCAAAAAAAAAATACAAGATTCCACGTGTACATACCACATTCATTTGAGGTGCCCAAGTTGAAAATTCTCATTCCCAATTCCTTAACGTTGAAAGTGGTGCTACCACCAAATGAAGGTAGATACTTTCTTTAAAAAGAGATGCCAAGAAAGCAATACTTTGTATAGTTTTCCCTTCATTACCAGCTGCATTGTCAACTGGGCAGGTGACTATAAATGCAGAAGCCTGTCTTGGAAGTTAAATGAATCCCATTACATTTGTGTGCTATAAGAACCAGGCCATATTTGCAAATCAAAATTGGCCAAATTACCTCACTATAATTATTCTCAGAGAAACCTCCTAATGCATTTGTTGGATCAAGATGACCTTTAAATGCGCTCATACATCAGTCTGCAGAAGAGTATTGCTAAAAGAAGACATAACACAAAGTTTTATGGGTGAAAAGTAGTGACATTTACCAAAGTAGGATGGACAGGAAAAGTAAAAACAATCTCAAAATTTTCATGAAAGCTTCAAATCACTTAAGAAAAATCTTCATGTCTATCTACAGACCAAAAGGACCTCTACAAGCATTTATGCACAAGTTCGTTAAGTTTATTTCTTAAAAAAGGTATGATACTTGTAGTTGTGATACTTCTCCTGTGAAGGGTTGCTGCAGGTTATTAGCACTATGGGAATGCAGAGCAATTTCAACTTGTGCAACTGGGTGGGGACTTAACTGGCATAGAAGATGTATAAGAGGCAAGAAACAAACTGTAAATGTGAGAAGACCCTGTTTGCTTCAGCGGTATATGCAATATGGAGTGGACAGAACAATCAAATCTATGGCAGTACCCCAGGAAAAGGTCCAGCAGCAGCAATAACTCAAGCAGTGGATTATTTAAGGAAGACAGTAGACTTATTTCCACGATAGGTTTAAACATTATCGGCAGTAGACTCTAAGACATAGCAATTAATGCAACACCGGCAGCAAAAAGACACTAATACATATCATTAATGCTTATAAAAATTAAGTACCTATCAACAAAGAACAACACAAGAAACTCACACTTACTTTGATGGCGTCGAAATCCCAGATGACGGACTGAAGTAGGTGAAACGAAGGCCTATCGCACCAACTCATACAGAATGTTAACTAATTGACAACACAATAGATACGGCCGAAACTAGCAACGCAGAAAAAGAACATGAAAATGCAAGTAAATTGAAACCCTAAAACTCACAGACGATTCCAAGTGTTAAGCAAGAATAAAGTGAAATAGAGATATAGTTACCTGAAATTGTGGCACCATTTCAACGGGTTGGGAGGCACGATTATGGAGATTGGGGCCGCCGCTTTGCCGTCGCGAGGTCTGACGCTTATTTCACTCGGAGGAAGAGAAGACGGGGACTGAAGATCCAAAGGGTTTCGATTTCAGATTTGGGGAAGAGGAGAAAGAGTAGACCGGGTTTCGATTTCAGATTTGGTGAAGGGGATGAAGAGCTTCGGTTTCGCTGTAGAGGAGTAGAGCTGCGGTTTCGCTGTAGAGGAGCAGAGCTTCGGTTTAGCAAACGACTTACTGAGTGGTTTGTTAGCGAATTAGTATTGTTAAAATCGTATATACATACGATGGTAAATTGTCTCTTAAAACTAGCGACTAAGACCCGTCGCTACTTCTTAACATATTATGTTAATTCATAATTAAATGATAACATATAACTCACTAGTTAAGCATAATGCCACAATAAACCGTTGATCCATGAATTTAATTTTCATTAAATCTATTTTTTTTTTACTAATTTTTTTTTAAGACATTTGTATGCTGAATTAATCATATTAAAATTTAATTATAAGTATACAATTAAACAATTGACATATAGAACGAAAACAAGTTTTCTTGAACTAGATTTAACATAAAGAATAAGTAAACTAAATTCTGAATAAATATAGGTCACATGATAAATATTAAATAATAGAAAACTTATGAAGGCTATCAGTCGCTAATTAAATTTTAACAACTCATAACCTCTACTAAACATTTATCCGATATTACGGTGCACATCTTCACTACAGTACCTATTTTTTCTAAGTTATATCATCAAGTAGCTAGTTTATTTGCTTTCATCTTGAAAATGTCAAGCAGCGGCTCATAACCCTCTACTAAATTGTTATACGACTTTAAGGTCCACATCTCCACTATAGTACATATATTCAAAAAAAAATATTTATGTTAAAACAGATGATAAGTTAGCATAAAAAATGACTAATACATGAGAACTATTACTATTTTTTGGGATTTTGTTAAGTTTAGCGACGCTAACCGTCACTAAATAATTAATATAATTTTCATTAAATAGATTATTTGTTAATTACTAAAAAAATATTTAGAGATTTGTATGCTTAATTAATCAAATTAAAAATTATAATTATACAATTATAATGTTAGCGACGCATAACTGTCACTAAATTAGCGACTTTAAGCCGTCACTAAAATTTAGTGACGCATAAACGTCACTAAATTTAGTGATGCATAACCGTCACTAAATTTAGTGACGCATAACCGTCACTAAATTAGCGACTTTAAGCCGTTACTAAAATTTAGTGATGCATAACCGTCACTAAATTAGCGACGGTAAGCCGTCACTAATGTTAACGACGAATAACCGTCATTAAATTAGCGACTTTAAGCAGTCACTAACTTAGTAACGGTAATCCGTCACTAACGTTAGTGACGCATAACCGTCACTAAATTAGGGACTTTAAGCCGTCAGTAACTTTAGTGACGCATAACCGTCACTTATTTAGCGAAGATAACCAACCACAAACTTTAGCGACGTTTAACATTCATTAAATTTGCAATGGTAAATTGTCACGTAGAACCGAGTGAAACTTTAGCGACGGATATCAGTCCCTACATAGTAGTAACAAACTAATTGGGTTGAAAAGTCTGCAGAAGTTAAACTATGTGTCATGATATTTAGCGCATGCGCATGCATTCGTTGTGTATTAATATTTTTATTTTATAATTTTGTTTTTTTAAACAAAATTGTTTGTTATAAGGGTAAAGATACAGCAACTTGTTGGATAGAAGGATCTGGATGACGTAAATAAAATTCGTATAATCTTAAAATTGTTTAGTGAGGAAAAAAATATCTACAATCTAAACACATTTGTATTATATCAACTGAAATAATTTATGTTGTGTGAGAATTTGAGACGTCACACAATTTTCAGCTATAATATTTACATTTTTCTAGTAGTGTATTCAAAAGCAATTATTTATGTTCAATGAGATAACAATTTATCATAAAAAATGACAGCCACATGAGAACCCAAACTTTTATTTATTTATTTTTTTTAGTGTCACTAAAATTTAGCGACGGTAAACCGTCACTAAAATTTAGCGACTAACAGCCATCGCTAAAGTCTCACCGGAATATTACCGACAATTAGCGACCGTTTTTTGCCGTCGCTAATTAAACCGTCACTAAATTCGATTTTTCTTGTAGTGACGACATCTGTTATTAAGCATCACGTGACATGCACATGTATGGTCAAGGGGGTGGACCGGCCCATTAAGTGGTGAGCAGGACCAAGTTCAACTTCAGAGCGGGTAAAGGTCCTTATTAACCCAGTTTATGGGCCAATAAGGTATTTTGGCCTAAAGGAAAAAACAAATGGAGTATAGTACTAATTTTACCACTCTCAACAAATGAAATGACCAAACTTACGATCAAATTTTTTACTGAAACTTTGCTTTTGAGGTTAAATTTATCATCAACATTACTTATTCGTCAAGTGGCCATCAAAAGAAGGGAAAAATAATAGTTTTGATTTTTTGTTCTTCATGTTTCTTTTTATTGATACCTTAGTTTTGCTCATCTAACAATCATATCATCTTCTTCAACATGCGATGACACACAACATGATCAATGGACCGTAACCTACCCAACCCTTTCCACCCTCAATGTCGTTGACAAAACCCTTGTTGCATAGTTGTGCCAACTAGGTAAAAACACTATTACTATAGCTCTGAATCACCCTCTGTCACTGTAAAACCTCTTCCCAATTACATCTTCAATTCTATCCATGGCGGATCCTTGCCCCACATCAACCTCCACGTTAGGACCAATGGTTAGACCTCTTCCTATATGACCTCACCTCTCTGCTCTATCAACTAATTCACCGAATGACAAGAATCATAATCCTATGACTACCTTTTCTCGTCGACTGGCATAGACAAGCTCAAGTCCACCGCCAAGCTTGACAATGTACTTAGATGCTCTAATTTTTGGGCAAGGGTCTAACTATCAATTATCACCAATGAACGAACTATTTGGAGGTCAATGCTAATATTGGCAGCCCCACAATTGCGATCACATATCTTGCATCTCGTGATGGGATACATGAAGATCAACGTAGGGTTTGTGGTTAAGGTGCAAGTGGAAAATGAGTTACTAGAGAAGTTTGTTAGGATGATTAGGGTTTGCTAGATAGTGATGCCATCGGTGACAATAATGGATACACTAAAGAATATGATATGATCATCAGATGGGCAAAGTTAGAGCGCTAGTAAAAGAAATGTGAATAATCAATGACCAAAACAGTTATTTTTTCCCTTTATTTGACAGTCACTTAACAAATAAGTAACGTAGTTGGTAAATTTGGTCTCCAAAGAAAAGTTTAGTATCAATTTTGGTACTTTGAAAGTCTGATAGTATAACTTAGAATGGTAAAATTGGTACTTAATCTAAAAAACTAGGCATAAAGCCCTTTTTAGGGCTTAAACTTGGATGACTCGAATACTTAAAACCCCCTCAACATCTACTTGATCCAATCGCCCCCTAAACTTGTAGAAATAGACACTTTAGCCCTTTTAGCTCTTATGCATATCACATGACTCCTTTGCTCTGAATGGCTTGCTCCAGTTTGTTTCCTTTGTTTTTTCATGTCGTGTAGCTTCTGAGGACTCAAGGAAGTCTAGATATATTGATAGGTTGAAGATTTTATAACAATAGGAAATAAAAATGGTTTGACTTTAGAAAAGTCGGGCAGATTATCTAAGTTTCCTTTTATTAATCTTGTTTATGACTTTTTTTTTTGTGTTTATTGTTCCCTGGCCTAAGAACAATTAAGGCACAATCGACAAAGTGATAGGACTTATGCCATCAGGATCCCACATGGATGGCAATGTAGTGATGAAGGAATTGAATCCAGATCTTTCAGGCATTGCGTAGAAAGGAGAATAACTAATGATTAGGTTAAAGAGGGAGGCAGCGATAAAATAGTGGTCAGTGGTGAGACCAAAGGTGGTTGAGGGAAGGGCTTGCCTAAAAGATGGCTTGAAATGTATGAAAATTGTGGAGAAAAATAGAAATAAATGTGAAGGAGAGGAAAAGGCAGAAAAGAATGAAAAGCTAATTTTGGTGGAAGGTTTATGTGTAAGATTTATGCATGTTTTTCCCATTCCTACGTTTCTTTATTTGCCTTTCTATCTTGGAATTTGATATGGGTTCTCTTGAAATCAACTCATGAAAACTGACTTTTGTAATTCTTCTGGAATGATTTGGCATCTGAATTGAGAAAAATGAGCATATTAGAATTTATGATATTTCAATAACCAAAAAAAGGTCCTAGAAGTTGGTTCTTTTTTAAATCCAATTTCAATTTCTTTGCATCATATGTCATCCAAGCTTTGTAAGAAATCATGAACAAATTTCTTAGGAGTTCTAATTTACGTATAGTAAAGGTGCTTAAATAGAAGAAACAAACAGAAGCAAGTGCTGTTAAGAACAAAGTGGTCACATGATGTGCACAAGAGTTAAAAGGGCTAAAATGTAACGTTTTTACAAGTTTAGGGAGTGAGTTGGACTGAGTCGACGTTGAGGGGGTTAAGTGTCTGAGTCATTCAAGTTCAAGAGCTAAAAACGGCTTTTAGCTAAAAGAAGCATGAAAGTAAAAGTAAGACAAAACATGCTTTTGCCCTCAAACTTGATCAATTAGGACAATTCATCCACTAAACTTCAATTCGAGATGACTCAACCTTAAGGGTGTTCATTATTTGGATTGGAAAAAATAGTTTGGATATTTAGTTTTTTTTTTTGAATTAAACATCATATTATAAAGCTTCAAAAGAAACATATTTCACCAAATCTGGGGAAAATAGCTGATGCCAAACCTTTCATACAAGCACTTATACAGTTTAGCTAACTTAAGTGCAAGTTTATTACAAGATCTAGGACTATAAGTAAATGTAAAACATTCATAAGAAGAAGGTTTGGAACCAAAGTGATAGGAGGAAAAATTAATATTAACAGAAATAGTGACGATAATGAAAATATTAGTATGCACAACAAAGAAGGCTAGTATTTACTAAAAATTTATTACTAATAAATATTTTTTTTTGTTAAAATAAAAAACACTACACATTGTCATCATGATTATAGAGCAGGAAAATCAACTAGGGATTAACTAGAGATGGTAACAAGTTGGATCAAGCACGGTTATGTCATTCCCGTGACCCATAACCATAGGTACTTCTTCATCTTCAAATTTACAGGCATCTATCAGCAAGTAAGATTTTGTACCTATACTAGGAGCATGCGGATATTTATACAAGCAAATGTATCCATAGATATTCAATACATTTGTTAATCAAAACTGAAAAAAAAAAAACTAAAATTGATCCTGAATTATTCACTTGCTGTTTAGCACCATAACTTTTTATTCTCTTCCAGTTTAACCATTATCTTCCTCGTGACAACAAAAGTTGGTTAGAGAATTCATTTCTATAGCTCAAACAAGTTTATTTCAAAATTTAAAATCAATGTAAATGGAACCTTAGAGGTTGCTAACATAGAATTGTGGCTACTTCAAAAAGAGAATTTGGATGTTGTTGGACACTATCTAGGTGCATATAAACACAATATCATATTTCACAAGTATGACAGGTTACACATCATGTATCTTCTAAATCCATCACTCACTCGTACACACCAAACGACTAAGATTTTTTATCTATATCCATTTCATCACAAGCATTTTTACCCCACAAACTTGTTTGTCACAAATGAGTATCTTCGAGTCACGTGTTTTAGCCGCTCGACTGTCACCTCTAAAATTGATTCTATCAAGGGCATTTTCGGTGTTCGACTGTTCTCATTGTTATGGGACCAACAATGCAAACGTTTTTAGATCAACGACATTGACGTTTAGGGGTAATTTCAAAACAAGAGGGGTACATGTAGTCTTTAATAAAGTTTATGGGGTCTCGTGAAATTCCGAAGCCGTAAAGCATGCCCTAAAACAGCGTCGTTTTCCGCGCCTGCAAGTCTGCGGCGTCGAACTACCACCAGTAAGTAGGCGAACCACCACCAGTTAGTAAGCGAACCAAAACTGTTCGGCAAACTTATGTGTCTAGCTAGTCGCTCCTCGTGTTCTCCGCACAAAATTTTCCTGGCATCTACCTCCCTCCAAACGAAAGGCACAAAATTTTCTCCCTTGCGACTTGTGGCCTCTTCAGGTAAAATCAGTGCTTCGGCACTTTGATTAATTTGATTAAGCAGCGCGAGTACTGTGTTTGATTTTGGTGTTTGGCCAGCTATGGACTCTGACTTATCGACTACACTAGTTTTGTGCGGCAAATCATCTGCCGAGGCTGAAATTTCCGAGTCACTTAGGAGCAAAAGCTCTCTGAAGCTTCCCGACAACGACCATGTCTCGGTTCTGCTTCAATCGGAGATTGAAAATCAGCAATCGGAAGTGAAGGCTTTCAATGTTGAACATTTCATGAAACGCCTCTCCACTGATCGGTTCGGCCGTTTCCTTATTTGGTCCCGGCGGCTGCCCTCAACTCATGACGTTATTTCGCAGTAAGTAAATAAAAATTCGATTCCTCTTTTCCTATTTTTCATTTTCAAGGTTAATTGTTGAGTTTTTGTTTTCCATAGCAACTTTTCCGAGCTTCCCTTTGGTTCAGTCTGCGTCGCAGATGTTCAGTCTAAAGGCCGAGGTATAAATATTTATGTTCAATTAGTTAATTGATTAACTAAGCATTAATCTCAACTGACACTAATATTGCCATCTGAAGTATTCATTTAAGGGAAGAAATAACTATCAGTTGTTAACTGAAATTTCGATGTATAGGACGGTCCAAGAATGAATGGGAATCTCCCAGAGGATGCCTTATGTTTTCATTTAAAATGGAAATGGAAGATGGGAGAACTCTGCCTTTAGTTCAATACGTGGTGTCTCTTGCTATTACAGAGGCGATTAAGGATGCGTGTCACATGAATGTAATCTTTCTATCTCATTTGATCCTGAGAATTAGAGATCAAGATCTGCAGTTTGAAACTTTGGAGTATTACTTTTTTGTAGACTTGAGTTGCAAGCTACAACGATTTTGAAGCTGAAGTTAGTCTTTTGCTGATGTTATGCTTTTGGAACTTCTTTGTAGGGTTGGCCATGCCTCAATGTTAAAATTAAGTGGCCAAATGATCTATATTTAAATGGACTTAAAGTTGGTGGCATTTTGTGCACATCAAAATATGGGGGAAAGAAGTTCAATGTCAGTTCTGGTACAAGTATTCTTATGATAATCACATGCAGTCACTTCCACAAAGATAATTGGTTAGATGCATTCTGAGCCATTGTTAATCTTAAGAAATTAGGCTCAATGGCTGCACATCATTGCTCCTCTTCTTTTCCCTTATAGTTCATTAGCTGTCATTTTGATGTATCTTATCTTGAGCACCCTAATTACACCCTGCATCGTCAAGATTCTGTTATTTACTTGACTATTCTCCTACGAAGCATACTCTGCATCTCCCTGCTCGTCATGTTGTCCCTGCACCATCCCTTTCTGCCTCCATACATTAGCCCCCAGGAGAGAGAGGTGAAGGAGGGGAATTCTTGCCTTATTTACTGCACCATATCCAAATTCTTTGACATAGATGCCTGATAGTTGATAGGATCTTCTTGCAGGCATAGGTTTAAATGTTGACAACAAGAAACCAACAACATGTTTGAATGCGGCCCTACATGAGATCTCTACTACAGCTAACTACTTAAGCAGAGAAGATATTATGGCCACCTTCTTCAACAAATTTGAGGATTTTTATGTTCTCTTCATCAATCAAGGTAAAGAATATTTCAAGTGTGCAGCCTTCATGCATTGATCTTGCTAATATTAGTTTTTAGAGTTCAAAATTTCTGTATTATCTACCCATACCCATGTTAAAACTCTGCAATATTTTTTTTATATATAGTAACTCTACAAGACATTCATTCTTATGACCTTCCATGGTGGTGATTTCTAACTGGATGAAATGGTGAGTCAAGATGTAACGCGGAGCGTCTCGTGGATGAATTCCTGGAGCGAGTCAATCAAGCGAAACTGAATAAAAAATTGCGAAAGTAGTCCTTGGGCACTTTTGCCATATTTGTCATAATGACTATTATTATATGTTGTTTTGAAGGAAATTTCGCGTTCTACAACTGTTAAGGGGCTTTGCCCTCTGTAAGTGTGTTTTGCAATTCAAAAATCCATTGTTTTGAGGGGTATCCGGGTATTGAAAATTTGTGTGGTTTTGGACTCCTAATTATTTTTTGTTTATTTATTTATTTCTAGTTAGGGTTTCTTTATGGGCCTATAAACAAGCCCCTCTTACGTTATTATTATTCATTTTATCAATAATATTGAGATATTCCGGTTGCTTTAGCAATCTCTATGACTGAATTCTCGTTTGCTTCTTTGATTAAGCGTGTTGCTTGATCGAGTTTCCATTCTTGCTGCGTGGAGATGCAACTAGTTTGGGACTAAAGCTCAATAGAATGGCATTAAGTTGGTTGATTTAGTTTGTATTGCCATTTTCTGGTTCACTTCCAAATTAGTCTCATAACATCGCAACTGAGTTCAAAGAGTGAAAGTGAATAAAAGTACTTGGTGATACTATACAGAACCTTTTTTTACTGTTGTCCGTACATCTCCCATCATGTTTCAAAAATCCCAACCATGGTCAAGCATGCAGTTCTCTTTTTCATCTGTTTCCTTGTCTGGAAATGTATATATGGAGAATGAAATTATAAAGTGGGTGTTGTGGGCGGTGGGAGGCCTGCATCACGTGTCCGATATGGCAAGATACTCTCTTTAGGCACTGTAGCAGGTTTTGAGGAATTAAGAATTGCCTTTAAAAGTACCTTGGGGTTCTTTTAATATTCAGTTGGAAAATGAGTAAGACACTTTAGGGTTAGAAGAAACCATATATTTCTTTTGCAGGAAGAGCTTTAATTTGATCTGCTTTCCAAACATCGCTAAGAGAACCTACCGCCCTTATTTTTTGTCCTTCTCATGCTACTTTTTTTTCGTTTACTGAATGAAAACAAGGAAATGTTTATGAAATATCTTCTGTTAGAATTGTAACTGTTGCCTTGTCCACTGTGTTTTGTTTTTGAGTACTCTAACCACAGTGTACATTACTCTGTTTTGTACATTATTGTTGTATCTTTAATTCTTACAACTGATGTTACATGGATTGCAGGATTCAAACCTCTTGAGGAACTTTACTACAGAACGTGGCTGCACAGGTAATGTCTCTGTCTTTATCGCCAGCATAGGTTATACATGCACGTTTGCTATTGAAGTTTTATTGTATGTTTTTCTTCATAATGGCTTAAAGTTTCAAGTTGTTTGAGGGGTTTGGGTTTCCATTGGCTAAAGCACCCTTGTAAATTTTCATTGCTTGGTCATGTCAGTGGAGAAAGAGTGGCTAAAGGAATAGTTGTCTTTATATGGTGGTTTCTGGTTTTTGACAGAAAATGGAACCCTGAATGGTGAGACAGTAGCCTCTTATTTCTTCTTAAAGTGTAAATCTATTCCTTGTATGAGAAGTCCCTTTTTGCCTTCTTTACATTTTAAGGTTTTGGTAAAAGTTGTAGGGTTATATAGTGAGAAAGTTATATCCGATTAGGCTACTTGGTATGCACTTGCTGTCCTGATTGAAAGGAGAAAGGTGAGAGAGGGAATGAGCGAACAATACAGCAGGATACCTAGATTTTTCTCTTTGGTTGTTCACAGACAGCAAAACTGTCCCCCTTATTTAGCACAGATTACATGGCAGCAAGTGGACACAGCTTTATAGTTTTACTTACATGTTCATTAAAATCCCTCATTGTCTATACTGTTTTACCGTAATATCTTGATGCAGTGGGCAGAGAGTAATTGTGCAGGAAAAGGATGAGGACAGAGTTGAGCAAAATGTGGTCACTATCCAGGTATTGCCTTTTCTTTGGATCAAGCATGCAGTGTAAAATTGATTTGAGAGCTTCTGCAACTGGTTGCTATAAATATGCTGAATTAGTGAACATTCATATGAAGGTAACTTTTGCGTGTATTTACTGGCATTCAAGCTCAAATGGAAATATTTATGATGTACAACTAGATGTAGATTTCTTGCATCACATGGTCCATACTTGAGATTTTCTATCCTTACTTGCTCAGAGAAAATAATGTTTTGGTGAACCCCTCTCTTGGGCAACAATGTAATTGAAACCTTCTAATGTTTGTGAATATTTGGAAATAAGTTTTGATTGGTCAAATAAGAATTGTTTGGATTACAAGCTTGGCAAATGGATGTTTCCTAATATGGTATTTCACTACGCAACCTAACTAATGGGATTTTACCCCTTTCAAAGGACATTTTAGATATTTATGGAAGAAAGATATTCACTACTTTCACTATAAAAGGTGGTTAAATAAGCTTTTATGAATCTAAACCAAAATTGGGTTCTTTTCTATGTACCATAATCATGTATAGCTGGTTCAGTTGGTTTATTTACATTTTTCTTTTCAGGGATTGACATCATCCGGTTACTTGCTAGCAATTGGCGATGACGGTCAAATGTCTGAGCTTCATCCTGATGGAAACAGGTACGGATCCATCCTTTTTTGTTGATTATGTGTTCGTCAGTTTTGACCTTTTGTTTTCCATAATGTTGAACTTGGAGTCAACGTATTTGGGAAACATCTGGTCAGAGCAGATGCTTGCTCCTGTCCCTTTTAGAAACCGAAATCAATCAGTGCAAAGGAGAAAAGCTACGAACAAATTTTCTCCTGATCATGATTAAAGGATATTGCATGTCTCTTGATTGAACTTCGGAAAGTGAAAAGTTTGATGATTAGTATCCTTTTAGCATTCCATTCCCCTGTTATTGCTCCCAATATAGCTCACTCACCGACTAAATATAGATCGGGCCTTTGTTACTGACAATATTAATTCTGATAGTTCTTCTTAGATTTCAGTACTCAGTATTTTTTCACATGTAACAGTTTTGACTTCTTCAAAGGACTGGTCAGAAGAAAACTTCAGTGAAGGGCATTTTGCGGGACCTACCACTGGGGTGCGTACTTTCATGATGAGCATGTGCAGAACCGTGGAAATTATGTAATTTTGTCATTTTTATCTTAGCTGCATTTAGATAAGATATAGGTTAATTTCTCTGGCTCTTTAATTTCCTGTAAAATCTACTATAAATTTGCCACGGGTTTTGAAAAGGTTGAATGACGATTATATAGATCAATGATCCATATATCTAAGCGCCTGTCTTTTGTTTCCATCTTCATGTTACTATTGTTAATCGCATAGCATGTTCTATTTAGTTTAGGTAAAATTTTGCTCATGGACATTGGTATTCTGGTAATATCATGCTCCTAAGGCCTGGGTTGTTGGTATAAATGATGGGTAATAATTCCACTTCACTGATATTGAATCGCTACAAATGACCGTAACATGCAAGAGAGGAGCAGATGAAAGTATAGACAACCTGAGAACTATGCAGTCCAAAAAAGAAGACAATGGTACCATGTCTTGGGACCCTGGGTTTGCCCTCTCCTCTTCTTGTTCCACCTCTTTCATTTCTGGCCACCTGCCTGTACTTTTGTTGTGGTCTCGGCTTTTCTTTTGTTAAACCTTGCTGGAATGGGCCACAATTTTGGACATATCCCATATGTTGTCTCTATTGAAACATGAAACTGCATGCCTGGGTTTGTTGTGCACACGTACACGTGAAAACTCTGTAATCTGTTCGTCGGTCAGGGTCCGAGGATTGTAGTACACGAAACAGACTTCTTTATCTCTTGCTATAATCAACAGAGTGCAATTATGATTCACCCATAGCTAGGCATAAGACTAACCCGCACGTAAAGAGTTGTATTGATGCCAGAGTATTGCTTATAATCTTTTACAAGTGGAAGACAGGTTTAAAATAAAAACTAGTAGGAAATGTGATCCGAACACATTTGACAAAAAAAAAAAAAAATACTCAACATTACAGCATTGAAGATGATACGAGAGCAATCTTAGTCAATAATCTATTCTATACCTTCAGCTTAACTAAACTCGTCCGTTCGTGGTAAATAGGAGAAATCTTTTACATGAATAAAGTAGGAATAGTAAAATTTGATATGACCAAAAAACCTGGATTAACTTACCCAAACTAAAACCCGACCTCATCAGAAAAGTCAATGGTCCAAACCCGATTGCATTCAACTTGACCCGAACCCGAACTCAATTAAAGTAAAACTTGAAAAGCCCAAAATCTGAATGGCCCAAACTCAAAATAGCTGAACTTGGAAAACCAGAACTCAAATTGGACTAAACCCGAATTGACCCAAACTCGAAATGACCTGAACCCAAGACTGACATGACCCAAACCCAAAAAGACCTGTGTTTAAACCCAACAAGACTCGATTTTAACCCAAATCAACATAAAATGTATGGTCGGCAAATATTTAAAAATTCATGATTTTTTATATATTGATTATTTATCTAAATTGTATATTAATTATGACCATGCAATTGAAGAAATTCAAAAAGTACATCAAAATATCCTTTGTTTAGGTATCTTATGGAATTTAAAGAGTAAATTACGCAATAATTTGTCTTGGTTTGTCTAAGGGTCTTCTAGGATTTATTGGTTGATAGGACTTAATAATTTTTAGTTTTTTCAAATTTGGTAATCTCACCAATAATGATTCGCTTAATTTAACAATCGTAATCGTTAGTTGCCTTCAACATTTGATAACAAGGCTAAACTATATAAAATTTTAATTCAAACTACTAGTAAAGCATACATGAGTTTGAGATGATTTCATTTTATAAAGTTCTCATGGGCTCGAGCTTAAATTACTTAAAACATTTTTTCCCATTCAAAATCACAAAAGCCTAAAATCACAAATAATAATATAAATCCTGAAGCAACATAACAACTCATTCCAATATCAAGTTTTACAACTAAATGAAAACATCTTAATGAAAAAAAGTATGACAACAACATGTCATGTCAAAAGTCTCAAGTAACAAAGTTAATGAGAAAGTCGAAAGTGACTGCTTTCAAATACTTGCATTTGTGAAACTTATGAATTGCCAAAAAAATGCTAGTTAGTGAAATACCAAATAAAAAATATAGAGTTGTTTGTGCCTAATTATAAATTGAGTCATTGTCTAAAAAGCACTAAAAAGGTTTAAAAAAAAAAACTCAACTACAATAAATTGACTAGTAGTAATCTTACCTATACACTAAATTATAAGATGCTTTAAAACTGGTCAGCTATTCCAGTTCCACTTCTATATCATTCAAATGCTTCAAGTCATACTTCTCATCTTTGATAATTGAGAAATAAAATTAGTAATAACTACAATATATTGAAATAAAAAATTACAAACGAGAAACTATACCTTCATAACCATACACCCAATTTATGAGATGTTAGTAAAACTTGTACATTGTCGAGGACAAAACGACTCCTATATTTGTTAAAAATCTAACTACCTATACTAAAAGTTGATTCTAAAGCAACAGTCGTGATAAGAATACTCAATATGTCTTTTGCCATTTGTGCTATAATTGGATATTGTGCATCATTTTCTTTCCAAAAAGTAAGGAAATATAACTTCAACTCAATTGGTTTTCTAGACTCATCCAAATAAAGATCAAGCTGTGACTTTAAGTTGAAAGTTTCCATTGTATCATGGGCAAAATCCTACATCCAAATCAACATATCTATCAATTTTAAGAGTATTGTACAATATAAAAGAGTACATATTAGCATAATAACAAAAAATTAATTTACTTACAAGAATATCTGAATTTACTTCCCGATAAAATTGTCCACCACCAGTTCTAACATCACACAAGTGAGATGAACTAGCATTACGAGTCTCATCCTCTTTAAAAAGGAAATTTAATTGATCTCGAACATCTAACCACTTAGAAACATGAGTTATGCCCAATTTCTCATAGCAGTATTTGAAAAAAGCTAATTTATACCGAGAATCAAGTACAACTACAAAAAAGAAAACTACTAAAAAATATTCTCAATATTTATGAAACTTTTCATTCATTTGTTCTATCATTTCTCTTATTTGGGAGTCTAGGTTATCTATTGCCTCTAATATAAACTTTTGCATTTCCTATATATTCTCAAAGTATTAATTAGTAGTGGGATATTCAGAGCTAGGGAATAGAGTGGTCATTTCATAAAAAAGCTTTTAAAATTGTTGTATTTTTGCAATTTCGTCCCACTCTCCATAACTAGGGCAATGTTCATAACATATGTCAACAATTTGCAGCTAAGAAAATACTTGACGATAAAAAAATGCCCTTTCAAATATCAAATAAGTGAAATTCCACCGTGTAGGCATATATAGCCACAATGATTTTGAAATGTTTACCCCAATTGCTATAGCATACTAAAAAAATCTAATCCTTATTGCTTATGATCTACGAACATATAGAACACTTTCTCTAATTTTTTTTAAATGCCTAGAAACTACCTTCAACCCATCTTGAAGGTTGAGTTGGGTACACAACAAAGTCTGCTTACTAGTTATGTTGCTAGCATTGTCTAAAGTGATGGAAAAAACTTTTCTCTCAATCTCCCATTCTTTCAAGAGACAAAATATTTTTTTATATAATATGTTAGAATTTTGAGGTGGTTCAAAGATACTGAAAAATCAAGACTTTACTCCTCAACTTCCAACCAATGTCCATATAATGTGCAATGACACAAAGATAACATTCATCAATCATTAAAGTTCATATATCACTAGTTAAGCAAATCTTTCTAGAAAAAGTTCCCTAAAGAAGATTTAAGCTATTCCCCGAATTTCTTATGGAACTTAACAATATCACTGTTATAGGTGTTTCGACATACATGTTAACTTTTAAGTTTAGATATGAATTGTAACCACACACATTTTCATATTCAACATAAGAATATGGTAGGTTATGTTTGATTATAATTCTACATTGCCACTCTCTACAAGTAGCTTCATCTAACCTTCCATGGAATGATACTTCATTGCTACCACTGTCATTTAAAGAACTTTGATATTTGGCACGCTTCTTTAAATGGTGCAAAAGATTTTTTGTTTCCACTATAGAATCAACCTTATACTCTTTAACTTTACAGTGCTTGTATTTGGCTTTTTTCACTTTATCTTCATATAACTCTCCGTCAATACACTCAAACTCATTCCAAATCTTAGACCAAGATCTACTTTGCTCTCTTTTAGCATCACTTGCACTAACAGTCTCTTGATTATTGAAGTCATCCACATTTATGCCAGACATGTTTACTGTTGGATCCATTGCTGTAAAACAAATAAGAATAATTAGACTTACATAAAATAAATACTCTAAAATTGAACATTGTAGTGCATTTCGAATATTTAAAGGCTAAAACTATTGGTTAGTCCAAAATTAAATTCCTTGCCTAAACATGTAATTGTATATAATATTATTAATTTAATTGATGCATGACTAATCTAAACAAATAAGAAAACAAAAAATAGAAAAGCAATTAAAAAAAACTTGTCAGTGACTTTTATGCAAAATAAAAAAATTCAGTGACTCAGGTGACCGAAATACAAAGTTTATGGGCTAAACAAGCGTTTTACCAAAAGAGAAGAAAGCTTGGCTGGGTCCACTGTGGAGGAACGGGTCGGATCGCAGGTTCGTTTCAGGTAGTCTTTGATTCTCTCTTGATGCCGGCGACTTGGGGCAATCGGAGGCTGGGCTTCGATATGGCGGTCACAGTGACCTTGGCTAATGAAGGAACGACGATCGGCGGCGGGGGAACTGGCAAATCCGAGACAGGACACGGCGGTGTTGTGTTTTGATCAAGATTTTGAAAACTCTTTCTATCCTTTGATTGGCACAAACGGTGGTGACGGAACCTTGGAACAAGCGGCACGGCTTGCGGGGAAGCAGGGGAGGCGAGCTAGGATCGGAAGCGATGGCTGGAGCGGCGTCGGGCAAAGAGAATGTAACTTCCAAGGGTGGCGGCAATAGTTAGGAAACTTTAGGGTTTCTGATGTTGAAGATGGCGAGATAAGGGCCTAAAGTTACACTTTCACCTTTTTTCTGGATGGGGCTTATAGTTGTGGATTTCTTTCAGTTTTTCCTATGATTTTTCTCAAAATGTGACCCTTATTTGTAGTAGGGGAGACATAAATGCGATTAACAAGATTTTGAGAGATTAAATCTCATCCAAATCTAATTTAAAGAGGCTTATATATGTTAGAATATAATTTGGTAAAATTCTAATTTAAGTCCAACAAAACTCTTAGGCCCTGTTTGGGAACAGCGTCAGAGATTAGCTGCTAATATTAGAGTTAGCGATTAGTGTTTAAAGTTTCTAGTGTTTGGTAGACTAGCTTTTTAGAAAAGCTATCATATAGTAAATTTACGTAAAACACCCAAATTTAAATTGCAACATATTTCTATTAACAATATGTGTGTGTGTGTGTGTGTTTTTCTCCGGCTGCTACAAAATTTTTTGCCTCTCCGTGTTAGGAACATTTGCTCTCCCTTGAGCTAGCAACATACAATCACCATGTTTCTATATGAATTCCACCTATGTAACATAAAATTTTATTTTTTGGTGGTATAGCATATAAAGTGGCAATTTGAAGCTACAAATCAAATATATGAATAAGTCTAACAATGTGTCTTTGCAATAGAAAAAACTAAAAAACTTCAAAATTGAAATGCAATTCATCTAATCCTAAAAATAAAAGCCCTTAATTTAGTGCCTTGATAGTAAACAATTAGTAATTTTTTCTCTTAGTTGAGACATCTCTGATTCATTGACATTTCGTCTCTCACTTTCACAACTATCATCGTCATCACTATCTTCTTCAAACTCTTCATTCTCATTCGCAGCCCTATGAAAATCTGAATCAACGGTACCTGCATATCTTCGTATGTAATTATGTAAAGTCATAGCTGTTTTACAATCATGACTTGCTTCGCAAAAGGATAATTGGGCATATGTTTTAGGATATCCCATTTCATTTTCAATACTCCAAATGCTCTTTCAATAGCACTTCGTAAGGAAGAATGCGTTTTGTTAAATATCTCTTCTTTTCCTGATGCTGGTCTTCCTTGACGAAAATCAGATAGGTGATATCTTTCTTCTCTATAGGGCCATAAGTAACCTGAAATTTGAGGGTACCCTGCATCCACTAGGTAATACTTGCCTGCATAATCTTATCATTTTTAGTTGTATTATAGATTAAGAGCAATGGCAAATCTCACAATTATAAATCATCTAAGAGTTACCAGGATGGGGGATGAGGAAAGTTCCATTGCTTTTGATAGAGAGCCCTTTTAAATACATTCGCATCATGAGCCGATCCCTCCCAACCAGCAAGGGCAAAAGTGAAACACAGATTAAAATCACATGCTGCCATGACATTCTATGTCGGCACACCTTTCTGTCCAATATATGAAATTTGATTAGTGACCGGGATAGATGCTGGGATATGTGTGCCATCAATGGCACCAATGCAGTCCTACAGTAATGTAAAAAGAGGTAAAAGAAAAAAGTGTTTAATAAAATGAATAAGGATTTAAGTGAGATTAAAGTATTATCAACCCTAAAATTTTCACAAAGCCTAATTACCTTAAAATAAGGCATGTACCTACGATCCTTTCTTATCTGCTCTGGTGTCCGGGTAAAATTGGGATCACAAGGTTTAATGACATCAGATGCCAAACGGATGACACTCTCTAATACTATAGTTAAGTACCTGTTGATTGTTTCCCCTGACCTTTGAAAGTGCTATTGTGTTTCTCGATTAGAGTCACCATGTCCTAATATATTTATAAAAATCGCAAGTGTCTCCATTGTGGACATGTTAACAGAGCCACTCAATCCATAATTATTTTCCAAAGTGCAAAGCAAACTCAGAAAAGTTTCTTCAGTCATTCTAAATTGATCATAAAATCTTCTATCATGCCCTTGTAGCAATTCTCTAACCCATAATTCACCATTTTGTGCAGAGTCCATGCATGGTCTTTTAAGAACATACTTTCGATAATAATCATCAATCTCATTAAGACAAATACCCGCTAAGAACATAATTTTTATAATAAATTATGAATATGTTTTATATAAAGTTACACAATAGAACATCAAAATAAACATAAAATGCGAGAATGAGAAGCCAATAAACAAGCTTATTTGGTAGTTAAAATGCACTTCTAAACCCTCCCCCTTCCCCCCGGGCACCCAAAAAAATAAGGTATCTCTAAATAGAATTGATCAAACCATTTATTGAGGTATTTCTAAAAATTAGGAAACCTAACAATATCTTACACCCACAACATTAATAGACCACTGCCTCAAGTATTAACAACAAGCATTGTAGTAAAATAGGCGAGAGTAGAGATAGAAATAATGCCAAACATTCTTCGAGGCCACAAAACGTAAATTGATTGTAAGTAAAATTCCATGTGTATTTTCCTTAAGTTGTTGCAACCACAAAGCCTTAATGAGCTACAAGACAAATGAAGGATAAAACAGCATGTGAAAAATGCATGTTTCCAGGCATTATCGTTTCTTCCAAGTTTAACAACAGATCTAAACTAAAATTCACATTTTCCACATTTCTTAGTTAAAGCGTTATCTTCTCTTATAGTCTTTTTTTTTTTTTAAAGCTCCAAATTATGATGTCTCCGTTGTTAAAAAAAACCAAGCTATAGGACTGGAAAATAAGATCGTAAAATCAGATCCAACAGAACACCGATTAATAACTCTTGACAGAACTATAACAACTAGAGATTCTTCAATCCAATCACTGAAAACCTATATATGGTTTTGTGTAATTTGAGCTACGAGAATTTAAAAAACAACCTGTATAGGACAAGAACAAGGAAGCAAAAACATGCAAGAGGTCAAGCAAAAAGCCGCACCTGCTAAATCAATATTACGCATGTCATCAACCAGTATTCCTAATCATTCTTGTTCATAATCATTCACTTCATCTGAATCAGTATGTTCATCAGATGTAAATAATCCTTGCATATATCAAATATAAATTACATAAGTCAAAGGTAACTTTATTGTCAGTCTAATCTTTGAGCTTCGACATAAGCACCTTAATAGATTAAAGAACACTACATGATAGCATAGAAAGTAGATATTTCATTGAAAAAAATGAAATGGTCACTTGGTACATTTTGTTGTAAACAGCAATTTGTAACAATCACGAACCACCTTAACCCGAGGCGTGTATTCACTGTCCTCAAGGATTATATTTCGCGACTCTCCAAAGTATGCAGGAGAACAGGTCTACGAAAATCCCCCAGGATACAACGGGTCTTCCGGGAAGTGTGCACTCACACCCGGGATACTCTAGGAATTAGCAGAAACTCAAGAGCCAGCAAGGGTCAAAGCAGGAGGGGGAGAGAAGAGAGAGCTCGAAAGCGTTGTAATTAGGAGAGGAGTGAAAATGGGTATTTATAGGTAGTAGTGGTCCGATTTTAAACGTTGGGTAATAATGTGTCAGAATTAAAACGCTGGGGTAATAATGTGCAATAAGTTTGGGAGTTACAGAATTTATCCTGGTTTTATAATTTTGTCCGTTTTGATATCCAAACACGTGAAAAACAAATTTTCCGGGTAAGGATAAAAAAGTAAATTCAGAAAATATAAAAACTGACTTGGACCGGGCCTCGTGATACTTTGCGCGCAGGGGGGGGGGGGAAATCGGACTCTTTCCACTGTTTTGGCCCATCTTGTGCGCGCGAGCCCATTACCATTTTCTTTCTTATCTAGCCCACTTGGGTATGTTAACTTATAAAGTCTTAGAACTCTCATTGTCCAAGCCATGTGGGATTTGCCTTTTGGAATATTTCACAACAATCCCCCACATATTTCAAAAGGCATTATTTCAAGGTTTCTTTGCTGGCTTTAAGCTCAAGAGTACAATGCATCGTGGCTGGTGTCTATTAGACTATGAACCAGTCCTAGAGCCAATGAAACTTAACTTACAGAGTACTTGGTGAAGCATTTAGTTTTTATGAACCAAATACCCTTTTGTAATTTAAGTGATTCATTGATCACATTACACCCCCACAATTTCTGCTGTTCATCGCGGTGTTGCGCTTATCGGCCATGCGCATGTCCTGGTTTTCATGAGTGCTTTAGAGATTCTGCCACAAATCTCATAGGAGCGGCTTCACTCCTACACTCATATAGGTGATTCCATCAAGTGTATACTGCATAAATACACTACCTATCATGGCTTATGTAAATCATTAAGAGCTTTTTGCTCATCCTCTAGTAAATGCAGTTTTTGCATTATCTACACCATATGAGGGACCTTTTAAGGAAAAGTTTTGATAATGCTTCCAGGTCTAACAGTGACTTGTTATTACCCATATGAACCTAATTCATGGGATCTCCAATCACATAGGTTGGGTTACCATCACTATTGACTCAGGTTGGCAATAGTCCCATTCCTCTCGATGTTTCATATATCATTTTCCTTCCCAGAGGTTTAGTTAGAGGATCGGCCAAATTCACTTCTGACTTTACATAATCGATCGATATAACACCATCATTAAGCAGCTGCTTTACAACATCATGTCTTAATCGAATGTGTCTATTTTTGCCATTGTAAGATTTATTTTTTGCAATTGCTATTGCCGCTTGGCAATCACAATGCATAGACACAAAAGGCATTGGCTTTATACCCAACGGTATATCTGCTAAGAAGTTTTTCAACCACTCAGCTTCACTTCCAGCCATTTCTAAGGCTATAAATTCTGACTCCATAGTGGATCTGGCAATGATAGTTTGCTTTGAAGATTTCTAAGACACAGCTCCACCACCAAGAGTAAAAATGTACCCACTAGTAGATTTGGTTTCATCAGAGTCAGAAATCCAATTAGCATCACTGTACCCTTCTAGTACAGCGGGAAAACCAGTATACATGATACCACATTTCATGGTACCTTTTAGATATTTCATAATTCTTACCAAAGCATTCCAATGTTCTTCATTCAGATTTTGAGTATATCTACTCAATCTACACACAGCATAAGCTATGTCAGGTCGAGTGAAGTTCATTAGGTGCATCAGACTTCCAATAATTTGTGCATACTCTTGTTGAGCAACACTTTCACCTTTATTTTTCTTTAATTGTGTGTTTGCATCATAAGGAGTGCTCACAGATGTCACCTCAAGATAGTTAAACTTCATTAGAAGTTTTTCAACATAGTGTTCCTGTGACAACATTAAGCAACTTTCTTTCCTTATGATCTTAACACCCAAAATTACACTAGCTTCCCCTAGATCTTTCATGTCAAACTGTGAAGATAGGAAGCTTTTGGTATGTTCAACTATTTCAAGAGTAGTTCCAAAAATGAGCATATCATCCACATAGAGGCTAATTATTACACATTCACCACCTTCAAGTTTTGTGTAAACACATTTATCAACTCCAATAGTTGAAAAATTATTACCTAACAAGACTTGGTCAAATTTCTCATGCCATTGTTTAGGTGCTTGTTTTAATCCATATAAGGATTTTCGCAATTTGCACACCTTTGTTTCTTGTCCAGAAACAACATAGCCTTCTGGCTGGACCATATATATTTCCTCTTGTAGATCCCCATTTAAGAAAGCAGTTTTGACATCCATTTGATGTATAATAAGTTTATGTACAGAAGCCAAGGCAAATAAAACTCTTATTGAAGAAATCCTAGAAACTGGTGCAAAAGTGTCAAAATAATCAACATTTTCTTTTTGAGTGAATCCTTTTGCTACCAATCTTACTTTATATTTGTCAACCGAGCCATCAGGCTTAAGTTTTCTTTTGAAAATCCATTTACAACCAATGGGTTTAGCACCAGGTGGTAAATCTACCAAATCCCATGTTTGATTTTGTAAAATAGAATCTATTTCATTTTGAATGGCTTCTTTCCAGAAAACAGATTCTTTTGAATAAATCGTCTGTTTAAAAGTTATGGGATCATCTACAAGGTAGGTGTAAAAGTCATGTCCAAAGGAACTCTCTTTCCTTTTCCTTTTACTCCTTCTCAAGTCTTCCACTTGATGTTCAGAGATATTTTCATCAGTGGGGGCACGAGAAATCTTTTCCTTCTTCAAAGGAAAGATATGCTCAAAAAACTCAGCATTTTTTGTTTCGATTATGGTGTTGTAGTCCAACACATCACTTCTCAACACTAAAAATCTATATGCAGCACTATGATCTGCATATCCAATAAACATGCAATCGGATGTCTTTGATCCAATTTTACGCTTTTTTGGTTCAGGAAGCATAACCTTTGCAAGACATCCCCAAACTTTTAAGTACTTTAAGTTTGGGGGATAACCCTTCCATATTTCATATGGAGTTATACCAGCCTTTTTGTAAGGAATTCGATTTTGCAAATGACAAGCAGATAAGATAGCTTCTCCCCAAAGATTATCAGGAGCAGAAGAACTAACAAGCATGGCATTCATCATTTCTTTCAAAGTTCTATTTTTCCTTTCAGCTACACCATTTGATTCAGGAGAGTATGGTGGAGTTAATTCATGAATTATCCCTTCTTTTTCACAGAAATCATTAAACGATAGAAACTCACCTCCTCTATCTGATCTAACTCTTTTAATCTTTTTGTTCAATTGATTTTCCACTTCAGACTTATACAACAAAAACATATCAAAAGCCTCATCTTTGTTTCTTAACAAATAAACTTTGGTGAATCTAGAGAAATCATCTATGAAAGTCACATAATATCTTTTTCCTCCTCTAGTCATAGTATGTTTCAAATCACCAAGATCAGTGTGAATTAAGCTTAATAATTCTGATTCTCTTTCAATTGAAGTACAAGTTTTCTTTGTTGATTTAGTTTCGACACATATTTCACATTTATCAAAACTTGTGTTACTAGGGGGTGTGATTAAACCTAATGATTGCATCTTTTTCAAATAAGATATACTCACATGTCCTAATCTAGCATGCCATAAATCAATAGACTCAACCAAATAAGCAGAAGACGATGCATTATTGTTATTGATAATATTGAAAACACTTAATACAAAGAGACCCTGGTTACAATAACCCTTACCCACATAATTATTGTTTCTAGTCATGACTATCTTGTCACAATCAAATGTGACTTTGATGCCAGCCTTCATCAGCAAAGACACGGAAACCAAGTTGGCTCTTATGGTGGGTACATGCAATACATCATTTAGAGCCAGTGTCTTTCCAGAGGTCAATTTCAGAAGTACCTTGCCCTTGCCTAGAACTGGTGTACCTCGGGAATCACCAAGATACACTGTTTCAACGCCTTCTCGTAGTGGAGTATAGGAGGAAAATCCATTTCTGTTGCCACAAATATGCCTGGTGGCACCAGAATCTATCACCCACTCTTTTGAATTAGTAGCAAGGTATGCTTGTGAAACTACTGCAGCAATGATGTCATCATCATCATCATCCCCATGAGCCAGATTTGCCCTTGGCTTAGGAGGTTTATCAAAGTGCTTTCTTTTTCGGCACTGTCGAGCAAAGTGCCCCTTTTTTCCACAGACGAAGCATGGCGGCACTTCTTTGTCCTCATTATTTGCTGGCATTGGTCTTGGCTTGAAGTTATTGTTGGGTTTCGGTTTTGGATTGCATGGTTTTGAATTGTACCTCTTGGAGTTGATGAGATTTGCACTGGAGGTCAATTGCTTCCCTTTGGCTATGCGTTGTTCTTTCCTATTGGTGTCCTCGATGATGATATGAGTGATTAGATCGGCCAAAGACAGCTGCTTATGCTTGTGCTTTAGTTGTTGCTTGTATTCTCTCCATGATGGTGGCAGTTTTTCAATCAACAAACCAGCTACGAACTCTTCTTGCAGTGTGATTTTTTCTCCCTTCAAGTCCTCCAGAAGCTTGTGGTATTCATTGATTTGTGTTTTTACATCCTTCTCATCTTCCATCTCCCATCGATAGAATTTCCCAATCACGAACTTTTGCTTGCCCGCATCCTCCGCTGTGTATTTGAGTAGCATGGACTCCCATATTTCCTTTGCTTCCTTGTACTTAATGTAGACATCGAACAACTCATTAGATAAAGTTGAAATTATTGTGTGACGGCATACCTTATCAGCATAAGTCCAAGATTCCAGTAGCTTGAGGTCATTCGGTTTGGACTCATTAAGTGCGAAAGCAACTTCATGCACATCTAAAAGCATGTAAATGCGTTCCTGCCACCTTTTGTAGTTTTCTCCACTAAACACTTCTATCTTTGAAATGTCAGGAAATGGCTTTGCTAATGTCGATGGAGGGGTTAGAGGAACCGGTATCCTGGCATTGGATGCAGCTTTCATGTAGAAACGAGCATCAGCGAGCGCCCTTTCGCAAGCAGCAGCAAGGTCGGGATCCTTTTCTCGATCGATTTGTGCAATTGCAGTTGCAAGCGCTTGCTCACAGTTGGCAGCTGCAGCCTCAATATTAGCAGGCTCTTCCCGGACAATATCCAAGGGATCAATGATTGGAGCACCATTGTTGTGGTTCGGATTCATGATATAATCCTTGAGAATGTTGTAAACAGCAATTTGTAACAATCACGAACCACCTTAACCCGAGGCGTGTATTCACTGTCCTCAAGGATTATATTTCGCGACTCTCCAAAGTGTGCAGGAGAACAGGTCTACGAAAATCCCCCAGGATACAACGGGTCTTCCGGGAAGTGTGCACTCACACCCGGGATACTCTAGGAATCAGTAGAAACTCAAGAGCCAGCAAGGGTCAGAGCAGGAGGGGGAGAGAAGAGAGAGCTCGAAAGCGTTGTAATTAGGAGAGGAGTGAAAATGGGTATTTATAGGTAGTAGTGGTCCGATTTTAAACGTTGGGTAATAATGTGTCAGAATTAAAACGCTGGGGTAATAATGTGCAATAAGTTTGGGAGTTACAGAATTTATCCTGGTTTTATAATTTTGTCCGTTTTGATATCCAAACACGTGAAAAACAAATTTTCCGGGTAAGGATAAAAAAGTAAATTCAGAAAATATAAAAACTGACTTGGACCGGGCCTCGTGATACTTTGCGCGCAGGGGGGGGGGGAAATCGGACTCTTTCCACTGTTTTGGCCCATCTTGTGCGCGCGAGCCCATTACCATTTTCTTTCTTATCTAGCCCACTTGGGTATGTTAACTTATAAAGTCTTAGAACTCTCATTGTCCAAGCCATGTGGGATTTGCCTTTTGGAATATTTCACAACAATCCCCCACATATTTCAAAAGGCATTATTTCAAGGTTTCTTTGCTGGCTTTAAGCTCAAGAGTACAATGCATCGTGGCTGGTGTCTATTAGACTATGAACCAGTCCTAGAGCCAATGAAACTTAACTTACAGAGTACTTGGTGAAGCATTTAGTTTTTATGAACCAAATACCCTTTTGTAATTTAAGTGATTCATTGATCACATTACACCCCCACAATTTCTGCTGTTCATCGCGGTGTTGCGCTTATCGGCCATGCGCATGTCCTGGTTTTCATGAGTGCTTTAGAGATTCTGCCACAAATCTCATAGGAGCGGCTTCACTCCTACACTCATATAGGTGATTCCATCAAGTGTATACTGCATAAATACACTACCTATCATGGCTTATGTAAATCATTAAGAGCTTTTTGCTCATCCTCTAGTAAATGCAGTTTTTGCATTATCTACACCATATGAGGGACCTTTTAAGGAAAAGTTTTGATAATGCTTCCAGGTCTAACAGTGACTTGTTATTACCCATATGAACCTAATTCATGGGATCTCCAATCACATAGGTTGGGTTACCATCACTATTGACTCAGGTTGGCAATAGTCCCATTCCTCTCGATGTTTCATATATCATTTTCCTTCCCAGAGGTTTAGTTAGAGGATCGGCCAAATTCACTTCTGACTTTACATAATCGATCGATATAACACCATCATTAAGCAGCTGCTTTACAACATCATGTCTTAATCGAATGTGTCTATTTTTGCCATTGTAAGATTTATTTTTTGCAATTGCTATTGCCGCTTGGCAATCACAATGCATAGACACAAAAGGCATTGGCTTTATACCCAACGGTATATCTGCTAAGAAGTTTTTCAACCACTCAGCTTCACTTCCAGCCATTTCTAAGGCTATAAATTCTGACTCCATAGTGGATCTGGCAATGATAGTTTGCTTTGAAGATTTCTAAGACACAGCTCCACCACCAAGAGTAAAAATGTACCCACTAGTAGATTTGGTTTCATCAGAGTCAGAAATCCAATTAGCATCACTGTACCCTTCTAGTACAGCGGGAAAACCAGTATACATGATACCACATTTCATGGTACCTTTTAGATATTTCATAATTCTTACCAAAGCATTCCAATGTTCTTCATTCGGATTTTGAGTATATCTACTCAATCTACACACAGCATAAGCTATGTCAGGTCGAGTGAAGTTCATTAGGTGCATCAGACTTCCAATAATTTGTGCATACTCTTGTTGAGCAACACTTTCACCTTTATTTTTCTTTAATTGTGTGTTTGCATCATAAGGAGTGCTCACAGATGTCACCTCAAGATAGTTAAACTTCATTAGAAGTTTTTCAACATAGTGTTCCTATGACAACATTAAGCAACTTTCTTTCCTTATGATCTTAACACCCAAAATTACACTAGCTTCCCCTAGATCTTTCATGTCAAACTGTGAAGATAGGAAGCTTTTGGTATGTTCAACTATTTCAAGAGTAGTTCAAAAAATGAGCATATCATCCACATAGAGGCTAATTATTACACATTCACCACCTTCAAGTTTTGTGTAAACACATTTATCAACTCCAATAGTTGAAAAATTATTACCTAACAAGACTTGGTCAAATTTCTCATGCCATTGTTTAGGTGCTTGTTTTAATCCATATAAGAATTTTCGCAATTTGCACACCTTTGTTTCTTGTCCAGAAACAACATAGCCTTCTGGCTGGACCATATATATTTCCTCTTGTAGATCCCCATTTAAGAAAGCAGTTTTGACATCCATTTGATGTATAATAAGTTTATGTACAGAAGCCAAGGCAAATAAAACTCTTATTGAAGAAATCCTAGAAACTGGTGCAAAAGTGTCAAAATAATCAACATTTTCTTTTTGAGTGAATCCTTTTGCTACCAATCTTACTTTATATTTGTCAACCGAGCCATCAGGCTTAAGTTTTCTTTTGAAAATCCATTTACAACCAATGGGTTTAGCACCAGGTGGTAAATCTACCAAATCCCATGTTTGATTTTGTAAAATAGAATCTATTTCATTTTGAATGGCTTCTTTCCAGAAAACAGATTCTTTTGAATAAATCGTCTGTTTAAAAGTTATGGGATCATCTACAAGGTAGGTGTAAAAGTCATGTCCAAAGGAACTCTCTTTCCTTTTCCTTTTACTCCTTCTCAAGTCTTCCACTTGATGTTCAGAGATATTTTCATCAGTGGGGGCACGAGAAATCTTTTCCTTCTTCAAAGGAAAGATATGCTCAAAAAACTCAGCATTTTTTGTTTCGATTATGGTGTTGTAGTCCAACACATCACTTCTCAACACTAAAAATCTATATGCAGCACTATGATCTGCATATCCAATAAACATGCAATCGGATGTCTTTGATCCAATTTTACGCTTTTTTGGTTCAGGAAGCATAACCTTTGCAAGACATCCCCAAACTTTTAAGTACTTTAAGTTTGGGGGATAACCCTTCCATATTTCATATGGAGTTATACCAGCCTTTTTGTAAGGAATTCGATTTTGCAAATGACAAGCAGATAAGATAGCTTCTCCCCAAAGATTATCAGGAGCAGAAGAACTAACAAGCATGGCATTCATCATTTCTTTCAAAGTTCTATTTTTCCTTTCAGCTACACCATTTGATTCAGGAGAGTATGGTGGAGTTAATTCATGAATTATCCCTTCTTTTTCACAGAAATCATTAAACGATAGAAACTCACCTCCTCTATCTGATCTAACTCTTTTAATCTTTTTGTTCAATTGATTTTCCACTTCAGACTTATACAACAAAAACATATCAAAAGCCTCATCTTTGTTTCTTAACAAATAAACTTTGGTGAATCTAGAGAAATCATCTATGAAAGTCACATAATATCTTTTTCCTCCTCTAGTCATAGTATGTTTCAAATCACCAAGATCAGTGTGAATTAAGCTTAATAATTCTGATTCTCTTTCAATTGAAGTACAAGTTTTCTTTGTTGATTTAGTTTCGACACATATTTCACATTTATCAAAACTTGTGTTACTAGGGGGTGTGATTAAACCTAATGATTGCATCTTTTTCAAATAAGATATACTCACATGTCCTAATCTAGCATGCCATAAATCAATAGACTCAACCAAATAAGCAGAAGACGATGCATTATTGTTATTGATAATATTGAAAACACTTAATACAAAGAGACCCTGGTTACAATAACCCTTACCCACATAATTATTGTTTCTAGTCATGACTATCTTGTCACAATCAAATGTGACTTTGATGCCAGCCTTCATCAGCAAAGACACGGAAACCAAGTTGGCTCTTATGGTGGGTACATGCAATACAACATTTAGAGCCAGTGTCTTTCCAGAGGTCAATTTCAGAAGTACCTTGCCCTTGCCTAGAACTGGTGTACCTCGGGAATCACCAAGATACACTGTTTCAACGCCTTCTCGTAGTGGAGTATAGGAGGAAAATCCATTTCTGTTGCCACAAATATGCCTGGTGGCACCAGAATCTATCACCCACTCTTTTGAATTAGTAGCAAGGTATGCTTGTGAAACTACTGCAGCAATGATGTCATCATCATCATCATCCCCATGAGCCAGATTTGCCCTTGGCTTAGGAGGTTTATCAAAGTGCTTTCTTTTTCGGCACTGTCGAGCAAAGTGCCCCTTTTTTCCACAGACGAAGCATGGCGGCACTTCTTTGTCCTCATTATTTGCTGGCATTGGTCTTGGCTTGAAGTTATTGTTGGGTTTCGGTTTTGGATTGCATGGTTTTGAATTGTACCTCTTGGAGTTGATGAGATTTGCACTGGAGGTCAATTGCTTCCCTTTGGCTATGCGTTGTTCTTTCCTATTGGTGTCCTCGATGATGATATGAGTGATTAGATCGGCCAAAGACAGCTGCTTATGCTTGTGCTTTAGTTGTTGCTTGTATTCTCTCCATGATGGTGGCAGTTTTTCAATCAACAAACCAGCTACGAACTCTTCTTGCAGTGTGATTTTTTCTCCCTTCAAGTCCTCCAGAAGCTTGTGGTATTCATTGATTTGTGTTTTTACATCCTTCTCATCTTCCATCTCCCATCGATAGAATTTCCCAATCACGAACTTTTGCTTGCCCGCATCCTCCGCTGTGTATTTGAGTAGCATGGACTCCCATATTTCCTTTGCTTCCTTGTACTTAATGTAGACATCGAACAACTCATTAGATAAAGTTGAAATTATTGTGTGACGGCATACCTTATCAGCATAAGTCCAAGATTCCAGTAGCTTGAGGTCATTCGGTTTGGACTCATTAAGTGCGAAAGCAACTCCATGCACATCTAAAAGCATGTAAATGCGTTCCTGCCACCTTTTGTAGTTTTCTCCACTAAACACTTCTATCTTTGAAATGTCAGGAAATGGCTTTGCTAATGTCGATGGAGGGGTTGGAGGAACCGGTATCCTGGCATTGGATGCAGCTTTCATGTAGAAACGAGCATCAGCGAGCGCCCTTTCGCAAGCAGCAGCAAGGTCGGGATCCTTTTCTCGATCGATTTGTGCAATTGCAGTTGCAAGCGCTTGCTCACAGTTGGCAGCTGCAGCCTCAATATTAGCAGGCTCTTCCCGGACAATATCCAAGGGATCAATGATTGGAGCACCATTGTTGTGGTTCGGATTCATGATATAATCCTTGAGAATGTTGTAAACAGCAATTTGTAACAATCACGAACCACCTTAACCCGAGGCGTGTATTCACTGTCCTCAAGGATTATATTTCGCGACTCTCCAAAGTGTGCAGGAGAACAGGTCTACGAAAATCCCCCAGGATACAACGGGTCTTCCGGGAAGTGTGCACTCACACCCGGGATACTCTAGGAATCAGTAGAAACTCAAGAGCCAGCAAGGGTCAGAGCAGGAGGGGGAGAGAAGAGAGAGCTCGAAAGCGTTGTAATTAGGAGAGGAGTGAAAATGGGTATTTATAGGTAGTAGTGGTCCGATTTTAAACGTTGGGTAATAATGTGTCAGAATTAAAACGCTGGGGTAATAATGTGCAATAAGTTTGGGAGTTACAGAATTTATCCTGGTTTTATAATTTTGTCCGTTTTGATATCCAAACACGTGAAAAACAAATTTTCCGGGTAAGGATAAAAAAGTAAATTCAGAAAATATAAAAACTGACTTGGACCGGGCCTCGTGATACTTTGCGCGCAGGGGGGGGGAAATCGGACTCTTTCCACTGTTTTGGCCCATCTTGTGCGCGCGAGCCCATTACCATTTTCTTTCTTATCTAGCCCACTTGGGTATGTTAACTTATAAAGTCTTAGAACTCTCATTGTCCAAGCCATGTGGGATTTGCCTTTTAGAATATTTCACAACACATTTTGTTTATAAAAATGAACTTGCATAATATTACAACTAAATAAGGAACTTTAAAACTAAAAACCATCCAATCAGGCTACCAAACCATCCAATAATGAACAAGTTAGAACTATAAAACTAACACCCATTTAGTGAAAAAAAACTTTAACTAATTACTTCCAAACAAACTACTAAAGCTGTGTGCTTCATTTGTTTTTGCCTCAACTTCTTCGGTTTTCAAGTACCACAACCTTGCAGAATAGCTCTTTAATGCCATAAACATCTCACGCTTCTCGTTATTCAGTAGGAGCTTTGTAGCAAATCGATAAAGTGAACTAAATTGTGGCACATCAGCCTCCATGGAGGTTAGAACCTCAACTACATCAGTGATAATAGGAGGCAATTTGTTAACTCTAGCCATTATAACGTTCTTATGGCTCTCAATGCCTTCTTTGATATCATCTATTTTTGTGGAAAGCATAGAAGCTCCTCCTTTTGGCTTATAGACTTGCTTCTTTTGTTGTGTTGCAGATGAGATTTTTTGTCATTTTTTGCTTATACTTCCCTCAGCTTCCGAAGCAATACATGAACTGACGGCTTCAACATCATCACTTTCACAATTATCACTACCATCAAGTAATTCAATAGGCAATGTTTTTTGGGTGGCAAAACCATCAAAAAATCTTTCTGGAGGATGACCACCTGATGGAGCCCACATATCATCTCCTTTAGCAACTGCACCAAAAAATAGCTCATCATACTTCTTTTCCAACTCTGGATCTATGCCTTTGGTTCTGAACTTAGCTATCTCTGGGTTAGCCTATACAACAACAAGACAATAGAATCATAAAAATATACATGATAATAATACATATATAAACAAGTATCAACTTTTTTTTTTTATAAAATCAAACATTTATACTTTTGTCCCACCAATCATCTAATGCGTCGATTGTGCCTTTTTGTGAGTTCCATCCCAATCCTGTTGCAAGCCTCTTAAGTGTCCTCCAATTCTTTCAATCCTTCTTGAGTCCATCCCACTTATTCTTCATCTAGTTACCAGTGTAACTCATACCAGTCTCATTTTTGAACTTATTTGCTATTGTCTTCCATGAAAATTTCTTTAAACTACCACATTGTCTATGACCATCACCAAGCTCTTTTTTGCATATGTTACAAAATATAATCACTTGAGTTTTAGCCCATTGTGCTATACCTTTGGTCTCAATATACTAATTTTGATTGTTACTAGATTCAAAAGTGCAATTTCCCATCTAACATCAAATAGCAAAAGATAAGTGAACCAATTTCCATCAAATAAGACAAACAATAAAAATTATGCTTGTTCCTAGAATATACACTTAAAAAATAGGGTCAAGCTAAGCATTTTTATGAATGGTATATTATTGAGAATAAATCAGAGGAGTGCAATGAACCCATAAAAGTGAAAAATTATGCTAAGCATAATTTCCATCAAATAAGACAAACAATAAAAATTATGCTTGTTCCTAGAATATACACTTAAAAAATAGGGTCGAGCTAAGCATTTTTATGAATGGTATATTATTGAGAATAAATCAAAGGAGTGCAATGAACCCATAAAAGTGAAAAACACTACAAACAGATGCCATAAACAAAGCAGGCAATAAGCAAGAGTAGAAACGTTAGTTGCACATTTACGTACTTAGAACTATAGTGCGCACATGCATAACACAGATAGATAGATAGATGTAATGCATTTGCTTTAAAATAACTCAGAATATAGTAACTTATCCTCAGGAAAAGCCTCAAATCTGTCTGTAAAATTTTGCAGTAGCATTTTTTCGGTGATATTCAATTGCTAACCAAACTGCTAAACCATAAGAGTTGCTTAAGACATTTACGGCTAGCTTAAATAACAATAATTTGTAGGGTAATTTGGATAATCTGCAAAGGCATATGATTCTCAAAGCTATTCTCACAACTAGCCAGCTAGCCACTACTCTTATCAGTCAACTAATGAGCACTCAGTAATACCTGTAGTACGTGATCCTACCAAGCTCGGTCCTATACATATATATATACTACTCCATTAGATAGATAAAGGACCATAAGTGCATGCAAACGAATTGGCCAGGGAATCAGTAAGACAAAAGTAGAATTAAGAAGAGCAGGCAACGCCCGAGGCCGAGACTCCCTACCCATTCTAAAAGCTGTTGTGTTTGGCTTCAAAGAGTAGCAGAATTCAAAGAGCAAAATCCCAAATTGAACAACAATAGCAGTAGCATCGTCTGAAGAAAAAGAGCGCATAAAGGGCTAAAGCTTACAAGCCAATGGAAACAAGCTTACGAAAATAACCCCTACTTTCGAGGAGTAAGGAACCAACGCACCAACAGCAGGAAAACAAAGAATCAAAGAACCAGTAACAGCAAAAAAAACAGAGACAAGAAATTCTGAAGAACAAAATAAAAATTAATCAATTAATCAGACCGAAAAACAACATACTCTTGTCAAGTCTTCCATCGGCTTCCCTCTCCTTATTTTTCCCTCACTGAATTGCCCTGTTTTTTGCTTCTCTCGCTAGATTCATTACTCCTTTAAAGAACCCTTTTTGGCGCGAAATTCTCAAAATCAACCGCTTTGATTACTGAAAATTCTCATGGATATTTTGGAGAAATTGGGCTCTTAACGCTGCCTCGCTGAAGGAACGCTGGGGGGGAGAAGCGTCGTGTGTTTAGCTGCCCGACGATCTCGGTGTCTTCAGATCAGTGTCCGCGGAGACTTAGCTGAATGGAAAACAAACTAGCGATGTGGGCCGAACAGCGTTAGGCTCAGCGTTTGGGTTGAAAAACGTTGATGCCAAACGGGCCCTTAGCCTGGGTTCTGCGCCTTCTGGCCCCCAGTTTTATGCAATTTTTCAATTTAGCCTAATATTTTAAAGATTTGTTGAATTAGCCCATTATTTTATGAGATCATCAAATTTCGCCTCATAAAATTGCCAAATTTACCTCAAACTCTCAAAAGTTGATAAAATTGCCCCAAAATTTTCAAACTTTTCTAGAACTTTCTAAAAATCTTCAATTCACACACAAACTCTTTCATTTTGTCAACACTGACCTCAAACGACCTCTAGGGCTTCAAATTAGTACGTAAACTAAATTAATTCCTATTTTGACCCTAAATATTGATTCTAAATTCTTAAAAAATTATAAATCGAAATGATAACATAATTTAAATACATCTGATCCTACCAACTTTTTAAGTTCTAAAATGACTGAGTTTTATAGTTTCTTGAATTGAATTCGTAAAATTTTGAATTAGGTATTTTTATTAAAATAATTTTATATTAATATATTTATATCTAATGAAATTAAATTTTTTAGATTATTTTTTATGTCTAGTAATTTTTTAGTTATGAGGTACCAAAATTTTGAAATTTCATTTTAGTTACTCATAAAAATTGCAACATGGGATTCTAAACTTTTCAAATATTTACATAAAAAATTAAATTCTTTAATTTAAATTTTAGAAAAATATAAATAAAAGATTGAATTAATCTATTTATTCTAACTTATGCACCAATGACCCGATTAGACCCGAATATCAACTCGAATTTGGCTCAGATCCCAAATAATCTGATCTGAAGTTACCCCGAGACTGGGATTGACCCGACTTGAATTAAACCCAAACCCAAATTCGTCCGACCCGAACTCAAAATCTACTCAACCCGAAATCAACACGAACCCAAATGATCCGACATGAACCCCAAATAGATATTAACTTGATTAGTCCCGAATTGGAATGATCTGACACAAACTTGATCCAATCCACCAATTGTCATCCCTAGAAAGACAGAGATCCTTGCCAACTTCTGGAATTTGAAAGTATTATGTGAATGAGCCAAAACGCATCAACGTTTTTTTTTTTTAACAATTTTGTGTCATTGAAGTTGTTAACAATTTCAGCTTTTGGGAAACATTTTGTATATTTTTTGAAAAAATAATTTATTGCTGAAGCACATAAGGAACTTTGATCGCTCTGTAGTTTCTAGTGTAGATGGGTTAAACTAATAGTAGAATGCAGTTTGATATTTTAGAAAATCAAATAACTCTAGTCATCAACCGTCAAGCAACAAACCAGAGTAGAAGCAACTAGAGAGAGGCGATGTCTCGGTTAGGGGTGAATATTGAGTTAGTCAGTTTAGAATTGATATAAATACAATAATCCGAATAGTTTTCAATTTTTACAAAATGTATATAGATTATCCGATTATATGTTGGAACCAATCAAAGTCATTTGAATAACATTTCGGTTAGTTCATTTTGGTTATTCAATTCCTCTTTCTAAAGCCTATGCCCATAATAAATGAAAAAATAATATTAATATTCAAAATTTTACATCTCATACCCGCAATTAAAGATTGATTAACAATATATAGTTCAAAATTAATAGACAATAATTTCGTATATATAGAGTAATATAGATTAGGGTAAAATATTTATTACCATTCAATCTATTCAATTTATACAGTTTCAAATGTATGATCTAATAGCCGATTCAATAATCGAATATGAAACTTACTTTTAGTCCAAACCTACCGAACTAGAAAAACAACCAATCATTTTATTTAAATATAATTAATTTTTTTAATTTTATTTAAATAATACTTACCCCAGTCTCACTAATGGATGACAATTTCATTATGAGTCATACGAATAGAAGCAAAAGAAATAGAAATAGAAGTGCACTCCTCATCAGCCCCAGAGAATGTAAGAAGGTCCTTGGGACGTGGGATTAAGCTCTTGAGTAATCAATTGCAAGCAGTCGCGGGCGTTGAGCAATAACCCTGGAGAAACCTCTTTTGCCGCAGCTGAAGCAACACCAAAATGCAGAGCCCCATGCATGATTATTATCATTAAACATTATAATATATATGATATATTTTAAATATATATAATAATAATTTATTTAGTTTCATGTGTATTTTTGTTATTTATAAAGTACCATAAAACTGATAGTATTTTATATAAATACTTTTTTTGAGGAATTATATAAACACGTAAAGACTTATTACAACTAAGGAATTATAAACTAATAATAATAATAATAATAATAAATATTATTACTATTATTATTATTATTATTATTATTATTTAACAGTTACCAACGCACCGATGCATTGGTAATCAGTGCTGCTGATTACCAACGTGCACGCGCGTTAGTAATTACCAATGCGGTGACACGTTAGTAATTAGTGCTACTGATTACCAATGTGCACACGTGTTGGTAATTACCAACATGTATGCGTGTTGGTAATTGCCAACACGTGTGCACGTTGGTAAGCTGACAGTTGAAAAAAACGTTGATAAATTACCAACACGTTTGGCCGTTGGTAAATTTAAATTTTTTTATCAATTACCTAACACATTGGTAATTTACCCGTTGGAAAAACTAGTATTTTTAGTTATGAGATTATCGCTTGATATATACAGTTCTATGTTACGCCTTTGGCATAACGTTTATTTGCAAAATAGTCACAAAATTTTCAAAAACAAAAATCTTAGAATAAAAAGTAGACACATGCATGCATGTTATGTTATGTCATGTGATAAATTGTGAAACTTGGGCTGCACACCTTAAGGTGCACTCATGAACCATGCCATGCACGTTACACTTTTTACCAGCACAGCTCTTGTATATTGATAGAATTTTTATAAGGCTTATTACTGTCTGAACGTAATTTCTTTAGGCTTGGGCTTGGTAATCTAATTGAGAGAGTGAAAGGAAGAAGAAGAGTTTGGTTTAGATTTTTTTTAAAAAAAAAAACAATACTTTCTTTGATTTTTTTATTATCCGTTTCACAAGTTACAACAATATCTTATTTCATGATCAAATCTGAGTTCCAACTTATCTTGTTTCACTCAAAACGCAGGATTGTATTCTTTTCATGATCACTTAAATGACACTATTATGTTTCTACTCCACAAATGATAACGACGGTTAGAGGAACATGGGCCGGGCGGCCGATCAAATGGGGGGCTCCTGCACGATCACTTGTCCTCCTTTTCTATTGTTTCCCTCCCACGGCACGAATTATCACGCCTGTTAGGCCCGCCCGGCCTATCAAATGGGGTGATAATTGGACATGGAGGGGTCACATTTTAGGAGAGAGTGACACAGAGGTTTGAGTCAGTTTTCCATTTGAAGAAGTGACTCACTTCCGTCTAGGTCTGGAAGTATGCTGGTGACATGATTGAGATTGCCCGATAAATTGTCATGGTTTGCTTTGGCTGCTGGTGGAAGATGACAGACAGGTAATATTAGCCACAGAAGTTGGAGTTAAGATGGTTTGTCTTGTCGATCAAAAGGGGATTGCATTTCTATCGGAATTATTGCAGCACACAATTGCCTGTGATTGATGGCGAGTGATTTGCAACTTTCACTTTACTCCCAGTTTGGTTTTTGGTCTTCCTGTTGGCACATGGGTAGGCTACCTCCGATCTTCCTTTGTTTCTGGTTCTATTGCTTTTGTCTGCACATTATCTTGTTTAGTCTCATTGGCGGGTGTTTGACCTTGTGCTATGGGTCTCCTTGGTTTTTAAGTTTCTTAATATAAGAAAGAAAAAAAAATGTGTTAGTAAAAATTCATACTTCCCAAAAAAATTTGGCTTTGAGTCTTTAATTTTTTTCTACCAAACTTACAGCCATCGAACAAAATGGTGAATGTACAAGTTTTGCTCTCTTATTTCAGACTTCTAATTGGCATTTAAATAGGTGGAAAAACTGTTTTCATATATTATTCATCTTAGGTTATTCTCATTTTACATCGTTGTTCTGCAACAGCCTCAAATAATATTAAAAAGTGCACTGCCTTTCTAGTGTTATATGCATTAAGATTATATCAAAATTTGAATACCACAATTTAATTAATTATTAAAATGGTGAGATAATTAATATCTTAATATTTAATTAGCTTATATGGCAAGAAATTTTATGGATCCTTCTATGGTAGATAAGCATGTTTCCTTCTCCAGAGATAGAGAAGCAATAGTAACCATTAGATCTTAGGGTAATAATTTTGGCCATTGGATTTAAAATGATATGACCTGGTTAAAAGGTAAAAGAAAAAAAAATGAGATGAAAAAGAAAAATTGCTATTGAAGGAAAGAAGAAACAAAAAATGAAAAAACACATACGTTGAAAAAGATTTTTCTGGTATGTGCCAACCTCCTCTAATGAAAGTTGGTGTATCTTTTTCTTATGAGTATTAATGTACAAAAGGTTGTCTAATCTTTGTTCAGATATTTTTTTATCCGAAATCAACTGAAAAGGACAAAGAATTGTGAAGTTTGTCTGTGGAAATGAGTATTAGAGTTTGAAAAAAAATAGTGATTTGGTTATGTTAATTTATGTTAGTTTACCTTCAATTAAAGCATTAACTTTGTCTTTTTTCACGCACCGTTCATATGTATCTATTCAACTTGAGGAGAACAACAAAACATGAGTTTCTGGATACAATTAAGGTTGGGTTTTTTCACAATAAAACATCAGTAGAGATACTTTATCTCAATATAGCAATTTCTTATATATTCATGACAAATTCATGTCAAGGAATAACGTTTTTGTGCATAACATTTTATTAGTTTAGAACAATGATTTCTAGATATGATATAGCATTTTATATGTGTATGTATTATTGTATTTGTGATCCTAGTTTTAATTATTGGTTATGTTTTCTAGAAATGAAGGACATTGATAATATGAAAGTGACACCCAAGGAAATTGTGTTGCCTGAGCAAATTTCTGAATTTATTGACCATGTAGAGATAGAGGGTGAAAACGAAGCAAATAATGTGAATATGAGATGGTGTTGGAGTAGATTTTTGTAAGTATATATATCTAATATTTGCTTATATTTTTTCTTGTACTTTATTTTGGTCATAAACTGAGTTGAAGTCAAAGAACAAAATGTTTGATATGAAAGTGGTAAGTCAAGTGTTTTTTTTAAATTTAGAGTGGTTAAGTATAAAGCGTAAGCCACAATCATTTTTTAAGATTGTGAAGGGTTTTGGAAAAGAAAAGATTGATGCTATTAAAGAAACTGGATTTGAAAGTTTGCTTGATATGAGTGTAGAGAATGTGAGGGCTGGCCTAGTATGTTGGATAATGGATCATTTTGACACAAGTGAGTGTTGTATGGAAATCGAAGGTAATTTCTACCAAATTTTATCTACTGATTTTGAGGATGTGATGAGGATACGTGATGGAGAGGAAGATATTAATATTGAGAGCTCAATGGACTTGCCTAAATAATTAGTTAGTCATTATTGGAAGGACGGTTGGGGACAGGTTTATGATTGAGCATCATGTTGTTAAGATGAACATTAAAGAAGGTGAATTATATCACAATTCTAAGAGGTCATTTGTGTTGTTTAGTTTGATGAATGTGATTCGCTACTCTAGTCGCTAATATTTGAGGAAAGATCTTTTAAAGGCTAAATAAGTGATTAGGTGTGAAATAATTTATGTTAATTCAAAGGAAAACAATTTCCTATACTGCAATAACCGCTTCAATAGAAATCAAAGAAATTTAAAGGGAAGAATTTTTTTGTTAGATAAAAAAACAATCTCTCAAGACAAAAGAATAATATATTAAGAAAAGAAAGAGATCTCCAAATAAGAAATGACAATTTTTCATATGACCTACCAGCTAATCGTGTTTACATTTTGAGTTTGATGATTTTTTATACCGAGAACAAAAAGAAATAACCAGTATGTAAGTTAAGGCTCCCGGTACGTAAAACAAGGGAACTGGAATGAAAATAAATTGTATATAAATAAATAACTGGTATGTAAGTTGAGGTATCTAGTATGCAAAATGATGGTACTAAAATAAAAATAACTAGTATATGACAAAATAACTAATGTGTAATTTAAGTCTGCTGGTATGTAAAAATGAGGATATTGGTATGTAAATTTTTGGTATGTAGAGAAATCAGTAGTATGTAATTTCATAGGTAGTTGGTATATAAAATGAGAGTAATGGAATGAAAATAGACACATACTAAAAAATTTTATTTACATTACAAATAAGGTATTTTTACATATCATAGTACAATTCAAAATAACTATTATGTAAAGATATAATTGGTAGGTAACATAAGGCCCTCGGTATATAAAATGAAGATGCTGAAATGAAAATAACTGGTATATGAAGAAATAGTTTATATATAATTTAAGTTTGCCGAGATGTAAAAATAAGGATCTTAAGATGTAAACTTTTGGTATGTGACGAAATAGCTAGTATGTAATTTTATAGGTACCTAGTATATAAAATGATGACAATGGAATGGAAACAGACATATATCAAGAGAGCATATTTACCTTCCGAGTGATGTACTATTACACATTGTACTACAATTCAAAATAACCAGTATTTAAAGAAATAACCTGTATATAATATGATACTCTCAATATATAAAATGAGGGGCACTGGAATGAAAATAATTAGTATGTAAAAAAAAAATAACTGGTATTTAATTTAAGAATTTCAGTATGTAAAAATTAGGACACTGGAATGTAAATTTTTGGTATGTGGAGAAATAGTTAGTATGTAATTTCAAAGGTACCTAATATGTAAAATAAGAGTAATGAAATAAAAAAAATACATATCAAAAGATCTCATTTATATTCCGAATGAGGTACTTTTACATACCTTCAGACAATTCATAATAGCCAGTATGTAAAAAAATAGTCTTTATATTACATGATGCCTCCAAAAATAAAATAATGGTACTAGGATAAAAATGACTGGTATGAAAGGAAATAACTGATATATCTAGTTGCAGATCATATTACTAATTTTTATATTGATATTGTTATTACAATTGTATAAATTTTTAGTTAGTCATCAATTAATTATTGGCATAGTTTTCCTATATATTTTTTTGAAATAAAATTTTATTACCTTATAATGACATTAGATATACAAAAATGGCAACTTTCACTATCAATGTGACTTTTTCAGATTCAAGAGCAACAACACCATTCATTAGATTTCAACATTATAATGACATTTCCTTGGACAATAAAAGCATTATCTTCATTGAATAGGACATTTTCATACTAAATAACAACAATATGTATTTTTTATTGGAATCTCTAAATCCTAAATTCATAAATTCCCTTACCAACTCTACATGCTTCATTCCTTAGATCTCTTAATATTACCTTTTTTTCAACATATTAGACATTAATTTCCTTTTTTATTTTTTATTTTTATCATTTCCCACTCAAACTAAATGATGTCATAAGTTTGTCCTTTTTGTGTGTGCTAATGATTCTAAATTTTACACTTTGTTCACTTTTACATTCCTTTTACCTTGAATTCACATATAATCCAAAACTTAAATTACAATTATATTGTGTTTACATTATGAACTGTATGTATTACCTAACTATACTTCATTTAAACTACTCTTATTGTGGCATATACCTGTTATTCACATATTCGATCACAACGTGCTTGAATTCTACCCACTATGAAGCACTAATACTTTTCATTAGTTTGTTATTTTATTTTTTCTTATGTGTTACTCTTTTCATTTATACATTATTATAAGATAATTAATGCTTATGTTGTACTTTCATACAAATTAATAACATTGATTTGGTTATTTTCTTATCTCATTTTTCAATATATGATTTACTTTATTATTTATATACCATTTAAATCTTTACATCTATGTTTTATTATCATTCTAAATACTCACATATGCAACAAATATAGTCAAGTACTGCATCATTTTTTTCTTATATTTTTATGTCTTTTTTTTTAACCTACAAATTCATATATGTACATATTTTTTAATCACAAAACATAAATTTTATTATTTATTCATATTGCTACTTTTTCTACATTTTATTATATTATTTAATAAATTTTTAACTTTTTTATTTACTATTTAATTTAAGTGTTTTACCTATATATTACCTGCTTAACAGGTTAACATCTTAACATGTTAACATGTGGCATCATCATAATACTTCTCCATGGATGCTTCACCTTTGCTTCTCTACCACAAAATTGTCCAAATTTTATACTAACTTTTAGTATATGCTAAGGATGCTACCCATCTTTTATATTGTTGTCTCAATAGTGAAATCACAGATAGCATGAAGGACTCGTGTTGAATGGAAGAGTTCTATAATACATACACATGTCATTTTCTTACATGAAGGAGTATTTTTATTAATTCTATGGAGACTTTATGTCATAATGTTATAGCAAAAACCATAAAACAAAAAAAGTCAATATTATAAAAAATATTTAAAAAAAACAAACATAATTTCTTTGTCATGTAACCAAACATATATAATTGACGAATACCACAAACTATTCTATGATGTTAATACAAAAAACCACAATTTTTGATATAGTAGAAATAGACAAAAACAAAAAAAAAATCCAATTAAAAAAGTAAATCAACAGCAAATAATTAATTCCTTATTCAATAATTACATTTTCTATATAACAGTCATATCACCAATAACAATAAATAGAATAAAAAAACTTATAATAAGTTTAAATTGAAGAAAATCTAGATAAAACATATGGAAGAAGCCATCATTGTTTCTTTCAAACAAAAAGACGAAGCAAATAGAACAAAAAAACTCACAACTTTTCCTTTGTTATAATAGTGCATCAAATGTCTATATATATAAAGGTACAAAGACAATCACATGCCTCTTGTTGTTTGGCCATTTCATAGCCTTTATATCACCTTTTTACGAGCGTTTAATCAGATCTTATTTTCATCCATAGAGTATATATTACCATGTAATGGAACCACCATCATGAACTTTCAATTACTACCATGCACGAAAACATGTCTGTCTACCCTTCGTTGTGCACATGTAAGGTTTAACCAACAATGAATTGAAGCGACCACAAACACATAAGGTTGGCGCTCTCCAAAACAAAAATGTAATAGACAAAATCATTTGCAATGATAAGACTATATAGATAGTCATGATGATATAATGTCACCCACTTCTACCTATTTACAGATGTAATTGTTTACTGCCTCCAAGCAACTAAACAAACATGTTGAGGAGCAGAAGTAAAATTAGCCCAACAAATAGCCATGACACTAAAAAATGATAGCAGGACATGTGTCTTCATTATGATAATGGCATAACTAGACCTTTTACAACTTTGAGAACCTAAACAAACATTATACCATGCTCAAGGCTCAAGCTAAGCAAATAGACAACTTGGAGAACCAAACTAGATATTATACCATGCCAACGCTAGACAAGCGACACCCTAGCATCACTCACATTTGCTTTCATGCGTGTGTATATAGATAGGGTAAAATCCACCGATAGTCACCTAACTTATTTTTTTTGTCTTAATTGGGTACCCCACTTTCAAATTATCTTAGCGAGATACCTTACCTCTTATTATGTGTCTTATCTGGATACTTTTTTATTAATTTTAAAGCTATATCTGACGGAAATGCTGAAGTGACATAAAAAATAATAAAATAAATCACAAAATAACACTAATAGCCCTTTAATTTTGTCTATCAACAATTCTAAATCTATTGTTTACATTCCTAATGTAACAAATCTCCTGGGATGCTAGTTGTTCTTCCCTTCATCATTGTCACTCCTCACAATTCCTCACTTGTCACTGTTAACATCACTAACACCAGCAATGTTGCCACCAAACTCTTCAACCCATTTCGTCAACCGGAAATCAACAAATCAACCACGAGAGGGTAACTGGAGCAGTGATGAACCTTACAACAACAGCGAACAGAAGTGATGGGCAGAGTTGGCGTTTCGAACCCAAATCATAACCATTGTGATGACTAAAAATCGCATCTCAAACCTAAATTGCTCTCATCTCAAGTTTCGCTTTCTTAATCTTCACATGGGTTTGATTTCCTTGACTCAATTGGTGCTGCTAATGGGTAATCAAATAATCACCAGACCTCCATGGATTCTTCAATTAGTCATGTGACGTGTACGCTTCGAATCCTAGATATCAATTCATCGCTGAATCCTAAATCTTGATTCGCCAATTCCAATGCTAGAATAGAAGGTGGTCGCAAAGAAGTAACGGAGAAGAGCAACGACACTAGAAGGTTTGGTCTTTGGGCTAGGGGATTCTAGTGGCTAGCTGGAGGGCTGGGCAGTTAGCCGGTGGCGGGGTTGGTGGCTGGGCTAGTGGTTGAAGGGTTGTCGGCGACAGCGGCAACTAGTTGGTAGCTTTTGAGGTGGCGGTAGGAAAGATGAAAGATTATGGTTTTAGGGGTAGAATTGAGTTAAGTAGAAGTTTTAGGATTAGAATTAGTGATTGAAACAATTTAAAGATTAAAGTTGACATTTTAAATTTATTTTTGAATTATTTACTACCACATCAGCATTTTTTTTATTTTATTTAATAAAAAAATTAATAAAAAATAGTTGAATGGGACGTACAATAGGGAGAAAATGTACGTCACTAGGATAATTCAAAGATAAAATATTCATTTAGTATTTAAAAAGACAAAAAAAGAAAAAGCTATGTTACTCATGTTGAATTTTATCCTGTACAGACAGATAATCAAATTCATTATTAATTAGCCGATGCTTCTGTAGTTTTTACTAAAGAAAAAATATAAGACACGACAGGCGTTTGGCACCGACCGAAGAAAAAAAAAATGGCTTAATCATGTCCGGCTTGACCAAGAAGTCAAAACTACCCAAGCAAAGTTTCATACTAGGTTACAAACTTACAACTATTCTTTTTTTTCCCCCCTTTTTAATTATTGAAAGAAGAAACGAGATTATTATTGCAAAAGAAATACACACACATCAACAAATCCCAGGTTGCCAATCGGCCGGCGACCAATACAGGCAACCAAGCGAACAACACGATTGCCATGGCCATGGGGTTAAGAAAACTCAACCCAGCAGACAACGACGGTCTCCTTCAACGCTCCTTTCTCTCAATATTATATCATAGGTTAAATTAAGATTGAGTTGTTATTAAGAGATTCAAAATTCAGTCTTTCTTTCATTTCTCTCTATCTTCTTCATGCATGTTTCCTCCCTCCTATAATAATTCACGTAACTGTTATTTCCAAAAATGAGTCACACTGATCTTTTATATTTATACTATTTTTCCTTTCCAATTTCACTTAACTCGTTGGATTATATACTTATCTATATTTTTTTTTTGGTAATTTTATGATGTATTTACGAGTAACCATAATATAAAATATACATAATATGTTTATATGAAATGTCAACCTTCATAATGTTTTTAAGAAACCAATTATTTTGGGAGGACGCCCCCAGTCCACTGTTAAATTCCCACTTTTCACCCCCCTCGGATGCGTGGTTCATATCTACCCGCATAATTACTGACCCTAGTATTGATAGAGACGGTTTGATAGATATTGATCTTTTGTACTGTCAATGATTAGAAAAAGAAAATGTTAATTCTATTGGAACAAACAATAATTCTAATTTTAAGTTAATCATAGCTATGCCCTGCTCAATGATTTAAGGAAGTTGTGTCTCTCCTTCTCTTCGTTTACCTCATTGGCCACTTACGCTACTAACCACGCATGCTACGCTAAATGAAATGACGGTAAAAAGTTGGGGATTTTATTCTTTAGATAAGGATTTGGAATGATTGGAATTCGATTACGCTGGTCGCTGGCAAATTTTGGTCAAATTTAAAGCAGGGTGACGCTGGTTAAATGAATAGGCAAAGCGACGGTCTTGTGATTGTTCAAGATTTTGTGTGTGACTTTAGATTGCGCCGTGGGTCCATTCTTCACACCGACAGTTACATTCCGTCCCCCCATTCCCCAGGGCCGAGTTGTAAACTTGACCATATTTGTCTTGGAAAAATAACAAAAAAATCACTAATGTTTTCACATTTTCCTGATTGACCTCACTAATATTTTTTTGGTCAAATAAACCACTGATATTTCTGAATTGGCTCAAATTTTCTACTCTTGTAATTTTTACCATTAATTCTAACAAAATCTTAGCATAAGATATGAAGTTTGGTCTCTATATTTTCTCTTTTTGCTTTTAGCACCTTTGAAATTTGTGAATTTAGCATTTCATCCACATTTTCTAAGCTAATATCAATCTTTAACATTTGTTTGTGGGTTATAATTAGGATCCTCCTCGGCTCATTAATAGTTGGCACGTTGTTCCTCATCTTGCTCTACCTTACCTCGCACTACAACCTCAGCAGCCTCAAAGTCCACGTGTACCCCATTTTGCGAATCTCGAAGAAGATCCAAAAGATAGTCCACCACCCATCAACAGTTGATCACCACCATATGAAGCCACCAATGCAGAGATTCAAGTTGATTTCAAAAAAGTGGAACGCGCAGGTGGTGTTCTTGAATGAGGAGAGTAGAGGAGTGTTGAGCGTTAATATGAGCAAGACATTGTTCAAGAGCGGCAACATGGGGCTAAAAGCATCCCATCTTCAGCGTAGTGGATGGTACACTTTGAAAGAGCTGGAAGTAGCGACAAATGAACTATTGCCAAAGAATGTAACTGGCGAATATGGTTATGGAATTGTGTAATTAGGGAAAGTAGCTTATGTGGATTATTTTAAACCAAATGAATTGTTAAGTGAATGGCATGCATATCATTTAACTTTTATTTGTGTACTTCATAGCAATAATTGTTAGAATTTGGTGTCCTTCTAGTGTTATTCTTATGTTTTTTAAGGAGAAGGTGACTAAAGCAAAAGAGGGCTAACTTGCAAGCAATTTTTTGACCTTTTCTTGGTAGATTCAGGCTTAGGTGACGCATAAAAGTTGGAGTCCTTCCTCTTAGCTTCGAGTAGGCTATTGAATTGCCTCAATCAGATACCTATGCATAAAGTTATGGTCAAAATACTGAAAAGTATCTGTGCTATTAAGTCTTGGCAATGTGCCGTCGAGACCTGATCTATTTATAAAAATCTTCAGCAAAAATTTGCAAGAGAGGATTCCCTTCAACTCTAAACCCTCCAAACTTATTTTTTGGCTAAGTTTCTTATGGTTTTCATGGATTAGGAAGCTAGGATGCTGATTTGATGGAGATTTTGCTTGGATTAGAGTGGGAGTTCTTCTATAACAAGGATTTTTACTTAGATTTTGTTCTTCTAACCCTAACTTCTTTTTTTCTTCAATTTGAGATTCTTGTAAATTTATGTAGATTTGTTATTTTTATGGATGTTGTGAACCATTTGGGATGATTTGATGCTTGTAAATACATAACTCATTAATTATTTCCATGATTTGTTCGTTCTTTAAGCTTATGCTTGAATGTATTATTCATTTGTTGGCCACCTAAGTTGAACAACTTGCTAGACTTAGGAAAGACTCAAAAGAGGTTTCCAATGTTGGCAGATAGCTAATAGAGCGTGGGTAATATGTAGATTCAAGAAAATTATTGTTCCTATGATGTCTTAGAGGAGAATTTAAGCTTAATGGTTTTTAGGACAACTAGTTGGCATGAGAATATCTAACGAGATTCTAATGAACTAATTGGCCCTGTCTTTAGAAAGAATTGTTGATATTATAGAGTTTTCCAGCCTACAACTTTCAGAAATCATGATTTGGGTTAAGTAGGCATTTGTGTCAAAACTATGTCTATGTAACAGCTCATTTAGTTTGAATTCCTTAAAAACTTTGTAAACATGTGTTTAGGATAATTGTTATGTTTGTTTGGTTTTGTGGTTGGGTGGTCCACAATTTTTATAGTTTAACTTCTTATTCTTTGTTTTTCATGGTTTGTTTGTTCTAGCTAAAGTGAGATTATTGTACTTGGTATTTGATAAAATTTTTTGTCATATAATTCTCTGTGGAATCGACACTTGACTCATCGCTACTACAATTGACACCATACACTTGTGAGTTAGATTAGAGTTAAGGTTAAAAATGTTTTTTATAAACTTTTTTCTTGTGACATGAATCTATTTTGTCAATTTTAAAAGATAATGGGGGGAATTTTGTAATATTTCAAAAGCCAAATGGGTGAATTGGACCATCTGAATAACATTAGTGATTTATTAGGCTATATATTTTGAATAACATCAATGGTTTATTTGATAAAAAAAATATATTAATGAACGATTCGAGCCAAGTCCAAAACATCGTTGGTTTATTCGTTATTTTTACCTATTTATCTTAAATATATTTTTTATAATTGGATTGAAAAGAATATAAATAGATCATGAAATAACTTTTTAAGTTGACCAAATTTTAACTTTTCACTTAAAAATCAACAGATTAGAATTAAGCAAAGCAACATATCAATTGAGCTTTGTCTAAATTTTAAATCGAATTTTAAATTCTTTTCTAGCTTTTCTTATCTGTATGCTCGTGAGTCTTGGCATTTTCGTGCTGCACACCTTCCCCTATGGCCGTCTGTTTATAAATTAGGAAGAAATAAAAGAGAACAAATTCGCTTTTTAGGAAGCAAAAAGAGAACAAATTTTTAAAGTCCACAGATACACGTTGTGCTAAAAAAAACCCCCGTGATAAATTTACAAAAGTAAATTTTACAAATAAGTGTAGTAAATTGTGATTGAACCATTTAAATACAAGTGGATTCTACAACTACAATCAATTCAAATTGAATCAAAGATTATCACATTATCATTAAAAAAAATTACAAGAATATTAATTACAGCACTAACAATATAATATTATAAACTTTTTTAATAGTGTAAATAAACATTGGATCCATAACCATAAATTATGTAATTGTTGCCAACTGCCAGCTGGGACGAAGCCAACTCAGCCATTTGACCGGTCTTGGTCAAGGCAAAGAAAAAGACATTGGTGCGCTCAAACTTACACTAGAAAATGCTATTACAAAATCATATTTTTAGACCCTACTCAACTTTTTTTCACTAATAAAATGCTTAAATGTGATTTTTTTTTTTAATTTCTTTCAGATTTTTTTGTACCTCCGTCTTATATGCTACTGCTCCACCTAATCGTGCATTCGCCATAAAGATTCTAAAGCGTTTTGTTGAAGATTCTAAAGCGTTTTGTTGATCCGCAATTCTCTGCGTGGTAGACCAGACGTTAGCAATCGGTGCGCTCAGGCTGCAACCCGTTGTCTCCACCGAACCGAAAGCAGGCAGCCAGTCAACACTTGCCTTTAGAAGCATCCAATTCCAATTGGACGCTCCTCATTTTATGCTCAAACCATTTACAGCGTCTATTAGTGTATAAGAGACATTACTTATGAGGAAATTTGCGTACTTTTTAAAATCTCAATGACTTCAAACAACAATTTCTAGCATTTAACGCATAATCCATCTTATTAGTGGTTGAACTCGGTTATAGGTTACAGATGCACGAGCTTTTGCCATTCATATTCTTGCTATACATCATAGAGTACATTTTTAATTACTCCTCTCTCTATGCTAATTTTAGTAGAGAAAATTATCAAAACCCTTAATGAGGTTTAGTCAAATCAGCACTTTTATCCCCACTATTTGGAATACCTACACTTATGCTACTCAAAAATTAATTTTGTAATTCACCGTTACGACAGAAAAGATGAACTACCTAATTTTGCCCTCCTAGTTCTTCCATAGACCCCCTTGAGGGCTGTTCTACTTCTAATGAGATAGGTCCCGTCCTCAATTAGATTCATCCACTAGCCTTTTCTTCTCCAAAACATTCCTCTATCCCCCTCAACTCTCCTCTTCTTGGCCTTTGCCTCCACCAAAGACCTCACCGCCACAACTATCTGTCGCCCCAACAACCGTGGCTACCTCATCAACTAGACTTCTAGCGCGACATCTAGTCCCATCTCTTCTCCTCCTTTGTCCACATCTACCCCTCCTCCACATTTATCCTTCCTCCTCCTCCTCTTTACCAATGTTGACCACCATCCTAAATTGGCATCCTCTCTACCTTTCAAGCTTTTTAAACAAAAATGGTTGCATCCAAGCTATGTCAAGCAAAGAGAACTAGAAAAATCAGTTCAAATAATCAAGGTTTCAAGCTAAATGAATGATGTAATTTCTATTTAGAATTAAGAAAATTCATCAAAAAGATGAAAACCCATTTTGGGGCAAAACTCTTAATTGACTTGATCAGAAGGAAGATGCCACTATTCCGTTATAGGGCCTTAAGCTCACTATTATTCATCTTGCACTATCCATCTTTCCCTCTATCCCCACTACTCAAACCAAGAAAATAGCCATATAATTGCACCAGTATAAATGTTCAAAGAAAATCTTAGCCATTAGTTTTGCTTGATTGTTATAGATCAATAGCTTTAATTCAAATTTCATCAGGAAGACTATCGAACTCTCCTTTCTCTTCATTGTCAACTTTCCATCCTCTATCCATCCATACGAGGCTAGCCACTAGCTAGACTATCTCATCCCCAAAGCCTAGTACAACCTCATTATCGATTTTGACTTCTTCTTCACATACAATGCTTGGCATCTTGTACGGTATTGAATAGAAGTTACAAAAGATTGTTTTGTGGCCTAGGATCAGCAAACCAATAAGAGGCAGATTGGATCTGGAGCTATTTGTGATAGGAATGTGAGGGAGGCGAGGATGGTGATGGGTCTCTCTTCCGATAAATTGGGGAAGATAGTAGAATAGTTGGGGTCTGGTTTTAGTTAAGGATGGGACCTAGCTCATTAGATCCAAAAGTGGGAGGAGGGGGAAGTCTCTATAGATAGATTGGAGAAGAGAGTAGAAAATTTGGGGGATGGTTCTAGTTAAGGATTTGGCCTGGCTTATTAGATGCAATCATGCAAAAGTTGGGGGGCCAAAGTCTCTATAGAAAAAAGCCTAATGGAGAAAAATCAGGTATTTTCTATTTTTTGTAAATTACAAAGTTAACTTTTGACAAGGTAAATGTAGATATTCCAAACAATTAAGAGGAACATGTATGTTCAACTAAAACTAAAAGGGAGTTCGGTAGTTTTCCCTTCTTAGTAATATACACATCCTTTTTACATACAAAAATAAATTTACATATTAGATATTGCTATAAATAATATTAAGTAGATTTTTAAACTTAGAGGATAAACATGTAATTACGAGCAAACTCAAAATAAAAAAAAAATGTAATTCACCGTATAAATGCATTGGCTCAGATTCCTAGAAAACATACGCTATATAGCTAGGCAATTAATGCATTGGCTTAAATTCCTATAAATACACGTGTTAGGTATTGTTGTTTTCTTGATGTGTTTATATACAACGAATGTTAATTTCAATTTGGATATCTGAAACAGGAGATTCCATATTCTTCAAAATAGGCGACACTGTAGGATCTTTTCGAGACAAGATTCCAACATTCGCATACATTGTCACTGTCATGAATAAATACCGCACGGTTTACATATTTTTTTATTGGCAAACATACAAATACCCCAAAGATATGCCACAGCTTACAATTTGTTTTATATATTTTTAGAAATCTATATTTTATCTCCTGTATTTTTTACGTTATCTAATAATAATTTTTAAAATTGAATTTAAATTATATGATAATTATTTTTCAGTAATTTCAATCTCTCTAATATTTTTTTATAGTTAATAGACATTTTAAGTTATCATTTTTTTCTTTTTGTAAATATATTTTTCTCATTGTAGATACATATCAGTATTTTTTAAAAATCTGTTGACTATGAAAAAAATATCAAAATTCATGAAATTACTATAATATTATTACCAGACTGTTTGAATTATGGTTTCAAAAGTTATTGTCAGACATTGTAAAGCAAATAAGGGGTAACATGTAAGTTTTTAAAAATAGAGGGAACAAAGTTTAGGTTAGACCAAACCTCAGGGGTTTTTTTAATTTTTCCTTTTGTATTTTATAAATTTATTGCGCAATAAATCACAGCATTTCATGTATTGCTGTATTTTTATATATTTGTTTAATTTACAGTCGTGTATCAGGTGGCACATAGCAAATAGCAGCATGTCAAAATAAATGAGTTAGGAAAAAGGAACTTTTTTTCTTATTTCATTTTATATTAGATATGTCAACATCTCATGCATACTTATATACATACGTACATATGGCCCACACTAAAATACACCCGACTCACAAGCTATACCAATAATTTTGTGATATTTACAAAATTACCACCACACCTCGAACAACACATTTATCTGAAAAGAATGACACCTTATAAAACAGCACATTTGTTTGAAGTGAACAACACATTTGTTTAAAGAGAACAACATTTTACATAACAGCATATTTATATAAAGGGAACAACATTTCGTATGCTAATTCAAATAATATTATTTATGAACAATATTTCCTCTAAAATTAATAATATTTTACAGAACATCACATTTATAAGAATGGAATAGTAGCGGATGTCATACTCCATCGATTTCTTCAGTTACGAGGTCAATGATGAGTTTGAGGTAATCGTGAATAGAACTCACCCTAGTAGTATGTTCGATAAATAAAAGATTAAAGGAGATGTTGCTATGACGAAGGCAACACTAGCTATGGAGGTTATCCTTGATAGTAGTTGGTTAAAGGAGTACGTTGATAGTAGTGTTGAAGAATCCAACTTTTATTTAGAGTCAAATATAGTTTTATTCTGTAATGTTGTTCCATTCAGTAATAAGTGATGTTCTATTTATATAAATGTATTGTTCTGTAATATATTGTTCATTTTATAAGATGTGTTATTTATAATAAGCATTGTTCCGTTTAGTAATAAGTGTTATTCAATTCATACAAATGTGTTGTTTATTCTGTAAGATATGTTGTTCATAATAAGTATTGTTTTATTCAGCAATAAGTGTTATTTCATTCAATAATAAATGTTATTCCGTTCATACAAATGTACTATTCTGTAATATGTTATTCATTTCGTAACAAGTATTGTATTAAGTGTTATTTTATTCATAAAAATGTGTTATTTTATAATATATTGTCCATTTTATAAGATGTGTTGTTCATAATAAGTGTTATTTCATTCAGTAATAAATGTTGTTCCATTCATATAAATATATTGTTCTGTAATATGTTATTTATTTTATAAGATGTGTTGTTCCGTTCATTAATAAGTGCTACTCCATTTACTAATAAGTGTTATCTTGTTCAGATAAATATATTATTCTATAATATGTTGTTTATTTCGTAAGATGTGTTATTCGTAATAAGTGTTATTCTATTCAGTAATAATTGTTGTTTCATTTAATAATAAGTGTTGTTCCTTTCAGTAAGAAGAATTATTTCTTTCAGTAATAAGTGTTACTCATTTTCAGTAAAAAATGTTCAGCTTAGTATAATGTGGTATTCTTTTTATAGAAAGGTGTTGTTCGACGTAATGGTATTCATTTCGTAAAATAAGTTATTCAAAACATAGTAACCATCTTGTAACAGTGAATTCCTAGTTTGAAAACACCGCAATACAAATTAGTGTTTACCTTAGTATAACATGGCTCAAGGCACGATAGTAATTTAGTAAAACTTGTAAAAGTATGGGTGTAGCGTATGAATTAGGTTTATCATATGGCTACTCTGTACACACACACACACACACACACACACATATATATATAACCATAAAATATAACTCACACATATATTTTTAAAGTGAATATTGATATTATTTATTTCTTTTTGTCCAAATAACAAAAGAGTAAGTCTTATGTAAGTCAAGCTTATGTCATAAGTCATTCTCCTATAATATAAAATTAACAATTTTCCCCAAATTTTTATAAGTCAGTCAATCATACTACTGATCCACCAAAATATGCACGTTTCTTTCTTTTTTTCTTTTTCTTTTCAAAATCATTTTGCCTATTTGATTTTTTTTACTTTTCTATTTTTTTTCTCAAGCAACAACCCCTTTTTGCACTTTTCTATTGTTCCTTTTTCCACCTATTTCTTATTGAAAAATTTTGTCTTCTTTTTTTTTTACACTATTTTTTCTATTGCTTATATCTAATCATGTATTCTCATGTTTCATTAATTTGCTCTGATTTATGTTGTCTGCTTTGACTTCAATTTTGCTATAATTTTAATTATTTTCTTTGATTTAGATTTTTTTATCTGATTTTATTGTTTTTTTTGGTTTTTTTTCCCTTCAATATGTCCTGAAAACAAGTCTGAAATTTAGCACTAAAAAATACCCAAAAAAAAAAACAAGAAGAAATTGAGTAGCTAACACTAAAAAATTGAGATCTTATTTGTTCTCCTATCAGTTTCTGTTTATTTTTTTAGAGCAGGTAGTTATTCTTTTATCAGTAGCTATTTGTTATTTTGGCTCAATTTTATGTTCTTTTAAGTTACTGGTTGCTCTTTCACCAGTTTTTGGCTATTTTTTTTTAAGAAATTAACTATTCTTTTAACAATAATTATTTATTTTTTATTAGTAATTATTTGTTCTTTTATTAGTTCGTGATTGTTCATTCATTCGTATATTTTTGTTCTTTTTTCCATTTCTACTTGTTCTTTTAGATGAATTAATTTTTATTCTTTTATTAGTAACTGTTTGTTCCTTCATTTATTTCTGTTTTTTCTTTTAGATAAATTAGTTATTTATTTTTTTAGTAGTAGCTTTTTATTTTTTTTACTGCAAGTTATTTGTTTTGTTATTATTTTTTACCTCTTATTTTAGATAAAGTAGTTATTTGTTCTTTTATTAAATAGTTGTTTGTTCTTTTACTAACAACTTTTTTTTATTTTATATACTATTGCTTTTTCTTTAGTTAAACTAGTTCTTTACTGTCTGTTATTCTATTAATAGTTATTTATTCTTTTATCAGTAGTTGTTTATTTTTTTATAAGTAATTTTTTATTCTTTTATTAATTTCTATTGGTTCTTTAGATGAACTAGCTATTTATTCTTTTATTAATAGTTATATATTCTTTTATCAGTAGTTATTTATTATTTTATCGACTCATGTGTGTTATTTATATAAACCAGCTGTCTATTCATTTATTAGTAATTATTTTTTCTTTTATTAGTAGTTATTTGTTCTTTTATCAATTTTTATTTATTCTTTGGATAAATTAGTTATTTGCTCTTTTATTAGTATTTATTTATTCTTTTATCAACAGTTGCTAATTCTTTTGCTAGTAGTTATTTGTTCTTTTATCAATTTTTATTTATTCTTTGGATAAATTAGTTATTTGCTTTTTATTAGTATTTATTTATTCTTTTATCAATAGTTGGTAATTCTTTTGCTAGTAGTTATTTGTTCTTTTATCAATTTTTATTTATTCTTTGCCTAAATTACTTATTTGCTCTTTTATTAGTAGTTATTTATTATTTAATCAATAATTGCTAATTATTTTGCTACTAGTTATTTGTTCTTTTATTAATTATTTCTTTTTTTCTATAAATTAGTTATATTTTATTTTATAAATAATTATTTATTTTTTTATCAGTAGTTATGTTTTCTTTTATTAGTGTTATTTATTTTGTTTTAGTAGTTATTTATTCTTTTATTAATAGGTATTTATTCTTTTGTTAGTTAATGTTTGTTGCTTTAGTTCATCTAAAAGAATAAACATAAACTAATAAAGGAAAAAATACCTACTAAAAAAAGAACAAAGAGCTATTAATAAAAAACAAATAACTAGTACTAAGAGCAAAAAAATATTTTTATTTAAAAGAATAAGCAAGAATTGATAAAAAGAACAAACTGGTACAAATAAAACTACAAATAACTAATATTAAAAGAACAAATAACTAATTTATCTAAATAAATAAACATAAAAAAATGAAAAATAAACACATACTGATAAAAGAATAATGAATGAATTCCCGGTCGAAAGAATAAGTTACAGCCAAAGTAAAGGAATCAGAAAGTGTAACAATTGTTGTCTAACTTTTATTGGTTCTAGGTGGAAGAGGCTCTTATATCCTAGATCAATGACAGCTTGTTTTTGCGCTCTATTCTTAGCAATTTTTTATTGACTAAATGAAAGGGTGAACTTCAACATCTTTTAGTTTAAATTTGCTTAATTTTCATAAAAAACTAAAAAGAAAAATAAATAGTTTTATCTAAAGAACAAGCGTAAACTAGTAAAAAAATAAATACCTACTGATAAAAGAATAAATAACTAATTGCTAGCAATTCAGCTCGGAGGGAGGACAAGCTATGAAAAAAAAATCATGGATTTACTTGGACTAATCTCATTGATTAGTTAACATAAACCAAAAGAAAAGAACAATAAAATGGTGGCATAATGGGAAAAGTTAATGAGAAATGATCAAGTTGTTCCTAAAAAACTGGTAAGAAAATTGTTCTTTCAAAAGTATAAAAAGGAAATAATGAAAGCAATAGTTAAAAAATAAAGAAGGAAAAATGAAAAACACATACAATGAAAAAGAATATGGGAAAAAGGGAAACAGGAACACGTTAGCTTAAATTGGGGGGGGGGGGGGGGGGGGGGGGGGGGGGGGGAAATCACACATGGGAAGAAAAAGGAAAGAGAATACTCAGGGTGAGGGGGGACTCAAACTACTTCCTTCAAGTTTTAAGTCATGCTACCTTTACCATTCTGACTTGGCATCATCTTTGCCTAAGTTTTGTTAAAAACAGTATTGCAATTTATTTTACAACTTCAACTTCTCATGTCCTGGTGCACGGATGCACCAAGCACATAAAAGAATTTCGCATAACAAAATTCAATGCCTAAATGTTAAGACTGCTAGCTGTAGCTGCTTTTACAAGCAAAATTTTTCACAAATTCGAATCCACTATGGTAATATTTGCCAAAGCTTTTCACAAATGCATATTCATTCCCTAAATTTGCACACTCACACGAGTTTGTCTTTAAAGATTGACTCATTGAGACATAGTCCTCTTATTTAGATAAATATGCAGCTTAGACTTGAAAGCTCGAAAGTGTATGAACTTAGTACTTTAAATGATCACAGGCTATCAGATGATCATAACATTGTTAGAGAGGAAGTGGAATGGACAAAAAGGTAAGGTTGGTTGTCCAATTAATTGGTCTAGGAATGTGAAATCCCTTGAAGTAGCAACTGTTCACAAATTCAATTCGACAGCAGCTAGAACAAAGCAATGGCAATCAACCATGCCCAGTTTTATCGGCGACCTCAAGTTGGGTGTTGGAGAATAAATTAGAGGCAGAAGCAGCGACGAGGACAAAATGCTATTACGGGTGGCGGCAAAGCAATACATGACATGGAATGATACCAAAATGCGAGACCCCTGAAACGGTGTGGTGACAAGAAAAGCGGAAGGTTTCGCATTAGGAGTTCAATGAGTTGACTCGGTGGAAGATTAGACGGGAGGAATAGAGAGAGGCAATTGGCTGCTATGACTTATGAGATTGATGGACATGTTTGCGATAGACAGTTCTAGGGAACAAGGAAGGACAGGGGACATGAGGGTGGTGGAGAGGTGAGGAGAAGAGTCAAGGATGGCAAAAAAAGCAAGCGGCTCCAAGGGACCAGAGGAAGAGGAAGGCTGCCCAGTTACAGCAGTGATGGTGCCACCACCACCAAATCTTTTATGTCGGGCATAATTTTCGTCGTGGAGCATCATAGCTCGCCTAAACAAATTCAAAAGCCCCAGAGCCATAATCTTCATCTCACTTGATCGTATCTCATAATGAAACAAAATTTTTCATACAATCAACCAGACATAATAAATGATTCTAAAAGCATTGACTAATTTCAGTCCAACTTTCAACCAAAATACTAGAGAATAATAGCTTACAAAATCTAAGGGAATAAAGATAATGAAGATAAACTATCATTCGCATCTTTGCTGATAAGTTCTACTTATTCATGACCTTTCATCTCTAGAAAATATTCTCTTCTCAACCTTCTAAACTTAACTGATGTTGTCATCAATAAAACACACATATAAGTAAGTTTTTGTTTAAAAAAAAAAATCTTAAATACTTAAATAGAAATGATGCTTATGGCGCTATTGGCCTTACCTCTTTCCCGCCTTTTTCACCTCAGTCCCACCTGAACCCCACTTTACATCAGCTCGAAAAGTAACGATATTCACGTTTCCATCTATCTGAGGACTAACTCATTATATTTTCTAAAGTTGTTGGACTAAGTTGTTGGGAGTCAAATTTTAAGGATTAACTTGTTGGATTCAGTGAACTTGTGGACTAAATGTGCATTTTTTCCTTTATAAATATATTTTATTTATAAGAAATTATGATAAAAAGATTAAAAAATATATAAAAATATTATATATGTACGATTTCTTACTTAAAATAATATTTTGATGTTTTTTATGGGATCGACAATTATATACAGGATGGTATATCCACAATTTATAAGTTTGGTTTGAAACATTAATTGCGGATTTTCTATAGTTCTCTCTCTGACATTATTTGTACTTTAATTAGTAGTTTAAGCATATAAAAAGTAAAAACAAGTTGAGACAAGTCTTTTGTTGGACGAAAAGGAAAATAAAAATATTCTTCCACCAGAGAGTTGGGGCAGCAGCCAACTCAAGCCATTCAACCAATTTCCCAATTAGACGCTGGGCTTGCTAGATCTTTAAAATGCCAGTTCAAACTGTTCTTTATATGACATATGGAATACGACATCCGACGTCGTTCATTTTATTTTTTAGAGGTATAACATATGTATGTATTATATTCTTGCTAGATTGCGGGAGAAGAAAAATAAGAAATATTGAACTGTATTTTTTTTTTCCATACGATTAACAATTTTTATTTTTTAGATTTAAATTTGAATTGATAAATTCTTTTTAAAATAACGCAAATTTATATTTATATGCAATTACTTAATAAAATATTGGCCTTTCTAACTTTCATTTTATTTTAAATTTTTAGCTAACAATTTATATGAGACAAATTAATTGTGCCAAATGAAGCTACAAAGGTGGAAAAACTCGATCATTATATTATATTATATTATATTAGACATATGGAGAAACACACGTATCCATATACATATGCCACCCATACTTTATACCAAAGAATCATATTCTTTCACTGGGCTGGGTTGCCATTCGATGGAATATCTTAACATAGCAACAAATGTAAGCATATTTCTGTCCCAACATTAAATAGTGGTTTAATTCGGGTTGCAATCCCCAAGTTTCTCAGCCCTCAGTTTGACAAATACTAGTATTAATTAGTAAGTACTACCAAGAAAAGTAGTCGAAGGAATAAGTAGATGAGATCAAAACAGAATAATTATTATAAAAACAAACAATAAGTTACGAAAGAACGGTTACAATGAATTTGAACATCCATGAAAAGAATAACTAAAAATCACTATATTAAGTACTGAAACGAATAAACTAATGTATGGTGACCAAATCGATCACATTCAACGAAGCTAAGGACCGGCAGCAGAGGATATCACTTGGTACTTGGTAGTAGTTATTACAGTTAGGAAGATCCGTCCGGTACAGAGGACAGCCAGGTGAGAAATAACCGCGTCTTTTTTTAGTGCGACGATTCACTTCCCTGCGGTGTTCCCATATTTTCTGGCATAAAGAATATGGCCCAAATATAATCTAGATAAATTAACGTTGTGAGTAACATATCGAAATACAATTTTATACATGACTAAATGAAATGTCTTTTTAAAAAACAACTAGTTTTATACCCACACTATGAATAGAATTTTTTGCTAAAAATTATCAAAGTAAAAGAATTTATTCTACAACTGGAAATTGAATTAATGTAAATAAAGTCAGTTTTAATTATTTTCTTTATTCATACAAGAAAATTGATAAATATTTTGATTCTTTATTCGGAGAGTTAAAATATAATCTCTTAATGAAATATTAATACGTATAACACATGAACAATAAAAAAAAATTGTACTCATATATCATCTTATTCGATCATATTTATTATGCTTGTACATACATAGATACATATCAAAGTCATGAACCCAACCTCATTTTTATTGACATTCAAATGTATACCGTTGTAAATACACTACAAAAAAATGACTTTATTGTGAGATTTTATTCATGACAATTTTTTCAAACAACTTAAGATAGTTAGAAAACATTTTAAATGACATTTTATATAAATATCACTTAATTTCACATATTCTATAACAGTTTTTTGCCATTTCTTAAAATGTTAACTTAGAAATATAATTTAGGGTAAATTTCATGATTAGACCCTGAACTTTAATTATTGTTTCAATTTTAACCTCAACCTCCAAATTCCACGTCTAGACCCACTAACCTCACTTAAACATTTTATTTTAGGCATTTGGGTGACAGAAACGGAAAACGCCATATCAGCATACTTTAACCCCTAAAAACATTTCCCTTTAACAAAAAATTGTTAAAACATTGAAATTTAACAAAAAAAACTCTCTCCCGTCTCAACCTCCCTTGTCTCCTACTTGTCTCCCACGGGCGCCACCAGCAGCGTCCATGGCCTCTAGTCGCCATGCCGCCCCACCCCAAGGGGACCAGCTATCACACCGGCGCCGCCGCAAGGGGTCCGATTGATCAACTGTCGCGATCTTTCTGCGATTCAACCGCTGCCAGACTCATGTACAATGGGGCCGCGATCAACCGTTGCGATCTTTCCGATTTTCAACTGCTGCTGCAAAGGGATCATGTACAATCGAGTCGTTGAATCAAAGGTATTGGATTGACATCAAATTTGAAGGCAAAATTGAGTCGAATTTGAAGGCAAAATCGAACGCCATCAGATTTGATGACGAATTGCACTTTGAATCGTAGTCGGAGGCAGGGTTGAAGGCAAAATCGAAGGTGAGTTTGGCTGATTGATGTCAGAAACGGGTTTGGAAGCTAATCGAGTGAGTGATGGCGGGGAGTGTAGCCAAGGAGGAAAGGAAGGCGGAGGGAGGGTAAGGAGGCCGAGAGACGGCGGCCAGTATTCCCAAACGACATTGGACTTTGAAGGCCGAGAGACGCCGGAAAGGGAGGTTGGGATGGGAGTAGGGTTTTTTTTTTTTTGTTAAATTTTAATATTTTAATAATTTTTTGTTAAACGGAAATGTTTTCAAGGGTTAATGTTAACATTTTTCCCTAAAATGCTATGCTGATATGGTGTATTCCATCAGAACTAACGAGTCCCATCACTCAAATGTCTAAAATAAAACGTTTAAATAAGGCTAGGGAGTCTAAACGTGCAAGTTGGAAATTAAGGTTAAAACTGAAACAATAATTCAAGGTCAAGGTCTAATTATGCAATTTACCCTTATAATTTATTATGATATTTATTTTTTTTGCCTAAAGTTTAAGTATTTTTTAAAATGGAAATAATAATTACATATTTTAGAAATTAAAATAAATTAAATTAAATTAAATAAAAATAGGTTAATTATGGTTTTTATGAATAAAATATTTAATGTGCCCACAACTCTCCGAACGTCTAATTCTCTATTTTCTTTTCTCTTTTAATAAATCAGTACCAATTCAATACTTCAGTTAAAAAAAAAACTACTCATCATAGCATAAGTCACATAAAATGTCTAAAAAAGGGGAGTGTAGAAAGAGAGCGAGAGTAGAAAAGTATTATTTTTAAATTTTAAGTATATAAAATATTGTAAAAATGATAGTGTTAGTGACAATTGAGAGCGAGAGCAGAAACATGAAAGTAGGAGTAGTGATGCAACATAAAAAGATTATGTGACTTACATTTGCATAATAATTAGCCACATTTTTGTTGTTTAATTATTGATAAAAAAAATTAAAATTATAAATTATGCAAGTGATGAAAACATTTTGCTAGATCACAACGACTTGATATAATTTAGTTGTGATCAAAATGTAAATTTAAAAAGTAATCAAAATTGAGTAAATAAATTAACCAGTAAATTTAAGTACCATATAAAGATTGGAAGTGAACCTCAATTAGTCTATAAATTAAGTTTACAATTACTAGATCATTTTCTACTCCTGCTTTATAATATATATAATAAATTAGAGCAATGATTTTATTTGTAGATTCAACCATATCATATATTGTTTTATTGTTGAATAATTTTATTTATAATTCCCTCTACAATATAAAGTTTATGGTTGATCAAATCAATGTATTTATAGAATTAATTTTTTGCAAAATGATAAAAAAATAATTCTTCATCAAAATAATTTCTCTTGGATTAAATTTACACGATAAAATGAGACATGATAAAGTAAATATTTCTTATTAAACCACGCCGAAGTAACCTGAAATAGTAAAGCAGAAAAAATAATCACTAATGTTAATAAGAAATCATAATCAATGGGACAAAAAAAATTAAGAATACTGATTTTAGTGAAGTTTTATTTTTGTATAGTCATTTAGAAGATGACGGGGTGCTAGCCGTTTAGGGTTCTATAAACTTTTTTTCCCCCTTTTACTGCAGTATTTCAAATCAAATTTTGAATTTAAACCTAGCCTTTTGTTGTTTTTCTTTTATCAAATTTTTTTTTTTTTACTCATAGTTACATAGCAAGTGTAGTAGTTATAAGCAGGGTTGCCTTTTGCATGGTGTGCGGAAATTGTGAACTTTTTATCCTTCAGTAATCTTTTCTAGCAGAAATTCAGTATTGGGTATTTATTTTCTTTGGCCAGTATTTTTTATTCAATTTACAAAAGTGTTGGTGCCGTTTTAATTTAAAGTCAACTAGTTTTCATTTAAGTCAATTTAATCTAAAGATGCTTATTTTTATTTTTATATTTTTATTTGTAACTAATTTTATTTAAAATCTAATATTGTGTAAGTATAATAATCCATTGAAAACACAATTTCTATAATTTTATTAATTTTTTGAAATTTTCCTTTTTAATACTAAAAATATAAAAAACTATAAAATTTAATAACATCATAAAAATTTACTCTTAAATGAATTATTACATCTAATAATAAATATTGACTTTTAAATAAAATTAATTTCGACCAAAAACTGTAAAAATAAAAATAAAATATTTTAGATTAAATTAATTTAATTTGAAATTAACGAATTGGCTCTTATTGTTTTCCATTTTGTGGGTTTGAAACTAAATAGGAGTGCTAGACTACTAGAATAAAAATTTTGGGAGAAAATTTAAAAAATTAATTCTGAGTATTCATGTTGCTACTATTTATTTTACAGTCAAAGTATGAAAAAATTATCGTTCTTTTCCTACAAGTTAAGGATTTTGATATGTACCATGATTGTTGATGATTTAATTTATATGTTATGAATGTAACACCGTCACTGGATGTTGGACTTTAGGGGGTTAACGATTTGATCAATGATTTGTAATTTGTCTATTATTTTAAGATTACTTTAGCATTTTGGATGTTGAAATCTCCTGAGAAATAGGTACGTTATCAATAAGTAGTGCAAAATTCATAGGCGGTCATTTATTTATTAAAAGTCATTACGAGGTTATTAGTCTTCATATTCAAATCGTATAATTTATAATCTAGGATGAGAAATATGATTTGGTTTACAATGAATAGTAGGTTATATATATTTTATTTTACAAAAAATGTTTCATTCCAATTAAAAGAATTGTGAGCGGAATAATATCTTACAAACTAATGACGGTATAAGACTCTATGGGGCAACGGTAACATAAAATTGGTCATAAAAAGGCTACTCGTTTCTACGACATCAAATGAAAGAAAATTTGATTACATAGAAAGTCTAAAAATAAAAATGATTGACTTTATTCTATGCAATTGCCTCTATATCTATTATTAAGTATTGGGACACTCTGATAGAACTGAGATTCTAGTGAACCCAAAAGAAATCCTAAACTCATAGTTGCTTACGTCCAATTGAAGATCTACTATGTGAAAGTCTTGAACCACTCTTAAATACTAAGATTTGAAGGAATTGCATCCACCATAAAATCCAATAAATAATATCGTGTAAAATCAATCAAGTAATACAAAAATTAAAAGATAATCAGTCAAATCAAGATAGAAGTCCGAATCTAGCAGAAAATGGCAAAAAAAAAAAAAGATGGGGGAGGCAGTAGAAGGGAATGTGTTAAGAATAGGAGGAGGTGCCTAAGTTTTTCTTGAAGTTAAGTTTAAAGTATACATGAGTTTTTTCTTGAATATTAATTTTTATATAATCACGTAAAATTATATGTTATTCATAATATCCCCAAATTTTGTATGAGTTTAGAAGTCAACATTATTTAGTTGAAACATTGATTTTTCATGTTTAATTGGATTATTTGGTTTTTGTTTCGGTTGATGAAAATGGTGCTCCATTGTTTGACAATAGTTGACCATTTTACTTTTTTTTTTAACTAAAATTTGACTTAAATATATTTATATTAATTTGTATTGTAAAAAAAATTAAAAAAATGTATTTATAAACTATTGTCTTTAAGGTACTATTTTTATATAAGAAGTTTATATTTGTATAAGAAATTTTTTTAAAAAAATTATGAATTAATTGTTGTAAATAGTAAAAAAGACAAATTTTATAAGACAAAAGTAGTAATGTATTTTTGTAGGGCAAATAGGAGTTATAAACTAGGTCTTGTTTGGTTGCTGGGATAACAAAGGATGAGATGAAATGTCCAAAAAGTAATAATGGAGGATGGGATGGGATACGATACGATGTTGTTTTATCTCATCCAGCATTCAGTGTACACACATGCACACCCATGCATGCACGCATACAAATATATAATGAATTTTGTATATTATTAACACAGATATTCATATATACATAAACAAATTCATGTAATGTTATGTAAACTTTTAATAGACTGATAGTTCGTTTGTAGTTAATACACCTGAATTAACGTGCTTTATTTTATTGTCTCAAATTTAAAATGAATGTAAAATCAAACTTGAAGTTGCTCGTACTTACGCCTCCCTACCCTTGACCCCGTTGCCTTAATCCCTAGTCGCACCTAGCCCTTACCCCGCCGTCACCCCTAACCCTTGACCTTGTCATCGCCCCTGTCACCCCTACCCCACAATCACCCCTAGCCCGTCGTCACCCATACACTAACCCAGCCCCTGCCATCGCCCCTACCTCGCAATCTCCCCTCCTTCACACCTAGCCCTGACCTTGCTGCCGCACCCATTACCCCTCACCCCGCCATCACACGAACAGGTCCTAATCGTATTGACTTCCTCGACCTTGCCGTCCCTCAACTGCCCTCCTGAATCCCGCCAAACTATCCACTCCCCTCGTCAATTCACCGCACTCTTCCAAATTGTGTCCTTCCAATCTCCCTGCTATTAGCCAGCCCACACCAGTGACCGCTCAATCACATCCTCCCAGCATCCATCGACACTATGCACCACTGTACTCTACTGTTTCGGACTAAAAACATCCTAGCTTAGGGCTTACAGTTGGGTGTGGTACAAAGTGTAATTACAGGCTTTTTGAGGGGCAGAATGAAAACATTTTGATTAATTGGGCCAAAAAATGTGTTAACTCTACCCTATTAACTTAATCCGAACTGGGCCATAAATAAAAATGTAATTCTTACAGAGGGTAATATACACAAAATATATATATTATCTACACATATAGTAAATATATATTTATTTTATATAAAACATTTTACGTAAAAATTTTGTTTCTATATTTTACCATATTTCAGCATTTGCTCTTCATTTCATCTCTGGAACCTAATCATTTTGTTCTGGTGGAATGACCTTACCCCACAAATGATGTATAAGAACACATGTATTAATGGGATAAACTTATTTCATCCTCTTTTATCCCGAGAAAAATGATGCCTTAATTACAAGGACGCACATTTAGTACTAGCTTTTCATATCATTATATTCGAATATACATTTGTTGCATGCATATTTTACGTATATTAATTTTGGTTTATAGCATAAATTTACTTAAGGGAATGTTAATTAGAACATCTCTGATTATGTTCTACACGAGATCATTAAAAAGAAACAATTTAAATTAGTTGCATTTAATAATTTTGTAGTTAATTACAATCTCAATTGATTCTTTGATTATAATTCATTAAAGATAAAAAGATATATAATTGACGTAAGGTTGTTAAAATTTGGGTTCAGGATTACTCAAAAAAATCCGCTGTTGTGAAATTTAAAAATTTAACGTAGTTCATCAAATAAGGATATTACTACATCTACATGAGCCTCATCATATTTTTGTTTAATTATTTCCCAAAAGGTTGTCAGGAATTTCTGTTGTACGGCACTCTAGAATTTGGAGGGCAGGACCACCCTGACCCAAGTGCGCAACTGTAATCATGAGTCATGACGAGCCCTCCCATCAAATTATATCCGAGACTACTCACCCTTCAATTACACAACAGTCATTCCGTCCTTTCCCTCTATTTCTTTTTCGGGAAAACGCGGCAAAGCTGTTCATGTTTGTAGAATGGGGAGTTAAGCTGCTATCTTTTTTTTTTTTTACGGTTAAATTTATTACCAATATTATATTATCAATGGAATTAGGTCATTTCTGGTACAGTCATTAAGTTGAATGCCGATGTGAAAAATATAATTGATTTGGCAAATATATGTGAAGGATAACATAGCGCATATATTCCTAACTCTACTCCTAAATTTTTATCCAATACTACAAATATCCCAAAAACTTTGTTTAGTCTATCTTTCACCATCCCCTTCTTTCTTTCTTTTCTTTTCTTTCTTTCTCTCTCTCTCCCCTCAGGTGTTGTCAGATCGTCCGGCAATCTCCTTGTCTGGTCTTTCCATATCTGCCCCTCGGCCATCTTAGATTCCTTCATAGATCCTTCAGAGATGAACACTACGATGTTGAGGGCCACTGTCGAGTTGGATTTTTGCAGCATGGAGAAAGAGTCAGTCACTTAGAAATATTAGTTCCAAAAATTTCTTGACCACTACTAGGTTTATGATTGCTTCTGGTAATGTGAATCAAATCAATTTTTAGAAGTCAAGCTTGGTCCTTTCAAGTCCTGATAACCTCGATTCTAAAAATTTTGTGTTCAATAAATGTCTTCAAGTATTTCATCACAAGTAAGGGGTAAAGTAGGGGTACATTAAATTTTGTGCTAGAGAGAATGGATGCATTTAAAGATTATAAACCAGGTGAAAAACATGTTAGCCCCTAGTTTTTGTGACATTAAGGCCCTTAAGTACCAATACCCCTCTTATACCTGCTTCTCAATTAAATGCACTTGTGATTTCACTGATTCAAATAGCAACTATGCCTTCTCGATCAGGTAGCATCGTTGGCAGGTTAGGACCTGATCCTACACTTGCTACCCACAGTCATGTTAATTAGTCGTATGTGAATGTTATACCAGGTAACCATGTTGTTTCTAGTTCTGGTGTATCAAACCACAACTCCTCTGGTTCAGGGGTAATGCAATCGCTTGCTTTTGCACAGCGAGCGAGATGGTACCTTTTGCCAAAGATTTTGTCTTAATTTAGTGTTATTATTTTTAATTTAGGGACTTATGTGCATCAATGCATATAGTTTAAGCATGAATGTTGTAACTTACCCATGGTTATGTTAATTATGTGGCTTTTTTCTATTATTCAACAAACTTAACGGAATATTAAAAAATAAATAGAATATTCTCTCCATTAGGTCTGTCAGTGGCTAATTTGCCCATATTTAAAACAATAGTATTATATTTTACTCGATTACAAATGTGAGTAGGTGATTTAACTACAAAAAAATTATAATAGGTGATCTATGCTATAGTGAAAAGTTTAGTAGGGGATTTGCCCCTTTTCCATTTTTTTTTCTATCATACTTGGTCCTCTACACACAGTAACATTATGTTCTATTTCTCCCTTTACATATTTTTAGGGGTAGTTATATAGAGATTTTTATAAAAATAAGTTATTGGTGAATAGTCTTATAAGTAATAATTATTTATTTAAATTATATATCAACTAAAAATTTATACTTTAAGAAGCTATAAAATATTTTGTAGTTGATTTTTATTTTATTTAGTATGATCATTTATTGTTTATTTTAATTATTTGATCATTCTCTATTTAAACTTTTTTCTGATTATTTATAAGATATTTATCCCATGTTTATTTAGTGACCAGTTTTATGTCCAAATTATGTTTAGAGTTTTATGTAATTTGTTTGTAAGATAACATTTTCCCACTTTTAATTGAAATTAAGTACCTTTTAAAAATTAAAAATAAAATCATTTTATAGCAATTTTTGTGAAAAATTGATATTATTATTGATTTTTTATGCCATGTTAGGAAAAATAATTATTTTATAAAAAATATGATTCAAATACTTATTAATTAAATAAAATATTAACTTTCAAATAATAGCTAGTTATTGACTAAAAAGAAGGGCGTTAAAGTGGAAATATTTTACGTGTGTGTTTGGTTCTAAAAATTGAGATGGCTTGGAATAGAAAACAAAGATTCTTCAAACTGATATCTAACTTAGTCTGCTTGCTAGGAAGTCTTAATTTTCTACTAAAAAAATTATATTGTCAAATATCATAGTCATAACAGACAAATCTGGACCATCCACTAATATAGGCCCCATAATAATGGACGACCCAGGTCCATCTATCATGGATGTGATATGTGACCTAAATAATATTCATTCTACTATGATGTGCTGCGGAACGCGGGAATAAAGAAGTTCCAAAATGGGATCACTATTGCACTTTCTGGACGAAGAGAGAAAAACGTAAGGTTTCAAACTATACACATGAAATTGAAGGAGAATTGTGAGTTCGAGGACCATTTTTTGTGGTTTATTCTTATCTCGACGTGTCTCAAACAGTCAATCTCAGGGAACCTCCTCACATATAAATACCATCGATTTTTCAGTTCGTGCTCAGAATCACCAAACGTCGTAGGTTGCGCCACCTCACCTCCTCCCACCACTGCCGCGCTCGCCGGACGAAGTCGTTCTCCCTCTCCGCTGAGTGATCCGTTTTTGTCGCGAATTTTCTAACCGTTTTCTATTGTCACATAAATACCAAAATTGAAATCTTATCCACTCTTCAATTTCTCCACACCTTCGCTTGCAACTAATCGGTGCCATTGACTCCGTCAAACCGCATAAACTTCCCGGAGAACATGAAAACTTGTGCCACTGCCTCCGCCGCAGCTCCCCGACGGCCCGCCGTCTCTTCGCAGTCTCGGAATCTTGTTGCCACTTTCAGATTCTAGTTTCGTATGCATCCGTGTTGCTGCATTCCCGCTGTTTCCGACCACTACGCCATGCCTGCGACTACTATTACAGCGGCGACCTCCGGTAGATCTGATTTGGCTCGATCATCGTCCGCCAGAATTCACAATCACGCGAACAACCAACACCAGAGCGCGGGCGGGGATCCTAATCGGCTGAGCCAGAGGAGCGGATCCGGGAAGGAGGCGGCGCCACCTCCGGCGGTGGATGTGAAGATAAATGATATCGTTGGCAACGGGATATCAGGGATTCTTTACAAGTGGGTGAATTACGGAAGAGGGTGGAGGCCGAGGTGGTTCCTCTTGCAAGACGGCGTGTTGTCTTATTTCAAAATTCACGGGCCTGATAAGATCGTGGTCAGCCAAGAGGCCGAGAAGGGATCTAAGATCATCGGCGACGATTCTTTGCGTCTAATTTCTCGACAGAAGCAGTCTAATTTGAATCCACAGCTCCGGCGCAAGCCTCTCGGCGAAGTCCACCTGAAGGTTAGATCAATAACCGTAAAGAAAAACGAATTTGAATGTGTTGCTTCTTTTTGTTATTTTTGCATTTGTATTTTCATTCTTTGAATAATCACAAACACATTTCCGGTTTCAATTGACGTAAGAATTTTTAGCTGCGGTTTCTAAGTTATCGGATTTTAATTCTGCGTCTCCTGATTCTTTTTCCCGATTTCTTTTGGAAACAAGAAAAAAAGGTTTTTGTTTCTTTTGTTTTTCCTGGAAATACTTTATTTATATGATTTCAGTCTTTTGAGTTTCAGACACAGTGTGCATGCAATTGTTCCATTTTTTTGGCCTGGCTGTTGTCTGATGCTGATATCTCTTCTTTCAGGTGTCGTCCATCCGGGACAGCAGGTCGGACGACAAAAGGTTCTCTATATTCACGGGCACAAAAACATTACACCTGCGAGCAGAAACGAGGGAAGATCGTGGATCGTGGATGGAGGCGCTGCAGGCAGTGAAGGACATGTTTCCACGAATGTCCAACAGCGAGCTCATGGCTCCAGTTGACAACGTAGCACTCTCCACCCAGAAACTGAGGCAGCGATTGACGCAAGAGGGCGTGAGTGAGGCGGCCATTCAGGACACCGAGCAGATCATAAGGAGTGAGTTCGCTTCTCTACAGAATCAGCTGGTGCTTCTTAAACAGAAGCAGTTGCTCCTCATTGACACCCTTCGTCAGTTAGAGGTATATGTAATGAAAACTAGAAAAAAAAAAAAATATGCCGCCTACCATTTGATTTGATCCGGAATTCCAGTTATTCAGTTTCTAACTCAAGCCCCAATTCTTTGATCAATTCAAAGCATCCGATGAAATGAACGTGTAGTAGTTATAAGCAGGGTTGCTATTTGTATGGTGTGCGGAAGCTGTGAACTTTTTATCCTTCAGTCATCCTTTTTAGCAGAAATTCAATAGTGAATATTACTTTCGTTGGCCAGTGTTTTTTATTAAAATTGCGAAAGTGTTGGTGGTGATGCAGCTTAGTTTGTACAGACTCCCTGGGACTTAGGGTTCTTGTTGCGTCACCCTAGTGACCTGACCTTAGAAAAAGTCTCAATTACCCATTTTTAAGTGTATTTCTTTTTGTAACCACACTTATCGTAGTTTCATACTTGTTAATTCTGTATATTTCATAGATTAGAAGAATGTTAGATTTTGCCGGTTATTTCTAACTTCTTTCTGTTGTTTTTAGCAATTTTCGTGCTATGACTTCTGGTGAGATTTTTGCCCTAAGGTTTTTCATTAAGTTTTGTTTGATTTAGGAGATGTTGTCAAAACTCAGTTTCCTTTATCATGCAGCATGTTTTACATGGTCATAACATTTCATTAAAAGTAAATTTTGGAATAAATTATCAGAACTGCATTTTTAATGGTTTAAGATTTTTTTCTAGCAGACTGTTGTATTTCTTAGGACTGAGAATTGAGTGAGGATTCATCAATTTGTAGCAGGCAAAAAATGTATGCATGAGGCTCATTTATCTGCAGATATCAATGTGGAATTGCCCATGTTTTTTTTTTTTTTGCTTGCATGACTTTTTGGGTGTCTCTCGTCCCCTCAGAACAGCATAAATCAAGTACTTGGGCAGCATAACTTGAAGACGTTTTTGGTCTAAAAGTTTGATAACCACCTCCATTGATTTATCTGCAGGTCACAGATACGTCATTTTCAGGTCATTCTTCTTTATGCAAAAGAAAAACTTCTCTCAAAAGGGGTGGTTCTTTGTAGCTTGTTTTTGCTCTGACTTTTGTAAGTTTGTAAAAACTGTAAATATCCATTAACAAGTACTGATGACCTCTCAAAGACATGCAGGAATCAACCGATTACATAACTCTGGTGAATTTATGTAAGGTTGATTCTGTGTTTTGCTCAGGGAAAAGTAAATGTGAAGGAATTTTCTATTCTAGGGAGGGGAGGGGTTAGTCATCTTCTGACATTTAAACAATGTACAGAGAAACAATTAACTGAATCTTTTCAGAAGTGAGACAGGTCTCCTTATCATTTTCAATATGCCTCGCCTCAGAGGTTTAGATAGGTGTCTTGAGTGTATATATTTGGATGTTTTTTACTTAAGCTTTTTGTTTATCTGAATCTTCTCTATCTTGTTGCGTCTTCTATCATCCAGTATTTGAGGAGTCATGTGTAGAACCACAAACTCCTTTCAGATGCAGGGTTTTTCTGGCTTTAAACTGTTTGATATATTCAGTTCATTAAACACTTTCTCAAATTCATAAGTGTAACCTGCATTTATACCTACATGTATGTACCCAAAGGCGTTAGAATTCATTTTCTGATTGAAATATTTACATGCTTTCTTTCATCTTTTTGTCTTTCCCTAATGTGGTGTGGAGACCATGAAACATAGCACATGTTAGTCAAGAGTATTTGCCTGATTAGGATGGTTTTATTTCTGACCATGCTTTGTTTTCCATTTCTGTTAAGAAACTAATTTTCTTGATGTAATTGTAGACAGAAAAGGTAGATCTTGAGAATACAGTGGTTGATGAGAGCCAAAGGCAATTCAGTGGCCAAGGGTGTTCATCTGCATTAAAGCAAGATAAATCAAGTGGTAAGGTGTAATGTTGTAACCTTTCAACAAGGTGATTTCAAATGAGCAGGCTTGCTTAACTTTGTCTTTGTCTCTGATGACAAAGGTCAATTCTTGTTTTGCATATTCTTGTGGAAGCACTATTCTAGCATTGAGGCCTATCTGTTGCTAGTTATATAAGGCACCTTTTGTGCTTTATGTTTGAGCTGTGGTACAATGGTGTTACCAAAGCCAAAGGAATTGCTTTCATTTGTTTATGTGGTGAACAAAAAAAAATACTGTTCCCTAGTCCTGAGAGAATTTTGCAAAGAGCCCGTGAAGTATTGGCACTGTTTTTGGTTTTTTTGTTTTTATTATTTTTTGCAAAGCGTCCATTTGCCACATTTTCAGCCATACCATTCTCACAGAATCCACTCCCTCCCCTGCTCTTCTATAGTTAGCCTTCTGCAAGCTGAATATGATAGGGAGTTCTCTTCTAATTCTGGGGTCTAGATCAGAGTGCCCAGCACAAAATTACTTTAAAGGATTCACTAGGCTACAATTTATTGCTTCTGCTGAAGTTGTTTCAGTTTCATATTCTGGTTTTTTTCTTGATGTCGTAAGTGCCTTTGCTTGTTTTTTTTTTGTTTGGATGCATTTAGCTTGTCTTGGTTTTTGGAGTGCATTAAGGTTTAGTGTTTGTCTCATATATTGTTAGATTTTCCAGAAAAAGGGAAAGGATTTACTTGTGGGTTGCTATTCCATCCAGCAAAGGACATTAGTAGCGAGTTCAATAATTTGACTCTCCTTGGACTTACCTTCTCTTCAATCATTGATATATCAAAAAGGGTTGGAAATCATGTCATCATCAGTCTTTGTCCTATGATCTTTTCATCTCTGAAATGTATGCATAACTTGCATCAGAAATAAGGCTGCATTAATGTATTTAGTTTCTTTTCGTCCCTTCAAACTTAACCTTAACTGATTCGGTACTTCTCTTCCTGCCTAATTCATCAGAAGGAAGTCCAACTGATTCAGATGATGACAATGAACTAGTTGATGCTGCAGAAGAAGAAACTGATGATGAAAATCATGCTTTCTTTGATACTCGTGACTTTCTATCATCAAGTTCTTTCAAAAGCAATGGGTCTGATTTCCGGACCTCATCTTTCTCATCAAGTGATGGTGCTCTTTTTGCCTTTGAATCTGAAGATGATATTGATCCTTCAATCAGATCAGTGGGGACGAACTATCCTTATGTTAAACGACGTAAAAAATTACCTGAGCCTAAAGAAAAGGAGAAGGGTGTCAGTCTTTGGTCAATGATTAAGGACAACATTGGGAAGGACTTGACGAAAGTTTGTCTTCCTGTTTATTTCAATGAGCCTCTTTCTTCTCTGCAGAAGTGCTTTGAGGACTTGGAATACTCGTACCTCTTAGACAGAGCATATGAATGGGGAAGAAAGGTGAGTTGTTATTGCTTAGCTTGTTCCTCCTGAGGCTGCAGCATGACCATGCTTTTCTGATTCAAAGCCATCACAATCTTGGAATCTCGACTTCTAAAATCCTTTTAACAGATTTCCATTAAACTTAAAAGGAGTTTTCCCTTGAAACATTGCAGGGTAACAGCCTGTTGAGGATTCTTAATGTTGCAGCATTTGCTGTATCTGGGTATGCTTCAACTGAAGGAAGAATTTGCAAACCATTTAATCCATTATTAGGAGAAACATATGAGGCCAACTATCCAGATAAAGGTGTACGCTTCTTTTCAGAGAAGGTTTTACCTCACACTTGATATCCAAAATTTATTTTCCCATTTGTTTTCTATCCATTTCTTTGTTTTTTTTTTCTTTTCAAGTTCTATGTTTACACATTATTTTCATGTTTATAATGTTCAATTCAACTTTCTTAAATATTTGATCCATCTTACAACTATTATTCTTCTTATCCAAATAAGCAGAACATATTTATGTTCTCATGCAGAACTTCTAACTGTAGATGATGTCCTCTATTTTTCCTTAATATTTGTAGCAACACTCCTTCTGGCCTAGTAAAAGATTTGGGGGCTTTGGTTCAGCTTCTCTCTAGTTTGTTTTATTTGATTGTCCGACATTATCTGGTGTACCCTTATCAATGAAAAGGTCATAATAAGACTCCTTTTATTCTGTTTCCCCTTGATGTACCAAATGAAGAGATAGCTGTCCCATTTTTCAATGAATTTAAGTCTTTTAAGTTATTAGATCAGTTGAATATTTGTAAAGAGCCTTCTTCTCTTCATGTGTGCGTGGACAGTTATTTTTTGGCCCTCATATGTAAAGCGGGAGGTTATTTTTGAGAACTTAATAGGTTGTAAAACTAGAAAAGGGAAACTTACAGGGGAATCCATAACATTTAACATGATGCAAGGAAGAATACATAATGGGTCCCATTTTCCATTTGTTTCTGCCGCAAGATGCTTTTTGTCCCTGGGAAGGTCATTTGTAGATTCATTTTGGTCTTGAGCTTGTTCTATCATTTTTTATCAGGTCAGTCATCATCCCATGGTTGTTGCATGTCACTGTGAAGGAACTGGATGGAAATTTTGGGGGGACAGCAATCTAAAAAGCAAATTTTGGGGTCGCTCAATCCAGCTTGATCCTGTTGGTATTTTGACATTAGAATTTGATGATGGTGAGGTCTTTCAATGGAGTAAGGTAAGTCCCCAGTGATGCAAGAATTGTTTGTCTTCGCACATACTTAATAGGAGTAACTAATTTTCTTGCTCAGGTCACAACTTCAATATACAATCTTATATTGGGGAAGTTGTACTGTGACCACTATGGCACAATGCGAATAGAGGGTAATAGAGAATACTCATGTAAGCTGAAATTCAAGGAGCAATCTATTATAGACAGAAATCCTCACCAGGCAATCTTTTCATCTATATCTCAAAATCTGCTATATTTAGATGGCCTCAATGAGTTAAATATTCTGCTTGTGATTAACTGATTTACGAAAACTTGTTTTGTTCAGGTACAAGGGATAGTTCAAGATAGGAATGGAAAGACAGTAACCACCTTGTTTGGAAAGTGGGATGAGAGCATGCATTATGTGGGTGGAGACTGCGGGAGAGGGAAAGGACGGGCATCTTTATCAGATGCCCGTCTTGTTTGGAAAAGAAGCAAGCCTCCCAAGTTCCCAACAAGATATAACTTAACACGCTTTGGCATAACGTTGAATGAACTTACTCCTGGTTTAAAGGTATTGCTATCATAAGTTGATTCAATTACAGTATTGAAACCCTTGTTATCCATAACTTTGTTGGATGACTTGAAATAGAAATGTCTGTGAGCCGAAAAATAAAAGTAGAGCCTCAGATGTGGTCTCCTTATTACTTGTCCCTAGGAGTTTCAGTTATAAAGTTCTTTTACAGAATATGATGGCTTTTAATAAATTGCAAGTTTTTTATTTCTGACATCCTAAACTACCAGAAATTGCCATATCTAATGGAATGAACTTACGTATTTGGTTAGTGTATGAATGAGATGACAGGGGGGGAGGGGGTTTCTAAACAATTTAACCGTTCCTCTTTTTCCGTAGCCAAGGCATGGAGCACTGACTCTAGTCTGTATGATGTACACAGGAAAAGTTGCCTCCTACTGATTCTAGGCTAAGACCTGATCAGAGGTATTTGGAAAATGGAGAATATGACATGGCAAATTCAGAAAAATTGCGGTTGGAGCAAAGACAACGGCAGGTAAATTATGTATTGCATTTTTCATTTATCGATCACATTCTCATGCATGTGATTACAAGGCAAAATGGCAATGAGAAGTTTTCGTTTTGCAACCAGTTGTCTCCGTTTGTCATTCACAAGTTATTCTATATTTCACATATTTGAGCGTGAAGAAAAGAATGCCATATTTTAATTGCATTTGTTGATCAAGTGAGTTCAGTTTTTAAGTGCCTTTTGCTTCCAAGGGAAGGGATGGCTTAGTAACTTTGATATAGTCCAAGTTCGAGATTTTGTAGGCACTATGTTCATATTCTGAGTGCTTTTAGTTGGTATATATAATGTGCTTTTCGTTCTGAAAAGATCATCAATGGCATGGCTTTAGGCATGCTTCTTATATTTGAGAAAAACCTATTTTGGTACGGAGCACTTTTAGGTCATGTGCAAAACACTTTTCAAGTTCAATGCCACTGCATTCCAGCGTCATGCTTCCCTGCTGTACTAAACTCCACGTGCATGACAGTGGAAAATGCCAAAAGGTTGTGTGAAAGATAAAGTATCACTTCCATCCAAAAGGTTCTTGTGTACCCTGCTATCAACCAAATGTGGGTGATGATTTGGGCATGGGTTAGCCTGGTATTGAAATGAGACATGAGCATGGATATATGGGGACTTCATGGCTTATCCGTTTCTCCCCATCACATCCATGTGGCTAAGATGTTTGTTTGTTATTCGGTTGGTTCAGGCTCGGAAGATGCAGGAGAGCGGTTGGAAGCCAAGGTGGTTTGCAAAGGATAAAGGGAGTAATACATACAGATACGTTGGTGGATACTGGGAGGCAAGAGAAGAGGGGAATTGGGGCTCATGTCCTGATATTTTTGGTCAAATCCCTTCTGATGAGCAGCATAAGAACCCAAACTGAACTATAGTTGTTGATTCTTTTTACAACATTTATTTTGCTAGATAGAAGATGCTCGACCATTGGTGCTGGAGAAGCTTTATCTTGCAACACGGCATCAATGCTTGTAATTAGGAGTAGAAGGTTTAAAAGGATGATTAGAAATAAAAAGGTAAACATTTTCCATTCTTTCCCTTGGGCTTCCATTTATAGTCTTTTCTAAATGTTGTGTGCTTTGAAGTTTTCGAAGTGTAGCCCATATCAGTGACATTCAGCACGTATGTAGGTCAGTAGGTGCATAACGGTGAGATGGTTATTTTAGAAACATTTTCCTTTGGAGCGTTGTTGCGATTCGCCTCCAAAACGAATTGCAGACGATTTTTTTTATTTAATGCTATATGAAGTATAAATTTGCAACTTTAATAATTCCTAATTGAAAAATATGGAGTCACGGCATTGGCGAAAGGACCGAGAGATCAATTGGCCACTATGATGGATAATCCCAACACAATCCATCGGCCTAATTACCGAGATGACTTTTGTAATATAGTGATTTAGCCACTCATTTCCAGGGGTGTTTTTTTAGTAAGAATCAAGTCCTAAACTTTAATAACTAGGACATTTTACCTACCTAGTGTAGCTTCCATTTATTTAAAAAGGGAATAAATTATATAACTGACACTTAAGTTTTTAAATTCTTTGTATCCTAATATTTTCTCTCCTCCACTTAGGCTACTATCTTTAATTCAAGTCTCCACCTCCTTTAAGACCACTGCCTCTCCTCTTCGCTGCTCCACAACCATCGATACAACCTTCATTTTTTAGTTATTTGTCTCCATTTTATTTTTTAAAATGTATATTGTATAAATTGTAATTAATTTTAAAGTTCAAACTTTTGAATTTCATTTTATTATAATAGGCAGATGTAAAATATTTGGATAAAATAATTAAAAAACACTATAAAGTTAAATTCTACAATTTATAATTTGATTGGCAAACTTAAAAGGTAGGTTGAAATTTTTTCAAAACCATAGTAATTAACTTTTGTTATATAAAATTTAGGTAAGTTTAAATTTTACCGGACAGAAAATAATACTTTGACTTTTACCAAATTGAATATTAATACGTTTTTACCATATAGAAACATAGATGCAACATTCTTTATTATTATTAATCTCGTAACTTTAACATAAAAAAAATAAAATTCAATTTAGAGGCTTGAGTAAGGAGTTATGCTGATACACGCAATACATCACTGAAATGACGAACATTATGCGAGTCTAAAACTTGAGGAATAAACTTTACCAATTGGATAAATGAAAAATTTTGAATAAAATAATATTATATCTTGAGAAGTCTAGTTTAATAAAAATTTTACAAATTACAATTTAGAGTTTCCTATAAAAAGTTATGGTTATTATTGTAAGAGTACGTAACTTTATCAGTCTTATTAGCAGCGGGTTAAGAAGGATATTGCGGCACTGAAGTTGAACTAATGTTTTTGAAATTTAAATTAAGCTCTGTTGGTAGCTCAAGGACCTAAGTGATCAATGGTGGGTGAGAGGTCCGGCTCGAATCAGGGCTATGCAATTGCAGAAATTAGAACATACAAGTGGGGTTACATTGAGGATGAGGACTTAGATAGTAAGAGAAAAAATTTCATGTGCAAAATATTGAAATAAAAAACTTAGATGACTATATTTAATTTCAATTTAAATCCCAAAATTATTGTTTTGTACGATTAGTTGCCTAAAATTTTGTTTTGCACAATTAGATTAGCTGTTATATAATTGACAGAAAATGTCTGAGTTACTGTATTAAATGGTTCAAAGTATCCCAATTATCAAAGTTCTGAACTCAATTCTTATCCACAAAAAGTCTGAGGGAGCAATTGACCGAGTCATTATAATACAATGGTCATCTAAGTAATTAGGCCCAATCTACCTTTATAATTAGAGAAGATCGTTTACATAAAGATATATCAGAAAATAGAGCACATCGAAGAAACATGTATGTCCAATTCTACACGCTTTGGATCGTCGGTTTATTATTTTCTTAAATTGCTTTGTAAATCAGATTGGTCGGTGAGCGATGAATTAAATACAGCCGTTTACCGCACTGTTAACTATCATGCTTGATATCGTTATCAATGCGTGCACACACATACACACATTATAATGAATTAATGCATTCTAAATATTTTTATCATAATCTTTTAAATATAAATAAAATGTATGGAAATATTTTTTTAGGAAAAACATAAAATGGAATACACACATATATATATGAAACAAAATAAACATTATTCAATAAAAAAACTAATCTATTGATAAATGAAAAAAAAAACAATACTTTAATAGTAACAATATTTTTCTAATATCACATTTTATATGTTTATGTAGATATTTTTATGTGAAATGATAAAAAGGCACCTCACTCGTGCACCGCAACAAACTGACAAATTGTGCATATACTGTGGAATTTTATGCCGAAAAATGACAGATTATGAAAATTTTTTAATTGCATACTGCAAAGTTTCATGAAATTAAAGACCATGGGTATGCCCACGTTGTATACCCTAACATTTTATGATATTTCACGTATTGACATTTTTATATATTTTTTAATTTACTGCAGTATACTTTCATACATGAATTAGAATTAAAAATACTTTTCTTATTTATTTTAAATCATATATACCAACGTATCATGCATACATAAAATGATAAAATCTAATTGATATACATTCTTGTAAATTAATAAATTAGTTTTCTTTTACTGAATAATTTTTTTTGTTCTTTATATGTCATTTTTTATTTAGTTTTGTATAGTATAATGTTTTATTTTGTATATAATTTCTTTTATATTATGTAAATTATGTTTAAAAGTATTAAAACACAGATAAAACAAGATAAAAATATATATTTAATATTTGTTATGTTAGAATAATATTTATGAAATCAATTACGGTATATGACATGGTATCTGCGACGCAATATATTTATGATTTAAAGGGCGCAAAATACCTGGCAATACAAACATTGTGTACAAGTATAGATAAAAATTGGGGAAAAGACAGTCATCATTCTTTAACTAATACCATGTTCCCTTAATTAAAACCATGTTACTTAATTGTCCCACACGTACCAGTCGTTATATCATTTATTTTCTAAGTATGACAACTGTTTCAATAATATCCTACTATTAAATTGGGCCGTTAAAAACTAATAGAGTGGTCATTTAATGAGGGAAAAAGTGCACAATCAAACCTAGAACAAAGTAAATTTTTTTATTTGAGTTCTAAAATTTTACTATTTTCTAGTTTCAGTTCTAATTATTTGATGATTGGCTGGTGTTGTTCTCCAAAATCTGTGACGGCGATGCTAGCCGTTTCTTCCTATGCAAGATTTATGGTAAGCTGTTCAGTTTCTCCAGGTTACGATCTTGTCTTATTGTTGGTACTCCGGTTTCAGTTTTTCTCTGTTGCTGCAATGCCTTGGTTACTATTTTTCCTGCCTTCTGCTGAGGCTTCTTATAGGTAAGCGAGATAACTAGTGCAGCTTAGGCAGACCGAGGAAAACACCTATTTTTGTAGGTAAGCTAGCACAAAAAAATGTTGGTAGTTTTTCTTCATGTGAAATTACTTTTATGGCTCTGTGGAATAGCCAATTTCCCACATGAGGTTAGAAATTTCGTGGGGGTTTAGATTTGTGTTTTTTTATTTTTTTTCTCTTAACCCCCAATTGTTCAAATTAAACTGTTTTTGTAGTACCACTGCGGTGCCTACATTTACCTAAAGTCTTCAAGAAAATGACATAACGATAACTCATTCTCTGAAAAATTTCCTTTGATAGTGCACAACATTCATGTTTTGCTTGAACTTCTGCTCTATTTTAGCTCATTTAGAGGACTATAAATTTCTTATTTATTGTCCTCCATATACTCTATCCGTCTCATATTTTTTACACTATTTAACTTTTTTATTTAGTTTGACTTGAATTTATTTATATTAGTATTTATTTATAAAAAAATAAAAAATATATATTTAGAAATTATATGTCTCGATTTATCATTCTTATATAAAATTTTGTTATTTATATACTAAAATATTAAAAATAAAAAATTATAAATTAATTATTGAAAAATGAATGGTGGAAAGAATGTGGGGCGGATGAAGTACTTTTAATCACATTAAAATCCTTCTCTCCTTCAATTCAGCCTGGAAGCCCATAAAGTTGATAAATAGAACACCAACAAAACTAAAAACCTCAAGAAAAGAAAGCAGATAAATACTTAGATTACTCCTCAATAACACCAAATCAAGTCATACAGTTGATAAGCCCAACCAATGAGCTTAACTAGAATATCTAGATGTCAAAGCAATTGCAGGTATGATAACTATTTAACAAAATCCCACACAGACCTGTACTCGATTAATGCTTCAAACAAATCTAAAGTAGTACTTTTTAGTTTCAGTTGGAATCACCATACACAAAAAAATGAATTCGAATTTTTGCTTTGAATTGTGAAGAAGAAAAACAGATGAGAGAAGACGAGCACCTGAAATGCTACTCCTTACAGAAAAAGATGAGCACTTGAAATATACTCCCTTCAATTGTCTCCTTCAATTGGGCCACCATCTTGGTCATTTCTTTGATAAGTTTTATGGTACGACATATTGAACTCCTTGCTGCTATGATTGGCTTGTAAAAATTTCCATCAGATGAGTATTGATTTAGTCCAGATATGGATGGAAAAATATTTTTAAAAAATCAAACAGATGGAAGAAAAAATGAAAGGAATTGAAATCTAGAATAGAAAAAAAAGGTTTTAATATTCAAATAGAAACATTTACAAAGTTTTAAGACTAATTGTACACTTATCCCCCTACTTTCGTCACATCTTAACAGTTTTATCTAACAGTAGTACGTTATTACAATAGTTTCATAGTTAGAGAATGACTAGTGTAACAATTTATAGTTGAAGGGTGATTAAGCAACATATGTATTAGTTTAGGGACAATGATAGAGAAGATTGTTGGTTAAATTGCACTTGTGGCCCCTAGCCTTTTAATGTCATCTCATTTTGGACCCTAACTTCAAAACCTCACACGGGAAATCCTCAAACTCAATTTTTTTATTCTATTTTAGACATCTGGCGGACGAAAAATATTTAAAATTGACAAAACTAGCCACATAACGCACCAGCTAGAGGCGATTAACCATGTGGCACAATGAATGGACCCTAGCAATGATGTGGAAAATGAAGAAAAATATATAAAAAAATGGAAACCCTACCCTAACCTTATTCGATATTTTTAGCCGCTACCTAAGCCGTCCCCACCACCAATCAACTGTCGTTCACTACTCAACCCTCCCCTAACCTAAAATCATCGCTCCAAAGTTGTCCTAGAAGCATTGTTGCCAAGAGAACTTGACGCAAATTTTTGATTTCGTTCGCCAATGCCCTCCCCGCTCCTTTGCTCATCACTGATGAATTCCCCTCTCTTCCTTTAACTCCCTTGGAATCATTGGATGGTTAGATTCGATGATTGGAATGATGCATGGGAGGATGACAGACGGCTATATTTGATGATTGGTTGATGGTGTGGGAGGATGACAATTCAATGATTCGAACTACGTGGAGGATGACGATTCGGCAATTCAAACAAGGGCGGATGGATGGACTGACTGACGAATGGTGTAAGGGACAATGATTCGAATGTTCAAACGCTAGAGATTCAAACAGATGGACAGCAGCGACGTGAACGAATGGAATCTTCGTTTGAAGCTTTTCCCTTTTTGCATTTTATTATTATTATTTTTTTTCTTTCCACATCATCACTAGCAATTGATTATTATGTCATGTGGCAATATGAACAGATACTGGGATGCCACGTGAGCAGTTCTATCAAATTAAACGTTTTCTGTCCTCTAAAGATTTAAAATTGAACAAAAAATTGAGGTTAAGAACTTTCTATATGAGATTTTGAGGTTAGGGTCTAAAATAAAATAATAATAAAATATCAGGGGCCGAAGGTGTAATTTACCGAGGATTACCGTAAGACAAACGAAAAGGAGATAATGATGAAAAGAAATGGAGTGGAGTAAAAGGAAGAATGGAATGGACAAAGTCCGTATGATTTCGAATCAGACCAGCGTGTCATATCGTGTTCTCCTGTCTGACTACGCCAAGACCTAAGCGAAGAGTAGTTGCAGTGCTAGTTGGAGCCTAGAGTCCTAGACTGGATTGGACTGGAGGTGCTCGAAACAATGTGGTGGGATGGGAACTGCAGAGGGATGAAGCGACGCAACGGTGAGATCGGTAATCTGACAGCAGAAGATCACATCCATCCCAAGCAAGGCCAAGGCTGGCAATATCATGAGCCAATAGAAGAAAGAATAACGTCTATTGAGGCTGGCTGATGTTGATAGAGAGACAGGGGTAGATAAGATGTAATGTAGATGACAGCAGCACAGCACCTCCACTCCACCTCCACCTCCACCTTCAGAGCAGGCAGCTGCCACTTATGGTTCCCAGAAATTCAACTGTGTCTTAAGCGTCCAATCGATCTTGACCGTTCAAACCCATTCCTATTCCTGACCTCTCTCCACTCTTGGTTCCTGCCATTTGGATCGATTGATTTTCCCTCGAAGTTCGTCTTCGTCAGGCCAGGAAAAGGAAACAATCCTACTCCTTTCACTTTTTTTAGCGATTAAAAGTATCTGCACGTACAAGAGTCAGCAGTTATTTATATTTAAAGGTGGGGGAGACTGCCCTTTTTCAAAATTTAGAACACATCTGAACCAACATTAGGAGATTATAAACTCCAAACCTCCGTGCTGGAGGCCGGGAACTTTTTTTTCTTTTTTCCAGGTTCTTACTATTGGCGTAGATAATGCAGGTCTATACCAGTTTTTTAATCAATACAAAAACATTAAATGCCAATTATAGCGTTTTTATTCCTCACTTTTTAAAATTTTATTGTTATCAAAATAAAAAAATATTTTTTTACGCCAACTTTTTGAATATCGTGTCAACGTCGTATTAAAAAACTACTATGACATGGTTAATTAGATTTTATTTAAGCTCATGTATCAATTAATTTTTTTGCCCTTTTTAAAGGCCTAAAGCTCATTTTGTCCCTTAAACTTTGTCAACTCGGACTTTTTAACCCTAAAATTTGACTCGAGTTTACTTAGCCCTCAAATTTTACAAATTGGTGCCTTTCACTCCCTCAGCTCACTTAAATGAAGCATGTGATGACACATGACTTACTTCCGTTACATAATTGACTTTTTGGGGTATATGAGGACTGAAACAAAAGAAAAAGGAAAAATGAAGGCTATTTAAACAGTTGTCTCATTAACTCCTCTTTTTTTCCCATTTAACTCTGCACCCATTTCAGTTCTTCTTCCACTCTAAGGAATGAAAAAAAAATTGGTTTTAGATGAGATGGACTAACAATCGATACCCATTTCATTTATTCCTTTGTTGAAACTCATGCTTAGCGTTCCAAGATTCAATTAAGCAGCGAAAATGTCTTCTTGATAAATCTCCAGAGTAATTTAATTGATCCCAAAGTTTCTCTATCTAATTATCTTGCTCAAAGTAATTCAATTCGAAGTTGTCAAGCTCAGGTCCATTGTACATGGAAGAGAAACAAATAATGCTCGCTCAATTTCTCTTGCTTCAATACGTATCTCCCGGGAACCAAAATGACTCCCTAACAGCTTAGCGATGGCACAGAATGGTTCAATTGAGGGGGAGCAAAGGGTGGGATTAGGTGCTCGAACATGGGTCACTTTAGAGAAAAAAGTTCCTGATTTGGGTGTTGGAATCAAGGTTGTCAGGGGCGAAATGCGCACACAAGGCGCTAGACCCTTGTATCGCCTTAGGCGCAAGGCGCACAAAAAAGCGCTCGCCCGAGTAAAGGGAGCGCTAAAAAAAACATGTAGTAAAATAAAAGATATGGCATCAAATAATAAAGACTTTATCAAAAAAAAAAAAAGTATATCTATTAAAAGCCTAATATATAGAAGTTGCAAGAGAGAAATCAATTTATAACTAATAACAAAATCCTCCTAATTATAAATAGATGCTGGTACTACTTTGAGTGACTATAATAATGTAATATTTTAGAAAAAATCATCCTCCTCTTCCTCATTATCGGACTCCTCCTCATCTAAGATTTCATCACTCTCAAGTTCTCCCCCAAATTCACAACCCTTTAGCTCCTCATCTTCAGTCTCCTCTGCCTCTGCCTCTTGCTCTTCAATGTCCAACTGTGATCGTGATGCTGGTGCTATTTGTTTGGTTCTTGCATTTCTCCTTGTGTATTTTATTGGTTCATTCACACCACTTGCAATTGCAACATCCCCCCAAGTTAACCCATCTTCACCAAAAACTGGTTCTTCCTCTTCATTCACATAAGCACCCATCTTCCCAACCAGCCACTCATTTGTGTCATCAATATCATCTAAACATATAGGATCAATGACATTCTTTCTATTATATCGAGCATGTAGCTTTTGATTATACTTGACATACACCAGATCATTTAACTTTTGTTGCTCTAGCCTATTTCTTCCCTTTGTATGAATCTACAAAGAAAAGTAAAAAATAAAAGTAAATACAAAAACAAAAACAATTGATTTCCTAAAAATAAATAGTTATTAAAATCCTATTATATACCTGTTGAAATACACTCCAATTACGCTCATAGCCACATGCATTGCATGTTAAACTAAGAATTCGGATTGCAAATTGTTGCAAAGTTGGAGCAGAACTTCCATATAAAGTCCACCACTCAGCTACATAGGATAACACAAAATAATAGTTAAAAAAATTATTGCTTCAAAGTGTAGATGTTAAAAGAAAAAAAATTCACAGATTAGTTATTGTATTGTAGAAAAATAATGCAAAACAAAAATTTTTACCTGGGGACTTAGTAATCCTTGTTCTTTTAGCCATGTCAATACCGAAAAGGCCTTCTCCTTTCTTATAGATATGCAGCTCATCTATTATTTTATTTTGATCAGTCTTGCTTCGAACCAATCGACTCACACAAGAATAAAGTCCTTCAATAACCCTTGCATCATACTCCATATCTAGGTTATCATAAAAATGTGCTGGATTTAAAAAGTGACCAGCTGCATGCAATGGATGATGAAGTTGACATTCCCAGCGCTTGTCAATGATTCTAAAAACATCCTTATACTTTTTCTCGTTTTCATTCAGAGCTATCCTGATAGCTTCTTTTGCTCTCTCCATAGCCTGATAAATATATCCCATGGCAGGCTTTACTTCACCATCAACATGCCGAAGTACACGGACAAGTGGACCCATGGCCTTCAAGATGAACACCACAGTGTTCCAAAATGAAGGCATCAAAACTGTCTCAGCAACTCTTTTTCCCTTTGCCTCCTTAGCCCATTTACTAGCTGTCCATTCTTGAGAGATGAACATGTTTCTCAGATTGGACTTCAACTTGTGAATCCGCTGTAAGGTTAGATAAGATGTAGCAAATCTAGTCTTCCCTGCTCGAACCAATTCCTTTCTGTCAGTAAAATGCCTCATCATGTTCAACACCCTCGTGTGGTTGTAAATGTAACCTGTCAATGTAATTGCTCTCTCCAAGGCCTTTGAAACATGAGGAAGCTTCCCAATGTCTTCTAGCATCAAATCTATACAATGGGCAGCACAAGGTGTCCAAAACAAGTGCTTCCTTTTAGCTTGTAACAACTTTCCTATCATTATAAAATAAAAATTAATGGTTGATTTAAAATTTAAATGTGTTAATAAAAAAAATTAAATGAGATTTAGGGAATATCATTATGTAAAAAAAACTTAAAAAGCACCTACTAAGACATAATTTGATCCATTATCAGAAACCACTTGCAAAACATTAGCCTCCCCAATTTCCTCAACGAAAGAATCTAGCAACTCAAAAGTCTTTTCCCCTGTGTGCAAGAAAGATGAAGCATCAATAGATTTGATGAACATAGTTCCAGCTGGACAATTCACTAGGAAGTTCATCAAACTTCTATTTTTTGTGTCAGTCCATCCATCAGACATAATTGTGCAACCATGCTTCTTCCAAGCTTCCTTGTGATTATTGAGCAATTCGTTTGTGTGTTCCACTTCTTTCTTGAGTAAAGGAACTCTCAACTCATGGTAACTTGGAGGTTTTAAACCAGGCCCATACTGGCAAATAGCTTCAACATCACACTTAAATGCATCTAACCAAGCAACATTAAATGAGATTCCACCTTGGTAGAAGAACTGATCTATGTACTGTATTGTTGTTTCCCTTCTCTTTTTATCACATGCATCAACTATGTTAGTCTGCTTCATCTTCTTCCTACCTTCAACAACCTTTTCTGGCTTTTGAAGCACAAAAGAATCCATAGGCCCCTTTTGCCTTGGCTTTTTTGAGCTTAAGTTGCCCACTCCTTTGCCACTGCCAATATTTCTTTTCTTAGCCGAGGTACTACTGCCAACAACAGCCACTTCATCTCCATCATCATCATCAATTTCTACCACATTGTCCATCTAGAAGTCTTCAAAGTCCGGGAGCGTATCATAATTCTGTTTCTGGAGCTTTTTCTCGGTCATATAATTTTGAAGTTCCTCTCTAACATTTTCAGGACAGCTCATGCACTTCTTTGCATTTCTATTCCCATCAATTTGATGTTGTTTCGCCCTATGTATCCCACCATTTGTCACTTTCTTACAAAACATGCATGTGACTGAATTTGGATTCTTAAGATCAACTAAATAGTTGTACTTCCATGCTGGGTCTATTTTACGACAGCCAGCATCTGATGAACTAGCCATTTTAATGTTATCTGTAATATAAAATTAATCAATAAATAATTATATTCATATTCCATATTAGTGTAATAAGCAAAGAAAAGAAATTTTATATAAAAAAAAAGTGAAACACAATTGAAAAATAACATGATAAAAAAAAATAAAGGTAGCAAAACAAGAAACGAAACTGTACAAAATAAACAGAAAAGTGAGAAACGAAACAGTTAGAAAACGAAAACGTAGAAAAGAAAAGTAAATAAAAGTTAAGCAGATGAAGCAAAAGCAACAGCTAACACGACAAAATGCGAAAAAAAACAAAGTACAAAAGTGAAAGAAACGAAACTATTATAAAACGAAAACAAAAAAAGTTAAAAAAAAAAGTGAAGGAAACAAACAAAATTTGATTTCAGGTCCATGTGCGCAACAAACAAAGTACAAAAATATTAAAAAATTAAGCCAGGTTTCATAAGCGGTAAGCATGTGCAAAGGCAAAGCAGTACTAAAAATATTATAAAAATACCTCTGGTCAGCAGGCTGCAGCTGCAGCTGTCAAGGCTGTCTGGTGTTGTTACTGCTGTAGGCTTTTCGTTTCTTCAACGCGTTTTCTTTTTTCAGTCAATTCAACTTCGCAAGTCTCAACGGCAGCAGTAATACTTAGTCTAAAAAGCCTACTTTATTTATAGGGTTTAGCTAGGTTAACACCGAAAAAAACAAAAGAGTAAGGCCCACTCTTTTAAAAGTTTAAATGGGCCAAAGCTCGCGACGGTTTAAAGAGTAAGGCGCGCGACTGGGTGAAGGGGCTTCGCCTCCACCATGCCTAGGCGGCCAGACAGCGCCTGGGGTCGCCCGAGCGCCTAGGCGAGCGCCTTGGGCGCCTTTGACAACCTTGGTTGGAATTGAAGATAAGGGATAGCCCTCTAATGGAAATTGAGCTTAAATTCTTCATCTATTCCTTTGGAACATGCCTTGTAGAGAATATCCTTAGTATGCTGGAGGGTTTGCTACTTCTCATCTCACCACCTCTTTAGATAAATTTGCACAATCATTTAATATAGCTTTTCATTTTTCTGTTTACCTTTGCTTCAACCCTCACCAACTCAAAGAGTCAATTATGCAACAGAAGTGAGTCATGTGTCATCACATGCTTCATTTAAGTGGGTTAAGGGGTTGAACGATACCATTTTGTAAAATTCAAGGGTTGAGTGAACCCGAGTCAAAACTCAGAGGGTAAAAGGTTCGAATTAACAAAATTTAGGGGGCAAAAGGGGCTTTAAGCCGAAAGGTTTATGTGTTAATTGAAAACTTGAGCATTTTTATAAATGATTTTGCGTTTCATTTGTTAATTCAATTCTAGTTATTATCGTCAGCCTTTAACATAATAGCTAAAGGTTTTAAGAGATATGGATAAGCTCCATAGTTCCAACCCGATATCTCAATTTCTTACATCATATTAGAAAAAGTTGATTTGGTTGTCATTTTAATCTCAAAAAAAGTTGAAATGCCTCGTTTCATAATTAGATAAAAATAGTATCTCTTACCTTTATAACAATGGTATTAAATATCATTACAGCTAAATATATCATACTTCGTAATTTAAAGGTAAACCACATGATATATCGCATAGAATACCATTACCATTTTCATAAAAAAAATGTTACAATATTATTTTAAGATGAAATAGATTAAATAATTTTTTTACACTTTTTATATATATTCTAATTTTTCTCATCATAATTTGTCAAATATAAAGAAAAAAAATATAGAAAAGTGATATTTTTAGACAAAAAATATAAAAAACTGTTATATGTAGAGCAAAATGACTATTGCTAAGCAAAAAAGTTAATTTGTTGATACATGAGGGAAAAAAAAAAAACAATGCTCTCATAATAACAATACATTTTCTAATGTCTCATTAAGTTCCTAGGTGGCTTAACATATAAGGCTTTTGTCCTAGCTTATTCTGTAAAAGCAACAAATTCATTCAATGTATGATATTTTATTATTTTACATATTTATATATTATATTTTACTATTTTAAATATTTATGTATGATATTTTGATGTAAAATGAAAAAAAAATCTCACATATACCGGTGAATAATAGGATGTCGTTGTACATACATTGTTGTATTTTGCAGTATACTGTCATATTAACAAAATGTACGTAAAATACGCCAATATGTGAAATATCTCAAAATGTCACGGTGTCCTATGGTATTTCGCGTGAAAAACATAATAAAACATGAAAACATTTATACTACGTACCGCTTACCTACAGTAAGTGGCATACCATTTGATATACCACGGTATTAAATACTGTGCTTATAACTTGTAATTTTGTTTATAAAAAATAGTATTTATTACTCTCTCTGTCTCATAAATAATGATACATTTCTTTTGGTATAAAGATTATGATATTTGCAATTTATAATAGTTTTTTCATTTTTGCTCCTCAAACTCAAAATAAAAAAAAAATCCTTTTGTATTACGTATAATGACAATTTAAATAATAATTAAAAAATCCTTTTGAGATTTGGTGTAGTGAAAGATTTAATGAAGATTAAAAAAAATTATTATTGGGTTTGTGTAAATAGAGTTTGAATGAGAATAATAAAATAAATTAAATTTTAAAAACTTTATAAAAAAATCAATTTAATCTTTTTTGGAACAACAAAAAAAAATACCTTTTATCTCTTTTTGGATTGGAGTGTATCATACAAAACTACTAGTACAACTTATGTAAGGTGAGAGAATTAAGGAAATAAATTACTCGGTGGGAGATAATATATAAATAAATTGACGGTTGATGTAATGATTTTAACAAACCAAACTTTGAACTTTCGTTATAAGATATGAAAATGGGTAAATTCCATGGCAAGTCTATTAACTTATTTTGTGTCTTAAAATAGTCTTTACCTTAAAGTTATCATATTACAGTTCCTTAGTTTATTTTCACATTCTAGTTAGATTATTTTTGTCAATTTTGGTGTTAAATCCAACAAAAAATGCTAATGTACCAATAATTAACATTAAAATAGATGTAAAATAACAATTTAAGTCCTCAAAATTTTTCAATTAATAATTTCAAACCTAAACTTAAAAAAAATGGCAACTACAAAAAGAAAAGAGAAAAGTGATCAAAAGAAACACCAAATTTATTCTTTATCTCTATATTCATTTCAAACATTACATAACCAAAATCACAACTGTAAATTCGAAAGCAATCGGAGCAAAAAACACATCTGTACTCGAAAAGAAAAGAGAGAGATCAAAGGACAAACGCATGTGGAACTGTGAAACCCAGATACTTAACCCCGCTGATCTTAACATCGCCGCCACATCTTCACTCGCCTTCCCTCTCCCCGTCGTCGCTAATCACCGTGGACATGAGCAAGATATGTTCGACCTGTGCCCTAAAACAGTGAATCGATATTCCAACAAAACATTTTAAAATAACACAAATTCACAAAAAAACCCCATTCCAAAGAATTAAAAAAGAAAGAAAGGGTATATTTTCCACATCGAAAAACCTCATGGACGGTTTGCTGAAGGCCAAAGAGGAGGCTAGAAAAGCATATTGGAATCAGTTTCATTCGCTCCGATCCAGCTCGATGGGCTGACTGTTTCTCCATTTCCAGAACCCTCATCAGCTACAATGAGCTCAGCGAGGACAACATCTTCTGGACATACGTTGACATCGCCGAAGAAAACAACCGCCGGCGATTTAAATATGACAAGGACCGCTGTCAATCCTTCATGAGAGAAAGGGCCTATTCGTGGTGATTGAAATCTGACAAGGACCGCCGCCAATCCTTTGCGAGAGAGGGGACCTGTTCGTTGCGATTTAGATCTGACAATTATTGCCACGGATCCTTCGCGAGAACTGGGTATTTGTGGTCATTCTGTTTGTGTGTCTCGTTTCTATTTTTTTTTTTTTTCTTTCGTTCACCTTTTGTTTGTGTTTGTGACTTTGTGTAGAGCACGACAGAGATCGAAACGTTGTTTTGATTGAAAGTTCCAAAACAATCATTTTGGAAGCAGTATATTGGTTTTCCTTTTGGTGATTCGTCGCACGCAGCGCATCGAGTAGGGTAGAGTGTCTTCCCCAAAGCTTCTTCTTTTGTTTGGTTTCAACAACCTGTAATTCGATCAGAAGAAACCACGATTTTATACTTCTATTTTGAAATTCGTAGATTTTGGTTGCTTTCAATTTTGACGAGGAATTTCCCAAATTGGGTATGAGCAAAGATGATTTCTAAGGGCCAATTCGTTTCGTCTAAAGTCAACTGATTTTTTTTTAAGTTTTTTATCTTTTTTACGTGAAATCAATTTCATTTGAAAGTCAATGTTATATAGATGCAATAATCAATTTGAAAGTAAATTTTTATGATGTTGTTAAATTTTTATGAATTTTTCTTTTTTAAGACTTGAAACTAGAAAAATTCATAAAAATTTAGTAAGATTATAAAAATTATATTTTTAATTGATTATTGTAGCTACATAATATTGGCTTTTAATTAAAATTAGTTTCAAGTAAAAAAGATGTAAAAATAAAAAAAATTCATTTTGTAGCCAATTGGCTAGAGTTGAAACGAATTGGCCCTAAGAGATTGAGTTTTTTTTGGAATTAAGGTTTATAATTTGTCAAAGTTAGATTGAATTTTAGGTTTTCAAGCAGATTCTATGGATGGAAAAAGAAAATTATGAAGATGGGCAAAGGAAGGAACTGGGAATGAGGGAGGCTAAAAGTAGTAACACACAAGTTTAAAGTTCAAAATTATTGATTAAAAAAGTTTAAAGATTGAAAATTACTATTTTATATTTATGTTAATATTAATTAATATAACATCAACAATTTTTATCTGATTTATTGTTGAAGTTGATGAAAAAGACTAAATTTTGATACAATGATAACGTAAGGTATTTTTAGAGGATAAATTTAATATATGATACAATTTTACGGTATGAAAATAAGTTAAGAGACATACTGTAAAATTTACCATTATAAAAACATTTTAGATGGTAGCAAGAAAATTTACACTTCAATGTAAATATGAACAATAAGCCAAGATGACTTAGCCCAACCTAAAAACTGGCCCGGGTCAAACCTGACCAGGCCTGGTCAAAATCCGCCCCCACATAGCACAAAACGAATCTAGAAAAAAGTGTGTATGTGATGGGCTTGAGGAAGTTGATGCGAGAACTAGCCTGGGCTTAGTTTGAGCCTAGGCCCAGGCATGGCTTGGACGAGCTCGGTTGATTTAGGTCAACCATTTGAGTTGGAGGCCAACGGTTGACAAATTCAAAAAAAGGAAAACTACAACCTAAGGACCTTTAATAGTTTGTAGCATTTTTTTTACCCAAAAAATGATCCCCCCTTCCAACTCTTTTAAATGACTAATTATTTAGAATATTTTAGTCCAACAAATTTTTGACATCTCCTACTAATAGAGGGCTTCATTTTCTGACTTTCTCACATTAACTCCTATAGTCTCCTATCTGCATCTTCTATACTCTCTGTTTAAGCTTTCAACTTTTTTTTTTCTTAATCTTTACCTAATCTTTGCTTGATTTTTCTTAATTTTTTGTCCTCATTAATTTGCATCAAATTAATTAATGGCATCAAGGAAGAGTACCAACTCCGCCCCTGCCAATAGCTCATTTTCCCACACTAGTTTAGGGTCATTCTTCTGTCTTAGGAATTTGACGAGAAAAGAGATTCACATCCAAGAGCTTGATGAATTCAGCAACATCAATATAAGCAATGCTGATTTGTAGTTTGAGGAGCAACAATCCGACGATGATATTAAAGTCTAAAAGACTGCCGCTTCAACTATTTATCCACAATGAGGTGACAAATCATAACTGACACCTCAAAGCCAACTTCTTGCAGGTGTGAAAGGTAAATCTTTTCTCAAATCCTTTGTATCAAAGCATTTTGAGATGATTTGGGAGGACACTTAGTTCACTAAGTGCAAGTATTGTGGAAAGAAATTGGCGCACATGGTGAACTCCTGGACCAAGACGCTAAAATGACATATTATGAATGGTCATTTGATGCACCATCCAGGCACCTAGGCTAGTTCCAGTGGACAAACATAGCTCGGGAATACAACTAGCAATTCAAGTATCTTTAAATTTAATTAACAAGAATGTAGGGAAGGTATGCTTAATAGGATGATGTTTGCTTAAAAACCGTTTAGATAAGTTAAAGATGTACATTTAGAAAATTGGATTAGATCTAATTTGAACCCGACCTTCAAAAGGACAACTAGGGCAACTGCTAGAAAATAAACATTTAAAATGTATGAAATTGGTAAGCAAAACTTGCAAGCATATTTTTCCTCATGTGATTATTGTCTTATTTTTACCAGTGACATGTGGACATTTCTTATAAGACATAACTATTTTTGTGTTACTACACTCTGGATTAATGTAAATTGGGTTAAAAAACCTATTATTGCATTCAAATGCATGAAATGAAACCATATTGGTACAATATTGATCAATGCATTTTAGACATATTGCCTGAATTTTATTGTGTTGAGAAAGGTTTATGCATTAGTTTTGACAATCCATCAAATAATGATTGGGCTGCATATGAACTCTATACTGTTTTGAAATCCCATCAAAATGGTTTTTTTTTTCCACGTTAGATGTCAGTGTCATATTCTGAATTTGTGTGTTCAAAAAAGGCTTGAGGTTTTGCAGACGGAAATCATTTTAACCTGTAATACATTACAATATTTGAGGTATAGGCTGAAAATTTCTCAAGAATTTAAAGCTTATGATCTTAAAAACAATTAACTTTTTTCTTGAAAACAGTTTAAACTTGATTGTCCCACATGGTGGAACTCCATGTACGAGATGTTGATAGGCATATCCTCATATACAGCTTTATTGACAGTGCTTTTGAACTTGAAATCCGATAAGGAAAGTCTTTTGGCTGAGATATAGGAAAAGTGTTTCAAACTTTACCAATTGCTAAAATATTTTGATGAAGCAACTAAATTTTTCTTTGGTGTTTAGTATATTTGGTAAACATCATTTAAGTTTTGAAACTGTAATAGATTGATACGTTTTTTAAAGATACTGTCAAAGCAATGAATGACAAGTGGATTACATATTTTTCTAACATTTCCCCCATTTTTTACTTGTATTTGCACTTGACCCAACAGTTAAAATTTCAGGTACATTGTCTTTACTTAAGGGATATTGTAGTTTTCTAAAAATGGAGCATATGAGTGGTTTAGCTATGACTGCTAAAGTTGACAAGCACTTATGGGAGCTATACAAGGAGTATTCATCCCGCCACAAAAAAAAAAAGAAAAACCACTACTCTCTCCATCGATGGTGCTTCATTCTCCTCATTATCAGCACCATTCAACCCTAACAGAACAACTGATCAAGCATCCTGTCCAACATCTTTGAGCTTGCTAGAAGTATATGATTACCTTCACACCTTTTTTGGGACAAGTGAAGATGATATTTTGTAATGGTGGAAAATGAAATGTAATTAATTTGTTATTCTTTCCATCATCGCCAAAGAGGTTCTAGCGATACCGCTCTCAACTGTTGCATTCAAGTATGTCTTTAATGCCAGCAAATGAGTTATTTTAGAGAAACGGGCAAGGTTGACTCCAGAAGTAGTGAAAGTTTGTCTATATAACAGTGATTAGGGTATTGCTGCCTTAAAAAAGTAAGACCAAGAAAGTTTGGATGATGTGCAACATGATGAAAAGGCATAGGTCTTAGGGGGTTTTTTTTTTATTCTCAGATCGTATTTGATCTAATTATGCTATTTAGTAAATATTATAGATTTTATTTTTAGCTCTTTTTGGAACATTTTGTCATTTTCTTATATAAGTGTGGTCTCATCTTCTTTTTTTTTTTTTTTTGTAAGTGGTGCTTGACTCAATATTAATAAAATTTGCACTGATGATAGTGTTTTACTCTAAAAGCATAATTTATGAAGTATTTTTTCAAAAAAAAAATGTAAAAATAAATAAATAAACCCAACCTAGGCCCAGACCCGCACAAGCTCAATTGAGCCTAACCGAATCCCTAGCCGGTCAGGCCCACTGAACATCACTACTTTAATGGCAGACCAATGATAGTGCATTTCTAGTAGTGCATAAAAATAAATTTGGGTTTGTCCGACGGTTACCTTGCTAGCATATGTTAAAAAGTATTAAATGCATATTTTATTCCCAGCAAAAATTCAATATAATGTACTACCTCCGTCCCAAATAAGTTGAAACATTTGACTGGCACGGAGATTAAGGTGTATGTAATTTGTGTTAATTTTTTATGTAGTAAAAGTTTAAATAATGATTAAAAAAGAAAAGATTCTTTTTTGTGTTTTGTGCAGTGAAAGATTGAGTGAATATTAAAAAAAGAATCTTTATTTGGTTTTGTGTAAAAGGATTATTTAATTGTTTAAACTTTTTCAAAAGAAGAAACGTTTTAACCTTTTGGGACATAAAAAAAAAATATTTCAAGTAAATTAGAACAGAGAGAGTATTAATTAAGGTTAAATAACTTTTTGTATCCAAATTATCCTTTCCAAAAAAATTCATTGATTTAATTCCCCCATCCTTATGCCTCCCAAGTCCCAACCCTCCATTTTTTAAAAAACATTTTTTTCCGGCTGTGTATTTTTTCGCTCCGGATGGACCAGACTTTTCCTGTTGGCCCTTTTCTTTCTGCTTTTTGTTTTTTTATTTATTTTCTGTTATTTTTCGGCCTAAAGCATTTTTTGCCCCTTGAACTTTGTCAACTCTGATCTTTTGCCTCTTAGACTTCGACTCAGTTCAACTCCCCCCCTTAAACTTTACAAATTGAGACCTTTTATCTTCTCAACCTGGTTAAATAAATAATGTGTACTAAAATAAAAATAAAAATATAACTGAATGACTAACTAAATTATTTATCCAATGGTTGACCCTTATGAGCAAATAATAAATACAAAAGCTTCAATTTCATATTTGAGATTATCCATCTTCTCATTGTTTTTGCCTATGAGTTTGTGTTAAGGTTTTTTATTGTTTACTCACAACAGTCAACAATTTGACAAATAATTTAGTAAGCCATTTAATTTTTTTTATTTTCATTTTAGTACACATTCTTAATTTAATTTAACTGAAAGGGTAAAATGTCTTAGTTTGCAAAGTCCAAGAGGCAACTTGAACTAAGTCAAAATTCAGGAGGGTAAGAGGTCCAAGTTAGCAAAATTTAAGGGATAAAAGGGGCTTTAGCCTGTTATTTTTCAGCGAAGCAGATAATATCTATTGAAAATATTTGTACTATCGATCTATTCATTGTAATTCTTTATCTTTAATGTCGTACAAAAATATAAGACATAAAAAGGGCTAAAGGTTGTAAATGATTTAACAACTTTTTATCAAAGATGTAGTTCAACCATCACATTTCTGAAATTCAAAAACAAAAACATAAGGATTGAATCCATGATGATTTGAAGTGAATTTTTTAAGTTTTTTTTTTTGAGCTTATGCTATAACCATGGTCATAACTAAAACAATATGCAATTGTTTATACCTCTGAACTTCTCTTGTGTCTTTTTCTTTGTTCAAACTTGGAAAATTAGTATTCACGGCCTTCCCATTTAAGAAATAAGAAACACAAGGCGCAGGTCAAATGAAAGTAGGGGTAAAGAATTAGAATTATTCCCATTGTCCCAAATTCATTTTACCATTAACTATTTATAATAATTATTTTAGGATCTTTTGTCTTCAATATTTTGGTATATAAATTGAAAATTTTTATATACAAATGATAAACTAAAACTAGTTTCTAAATTTATTATTTTTCTTGAAAATTTTCTCATAAATAAGTTTAAGCCAAATTTAAGCAAAAAATGAAATCATAAAATAAAATTGGGACGAAGAGTAACATCTTTTTCGCTGCACGAGAAGGAAAAAATGGTAGCAAATGAAAGAAATAGCAAACCAGAGTAGGGCTGGATCGAAAAGTCCGAAAAAAGCAAATAAAAAGGTAATGGTCAATTCGTTATAATTTAAGTTCATTGACTTATTTTTATTTTTATATTTTTTTACTTGAAACCAATTTCATTTGAAAGTCAATATTATATAGATGTAATGATCAATTTAAAAATTCTTTTATAATGTTAAATTTTTATAAAAATTTTCCTTTTAATGCCTTAAACTAGAAAAATTTATAAAAAATTAGTAAGATTACAAAAATTATATTTTCAATATATTATTACAACTACATAATGGCTTTTAATTAAAATTAGTTTTGGATAAAAAAGATATAAGAATAAAAATAAACTATTTTGAAGTTAATTAACTTAAGTTAAAACGAACCATGTTGTATAATTTAGGTAGAAAAAGAAATTAATTTAAGTTAAAATGAACTTGGTGCAATTTAGGTAGAAAAAGAGATTTAGCCTTAATATCCATAACCATGAAAACATATTATTCTTTATGAGACTAAGGAGTGTCATTTTATTTGTCAATAAGAACAAGGCGTGCATTTGATGTTGCTTTGACATGCATCTATGGGACAAATGTTAGACAAACCCAAATGAAATTTAAAGGCAAGGTAAAAAGTATCCCACCAATCTATATACACACAACACGAACAATCTGGTCCCAAAATTAATCTGTCTATAACTCGATCTACCTTTTGAGTGGTGTCGTTTTCCATGAACCAAAACCAGATGATGACGAGGCAGAGCTATAAACTAAAAAAAATGAATCTGCCCATTTGAAGTGATTAAGGAAATTAAGAGGAAGACAGAATATCCCGTTTACAGGGTAAGAAACAGAAGAGAGGGCCCTATCATGTATAGTATGGGTATATGACTGAGGAAATGTCATATATGTGGCTAACTTATGGCAATTCAATTCCCTCACTTGCTTTTGTCTCATGGGGCTGCTGCTGTGTCCTTTTGTGACTAGCTAAATGCTGGTTGATTAAAGTGTAGGGTTAAATAAAGGACACAACTTTTGACGCTTAAGCTAGCCAGCATGCATGTGATCCGTGACTAGAAAAAGATCTTTCATTCAATTCCTTTTCCTCTTCCTCAGGCAATTGAAGAGCAATTTGACAATACCCTGAAATCAAACTGGCTGGTTTTGGTAGTTCTACTAATCCTGGTAGCGGTGCTGGGTTCCCCTGCTTGCCCTCAAAATGAACAAGGATCCAGCTACTATTAATAACACACTCCAGGTCCAGGCAAATATGCAGGGGAGGGAGGGAATATGTAAGTGACGTGATAATTGCTCAACTTTTGTTGCTTCGGAAAGCAAAAATATATAAATGGTTTGAACAATAGTTTACATGCTTAAGTTCAACTAACTTGTTTTGATTTTAAGTGATGATGAATGTCATTGTTTATCCAGTTGCCTTATTTTGAAACAATCAAAAAATAACAATCTAAGTGGTTTTTAGGTTGCATGGAATTGGTTAGAGTCAACCAAATTACATGTTAAAACTACTTTGAACCATCTAAATGATTATTTTTCAATTTATTCAATTTTTAAACTTCAATTTTATATATACATAGAGAGTTATTTTGAACAGCTTTTGAATTTTTAAAAATTACACCACATACGATATAAAAAATAACTATAAAACTTAATTTTGAGATAAATTTGAGCCTACATTTGATGCTCACTCAGAATCTCAAGAATGAGGGATACATGGGCAAATTGTGAATAAGCACTTGAACTTGAGTTTTTTGCTATTCAAGAAGCTATTAAGTTTGCCATAGCCCTCCTCATCTCTAACATTACAATTTTAACTGATTGTACACAGGTATTGACCACTTTGTAAGGAAATGCATAGCTCAACATTCAAATAACTTGTATAGCTCAGGACCTCTACTATATGATGGAGTCTCTTGAACACTATATGATGGTTATGGTACCTAGATAGCGTGTTACTCCTATTCATGATATTGATGCTTCACTACTCTCTACTTTTCCTTAAATATTTAGCTAATTTCATTTTATGTACCATAAAATAAAAATGTAATCTAGGCTTTTAGATAGTAATAATAATTATAGATAAAAGCTAATTTGTGCACAAAGTGCACAACCTTCTCTCTTTTGTTTTTCCCCTGGTTTTGTAGGATGTTGCGGCTATGAGCAAGTAGAGACTAATCTCTTAAAGTAGGATTTGTTGCTGAAGCAGAAACCTCTTATAATAGAACACTTTTTATTTACGACCACCGTAACTCAAATTAATGGTGTGTTGCTTAGGTGACCCCAAACATGCTTGGACCTACATGTGTTGGTCTCTCTCTCTCTCTCTCTCTCTTTCTATCTCTTCATAATGTGTAACATTTTTATCATCGGGATAAAAACATCGGTTGCAATACGGTCCTTTTCAATAAAAGGCCACAGAAACGAATTCTTCGGCTTGTTTTTAACCTCCATGGTACTGCAATGAATGCAAACGCAATTATATTCCCTCATTTCCTCATAATCTTGGTCCGGATATTCTCAACTTTTGCTAACGCCATTAAATCCAATGTATAAACTATTTTAGCTAACCGATTAAAACAACAACAAATAAACGCATTTTCGTGGAAGTCCATGTAAAAAAGTCCAAATAATTCTAGTACTAGCACTACATTTGTGTTTCAAAAATAAAAATAAAAATGAAATAAGATAAAATAGAAACAGGTTCCTTGCCTCGCTGGTTAGCATTGGGCGGGAAGAGTACTAAACAATAGGACACGTGGAGAACTTTGGTGGGCGAGAACGACTCTGTTCCCTTGAACTCTTGAACCGGCCAGGTGAAGCGATGATGGCTGGCACGTCGGATCGTTCGAAAGTAACATCTTCCAAAGGACGCCCCACAGGACTGCTAAATCCCCAGTCTCTTGGGTCCCACAACCTGCCAGCTCATGCCTCCGCTTCCTTCCACGATAAAAAACGATTGTTCTCCTCCAGCCTTCAGGTCACCATGTTATTGGTTTAATCACTTGTTTATTCGATCTTAATCGTAATTTAATCTCACTACACTAACAGACATGAGCTCAACGCAATATTTAAACCCTTCCAGAAACGAAACTTCAGAAACATTAAACAAAACGGTTGTGTCGTGATTCTACGAAACGAAATTCTCTTTTCGGGGTATTTTTTTTCATCACTAAAGAGTCTATTTGACGAAGTTCTTTTAATGGTGATAATGGTCCTTGGATAATTATATTTATGTTTATTAATACCAGTACTAGTATTTTATATGACCAATCAAAGATGCTTTAGCTAATGACATGCCACGCACACAGTGTAAGTAAGGGTTAATTCATTTTAATTTAAGTTAATTGATTTATTTTTATTTTTATATTTTTTTAACTTGAAACTAATTTCATTTAAAAGTTAATATTATGTAGATTGAATAATTCATTTAAAAGTAATTTTTTTACATTTTTATTTAAACTCTCAATACACAAAATACAGTAACGATTTGTTTTGATTTGAGATGTAATCCTTATCGGTCACAAGGAAATAATATTGTGGGCGTGCATCTGCTATTAATTACTGATAATTACTTGAAGATGTTTTAGTTTAATTGTGTGCTATGCAGGTAAAGATAAAGATTTATTAGTTTGATAAAATAACTTGATATATACTTGGACGAATCAGATGAATGCTAGTTAATGGACAAGCCGTCATGTATATTAAACGAGATTAATTAGTCGACTTGAATGTCCAAGTCAATGTATAGGAATAGGATTAGTGGCTGCCTGGATAAAACCCAGTTATATTAAACTAATAAGCTGTTAATAAATAGCTCGAATCTCTTAGCAAAAGAATTCTTCAATAATTTTCCAGGCCAAGCCCAAGCTTTGGATCAGTGTTTTCCAACTTCAGTTTCCAAATGATATATAGAATAGGATTAATTACACTCATCATCCCCGAAGTTATTAGGCCATAATCCACTTACCCCCATGTTTCAAAATTTGTCCTACTGTTGTTAGCCTTTGGAGCTTGAGCCTTGAGCCCACCCAAACCCACTTGGAGTTGAACTCGAACTCGACTTGCCTTTGGCTTGTAGTTTCACCCATAATTAAGCGTCATGTGTGTTTATGCAGGGCTTCTGCGACATTGGTATAACTGGTTGTGATTAAAAGTACATGGTAGTTTCATATGTTGCCCTCGTCAGAAAATCCTTATTTCTCTCCAGCCTGGTCAAAGTAAACACTCCGGAGTCCGGCCAACAAACTAGCATACACACATGCACGATTAAAATTCCTGCAGCGTATATTTTTTTTAAATGTTACCAATGAAATTACTAATCAGTCCTTAATTTGTCACTATTTAGTGTGGCTCTACGGAGAATCCATAGAGTTAATTCGATTTTTTTTTTTTGTTAAGTTTAATAATTAGAAGGATAAATTTTCTTTATTTTCGGTGGGTATGATTTCATATAGGAAAAATAACAAGTACTGTCGGTTGAACCATAGTGAATGATGATGGATGGTCACTATAGTAATGCCCACTCTTTGTTATTTAAATTCTCCACAAACTATTTTCTAAAATTAATTTCACTTCCAAAATTAAATGTTGGAATTAATGAAATTGTGTTGCAAATTAAATGATGAGCATGTTATGTGAATGGAGTCGTCTCAAACTCTCAATTAATGGGCATTTGAAAGAATCTCTACTTACCACCTGCCAGTCCATGGCCTCTGATCTGCTTCCTTCCTTCAACGACAAAAACGATTGTTTTCCTTCAGGTCACCTTTGTTATTTGTTTAATCACTTGTTTATTTGATCTTAATCGCAAGTTAAATCTTAATAAACTGACAGGACATGCCGTCAACTCAATACTTAAACTGATCCAGAAATGAAACATCAAAAGTTCAAAACATAATTAAAGAAAACGGCTGTCATTATTCTACAAAATGGTACTGATTGGCTCTGTTGCATCTTTTTTTTTTTCTTTCTTTCTTTTCTTTAAAAGATTTTTTTTTACATTCACCAAAAAAAAAAATACTCTTATATTTTTATAATTTTTAACGGTGATAGCGATCTGCTCAAGGTTTGCTCCAACTGATGATATGCCACGTGGTTGCAAATATGCATTTGAAGGCGTTATAGAGGGCCCGTTATATGCTACTACTAATTAAGCAGTATTAAAATTTTTAATATAGAATACTTAATTGTTGCAATAATTAAACTAGCCATTAATTTAAATTTACTTTAAATGCATAATATTTAATTGTTACATAATAAATAGCAAACTTCTATTAGTGATAATGTTAAAGTTAGAATAGAAAATTTATGGAGATTTTATTTTATTTTTTAACTTTTTATTCATGAAAATTATAGGGGAGGGTTGGAGAATAGATGCTCTTAATTCGAGATTTTCGTATAAATTTGAGAGGATGACTTATCTTCATTTTCTGTAACTATGATTAAATATAGAAAAGAAACCAATAATCATCCGTCAAATTAGAATGCATGATGATGGATTGTGAACTTAGCAAGTAGCAACCCACTATTATTATTTAGATTCTTTGCAAACTATTTTTTTTAATTAATCTGAGTACTTCCAAAAGTAAAAATTGGAATGAAAATTGAGTTGCAAAATAAATAAAGGATGAGCTGGTATGCATATATAGAGTGCTCTCAATTAATGGGCAGTTGAAAGCCTCAGCCTATCAAAATTATGGAGAATGAAGGAATGGAATACATAGGGCTGGGCTCGGTCTGAGTGAGAAGCCAATAATAAGAAGGAAAGGCCAGCGGTGTTTCTTAATTAGTCGGCCTAAAACGTGTATAGCAATATTAATTTCCATTTAATGATTCAAAATTACCTCTCACAACCAAATCCCAAGTTACCTTATCTAATTATCTTCTCCCCTAATTAACTACACAGTTACATTTTACTATTTCGTAGGCACAAACCATAGCTAGCTAACTAATCCTCTTAATTTTCGTTATTGTTTTATTTTGTTTAAACTCCATTAACGATGAATTTGAAGTAATATCTATATACACAAGATTAGAGATTAAAGCTTTGAATAACAACTTACAAGTTTGGTGCAATACCAAAATCTGTGTTAGTTATAAGAACTCACGATTGAGGCGGGGCAAAAAATAGCCTAAAAGAAAAGCCAGTTTTTTATGTGTGTCCGGCTCATGTGTAAGCCACGACATATATGGTGTTTTAGTTTAAATATTATTTTACCTTAAGCATGATATTGTATTTGACGGAGTGGTTACTGCGTGGAGAGTTAGAAAATACAGCTCAGGGTTTCAAGCTTCCATGACACTTTTTAATGTTTGATTGTTTTTCTTTCTCCCACATGCATTTTTTTTTCTTTTTTTTTGTTTATTTTTTTCCACGTTTCCCCATTCTTCCATTTCTTTCTTCCACATATGAGTGAGCATGGGTCGGGTTGGTTTGGTTTTATAGTGGAACCGAACCAACCTGAAATGGCCTCGATTCCAAAATTTTTCTATCCAACTTGAGAACTGAGAACTGAGAACTGAACAGAACCAGAACCATGGTTCTGGTTCTCGAGTTTTTCGGTTTATACCACATACCTATAACAACACCAAAATTCAATAAATTTACATCCATAATTAGTTTTATGACATTTTCAACATAATATATAATTAAATTAATATTTAAATATATGTACTTAGATACATTTAAAAGACTTTAAAATATTGTTCTTATAAAAATGGTTCAAACGAGTTGTTTGTGGAGCATCTTTCATCTCAACTAGTTTACTTCCTTCCAATAATTCCAATATTGGTATAATATTCAATATGTAAAATTGAGCCTTTAAGATCATCTTCTTCAGTATCAAAATAAAAAATATGTTGATGTCATGAATTTTTAATTTTGCATGACTCATAAATGAAAAAAATCTCATAATTGTGTCGTAGAGAGTAGTCTGGAATGAAAGATCGAAAGCAAAATGACCTAGGAATTGTGGGTCTATGAAGCAAAGTAATTTAAGTGAATATGGAGAAATTTTGTAAATGATTTTACAACTTCCATACTATTCAATTTGGAACATCAGTTTAAGAGTTTAATATAAAAACACAAAATTACCATAATAAAACTTCAAAGAAATATGTGTGTGTGTATGTGTGTGTATGGATATATTAGTAATACTATAATTTTTATTATATAATTATATATATATCTCAGGTTCACTTCCACCTCGGGTTGGTTCCATATGGAATCAGAACTAACCCAAAAACCGTCGGTTCTCCTATATGTGAAACCAACCCACGAACCATGATCAATTTTTACCCAACCCAACCCAACCCAATGGGGGTGGTCTGGGTTGGGTTTCGAATTTACCCAATCCATGCTCACCCCTGCTTCCACATGCTTCTTTTGTTACTTTTTTCCACATTTTTTACTTGTTTCATTTTTCCCTCTTTTCTAGTTTGATGTTCTTGTTCTTGTTGTTTTTTTTTTTTTTACTTTTATCATTTTCTATCAAATCAGTTGGATCTAATCCAGTCAAAAAATAAAAATATGAATAAAAATACTATATATAGTGGCTCCACAGTTTTATTCCCTTTTTTTCTTGCTTTTTTGAATTTATCTACATTTTCTTCTTAATTTTATTTAAATTCTTTTTATATTATTCTTATTTTTCTAAGTTATTTGTTGATTTATTATTAACTACTTGTATGTCTATTAGGAATAGTTTGTTCTTTTATAAGTTCTTATTTGTTTTCTTAGATGAACTATTTTTTGTTTTCTCAATACTAATTATTTGTTCTTTTATTAGTACTACTTTGTTCTTTTTATTAGTTGGTGTTTGTTTTTTTGTTAGTTTTTTTTTTCTTTAGATGAACTTGATGTTTGTTCCTTTATTAATAGCTATTTGTTCTCTTATGCATATGTGTTTGTTCATTTATAAGTTTTTGGTTGTTATTTTAGAAAAACTATTTTTTTGTTCTCTTATTACTAGTTCTTTGTTCTCTTATTAGTAGGTGTTTGTTCTTTAGTTAGTTCATATTTATTTTTTTTAGATGAATTTAATGTTTGTTCTTTTATTTGTAACTGTTTGTTTTTTTATTAGTTTGTGTTTGTTCATTTATAAGTTTCTGCTTGCTATTGTAGAAAAACTATTTTTTTGTTTTTTTATTACTAATTCTTTGTTCTTTTACTAGTAGCTCTATGTTCTTTTAGTAGTAGGTGTTTGTTCTTTAGTTTGCTCATGTTTATTTCTTTAAATAAACTTGATGTTTGTTCTTTTATTTGTGGTATTTTATTCTTTTACTAGTATGTGTTTGTTATCTTAGAGAAACTATTTTTTGTTCTCTTATTATTAGTTCACTGTTTTTTAGTTAGTAATTCTTTGTTCTTTTATTAGTAAATGTTTGTTCTTTTGTTAATTCATATTTATTTCTTTGGAAAATTTTAATATTTGTTCTTTTATTTGTAGCTCTTTGTTTTTTTACTAGTATGTGTTTGTTCTTTTTGAAAAACTATTTTTTGTTCTCTTATTATTAGTCCATTGTTTTTTAGTTAGTAATTCTTTGTTCTTTTATTAGTAAATGTTTGTTCTTTTGTTAATTCATATTTATTTCTTTAGACAAATTTAATATTTGTTCTTTTATTTGTAGCTCTTTGCTTATTTACTAGTATGCGTTTGTTCTTTTAGAAAAACTATTTTTTGTTCTCTTATTATTAGTCCATTGTTTTTTAGTTAGTAATTCTTTGTTCTTTTGTTAATTCATATTTATTTCTTTAGACAAATTTGATATTTGTTCTTTTATTTGTAGCTCTTTGTTCTTTTATTAGTATGTGTTTGTTCTTTTAGAGTGACTATTTTTTTGTTCTCCTAGTACTAGTCTTTTGTTCTTTAATTAGTAGCGCTTTGTTATTTTCTTAGTAGATATTTGTTATTTTATTATTTCATATTTATTTTTTTAAATGAACTTTATGTTTGTTCTTTTATTTGTAACTCTTTGTTCTTTTATTAGTATGTATTTATTTTTTTATAAGCTCCCACTTGTTCTTTTGGGGAAACTAATTTTTTTGTTCTTTTATTACTAGTTCTCTATTCTTTTATAAGTAACTATTTATTCTTTTATTAGTTTGTGTTTTTTATTTTGTTTGTTCATGTTTTTTTCTTTATATGAACTTGGTTTTTGTTCTTTTATTAGAAATAGAAAAATTAAAAAATAAATTGGAAAAAAGTAAATATAAGAAAAATGAAGAGATGCAAGGTAAACTGAAAAAAACAACAGTTAAAATGAGAAAAAAGACTTAAAAAGACCAAAGAAAATGAAAATTGAAACAAAGAAAGGAACTAGAGAAGAGGCCTGTAGGACTTGAATGCAACCAATCTCCCTACCCCCCCAGCATGCGGTAACCATTTTGCCTAATCCGATAATTTGTCGCGCGTGTGCAAAAATGTTATAGCTAGTATTGTAAGTGCGGGATTAAAATGTAAATTTTAAAACTGTTCAGGGATGGCATACATAATAAGCCAAGTGTACGTAATATTTACTCAAAAAACTTGGATTTTTTTGCTTGAAGTATACAAATTTGTTAAAACCTTTTTCATTGGGATTCCTCAAATACAAGAGTATTATATAATAATAACAAAGGGTTGGTGATGAAATGCCAAAAAAGGTAATTAGCTTGTAATTGCAGGCAATAACCTAACAAATCCAGAAAATTACAGGAAAACCTTGATTACATAATGCTGACTACAAGCGAAAACGATGCGTCATTATCCGCTAACCAATCACCTATAAGCTTTGGGATCCGGATTATGCCTTTTAAGTCCTATTTACGAGGGAAAGTGGGCCGGGGCAGAACCGTAGTATTCATTCAAAACCCTGCCTCCTCCTTCGACAGAAATCTCCCTCAACCTCCTGGGTAGTTGATCCCCTAATTAATCTGTTGCTAAATTAAGATTAAAACTTTGTTTGATAGGCTTAATCAAAGAAAAGAAGGTTGGGGTTGACGCGAATCTGAGACTGAGAGGGCGAGGCGACTCGAGGCAAGGCAATCATTTCTTAATTTCTGAAATCCTTCATTCCGTCATCAAAGATCCCACTTGATTATGTGCATTCTTACATTTGTTTAAGCCAACAAACTCGATGTAATATCTTTTTAATCCACCAACCACAAAAATGATACTAATCCCACTCTCACGTTACCAATTCAAGTCTCTCTCATTTTACTTCCCATTCTGCACCCCTTTTAATATGCTTAATTCGTTCTCATCTGATTATATGCTTAAATCTTAATTAGTATTAGTTATATGCTATGATTTTTCTTTGTTTTATGTAACGATATATAAGGTTCTAAATATCATTACTATATATCGTATGATTTGTATAATCTTTTAACCGTTATAATAGGCTGATAAAAGTAATTATATACAGTAAAATTTAAGTGGTGTGAAACGGTGGTAAATCTATTAATAAGAAAATCCAATAGTTGATGGATAAGATTAGCAAAAGAACAAGTATTAGTGATTTTCCTAAAGTACAAAATTCAGCTTAATCTTCTCATTCTTATTGAACATAAAACATTGAGAATAAACAAAAAAATATTCCACTTAGACCCATACAAACAATTGGATTAGAAAAACAGAAAAGCCACAAACAATGGAACTTCTATAGAAGGCCAAAAAGAAGCATAATGCAATAACTAGGGAACATATACTCCAAGCGGCAGATTGTAGAGGAAGTTAGATGTGCTTATGTGTTGCAAGTACTTCTTCTAGTTTATAATTAGCACGCGTAAGGATAATTAACAGGAAGATACCTTTTACGGCCCCATTGGGGCAAAAGTTAACGGTGCTTTTATGTGAATTTGACACTTGCACTTGCACAGTTACACTCGCACCAAAAGAGAAATGACACATTTGCCACTTGTTTTTATAAAAAAAAAAATTGTTTCTTTTCTTCTTCTTCTTCTTCCTTTTTCCAGTTGATTTTTTTTATTTTTTTCATTCGCCAAAATCGCACTTATTTTTTTTGAAGTTGAAATATTTGAACATTTTAATTTGTAGACTTCAATATTCCTAAAGTAATATGCACTTACTAGATGTTTAAAAAAAATACTACAGAAAGGATTTTTTTTAAGTTGGAAAATAATACATAAAGGATTTGAAAATGTGAAAAGTAAACAAGGAAAAATTAAAATAATGAGCAAAAGTTGGGCTGTATTTTTTAGGCCTAAATGCACCATGGGGCTCTTGACTTTGGTAACTCAAATGAGTTAGTCGTTAAGTTTGGCTTAGTATGACTTAATCTTTTAACTTGTGAAAATAGTATGAGTTAGTCCCTAGGTTGAGCCTGAGAATGATTTAAATTCAAAACTAGAGACAATGACTAAACTCCAAAATAGATAGCACTTATTGGCTAGAATAGATATCTTACATAAAATAAAGGACTAAACATAACATTTTACCACTAAAAGCGTGGAATCCTCTAATGCCATCAATTTGAAGCCCTTCATCCTTGATTCTCGATGCTTTCCATGGAAAAACCCCATCTAACCCTAATCCATCCAATGATACAAATCAGATTAGAATCACTCTAATTCCAGGGTCCTAAATGAAGAAGTAGAAGTAGAATTACCCGAAGAACCTTATAGGCTTAAACTATGAATAAAAGAGAACTTAAGAGTGAGAAGGTGGTTTGGAGAGTGAAAGAGGCTATAATTCTTGACTCAGGCTTGAAACAATTGATATTCCTCCTATATATCTAGCGTATGCAAGTGATTTAATAAGACTAATGAATCAGGATCTTAGTAACAATTTGGTTACCCTTCTAATCAATCTTGTGATCTAGAATAGGCAGAGGGACCAATGACTTTTCTTCAGAAGTGAAAACGTGAAAAATGTTATGGATTTTGGCTTCCGGCTGCAAGGAGCGAGCTTGTAAGCAACATGTCCCACATTTTGCAATGATTTTAAAAGGGCCATAGTATTTAACATTGAGCATGTGATTCCTAGCAGAACGTAATGTGCATTGATGATACTTTCTAATATCCAAAAAAAGGCTAATAATTATATCTTCATGTAAGAGATAAGGAATTTTGTTCAATATTAACACATCAAACTGCTTTTGATAAGAAACCATATACCCATTTTGTTTTAGATTATTAGCTTAGTCATGGCATCCACATACACCCATTTTGTTTTAGATTATTAGCTTAGTCATGACATTCACATACGTAGAATCAAAACGAGATTGAATTGCTAATGAATGTTTTCCCCCAAAAAGGGAGTTCTAGTACCTTTCTTCTTGAGGAAGCTCCAGTGTCACTGAAGAGCTAGCGTTGTCCTCTACATGGATTTAGGCTATTGCAACCTTCAAAGGAATGAAGCTCCGATATTAGATAATAGCAAAGTCTTAAGTGAAGAAGAAGAAGAACCTAAAGAACCTTAGAGACTTACATGATCGAATTAAGAGAATTTAGAGTGAGAAGTTTATTTGGATAGAAAAAGAGGCTGGAACTCTCATTACTCTTCAGTGAAATAAATCACACAAACATATCACGGGTTATCAATGGTGTAAGATGGTTTCATTATTGCTGACTTCACGAAGTACTTTCGTGGTTTCAAGCACATTTGAGCAGCAATGATAAGCCAAAGAAATAAGGCCGTAATTGGTTGGCATTTTTCCAAGCTCAGTGGGGCATTCCTATATGTAATGTAACCTTGGGCAAAGGTTGTGGCAGCATTGGGAGCCATGGACTACAGCGAGTGACAAATATTTTACCAAGTGCTAGAAAAATGATTTTTTTTTCCTGTGACTAAACTGAAAGCATAAAATATCTTGAGATAAAAGTAAAAAACCATATAAAGTTCAGTTAATAAAAGGATAATTTTACCTCATCAAGCTTAATCTGTGAGCCAATAGACTAAGTCATACCTTTCCCTAAAGGTGGAGGATTAAGCCATAGTGAATGAAGTTATGGGACCAACTTGTGGGCGTTTGCAAAGTTTGGGGACATCTGGGGTATGTAGGCCTATTTTAATGGCCAGAGCTAGTGGCCGCGGTGTATCGAGGAACAGCGGTCTAAGGGTAAGCTACCCCTGCGCAGTCCTAAGTTACAGGGTAAAACAAAAGCGGTCAGGGCTGGGGACTGGGTCTGGCTGGGTTGGACTGGACCACGGTTGGAGGGAGCGAAATCCTAAGAAATGGCAACCACACTAAACATAAATCATCACCAAAAACGCAATGTCAATTTTGTAATTTGACCCAGTACGACGGGCGTATGTTCATTCCGCGTCCAAATGACACATTCCTTTCCTCGGCCGGTCACCCCTCGTTACACGCCCCCCGTCACCGTACGATTAATTTCAGAAAAATTACACGAGGGCAGATTCGTCATAAACAATACCTACTTCACTGTTACTGTCCCAAGCAAGCAAACCCAATCTTTGCCGAGACAGTAGTCGCAGCCGGCCCTCACTAATTTCCTTTTTTTCCCCCCTTGTTTCTATGACCATACATAAAATAAAACCTTCAATTACCATTTCCCTTCAATTTCTTTTATTTTCTTCGGCCGGTTTAATTGTTCTCTGTTTTTCTTTTTCCGTTTTGTCTTTCCACTTCTCTACTTTTACTTTCACACGCACTTCTCTCTCTACTCTCTATCACCTGTCTCTCCCTCTGCCAGTTTCTGTTTTTTTTTTTTTTTTTTGTGGGATTCTCTCCTTATTTCTCCAAACACAAGGAGAAAACAGAGACGGCCAAGAGAGAAACAAAAAGTGGTCTTCTAGAGCGAGAAACAGTCTCGTCGGAAAATGCTCCTCCACCTGGCGACGTATCTCCGCCTCTGTTGCTTCCCCAAGTTGCGTCAATAGGAAACTGCGAGAGAGACAGAAGAAAGGTATAATTGTGCGCAACAGATTCTTTGGTACAGGCCAACTGTCTCTCGAGCTAAGGACTTTTATGACCGCAAAATGCACGAAGCGCTGTTCATTGAACCAGCAGAGGTTGCTTCTGACGCAAAGAGGAAGAAATCGGATCAGGACCCAGATAACGATAAGGACCAGGAAGCTCTTGTGCTCCCGGTGACGCAACCAGTCCACCGGAGCCGATCCCAAGTGGGCACCAGGCGCGTGACGCCCACGAACATCGATACGCCTGCTGGAGAGACGCAGAACGTCGAGAAGCTCCTGCCCAACGGCGATCTTTACATCGGGAGCTTCTCCGGAAGTGTGCCGCACGGATCGGGGAAGTATTTATGGAAGGATGGCTGCATGTATGAGGGCGAGTGGCGCCGCGGGAAGGCCTCCGGGAAAGGGAAGTTCTCGTGGCCGTCGGGAGCCACCTTTGAGGGCGAGTTCAAGTCGGGTCGGATGGATGGGTGCGGGACATTCATAGGATCCGAGGGGGACACCTACCGTGGGTCCTGGAGTTCTGACCGGAAGCACGGCTATGGCGAGAAAAGGTACGCCAACGGAGACTTCTACGAGGGTTCGTGGAAGAAGAATCTGCAAGATGGGCACGGCAGATATGTGTGGAGCAACGGAAATGAGTACGTCGGGGAATGGAAGAACGGCATGATTTCGGGCCGGGGCATGCTAATATGGGCAAACGGAAACCGATACGACGGACAATGGGAGAGCGGAGTTCCCAAAGGGAGCGGCGCGTTCTCATGGCCGGACGGGAGCTGTTACGTGGCGTCGTGGAACGATGAGGAGAAGAAGATTCAGGGAGTAAACGGTGCGTTTTATCCGGGGAAGGAGGTGGGGCTGAAAGGCGGAGAGAGCTTGGTCGTGATGCCGAGGAAAAGATCATCGGTGGATGGATCGAGGGGAAGCATGGGGGAGAGGAATTTTCCCAGGATTTGTATATGGGAGAGCGACGGCGAAGCTGGGGACATTACTTGCGACATTATCGACAATGTGGAGGCGTCGATGATTTACAGGGAGGGTTTAGGGGTGGATCGAGATGGGTTTCGTCAGTTCAGGAAGAATCCGTGTTGTTTCAGTGGTGAAGTGAAGAAGCCGGGTCAGACGATATCGAAAGGTCACAAGAACTATGATTTGATGCTCAATTTGCAACTTGGGATCAGGTAAGTCTTTTATTTTATTTTATTCGCTTTGAAGTTTAGCCTGGAAATTTTTATCGTGGCGTAGACTTTGGATTTGATCGACTATTTTCTGTCCAGGTATTCTGTTGGGAAGCATGCTTCGATTCGTAGAGATTTAAAGCCTAGTGATTTTGATCCCAAAGAGAAGTTCTGGACCAGATTTCCAGCGGAGGGATCCAAGATTACGCCTCCCCATCAGTCTGTGGAGTTCCGGTGGAAGGATTACTGTCCGGTGGTCTTCAGGTATTGAATGTTCACCAAAAGTTCCTCATTGTTGACGGTAATCGTATTTCTGTAAACAAGATATGTTATTTCTGACTATATTGTACTTCGAATTGATTTTGGTTTTTTTAGGCATTTGAGAAAGCTATTCCAAATAGACCCTGCTGACTATATGCTGGCTATTTGTGGGGATGATGCCCTCAGAGAGCTTTCTTCACCGGGGAAGAGTGGTAGCTTCTTTTACCTCACACAGGATGATAGATTTATGATAAAGACGGTGAAGAAATCAGAAGTCAAGGTTAGTTGGTAGCCTAGTTGACTAACCGGTAAAAGTTTCTCCACAAACACGTTCTCCAATGCATAATTTCAAACCTTTTTAATTGTTTTCAGTTTGTATGCCCTCTGTTAGCCACTTTGAATCTATTGAAGGTTGGACAACTACGGGAATGTAACATCCAATTTTCCAATTTTAGGTTCTTATTCGGATGCTTCCAAGTTACTATCAACATGTATGTCGCTATGAAAATTCCCTCGTGACAAAATTCTATGGTGTGCATTGTGTCAAACCGATTGGTGGCCAGAAGGTATATGTTAGAATCAAAATTTTATGTTACATGTCAGTATCTTTTGATTAACATGCAAATTAACTCCAATTTCTGTTTCATTCGTAGACCCGTTTTATAGTGATGGGCAATTTGTTCTTCTCTGAATACCGAATACACAGGCGGTTTGACCTTAAAGGATCTTCCCATGGCCGCATTACAGATAAGCCAGAGGATGAAATCGATGAGACCACAACCCTCAAGGACCTTGATCTCAATTTTGTATTTCATCTCCAGCAAAATTGGTTTCAGGAGCTTATGAAGTAAGCTATATGGCATTCTGTTCCTGCTAATTTATATCATTGTGCTCTTAAAAGCAAATTTGATGTTTTGGTATTTTCTCAAATAGATTTTGTATTAATCTTCAGGCAAATTGATCGAGATTGTGAGTTCTTGGAAGCTGAGAGGATCATGGACTACAGTCTATTAGTTGGTCTTCATTTTCGTGATGACAATAGAGGCGACAAAATGGGGCTGTCACCATTTCTTTTGCGTTCAGGCAAGTTTATATAGGGTTTCAACTCTAGTAGCTGATATGTTTAGTTCTCTGGGCAAGAGTGTTAAGGTGCATTCATGGTTGACGCAGGTAAAAGTGATTCATATCATAATGAGAAGTTCATGCGTGGCTGCCGATTCCTTGAGGCAGAACTGCAAAACATGGATCACATTTTAGCCGGCCGGTATGTACTGTTCTCCATAATGCTTTCTTTTTTAGTTGTAATGCTTTTTTTACCTTGTTTCATGTAACATAATTGAGCAATCAGTTAACCTTTTTATTTTTCTGACTGTTGACAACATCAACATCTGTTATTTACTGTTAAAAACATTGTAAACTTGTCTTCAATTTGCTGCTAATTTGAGAATCGTATCATTGGAATAACTGAAAGCTGTCGGGTTCTTTCCATTGGTTTCTGGTTTTCTTGGCAACCTAGTGGTTGTGGTCCTGAAAGAAAGCCAATCCTCTGCGTTGATTTTGATTGCTTGTTTTATATTTTGATCATAACATTTCATTCATTGTCAATGACTGGAAAGTGGTGTAGCATACAAGAGGCATTCATTTTGCGGGCGTAAATGTTGTGGCCACTATGTTTATGCACTGCCTCATATTTTTGTTTCTTATATTTATTTCTTCCACCTTTCTGTTTGCTCGTAGAACTCTCTGTACACTTTTGTCTTAATAGACGTTGAACTATGTACAGTTAATTTAATTCGCCTTTTTCACCTTTCATATAGGAAACCGTTGATTAGGCTGGGAGCAAACATGCCAGCAAGGGCGGAGCGGATGGCTCGAAGGAGCGATTTTGATCAGTATACGCAAACTGGAGTCAGTCATTTGGCTCCTTTACGAGGTGGCGAGGTTTATGAAGTGGTTCTATACTTCGGCATCATTGACATCCTTCAAGATTATGACATAAGCAAGAAACTTGAGCATGCCTACAAGTCACTGCAGGCTGACCCTACTTCGATCTCAGCTGTCGACCCAAAACTGTACTCTAAAAGATTTCGTGATTTCATTGGTAGAATATTTATTGAGGACAGGTAGCAGCAGAAAGAAGCGTTGGTGGAATAAGACTTGGCCCTTCTCCATGTCCGGGGAATTCACGAATTCTTCTTGGCTGTGCATCCTCCTTGGGAGGCATGTGGGGAAATGATGCAGCCAGCTCCTTGCAGTTGCTAGATCATACACTCGTGTGACAGTGATTGAACCATTATGAATTAGCCGAAGAGCTCTGCTGCATTGGGATCTTTGAGGGCTTCTGATGGCTGAATTTTGAGGATCGGCCATCTTGGTGTCTAAATGGGTGGAAGGTTCTTTGTACATTCTCAAGCGGGTGGGGGATTCTGATTTGTTTCTTTATTCAGGGGTGAAAATTCTTTTTGTGGTAAGTTAGCAGTGTGAATTGTTAAGATGTGAAAGATAGGTATAGGGAACAGAGGAATCTATGTTTTCCCCAATCCATAGGGAAGATTCAAACTTGGGGATGGGAGACTCGGAGATTGGAATAAGGAAGTTGTACAGAGACTATAGAAAAGGAAGATCGAACGGATTAGTTTACGGGTTGTTATGATTATGATTCGTATTAGTAATATTTTGTTCAATTTTGACCCCCAGATACTTTGAAAATGCTGTTTTTAAACTTTGAAGAATCTTTCATTCAGGGAGATGTAGATTTGTCATGTCTCTCCTGCCTTTTTATCAAAGTGTACATGGACGACAGGGTGTGAGAGTTGAATAGGGATGGGGGCCAGTTTGAGTTCGCTTTTGCGGTGAAAGGGGGGCATTGGGCAGAAGTTACAGACATAAAAAGCAGAGAAAGCTACAAATGAGGGGAAAAAAAGGCCAGAGCGGGCTTGTGTTTCTTGTTCTTGCCCAGACCACTTTGTTTACCCTTCTCTCCTCGCTTTTACTGTTTTTGCATTTTTTTTAGGATTTTATTTCTGGGGAATGCAGTCCTTAGCTTTTCCTTTCCATGTCAGCGGACAGAGTAGAGCATAACTAAAGACTTGTTTGGCAAACCAATTTATATATACAAAAAGTGTTGCATTTCGTAGTTTTTTTCCTTTGGTTTTTATTTCAGCAAAATTGAATTTTGGATGCTTAGATCCTTAATCTCAAAATGGCAATCAATGTTTCAAGAGTATGCACATTCGCCCAGTGAATTTTTTATTTTATTCACATTGACCCATTGAACTTTTAAAACTGTCTATTAGGCCATTGACTGTTTTAATTGTAAAGTTTCAGAAGTTGTGGACCAAAATTGTTATTAGTTCATTGATTGCTTTAACAGAAAAAAGTTTCAGGAGTGTGGACGAAAAGTGTATCCTCAAAGCTGGAAACTCACACAGAAAGAACAATTATGGGATTTTTGCCTTTGAATTTGATGTTTGGCACTCTAGAAGGACAAAGAAATTAATATTAGGGATCAATAGTGTAGTTTTTTTTCTCAGAATTGATAAATACTCTCTATCCGCTTTGACTAAACTCATACAAACTACAAAGTTTGAGTTTAAAGACCAACTTGACCTAAGCGACCGAGTTCAAGGGCATGTGGTGTTCTAAAACCAGAGGACAAAAGGAACTCATAAAGAGATGATACATAAACTTTGGCCAAACAAAAAATAAAGAGTAGTACGTAAACTACAAGAAACCCCAAAGTTTAGGTGAAAGTACAGTTTATCCCTTTTATTTCAAATACCTACACTTTAAGCCCCGAAACTGTGTTGGCAGTATTGGGACTACTATGAGGGGAAAAAATTGTTTCATATTTAAGTGGATGAAAAAATAATAACATTTTTAGATTCACAAATTGTTGAATTATTTAAGACAACATAATTTACTGGAAGGTAGTTTATGATTTGTAAAGTCAACAATTAAGAGACATGATTGGAAAAAAAAATGCTCACATTTTGGTGATAAAGTGTAGATTTTTGAAAAATGAGGGAGAAACAGTACTTTAACAAAACCTCCGGGGGCGGGGGGGATTTAGGCTAATATTCCGCAAGGAAATAAAAATACTGAGCGGGCATATCATTAATAAATGAAAAAGGGATGGGCATCGGATCTTTAGGCCAGCCACGGACGCGTTCCGATTCTCCAAATCCTAACCAAACCAAACGACGCCTGCAACCCATCTCGTAGCAGTCTGTCCACGCGGCGATGACCCACCGGTCAATGATTTTGATGTGTTACAGCTTAAAATACACCAGGAGAAGGAGGGAGGCCATCGCACTGATATTACCACTGTTTTCTTCTTCTTTTTTTTTTTGGCGACATTAACTTTTTACTGCGGTGTCAAATTGGCCCATCGCTCCCCATACGGTAAATAAATCCATCAAGCGTACTGCACCTTTTTTACCTCTTCTTTTTCTTTTTCTTTTTCTTTTTCTTTTTTGTCCTAAAAAATATAAAAAAGAAAAACACAAAATCATTAGGAACTTCTACTGTCCGATTGCTCGCACGCAAACAAAACGAGACGTTTTCCTGATTTATGGGGCTATTCTCATGACTCCTCTTCTCATCTGCCTCTTCTCCTCTCTTTGATCATTCCATTTCTCTCGTTAATCAGTCTCCTCTTCACTCAAACGCACATTCCATACATTCTCAATCCGTGGGACATAAAGATTAATCTCAAAACAGAACTCACTTTTTGTGTGTAAAACCTCTGACATTCAATAATCACATTACTCTACCCATCCGGGTCTTAAAATAAAGCCCTAAAATCTCTTTCCTCCCCTAAATTTTACCAACTCAGATTTTTTGTTCCTGAATTTTGAATAGGGTTCAATCGGCCTTTAATTTTTGAAAATTGGTATGTTTTACCTCATTGACACATTTAAATAGCTGTTTGAGTTATATGAGAACTAAAAGAAAAATAAAATGGAAGATGAAGAACTAATTAAACATTTTTTTCACATAAACCTCTAATTTTGTGAACATGTTGGATATTAGAATTAAATGAATCATATTTTAGTGCAGAATACTGATTTGACCATATAGATTATACTCTCTCCGTTTCATAAAATCTGTCCTCTTTGATAATGCATACAAATTAAGACTTCTCTACTTTTTACTTCTTTCTTTTAATATAAAACTATTAGTTTATTTATTTTTATCTAAAGTACATGTACTTATCTACTTTTTAATGGACCCTACGTACTTTCACTTTTTAACTTTCTCAACTTTCTCTTCTTTCAATAAATGAAATATATATAAAATAATAAAAAAGTTAACTTATTTGGAAAGATAGAAAGGGAACAACTATTTTGAAATTGCCAAAAAAGAAATAGAGGTCAACTATTATGAAACGGAGGGAGTATATGATTGGGGGTTCCCTGAATTGAATTGCTTGAATCGAGAAGATTAAAGTAAATAATTGAAATAATGTAAAAGTCAAAGTCAAATGGTTAGCTAGTCATTTATTAGTGATAGAATGTCCAAGTTGGCAAAGGCTTGGAGGTGAAATTGTCTTTAATTGTCTTTAGGCCTGAAACAAAACTATACTAGTAACGCAAAAAATTTCCATTAAGTCCTGACTTTTGTACCATTTCTGAGCACCTGGTCATTTTGTTACTCATTTTAGCTTATCAACCTCAGTTTTGTACTTTGCTCCTTGTGCATCTTCAGATAATTAGTACTCGTATTTAGTTTCTTAAGTTCACAAATTGTACAATTATGAACCGTTTTGTAATAACAATTAGTGACAACTAACAAAATTCATTTTTGCCATTAAGGTTTCCGAATGCCTTTTTTCTTTGGACCGTTTCTTAAGTTCACAAAATTGTACATTTATGAACCGTTTTGTAATAACAATTATGATGTAATGCATTATTTTTGGACAAAAGATGCTTCATTCTAATTAAAAGTGAATTAAACACAATTTTACAAATCAACGATAATATAAGATTTTAATGAAGAACAGAAACATAAAATTGGACATTAAAATACTACTCATTCTTACGGTAAGTGAAAAGAAGAAAATTAAATCAAGCTGGAATTTTCATGTAAACTAGTATAAATATGGAGAGAAAAAAACTCATAACTGGTTGGAACAAAGCATATGACAAGTTGACAATAATCAAACAGTGCACGAACTAACCAGACATCGGAGGCTTAAAAAATAATATTTATAAAAATAAAAAAAACTACTTATTAAACCTAAAAACAATGAAAAGTGATGATTTTATTCTATACAGTTGTCTTTATATCTATTGTCAGGTATCGAGAAACCTCAATAAGGTAGAGATTCTCATGAACCTCAAAGAAAATTTAGGTCCATTGCTACTATCATTCATTTGAACATTTATCCTATGAAAGTCTCAGATCACTCTTAAATATCAGAAGTTAAGAGAAATTGTATCAATCATAAAATTCAATAAATGATGTTGAATAAGGTGCGTCAAGTAATAAAATAAATGAAAAAAACTATCAAATTTGAGCCAAAACCCAAATCTGTCTGACTGGAATCGACAGATGGGGGTAAGGAAGAGGCCAGAAGAGAAAGGATGTGGAAAGTGCCACAGAAGGTTTTAGGTTTCCATAGCGTACAGCATTATACGATCAAGTTAGATAATATCTCAAATTAGGGGTCTGCCGAAAAATATAAGGAATCATTTTGGAGTTAGAATTATGGATGAGAGGTCATTTATATTTGGATTTTTCTCTGGACATTTTTGGCTAAGTGTCAGAGTCTTTCCGAGTATATTCTAACTTGAGTTTGGTGAGAACAGAGTAAATTGTATTTTACATTTTAAGTCACATATTGGTTTCCTTTTTTTTTTCTTTTTGGTTGATGCATATATATCATATGACTCATTTTCGATTACTATGGTTGTCTCAAATTATGTGCAACATATTTCCCATTTTTAGTGCACAAAAATATCAATGAGCAAACAATTTCTTTTTCAAACTTTTAGGAACTTACTTCAATTTTTATCAAAATTTATGGGTCATTTAACCTTTTGGGTAATATAAGGATTAAAATGAAAATTTTTAAAATTATAGTGAACAATAACAAATCTCTTGAAGTTAGAAACTATTGTATTTGAAGTAGATGTTGAAATGATGATAGTATGATTAGTTGAACTTCAAATAACTTATTAAATACACAAATGATTTGATGAGTTTGGTTATATTCAAAATTATTGCATACAATTTTTTTTACTTTGATTACCATGTCAAATCCAAATGTTTAAACCAATTGGAGACAGAAAGAGCACTAATTTATATTTTGCTGCTAAACGTTGATCATAGACTGTGTAAATAAAATAGGGGAGAAAGAGTAAGTTTCCAAAATCACGGATAGAAATGTAATCAGTACGAAAAGAGAAGCACCAGAACGCAATTTTCAAGAGAGAGGATGAGGGGGTGAGCAGGGGTGTGCAGGCGGGGGCAGGGCAGGCAGCAAAAAGTAACAGAAAGAAGAGGAGAGGAGGGGAGGTCAGGTCGGCCCGGCTAGGACTTAGGAATAGGAAGACGTTGCATGCCCAGAAAGCGTCAACTCATGCCCCTCAAATTCTGTATTAAAATCTATTTCAGGCTTTTATTTTAATCCTGCTCGAATCCAGTCAAGCCTGCGCGGAGATCCCCGTATCGCGTTTCAACGAGCTACGGCTTTTCTTGCCTTGGGCCTGGGGCCCGACCATTCAGCCAGGCATCAGCATCATGACTACCTCTAAACATAAAAATATTGTTCTAGGTATAAACAGTTTTACTACTAAAGAATCTCAATAAAGGCCAAAATCCTCATTTTCCGTCACCGTCACTAGAACAGATTGATTTTGGCCATCGATTGCGGTGAGTCCTATGATAATTCAGGTGGTTCTACCGTATTTTAACAGCCTAGATCGATTCATTAACGGATTGATTTTTTTATAGAGTTATTTATAACTGCGGTACCACTCTTATTTCAACCGTAACTTAAGGGAGTAGTTACATTACTGTGTACTACCATGTGTTTTGCTAATATATTTCCAACAGCATCGCCGCCCATCATCCACACCAGTAAAATAGGCGGTACCAAACATCAATAAATACTACTCCACCCCTCTCTTTTGTCTTATAAATTTTAAGTCTATTTTAATCTTGATTTACCTTGTAAGAACTAAAGAATAAACATTATAGGGTATCAAAAAATACCCTAGCCGCTCCGACTTTCCTTAGATCTGACTTTATCCCTACACACAAAGTTTTAGGATGGGTATAGGTTTAGGAATCTATCATCCTTGACCCCAGCCCATACCCCTTACATAAAATGTACTCCCTCTGTCTCATAAAACCTGTCATCTTTGATAATACACGCAAATTAAGACTTCTTTAATTTTTACTTCTTTATTTTAATATAAAATTATTAGTTTATTTATTTTTATATAAAGTACATGTACTCTTTTGAAAAAAGTTACCAGTATTTGTACTTTTAATGGGCCCTACGTACTTTCACTCTTTAATTTTCTCAACTTTCTCTCCTTTCAATAAATGATATATATATATAGTAATGAAAAAGTTACCTTATTTGGAAAGATAAAAAGGGGACAACTATTTTAAAACTACCAAAAAATGAATAAAGGCCAAATATTGTGAAACGGGGGGAGTATAACACTTGAGTATTTAAAATAATATATAAAAAATACATACACAATTTTATTCAAGAAACTAATTCTAAATTCCTAAATTTCAAAAGACCTATACCGCTACACAGTATACAATTTAATTTAAGTTTGGATCATCAATTTTTTTTTTTTTTTACATTGTTCTGTTTCAAAATTACAGCAATATTGTTTGGTACTTAGCTCAAATTTTGTTTTTTATGTATTGATACTTTCACTTTTGTTTGAAAAAATTTCTAGATGTATTTGAATATCATATATATATTTATGATGCTTATTTTAATTTTCAGTGTATTTATGTTGCTTGCCTTAAATTATAAAATTTAATGTTTTCACTTTATTTTCTCAAATTTGAATCATTTATGTGGGTTATTGAGTTGAGCACATAGTAAATGAGAAATTTAAAAATAGAAGGCCTGATTACTAGCCAAAGGATTCAACTAAGTGAAAGGGGTGAACTATTAAAAACTTGTTGCTTTAGATGTTAAACTAACAACGGTAAAGGTGTTTGTTATCAATAGAATTAGCAAAGGAGTAGGATTGCACTAGTTAGATATGCTCAAGGCTTTGAGACTTAAATGAAGAAATTTATATATACCACCACTAGAATCATAAAGGCTGGCAAAACTCAAGTGTCCAACAACAAGACAGTCTAGAACTGGTTTTAATAGCCAAGCATGACAAATCACCTATTTTTTTTGGAAATGTAAGAAGCAACACATTGTCTCTCATTCATCAGTCGAGGTAAAATATTGAGCTACGGCCACACAGTTAGTAAACTAACGTATGTGAAAGTAGTTCTAAAATATCTTCATATTGAGTAAATAACATCAACTAATGACTCTCTGTTGTAACAATCAATCAACACTTCATACAACTATAGATCCAAAATTTCATTAAAATACTAAACATATTGAAATTGATTCTTTGTTCAAGAAAAGATTTAGTCCAATGACTTTGTTTTTTAGTATATTTTAGGAAAACAATAGTTGGCAGGCCCTTTTTTTAAAGCTTTAGGATAATACCATTTTTCAATCTCCTATTTGTAAGTTGGGCATTTAAAATGCTCATACTCCAACTTAATGAGGAGTATTGAAATATGTTCAATTGTACATACTTTACATGCTTGAATTTACCAATAAAAGTTAGAGGAAATCTACCTGTTTTTTGAAACTTAAAACTTGGGAGGTGTCAAGTTGCAATTTAGCAAAAAGTGGCAAACAATACGCTTATGGAAAGCCGAATCCCAGTGGAGACAAGGGCTGTTTGAATGCTTAGTGACTATGCTGCTTCATTGCAGACTATATTTTATTTGTTGTTTGTCAAGTTACTTACACTAAAAGAAGTCCTTGTATAGCTCTCACAATAGACCACAAACACTTGTTCGCTTATTAGTTCACTTGTACATACAACTATTACGATCATGATAAAATGTTTTGATAGTCATATAATGTTCTTATATATTTCTCCTACCTTTGTGCTATTTATTGTTAAATTTACTATATCTTAGTTGCATTTGGTGCTTCATTAATTTGTAGAATGGATTGCATATTCTAAAGGCTTAAGTGGGCAAATTGCATAGATTTGGGGCTAAATTGCTCAAGGGAACAAAATTGGTGGTCTTCAGTAAGAGAAATAATAGACTGGAGGCAGGAGCCAAGGTTAAGCTATCGTATAGAAATCCTCATGCAATAGGTTTTCATGTTGTCACATGGACAATATATGTATGGAGCAGACATATGTCTAGTTAGACATAGTATTGATTTTACATTTTTACCTTTTACCTTAATTTTCATTTCTTAAACCATTTTTCTCTCTCTCCGTATAATGTCCCCGCTCAAATTGTTTCTCTCTTACCTCTTCTCATTGCCGCCATCATTGATTTTCCATCGCACTCCTCCGATCTGACACGCCCCCAATCTTCATCATTTTATAGCGTCACCGATCTTTATCACAGCATCAATCTCTATCGCTCCATTGCCATTTCCATTCTCCTTTACTCCATCAAACTACGTCACGTCATCGATCTTCATTGATCTCCGGTCTCTGTCGTGTCACTAATCTCTATCGCAATTTTCGATCTCTGTTACATCTGGACTTTGTCACTAAGTCGCATATCTCCTATCTTTGTATGTGCGTTGGCAGCTTGGGTTCGTCCATAAATCGCTCGAGTTTATGCACAAATCAACGACACAAACACGGAACTTCCTCGGATCGTTGAACAGCAAAATCAACGGCAGAAATAGAGCGATTAAAAGAGCAAATTGGATTGTGTGAGATTAAGAAACAAAAAAAATCTCTTTGATTGGCAAGAAACCAATGACATTTTTTGGCTTATTTTGCAATTTTTTGGGTTTACGTATTCATTTACATTTTTATGCTTTTTTTAAAACACATTTACAATTTCATTAAGACATTTTGCCTTATTCTTTTAGACATTTTTAAATTTAAAAATAATATTTTTTATATTTTTAAATATTTATTTAGACACTTCTTTTTATCATTTTTTCATACACTAGCTCATGCACTTTTAAATATTTTTTCAGACATTTTTTGATATCCAATCAACTTGCTTTGGATACTTTTTATTCCTTGATAATAATAAATAATTTATAAATTACTTTAGACACTTCCAAATACTACATTAGAAATTTTTACATATTATTTTTAGACACATTTGCTCATTCCTTTAGACATTTTTACATATCATTTTGGCCAAGAATAAATAGTTTGCATATTATTGAAAAGAACAAATAATCTGCATATTATTTTAGACATTTCTATACTTTTGTTTCAGACACTTTATGTAATTTCTTTAGACATTTTGCATCTTTGTCTTTTGACATTTATGTAGATGTGAGCAATGATGAAAGATCTGATAAGAGTGGTGGTGATGGTAGTGGCGGTGGCAGTAATGTCAACGGTAGCGGGATTAAGGATAGAATTTCTAAAATGTAAGAGAAAATGGTTTGGTAGGGGGCAATTTTTTCAATTTATTTTTATGGAATTGGGTTATAGATAGAAAGAGTTAAGGGTTTTGACAATCTTGAGGGGACCATTTTTTACACTTGGGCGTAGGCTAGGAATTTGAAGTTGAAATATATGTTCTCTACCTAGGGTTTTGGAGAGGAGTATCATATTTTCTAGTAGCCACCATAGAGAGTTTTTTAGAGCTTGGGAAGATTTTCTCTTGGAGCTCACTTGGAGGAAGCTTGGAGAATTCGAGGAGGCTTGCTTGGAGACTTAGGGAATCAAGCTTATCTAGTTCAAATTGGGTTTATTCTTTCTTTTTCATAGCTTGCTATGGATTTTTATCTTTTCTATCTTAATGTTTATTCTTAGTCTAAGTATAGAGTAAGTTTTCAGGCACTTTCTATGGTTGTAATTGTTTGACAGTGGTTATGTTATGATAGATTTATGAATGAGTGTTTAGAATTTTCTTTCAATACTTGTTTATTCTTCTCCTTGAGCTTAATTGTTGATTGATTGGTTTGTGATCACAATTAATTGTCTTTATAATTCTTTTCTATGGTTGGGAAAATAAGAGAGGAATTGAATCTAGGAGAAGGTAGTAACTTCAAGCTTGCTAGGGAACCTGTCTAGGTTGCTAGGGTGTTAGGAAAGTATTCCTCTTATTGCCACTTTTGGAATAACAATTGTTATGGGAGTCCTTGCTAGTTTAAGCTTGGAATAGTGTTTCTTAGCTTGGGAGAACAATAAACTAACTACTTATCATCATTAAAAAGTATGAGAATCTAAATCCTAGGAATAAATTTGCCAAACTAATCTAATCAAACAATAAAAACCATGAGAAATGTTCATTTCTTAATTGACAATCAACCCTCAATTTGCTTGTATTCTTTATTTTTTGTTTATTACTACTTGCTTTAGTTTAGTGCTAGTTAGCTTAGAATTTCACTAGTCTCTATAGAGTTAGTTGAGTAGAATAAATTAATTGTTGATTGTTGAGCTAAAGTTGGTTTTGAAAGTAATAGTAATTGTTCATAGCAATCAACAATCATCTTGGGGTCAGCACCTACTTTTCTGTACTATGAAATGACCCGTACACTTATGGTAAAGTGTGGTTTCAAACACATTGCACACACGAAGAAGTTTTTAGCACTATTAATAAGGATTGTTGTGATTGATGTGAGCAATATCATTGTTAGAGAATTGATTTTAGACTAAACTTGTATTCCCTTTTTCTTATTTTTGGGAGTGTGCTTTGGTTCTGCTTTTTTTATAGGTACTCCAGTGCATGGCCCGTTCTCAAGTTACCAAGTTATTACCTATTGTTCCAAAAATTGAAAAACACTTAAGAAAACAACAATGATTTCAATGGAGTCAGTAAAAATGGTGGCCAAAACAATAAGTACTTGGAAAAAGTTTATGGTCTAAATGGGCATAACAATGGAGCAAATGGTAAGAAGCCAATAAGAGAACATTCTCGGCCAATGGTGATCGACAATTATTCTGGTATTGTGAGGCCGACGATGAATGTCAACAATTTTAAACTCAAATTGGCATTCACTTCGATTCAACAAAATCAATTTGGAAGGTTATATATAAAAGATCCTAACGTTCACTTGATAGTATTCTATGAAGCATGTGATAATATCAAAATTGGTGAAGTGATCGAGGATGCTATTAGACTCTGATTGTTTTCATTCTTCTTGAAAGACAAGGTGAAAAATGGGTATCATTTTTTACAACTAAGGAGTCTTATCACATGCAATGCAATGATAAAAAAAATTCTTGGCCATGTATTTCTCGCCATCTAAGGCTTTGCATTTGATGATCGAGATTGCTATATTTAGGTAATAAGATGGAGAGTCGTTTTGAGAAGCTTGAGAAATGTTCAAGGAATTGTTAAAAAAGTGCCCTCAACATAGTTATCAACAATAGCATCAAATTCAACTATTCTATAAAGGGATTTCTCCACAACAAGAACCATAATTGATGTGGCCACTGATAAAACTCTTATGTCAAAAACCACCAACAATGAAAAAAAAAAAGATCGTTGGAGGTTATGCATTCATTTCTTTATCACCCAAAATTGGAAAATTAACAAATCAAGTGGCTAAGCTCACCACCAATAAGGAGAAATCTATTGAGCGATTGGTGACATTATCTTCTACACCTTATAGAATTAGTAAGTTGGAAATCAATTATGCCCGATATGTCAACTATTAGAACAACTATATGTACAAGAAAAATGTTCGAAATCAATACCATTTGGACTTGAAAAGTCATGAGAATTTATCTTACTCCAATACAAGAAGTATCCAAAATCCACTTTGATTTGGAGGTCTTTCCATGCCACCACCCTATCAAGAGAAGAAGGCTTCCATTGAAGATTTGTTGGCAACATTTATTCAAGAGACAAACAAAAAGTTCAATAAGAATAAGACTAAACTTGAATACATTGAAACTCACTTGTGAAATATAAATGCTTCCATAAAGAATCTTGAACATCAAGTGGGCCAAATTGCCAATGCTATGACTATCCTTCAAAAAGGAAAATTTTTGAGTGATATAGAGGTCAACCTAAGAAAGCATTGTAATGCCATATTTTTTTTTAGTGGTAGAAAATTTGATTACATAACCAAAATTGGTTCTAAAGGAGTTCATCTATCAAGAAGTGGAGAAAGAAGTGTGATGTCACATAGAAGATCAAGTCACCATAAATTGAGAGAAAGTTCCACCATCTTTAAAGAAGCAAAAACTTCCTAAGGAGCTATTTTTCCTACAAAGATTTCCGAAGAAGAAGCTCAAAAAGTAATATGACAAGTTCTTGGCTATTTTTAAGAACTTCATACTAACATCTTATTCTTGGAAGTTTTGTCTTAAACGTTAAATTGAGGCAAAAAGAAATCATCATATGAAAGAGAAAATTTGAAGAGTATAAGACCATATGCCTCATGGAAATATGTAATGCCATTATCTAACAAAAACTTCCACCAAAATTAAAGGACCCTGGAAGTTTTACTATTCCTTACATAATTGGGTAAAAAAAGTTTAAGAACATGTGTGATCTTGAGGCAAGTGTAAATTGAATGCCCTTTGCCCATTGCCAACAACTTGGGATTAAAAGAGAAGCCTTCCATTATACAACTACAGATGGCGAATACGTCTATCGTTTACCCTTGGGGAATAATAGAAGACATCTTGGTGAAAGTTGGTAAGTTTTTCTTTTTAATGGATTTTGTTATCCTTGATATTGAAGAGGACAATCAAGTTTCCCGCATATTTGGAAGACTATTCTTGGCCACCATAGGAACAAATATAGATATGAAAGAAGAAAAATCACATTTTAGCTGAAGGATGAAAAAATGGAATTCGATATGTTTGCTTCTAACCCTAATCCTTCCAAGATGAAAGTTTACAAGGTTGATGTGATGGAGTTCATAAAAAAAAATGTCATAATTTTGTTATGGATAGTAGTAAAAGAAATATCAATGAATTTGGGGCTCCAAAATTTGAGGAAAAAGCAAAAGATGAGTTCAGTCATCCATCAAATGAAAAAAAGATTAAGGATACTAGAAAGAAGAAATGGGTGACAACAAATGATGGAAATGTTAAGAAGCTCAAAGTGCATAAAGAGGAAAGAGATAAAGACTTAAGGATGGAGAAAAGCACATTGTGTTGGATTGATCTTGGCTTATCAAAGCTTTGGAGAAGTCATTGCAACGGTGATGGTGTGGAGCTATATCACCCACCTTAGTGTCGAATAAAAAGGGAGTCATCTAGCTTAAGCCGATAAATTGAGCACTTTTTGAGAAGCATCCTAACATTTTCATTTACTTCTTTTCTTTAGTTTAAAATAGTTAGTTTAATGTAGGTTCTTTTTTGTTTATAGTTGAAATTTTGATATGTTCGTGAGGTGAAGTATGGTACTCATGGAGAAGCAATTTCGAAAAATTCTTTAATCTTGCAATATCTTTTGATAGTTTAGGAGCATTTCACATGAACATTTTCATCACCATTGGAAGGTTTTGGTAAGCCATTTGCGTATTTTTACAAGGTTAAGTTGGGAGTATTAAGGACAAGTGAAAGGAGAAAAAGTTTGAAAATCTTTAAGCTTAGAACATTTTTTGTGTTTATTAGAATCAAGGGATAAAAATGCTTGATTTCAAAATTTGAGGACATAAAGATATTATCACACACAAATAAAGTATCTATTATGTAATTTTACCCTTTTTACATATCTCAGGCCAGCAAAACCCAAAGATCTAAAATATTACTTCATTCGTCTCATATTCTTTACACAATTTATTTTTAGTAATTAATCTATAATTTTTTATTTTTAACATTTTAGTATATAAATAAATAACTTTTGTATAAGAATAATAAATCAAGACACATAATTTTTTAATATATTTTTTTAAATAAATATTAATATAAATAAATTTAAGTCAAACTAAATAAAAATATCAAATGGTACAAAGAAAATGGGACGGAAAGAGTATTATAAAAAAACAGAGTCATATTATGTAATATTACCCTTTTTTTACTTTGGAGGGACTTCGGGCCAACAAAAAATTCAAATGACCCTAACCAAAATTATAAAAAAAAAAAAAAAAAGGGGGGGGGGGGAGGGGGGAAGAAAAGCAACTGTAGCAAAGCAGCTACTGTTCTTATTGTCAGAGAATGAATTTATGGTATTGTTATTGCTGGAATCGAGAAATTTGTTGTTTGGTCGGTGACTATTAGAGTTGTTCTGTTATTCCCTTCAAAATGTGAGGTACGGTAGATTAAAGATGAGATGGCTGGTGGTGGGGGGCCACGGTATTGGCAAATGTCACTTCCATTCCATTTCCTTCCATATATATATATATATATATATATATGTCTGTTGGCCGAAAATGACATAGGGCCCGGGAGCAACGGAAAAGAATGAAGGCTTGGCAGACATATATAACTATATGCTTGTTCACATTAGTGATTAATCCTTCTCTAATTGGCATCTTCTAGCCGTAATCCGATCTCACCAGACTCTTAACTATAACTATACAACAACACAAGCATGGGCTTATAAATTAAGTATTAGCTAAAAATAATCGTATATATTATTAGTACTAGGTTATTATCGACTTTACGTACATTTGCAATATGTATTTTGTTTTCTTCGTGATATCTTTAATTTGGAATCACTGCTCAGGAATTAATGTCAACTATAATTCATGATCAGTATTTCTTAACCAAAACTAATTAACCTATCAAACTTCTGTGTTTTGCCAGAAAAATTTGGGAACACACTGTTGAATTAAGTTCAAAAAAAGGTGAAGGGGAGGTTAGACTTTTTGAAAAAAAGGATGAGGAAATAAAACACCTGGCTTCCTAATAGGGGTCGATTAATAAAGTGAAAAAGTTGATGGCTGTTTGAGTTTGGTCTGATGACTTGTGACTTGTGAGGAGTCAAATATACGTCAGGCTGGCTTCATGTGAGGTTTAATTTTTCTTCGTCTCCCTAATTAATTCTCTCTCTCACTCTTATTAGTCCTAAGTCCTAACACAAACTCAAGTACTCAACTTTTTAATTACCGCTGCCAGGCACGACGGAGCAAAGCCGCAGCTGCAGCTTCGTTCTCTTCTTCTTCCTTAGACTATGCGATCAAAACGACATTAATGTTCAGATTTTAATTAGTTAGTTACCAAACTTCATATCTCTTCTTTCCATTTTTCTATTATATGTTTGTTAGTTTCACATTATTTATTAGTACTATATTCTTCTCCTAGAATAATGCATGCTATAATTACAAACGAATAATATGTACTAGTTTAAGTTGTTATGTGTATCTGTTGATCTGGTTCTGGTATATTGATTTATAGAACCTATAGAATTTATGATTTTAAATGCTGGAAAAGGTTTTAGTTGGCTAATACCTGGTATATATAACTATTAATTGGAACAACTATTTAATTGGAACAATTATTTCCTGCCTACCGGTAATTATTAAACACAAAAATTCAAAGGCTTATGCTCTCTATTTGGTTCGCTCACAGCCAACAATTTCAAACTAGTTCATTCTAAAACTTATTAATTTAAAATTTCGTCTCACATAAATTTTAAAATAATTCATTCTAAAACTCATTAATTAAAAAAACACACAAACAAAACATCTAACTACTTTATTGCTCAATTTAATTACAAACCAACATTACTTAGCTAGGCGATTTATATTCAGTAGTACTAAACAGTGTTGTATTAAACAATTTGAGAATTAAAAAAATATTTCTGAAGTTCAGTCAAAATTATTTTTATCCTCTTTACGTTTCAGAAATCTCTTGGAAACCAACCTACAGTTACTCTGTAAAGTCAATTTTAGAGGTTAAAATCAATGGATTTATTACATTTTGAAGCCCTAGTTTTTAGTTATTGTTTACATTTTTCTCCTTATCATATAAATTGCTTCGTAAATTGTATTTTTAAAATGATATAATATATTTTTACATATAGTTAACTTATTTTTTTTCAATGATTTTTCCTCATTGTACAATTTTTACATAATTTTTATTATCCTCATTTTTTTATTTACCTCTCGTAATTGGTTCTCACTTCTCACTTTCGTTTCCTTTAGAATTTTTTCAACACTTGTTATGGTAACTATTAATTGATTGAAATTAGATTGATTATAAAAATAATATAATTTTTTTGTAAGGTAACCACACTATAAAAGAAATGCGAAAAACTGACAAAAAGGGAAACTAAAATTTCACTCACAACTATTTTGGTCGTAAATCAGTCGCAAGAATGGTGCTTAGAAATTGACTCATTGTCAGTTGATCGCCTTGGCAACCGGGTTTTAGCTGACTAACATTTCAATCACCAAAAAACAAAATACAAATTAAATGGTGACTGATTCATCGGCTTGTTTTTCACATTTATCTTGTAGTAATACAAATTAAATTTGCACGGTCAACAATAATTAAGTTTTTGAATTTGATGTTGATTGGAAAACAAAAGATATCCCTTTAGTTTGTAAGTTTTAATTATAAAAGAATAACTAAATATATGGCTTCTAGTGCTTTTTTAATTTAAATAATTAATAAACATTTTGCTAAGCAAAATATTATTAAAAGTGATTAATTAATAAAAAATTTATAAATTTAAAATTACAAAAAAACAGGTCACTTGTCTTCTATTACTTCAAGTGAGAAGGATTTTAAAGCTTTAATCTTATTTTATAAATGACCCTAATATTTTTGCCCTTTTAGCTTTCGCAAAATTCTAATAAGATAAATGGTAATTGACATGTTACCTTCTATCCAATTAAAGCGCTTGATATTATGGGCATGACATGTTAATTTTGCTGGTCATATATCACTGCATCATAGCCATTAGCATTAATAGTTATCCCAGCAAATTTTTTTTAAAAAAAGGTAAGGATGGAAAGGAAAGAAGAATAATAGACAATTTCAAAAAAAAAAAATGGCATTCTTAATAAAAAAGAATTAAAAAAGTATATGAAAAAATAAGTAAAAAAATTGAAATTAAATAAAAAATGAATGGTAAACAAACAAGGAAAAATAATTAAAAATTTTAATTAAAATATTATATAAACATATATTATGTCATTTGAAAAATGGAATTTTTAAAATAATTTATATGTTAAATAAAAATCTCAAAAATAATAAAATCTAAGACCTCAAACTATAATTAATCTGAGTTTTAACCCCAAAATAGACTTTAGGGATATTCATAGATTTATTGAAACCTCATGGGGTTTTTAAGAAGTCTATGAAACACGAGGAAGATAATCATAATTTTGACTTAACCTCAGTATGTATTTCTTTATTCTCTCTGAAAGATTTTTTTTTTTAGGTACTCCCTAAAAGAATTTATATCAAGAATGACAATATTTGTGAGTGTAAATTTCATTGTTGGCCACTTAACTTATTTTTTCGTCTCATCTGGGTCACGTAACTCCATTTTATTCTAGTAAAATCCCTTAACTCATAAAGCACTCCGCCAAAGCTGACCACCCCTATTGTATCCTGTAACCCGAACAAATCATAAATGCAATGCAATTCTTAAAATCTAGACAATTCACAAATAGAGCACAATTCTTAAAATCTCAAACAACTCACTTATGGGGTACAATTCTTAAAATCTTGAACACAAACTCGACAGATCTCAAAATACCAAAACAATACAATCTATTAACGGTCATCAGAAACATAGCTCTACTCTGTTCTATTCTGTTTTAAAGATCCATTCCTCATGGGATAGAAAACGAATCACCACCATTCGGCGCATCTCCCCATGGCCAGCAAAATCTACTTTGTCTCTGGCCAGCGACGATAGAGGTTTGTGTGGTGGTGGAGGGACATGGCCCAATAACAGAGCATGTGGAGATGAAAAGGCGGATGAGGAGAGAAAATTGGGGGATGAGTTCCGATGCGAAGCTAGAGGAGATTTGCGCCCAAATAAGCAAGATCTGCTTTTGTCTCTGACCGAAATTGCTCAAGATCAACAGTGTCGTCGTGGTTGTGGTCGAAGCAATTGAAGAATGAGTTCAAAGCGGCCCAAGCAGGTTCCACGGCGAGAACGGAAGGGGATTTCACAATGGAGTTCGCGTTCAATCAAGACTCGCTGCCAAGAAAATCAGCCCAAATCAGCAATCAGACCATGAACAAAATGATTTCCCTCATTCATCCCAAAAGATTCTGTTCTTCTTGGCTGCAGATAGAAAGAAGTTAAACAACGGCGATGGAGGTTGCTGCTCGTGCATAAAGATGGCGAAAGAGGCAAAGAGTGAGGGCGGAGATTGGTGCGAAATGACAAAAGAGGCTAGGGAGTGGCGGTGGCGCAGTAGGGGTTGTATAAGTAAAGCGAAGTGGGTGGTTGAAGTTTTACATCTATAGGTTTAGGTGCTTTAAAGGAGGATGAAGAAATTGTAGGGACTAAAGTTGGCATTTTCTACCAATATTCCATTAAAGTGAATAGCCAAAATGATGGAAAAAAACTCAAATAGAATGCATTATATGAATTAAGGGATATCGTTCAAATAAAATGGAGTTATATGACCCCGAATAGGATCAGAAAATAATAAGTCATCACTAGAGAACTCTAAAATAGCAACTAGCTATTTAGTCACCGAACGGTGGCAAATTTACTTTCAAGTGACCTAAAAATGTGGTGGCCAAAATGTTGCCAAAAGCCTGGTTACCAAGGGCTAGTGACTGTTTTTTTCGATAATCAGGGCGTGATCGTTTTCTTGATCGTCAGGATTGACCGTTTTGTTTCAGTTGCTACGAGCGACCGTTTGCTTCAATTGCCATCCCATTTATGTAATTTTAATTTTTATTTATAAACTTCTTTTTCATTTTTTTGAAAGTTCTTCCTCTCTTTAATACCACTACCATTTACAGTTGGATTTTCATTGAAAAATGAAAATGGATGCCCAATAAATAGAAATTTTTTCATTCTTTTCTTTTTCTTTTTCTTTTTCATTCCTTTTTATTTTTATTTTTCTCAAGTTACCTTCATTTATAAGCTTCTTTATGTATTTTATTAGCAATTGGAAAAGGTTTCACAAAAAAAAAAAAAGAAAAAAACGTGCTGCCTTGAACGTTGTAATTAGTTGCGTTGAAGAATATAACCTTGGATGCAGAAGATCCACTTGCCAGAAGGGGACAACCATGATGGAGGTGGTGGAGAAGATGGAGAAAGAAAATCTTAGGTTGCTCGTGGGGAAGGGAGGCAGTAGAGAAAATGGATAAGGTGAATGAGAAAGATGATGAGGAAAATTTAAGAAGATTCATATAGAAATATTGTTATATTTTAGTAGAGAAAGATTGAAGAAGATGATGAGGCAGTAGAGAAAATGGCTAAGGTGAATTGCTAGGAGCGATCATTTTATTTCAGTTGCCATGAGCAACCATCCTGACAACCGTTTTAGCTACCGTTTTATAATAATATAAAAACAACAACCATTTAACCACCAAATAAGTAGGATCGCGCAAACAGTCATTAAAACAATCATTAGAAGTGACTGTCAAAGTGACTAAATTGGTGACCATTTAAAAATGGTGGTCAGACGGTCATCCAAAAGTAAGTCCTTCTTTTAGACGGCCATTCGAGTGACCGTTTCTTGGATCATTATTAGGATGGTTGCTTCCGCCCGTCGCTTCACCTTAAATCTGTTGTAATGAGTTAAGGGATTTACGGTAAAGTTTACCCCTAGTGCATGTTAAGATAGTTGCTTCCGCCTATCGCTCTTTTTAGTGCATATGGGAAGGCTAAACAGCAATAGTGATTACTGAGCTAAAACTAACATCCTCATGTACTAAGTTCAAGGCTTTTATCCCTGAAAATAATTGTTTGAATTTTTTTATCTTTCTTATTAGCGCCCCCTTTTCTTTTTTGGTAGTCCCCCCCTTTCCTTTTTAATATGCAAATAGCATCCATTAATAAATATGTTCACAAGAATGTGAGTTAAATAGGGGAATTCAGAGTAGCGGAGTACATTAAAATTCTTCATGTTTCTTCGCTTCGTTCACTTTTCTTGAAGACTCTCACGTGTGAAAAGTGAAGGAAAGAAAAATCCAAATAAAGTGTTAATTCTGGAGTAATATTATGTAAAACTAACGCTGCATTGGTTTTGGCTTGATTAAAAATTTTCTTTGTTAAATAGAAAAGATTGACTATATATTTCGGCGACCAGAGTGGAAAGAAACAGGATTAATTAATTCTGTCCTAAACTAAACACTTTGTTGTGTTGTTTTTTTGTTTCATTTTCTTCGACATCTCAAACAGAGATTATTCACCAGCAACCAAGTTCTTGTGATACACTTTATCTGCTGCTGGATGCCCCTTGGAATACGAAAACCTTTTCCCGCGGGTCGGGTTCCACTGTCCACCAATCAACACACGGACCAGAGCAAACCCGCTCCAACCTTAAAAAATTCAGTCATGTTTCACGTGTATTGGTATTAGACTTCACAATGAGAGTGTTAATCCATCCAAGTTTTTAAAAAATATGTACATCTTTTCATTTGAAGTTTCAACATTTAAACAAAAAGTTTTCTGTTTAAAATTATTAGTTACGAACTACCATTTAGAATTTTGTGAAAAGAAATTCTTAATGTGGAAAAGTGATCACATCTAGCTAGCCAGAGTTGATCAACTAAAGCTGAACATTCTCATCTCAACACAAAAAATGTTTTCCAGAACTGGTTGTTTCACAGGGAGTTCATTTCATGACTTGGTACTACTCAAGCAATGTTGGGAAACATGGTCAACATCATAACCCTAGCTACTTGAAAAGAACCAAGCAGATCTGATCTCAAGTAAGTTGCTTATTGTTAGAAAACCTGGGAACCAAGAAAGGTTGACAAGCAAGTTTGGTTTTTTTTCCAAACAAGCATCCGATACACCTATTTCAAGGACGGGAATAAAACAGCAACAACCACACGAAACGTGAAATGTTTCACACGATCTGATGGCAACCTCATATCATATCACTTTAAACACTCACCAAACCAACACGATCGAGCGATGGCTAGTAAATTAAGACTGTCCCCGCCCACCATTAATCCCTGCAATTGAATGTGGTGCGGCCACCTTTGTCGGCAAAAAGCTTATCTCGGGCTTGTTTGGGGGGACAAATACCAAGACCCCTCCCCTCATAATTATTTACTTCTACGTACCCTAATTATTCTCTTTCCCCTCCCCAAAATTAAATGCTAGTATATTTTTTTTGTACTCTTTTTCAAATTAGGCCGAAGAGGGGGGACACTGGGTTAAGATTTGGGTAATTATAGTGTCCCTATGGTGCCTAAAAGGCAGGATGTTATTTTCTAACTATACTTTCTATGATGAGAGGTAGCTGTGTTTAGGATGGCTCTCTTTTCCTTTGTTGGCCACATCCAATGTTTTCCATTAATTTCGTGCTATATATTCTAGGTAGTGGCGCCATTAGTTTGGGCTTTAGGGAGAAAATTATACATGTTCTTGGCAGCTAGCGACTGCATGGGAAATTGTGACATTTGTGTACCCTAGCTACTATATACATACTAATAGTAGTCAACCTTAACATTTTTTTCTCTTTTGTTAACAAAAACGTTTGTCAGCTTACCCGTATTTTTCAGACATACAACAGTTCGTTGTGGACTGGGTAAACGAGGCAGCTTAAGCTGACATATAGGTTAAAACTCTATGCAAAATTTATACATACATATGTATGTATGTATATTTCATCCTGTTGTTTTAAATGGGGATAAAGACACACATGAAACCTGAAAAATAAATTGAAATTGAATTTGAGGATTGATACATCTTAATTTTAGTTAGATCTTAATTAAGCCACAATTCTCTTATAATAATATGGCACTACTCTCCATTAATGAATAGTTTGATCAATCGGATGAAAAAGAAGGGAAATATTATTACGTTTCTATGAAAAAACATTGATCGATAATTTGGTCAATTAAGTGAGCCTCTTCCTCCTCGTGAGGGCATTTAATTAGTGAATTTTTTTTTCTAACGTTTATATCCAAGAAAACTTGAGGAAAAAGTCGCAATTAATATTAGAAATAAATTTTCTCGCACTTTTGCCAACAGACCCCTGTATGAGTGCACAAGTCCAATAACTAATCTTTGGTTATCGATAACAGTGCCTTAAACTTCAAACATGTGTTTCTTCATTAGTTGAAACTTGTGTTTAGTTTTATCCGCAATAGTAATACCACACTGTCATAGGATCCAATTAACCTAAAAAGCAATCGAAGCCCAATAAGGGTACTAGAGACAGAAGAAAAAAGGGCCCAAGTAGGCCCCATGTGTAACCAACCTCATCAATTGGGAATTACGCTCAACCCTAAACGTGTCCTCATAAGGATAACTCGTTGCATTTTCTAGAAAAATGGTATGGCACTACCTCAAGCCCCTCCAGTTCTTGAATTTGTGCGAACTTGCCCCAACAAATAGGGGTGCTCACGGTACGATTTTAAGTAGTGAAGGATCAAACTCGCAACCGCACCACATAGTAAATAATTTTATAATTTGAAAACTATAACCACACTACTTTGTATATAAATTTAAAAAAAAAACCACATTGCTTAAATGCAGTTTTTCATGTCACAAATCCATCATATTAAATCTAAATAAATTAATACAAATACATAACATAAACAACAAAGAAAAAAAATAATTTAATTTATAAACCAGCACACATGAGAAATAAAAATCTCAAATAAGTTAAATTTATTATCCTAAATGCCTACATACATAATAAAGTTTGAAAAGCCTTATCTGTTTTCCAATGTTTCCATCACAAATACATAAAAAAAAAATTATTGTCTACTTTTTAATGTTTTCATCATAAACACACATAAGAAACTTATTGTCTACTTTCTATTACCAACATATATTAATAAGAAACTCTTTGCTTTCATCACTTGCATGTCTTCATCTACCTTACTTTACTTTAGGAATTAGGAAGTTAGTAATGCACATTAGGACAACGAAGAAAACATAGTAATATTTTATTGGGCTTCTCCTATCGGGCACCTTGGACTTCCTTAATCTCAGGCTTAGGAAATTAGTTTGAAATGATAACAAAGAGAACAAAGAAGATTATATTGGATTAGATATCTCTTATCGAGTTGATGCGGTTTTTTATTGATTATGACATTTAAAACCGCAATCGTACCATATAGTATTCAACTTTAAAATATTAAAATTTGGACCATAACCAAAACCACATAAAACCACATGTCATTCAATTTTGTGCGGATCAATTTATATAGCTTTACATGTTGATCGGGTTTGGTACACGCTCCTACGAACAAGAGTAGTGCCTAGGAATTCAAAGACCCAAGTATGTTGTTTGAAATGTAATTTTTTTGTTTTAATTATGCAATTCTATAACATCCTGCTAATTGTGAACACGACTCAGTGATCAATAGCAAAAACAAATTACCCTGATTGAGTTCGAAATGATTTTCACATTAAACATATGATGTTAACCGGTCCAGCTGCCATATAATTAATAGATAGGTCATTGGAAACCAGCCTTGCAAATTAGACTACTTAAATTGGAACTTTTATGGCTAGCAGCCCATTTCAACCAAGTCCAATTCGCTGTCGAAATTGAAAACAGAAATGTAGCCTCACAGGAAGTCCTTCTCATCCCAAACACAAGGTTCCCACCAAAGGAGACACTTCCCATCTTCTCAACTCCCTTGTTTATTATTCTTAATTCCTCTACACATAAATTATTCAAGGCCCATCAGTTTCCCTCCTTATTAATTCATACAGGAGGACTGAAGACGAGATATTGCAACTCCATCTCCATCCAACTACATAATATTATAATATCGAAAGTGTTAATTTTTTTTTTCTCAACCTCATTTTTGTGGGGAGATATTTGTGTGTTGAATTAATTGAAGCTGTAACAACCCTATTGAGAATGAGTTTTTTTTTTGGAATTTGTTTCGTTTTTAGGAAATACAGTGTTAGCTTTTGATCTTTTTGTTTGAGATATAAGGTTCAGCCTATTCTTTGATGCGGCAAGTTCTATGTATTTCTTCCGTTTTTTTTTTTCTTTTCGCCTTTTTTCTTAAAAAAAAAACTAGGACATCAAGTAATTAATGAGCTAAATGGCAGGAAAAAATCAGAAAATTAATTAGAGTAGAGCAGAATCCTATCAAATACTTGTGTATGGTACTAGACAAATACAATGGAATTATTAGACAACATGAGAGTGAAAATGATGAGGATTCCAGAAGTGGTCTTTCGTGGCTTGTATGCTTCTATTAATTGGTGAAACAAATCAAAATAGTGCCCAACTTTGTTTCTTTCCTGCACAACAACCGCTGCTGAACCATCCAAGTTTTGTCTTGCCAAAGGCGTAGCTACTAGCTAGTCGTCTCTTCCCACCATTTGTTGTGTTCCCATGTATTTTGTTTTTTTGTTTTTAACTTTTTTTTTTGTTCATTTGTCTATAATGTTAGCAATTACTATTAAAAAATGGAAAAAAAAAAATCATCTTAGTGTTGACCTTTTATCTTCAATCATGACTCAAAAGAAGCTATTATTCTTACTGCAACGTTATGTAATAAACAAATTGTTGGCCAAGAAAAGTTGTGAACAGGAGAGACGGGGGCATTTGGGAAGGGCCAAGGAATACTGTGTTGGGAGCTTCGCGCTTTAGCACCAACTTGCGTTGGTCCCAGAATGCTTCCATCTTGATTGGGACTTGTCCACCGCTTGCTGGGTTACAAACCTAATTCACAAATTTGACAAAATCAAAAGGAAGAAAAATCTGATAACTTTTGTGGAAATTTCTGGATCTTTAACTCGAAGAGATGGGACATGTCTCCAGACTGTTTTCTGTTTCTTTTCTTTTCTTCTTCTTCTATCTTTTATTTATTTATTTTTAAACTAGCGAGATCCCATTATTTTATTTGCGGATATTTTTGACATGGTCTAGACTCTAGATTGTTATGTTGAGCTCACCAAAAGACAGAGACAGGGAGAACAAAATCGGAACACAGCAGCATATGCTTGGTACTCCGACCAATAATTTAAGCAGTTGGGGCATGTAATATGAGAATCTCTACTTTTTTCTGCACCCTTCAATCTCCAACTCTAATCGAAGGGTCAAAACCTACTGAGACACAATTATATGATTTCCATATAATAAAAACTCATGACCTTTGAAATAGTATTTTTCAATATTTTTAAAATGATTTTTCAATCCCATTTGAAGAAAGTAAAGACGATATTAGGATGTCAGACCAGTTACCGAAACCAAATCTCACTCGTCCATCCAATTTCTAATTTCTTGAATGCAATCGAGTTCTAATTTCATTATTCAAGGACAAAATTTTTGTTTTCTCAGAAAAACGTGGATTTTTTGTGATCTATTGTTGGGTTCTGGGCTTTTTTGGGCCAAGTGGATCTCAATTTTCGGCTGGTCCTCTTATTTGAGCACCGAGATCGAAAGCCTGAAATACTTGGTTACTCTGGGCTGCGCTTTTCCCTATTTGACATATGGGCCTCCCAGAACTCGTATCCACGAAACCCTATGGGCCTTCTACTAAAGTAGATTGGTGTAATCAGATGCGAGCTAATTTTGCTTTTATCTTAGTAATGAAATTATACTGAATAAAGTAAGAGAATTTGATATGTAGTAAAAAGGAAACATAAATGAGCTTTCTGGGGAGCAAGGTAGTATCAGAAATTTGAAAAATTCTATTTTTTTAGTACTCACAATCTACTAAAATTACAAGGGTTTTTCAAAGAGGGATAAGGGGAAGTGAGACCCGAATCTAGATGATTGGTGTGAGAGTCTCCCTTCACTAACTAAGATAAGAAGGTGGGACAGAAAAACGCTACTTTAACCATTATGATTATACTGTCCATATATAACATATTGACATATCTCACATGGTCCTATCCCCCTTATTTTTTTTAATCTGTTTTCTTTTCTAGAAGAAAAAAAAAAGGCTTTTACTCTTTACGAACCTGAGTGATTCTGTTAATGTAAAACTTCTGATGTGTGGCAACGTCGAGTTTTCGGGAGTCGTCACCAATCAGTTTACCTAGGTCGATTGGATACCTTAAAATTGGTCTGCGAGAGTTCGGGGATCGGGAGTACGGTTACGCTAAAATAACTTTGTTATAGCGCCCAAAATTGGCATCTTAATTGATTTTAATTTTGTTTTGCTTTGCTTTTAAATAATTTTCAGTTAATTTTTTAAAATTAGAAATTTTAACTGAATTATTTAGTCGGATGTGGATTTTTGGTAATTAATTTGGATAAAATTTTATACTTCCGAACCATGGACTCTGCCGAGTTACCCGGACACGAAAGATTTAATTCCGAACCATGAACTCTGCCGAGTCACCTGGACACGGAATTTGACAAAATTTTAATCCATATCGTAAATATGGATTTTTGTCTTTATATTTATTTAATTTTTTACTCAATTAATTTAAAAAAAGACACTTTCCAAACCATAGATCCTGCCGGATCATCCGGATATGGAAATTATTTTAATTTATAGTTAATTATTTTTTTATGAAATTAATTGTTAGTTTAATTACTAATTTATAAGTTTTTATTTATGAAATTTTAGATTTTTGTCAATAATTTTTAATGTTAACCTAAAAATTTTGTTTTGTTTATTTTTTTATATTTTTACTTTTATTTTACTTTCTTTCTTTCTTTCTTTTCTTTCTTTTAGTTTTCTTTTTATTTTCTTGTTTAATGAAAGATATTTATTATTTATTTAAGGAACCAAAATAATTTCTTATTTATCTAACATCAAGATTCTTTATTAAAAGAACAAAGAGTTATATGACTAAAAAATACTTTTACTTTTTACTTCTTTCTTTTTTTTTATTTATTTATTTTTTATAAAAAAGTAATTATTTAGTTATTTAATACCAGGATTTTATTTATTTACCAAAGAAAACAAAAGAGTTAAAAATAAAATCTTGATATTCATGTATTTGATTGATTTTTTTTTGTTTGATAAAAGATAAACCAAAAATTAATTATCCAATAAAATAATAAAGAAAATATTTATATAAAAAGTCTTGATATTTATATTTCATTTTTTTATAAGAGATTAACAAAAAATGATTATTTAATAAAGAAATCAAGGATTTATATGTATATTTTAAAAATAGAGAAAAGTCATAATATTTATATATTTTATTTTTTGATAAAAGATTAACCAAGAGTAATTTTTATAAAGAAACTAAAAACTTATATGTATATCTTTAAATAAAAGTAAAGTTTTATTTCTGGATAAAAATTAACCAAAAAGTTATTATTTAATTAAGATTTTTTTTTGTATATTTAATAAAGAAACCACAAATTTATATATTAAAAGAAATAAATAAAATGCAAAGTTTTAATTTTTCATATACTTCTTTTATTAAAGAAAGATTTTGTTTTTCATTTTTTATTATTTATTATTTTACTAGATTAAAGTAATTATAAAATTAATTTTTATTTTAAAAATATTTTTATTCTCCAAACCATTGGATCCTGGCGGATCACTTGGACATGGAATTTAATTTTTATTAAATTTTTATTTTAATTAATTAATTAATTATTAATTTTAATCATAATTTTATTATTATTTTAAAGATATGTTTAAAAAATTGTTTTGTATATTTTTTGTTTATTAATTAATTATGTTTGTTTATTAATTTTTAACAAAAAGGAAGAAAAAGTTAACTTTATGTTATCTTTAAAGAAATAATAAAAACATATGTTCCAAAATAATAAAAGATAATTGGCTTTTAAAAATGATTTTTTTTATTAGCCTCGATAATTATTCACATAAAATTCCTTTTTATTTTTTATTTTTTATTATTTTTTTATGACAGTTAAAATAAATTTAACCACCAAAAAGACAATTAATAATAATAAAGTGGGGCTTTTTGGCCATCCACTTTATTAACACAATAATAATAAAAGTTAGCAAAGTTAGTAAAGTTAATTGTTAATAACAATAAAAATAAAAGTTAGTAATGTTAGTTGAGTTAATTATAACAACAATAATAATAAAAGTTAGTGAAGTTAGTTATGTTAGTAGTTAATAATAATAATAACAATAACAATAAAAGTTAGTTATGTTAGCAATTAATAATAATAATAATAACAATAAAAGTTAGTATGGTTAGTAAGTTAGTGAGTTAATAATAATAATAATAATAAAGGTTAGTAATAACAACAATAAATAATGGATAAATAAATAAATATAAACAAAAAGTTAATAAAGTTTTCTGCAAAAGGATAAAAAAAAAAAGTTAGTAACCAAAGTGAAAGAACATGAAAAGATTAAGGATTAAAGCAAGGTTTTACCCTAACAATTAAAATTTTGAATTTTCTGAAACCGGAAACAGAGAAACGACGCGAGGGGCGAAGAGGGAGCACGGCGACGACAGAGCTGGGCAGGCGGAGGCGGCGAGGGCGCTGGGCGGAGGGCGACGGCGGCGTGGAGACGACGGCGGTGGAGGAAGAAGAAAGGGGCGGCGACGTCGGAGCGGAAGGAGACTCGCGGTCGGCGGCGTACCGACGTGGGGACGGCGCGACGGCAGCGTGGGGGCGACGGCGTCGTGGAGGCAACGGCGGCAGGCCAGACGGCGACGAGATGGGGCGGTGGCAGTGAAGAAGAGAGAGAGAGAGAAAACGGAAATATTGGGGACGGGGCTTAAAACGTGAAAACAGAAACGTTTTGGTCTTCTAGGAAGAGGAAAGAGAGTCCAGGGAATAAGGCTGTAATTTTCTTTTTTTTTTTTTAAACGGAGCTCTAAGCTTGATTTCTATTTTTTTCTGTGCCTTCTTCACAGATTTTGGACCCCTATTTATAGGGGAAGGGGTGCTGGACTGTTCAAAATTAAAAATTAATTAAATTCAAACTTATCTCTTAATTTGGGAAAATGACAGTTTCAGTCCTTTACGTCTCTCAGACTCTGGATAAGCTTCAGAAGCTTCTGATTTTGACAATTTTGTCGTTTTCTGTTAATTTGGGCCAGAAACGTTAGTCTGGCCCAAAATTGACGCGAAAAATTACCAAATGCTCCTGAAACTTTCAGAATTTGTCAATTTTTCTCAAAACTTCTCAATTTTGTCATTTTTACCCCAAACTTTTTAATTTTGTCTTTTTTTATGGAGTTTTCCTTTTTATTACATACATACATTTATACACATATATCATTTTTAATTAAATCCTCACAAAACAAAAAAATGTATTTTAAACTAATTAAAAAATTTTAGTAATAATAATAACAATATTAATAATAATAATTTTTTTTTAATTAATTTTTTTTATAATTTTTTTAAAATTATTTTAATGGCCGGACGAAATTGGGTGTCAACATGATGAACGAGGTATTTTCAGTTCATATGATGAATGAGGCAATAAAAATGATCCAAACTGATTTCAAATGTAAAAAACTAACAAAAAATCACAATGCTTCGCCAGAATCAATGCTTTGTATCAGGGTGTTCAATCCAGCCTAATATTATCATTGTCCATGAATTTCATTCACGCTTTTCATCATACGAGTGTTACAACAAATTCTTATTAATACAAACCAGTGTTGAAATTAGGTTTATGAAAAGCATATGAAAAACTCTAGTAATCCTTTTATGGAAAAGGTGCTCCAACCTATGCATTTTCTAGACCCATGGATTTATTATATATCCAAAATGTTTATATGATTTTGTATTCTATTCTCAAGAATAGCAGCTTTACGGAATAGTTTCCCTCATCTGCATGCATTCGGCAGTAGAGGTGTAAACCAATAAAGCGTTTAGTGTAAATAAATTTTAATTAATTAATTAATTAAATGAACATAAATGAACTTTTGCTGAACGGTTCACTGTAAATAAATGAACATGAACATGTTTTTCTATTTAATTAGTTAAATGAATGAACACAAACAATGTCTCATCGTTCATTTATGCTTATGAACCATTTGATCATTGTTCGTTTATATTTATTTATTTATTTGTTAATTTATGTCTATTTGTTTGTTTAATTATATATTAACTATACATTTTTTATTATATATATTACATATTTTTATTAGTGTGCACATATTCCACACACACATGATTATGCTCTAATCTACCCCAGATTGATTTATTGTCTTTATTTCCTCAGACATAATCAGTCCTCACAACGTAAATATGCTTCAACACCAAGCTGAGCCTCATAGTTGTAACTTATAATCTCTCTCACCAACACCTATTACCTTATCAGTCATTGTTAAACTCTCTCTACTTCAGATTTGTGGTAGCTAACAACTTTAATTGTTTGTGTTTATTTATTAATAAACAAATGAATATGAACAGAAAAGTTGCATTCTTTTATTGTTCGTGTTCGTTAAAAATTAAACGAACGAACACAAACATGGTTTGTTCGTGTTCATTCAATTTGTTTACAACCTTATTCGGTTGGGAGACCTTTTATTTTCCCATATATTTATTCTTTTGTACAGAAGCCTTCTCAAGTCATACAACTTTTTGCGAATGGTTGGTATTCTCCATAAGGGTGTTTTTGGTGTAATTTTATGTGGTTTTTACCTAAATTTGCAACGATATCACATAGTAATGATTTTACAATTTAAAAATCATAACAATACTGCTTTGTATAAAAATAAAAAAAAATTATTTTTCACATCACAAATTCATCATACTAAAGCCAAATAGATTATTACAAGAACATAAGATAAACCTAATTGCAACAATAAAGATGAAAATACAACCAAATCCATAAACCAACACATAAAAAACAAACCTATAAACAAATTTAGTTAAATTTATCATTCTAAATCTACACCCAGTTCGTTTTAACTTAAGTTAATTGACTTCAAAATGACTTATTTTTATTCTTACGTCTTTTTTACCCATAACTAATTTTAATTAAAAGCCAATATTTTGTAGTTGCAATAATCCATTGAAAATACAATTTTTGTAATCTTACTAAATTTTTTTACTTTAAGACATTAAAAAATAAAAGTTAATAAAAATTTAATAACATCATGAAAATTTACTTTTAAATGGATTATTGCATCTACATAATATTGACTTTCAAATGAAATTAGTTTCAAGCAAAAAAGATATAAAAGTAAAAATAAGTTAGTTGACTTAAATTAAAACAAATTAGCCCAAATAAGCCATAAAATTAGCAAATAACATAATTCTAGCTACAAAAAAAAAATAAAACAAATCATTAAAGGAACAAGAGACAGTCATGTGGTAGCATGAGTCTTGAAAGGAGTTTGGAAGGAATTACTGCTTATCCCCAAGAAAAACAAAAATTTTGAATCACAACATAAACTGCAGCAACTTAATGTTGGAACTTGAAAAGTCAAAAATGAAAAATGAAAACTAAACAATACCAATATATCATATATGAATGAGCTGGGAAAAAATAAATAAATAAACGCATCTTTACTCTTTATATGTATTTTCATTGCCAGTCATCACAAAGGATAGAGCCAATTTCATCATTACACTTTTTTCAACTCAATCGCACTCTGAGTTTCAGTCTCTCCATCTTACTTTGTGTCTCGTGTCTCCGTCTTGCCTTATTTTTAGTTTAAAAAACTAGAAATGATTAAGCTAAAGCACGGCAACAAATGAAAAAGTGAGTGAATTATAATGGATTGTGCCTCTCCTATTGGGATGAGTTAGGATTATAAAGATATCAATTAATTATATGGCTAAACTTATGGGTTTAAAGTGAGATTAAGTTATGTGGGGACTTAAGGATTTAGAAAGATTGGACTTCATACTGGTGTGGTTTTTACTGGTTACGAAATTAAAAAAATGTAGTATTACAGTATATTATTTGGTTTTAAAATTCTTACACTCAGACCATAACTAAAATTACATAAAATTGTATACCATTTGGTTTGATGTGAATTGGCTGATTTAGTTTTGTAGGTTAAGTACTTTCAATGAAACACCAATACTTCTCCATAGGCTTAGAGCTAGCAGCAATAGCCCTCAAATCAATAAATATTGGGTTGTTAACATACAATTAAATAGAAAAATCTCCAAAATAGATAATAAACTTTATTAGACAAATATACCAACACTTGATTGGACTAACAAACTGTCAAAGTACAAAACATAAATGGTGACTCAAATAGACCAAAAAAATGAAATAACATAATTACTTGATCTATTATTATGAAACTCCTTAACCTTATGTACCTCGCGGCTTTTCACATATCTCTTGATCTACTGACACTAAAATACATTACCCAGATCTATTTGTTGTAAAGTATCGGCCGAGATGATATTTCTACTAATAATAATAAAAGAGTTTTATGGAGGATGAGGAGCAGGAAGAAGAAACAAAAAAAAAAATGAGGGTGATTGATTTGGTGGAATAATGAAAGTAAATCAACCGTTATGCTTGAATTAGTATCCAAACTTGCTAGAGGCACAAAAAAGATAAGTCGAAGATAATGCAAAGAATTTAGAGAAGTGACTCAATGCTGAAATTTACCAACGTCCTTACCTATATTTTTATGTATGCTCCCTTAAAAAGTATAGATGTATATTTATAAATTGTTATTTAATAAAACAAACCTAAAATATTTGTTGCCTACTTTTGATTTTTTTTGAAATATTACAATATGTACAACATACATAAATTAACCATGTTTATTTAATATTACTTTTTACCCAAGGTTGTCAAGATTGGGATCCTACCTATGATAATTTTTTACTGTGCAAAATCGGGACTATAAGATCATATCGTAAATCATAACATCCTACCAAAAGCTTAAAATTTTTTATCTAAGTAATATAATTTATGTAAAAATATCAATTATATTAGAAACTCAAGTAAAATTTAAGTGTCATAGCAATTGTACAACATAATTATTGATATAGTACAAGTAAAATTTAAACTTTAATAGAATATACATCAACATAATCAATAAAATAATCAACACACATTTGAAAGAAATTATTCATGAACAAACACATCATTGAAAAATAAAAAAAAAAGTAGAATGCACATAATTTAAATATTCAATAATTGACTTCCAAAAAATTTAAAATGTATAATGATATTTTTACTGTAAATAAATAATTTAAAATTGTTAATTTTTTCTTCCTGAATGAAATAAATACAGTTTACAGAGAGAAAAAATTGGTAATTTGAAAATATTATTATATATATTAAATTTACAGTAAGAAAGTTATAAAAAAATTAAAATTATTCTTTGAAAAGTTATTATTAGATAGTTACCTTAAGTTAACAAATTTCATCTAATTAAGGACCATAATGAAATGTTTTTAATGGATTTAGAACCAAAATAGGATATTTTTAATAGGTTTAGGATCTAAACAGAACATTTAATAGACTAGAGATAAAATAAAAATAAAAATTAAATGTTAGAAATCATCCATGCAATTTATCCCCAACAAAAATAAGTACCTGGGTAGGATTGATTGGATTTTTCGATCCTACAATCCTATGATCCTAGTTACAATCATACCACAATCATACAATGCCTTTATTTCTACAATATTTTGACAAAATTTTCTATATTCCTTTAATCAGGATCACAATTTTAACAACCTTATTTTTACCTATAGCATACTTATAACAATGAATGCATCAATATTTACAAGCTTTACATAATAGAAAAAATATATTTAAAAGAATACATAAAATTATAGAAGAAGTGCCAAATAATTTGAGACGACAAAAATAACATTATATATGGAATAAGGTGTTATTTCAAATAAAAATAAGTTAATTGCAAAGAGTCGGAGTGTAAGTAGATTAGAATGTAATTAGGTAAACTCATATCGAATAAAGATGAGTTGAGCAATAGTAGCCTTAGATTTAGGGAATTGGAGGAGAGAGCGAGTAGGGTTCCTTGACATCTCTAAAATACAAGGATTTATCATTCTCACGAGGTTTAAATCATGAATCCTAAGCCCTAAATCCTAAAAAGGCATCATCACCTCCTTATTAGGGTTTGCAATAGAGGACAAATCTCAGGCAATAAGCTCAGGTTCAAGTGGTGCCGCATTCCCCATAAGAGCCAGGCAATTTAGAAGTGCTCAAATACAACTTGGGCCCTCCAAATTTATGCGGTAGACATTGTACCCTCAAACTTTCCTGCAATATATTCTTTTACATTGCACTTATAACTATTTTGATTGTTGGAAAAAAAAAATCCTAAAAAGCTTATAATATTTTTGTAGGGAATTACAAAAAATATTATATAGTTTGACTCAACTTACACTTATTTCCTGTATCTTTGAAACCCTATACTTTACCCCTATCTCTTTCTCATTGTACGACTACAACATCTGAAACCCTAAGGTAAATTCTCTGGTAACAATGTTTGAATAGTTTCCAAGATGTTTGGTGGTTATGATGAAAGCTAGCATGTAAGGGTGCCCCATCAAATTTTTGGGTAAGAACTCAACTGTTTTCACATTGTGTGTAAGACAATTTTGTGTGTAACACACAAAATAAGCATCAGAATTAATGCTGACAGTCATTTACTTTTAGTAAGAATTCAATTGTGTTCACCAGCCCAGCTCAGCTGGAGGGGAAGACGTTGGCCAAACGATGGTCTAGGATCAAACATCTCCATTTACAAGGCATGCTTTAAGAGTTTTGCTAGATGTTATTTTAACACACTTCAGATTTCGTGAAACAGGCAAACTAACTCTGAACTTTTTGCACCCTTCCTTGTTCTTGCTTTTGAGTACCAAAAGGAGGGGGAAAAAAACAAATCAGATAGTAATACAAAAAAAAAAAAAAAGAATGCTTCTTTTGGTTATAGGCGTAAGACACCACTAGTTCCAAGCTTTTAATTATTGTTACAAATTGGTCCTTAACCTCCATTTTATTACATATTAATCCTAACACCTAGTTCGGTAGAAGTTAATCCGCCTAAATGAACACACTTTTTATCTTGTGCTTGTCCCGATTTGAACTTAATTACTATTTACGACTAAAGTTGTGGCTATTTATAGTCTTCATCGGTCAACTATTTTCACTCCTCCTCTCAAAACTAACTTTTCAGAACAAGGTTACATGCTGCTTCCGAGAAAAACAGCTCGCCCCCTTTGCGATGCCTTGCGCAACCTCATCCCCCCTGCTGCGAGTCACGCGCCTGTGAATGGTAAATGGGCATTTATTGCTCATTTATACGGAAAGCCCGCTTAGCTTCCATTATTTCTCTCAACTTTTGGCCCTATGTAACTCTCATTTATTGTTGCCTTTCAGGTAATTTCTTCCTCCACAACATGTGGCCGTTCTAGCTGCACGGGTGGTGGGATGGTCACCCAAAGGTCGGGTAGGGCTGGATTTGGTTAGCCCTACAGATCGTGATAGTGGAGGTGAGCGGCAAGGCAAGGGGAACAGAACGTATTCGAAACAAGATAGAGAGGAAGAACAAATCTTGCCACAAGAAAAGCAAACGAGACGAAACACTGTAACGGGGGCTACATCCGTGGAGACAGCCAAGTGGGTTGACGCTGAATCGATGGTGAATTTGTGATGGCGGCCGGGTAGAAATCGTAATATTTGGCGATTTGAAGGGCATTTTAATGGAGTCGCACGTGGCACGCATCTGAACCGCGTATTCAACTGGAATCTAATGAAATAATGCTTTAAACGATTAGATTGGTTTCAGATGAACAAGTTTTGGAGTAGTGTTCCTAACCCTATAAAAGTTTGAGTTAGATATAAAAACCTGATTTGGGAAAGATTGATAATTTAAATGATTCATAACTTTAAAAAAGTTATGGTGCAAAGTAAATTTATTGAAAGACAATTAACAAACAAGTTGAGTTGAAATTTTAAAAGTTGATTTTAGATGATTGCCTTAGGGTTATCAAATTCAAACTTATTGATAATCGTTATCCAAAAATTACAAGATGTATTGTTATAATTTTTAATAGTTAAGGGATCATTTAAACTAATTTTTTCTTTATAAATCGAGTTTCTATATCAACTTAATCTTGTCTAAAGTTAGAAACTAATATCTAATGCATTATAAAAAATTGAGACTAATATACAATAAAATAGAGGTTGAAGTTCAATATGTAACAATTAATGTTGCATTTTGCCCTTTTAATTATGTATTAATCTCTTTAGGAGGTTTAATATAATCTTAGTCCATAATAACTATACTATTCAGTTATAACACGCTTGTCTCCCCAGCATAATTTTAAAAGTTTGAAGGGCCAATGGGTAATTTTATAAAAGTAGCCATTTTTAGATTTTAGGGTTAAATTGGTTGGAATTCATAAAAAGCATAAAGAATATGTTTTTGTATATAGTAATTATTTGTATTAAATATATACCATTAAGACCTTACGACTTTAAAAATCTAGAAAGTAATGCTGAAACTGTTTTTTTCCATGAAAAACTAAATATTTTTGTTAATTGTTCCTTTTCCTTGTTGGCTAACCAAAATTAATTTTCATAAAAATTACTAAACAACTTTCTTAAAACATATTTATTTTTGAATGATTATTAGGTACAAATGACACTATATAATTGTTCTCAGGAACTACAACTATTCGCCTTTCGCTTTGGATATTTGTTTTTCTAAGATAACGATTTGATAAATTCTTTGTAAATAATCGGACTATCTAGTTCGATAAATAGATCACCAAGAGTTTTATTTCGAAATCAATTTGATTAAAGTTTAAGTACAGTATGCAGATGAACATCAAGGTATGTTGAAGTTTATAGCTCTTGTTTATTTTGTGTTTGTGTTTTTAATAACTTAAAGCATTTCCATGTGTAATCTTTTCCTAGGTCGACCATCGGACTTAAAGCCTCTCCCATGTAAAAACTTTTCCAGGGTCGGCCATCGGTGGCGGCGGAAAATAAGGCAAAACATGTGTCGTGCGTGTTTGTTTGCATGTGTATACAATAAGACAAACGCGGCTCACTTTTGCAACAGCTACCATCTATTGCACATTCTCACAGGGAAGGTGTTAAATATTGTTACCATGAGATATATTATATTATAAATTTTTAAAGTGTAACGCATCATATACTATTATTATTTTTATAAAAATAAAATATTAAAATATTATTTTAAGATGATATAAATTTAATATTTTTTTATATATGTTTTATATGTATTCTAATTTTTGTCATCATAATTTGTTAAATATAAATAACATATATATGATAAAAAATATTTTTTAATACAAAAAAAATAAAAAATATTTTATATAGAGCAAAAGAAATAATACTAAAAAATATAATACATTTTTTAATACGACAATGAGTTCGTAAGTGACTCCAAGTAACTATTAAATTCTTATGTTAACTAAGAAAAGTAAACAAAAGAATAAAAATAAATCTTTATTTTATTATATATGTATTAATTACATTTTAATGTCTTTATACATTTATAATATTTTGATATAAAATGACAAAAAAAAAATCTCATATACATCCGCAAAACATAAAATACCATGGTATATATCTTACGGTATTTTGATAAAATGTGCACAAAAAGTGAGCAGTACGTGAAATACTACAGTATACTATGCGATAAAATGACAAAGTACAAAACTATTTGTACCGCGTACTGCTTACCAGCGGAAAGTGGTATACTGTAGTATTTAATTCTATTCTTACAACTTAAAACGAAATTAGTTTTTATATATAGACATCATCCAAACACATTCATTAAGACTTAAATTTATTGAAAGTAAAATTTAATATTTTGTAGACCTAATAATTACTTGAATATATATTTTTTACTTAGAATCATTACAAAAGTACTCTATCTGTCCTAGGTTTACTAGGTTTTCTGCTCCATTTGTCATTTTGGTATGTTCCAGATTCTTTGTACCATTATGCCCTCTTCTACTTTTACATTGAAAAAACTAAAGTAGGCCGATCTGGAGCAATCGGTCCAGATGCCACTATGTGTGATCAGTCGACTGTTGTTGGCGGCAAGTTGATCTTTTCCTTTTCTCGTCTGGCAGCAACAATTTTTCAACAAGATCAAAGAGGCTCTAATTTGGTGAGGCGAGGGGATTAGAAGAGGCCGAATTAATTAGAGACGAGGTGATGTGGCGAGAGATGGCGGCTATTCAAAGAGAGTAGGCGAGGTGAGGAGATTGGAGGAGGCCAAATTGATTTAAGACAATGCGAGCTAGTGAGAGGCGGCCGCAATTCAGAGGGAGTAGGTGAGAGGAGGAGATTGGAGGAGGTCGAATTGATTTGAGACCAGGCGAGCAATCAAGATATTGGAGAAATGACGTCCAGAGATTGGAGAAAGGATGCTGAGAGATTTGACGCCAAGGGACATAAATGACGCGAAGGCAGATGGTGAAATTGAAGAAAAGAGCGATAGCGAAAATGACGAAGGGAATGATGGCGAGATCAAAGAAAAGCAGATGATGAAGGAAGGATTATCGGAGAAACAGTAGCAGATGGCGAAAGATAAGGCTGCCTACAAAGAAACAGTGGCAGATAGGGTTCGGTAGTAACATATGGGGTAGGAGAAAGGTGGGACCAAAGGTAAAATAGAAAAAAGATACATATTTTTATCATTTATTAATCTTTGTGCTAAGCATAAATGGAGCAGAAAACCCAAAACAGAAAGAGTAGTATTTAAGAGTTAGAATGGAAAAAGGAAGGAGATGACTCAAATCCTGATGGAGAGGGTAGAAGACCCAGTGTCCCACCATTGCACTAAAGGTGCGGAGATAATTACTTAAATAATTAAAGTTTTGTTTAGAAAGTAACTAGTTATTTTTAGATTTTTTTCTTACGTAGGTTACAATAAAAAAAAGTAATGAAAATACATAACTTTTTTTTAATTTTTTTGCATCTATAAAATCTATGATCTTAATTAATTTATAATTTACATAAATTATTACTACTGTATACGAAATTTTTTTTAAAATAATTTACGCTGAATACACCTTTTGTAACGCCCCTAATTTTATAAACCTTAATTTTAAAAGATAACTTAAATTCCCAGAATTATAAAGCATTTAATTAAAATAATTTAAGAAATGTGAGGTAAAACATTTTATTTTAAATTATTTTCCAAACAATAAGAGTATTAAACAAAATCAGAGTAGTTAAGTGACAATCCCAGGAAAACTAATATGCGGATAAGGTGCCAATTTAAACAAACCATATGTTTATTTAGAAATCAAATAACACAAAGTTAAAACTCAGTCCCAGCCAGTTCTACTTTCGAGGGGCTACAGCGTACTCTCACTCAGTCTGCTCCACATCTTGAACCTCGTTATATGGTTCAGTGTACTCTGTCTCCTCATAGTACTCACCTAGAAAAACATGTTAAGAGGAGGGATGAGCACAACTTGCTCAGTAAGAGGGAAGTATCAGGCCCATCACGTGGGTCCTAATATTCCCGTAACAAACAACAACGAATAATAAACTTTAAGCTGTAGCAAATTTACTTAAAGAACAATGCCATACAACATCATAACAACAAAATCAAAATCCTACTAGCATGCTTGAACTACCATGCATATGCATAATTCTTTTTACCGATTAAGTAATATCTTCTTGATCGATCACTTAATCCAATACTTAATTGCCGTCGGACGAACCTAGGGTGGTGAGTGTGTACATCACCCACTCTCGGGATAACTCTTAGGCAGTGCCACTAGGGATGCCACCAAGCCAGAGCCTCTCGGGATACCTACGCCGAGGTAGAGCCTCTCGTGATAACAGCCATAAGCATGGTCCCTCGCCAGCTATGGTCTGACAGCGCACAAATCATATCTCCATACTCCGTGTCAATATCGGGTCATGACTAGGGACGGTCTGCCGCCACCCTAACATGCCTCTCGGTTTCGAATCGTCCGTTCCGAACCTCTCGTCTAAATTTACGGCTTATTAGGTCATGTAGATATGGTTCATCACCAACCTTGCATGCCTCGTATTTTATCTTACTCTTCAAATCTTTTACTTAATGCGATCTTGTATATGACAAACATCAATCATATGCAACAACCAATTGATGCATGACCATAGCTCATTTTACTTTAGCTCTTTTTAGTATAATGCCATGATTCTAGTGCATCCTATTTCTTTTATCATGTTATCTTAGTTTAGTGTTACATGATGTCATGACAATCAGTGATATCTTTTAAGTGTATTTGTGATAAATGTTCATCTCATTTCTTATGAATTCTTTCTAAATTGGTCATTTAGTATTTACGCTCCTAATCCTTTATCTATCGGCTTATAATAATTTATTACGGCCCTAACATGCCACTAACGGTTCCTTCCAATCTTATCATGTTGCTAATGAGCTTGTCGGCCCTAAACATGGTACTAGCGGTGTTTGTCTCGCCGGCCCTAAACATGCTACTAGCGGTGTTTATTTAGGCGGTCCTAACATATTTCTAATTTAATTCTTATTATAAGCGGTCCTAATATGATACTAGCGCCAAACATACATCATACATCAAATCATTACAACCATACAACCAACCAACCAAAATTACATCTCAAAGGAAGAGAAATAAAATAAAATAAAATAAAATAAAATTCTAGAAAACTAATTAATTACCCTACCCATGTTGCCCACGCATTTAAAGATTTTATTTAGCCCAATTGTTTACTTAAAATTTATTATTCGGGTTGATGCTTATTTTGGGCCTAAGAGGGCCCACGAGAACTAACCCGCTCTTCCCCCTTACCTAGTTCGGAATAATATGACGAAAGTGGGCGATTTTCCTAGGACGGTCCTACAAAATGTTAGTAAGGTAGAAAATTAGAAAATATGCTAAAATTTAGAAATTTTCCTAAAGGGTACTTGAAAAGTTCATGTTCTTAACAACTAGGCCGAAATTTTACCTAGTGGGCAAAAATGGGCTCGGGGCGTCTTCGGTGGCCTCGTGCCTATTCGGGATTGTGCCGGAAGCCTTCTTGATATTGATCCTAAAAATTACAGCGGTTATACACTAACTTATAAGCTTATTTAATGGCTGTAAAAACGGATCTTGGAAGGAAAAAATTTTATTCAGTTACCGATGTGTTTTCGGGATCTCTGACGCTCCGGGAGTCCAAAGAAACACCAAACCTTCAAGTAAGGATTTTCTAACCCTTTGTAACAACATGGACAGCAAGGAAAAGAGAATTATTAGGGCTGTAATATTCGAAATTGGCAGCCAAGATAATTTTTAAAAGAGGCTACGGTGGCTTATCGGGCTTAGAACCAAGTATGGACAAGATTGCACCGGAAACGAGTGGAAAAACCCAAAACTTGGATTAATGATAATCTACCAAATATTTACAGTAAAATATAAGGCCTTTAGCTGCTGGAAAAAAAAATTAAAAGAGTAATACCGAAGAACTTTGGCTCACACGAAGCAATTCGGGATTGTCGGTACTCATAGGATTGGCTTTGGTGTCCGGATGGGGTTTCCCTTCAACTTAAAGAATCTAGGCAAAAATACAGAATTAAATTAATATTCTAATACTTTGGAAGAGCCAAGAATCAAAGCATGGATGGCTGAACTTACACAGTTTGATGAAGCACTAAGTGGAGGCAAACAACCGGTGCAGAAGGATGAAAGAATGGTGGACGATCTTCTTGCAGAAAAAATCAAATTTTCTTCCCATGGCTTAGGCGGCTGTTGATGGGGGAGAAGAAGTGCTGAAATATTGAAAGGGTCTGCTAGGAAAATTGAGCTTCACACCAAAAAGAAACGTAGGGTAGAATAAGTTATAATATAATAATATGGCAATTAATTAGGATAACTAAATTGGCAAGTTTTTGTTTCTTTTTTTGTTTTTTGTCTAAAGTTTCGAAAAACCTGTAGTTGCTTTGCGGCTGGGGAGTTTTAGAAGAAAGAAATTAGGGTTAGGGAAAAAAATTTAATAATAATAATCCTATGTAGCGGTAGCACGAACCGGGTTTAAAACCCACACGCGCGTTGGTTAAATTTTGGGAAACCTAAGCAAACGAATTCAGAATTAAGTGAGGTAAATTTCTATTGACTCATTTTTTCGAGAAGAATCCAATGGTGCTCCCAGATTTTTCATCCGATGCTCGGTTGTAAATGACAAAAATGCCCCTAGCCTAAAGAAAATGACTTTGAGCTTTCGGTTTGGAATTTGACTTAATAACCACTAAAGGAATCATCTAAGAATCAAGATTCTTAATTTTATATTGATTTTCTAAATTGATAGGTAAAATTACAAAAATACCCTTTGAGGACAAAATATTAATTAATTTATTTTTATTTATTTATTTATTTATTACTTTTTTTTTTTTAGGGTAATTTGTTAATTTTCTTTTCCTTAATTTCTAGGGTTATTACACCTTTAGATTAGATAAGAATAGATGCTAATCAGTTTAGTTTGTGTGTAAATTTTTTATATATATTCTAAGTTATTTTTTATTATAAGAGAAAATTACATTGACCCTGAGGTTTACTGAAGCCTATCGTTTTGTCCTTTCATATTTGGGATATTTACACAAACCTTCTAAAAAGTTAACTATATAATTCATTGATGGTAAAAAAAATAAAACACCTAATTTTGCCCTTATATCATTCTTCCATAGAAATTTTGCCCACCTGACTTTCGCTTCTAATGAGCTAGGCCACGTCCTTGAATAGAACCATCTGATCTTCGCTTTTCATCCTTTTCATGGAAATTACTTTTAACGGAGTTGCTGGTGACTTGAAGCTTATTTCATCATCAATTAGTTTCAGGTCTGTCAGGTATAGGAGGAGAATCAAAGGAGTTCGAATTTCTTGCTTGGATCAAATGACCGGGGGCAAAGCAAAGGTGGTGGTCTGAATGGCAGCCGCCATTAGAGGGAAGAATTATCATGCCATTGCCACGGCCACCGTGACAAGGAGAGGGAGTTCTTCTGCTTCATAATCATAATGTGAAGGCTTCGACAATGGGTGATTAATCTTGTTAGTGGAATTGAGATAATAAATAGAGTTGTGGAGAACCAAGGAGATTATAAGACAATCATTCTTGGTTTCCAGTTGAGCTTTCCTCCCCTTTTCTATTGCGCGATGAGGTGGCGCAACAGAGTTGACAATGGTATGAGACATTTGCAATACCATGTAGCAACATTAGAACAATGATTGGTGGTAGTAGCCGGGGTCAGGTCAGGTGGCATCGAGAAGGCAGGGGTTTGGTGAATCAAGGATAGATGCGGATCAAGTTTCTTAGCAGGTGATGTGGGCAAGCTCAGGAGCAAGGTGAAAGATCTCCAACGGCTGCCAGCAACGCTAATTCCTAAGCTAGATGGCGGTAGAATGAAGTTGGAATGATGGTGGGTTGAAGCTTGACAGAGAGAGCAAGCCGGATCTCAACACCACCAATCAAATTAATCACAATCAATAAATTGTTATTTTTTCTAATTTTTCGTGCACTAGCTTCGCATTGCAAAGCCTCCCTCCTCAACATGGATTTGCTAGCACTTGGAAAGTCATGGTCATCCTCATCGGCTGCCACTAGGTCAGCAGCCATCAAAATGTGTTTGGATTCTAATTTATAGAGCAGTCTTCATCTCCCTGATGTTTGCCTCCTTTAAAGCTTGTTAGAGCTATAGTTTATATTGGAACGATGAATACAGACCTAACACTGTTGATTTTGGCTTTAGAGGAGGCCAGCACTGCAGAGATGGCGAAGGGATGTAGCTTTATTGGGAACCTTATGGTATAGGGGGGATAACCTAATCTTTCGTCTAAATTTTATGGTGGTATCGATTTTGGGGAGCTTCGCTTGAACAGAGTGACAAATGAAGGGGATACTGATGAGGTTTAATGATAGCACAGGCTAGAGGACCGGGGCTTAGCTCATTAGATGCAGAAGTTGTAACGTAAGAGTTCTGTTAAAGAAGGCTATTGAGGTAAAATCAGGTATTTATTATTTTCTATCATAAAATGAATCATAAAGTTAACTTTTCACAGGATAGGTGTAGTTATCCCAAACAAAGAGACAAAAACGTAGGATTTAATGAGTGGACCATATTTTTATATAATAAAAAGGATGAAATTACGAAAATTTAAAGCAAGGGTTATAGTTGAAAATTGGAAAAATGACAAATTTCTGTGCTAAAATGTCACTGTTGTTCATTTGGGGCAGGCTCTTTCTTAGGCTGAAATAATGTTATTATTCCAGAGTCCATCAGTGTAGATGAATCAACAATGAATCCCAACACCTCTTTAGTAGTTATATATAATTTGGCTATTCTACATTGATTTCAATAGTTTTTCAGAAAAGTATGATGTAATTTAAGTAAATTATGAGGCCAAGTGCATTCATCGTGAGTAAGCGACTACATTGATAAGTAGATTATCATGTAAAAATTGTTTACGACTAGTTAAACACTTATAATTTAACTTTTTTTTTTTTTGTATTATTACCTAACCATATGTTTGTTATATGGGTAGACATCAAATATCCACAAACTATTGTGCATGTTGCTTATTCATATTTAACTATCAGTTGTTGCACAATTCATCACGGAACTATCATTAAAATTGAATTTTTTATTATCTGCTAGTCCCGTGGATAAAATGGGCCAAATTGTGCAAATGAAAAAGTTGGGGCCTAAAAAGGGAATTTTATAAAGAATATGAAAATTTTTGAGTTTCAAAATTTCAATGAGTATTTAGAAGTGATAGGTTAAGATTTTTGACTTGGTACTTTAATAAAAATTATAGACGAAAGTAAAAGAAATTGAATTGTTTAAACAATTTAAAATTCTAAACATTTTTCCTCATTAGTCATCACAGAGATAGTGGCCGTGAGTAGTGGTTAGTGGTGATCGGCAACCAAAAGTTCTGGATTTCTAAAATTGTTTAGATGGTGTGATTCCTCTCTCTCATCTCTATAATGTTTTTCAAAGTGCCGAATAAAAAATCTTATGTATCCACCCTGAATCAAAATGAAAAAACTTTTGAGTTCCAAAATTTTAGTGAGGATTTGTAGGAAATAGACTAAAATTTTGAATTTAATGATTTGGTAAAGCTTGTAAAAGAGAGTTAAAGGAATCCAACCATATGAAATTTTTTGAAATATGGAACTTTTAAAAATTTTGAAATATGGAATTTTTGTTGCTAGCCTCCTTGAACCACCGTTTCGACTATCTTTTGTACAAGCCAATGGCGAAAATTTTTTAGATTTTTAATTGTTTTTGTTCAACTGCTCTTGTTCTAGTTTATAATATTTATTATAGTACCAAATCTAAAATCTTAGCTATCACCTGCAAGTCCTCTTTGAAACTAAAAAATTTTGATGTTCGTGGTCAAATTATTTGTTTCAAACCTCTAATTCAGTTAATTTACTTAATTTAACTCATTGTAGTGGTAACACTAACAGAGGACAAATTATGCAATATTAAAGTTAGTCTAAGGACAAATAATGAATAATTAATAGTTTAAGTACGAATAAGCAAGATTAATTAAACTTTATGAACGTCTGTACCATTTACCCGCAGTATATTGATAGTTGATTGTTAACGTGCACTTCAGTCTCATCCAAACTGAAACTGAAGATTTAAAGAAAAACTGTGACAATCAAACATCTCGAAAACAAAAACTGTGGTCATAGCAAATTAGCCATAGCCATAGAGCCATCGTTACAAGCCGACTTAAATAGGTTGCAGTTACGTAGCGTTAAAAGAACATGTTAAAGCCGCGAAGGTTTCTAAAAGTATTCTAAGTTAAGTACGCTTACAAGGTGAACGACTTATGTATTAAAATTATACTTTAATATACGAATTTATAAATTCATTCTATTTTTGTAAATTATTTTAACTCCTCCCTTTTGAAAAAATGGTGTAAGTATGTTAGAACTTAAAATAAAAATTATATTAGTACAATAATTTTTGTATTGTTCTGACATCGTATCTCCATACATAGATGCATGCACATACTTAAATGATTCTATACTGTGTAAATAAATTTTTTTTTATGTAAAGCCAATGATTCTATAATTCTGCTGGGCACAATTTCCGAAGTATCGTAATTTAGTATTTACAATGTTTTCTATTGAGTGAATAATTCGTGAAAATTCGGTTATACTAATTTATTTAATTAAACAAACGAATATATCTATTTATAGGGGTGTTGTTTGTATTAATATTAGATTATGTTTGTTTGTTTCTTTATTGATTGATTTATTAATTTATATATTCAATATTCATTCCTACATATTCTATCTACACAGGACCCCTCTTAATATACCTAACAGTTTATTCTTGTTCGTTTATATTGTTATGTTGTTCACAAAAATATTTCTTCATATTGTGTACAAACATGTTCAATTTAACAATATTCACAAATTTGTTCATTTGGTTTCAAAATAATGTAATTATTTACTAATACACGAACAAGAGCACTTTTTTTTTTTGTAAACAATACAAATAAAAATGGATAAATTATGCTGATTTATTATTTCTATTGGACCGCTTATGTTCATTCCCGTTTATTTCCAACCTTAAATTGAATTTACTGAGCATGTTAATCATGTGCATGGATTAGTGGCATTAGTTAGAGATCGTCGACCATGAACTATGGTCTTTATAGGCCCATATCATACTAGACACATTTACCCCTCTTAATTGGTGTCTTAAGCCAACTATTTGAATTTGATAAGTTAATTATAAGTTTGAGGACAACCACCACTATCTATAATTAAGAGGGTGGGAAAAGTGGGATTAATTTGAGAATATGCAATTGCTCTCATTAATATAAAATTAGGAGTTAATTCTTAATACTTAAAAACCCAAAGTAGATGCTAATTAAAATTAGGAGTTAATCTATAATACAAATGATTTAAAGTTGTTTTATTTATTTTTTACTTAGTTCAGGTATGACCATTTTTTTTTTTGTATATAATTGTACAACAATGTTCCTCACATTTTTTGCCTTTTGTTTTCTGAGTGGATCTTTCGATTAAATTCGGTCGTCCCTAATGGCCAAGTTATTAATTAAGCCTATTTTGATTCATTCCCAATTTTTATCGGATTAAAACCGGTGATTTTCTTCTCTATTTACATCAAGTTTATTTTAACTTAAATTAATTGACTTCAAAATGACTTATTTTTATTCTTATATCATTTTTATATGGAATTAATTTTAATTAAAAATTAATATTATATAACTGCAATAATACATTGAAAATTCTATTTATGTAATCTTTCTAAATTTTTATGAAAATTTCTAGTTTAAAATATTAAAAAAATTCATAAAAATTTAACAACATCATGAAAATTTACTTTTAAATGGATTATTATATCTACATAATATTGAATTTCAAATGAAATTGGTTTCAAGAAAAAAAATGTAAAAGTAAATATAAGTCAGCAAACTTAAGTTAAAATGAATTGACACTTAGTTTTAGGGATGACAATGGATAGGATGTGGGTAGGATAGTGCTAAACTTGCATCTTATCTTGTTAGATACCCAATATGTATCATATCCTTTATCTATCGGATTTATAATTTTAATATCTGTATCATATCCATTTTAAGGCAATTAGGATTGGGTAAAACCCATAATATGTCACGTACTATTATAATAGAAAACAACAAGTTTACAATAGAGTACCATAATAAAAAAAATTAAAATGATACTGGAGAAAAACGGTGTCAATAATAAGTGATACATATAGTGCAATAAAGATACATATAACTAAACAAAAAATTTCATATGTGAGGTCCTACAGGGAGAAATAATACAAAGATATGACTCTAAGTCACAAACCCAAACTTATTTCCATCATCTCTATATGAATGTTGGTATTTGGGTACATCACTTAAAATAGAAAGCAAAATCTAGTAAAAGTAAGCTATTTTTATATAGTATTACACTCAAACTTCAATGCTATATTTGATAGCCTTCTTTTGAACTGAGAAAGGATATGCAGCAAATGTATTATTTAATAACTTTCTAGAATACATGTTTGATCATACAAAGCTCATATATATATGCGGGTAAAATACGAGGTAGGTAGGCCTAAATCTGTATTTTATTCACACCTAGTGGTTAAGAAAAAAAATTGACATCTATTTCATATCTATTTAATTATAAGAAAAAAACCTACCTGCAGATAGGATACGGAAATATTCACCCGAGTGAATATCCATTTATATTCGTATCTAGTTTGACCAACTCAGCTCCCACTTATTTCCTTTTTAAGTATTTCTTTTTTGTCTTGTGCGTTTCAATTTCAGCTGTTAAAATTTTCACAAATGTAAAGGTGTAAATTCGATATTCGTGAATGTGACAAGCATATCAGTAAATTCGTTCTATCTAAGTCTGAGAAGTTAAAAAAAAAAAAGAAAATTATAAACAAAGAAAAGCATTTGGATTTTTTAGAGGAACATATAATTCTGAAATTTGAATTAGAACATGTAATTCTGGGTTTCGGTCGTTTTCAGCATTTCACTAAATCACGACATAAATACATAACTGAGCTCTCTGTTTTTTTTTTCCTCTCATGGTGTCACTAAAAATAGAAACAGCGAAATAGAGGAGGGAGCAAAATGAACAGAGTTTCTTGCACGAACCAAACAACTGTTGGAGTCTGGTACGCTGCGAAAGACTGTCTCGGGCGAGGTCTGGGGCTAGCTACCCCCTTTCATTATTTGGGACTACCTTCTACCACAGCTTTTCATGTTGACCTTAACCCCATCAACCTCTTCCAATCCTGAGCAAGGTGAAGTGAAAAGTCGGGCAATCCCTGCAACCACTATATAAATATAGTTATATGTTTTTTTTTCTTCCAAATTACCAAAAAAATCACTGAGTTAAGCAATTTATAACCTATAATTACCTAATCTAATTACTAGCAAAATTTTTTTTATGGTGAGCTCAAAACTTTTCCTATCAAGTGTCAAAAGAGAAAAAAAAACCGAGAAGAGTTTAATTAAGTAGCTTGACTAGGTTCACTGAATAAGTATATAATTTGTAATAAATAGCCTAATATTTGCACCTATTACTTATTAGTTTAAGCTTGTACTGACAAAAACTTTTCTGTACCAGAACCCAAGTAAATCCCCAGGAATGAAAGCAGGAGACGGATCAGTGACTTAGCCTCAGTCCTCAGATGACTAAGACACAAGAAAAAAGGTGAATTAAAAAAATAAAAAAATTTGTCTGTCTCTTCCTCTTCGCGTCTCGCTCTCTCTCCAAATCTGCGAAGCCACGCCGCCAAAAGCTGCGTGAAGATTTGTCTCGTAACGGGGACAAACATTAATGAGAAGCCCATAACAGTCATCCCCGCTCTCCTGTTTTCTTCCCTCAGAGATTCTTTTGCCACAAATATGTAATTTTTTCTGCACACCCCCCCGCTCCCAATGTCTCCCTCTCTCTCTCCGTCTCTTGCCTTTCTTCTTCGTACTCCTTGCGAAACTGTTATACTGTACCAAATTTCCTCATTCAAATTGCTCACACCGTGTAACAACCTTGTTCCGTGGATTGTCTGTCTTTCCATCATTTCGTTTCTCTCTCTTCTACTCTCATGCCTTCTTCCGTTCCCTTCTCTAAGCCTCTTGACCCCTCCGCCGCCAGCTTCCAATCCAACACCGCTGGCGGTGGCGGTCACCTCCTGCCTCTTGTAATCCGCACTCCCTCTGCTCCGCCAGCGGTGGTCAGTCACCTTCTAACTTCTGTACCTCACGCGTACTCTCCTCCTCCGGTATGCCTACCTCATCAGCTTTATGCACATCCTCCCCATTTTCAACCCCACGTCTTTTACGCGCCAACGACAGTACCTTGCTACGTGCTTTTCAGCAGCTTCTGCTGGTATTACTCTCTGCCGTTGCCGGCGGCTCCGTCCAACCGGCCAGGGTTCCATCCAATTTCTCCGATCGCGAGAAAACAAGTCCATAAGCGTTCGAGGGATAGGGCAACGCAAAAGATCTGGGTCAGGAAGAACGGCGATGTGGACAACGCCGGCAGACAGCTTCCCGCGAAGGCCACCCGAGAATCTGAGGCTAAGTTGAAAGGCCTAACCTCCTTGATGATACGAAACATCCCGAATCAGTTGGAGTACAGAGCTCGTTCTCCCTCAGATAATTAGTCTTTTTTTTCCAGTTAGTTTGTTTTGGTTTTCGATTTGAAATCCTATAAGTTACCTTTTCTCTCGCGACGATTTCTAAAAGCTGGTGGTTGTTTCTTGTTCACTTTCCTGTGTTTCTTTCCCCAGAACTTTCTCGGAAAGGTGTTCGAAGTTTCAAAAAGTCACACTTACGCGTTTTTTTTATCTTGTTCTTTAAAGTTTGATGGCTTGGTTAATTTGTGAGCAGTAGAGGACATCTGGAGGAAATACTGGATCGTCATTGCAGAGAAGAAAACAAGATGGGTCTGTCTCAGGCAGGTTTCCGTAAATCAGCCTACGACTTCCTCTACTTGCCAATGGACTTCGGGTGAGTTCCTATCTGAATTTTTCTCCAAGTTGTGTGCCCAATTGATGTACTGAAACTAGTTTAGTTTCGTAAAGAATTTGGTTTGGCTATTAATGGTGTAGGTTCAAGCTCAATATGGGGTATGGTTTTGTCAATTTCACTAGTGCTGAGGCTGCGATGCGTTTCTACGACAAGTTCAACAACTTAGAGTGGTCCTTCGCCGACAAGAGGAAGATCTGCGAGATTTGCCCTGCACTTCTTCAGGTGAGTTTTGTTCTGTTGAAAATCACCTTCTGAAGTGACCGGATTTATGTTTGGTAATATGGGTGCTCACAGTGAGTTATGTTCATGTGATAAACTTTCCGACAGGGTAAAGACGCACTGAGGAAGAGCTTTGAAAGATCAGTGTTTAATTGCGAGAGGAAGGATTACTTGCCGGCGGTCTACTCGCCAGCCCGTGATGGTTCGATCCGCCCCAAACCCACCACTCTGGGTCGATGCACCGGCAGGCAACCAGCTCGGGACGGTGGAGCGATGTTAACGACTTTGAGGAAGCTGGGCTGCTCTGGTCATCATGGTTGTGTAGCTGCTGCTATGAGGTGAAGCTTTGGTGGGTTCTTAATTATCTGCTTTTCTCTTCTTTTTTAGCTAGGATAGCCTTGGGATTTCAATCTGTGTTTTCGTTGTCACCCCAGCTGATTTTGTGCCCGGAAACAAAAGCCTGGGGTGAAATGGAAACATGGGCTTGTTGTGGTTTGTTGATGTTGTTGTATGGTTTAGGGTTATGAGGAGGACTCTGACGTGATTTCTGCAATCTGTCTGTCGGTTTGCCTGCTTGTGTTTCCATCGTCTCCCAAGGCCATGGAGTTGCCTGTGCGTCGACAACTTGGGTGAACTGGAATCATGGAACGTCTTGTAATGTTTATTGTCGGAGAAACACGTTACTGACTAGTCTTGGCCCAGCTTTGTTTTCCGTTTGCTTATTGCTACTCAGGTCCATATACAAGTCCATTTAACCTTGTATTGGAACCTGTATAGCGGTTGACTATGACGCGTTTCCATCTACATCTGAACTCTGAACCGCTCTCTAGCAATAATAACTTTGTAAAATGCATATAATAGCTATTTGAAATGAAACACTATTTGTCATGAGTCGTTTCAAATAGTGTCTAAATCAACCTTTAAACCTTTTTGTCTGAAAGGTATATAATTTAATTAATTTTCTTTGTTTAGACATGGTAACGAACAAATTTGTAAGAATTAATTTTTACAAATATGATTTAAGTGGTTATTTAATGAATGAATTTATATACCTGCCAATCATTATAGTTAGACAAAATAAATAAATAAATAAATAAATAAATAAAATTGAAAGTAGACGGTGAAGTAAATGATTAAATTATTTCCAAAATTATTTCCAACATATGAGCTCTAGTTCGATCTCCTGTTTCCATTAGCTTTGGGTGTTTTCGGCAAATCGACGGGCAGTTCGTTTTATGTCGACATTAATAAGTAATGAGTTAATATGTTTTTGAATAGATAATATTTGTCCCCAAAGTTCAGACAAAATTACATCAGCACTTCAACCCAAAAGATTCAGCCTGCTTGCACACTATACGACCTCGCACTCGTCAAAATGGCACCTCCATCGGAACCTGTAGAAAACTTGCCACTGGTGGTAGCCAAAGGGTGTAGTGTATTTTAATGTTATCGTCAGCAATGGCGAGATTTGTCGATCTAACTAAATTCAGCCGATGACTCCACCCATCTTCGGTGAAACATGTGGATGCAACCGACATGATTGCCCTTGTCTAAACCCGTTTAACATACAACAAACACAAAATCACAATAATAGGACGCAGGATCCGGATCTAAGAGAGCTTCCGAAGGTCTTTAGGGAAGAATCTAGATGACGGGGCAGTGGAGGCGGTGATGACAGTAGTGGTAGCGAAGAAGGAGAGGGAGGAGGAGGAGGGAGGCGAGCGAGAGGGGGGATGTGGAAGGAGGTGATAGAAGTTGACGGTTGTTACTTGTTAGGACCTGGGAGAGAGGCAAGGACAAGCCTAGGTGAACTGTGAAAGGGGCACATAAGGGAACAAAAATTGAGCCTACTGGGCCCAAGTAAAAAAACATATTACCTTGCTTGGGCTAAACTTAACCAAACTAGCCCTTGATTTTAAAGTTAATCATCTATCAACCTAGTAATGAATTGAATAATCTTTTTGGAAAATAACTAATTTTTTTGTCAAATTTTTTCTCCTGTGCCTAGCAGATTGATAATAGAATATCAATAAAAAATACTTATTTTTTTTAAAACTAAGTTTAAAATAATTTTAAAGTGTATAGTTTTAATTGGTATAAAAGTAGAGTGAACAACCACTAAAGGCAGAAATGAAGACTTACATATATTAATACCAGTTTATTTTCTTGGTTAATTTTTTAGTTAACTCAGACGTTTGAAAGACACACCGATACCTTATTGGGTTAAGGCCTAACAAGCCACATCAACCTAATTTGCCAATGATATGTAGTATATCAAAACATGCACCAACCCGCATCACAATAAGTCAAGCCAACAAGGATCTATACCCTCCACCTAGGCCATTTGAGGTTCCTCCATTTTGTTATAATTATGCACAACTCATTTTCTCTCGCTCACTCACCAAGAAACGCTCCAAAATCCACGCTTTGATTCATTACAACATAAACAAAGTATAGCCATTGCCGATGGTAAAATCCGTAGCCGCTTTGTCGCTAGCGACAAAATCTTTTCAGTGGATCTAACCAATTTTTTTTAAAAAGTTTTTATTGGTTATATACAACACACACAAACACACGAAAGTTCAATGATTAATTTAAAAATAATAAAATACAATAAAATTTCATCTAAGTCTAAAGTCGATGAGGGCATCGATGTTGTGCCCATGCTGACCATTCCCCTAATTAGGTAGATCTGTCCAAGTTTGCTACTTTGGCTCATGAAGCTGAATGAGAAGAAATAGAGAAAAAATAGAGAATGAGAAGAGGAAAGAGTAGAAATAGAGAAGAAAGAAGGTGGACGAGAGAAACAGAGATGTTGAAAGGATGAAAGAAATAGAGAAGAGTGGGGAGGAAGATAAGTAGAGAAGAAGGATGAGAGAAACAAATAAGAAGCATGAGAGAAACAGAGAAGAGGGAGGAGGAATGAACGACTGAATTAGTAACTAAAGTTTGCCATGAACAGCTGAATATATTTAGTTGCTAGTCAATCTCATTATTTTGCTAGCCCATACACCAACGACTGCCTAGCGACTAAAGTAGGTAGCAATTGAAATTCAGTTACTAATTCCAGTCACTCTGACGTATCTCTCTTATAGTGATTCCAGATGCATATTTTCTTTCTAACAGCAAGTGAATCGCACCTAAAGCAGTTACATATTAATCTCCACAATCTTGCCCACATCTTCCATAATTTAAGATTCTCCTTGATCCCACATGATATGCTCAAATCTCACATGATTCGATCTCCATATTTCCAACAAAACGAGCAGCTATAAAAACCATCTTATGAACCTAGCAAGGTAAGTCAAGTCAATCCAACACAAGTCACAGCCACTTCACACCTTTACTCTCATTTTCTCCTCATCTTTGGCAAACATTGACTTAAGTGATGTAAGGCCCTACTGGGGGGCATACACCCTGTAGGCCTTTTATCGCTTTCTTTTGGTGCATGAAGTTCTAACACTCTCAATGTTTGCTCGATGATGTTTTTCTGTAGTTGTTATCACTTTGGCTATTGCACATAAAGATGCAGTTATAACAAATTCACCTTATTATATATGTTAAGTTATAGGTCTGAGTTCATCCTTAACTCGAATGTAAATAAATTTAAAGTTCTTAGAGCGATAAATGACTTATTTTTATTTTTTTGTAATTTTTTGTTTGAGATTAATGTCATTTTAAAGATAATACTACATAGTTATAAATTAATTTTAATGATTTTTAACTTACTAAACCTGAAAAATAAAATGAATAAAAAGCAATTACACTATAAAAAATATTATTCAATAAATTATTATACCTATATAGTTTTAACTTTCAAATGACATTGGTTGGGACTAAAAAGGTGCAAACATATTTTGAATTAATCTACCTTAGGTTAAAAAGAAGTTGCCCTTAATCTGTATGTAAAAGGCTCACATACAGATGCCCCTTTAAGGTATAATCAAGATTAAAGTTTTTCCCGTAAATTTGTCCTAAAACCCTAAACTTTCCCGTAAATTTTTCCATGTGGTGAGTCAGCCTTTAGTGAACTGTATAAAAATATATATTGTTTTGCTTTTAAAGTGGAGAAGAAAAGTAATTAGTTAAATTGTTTAATCACCGCCTAATAATTATCTGATAGTTTAGATTTATTGGTGCACAATTATTGATCAATTTAAATTGAAGTTATAATTATGATTCTCTTTTTAAGTTAAATCATTTTTTTCATGCTGTTGATTGATGGTCATCTGATAGTGTCACAAAATGACTGGGGAAGTATGGAATTGAAATCTCATAATGTTAGTGTAATTGCGACCAAACCAACAGTAAATAAGTGCAATTTCTAGACCAATGAGTCAGATTAATTGCTGCTTAAACTTCCTTCCACATCAGCTATATTAGTCTTGCAATCAAACATTTGATTCAGTCCCGATTAAGACGAATTGGGTCAACGAGTAGCCTTTTTCCCGGAGCACTTACCTACTACCCTTTTTAACCAGGTAATTCATTTGTCTTATGGCCACCTTCAATACTTTTTGTTAAATCTGAAAAATAATAAACCAAGCAAAATAGTTAATTTAATTTTGAATTTTGAACTAGAACATATAGTATGGGTTTTAGTCGTTTCAAAAGTTCTTCAGTAATCACGACATATACATTATTAGAATCTTTGCCTTTTTAACTTGCTGGGACTTAAAACAGAAAAAGACGAAACAGGACAGTAACCAAACTGAACACTTCTTGGTCGAGCATTGGACTTGTTGGATCCTGGTACGCTGGAGAAAGTCCTGGTCTCTGGCCGGCCCTGAGCCTTGCTTAGCCCTTTTCATTATTTGGGGCTGCCCTCAACCTCAACTTTTCATGTTGACTTTCACCACAATAACCTTTTTTCTACACCAGGAACCAGGAAGATCGTTTGAAACAGTGCCAGTCTCATACTCTGCAAACCCAGCCTTTTTCCCCTATTACGAGAACATCTCTGAATAGGCCCATATATTCAGTAAAAAATGTACTTGATGAAATCCTGATTTTTCAGCACCAATGACCGGAGGGGTGAAGTGTGGATAACTTTATCTCTTAATATTTGAAATTCAATACTACTTGTATATATTGTTATTATTTGTTCAGATTGTATATGTTTATTGAAATTATGTATTTCAACAAGCCTCAAAGTAAGTAATTTTTATAATTTTTTAAAAAATTGTGTAAGTTAAAAAATCATAAAGTTTATTTGCTTTCTAAAAAACTTATTAAAATAATTACTAAAGAAATATACAGTTTTAACAAATAAAATGACATTAATTTCGATTGTAAAATAAGTAAAAAAATTGAATAGTAAGCTTATTGAATCTTTAATAAAGGAGGCAACACAAGTTTGATTCTTGAACAGAAATTATTGATGTGGCTTGTTGATAACAGATCATGCCATAATTTGTTTTAACTTATTTATTATACTTATATAATATTAACTTTTAAATAAAATAATTTTTTAATACAAAGTATAAAAATAAAAAAAAATATTTCAAATTAAATTAAAATAAATTTACTTCAAATTTCACTAGATTCCTATGTTATCCCCCCTATTTCACAAAATTTATACTTACATAGTATTCATGCATAAAGAGGAAAATTATTTTATTCAATTCTCTAACCTAGAACCCATTTTATCTCGCGGACAGAGAGAAAACAAAAATCTCAAGAAAAAAATGCATAAAGAGGAAAATTCTTTTATTCAATTGGTCTCATCGTTTGCCTGGCGCTCGCTACCTCTCTCCAAATCTGCGAAAGCCACGCCGCCGAAAAGCTGCGTGAAGATTTGTCTCGTAAGGGGGACAAACATTAATTGAGAAGATAACAAAAATCACATCCGCCTTTCTTATTTTCTTCTCCTAACACTCTACTTATTATATTCTTTTTTGCACAAATGTGTAATTTTTTTTCTGTTTCTCTCTCTAGCTTGCTTGCTGCTTTTAGTACCAAAATTCTTGTTTCTTGTTCTTCTTCCTTGTAACAAACTATATTCTGTGGACCGTCTCTTCAACTTCCTTCTCTAATTTTCTCTCCACTACTTTCATGGCTTCTTCTTCTACTGCCGCTGCGAGCGAATCAAATCCCAAGCCCCTCGATCCCTCCGCTGTCAGCTTCCAACCCACCGCAGCTAATAGCGGCGGTCACCTCCAGCCTCTTCTACCTTACGGTCCTTCTCCTCCTGCTTTACACCCTCCGCTTGAGTCTTACGGTCATCCCCGTCTTGTTCTACCGCCACAGGTTTCTTTCTTCCCGCACGCCATTTATCCGCCGCCGGCATTCTACGTGCGTCCCTTCAACTTCTGCTACTATCCTCTGCGGGCGCCGCCGGCTCCAACAAACCATTTGGGATTCGACGGAATTTCTCCGAGTACTTCGCGAACACCAGTCCGTGAGCGCCAGAGGGTTCGCAGAAAGAGAAAGGTGTGGGTCCCAAGGAACGGCGGCCGGCTTCCCTCGACGGCGATCGAAGAAGCTGAGGCGAAATTGAATGGGAAAACCTCATTGATGATTAGAAACATCCCGAATCAGTTGGAGTAATGAACACGTTCTTCTCTAACATCGATTCTTTTCCAGATAGTTTCGATTTTTGATTTGATCATCCGGAATGTCAGTTTTTCGCTGAAACAATTTCGAAAGGCTGGTTGGCGGTTTTTTGATCACTCCCCGTGTTTCTTTTCCCAAAAATTTTCAGGAAATGCGATCAAGAGCTTTAAACATCAGTCGCATGCGCTTATTTTTGTCATTTGATTCTTAAACTCTGACAGTTCTAGGATGAATTTATGAGCAGAAGAGAAAATCTGGAGGAGATACTAGATCGTCACTGTTATAAAGAAAACGGAAAGGGTCGGCCTCAGAGAGGCTTCTGTGAATCAGCCTATGATTTCCTCTACTTGCCCATGGATTTTGTGTGAGTTACGATCTGATTCTTTTTTTCAGGAAAAAAAAAATCTGACCGAGAATAATATTGTGTGGTTGCTTCGGCTTCGAAAAGCTGGTTCCGCCTATTAATCGTTGTCGGATCTTTGTTTCTGGTGCAGGTTCAAGCTGAATCTGGGGTTTGCTTTTGTGAATTTCACGAGCCCTGAGGCAGCGGCGCTTTTCTATGCCAAATTCAACAACTTAGAGTGGTTGGTTGGGGACAAGAAGAAGGTCTGTGAGATATGTCCTGCATTTCACCAAGTGAGTTTTGATCTGTCTAAAAGCTTTGTTCATTTCGCTAATATCGGTAGCCACTGTTAGTGTTGTGTGAATGTGTTCGTTAAATTTCTGACAGGGGAAAGGTGCGTTGGAGAGGAGGTTTCGGAGTTCAGTTTTTGAGTGCGACAGGAAGGAATACTTGCCGGTGATCTACTCGCCACCCCGCGACGGTTTGAACCGCACCAGAACCATTACCATAGGTCGATGCATCGGAAGGCGGCCGGCTCGTGATGGCGGCACAATGATCATGACACAGAGGAAGCGGCGCGGCTCTGGTGCCAGGAGATAGGTAGCGATGAAATAGGTGAAGCTCTCTCTCTCTCTCTCTCCCAAAGAAGCAGAGCTTTTGTTGATGTTCAGATGTTGGAATTTGAATTTGTGTTTTGATTGTTCCTCAGCTGATTCTGTCTGTTGCGTGGAGGCGACTGGTTGTCGTTGTTGTAACTAAGGTGGTGGCTGTCTAGGTTTAGGGTTTAGAATTGAGGTCCAGCTTGGCTGCTTGTGTTTCCATTATCTCCCGAGGTTTGGTCAACGAACTCGGGTGAATTGGAAACATAGGTGTTAGGATGTTGTAATAGGAAAACATTAGTGAGCATTGCCCAGGTGAGCCTGGTTATTTTCCATACTGGCTGTTGCTACTTCAGTTCCATATGTAGTAATTTCACCTGCTGTCTGGTTTGTCCATGGATGCTTTGTGTCGTATTACAATTAATGACCGCCTATAGAGCAACTTTGGCCGGCCGTATTTGCCTAAAGCTTGATTTTCGCACTTCGTTTTGTATTATCTCTTGTCAATTGTACTCTATATGGAGTAATGATTTAAGGAGAAGAAAACTTGAAACTTAGGTAGGCCAACGAGCATATTTACGTGGATGGCCATGGTAAAAAGCACGATTCATCCCAATCCTTTAGTTCCTAACTTTCATTTCATTGGATATTGCTCCAAAATTTTATAATTCATTGGACATTAGTTTTTAGTTTGGGAAGGTTTAGAAACTTATTTTATAAAGAAGAAAAATTGATATTTTAAATTATCTGTATTAACGAATTTAAACCATATAAAAAAAAAAGTTACATAGTTTAAATTAAGATTTAAAAATTTAATGTCCAGATAATTTGTGAGAGACGTTCTGTAGTTATTTTTTAATAAATTTAAATCATCTTAAAATTTTTTACAATTAATGGATAATTTAAACTATTAACTTTTAATCTTTATAAATTGAATTTCTGTGTCAGTCTATAGTTAATGACCAATATGTAATAAATTATAAACGTTTGAAGCTAATTTATAAGAAAATAAAGACTAGCTGCTGATTTGTAACAGGAATTGAAGATTTGGGACGATTGATGCTATCTGCCCGGACGATCATGATTCTTCAGTAACTTGGATCGAACAGGCTGACTCGAATGTTTAAGTGGATGAACGAGACATTAGCTGAAGGTAGAAATTCATGTCTTCAAGGATGTTGTTTTTGCGTTTCTTGAAATAAATACCAGTTGAAATATACAAATGCATTGGGTTCAAATTCAAAAAGCAGGTTGCCTATATATTGCATGAGTTAAGGTTCATTGTTTTTTAGAAATATGCAAACATTTCCTGTAACTTACTCTAATCTACACTTATCTCATCTCATGTATATTAAAAAACCTGCACTTATATCCCTCTTGTAGACCAAAGCTTCTTGTTTTAGTGGCTTATCAATTAAAAGAAAAGGAAAAAAAACATATCTTACCCTTCAACTTTTTATTTCAGAGCCCAAGCACTTCAAATTTTTAGATCCAACAAAATAAGCATTCCCACTAAAATGAGCCTAAGGGCTTCATGGATGATGTGGTGAAGGGTTATGACAAGTTGGGTCGGTCACCATCCCATGCTTATCACTGTTAAATCATACAAACTGCCCATTTTTTTTCCCTTTGCTCGCAACATAGAAATATGTTGGAAGTATGATTCAAAATTCTCTTAACTGTTAGATTTGTTGTGATTTTTTGTTATTTTCTAGCCGTTACAGTTATTTAGTTGTTGAGTATTTTTAGCCAATGAGAATTATACTTAGTAGCAACTTGTACTACTTATAAGAAGGACAAGTTTCGATGAACAAAACATAGCAATTTTGGCCAATACATCTTCTATTTTTTAATCTTGCTTTAATATTACCCTAACATTTTGCTTTCAGAGCCAGGTTTTTTAGAACTCTGGATGTTTTAAACAAATCTAAAGTCGACAAACCACAATGTTGTCAATGTTGCTTAGCTTGAAATCCCAATTTTCAAAGAAGACTTATATGAGTTCTGGAGTATCAAGATGAAGACACTATCCAAGTATCAATATTTGCGTGACTTTATTGAGAATGGATATGTAGAATCCAACGATGAGAGTAGGCACAAAGAGAGTGTGAAAAAGAACTCTTAAGTACTGTTCTTCATCCAGTAAGTTGTGCACAAAACAATAATCTCGATAATTGCTACAGCAAACACAGTAAAAGAGGTATGCCCAATACCTAACATAGAATACCAAGGTTCGTCAAAGGTAATCACTATCAAACTTCAGTCTTTTCAACATGATTTTGAAACATTGTGTATGAAGAACAATGAACCTATGCAAGAATATTTGGCAAGGGACTTTGTAATAGTTAGCCAAATAAGGCTATACGGTGGCAAATTTGATGATGAAATAGTTGTTGCAAAAGTGTTAAAGAGTCTTACACCAAGTTTGACCAAGTAGTTGCAGTAATAAAAGAGTTAAAAGATTTGTCTATATTTTCTTTTGATGAACTAATGGGTTCCTTGTAAGCACATGAAGCAAAAATTAACAAGGTGACAATTAGAGAAGAGGAAAAAGCCATTTAGATCAAGGGGGAGCAAGAATTCTTTAATCAAAGAAATTGAAGAAAAGGCAGAGGTGGCTTTCGCGGCAGAGGTAGAAGTTGAAGACGCTCAATTCAATGTAGCTATTGCAAAAAGTTTGGGCAGAACAAAGATGATTGCGGGACAAAACAAGGGCAGGCTAAATATGTGAAAAAGGACAAGGAGCAGGATTACTATTTGTTCATGACTTATGAAAAGTCATATGTGGAACAATAGGACGTGTGGTTTCACGATAATGCATGCTCGAACCACATGACTGGCGTGAAGTCGATGTTCAAACAGTTGGATGAGTTGAAGAGGGTGCAAGTTAGACTTAATGAAGACAAACAAATACAAGTGTAAGGCAAAGGTACAATCGCCATTAAAGTCAGCCATGGTAAGGAAAAATTGATCAGAGATGTTTATTTTGCTTCAACTTTAGCTCACAATCTACTTAGTGTGGGATTGTTAGTGGAGAATAAATATACAATGTTATTTGATGATGGAATATGTGTTGTAAAAAATAAAAGTAAAGACCAGGTAATGGTGCATGTTCATATGTCGGCTAACATGATGTTTGCACTTTAATTAGCCGATGGTAGAACAAATGCCTTGATCACAGTTGGAAAAATGAAATGGAGCTATGGCACCTAAGGTGTGGGCATGTAAACATCAAAGGCTTACAATTGCTGACTAATAAAGAATTGGGTCGTGGACTTGCGAACATTAAATCTTTGGAAAATATATGTGAAGGTTGTGTTTATGGAAAACAGTCTAAGAGGTCATTTCTAATAGGAATGTCTATAAGAGCTCAAACTAATCTTGAATTAGTGCATGCTGACTTGTGTGGCCCTATGAAAATAGAATCTTTTGCTGGAAGTAGGATTTTTTTCATTTACAAATGATTGTAGTCGAATGAATTGGGTCTATTTCCTAAAACTCAAGTCAAAAGCCTTCAAGAACTTAAAAAATTTCAAAGCTATGGTAAAAAAGCAAAATGGGAAGAGCATGAAGGTTTTATGAACCAATAAAAGTGTTGAGTTTTTTTCACAAGAGTTTAGCTATTTCTGTGATGAACATGACATAAAGAAGAAATTGATAGCTCTATACACGCCTGAGAAAAACGGAGTAGTTGAGCTAAAAAATTGAACCATGGTTAAAATGGCAAGATGTATGCTTAAAGTGAAAGAATTGTTCGACTCATTACAGTTTATCTATTGAACATTTCTCCAACAAAGGCAGTATGGAATCAAACCCTATTTGAAGCTTGGTGTTGTACGAAACCAGAGGTAAGTCATCTAAGAATCTTTGGTTGTGTTTGCTTTGCAATGAGAGCATCCGAAAGACATAAGCTTAATGAAAAATTGCAAAACTATATATTCATTGGTTATTGTACATATTCCAACGCTTATTGTGTTTATAACTCTACAAGTAGAAAAATGCTTATTAGTAGGAATGTAGTTTTTTATGAGAAACTTAGATGGACTTGGGATGATGAAACAAAAAATTTGAATATTCAATTGCAAACTAAAAAATGAGGAAGTGCCAGCAGAAGAAGATGGTGGGTCTACACCTGAAAGTTCTTAGACATCATCACCAGCAAGTAGCAATAGTTTAACTTTAAAAGAATCTTTACATGAGATGCATCCTAGAAGGCTAAAATCATTTATTGACATCTATGGAACAACACATACGTTGTTTGCGAAAGAACCAGTATGTGTGGAAGAAACAATGGAGAAAGAAGAATGGTGAGGCTCAATGCTAGAAGAACTCAGGGCAATTTAGAAAAATAAGACTTGGAAATTGGTGGAGCTGCCTGAAGGACAGCATGTCATCAAATTGAAATGGTTTCTTAAGATCAAATATCATACAAATGGAAGCATAAAAAGGCATAAAGCGAGATTAGTTACCTGAGGCCATTTACAGTAACAAGGAGTAGATTTTGAAGAAACCTTCTTTCTTATGGCTCAGTTTGAGACATTACTAGTCAATCTTGCACTGGCAGCTCAACAAACTTGGCATGCATATTAGTTTGATGTCAAATTAACCTTTTTGAATATGGAGCTTTGGGAAGAAGTATATGTCTTTCAACCTCAAGGCTTTAAATTTACTATAGCAAAATTGGCTGGTTCTTTCTAAAAAATGGTTTTAAAGAAGTCTATGTGTTGATGACATAATTTATACTGGTTCCTTAACTTATCTTGTGTCCGAGTTCAAAGCTTCCATGATAAGTATGTTTAAGTTGTTAGATTTAAAGGAACTTCATTATTTTCTTGGTCTGGGGATTAAACAAGTTGTAGGTGGAATATTTGTGTTTCATAAGAAATATGCTATTGATTTTCAGGAAAAATTCAAAATGTTGAATTTCAAAGTGGCAGCTACTCTTATGAACGTGAATAAAAAACTGAAAGTAGATGATGGAACGGAAATGGCAAATGTAAGCATGTTCAGAAGCTTGGTTAGTAGACTGAAACATTTGACATATACAAGATCAGTTATTACAATCGCCGTTGGAATTGTATTAATGAATACTCGTAAGTATATTGCTGTAAAGGGCTTAAATTATCATTATACACTTTGTGTGTGATTAATTTCTCTAATTTGAAGCACTTTTTCAACTGAGTTACTATTCATTGATTTACTATTCACTGACTTACTATTCATACACGTATTTACTGTACATATATGGTTTACTGTTCATTAATATTAAAATATATATTAAATAATTATTTTTTTATGTTGGTAACATTATTACTTGGTGACCTTTCATGAGAAAAATCATATATGGAGTTGTAGATGTCGTAATTGAGTGATTCCAAATTCATCAGGAATCCAACACATAGATCTTCGATCCATTTTCATTTTGAGAGCTAGTTTGATCGTTTTCATTACCGAAATCTGATTCTAGATGAGATCCTTTGTTTTTTAGTGTGCTGAAGAGCAGTTTTGGTAGAAAAATCATAACTTGAGTTACAAATGTCCAATTTGAATGAGTAAACTATCATTTTGAAGATAAAGAAGAGCTCTACAAGTTTTGTGCTTTGAGGAAGACCTAATTCGATATGTACAGTGGTCAAAAAATTGAAAGAAGTTGCTGTCTATCTTTGTTGATTTGTATTAACCTATATTTTACTATTCTATTCTACCATTTCACCGATCCCAAAACTCTATAAATAGGTACCTTTGGGGAAGGGTGAAGTCATGCCATTTCTTAGGCCATTTTTATGTTCTTATATCATCTTTAGCTTTTCTTCTTTAGTTTTGTTCTTATTTTCAATACCGAAACTCAGTCCAAGTGTTTTCTTGTTCTTCCTTTGATCTTTCAATCCATGTTCATTTAATCTTTCTACATGTTGTTTACTTTTATCATGGCTAACTAATCTTTCTTTTACTAAGGTGAAATGGTGAATCTTTTGGTATAAAGGTTATGATTGATCTGAATGGATTACAACGTTAACGGTTTTTTCTTTCTTAATCTATTTAACTTCCATCCTTGTTAAGTGTTAAGTGGGAGTGTTAATTCATCATAGTCAATCATTGGCACAAAGGCTACTTGATTTCCTCTGTAGAATGTGACTTGCCGGTTATATTAGAATCTTGAGTTATTGTGGATGAAGATTGACATGATGGATACTTGAACGTATTACCAAGTGTTAGTGTTTTAAAATCAATGAAAGCTAATGATAACTAAATTCCCCGATTAGGACCTCCTCTATGTGTGGATCCTAGTTGAGTAGCAAGATGGGGTAAAATTAATCATAACCGATATACTAAAAGTAGATAACATAACCTTAGCTATTTATTTGAATTTGAGTTTTTAATCAACACCTGTTCATACCTTGCACGAAAATCCTTCCTTATTACAAAATCAATAATTCATATTTCTTAATTCACTTCTCTGTGGTTCGACACTCGGACTCCTGAGATTTTATTACTTGCAACAACTAACACTTGGGTTATAATTGCTAGAGTGTAGCAAGTATCAAGATTCATGCATAAACCAACTAGGCAACATTTTAATGCAGCAAAAAGAATCCTACGGTATATCATTGGAACAAAGGACTTTGGAATATGGTATCATCAAGTTATTGGTATCAAATTAGTAAGATTTACATATAGTTACTGGGCAGGCTCTGTGGATGATAGAAAAAGCATAATCGGGAACTGCTTTACACTTGGTTCGGGAGCCATTTCGTGGACTTAAAAAAAAAACGGTAGCATTATCCTCCATAGAGGTAGAGTATATAGTTACAAGATACATCTACATGTCAACTTGTTTGGTTACAAAAAATACTAGAAGATCTTAACCAAAAGCAGGATAAGCGAATTGACATATTTTTTGATAGTTGGTTAGCAATATTAATGACAAAAAATCCAATATTTCATGAAAGGACAAAACATATTATAATTAAACACCATTTAGTGTTGGTGACAAAGGAAGAAATCACATTAAAGTTCGTCAGCGCAGATGAACAAGTGGATGATTTGCTGACAAAATCCATTCCTCAGGCAAAACACAACATGTTCAGGTTGCAATTTGGAGTCGTGCATTTTGAATCAAGGGGGGGGGGGGGTGTTGGAAGCATGATTCAAAATTGTCTTAACTATTAGATTATTACAATTATTTAGTCGTTAGGTATTTTTAGCATATGATAGTTCTACTTAGTAGCAACTTGTACTGCCTATTAGAAGCATAAGTTTTGATGAATAAAACATAGCAATTTCAGCCAATACATCTTTTATTCTTGAATCTTACTTTAACATTTCCCTAACAAAATCAACTACAAACAGGATGGAGAACAAGTGTGTCTATCCACCTTCTTCAATCTCTTTATACTTCTCTTTTTTACAACATTTTTTTATCTACTTAAACTTTTGAAAAATGTTCTTTCTTTGGCTCGATGCTTTCTGGTGTTATACCATTTCCACAAATAACTATCTTGGGTTTTTGAACTACCACATGTTGTGCAATGGTGGTTGCTTTTAGGTATTTGCTTCTTTACCAGCTGTGGAACACAAAGCCAAGGTTGAAGGTTACAAAGGTCCACTTGCGACCATTTAGTTTTTTAGTTATAATTGAGAATCGATGTTTTTGTTTGGTACATGTTTAGCTTTTTTGTTGATTAAAAAATGGCACTTGTCTTAAACTTCAATTTTGATTTAGCGTGAGTTCTTGTCTAGAGCCTACATAAAAGCATACCCAAAAATTTTGAGGTTGTTAATTGCCAAGAACGGCCAAGGTAGTAAAAGCAAAAATTAAAAACTTTACCATGATGTAAAATCAAGTTTTTTATGAATAGAAAAATGGAAGTAGCTATCTAATTCCGCTGAGGAGGACTATATGATATGGTTTTGAACATGGAAGGAAGTGGCGATGAAGAGTTTGAAGGCAAAGAAGAAGATGAAGAGTTTGAAGGCAAAGAAGAAGATGAAGAACTTGACGAGAAGGAAGACAAAAAGTAATGGGAAGAACAATTTAAGAAAGTAGTGAGTAACCTAGAAAGAATGGAAGTGCTTACAACACAAAGCATCAAGCTGACTACAGAAGTCTATAATAGGCAATTAATAGATGGAAAAAAGACCATAGAGGATGGGGGCATGAGATGTCGATGAGGGAAAAAGAGGGAAAGTTAATCCAAATGAAGAAGAGGATCAAGAAAGCAGGATTCCTCTTGAGAGATTTTTGCAAGTTGCTGTCAGGCCCTTCACTTGCAGAAATCTTGTGAAGGAGATAGTGCTAACAAGGCATGTGATATTCGAAAAAAGAGATCACCGGGAAGGAATAAGGAAGATGCTTGTTTTGTTAGATATAAAAATACTGTTTGATGATTGGGTTTAGGATTAAAAAGTTGGACGCGTATTGGAGCCATTCTTCCATTTCTCTTAACTGATGAGCTCACAAAGTTAGTACAAGATGGGGTAAGTTTATGCTAAAGCTAACCGATGGGGGTTTTTGTTAATTTTGTTAGATTTTATATGAGTTCATATGCAAATAAATTGTGTATAATATGTGCTATCATAATGTTTGATTAAATTGAAAATGATCTATTAAGCGTTAAGTTTGGGCTCTAGATATCTACTAAAATGTGAACATTTTTTATACATATAAGACAAAGTGTAATTTTTATTTTTATGATGGGTTAAAATAAAGGATATATGAAGTTGACTTTATTAGTCTATATAAAAAACTATGGTCCCCTAATCATACGTGCAAAGGTTTTCTTTCTTTAACTTTTTGTCTCATCCAATTCCCCATTGTTAGAGACAACAAAAAGAAGCTCTTATGTATTATTTTGGAAGGCAATAAGTTGTAAGTTCTTTACCCTGAAGTATTTTAATGGATTCAGATACGTTACTGATTCCACTTTAAGTTTGGTTTTGTTGTGATGATTCAACATAAATAATTATCTGAGTTTGATTATTTTAATTCAATGATAAAATTTCTAACAATTTTTTTTTTAAAAAGTACTAATTGCTTTGATTATTTTAATTCAATGATCAAATTTCTAATAAATTTTCTTTTTTAAAAATGGTACTAATTGCTAACGTCCTTTGCCCCTTTTTATTGAAAAAATTGCAATCGACAAACGATCTAGTTGGCAATTCATCATAATAATTGTAAGCCTTGCGCTTAATAACGAAGTCTCTTCTTATTATATGAAATTTCTCTTTTTCTTTTTATGAACGTCTTTTCATATTAATTAAGTCATATGACATATACTAATAAAATATAACGTTGAAGTCTGCATAGGTTTAATTTATGTGGTTTATAATCTTCACGATAATATATTATATAGAAAAATTAAATTGGGTATACGGCCGATATACTGGTATTTATACCTACCTACTGAGAGAAAATACCCTCAAAATTAAGGGTGCAAACTTAGTATAACGACTTGAGAAATGATATTACTATAAACATTTCATGAACCAAGAAAAAAAAATTTACTCACGACTTATGAGAGATGCCAGGCAATAGATTTTGTTGCGTAAGTTATTAATTATTTCTCACAAAAAGGAAAGAATGACCGATATTGATTTCATGACTATGAAGCTGGATTAGAATAAGTCATATGCTAAATTATCATTTGGTGATGCATACTTCTTAATTTTCTTAATCAATCATTAGTTTAGAAAAACGTGCCAGTTCATTTCACATTAAATTTAATATATTATTGTGCCTTGTTTCTATACAAGTTGATTATTTATAGAGATTATCAATTTATTGAAACTTTACCTTTTCAAAAGATTAAAAAGTAATTTTATGATTTTTTTTGTGCAACAAAATATTTTTTATTTTTTTTAATCTTGGTTAAGTTAAAAAAATTAATAAAATTATACTTAGTTTTCACAGTAAAATATCTTAATTTTTTTATAAGTTTTTAAAATCAAAATTTGAACTTCTTAAAATATAATGTTACAATAAATTTATTTTTTGGGCAAATAAATTACTTTATATAAGAATAATATATAATTAATACATTAAAATGCAAATTGAGATTGCCCGTTTTATTTAACTGGAATCGTCTTATAGATCCAAAAATCGCTTTTTCCTTGCATTGCAAGTGATTTGTTTGTTTTTTTTTTTTTCTACTGAAATCGATCTTTAGAGCATAGGAAATGTAGGTTTTCGTATTAATATAAATTATTTTACCTATAAATACTGGTTTAATGGTGATTGGATTTGAAGTATTAACGTACTACGTTTGTGATTATATGCATGCATGTGGAGTTATTATGTAGTATTTTTAGATTTTATGTCTTTTCATTTGATCATCCACGACCTCTTTACCCATATGCCCTTGCACCACATAAGAATATTCTTTACGTCCTTAAACTATATTAGATCATCAGTCACATTGTACAGTCAACTATAAAGTGCATCAAATCGACACATCAATTTTTAAGATTAGGACGGTTTGAATCTTTAATTTACAAACTCGTCATGTGCGATTATGTGACTTGATCTTTGTCAACCCATCTTTTTGGATTCAATTAATTAAAAAAAAGGGAGAGATGGGTCCTCCCCCGCCCAATTTGGAGGGGGTGAAGAAATCATACAAAGGGAGGAAGTGTGTGGATGCCGGCAGCGCACTCAGGTTTTTCGGAGGGGGCAAACTAAGAGATTTTGACGGCAGAGGCGAAGTGAATGGAGGTGAACTAGGAGGTTCTTGGGTCAGAGGAGTGGAAGAGGATAAAGAGGATTTAAGAGAAGAGGAGGAATCTAACCACACCGGAGCAAGCAGCGATGGGCCATAGGTCCATCGATCCTCAGGCTACCACAACACCTCAGATAGTGGTGACACATGGCACTGGAGGAGTTTGAAAATAAGAGAAATGAAGATGGTGATGGCAATGACAAATTGAAAATTTTTAGGGTTTTTGGTGGAGATTAGTATCTAGTAGTCAAAATTCAGATTTTTCCTATAATTTTGTGTTGATGTGGCTATTTTTAGTCCACAATGTCTATGAGGATTTCAGTCCGGGAAGGGGTAAAAGTGGAACAATGTGGGTGATAAGGGTTGATAGTTGAATAACATTTAGAGATTGAGGGACCAAAGATGCATTTGACCCGTTTATTTGTGAACTTGATGGCTTAGTGAATTAGTAATTTTTTAATAACTAGTAGTCTAGAGTCTCTAGACTGATCGAGTAAACATATCCCAAGTATTATAATTGCGGGCTATTTGGAAGTCCGAAAACATGTCCCTTCTTTTCTTCTGGTGGCTGCCTAGCTAGCTAATCATTGCATCTGGTTGGGAGCTTATAGAATAGGGCTAATCCGCACCCTTGATTAGGGGCAATTGATAAGCCAGGGCTCCCGACAAATTAATTACACGTGGACTTCATGCAGGAGATTTACTCCGGGGCACCATTCACGTATGCCTCTACTACAACTATATTTCTGAGCTTTGCTTCTTTATTGTTTTTTTTTTCACGTTGATGCTTTTTAATGCCCTAGGATTTTGCCATGCATTTTTGGAACTTTATGTGTTACAAGGTGAATTAAATACTAACTTTCGAATCCTACGTCGACATGCTCTCTTACATACTGTCCTCCTCTAATTGTTCAAATGATAGCGTTGTGCCTTAAAATTCATCCGTTGCAATGCGCGTGATTCTATATACAAGTATGCTAACGAGAGCACTAGCTGCAATGAAGATGATATTGGTGGATGGTAATGGCAATTAGGATTGAAATCAGGACCGGGGATAACAAGTGGATGGGCAACTGCTAAACACAGATATTCATCTGTGACAAGTAGGTAAATTATAAACAGATAAAAATATACATGAGGCAGATCTATGTAACAAAGTATCTGAGTAACATCAATTTGCAATCCTCAAGCTTTGTTGATTGTCATAAAGTGGTCCCCTTATCTTATATTGTGTCATTATAAGGTTTTTGAATTACTGAATCACGTCTTAAAGTAATCATTTTCTTTCATTTTTTTATTAAATTGACAGAAGTTGATGATGTGGCAATTCGGGTGTTCGTGTGGCAGTCCAAAATGTCACATGATATTCTTTTTTGTAACAAGAAATGACTAAAATAAAAGAATAATAAACCTGAGGTTAAAATTGACACGAGCACACAATCATAAGGCTCTAAAATACAAAATAGCCCAATTTTAATCTTCTTCCCAAATTCTTCCTGGTAAAACAGCCTTCATGGTAAAATCCATCAAACTTCCTTTAACATTTTGTGTGATTTTTTCCATAATTCTCCACATACTCATCAAATACTTCATTGTGAATTACCTTAATCTAATATTCTCCATGGAATATTTAAGAGAATGAAAGTATCTGTTGAACTTGCCGATTCCTAACTGCATTTCTTCGTGCCTCGAACGGTGGTGGTACGAAATCATGATTCTTGTTCTTGGGCCGTTGATGAACCTTACAGCCACCATTGCTACAATAGGGTTTTGATTCTGAACACTTCGATAATCTACATATTCCCATGAACCAGGTTTTGTTATGGTTTGATTCTTGTTCCATGACTTCCATGATTTTCATATTAAGACTCTAGATCCAGCCAAGGATGGAATCGATTGGCTAGCTCTGGTTCAGGAAAGGTAACTAGAGATCAACAAAACATGTCAGCTCCGCCAGTTGAAGCCCAAATTCCTTGAAGGAATCTTGCATCCAAAAAATGAATGAGCATATAAATCCACAACCCAAACCCAGAAACGAACAACAAAGGCTATAAATGGCAACCCTTTAGACATCAAGGAAACCTACAAAGTTGGATGTGGGCGAGAAACAATGAATGACAGGCGAGATGGGAAAGAAGGGAGTGTGGGTTGTGGAAAACCCTTGCCACCATATCGCTTGTTTCCACTTCCCCAATTTTCCACTTTTCTACATTATCAAAAGCTTCAATACATGGCACAATTAATAGGAAAAAATAATATGGGAAATGAATAATCACATTGAACAGAAGATAAAATAGATCACTAATCTGCAGAGATGTGGGTTAAAATGAGCAGTGTCAAAGTGAAACATAGTAGATGAGTGAAATAATTTGTGAAAGAGATGCGATTTAGGATAACTAATGTTAAAGTCACAAAAATTTCATGTTTGTGTTAATTTTAACCTAAAGCTTTTTATTCTTCGCATATATATAATCATTTTTATCATAAAAAAAAAGAGACCATGTGACATTTTAAGAACAAGAACTGTGTGTGGCACTACCATATCAACATCCTAATTATCACGTCTTCAAATTCCATCCAAGATAACAGGAAAACTGATGGAAAGGACTACTTCAAGATGCCCTTCAATAGTTAGGGGACCGTATAATGTCACCATGTCAGGTAAGTGATCAATTTAGGAGTAGCATTAAAGCTAGGGGGCAGTGAATGAAATTTACCTCAAAGTATGCATATTTGAAGGCTATTGGCATGTGACAAATTTGGGTTATTATAATGAATTTACTTGCCATACCCTCAAAATGTAAAACATCCATAATACATTATGCAAGACAAGTTTTTCACATCATTAGAAGTAACACTATTTATCTATTTTTTTGGTACAGTTTGGATCTTCCTATTTACATAGGGTAAAATTCAAATTTGGTCCCTCAAATTTTTAGTTTGTCCTACAATAGTACCTTAACTCTAAAAGTAACTATTAAAGTCCCATAATTCACGCAATGCATTTAATTTGAGTCTCATCCATAATGTTGGTGTTTTTTTTTACAAAAAATACATACGTGGCACTTAATACACCTATATTTGAACCCACAATGCCATGTGACATCCTTTTTATGACAAGAAGTGACAAAATTGAAAGAATAATAAATTTTAGGCTAGATTTGACAAAAAAACCTAATTTTAGGGACTTAAACTGTTAATTAATCAAATCTTCCCAAATCTTCTCTTGCCACCGTCACCATCTTCTCTTCCTTCTACTACCAAATCTTTTCTCCCTTCACCGACCAAATCTTCTCTCCCTTCATTACCATCTTGAATTAGAGAATCAAATCCTTAGCTGGGAGATGGAAATATAGAATTGGAGGGGTGGGAGGTGACGGAGAATAGGAGGGGCGAGAAGAGATAGAAATGGGGAATTGAAACGGTGGGGGATAGGATAGCAAATCGAAAGAGCAAAGAACTAAAGGGGCGGAGGAAACAGAATTGGAGGAGCTGGAGGAGATGACCAAAGACAATGGTTGGAGACGATGATGGTGGAGGACAACTATAGGAGGAAATCGGCAACAAAATCAAAGGAGAACCGAGGTCGGCTATGTTGAATGGAAAGAATTGTCACGGGTCACATGAAACAGAAATATCCACCGGCAAATGGATCTCTTATGCACCACCGAATAGAAAGGCTATAGAGAGAGAAAACATCTAGAAAGAATATTAAGAGAGAAGGAGGAGAGAAATTCGAGAGTGAGTGAGAGAGAGAGAGGGGGGGGGGGGGGGGAGGGAAAGAGAGAGAGTTTGGGGAAAAAAAGAAAATCCTCAGTGTCGCCCATTACAACTCCGAGTGGTAGCTCCCATGGCAAATTTGGTTCTTCATGAATTCGAGAGATTGATGGTGGAGATAAGGAAATTTGATAGAAAGAACGTCTGGGGAAAAGGAAGAAAATGTTTTAGCCTAATTTACGTGTGAAGTTGTTATAATTATTTATTTGTGTCAATCTTAACATGAAGTTTCTTGTCATTCTAGTATAATCATCCATATAAGCAATGTGGGACCAAATGGGGGTATTAAGTGCCATGCATGTATTTTCCATAAAAAATAATGCCAACATAAAGAATAAAACTCAAATTGAACGTATTGCCTAAGTTATGGGACCTTAATAGTTACTTTTAGTATTAAGGGACCATTTTATGACAAACCAAATTTAGATTTTACTTTATTTATATATAAGCTTCATAAATAACTTTCTAACACTAATAAGTGTCATTGTATCTTAATGATGTATGTGTTTCATTTTTCTTTTGGCATTGTTAGCTATTGTGTGGAGATCTCACATTCAATTTACCATTTCAGTGCCACATTATTGGTTGATACTCGAAGATATAAATCACTTATGATGTGTTTGCATTTCTTGGTTTCATAGGATATTTGAGAATTCATTTTTTTCATAGGATATTTGAGAATTTCTTTTTTTCGTTACTTTTCTTCTCCTTAGAGCTATCCTTAAACCTTCTATTTCTCTATTTTTTGTCTTTCATAATGCTTTGTATTCTTTCATCTTTTTTTTCATAAATGCTCTATTTTTTGTCGTTAAGGCAACAACTGCACTTTGGTTAGAGTGTTTCATGTTTTATTTTTATAAAATTTAAAAGGCAACTTATTACACGGGTTACACACAAGTTGTGAGGCAGATGATATTTTTCGCCCATTGGTAGATACCCATAAAGTAGCAAGTAAAAATAAGAATCACGAGCACAAATGACAGGTATAGGGTATTTGCACCCGATCTGCGCTGCCCATCCCTATTCAAATCAAGGAAATATTCTGCATACTACCTAGTAGACGAGCTTTATAGCTAGTTCAATTAGTTAGCCATTTTGCAATATACATGCTTTTTATAGGCAAATTCTTTGGAATACTACTAACGACAACATACTTTGAGAATATTAGTTCTACCTTTTTTTTTTTGCAATCAGAAACATTTGTACAAGTATAAGGGTAAGAGGTACTTTATAGTCAAGGAAATGAAGAAATGTCTGCTTTTTCAGGGCATGGATTGCCATCAAACTAACATAACTAGTATTTTATACGAAGTTTGGTGGAGTCAAGATTTGAACCTCAGACCTTTTCATTTGTGTCCTAAGACTCAAGTACTTAGGCTGAGACTTGAGGACATCATTGTACATCTTAGATGAAATATTTTTAGGATGAACCCCACCCCCCAAAAGAATAAAAATGAAAAAAAGGAAAGATGAATAAGGAAAATTACAAGAGATATACATTTTTTTGTATTCAAACACATCAATACAAGTGTATAAGGGGTGGATATGCTATTATTACAAATTAGGGAAAGAAGTATACCAGCTTTTATGTTACAAATTAGGGAAAGAAGTATACCAGCTTTTATGGAACCAAAATAATAACAGAACCAGTTTTGTTACTATATAATGGAGGGTTGGAGAGGATAAAGTTCAAAGTTTGAACTTATCCCATATCCACCAAACACCTAAACCATTACGCAAAGGGTAAGGGGTGAAGATTGAGCCTTTAGACCAGAATCATTGGGCTTCATAAACCAGCAAGAATCACTACCTTTATCAGGAAAATAGTAATTTTATATCTACGTTTCATTTTCACTTGGACCTAAAATGGCATGTATTTTCATTTTTTACTAGCCCTTTGGGCCTGTTTTGATTGATATGAGTGGACGAAAACTGATATGACTCCCTTGTTTAGATAAGGGAAATATAGGAGGGGGGGGGGGAATATTCGTTATTCCTCAGCTTTCCTCATTTGTACATTTTTTTCACCCTTTTAAATTTAGGGGAAATGGAGAGGGGAGGAATATTCGTTATTCCTCAGCTCATCCCTTTCTTTTTCATTCTCTCCCCTCCCCTTCATTTATTAATTCAATCCAAACAGACCCTTAGTGACAGGCGACAAGACTTTCTGGATCCAAAAGTCTAGGCTCATTGTTATGATAGCCCAACAAATATCTATAGTCCAATAAGATACTCAAAATTCTAAGATGACAATTTTAGTTGTTAAAAATTTTTCTTTTTCTTTTTTGCATTTTTTTTTTGTAGAAGTTTGAATGCATGATATATTTTAAGGGTACATTAAAATGAAAAAACATTTAAAACATTTTTTTCTATTTTATAATATGAGTTTTTCAAAAATTGTAAAATAAAATTTTCACATTATTAGAACAAATTATTTATAAACTCAAGTTTTTATCAAAAAAATTAAAATAACAAAAAATCAATGCTAAAACACTAAATAAGGATTCTAGCTAGCAACTTGAGCCGTAAAAAAGGATGTAAAAAAATATCCAACCTAGCCTTACTCTCCTCAAACCCTGCTACTTAAACCTGAATGCAATCTTACCCTCAAAATCATAAAAAGGGTATGAGTTTAACTTATTCTACCTGACATTAGCCACACTCCTCTTAAATTAATATATTTATATTCAAAATATGATTTTATTTCAAAAATAAAATTATAATTTAACACAAAATATTTTATACTACTTCAAGTTATGATTTTCTAAATAGTAATTAATTGAGAATATAAAAAATATATATAAATATAAAAAAAAAATGATGCCTAACAAAATCAAATGTATGCCTTAAAATTGCTTGGTGGATGTTAACCCCCCAAAATTACTTGAGAGAATGCTATATCCAACCCAAATTCTGCTCGTTAACATCCCTAGCTGTCATCCGTTTATGAGCCTACAGTAAAAAGCAATCTTATTGTTTCAAATCAGTTTGTTGATCTTTATCTGACAGTAAAATCCAACGATCGGATCGCAAATTTAATAACATTTGATTCATATGAGATGCAGGTTTGTTACATCTCTAAATCTTGTGAAATCTGATTAGGAGCCATGTTTGTTCTGGACAAGGAAATCGCCAATCCTCGATCAGGCAAGAAGAACAAATTTCAATTGGCGGGAGCTCGCATTTCTTCTACAACTGATGCAGCCGTAGGAGCAGAAAGTACAAAATGCAAACTGAGCAAAAGGGTACACCCTATAAAAAGTTGGAACGCAAAACCAAATTCATGAATCCACAAAGCCATTTGAGGTCGTCCAAAATTGAATTGGATTGAACAAAGGCTCACCAACATCAGCATCACAGAAGAAAAACATTAACAAGCTGAGGCAGTCACCACACCAGTTAGACTTGCACTGAAGAAGCAGGGATTGGATTCGGCACAAGTCAATGGTATTTCTAGAATGCTTTGAATCGCTATTAGTAGGGACTAGAAGCATAAATACATTATCAAAACACCTTCCTTCAACATCAGTAACAATAGTCTACAATCAAACATTTGATTCATACCCGAGAGGCTGGTTAAGCTGAATGGGTTCAACGAGCAGCCTTCTTCTTCCCTGGAACACTAATCCTCTTACCCTTCAAAGTCCGGCAATTGTTCTTGGTCCGCTGTCCCCTGCAGGGCAGCCCCTTGATGTGCCGAATCCCTCTATAACACTGAATCTCCTTCAACCTTTTTATTGCCAGCGCGTTGAATCGCCTCTGCAATTGAGAAGACCCGCCAAAAATGAACAAATTAAACCAACCCCAATTCAAGTTCACCAGTCAAACAACCAGAAATTAAGGGGAATTTGATTACCAAGTCTCCTTCGATCATGTATTTGTTAACTTCACTACGCAGAGAGATGAGCTCTTCCTCGGATAGGTCTTTGGTGATTTTGTTGTCAAAGCTGAGGTCGCAGAGGATTTGGCGAGCGCTGGAGCGGCCGATTCCGTTGATGTACTGGAGCGAGCATTCCACTCTCTTGTTATTCGGGATTTCAACTCCACCAACACGGACGCATTTGATGGTCAGCCCAAGATTCTGAGTTGAAATCGACAGAAATCAAATCAATCAATCGAGAGAGGGAGAGAGAGAGAGAGAGAGAGAAAACCTAATTGAGTATTGTATTGCACCTTGCGAGGGGTCGAAATCAGGAGACAGCGCGTGTCGGAAAGAGAAAGCGAGCTTGTTTTGTTGCAGATGCAGGAGAGAGACGGTGCCACGGGCATTGCCAGGGTCTGTGCCATTCCTTCAGCTTCTCCGAGGAGCTCAAGAAAGAGGCTGCTAACAACGTTATCCTCGTCTTTGGAAGGGGTCGCTACAATGATGAACGAGCTTGTTAATGGGTCCAGATTCTCCACGAGGCTTCAGCTAACATAGTTCTGTTCAGTAACTACTGGACCACATTTAGCCCAACATAGTTGGGTCTGAAGGCCCAGAACAGGCCTGCCAAGCCCGATGATTCCAGCCTGTTGGATAACCTTGAGATAATTCAAATTTTCAGACATACAAAGGTTAACAACATCAATGCTTAAATTCTTCACGAAAAATTGGTAAAAATATTCTTTTCGAGAAACATAAATGATTGAAAATCATTCAGAGAAACATCAACGATTAAAGATCTCTGTACTCCAAGTCATTTTAACCAATTATATTAACTAAATAGCTAAACTTGATGGGAAGGCACTTAGGGATTTCCAAAAAATACCCTATGCCCCTTACCTTTTCCAAATCCAACTACCCAAATTTGAACTGACTCTATTCATAAATTTTTAGGGAGGATATAGGTTTAATTAATTCTACCCTACTTCTCCTGCACTCTTCTAAATCAGTATATTTATATTGAAAATATGATTTATTTCAAAATAAAACTATAATTTAACATAAATTATTCTTATATATATATATAATAAGTCTAAAAAAATTAACATATATTTTAAAACAGATTGACGGATAATACTCACCTATCCGCTAATAGCCTAAACTCAATTATTCATGAAGAGGGTTTGAAATTAACCATACTCGGCTTACACTCAGGCCCGTTAACATCTTTGACGCTCGTAACTGTGTCCCATGCTAATGTCCTTTTGTAAGGCTGCAGGTGTTTTAGGCTCAGGACCACAAAATTCTTAAAATAAGAAATAGGTCCTTCATTTATGTACAATGATATCTTTCGGTCTTTAAACTTTGAATCAGACATTTTACCCCACCATCCAAAATGATATAGGAATAAAGATGTTCTGAACTTTTGCTTTTTTCATTTTAGCCCGAACTTTTATGAATTATATTAAAGCCCCAAGTTATGCAAAAATTCCAAAACTACTATCCTGGACTTGTTTTGTGTGTTTTTTATTTACCAAATTGGTTGTCATCAACTTTAAAACAGCCTAGCTTTAAATTTGTAATTTTTTACCATTTTTTCTCTATTATTATAATAGATATGAAGAATTTGTATATTTATTGATCAGCCCGCAATAAAGTGCAGGCCGATTAGTAGTTATATTAGCTAAAAGTTGTAAGCTTTGATACGGGATTAGAAACAGTAATTTTTTTTGTGGCTGAGTTTGGCCATTTCTCTGCATCCGTGGTCCGTTCGTTTGCTTCGATTCGGCCTGCATCCCTCCCTACTTCTACTATTTCATTCGGCCCAAACGTCTACCAGCCTGAATCTTTTTCTTCTCTCTTGTCCGCACCCTATCCAAGTCCTAGATCATAGAGAAAGAGACCGAACGATTTGGGCAAAGTTTGTGGTTATTAATGTCATACATTGGTTTCGACTTGAGTTCAGAATTGAGCTACAGGCCTAGGTTGCAATTTAAGAAGATATATCTGCAGCGAACCAATTGTCTTGGAAAGCAAGGCTGCTGAAGTAGAGTTTAGAAGTCTATTATTCAAGGGCTGCTTGGAGTTGGGACACTACCTCAAGAGGTAAGTAAATGTTAGACCTTCTCTTGGTTTACTGTTTTGAATCTTAAAGTTCCTACAAAATGTTAATTGATGTGAGATTAGCTTGGGAATCTCAGCGTCTTGAATTTTTCAAATACTATATTTGAAGTGTTTGAGTCAAGATTTTCAGTTTGCATGTTCATAGTCTGGTCTTTATATCTGAATTAAAGCTGATTGATTGACTGTTGGAGCCTTCTTAGTGTTGGTAATTAGTAATCTAAATTATCATTCCTGAAGTGGTATGTGTTGAGATTTCTTTTGTTCAAGCACTATCTTAGTATTTTCCAGTTAGAAACTTGGATAATATCATGTGCTCATTCTCTGTATAATAAACTTATCCCCTCAAGAGGCTATATGTTGGCTTGGTTCGAATGGGACGATGCTGATGAGGATCCTCTTATCTAATTAATGCACTAGGATTGGAGGCAACTGATCCCTTTAAAATCGGAAATCAACTAATTAAATCACCTTATATATTTTTACATTACAAGAGAAATAAATTTGATCTATGTGCCCTGTTTTCTTATTTTTTTTAAAAAAAAATTATTTCTTTATTCATTTACCTAATCTACAGGTACCTCAATATGTTTGAGAAATTTGTGAATGACATTTAAAGCTTGACAAGCCAGAGGAAGATGATCAACATTTCTGTGCTAATAGTTCTAGCATAGTAGAGAAGACGAAGCATTAGGTTTAACGAAGCCAACACTACCAAGTAAAATTCTTGGCTTTCTTTGAGGAGCCAGTGAATTTTTTATTTTTTTGAACGGCAAGCAACAAAAAAAATTTATTAGAAAAGAACCAAATACACCTAGCATCCAACTAGTTTTTGGACACGCACAATCACAAAGCCAAGAACATCCACAAAACCCTCACCCCCTCTACATACAAAACCCACTTCAGACAAAATTGTTCTTCTCCTTCTCCTGTTCATCTGTTTGTTCATTCTTAGGCATTCATTGAATCTCATTTTATGTGGGAATTCCTGAATTGAAGTGGTTCTAAGATTTGCACAGACAAATTAAACGTAAGAAAAATTTAAACATACAGTGTAGTTTCTCATGTAGTGATATAATTTGCATCAGAGCTGTTGAACAACCGAACAATTTATGGGATGGAATCCGCTGGACAATCTTAATTCACTAATGAGGCTTTATTGTGGTCATGTGGGCCTGCTTTTTTTCATTTTTTTTTCTTTTTGACACATACAATGTTTATGTGAGAGAGAAGTTTAGGGAGGGATCAGGCAATAAGTTATGTGATATTTCACTACTTTTTCTTTTTTAATGTATTGATTTTGTTTTCCTTAATTCCTACTTCATTATGAGGTTGATGATGTAGAGGTCATTAGCTTCCTTCGATCAGGTGGAATAATCCATTCTCTTTACATGTTATGGAAATGGGAGAATTGAGAAAAGCGATTGGGATATATACATGCAATAAAAAGTAATTTTCGTTGTTGTTCATTTAATTGTTTTTATGCATATTTTGTCCATTTCATCACAGGGAGCTACCTTTTAGAACTTCTACTTATCTCTTATTCATATAGAGAACATCCAAAAATAAGTGTACATTTAAACATAATAATTTAAGCACAATCCTACGGTGAACCACGAGTTTTCTTTTCTACAACTTGGGTTAACATCATTGACTACTGCAATATTTCTAAAGAGAGAATAATTGTGCCATGGAGGTCGCTCGTACGTAGCAGTTCATTACAAGAGCTCCTTACCAACCTAAGGCGACTCATTTAAATAAAAAGACATGAAAAATGAATTAAGCTGAGTTGAGTAGTGAGTTGATTATGTTCAACTTGAAATAGCTATTAAGTTTTCTATTTTGTTCATGTCTGAATTGAAAATAATATAAATGGGTTAGTAACTGATCGCGGACGGGTTGTTTAGTTAAAGAAAAAAAAATTAAAATCGAGTTGACATAAGCCGAGTAATAAGTAACTCAACTTTTATTTAAATAGTAAATTGAGCTTGAAATTTTATTCATATTTAACTTGATAACAGTTTCTACAAGTAAATAAGTGAGCTTTAACCTAAGTCGACTTCAAATAATTCATTTATTTCTTTATCACTATAAATGAAAGACTACTATCAGTTCATGACTCCAAAGATGTGTCACAAAATGACACTGAAAAAATGAGTTAAGGTAGAGGAAGAAAATCATCCTGTATGACAACAAATTATCTTAGTATTAGGGTGTTTATTATTTGGATGAAACTGATAAAATCAGAAAAAAATATTTTGGTTATTCAATTATGTGGATTAGAATTCAAAATTGAATTCCATATTTAGTTATGCAATTGATTATTGGTTTTAAAGTCTAAACTTCAAACCAAATTGACTGAATATAGTAATAAATATTTGTAATTATTTCTACCAACCTTACAAACATAAGGTTATTTCCCTCTAATCTTGAACTATGTGCTATGAATTTTTCTATAGCATTAGGTATGAAACATGTGCCTATTTTTTTATCTTATTGTTTTAATATTTATCTCTTTTTTTTTTTATTTCCATGTCTTTATTTTCATTAAAAAATAACTAAATTATAAAACTGAATAAATTGAATTATAATTCGAATCATTTTGATTAGATTTAACATAAAATTCAGTTTGGACTTAATTTTATAGAAACTAAAGAAATAACCAAATTGCTCAATTTGAATATCAATTCCAACTTAATCTAACGGAATGAATACCCGCTATTGAAATCATAGAAATAAATAGACTAAAATATTTTATATATTAACTATACAACCATAAGAAAAGAAAACAAATTTTTAGTTAAAGAAAAACCGTCAACGAAAAGAAAAAGTTAATAACTTGCACATTGGTCCCTCAACTATGTCTTATGTTATAAAGTGGTCTAGTTTAAATGTTAAAAAGTATCATTTTTTAGGAATTGTGGTAACTTTATCCCTATAATTGACAGTTAAATAAACTTAAATATTAAATTAATTAGTATTATTTTAAAATTATATTATTAATCCATTATTTCATATTTTCTACTTGTTGTCTAAAATTAACACTATTTGAAAGTTAATATTTTATCTAATTAATAATAACTTGAATAAATTCTTTTTTAAAAATTAATGATTTTTTAATATTTTTTCTGTACTTAGCCAGGACAAGGAAAAATTAATAAAAAAATATCTCTTTTTTTTTTTTTTTCAGAAAGAATGTATAAAATTTCAATTTGTGTACAAGTGAAACGGATAATCGCTATATATCGAACAGCTATGTTAACAGGTATCCCAAAGATTCTCGTTAAAACTGTTATACTTCCCTGATTCTTTTTAAAGTAATTAGTTTCAATAGTTTATAAAATTTGTACTGAAAATGTCCTTTAGTTCTCGAAGACAATTTTATTATTTTTGGAAACTATTTACAATGATGATCAGTTTATTTCCCCCGTTATAAGGTACTTCCATTTCCCACCCCACCACCCCCGATTTTCTCCCCTTTCCACCATTCTTGTCGTCTTCTTCCATCCAACGCAACATTGTGACCGCAAATTTGAGGTTGCATGACTTTCAATAATTTAAAGACTAATCCATGCTTTCTTAATAAAATGTACGAACAAATAAACTAATTTTTGGATTTAAAAAAATTAAGTAAAATTGTGTTATTAATGGATGGAAAAAAGACCTGAGCTATGATATATACTAAATGTTTATCAAAGGATAAACACGTAACAATTAAAAAGTTCCAAGAAACACATTCTTAACATAAAAAAGACGACAAAAAAATGATGTAAGGTTCCAAGATGCAAAACTATATCTCAATATCTTTCTAGTCCAAGGGGCCCTCACGCTGGGAACTTGGAGCTGAAGAAAGAAATGACTCCAGGAAAAGAGTAAAGGAGAACTAGTTCAACGAGACTTTGTACAAAACAGGAAAAAATATAAAAAATGGGGAAAATTCCCCATACATCCTGGGAACCAAACGAGCCCGTAGAGTATAAATGTGTATCCAAAGAAATAATTTATTTTTAAAAATAATAAGTCTGAGATCCAAATCAAAACAAATAACAGTGAATAATCAGTATGAGAAGTGATTCCATGTGCGCTTGACGGGGAAATAGATGGAATGACCGCTTGTGTAAAAGCAACTGACAATTCACTAATTCAGGGACCCTTTTGAAGTATTTCTTAATTATGGGAGATGAGATGCCCATACTCGAAAGACGTGCACAGGTGTGATCGACGGTGAGCAGCTGAAGTCCACGTTTTGTGGATGCCAGTCTCAAGCAGAAGCAGAATAAAAATCGCGGGCCACTAATGACTCATAAATGTGAGCGATGGACAGAGATGGCCTGGCCCTCGGAAAGGAAACCTAATTGGTCCGACACACACCCAAGTCCTTTTCAGTTCGGAGTATTGTCTTGTGGCTCCTTTTTCCCTTGCGTAAAGTCTACGCACGCCTCTGTTTTCGCCCAATCGCTGTGGTTGAGGTAGAATAATTAAGGGTCACAAAATTTGACCTAACTTAATAATGTGACCTGACTCATCCAAATCTAAATTTGATCTAACCTGGTTTGATTAGAAAAGTCAATGACCCGAATCCAACATGAACTTGAACTTGATTGAAGTGAAACTTGATAAAACCGGAGCTCGAACCCAACTTGACCTGAACCTAAAATAACTCGATGACTAACATGATTTTAACTTAAATCAACATAAAATATATGGTTACCAAAGGCTTTAGAAAATTTATGATTTAATATATGTGAATTAGTTTCTTCAATTCTGTTGATTTGTTTTGCGTTATGGAGCGAACTAGTAAAAATTATGGTAAACAATTAGTGATATAGTAATAAAGAGATAAGAATAATTAGGTTTTAGAAATTATAGTACTTTTTTCATCCCATATTCTTTGAAATATTTGAATTGAATTTATTCATATTACTCCATTTGTTCCAAATTCTTTGCACTATTCATATTTTAACAATTAATCTATATTTTCTTATTTTCAACATTTTAATATATAAATAAAAATATTTTATACATGAATGATAAATCAAAACTTATAGTTTTTAAATATATTTTTTTAATTTTTAATGAACAATAATATAAATAAATTCAAGTCAAATTAGTTAAAAAGTTAAATGGAGCAAAGAAAATGGGATGGAAGGAGATTATTTGTTAGAAAAAAATTAAGAAAGTATAAATTTAAAAACTATAGATCTTTATTTATTATTTAATATAATAATTTTTTATTTATATACTAAAATGTTAAAAATAAAAAATTATAGATTAATTGTTAAATAGTGAATGTTATAAAGAACTTGGCACAAAGAGAGTATTTTATTAAAGAAATTATATATTAATATATTTTCATAAATTTTGTATTATTTTTTATATATAGTTAAATTAAATTTAAACAAAAAAATTAAATCGATTCATCTATTTTGGTTTATATATTAATGAACCGAGTAAACTTGACAATTAAATTGAATCTGATCTAAGACCCGATAACCCGACCTGATTAGATCCGAACCTAAATAAACACGGCCTGATCCAACCAAAGCATTAAATATACTCAACCTAAAATCAATCCAAACCCAAATAACCCAATCTAGATCCAAATACATGGTAACCTGATTAAACTTGAATTAGAATGATCTGACCCACTCAATTGCCATATCTAAGAGTAATTTCACACACAAGAGCTGCTGTTCCTTTTTTTTTTTTTTTCTTGCGGTACTTACTACGGAAACACTCGTGTTTCTTCGCCTACAGCTTCGTCTGACTTTTACAAACAAGGATGGGTTTTTACTTTTTAGTCCATTGATTTTGTTCTGTTTCTGTTTTCCCATTGTTGACACCCAATTTCGTCCGGCCATTAAAATAATTTTAAAAAAAATTAAATAAAAAAATTAAATAAAAAAATGTATTATTATTATTATTGTTATTATTATTACTAAATTTTTTTTAATTAGTTTAAAATATATATATATATATTTTTTTTTTGTTTTGTTTTGTGAAGATTTGATATATGTGTGTATATGTGTATGTTTGAAAGAAAAAAAAAAGAAAACTCCATAAAAATGACAAAATTTAAAAGTTTGAGGTAAAAATGACAAAATTAAGAAGTTTCAGGCAAAATTGACAAATTCTGAAAGTTCCAGGAGCATTTGGCAGTTTGTCACATAAAATTTTGAGCCTGCCGACGTTTTTGGCTCAAATTAACAGAAAACGACAAAATTGTCAAAATCAGAAGCTTCAGGAACTTATCCAGAGGCTGAGAGACGTAAAGGACTAAAATTGTCATTTTACCAATTTAAGAGATAAGTTTGAAATTTTTTATTAATTTATCCATCAACAGTTCAGCTAAATTTCCTCTATAAATAGCCCCCCAAATTTTGTTCTGAACACAGAAAAAAATACAGAGAAAGCTTAGAGCTCCGTTTTAAAAAATAGAAAAAATTACTTCCTTAGCCCCTGGCTCTCCTTCCTTTCTCCAGAAAATCCCAAAATTTTTTATTTTGACAGTTCGACCATTTTCTTCCTTCCATTTCCCGTGCGTTCTCTCTCTCTCTCCTCTCGTTTTCTCTCTCTTTCTCCTTCCTCTGCCGGCCGTCGCCTGCCGCCGCTCCGTCCGCGCCGCCGCCACGCCGCCGCTGCGTTCCTCCCTTGCGCCACCCTGCCCTTCCTCTTCCTCCCCTGCGCCGTGCCTGCTCCTCCCTCCTCCTCCCTCGCGTGTGCTCTGTCTCACGTTCCCAGCAAAATTCAAAATTAAAACTAAAGGGTACAACCCTTGTTTTGTCCTCTATTTTTTTTATTTCTTTCACTTTGGTCACTAACCTTTTATTTTGTTCTTGCAGAATTAATTCCTAACTATTTTAATTTTTACTTGTTTTACTTATTTGTTATTATTACTAACCTTTTTTTTTGTTATTAACTTACTAACAACTAACTTTTAATATTATTATTGTTACTAACCTTTTAATTTTTGCATTATTACTAACTTTTATAATTGTTGTTAACAATTAATTAACTTTTTATTATTGTTGTTAATTAATTAATTTAATTAACTTGGCTAACTTTTTATTATTGTTGTTAATTAATTTAATTAACTTGTCTAACTTTTTATTATTTTTGTTAATTAATTAATTAACTTGGCTAACTTTTATTGTTGTTAATTAATTAATTTAATTAACTTGGCTAACTTTTATTGTTTTTAATTAATTAATTTAATTAACTTGGCTAACTTTTTACTGTTGTTAATTAATTAATTTAATTAACTTGGCTAACTTTTTATTATTGTGGTTAATTAATTAATTTAATTAACTTGACTAACTTTTTATTATTGTTGTTTAACAATTAATTTAATTAACTTTGCTAACATTTATTATTATTTTTAAAGTGGATGGCCAAAAAGCCCCACTTTATTATTATTAATTTTTTTTCTTTATATAATTTTTTTATTTAATTCACCTTTACCCTTTACTAATTAATAAATAAATGAAAATTAAAAGAATATTATTTTGTAATTAATTATTAAGGCTAATAAAAATTATTTTTAAAAAAGCCAATTATTTTTATTTTTATATACATGTTTTTAATTCTTTAAAGATAACAAAAAGTTAAAATTAATTTTAATAGTTATTTTTATCCAGTAAAAATAATAAAAAAATAAAAATAAAACCTGTTTAAAAAAATACATGAAAATTAAGACTTTATATTTTACTGATTTATTTAAAATATAACTTTTAAATCCACTAAAATAATAAATATTTTTCATTAAACAAGAAAATAAAAAGAAAATTAAAGCAAGATAAGAAAAAGATAAGAAAGATAAGAAAAAGATAATAAAGATAAGAAAGATAAGATAAGATAAGAAAGATAAGAAGGAAAAGAAAGAAAAGAAAGAAAAATATAGAAAATAAAAATTTTTAGATTATTAATGAATCTAAAAATTCTATAACAAAAAGAATTACAAATTAGTAATTAAACTAATAATTAATTTCATAAAAATAAGAATTAAATAATTAACTATAAATTAAATCAACTTACATATCCGGATGATCCGTCAGGATCTGCGGTTTAAAAAAAATATCACCCTTTTAATTAAATAAATTAAATAAAAAAAAAGATAAAAATCCATATTTACAATATGGATTAAATTATTTAAAAGTTCACCAAATTCCGTGTCCAAATGACTCGGCAGAGTCCATGGTTCGGAATCAAAAATCTTCCGTGTCCAAATGACTCGGCAGAGTCCATGGTTCGGAAGTATAAAATTTCATACAAATTAATTAATTTAAAAATCCACATTTCGACTAATCCAGTTAAAATTTCTAATTTTGAAAATTAACTGAGAATTATTTAAAAGCAAAGCAAAACAAAATTAAAATCAACTAAGGTGCCAATTTTTGGGCGTTTTAACAAAGTTGTTTTAACGTAACCGTACTCCCGATCCCCGAACTCTCGCAGACCAATTTTAAGGTGACCAATCGACCTAAGAAAACTGATTGGTGGCGACTCCCGAAAACCCGACGTTGCCACAGCTTGGCGACTCCACTGGGGACTCCACGTTAGTGAGTCGAGCCTAAAGTTGATTTGTTTTGATTTACTTTGCTTATTATGTGGATTTATATGTTATATTTACTTATTCTAAACATGCATAATGCATTCACAATATGAAGCTCTATACCCGAGCTTCCTTAAATCAAACACGATTCTTTCTAAGCGGAATTGGTGTTGCTGTCCTTGTGAGGCCACGGTCTCCAAGCCTTCACCGGTTTCAAAGTAGCAAAGTAGTGTATTGCCTTCTGAGACGGTTAGTCTCTGCATGGGCCCACGAAAAGCTACGACTCGAATTAATCCATTCCTTACATTAACCCTAGAGGGTAAGGAATCGGGCCGTCACTATGATTTAGTGACGGAATTCGGGAACTATCCCTTGACTTTTTGATAAGCTACCTTATGCATATAGAACTCCCCACTTAACCATAGAACTGACCATAGAATTTCTACCATTTTACCAACGCCATAAGCACGTCCTTGTTATACTATGTTGTTGCTCTACACTTTTATTTTCTTCGTGTCTTATATTTATGGTTTTAATTCATTTTTCCATAATACTTCATGAGTTGTTAATTGCTATTTAACTTATTAATAACCTTATCTTTCTTGTGCAATTATTCTTCATGCATCAAAACCACGCATCAAATTATGCTAACTTTTTGGTCTTTATAATGACAACTAAAAGTTTTGAAGTTCTACGATAATGGATAAGCAAACTCACTCATTGCATGCATTCCATTACATTAATCACGTGCATATAAAGTATGATAAAAATAATCTCATTGCATGCATTCCATTACATCAATCACACGCATATAAAATCTGATAAAAATAATCTCATTGCATGCATTCCATTACATTAATCACATGCATATAAAATCTGATAAAAATAATCTCATTGCATGCATTCCATTACATTAATCACGTGCATATAAAGTCTGATAAAAACATAATCTCACTTTATATTGCATGCATCCATTACATCAATCACACGCATATAAAATCTGATAAAAATAATCTCATTGCATGCATTCCATTACATCAATCACGTGCATATAAATTTTGATAAAAACATAATCTCATTGCATGCATCCATCACATCAATCATATACGCATAGAATCTAATAAAATAAATATTCCTTTAAAAAGGTAAAATTGGACCTCAACACCGATATTCAACTCGGCTCCAAACAAGACTAATGGCAGAACAAACTGAAGGACGTTTCATAGATATAGAGTCCAAGATTGAAAGTATGGCAGAACAAATGAGACAATTGATGGAAATAATCAAAGGGAAAGCAACTCAAGTTCCCATCAAAGAAGCACAAGATCCCACTTATACTCCGGGATTCACCCCACAACGAGTCTCAGTCCAAGAAAACCTGTTTCAGGAACCAGGACAGTCTGCTAATGTTCACTTGAAACAAGACACTGTGTATGAAGAGAAGAAGACACCACCAAAGGAAGAAGGAGAATCTCAAAAACTCGAAACAATAGAGAAGAGACTGCGAGCCATTGAAGGAGGTAATATATTCGGATCTCTCTCAGTGGATGACCTCTGCTTAGTGCCAGACGTCATAATCCCTTCGGACTTTAAAGTACCGGATTTCGTAAAATACGATGGAACGAGTGATCCCATCACTCACATCACACTGTTCCTAAGGAGACTACAACCACTCACAAAAGATGAAAAGATGTGGATTGCACTTTTTCAGGAAAGTCTCACAAAATCAGCATTGCAGTGGTATCTAAGTCAAGGACCAAGAAACATCAAAACTTGGAATGACCTTGCTCAGGCCTTCATCGGCAACTATAAACATGTTATGGACTTGGCTCCGGATCGCCAAACTCTCCAAAACATGGAGAAGAAAAAGCCAGAAACTTTCAAGGAATATGCTTAACGGTGGAGGGACTTAGCTGCACAAGTTCAGCCACCCATGACAGAAAAAGAAATGGTCACTTTGTTTGTCCAGACACTGAAATACCCATATTATGACAAACTTATTGGCAATGCGGCAACTAACTTCTCCGACGTAGTAATGTCTGGAGAAAGGATCGAGCATGGTATCAGGACTGGGAAGATTACTGAATCCTTTAGCGATCCTATGAAAAGAGGAGGACCTTCCAGAAGAAAAGATGAAGAAATACAACAAATAGGAAGAGGAAGAGGGATTCCCTTCGTGGGCACTGTGGCCACCGGACCTCGCCTATCCTATTCTGCCAATAAGCCCAATTATTATCCTACCAATAGGCCCAATGATTATCCTCCCAATAGGCCCAATGATTATCTTCCCAATAGACCCAACAATTATCCTCCCAACAGACCTAATCAGTTACGGCCACCTGTTCCAACTCCTCCAGTACCTGCACCAAGACCAAGAGAAATCTTCGCACCAATTCCCATGACTTACACTGAGCTGTATCCAAAACTCATCGAAAGTCAACTTATTCGCCCAATCCCTACAAGGCCATTGGAACCCCCGTATCCAAGGTGGTATGACCCTAACATAAATTGCCCATATCATGATGGTACCGTGGGCCACGGACTGGAAAATTGCATAGCATTGAAGCGTATAGTCCAACAATTAATTGAGTCAAAATGGTTGGACTTTTCCGATGAACCAAACGTCACTCATAATCCATTGCCTCCTCATCAAGCCAAACCAGTCAATATGATGGAAGAATACTGGCCGATGAAGAAAACAGTCAATGATATCATAACCCCTCTTAAGCATGTATATTCATGCCTTATGAAAGAAGGGATTATCATAGGAAAGTCTTCTGGAAATAAAGAAGTCGAGGATGAGGAGTGGTGCAACTTTCATAACAGTAAGAGTCATTCTATCCAAGAATGCCCAGAATTCCGTAAAAGTCTACAAAGTCTCATGGACTCCTCCCAAATCATCATTTTTATGTCAGATAAAGAGGATGACGTGAATGTGATAATTAAAGAACAAGAAGTCAATATCATGCCAAGACCACTGGTCATACCAATCTCAAAACCTACTCTTAAGCCGTCAAGTCCCAAAGCCATTCCTCTACAAATCAAACAAAACCGAGGTCAAGCTGCTAGGCCCGATGTGATTGGTAATTGAAAGTGAAGATTTTGAGCTGGAATTACATTGATTTTGGAAGGGCTCCAAGTCAGATCTGACCTAACAGTCCGCATACATTTTCGAATGACAGGGAATCCTTTGAATAAACTTGTATCTTTGAAAGCTTGCAAAAGTAATCTAATAGTAAAAATCTCCTAGATTTAGTCCAGAATCTAGGGTGTAGTCTTTGTTAGATGGACACCTGGTATTCTTTCTGGTACAACAAAAAGATGTAATGCGTGCATTCTACTACTTTCCATTTTTACACTCTTTGCCATTATACTATCTATTATTGCCATCACACTTTACTTTTTGACAACTGGTAATTCTTTTTGTTCTCTAACAAAAAGATGTTACGTGTACATTATACCACTTTTTAATTCCATTATTACATCTACATATTATACAAATTTTTACCAAAAATTCAATTATTACACCTACACATTCTACCACTTCTTACCAAAAATTCCGTTTTTACATCCATCTCTCACTCCTTTCCAGTATACTATCCATTATTGCTATCATACTTTGCTTTCTAAATGATACTACTCGTGGGTGAAAATAAAAAGTTAAAGGAGATTTGATAGTAATGATCTTCAAAGTGCTACCAAATCTAGTAAGAAGGATTTCAAATGTTGCACCTCAACCCTAAAAAAGAATTCACAGTGGTTATCGACATCCTTGCAAGAAGTCTGAGTTAGCTTCCAAAGAAGGTAGCTCTCATATTAAATGACTTCAGTGGCCTCCCAATTCTCACAAATGCTCAATACAAAAAAAAAAAAGATTCTCAGTTTTCCGCAACACAAATTCCAACAAAGGAAAGAAGTTCATCCTTTCCATCAAAAGCCATTAAAGGGAAAATCCAAAACAAAAAAAAAGACACTGAGAGCAAACACAAGCAACTAAGGCCACTTGAATCATTTCACTTCAAGAGGGCTATGATCTCAGTTCTTTGCAACACAAACTCCGAAAAGAGAAATTCATCCCTTCCATCAAAAGACAACAAGAGAAAATTCAAAACCAAAAAGGACTGAGAACAAGCACGAGCAAGCAAGGCCACTTGAGTTATCTCACTTCAAGAGAGTTATCAAGTATGTCATCACCATAGCTCACAAAAAAAAAGGGAAACAAAAAAAAAAAGAAAAGAAAAAAGGCTCAAACTAGAGCAAAAGAAAAAAAAAGTGAGTTATGGATTCTAGACTGAAAACCTGCAAAGGCGGTCTAGAAGACAAAAGCAACCCTCAAACCAAGCGTACATAAAGATTACGATAGTTGGGGGGCAATAGATGAGGTCTAACTTTCTGAAAAAGGTGGCAAGTTTGAGGTCTTCACTATTGAATTTTTCACCGTAATCAAATTTGCTCACGAGTAGTATTAAAAGACCCTTCTCCCACACCACTTAAACTTAACTTTCCTCAGACTGAACATCCTCATTCAGTTAAAAGACTATCATTGTGAATCATGCTTCTACCTTATTTAATACTGCTCACGAGTAGTATTAAAAGACCCTTCTTTCAAACCACTTAAACTTAACTTTCCTCAGACTTATCATCCTCATTCAGCTAAAAGACTATCATTGTGAAACATGTTTCTACCTTATTTAATACTGCGCACGAGTAGTATTAAAAGACCATTCTTTCACACCACTTAAATTTAACTTTCCTCAGACCTAACATCCTCATTTAGTTAAAAGACTATCATTGTGAAACATGTTTCTACCTTATTTAATACTGCGCACGAGTAGTATTAAAAGACCTTCTTTCACATCACTTAAACTTAACTTTCCTCAGACCTAACATCTTCATTCAGTTTAAAGACTATCATTGTGAATCATGTTTCTACCTTATTTAATACTGCTCACGAGTAGTATTAAAAGACAATTCTTTTACACCACTCAAACTTAACTTTCCTCACACCTAAAAATTTACCTCTTGATATTATCCTCATTCAGCTAAAAGGCTATTATTGTGAATCATGTTTCTACCTTATTGCCTTGCACAGTTTATGTCTTCGAGTTGGAAAGGGAAAAATGGCAGGATATTTTAATTAAAAACAAAGACCGTAAATTACTTTGTCAAGCTTTACAAATTGATGAAAGTTTTTCTTTAAGGCCAAACCATTATTCATTAATGTATGTAGACTTAAAAGTGAGGAGATAGCTTGAGTCTTTCTTTAATAAGATGTGGTTCTTGTAAGAGAAATTTACGATCAAGTGCCATCACAAAGGTCTAGAAATGCTCGACCTTCTGTTAAAGGCGAGGTGATACCTTTTATCAACATAAATACCATATTTAGGGGGCAAAGTAGTCTCTACGAAGCGTAAGAGGAGTACTGCCAACAAAGAAGTTCAATCGACAAGGGGGCAAGTCTTATGGATCAAAACATGAGTTCAAGGAAGAGCAATCATTCAGATTGTAACATGGGGATAAGTATGTGTCAGCCCGGACACAAGAAAAAGGACAGACATTGAAAGTTAAGCCTTTGATGCTATGAAATCCATGACAAGGGATGAGTACCCAAAGAGACATAAAGTATGAGGCGGGCAAACATTAAAGAAATTGAAGCCAAAATTCAAGAACAAGTCAAAGAAATGGGACTTTGAAAAGAGTTGGGCTTTTGAGGCAGTGAACAAAAGCTGGAAAGCATAAAGAGATTCAATGATAGTCCAAGAAGGCAATTATAAAGAGGATCCAGTAAAGCAAAGATATGAAGAACTAGATCAATCCAAAAAAAATAAAAAATAAAAAAATAAATATAAATAAAAAAAAAAAAAAAAAGAACCATCAATTACACATGCTTTGCATTCATGCATTTCACATCATGCATGCATGATTTTTACACGATAGGAATCAAATGGGAAACACATCCACCGCACCGTTACAGCAGTATAAGCTGAGATCTCAATAATATCAGCTCTTACCAATCTATCACTGGATACACAGCTAATATGCGGGACCAACCCGCATCAGGAATTCAAGGATAAGGTAGACAATATGTCAAAAGCCTAGCAATTGATTCAATAATCGAGACTACACCTGGAAGGACAGGATTAACATCAGCTAGTAGTATCCAAAATAAGAGATAGCTATAGCCAAGGATAAGGCAGATATCAAAAAGGATAAAGTAGACAATATTGTCAAAAGCTTGGCAATTGATTCAATAATCGAGGCTACACCTGGAAGGACAGGATTGATGCCAGTTTAGCAGCATCCAAGATAAGAGATAGCTGTGGTCAAAGATAAGGCAGACATCAAGAAATATTGTCGTTGAAACTTTGTCAAAAGCGGACAATGGATTCAATAATCGAGGACTGGATCAACGGATAAAAAAAAAATATCTATCAAAATGAAGTAGGATCTACTTTTCCGGTTAAACGGCGGATACGGTACTCCGTGACTCTCAAGTCGGTTCTCTCAGTTGCCCATAATAACTGATTCCTTCACCCCTTCTTTCTTTTACTTCCTCCTAGAAAATGGATCCTACTTTTTCCGCCTTGCGAAAGTATTTCCCTTCTCTCCCAATGAACATCCTCAAAAAGATCTACCAAGTTCGCTGTGAACGATTAAGAGTTCTGATGCACAAAGGAATCCCTGAAGATGTGCGGTGGTTAATCGAAGCCAAGGTTCGTCTAGCAGGTGAAATCCCAGAGGCATTTGTGTCTCACATGCCTGGTATAGGCAAAAGCTCTTATGCCAAAAAGCGAAAAGTGAAAAGGTTACAAGTCTGCCATAAATGTGGACGGTGGACTTGTAATACTAAATGTCGTTCTTTAGGGATGATCTCTGATAATCGAGAAGATAAAATACGATTCATTAAGAATGGCCTAAGTAAAGACTCGTTGGATGATATCCAATTGACTCTTGAGACGCATTCTTGTGGATCTGTGCAACGTGAACTACTTGGTTTGTAGAGCATTTTTCATGAAGAACGAAACCGTTACAGTCCCGGGAATCTGACTGTAAATGACCCTGTTTGCCAGCTTGTAAGAAAACTGGATGGGAAGCAAATCCTCGACTCATAGAAGCCGTTAATGTCGTTACTGGACGAAAAACCAGTGGAAGATGTGAGCCACAGTCACAATTACTGTACATACAGTTTGTTATATTTGGAAAAGTTTGCATTTTCTTTTGACAGATGTACACGCTCCCCTAAGTGTAATCGACACGTTATCCCTTTTCATCACTATAAATGCGTGTTCTTCCTTCGGATTAAGCAGCGGATAAGATACCCCGTGACTTCTAAATTCAGTTATTCCAGTCTCCTACAATAACTGATTCATTTCCCTCTTCTCTCAAATTCTTCTCTCATCAATGGATTCTACTCTTTCTGCACTGCGAAAATACTTTCCTTCCCTTCCAATAAAAGTCCTTAAAAAGATCTACCTGGCTAGATGTGAAAGAATCAGAGTTTTTACACGCAAAGGCATTCCCGATAATGTGCAGTGGATAATTGAAGCTAAGGTCCGTTTGGCGGGTGAAGTTCCAGATGCATTTATGCCCCGCATGCCCGGTTTAGGTAAAAGCCGTTATGCCAAAAGGCGAAGAGCAAAGAGACTAGGCGTGTGTTATAAATGTGGGCGATGGAATTGTATTACTAAATGTCGCTCTTTAGGATACATCTCCATAAATCGTGAAGATAAAAGAAAATTCATTAAGAATGGCCTGCGTAAGGAATCTCTGGAAGATATCCGAGAGACTCTTGAAACGCATTCTTGTGGAAAAGTGCAAGGTGAAATTATCAGTTTATGGAGGACTTACCATAAAGAACGAAACCGTTACAGTCTTGGGAATGTGATTTTAAACGACCCTGTTTGTCAGTTTGTAAGGAAACTGGATGGGAAGCAAATCCCCGACTTATAGAAGGCATTGAAGCCATTACTGGACATAAATCAGTGGAAGATGAGAGCCACGGTCATGATTCCTGTACATATAAGCTGTCATTTGTCTTTTCTTTTGACAATAATGTACTTGCTTCTGTAAGTGTAATTAACGCATTATCCCTTTCATCACTATAAATATGTGTTAGTTATTTTCGTTTCCTACAATCACTAATTTCTTTCTTTGCCTCCTTCATCAATGGAGTCTTCTCTTTCCGCCCTACGAAAGTATTTTCCTTCCTTCCCAATAAATGTTCTTAAAAAGATTTATCAAGCTAGATGTGAACGATTCAGAGTATTTATGCACAAAGGCATTCCTGATAATGTGCGGTGGCTAATTGAAGCTAAGGTTCGTTCAGCTGGTGATGTTCCAGAAGCGTTCTTTCTCCGTATGCCCGACTTTGGTAAAAGCGCTTATGCCAAAAAGAGAAGAGCAAAGAGGCTAGGCGTCTATCACAATTGTGGATGGTGGATTTGCGGTGCTAAATGTCGTTCTCCAGGAGTGATTACCAGAAATAGTGAAGATAGAATAAAATTCATCAAGAATGGCTTGCGTAAGGAATCTCTAGAAGATATCCGAGAGGTTCTTGAAGCGCATTCTTGCGGAATAGTGCAATTTGAGGTTGTTGGATTATGGATAATTCTCCAAAAAGAACGAGAACGTTACAGTCTTGGGAATCTGACCCTAAACGATCCTGTTTGCCAGTTTGTGAAAAAGCTAGATGAGATGCAAATCACCGATTCATAGAAAGCATTGAAGCCGTTACTGGACGCAAAGCCAGTAGAAGACGGAACAAGGTCACGATTACTGTACGTGCTACCTGTCGCTTTTGAAATTTTCATCCCCTTTTGGTAATAATGTATCCACTCCTGACATGAACCAAAGTCACGATTACTGTACGTGCTAGCTGTCGCTTTTGAAATTTTCCTCCCCTTTCGGCGATAATGTATCCATTCCTGACATGAACCAAAGTCACGATTACTGTACGTGCTAGCTGTCGCTTTTGAAATTTTCCTCCTCTTTCAGCGATAATGTATCCACTCTTGACATAAGCCATAGTCACGATACTGTACATGCTAGCTGACGCTTTTGAAATTTTCCTCCCATAATGTACCCACTCCTGACATGAGCTATAATTATGACTACTGTATATACCTGCCACTTTTAAAATTTTCCTTCTCATCCGACAATCATGTACCTACTCCTGACATAAGCTACAGTAGTGACTACTGTACATGCTAGCAGCTATTTTGAAAATTTTCATGCTCTTTTAACGATAGTGTACCCATACCTGACCAGAGTCATACTCGTGACTACTGTGAATAGCTGGCAATAATGTATCCATTCTTGAAAATAAAATTATTGCCTTATCTCTTCATCTCTATAAATATATCCTCTTTTCTCACAAGGGTAAGGATAGGAATGGAGAAAACCCCAACTCGTAAATCCCGAAGTATTTGTGTATTTTCTGGGGCTTTTCTTGGAAAAGATGAAGAGTATTTAAAAGCAGCCAACCATTTGGGTAGAGTATTAGCTGAGCGAAAAATACATTTAGTTTATGGAGGAGGTAGTGTCGGATTAATGGGAGGTGTAGCATCAGCAGTATCTCTAGGAGGAAGTCAAGTTCTGGGTATTATCCCTGGACCTCTGAAATTTATTTCTGGGGGCACGATTGGAGAAGAATTAGTGGTTAAAAATTTGCAAGAGCGTGTGTTACAAATGCTTTTAAATGCTGATGCTTTTATCGCTCTACCAGGTGGTTTTGGCACATTGGGAGAAGTCTTTCAAATTGCTTCCATGGCCCAACTTAATTTGCATAAGAAACCCATTGGGCTTTTGAATGTTAACAATTTCTTTACAGGTCTGATAGCTTTTATGGATTATGCTATGCAGAAGAATTTCATATCAAGAGTGGCACGGCGAATTATAATATCCGCAACAACTGCTGAAGAATTGCTAGATAAAATACAAGCTTTTGTTCCTGAACCAGATCCAGCAATGATTCAGATAGACTGGACACGACAGTCTTTCCCGACCAGTTCACTCCCATAATGGTCCTCTACTCACCTTGTTGAAGTATTGTGGAAGAAAGAAGCGATCTGATCCGTTTTTCTTGTCCTTTAGTTTTATTATCAGCATTTTCTTTCGTGTTTCAGTTTTTCTTTTCAGGGAATTTCTTTTTTTTATAATATAGTTTCGTCCATGCTGATATTAAAACCATAGGACAATGCCTTTAGGTTGGAATGGCTGAGTAAAGAGTAATTTTTGTTACTCTTGAGACGCATCCTATTAGGTCTACTAGGTATAACATTTTGGGGTAGTTAAGCTTTAACCTTATTCGGATGACATATCTCACAAGGGAATCTATATTTACTGAAGAAAATATTAGATGAACCTTGGATATTGATTCCAAACATCCGTTCCCTTTACATAATTTGTCAGTGTTATTATCATCGCCGAGATTCACTCATTTTATCGAAGTCTAAATTTTTGCACTCGCCTATCATGAAGATCCACACTTTCGAATAAAATTATTCCAATTTCAATTGCTTTCATATAAATTTCACTCGAGGTCCTAAGGAAAGCTCCTTAGCCTCAAAATCAATTTTCATCATCGGGGTTTTAAGGATGGAACCTTTGCCTCGAAAATAATCAATTTTCATCGGGGTTTTAAGGATGGAACCTTTCCCTCGAAAATAATCAATTTTCATCATCGGGGTTTTAAGGATGGAACCTTTGCCTCGAAAACAATCGATTTTCATCGGGGTTTTAAGGATGGAACCTTTGCCTCGAAAACAATCAATTTTCATCATCGGGGTTTTAAGGATGGAACCTTTGCCTCGAAAACAATCAATTTTCATCATCGGGGTTTTAAGGATGGAACCTTTGCCTCAAAAACAATCAATTTTCATCATCGGGGTTTTAAGGATGGAACCTTTGCCTCGAAAACAATCAATTTTCATCGGGGTTTTAAGGATGAAACCTTTGCCTCGAAAACAATCAATTTTCATCATCGGGGTTTTAAGGATGGAACCTTTGCTTCGAAAATAATCAATTTTCATCATCGGGGTTTTAAGGATGGAACCTTTGCCTCGAAAATAATCAATTTTCATCGGGGTTTTAAGGATGGAACCTTTGCCTCGAAAACAATCAATTTTCATCATCGGGGTTTTAAGGATGGAACCTTTGCCTCGAAAACAATCAATTTTCATCATCGGGGTTTTAAGGATGGAACCTTTGCCTCGAAAAAAAATCAATTTTCATCATCGGGGTTTTAAGGATGGAACCTTTGCCTCGAAAACAATCAATTTTCATCATCGGGGTTTTAAGGATGGAACCTTTGCCTCGAAAATAATTAATTTTCATCATCGGGGTTTTAAGGATGGAACCTTTGCCTCGAAAATAATCAATTTTCATCATCGGGGTTTTAAGGATGGAACCTTTGCCTCGAAAATAATCAATTTTCATCGTTGGGATTTTAAGGATGGAACCTTTGTCTCGAAAACAATCAATCATTCAGTCCGTCTTACAACGATAGAACCTTTCCTATCGCTAGAGGTTCTAAGGACCTTTCCTTAAACCTCAAACAAACAATCAATCATTCAGTCCATCTTACAACGATAGAACCTTTCCTATCGTTAGAGGTTCTAAGGACCTTTCCTTAAACCTCAAAAAAACAATCAATCATTCAGTCCATCTTACAATGATAGAACCTTTCCTATCGTTAGAGGTTCTAAGGACCTTTCCTTAAACCTAAAAAAAAAAACAATCAATCATTCAGTCCATCTTACAACGATAGAACCTTTCCTATCGTTAGAGGTTCTAAGGACCTTTCCTTAAACCTCAAAAAAACAATCAATCATTCAGTCCATCTTACAACGATAGAACCTTTCCTATCGTTAGAGGTTCTAAGGACCTTTCCTTAAACCTCAAAAAAATAATCAATCATTCAGTCCATCTTACAACGATAGAACCTTTCCTATCGTTAGAGGTTCTAAGGACCTTTCCTTAACCTCAAACAAACAATCAATCATTCAGTCCATCTTACAACGATAGAACCTTTCCTATCGTTAGAGGTTCTAAGGACCTTTCCTTAAACCTCAAAAAAACAATCAATCATTCAGTCCATCTTACAACGATAGAACCTTTCCTATCGTTAGAGGTTCTAAGGACCTTTCCTTAAACCTCAAAAAAAAAACAATCAATCATTCAGTCCATCTTACAACGATAGAACCTTTCCTATCGTTAGAGGTTCTAAGGACCTTTCCTTAAACCTCAAACAAACAATCAATCATTCAGTCCATCTTACAACGATAGAACCTTTCCTATCGTTAGAGGTTCTAAGGACCTTTCCTTAAACCTCAAACAAACAATCAATCATTCAGTCCATCTTACAACGATAGAACCTTTCCTATCGTTAGAGGTTCTGAGGACCTTTCCTTAAACCTCAAAAAAACAATCAATCATACAGTCCATCTTACAACGATAGAACCTTTCCTATCGTTAGAGGTTCTAAGGACCTTTCCTTAAATCTCAAAAAAACAATCAATCATTCAGTCCATCTTACAACGATAGAACCTTTCCTATCGTTAGAGGTTCTAAGGACCTTTCCTTAAACCTCAAACAAACAATCAATCATTCAGTCCATCTTACAACGATAGAACCTTTCCTATCGTTAGAGGTTCTAAGGACCTTTCCTTAAACCTCAAACAAACAATCAATCATTCAGTCCATCTTACAACGATAGAACCTTTCCTATCGTTAGAGGTTCTAAGGACCTTTCCTTAAACCTCAAACAAACAATCAATCATTCAGTCCATCTTACAACGATAGAACCTTTCCTATCGTTAGAGGTTCTGAGGACCTTTCCTTAAACCTCAAACAAACAATCAATCATTCAGTCCATCTTACAACGATAGAACCTTTCCTATCGTTAGAGGTTCTGAGGACCTTTCCTTAAACCTCAAACAAACAATCAATCATTCAGTCCATCTTACAACGATAGAACCTTTCCTATCGTTAGAGGTTCTAAGGACCTTTCCTTAAACCTCAAACAAACAATCAATCATTCAGTCCATCTTACAACGATAGAACCTTTCCTATCGTTAGAGGTTCTAAGGACCTTTCCTTAAACCTCAAAAAAAAAAAAAAAACAATCAATCATTCATTCCATCTTACAACGATAGAACCTTTCCTATCGTTAGAGGTTCTAAGGACCTTTCCTTAAACCTCAAACAAACAATCAATCATTCAGTCCATCTTACAACGATAGAACCTTTCCTATCGTTAGAGGTTCTAAGGACCTTTCCTTAAACCTCAAAAAAAAAAAAAAACAATCAATCATTCAGTCCATCTTACAACGATAGAACTTTTCCTATCGTTAGAGGTTCTAAGGACCTTTCCTTAACCTCAAACAAACAATCAATCATTCAGTCCATCTTACAACGATAGAATCTTTCCTATCGTTAGAGGTTCTAAGGACCTTTCCTTAAACCTCAAACAAACAATCAATCATTCAGTCCATCTTACAACGATAGAACCTTTCCTATCGTTAGAGGTTCTAAGGACTTTTCCTTAACCTCAAACAAACAATCAATCATTCAGTCCATCTTACAACGATAGAACCTTTCCTATCGTTAGAGGTTCTAAGGACCTTTCCTTAAACCTCAAACAAACAATCAATCATTCAGTCCATCTTACAACGATAGAACCTTTCCTATCGTTAGAGGTTCTAAGGACCTTTCCTTAAACCTCAGAGTTTAGGCGGCGAGAAGGTTTTCAATGCCTAGCTAAGCTGGACGAAATTTGGTAACTAACTTTGCATACATCATGTCCCATGAAGCATGCAAAGGGGGGCAGCTGTTGACACCCAATTTCGTCCGGCCATTAAAATAATTTTAAAAAAAATTAAATAAAAAAATTAAATAAAAAAATGTATTATTATTATTATTGTTATTATTATTACTAAATTTTTTTTAATTAGTTTAAAATATATATATATATATTTTTTTTGTTTTGTTTTGTGAAGATTTGATATATGTGTGTATATGTGTATGTTTGAAAGAAAAAAAAGAAAACTCCATAAAAATGACAAAATTTAAAAGTTTGAGGTAAAAATGACAAAATTAAGAAGTTTCAGGCAAAATTGACAAATTCTGAAAGTTCCAGGAGCATTTGGCAGTTTGTCACATAAAATTTTGAGCCTGCCGACGTTTTTGGCTCAAATTGACAGAAAACGACAAAATTGTCAAAATCAGAAGCTTCAGGAACTTATCCAGAGGCTGAGAGACGTAAAGGACTAAAATTGTCATTTTACCAATTTAAGAGATAAGTTTGAAATTTTTTATTAATTTATCCATCAACAGTTCAGCTAAATTTCCTCTATAAATAGCCCCCCAAATTTTGTTCTGAACACAGAAAAAAATACAGAGAAAGCTTAGAGCTCCGTTTTAAAAAATAGAAAAAATTACTTCCTTAGCCCCTGGCTCTCCTTCCTTTCTCCAGAAAATCCCAAAATTTTTTATTTTGACAGTTCGACCATTTTCTTCCTTCCATTTCCCGTGCGTTCTCTCTCTCTCTCTCCTCTCGTTTTCTCTCTCTTTCTCCTTCCTCTGCCGGCCGTCGCCTGCCGCCGCTCCGTCCGCGCCGCCGCCACGCCGCCGCTGCGTTCCTCCCTTGCGCCACCCTGCCCTTCCTCTTCCTCCCCTGCGCCGTGCCTGCTCCTCCCTCCTCCTCCCTCGCGTGTGCTCTGTCTCACGTTCCCAGCAAAATTCAAAATTAAAACTAAAGGGTACAACCCTTGTTTTGTCCTCTATTTTTTTTATTTCTTTCACTTTGGTCACTAACCTTTTATTTTGTTCTTGCAGAATTAATTCCTAACTATTTTAATTTTTACTTGTTTTACTTATTTGTTATTATTACTAACCTTTTTTTTTGTTATTAACTTACTAACAACTAACTTTTAATATTATTATTGTTACTAACCTTTTAATTTTTGCATTATTACTAACTTTTATAATTGTTGTTAACAATTAATTAACTTTTTATTATTGTTGTTAATTAATTAATTTAATTAACTTGGCTAACTTTTTATTATTGTTGTTAATTAATTTAATTAACTTGTCTAACTTTTTATTATTTTTGTTAATTAATTAATTAACTTGGCTAACTTTTATTGTTGTTAATTAATTAATTTAATTAACTTGGCTAACTTTTATTGTTTTTAATTAATTAATTTAATTAACTTGGCTAACTTTTTACTGTTGTTAATTAATTAATTTAATTAACTTGGCTAACTTTTTATTATTGTGGTTAATTAATTAATTTAATTAACTTGACTAACTTTTTATTATTGTTGTTTAACAATTAATTTAATTAACTTTGCTAACATTTATTATTATTTTTAAAGTGGATGGCCAAAAAGCCCCACTTTATTATTATTAATTTTTTTTCTTTATATAATTTTTTTATTTAATTCACCTTTACCCTTTACTAATTAATAAATAAATGAAAATTAAAAGAATATTATTTTGTAATTAATTATTAAGGCTAATAAAAATTATTTTTAAAAAAGCCAATTATTTTTATTTTTATATACATGTTTTTAATTCTTTAAAGATAACAAAAAGTTAAAATTAATTTTAATAGTTATTTTTATCCAGTAAAAATAATAAAAAAATAAAAATAAAACCTGTTTAAAAAAATACATGAAAATTAAGACTTTATATTTTACTGATTTATTTAAAATATAACTTTTAAATCCACTAAAATAATAAATATTTTTCATTAAACAAGAAAATAAAAAGAAAATTAAAACAAGATAAGAAAAAGATAAGAAAGATAAGAAAAAGATAATAAAGATAAGAAAGATAAGATAAGATAAGAAAGATAAGAAGGAAAAGAAAGAAAAGAAAGAAAAATATAGAAAATAAAAATTTTTAGATTATTAATGAATCTAAAAATTCTATAACAAAAAGAATTACAAATTAGTAATTAAACTAATAATTAATTTCATAAAAATAAGAATTAAATAATTAACTATAAATTAAATCAACTTACATATCCGGATGATCCGTCAGGATCTGCGGTTTAAAAAAAATATCACCCTTTTAATTAAATAAATTAAATAAAAAAAAAGATAAAAATCCATATTTACAATATGGATTAAATTATTTAAAAGTTCACCAAATTCCGTGTCCAAATGACTCGGCAGAGTCCATGGTTCGGAATCAAAAATCTTCCGTGTCCAAATGACTCGGCAGAGTCCATGGTTCGGAAGTATAAAATTTCATACAAATTAATTAATTTAAAAATCCACATTTCGACTAATCCAGTTAAAATTTCTAATTTTGAAAATTAACTGAGAATTATTTAAAAGCAAAGCAAAACAAAATTAAAATCAACTAAGGTGCCAATTTTTGGGCGTTTTAACAAAGTTGTTTTAACGTAACCGTACTCCCGATCCCCGAACTCTCGCAGACCAATTTTAAGGTGACCAATCGACCTAAGAAAACTGATTGGTGGCGACTCCCGAAAACCCGACGTTGCCACACCCATACAGCTGTTTTTTGGGAAAACGTTGTCATTGAACGGGCTTAAGATCCGGTTTGGCAAAGTGTAAGCAATTAGCATTAGAATTTTAAAAAAATTATTTAATGGTAGTTTTTAACTTCTACCTTTAGCATTTTCATCACAACCGTTAAATAAATTATCCAAAACTCTAACACTGATTAAAAAAACTGTTTCCAAATGAGGTCTAAAAAAAATTGTGGCAATCAAAGAAACCTAATTTATTTGAAACATTTTTTACTTGGGGACTTTTCAGGCACTAGAGTTATCATCAATTTTCATAATCTAAAACTTAATGAGGTTTAGGGATACAATGTACAAGAAAAGCGACAGCTCGGTTCACCTTGTAATTTGGCTTCGTACTCCAACGGATAGAAATTGTTTAATCGGTTAAGAATTAAGACACGTGTATTTGATATCCAGCCAAAAAAAGGACCGAAAGTAAATAAATTACAAAGTGCACAAAAAAAGAAAGAAAATTATAAAAATAAAAATTTGGTTGGTTAATTGATGGATTAGCTGGAGCAAACCCAATGTGTTGAAAATATTTTTTTATTTTCCAAGCGGTTTGGATTCTGCCATCCCAACCAGCAACTATCTGTATGCCACTAATTGACTAACTATGAATTTTATATGGACGCACACATTAATTGAAATTTGGTCAAATTTTATATTTTGTTATTAAGGATTAATTACAACTTACCTCATGAGATTTTGATGAAATTACACTTTATCCCCTCTTATTTTAGAAATATACATTTTGCCCCTACCCTTTTTATACAGTCCAAGAAAGAAATTTAAAATCTTAATTTAGATTGTACGGGAATTATTTTCAAGTAATTTCAATTTATACTATAATTTTTTTATAATTAATTAACATTTAAAAAAACATTGCTTTAAAAACTGAAAGAAATACAGAAAAAATTGATAAATTAAAATGTCAATTAAATTAAAAAAATATTATATATATTAAAATTACTGGAAAATGACTAATATAATTTTTAAATTAAGATATTAAGAGTTGTTGTTGAACTATATTAAAAAGACAGGGACGAAGTGTAAATTTCTGAGGTAAGAAGGAATAAAATATAATTTCATTTAAAGCTCAGGGGACAAATTGTAATTATCCTTATAATTAATAAGTCAACCATAACGTAAATACCTCCCGATAAAAAAAAAAGGCATATCAATGTATCATGTTGTTCACTTTTTCGCCCAAAATTTTTTGGGTTGGGGGAGAGATCAGCTAAAGCCTCTTCAATTCTCCAACTCACAACCCGAACAAAAGCTTAATATATGTGTATATATAAGAAGAGAATGGAAATAATGCTAACTAAAGTGTTGGGCAAAAATAATGCGAGACAAGTTGGATAGGAGTAATGCTAATATATGTGAGGTTATGGTTATGTAGGTTCATAGAAATTGGTCGCGGTGGCTGAAGTAATAAATCGGGGATATGAAATCTCAAGTTGGATACGGGTGAAGACAAAAAGCAGTGCATGTGCATGGCGGAAAGGACACGATGCGAGTGCGCGCGTAAACCAAGCGACAATAAGCAGATAACAAGGTGGCTCTTCAAGGTTCCAAAGTCCAATAACCTCAACTTGGCGCATGGTTTTGGTTGGTTGGTTCGGCTCCCCGCGACCGTAGCGGCCGTCGGACTCTAGGATGCGCCGCTATAACAATAATTTGGCTAATTTATTTTAACTTAAGGTAATTTATTTATTTTTATTTTTATATTTTTTTATCTAAATCTAATTTTATTTAAATTTCAATATTATGTAGATGTAATAATTCATTTAAAAGTAAATTTTTATGATATTATTAAATTTTTATGACTTAAACTAGAAAAAATTATAAAAATTTAGTAATATTACAAAAATTATATTTTTAATGAATTATTATAGCTACACAATATTCATTTTTAATTAAAATTAGTTATAACTAAAAAAGACACAAAAATAAAAATATTGACTTATGTTAAAATGAACTGGGTATTAATTACTATTACTGCTTTTCTACACACACAGTAATTTGGATTTTGGTCTCGACTATCCATTTCTTAAACATTTCCTCTCTGCTAACTAAGTCTTGGCTAGCTACCACCCTCTTGTCGTTCTCTCTATGTTTTGCCTCTGAATTTGTGCTAGCTTAGCTAGATGCATGGTAGATGGATTCCAAACAAACTTGAACTTGGCCTTAAACCTAATAATCCAACTTGAAATTACTCAAGATAAATTGACCTAATGTGTATTGAACTCAAATTTAAACCCAAACAAACCCGACCCAACTAGAACCGGAAAATCTACTTGACCCAAAAGCAATCTGAACCTAACCTAAACCCGAATTCATACTAATGTGAGAGATTATTGAAGAAAACTCTCAAAACGCCTACACTTTCAAACATACAATTTGTTCCATCCCTTGTAGGGAGTACTAGAATTAATGTTACAAAGAAATTTACAGGTAGATTTTCCACATTAGCATCATAGTATCAAACAGGAATTCTCTATCCTATTTTGTGTGTCTTCTTTTACGTACAACCAATATCACCATGCCACTTGTCCTATAAATAAAAAATTAGTCAATCAAATGACATCTCACTCACGGAGTCGGGTGAATTCTTCTTCCTGTTAACAAGATTTTTTCAAGGAGCCAATCTCTTCTGGAATAAATTGATGAACTCATTTTTTTATGCCATCATTTGAGTCCAATTTTAGGCACTTGATCAGTAGTTCTTAAAATTGGACCTGAAAATGAATTATTCGCAAGCTCCAGGGAGCCCCCAAATTCCATCCTGAAGCTTGCTAGAAATTTTGTAGCATCCGGGCTAAACACTGGTTAAGCTATAGCTGATGCCTTATTTCATTCACCAAGGCTGCGACTGGGGAAAGAATAAAGAAGATAAGTGAAGTTGAAAAACAAAAAATCCTCTCTTAACATACCATATTGTTTCTCACATCTTTATCCTGCTTTACAATTCACTTTCTCTAAGTATTCCAGTTCCAAATAGCTAAATTCGAGAATAGCCTATGCCATAATGGCTTTAGTCTTATTAGTCTTAGATGTTTGATAAGCCAATCCGTGGGAAGATGTCATAGCGGGTTAGAAAAAAAAATCCCATCAGCCTGAAGGGCAATAATAGATCAGCTAGGTTAATCCTCCTCATTAAGATTACTTGTCTTAGATTATATTAAAGTGCCAGGTACCTACCACTAGTTGTTTAAGCATCTATTGGTTTTTTTGTGAGCCTGAGGATGAAAATGGGAGGTCGTTATGCCTCTAACTTGTATAGGCCTTGGGTTGTGAGTTTGGTGAATTAAGATAGCATACAAGTTAAGAGAATGTAAGTAAGTGGTAAAGAAAGCATGACAAAGCGTTTTCATCTAACCAAGTCTAAGAAAAATGGTGCTAAGTGTGTTTATGTGAAGATAATGGTGTTCTTGTGCTAAAGAGGATGTTGTGGGCTTAATTGCTCAAATTAAGACTTATACCGAGTGGGTTGATTAAAATGATTAGAATGGGGAAGGATGAGTTGAGCCGTGCAAGTCAATGGGAGGCTTCGAGCCGGAGATTGCATGAATCCATTATGTTTGGTGGTTGTTGGCCTAGCTCTGGTTAGCCTTCGTAGAGAAAGAAGCTGAACCAAAGAGCTAAGGAGGCTGTTCATGGTGTTTTGAGGTGAAAAAGGTCAATTCAAGTGGTTTCTAAGTAAAGGAGCTTGCTTTGGCCATAAGGCAACAAGAGTGTAAAGGAATTAAGCTTGTTTGTGCAATTGAAGGTTCAAGTGTTGGTAAGGGTTCAAATATTATCTTTTCCCTTAAATTCGGATGCTATTTTGATTGTAAATATGGAGATGACATGCCCTAGTAAATGGTTTCTAAGCCAAATGAAGCTAGGTTTTGATTAGGGGCTACGGTACCTTCAGGTACTATGTGTTGTCTAGCTAGATTATGAGTAAAAAGTAAGCATTAGGGCTCTATTCTGGGTAGGTCAACATAGTTTAAAGTCTAAAGCTTTATGAACTTAAGTGTACATAACCAAATTGAAGATAAGAAATGAATATAGCATTAGGCAATGCTTGCTAGTCTATGAGGCTATTAAGTTGGGTTTGTGGTATGTGTGTGTTTGTGTGTTTTCCTATTTAGATGCATGTGTTGACCTTATATCATATATATTGTATAGTTCTGTTATTGCCTGAAGTTGTCTTCTGCCTTTAAATGCAGGTTAAGCTTTGAAGAAATGAAATGCTTACTTAAGCATATGTATATGTGTATGTAGACACTTAGTGCTGATTTGTAATTTGGCCCTTACTGAGTGTTAGCACTCATGCCCTATCTACTTGTTTTTTAGGAAACTTGCATACTATTAGTGTGTTGGAGTGTCTTTGACTTGTGTTTTGAGTTTCAAGTAACCTCTTGATTCATAAGTGTTAGTATTAGTAACCAATGCTGCTCAATGTGGACATATGATCAAGCATTGTGTTTATATACTCGTAGGCACACTTACTGCTGTTGAATGTGGGAACTAGTAGTGTTGTTGGTTTGTTTTAGTGCCTAAGAGGTTGAATGTAAAAGCTATATTTGTGTGAGAGAGCATGTACAAAGTGTAGCAAGTAATGTCTTGGACTAGTGCCTAGGAGGCCTTAAAGTAGGCCTATCAGGACATGTGCATGTATCTACCTGGACATAGGCTTTTGAGAGTTGGATTATGAAACTTTGGTTGCTTATATTTTTGCCTCATAGCAGCCTACCAAACTAGTTTAATTGAATTTTTCTGCACAAAACAGACTATTTTAGCATGCCAAAATGATTTATGCTGTTTATTGCTCAAAATCAAGAAACTAAGTGAATTTGGACAAGTGTCATGAACATTGCATGCTCCAAATCACCCAATAGAACTAAAATGACTTAAAATACTATGAAACATCCTAAGGTGCATAGGGAGGGGCTGATTTAGGCGACGACAGAGGTGGTGGACCTCAACCGTTTTGTTCATTTCATAGCGAAAAGAAGAGTTTGCCTAACCTTCAAAACTGACATCGGTTTGATTTTTAATTTACAAGACAGGTGGCTCAATGATATTGGTGGTACATAAAGAGGGACAAACAGAATGGGACGGAAGATTCTCGTTCCATAGCATGCACACCCTATCTACCACTGCAACATTTGTTCTTCAATTATTTTCAAAACAACAACAAAGAATCCTTCACATCGTACTTCATCTTCTCCAAATTAGGCTGCACCGCGAACTGAATCATCGGCGGCGGCCCACAAGCCAGAGCCAGAACATCATCACCGCCCGCAGGAATATGCTCCCGGAGAATCTCCTCCGTGATAAACCCAACACTGTACTCCCACCCTTCTCTTACCGACTCCTGAACCACGTACCAGACCTTCAACCGACTGCACTTCTTGCTCCACTCGTCCAGCTCCTTCCTCAGCAAAATATCGTCCTCACTACGGTTCGCATAGACCACGAACATTTCGGTTTCGTCCTCTGGGTCTTTCAAAATTGCCTGAATCACCTGGTAAATAGGCGTGATTCCCGATCCTCCTGCGAGCATAGCCATCTTCTTGGCAAACTTGGGTTTGCCGTGAACGCTGAAATGTCCCCGGCAGGCATACTCGATGTGGCCTAGAGGGCCCTTTATTTCAATGCCATCGCCGATTGCAAGGGAATCAAGGTACTGAGACATGATTCCGCCGTTCGGGAATTTCGGATGGACGTTTCTGAAGTAGATTTTGACCACGAGATCGAAGTGTCCAACCTCGTCGACGGCGCTGGTCGGCGTATAGGCTCGCATGCAGAGCTTGTCGTCTATAGTGGCGCAGAGAAAAATGTGCTTCCCGACCGGTAGCCCCAGGACCTGATCCGCTGCCGGCAAGGCAAATCGGAACAGTCGGACGTCGTGAGTTATGGATTTCTTCTCTACCAGCTTGCATTGGACTTTCTCGCGTGGATTGACAAGTGCAACGGCTCGTGTGCGTGCGGGTACGGGTGCTGATTCTTGGATGGGAGCCAAATGGGTAATGTTGGACGCACCGTGGACGGAGGAGTTGGGGGAGGAACAGGATGAGTCGGAGACATAACCGGTGGTTATGAGTTCGCCGATGCGGTAATCTTCGAGAATTTTCTTGGCTTTGTCGGAGTGAATAGCGTCAAATTCTTCGGTGCAGTCTGTGCCAGCGTTGATGAGGATGCTGTCGGCGCCGCCGGGGTGGTCGTTGAGGAAGCGGGTGCCGTCGTAGACGTGGCCGTGGACTATGATCCATGCGGAGTCGGGCGAGTTGTGCTTGGCGACGTCGGAGATGGAGAAGGTCTTGGAGGAAGTGTTCATGAAGGGTGAAGAGACGCTCTTTTTCAGGGGAGCGGCGGCTTCCGACGAGAGCTCGAGGTGGCGCTCCTTCGCCATCCATCCACCGGGTTGGTTGCCGGGTAGAGTTGGGTGCTCGAAGATGAGTCCGATTTCACCCTTGTGAGGCCTGCACACGTTTGTTTTCACTCGGAACCAGCAGTTGTTCATCATTCCCTGAGATTATTAATTACACAAACAATTCTTCTAAGATGAGTCAAATTTTATTAATTACACAACTCATGTTGAAGCAGAAAAAGTAATTAATATCGATGAACTAATTAATAACTAGTGAAATTTTTGCAGTGTTACTGTTATATATAAAGGATTTCATTAAACAAATCTCCTAACCTATGTAAAAAAGAAACTGTCAACCATTTTCATTGTGAATGAGATCATAGTAGGTAGGTGTAATAAAAAAATGTGAAAATAGAAAATACCATGAGGTTCCAGATGAGCTTCTCGGGTTGGGTGTTGTGGGTTTCGTCCCAGGCGCGGACGGCGATCTCCTTGGCGCCAAGCAGGTCAAGCACCTCCACCTCCAGCGACCAGAAGCACCAGCACCAGTACTTTCCGTACTTGTTGGGCCTCTCCGGCCTCTCCATCGAGCACACCTGCCAGTTCTCTCCCCCGTCCATCGTCACCTCCACCCGCGTCACCCTCTTCCCTCCTCCTGCAAGCCAATTATATATCATTAATTCCTTTAATTAACACCCGATTATATATCATGTTAAGCTAATTAGTGATTAATCAACCCATGAAAACACATTTGTAACCGTATAGCTGTTGGTATATATATCCTCAAAAAACAGGTACACATGAAAACAAAAACCGCTGGCTGCAGCACATGTCGCAAGTTGCTTTCCCCGACACGCAAGTTTTTGGACTTACTGTTACTGCTTTTAGATGGTCATTATCGGTAACACAAATCCCTCTTTTTCGTCCATATAAAGTCATTCAACATCAATTGTTCCCACCATTTACTCTAGTTGTCACTTGTCGTCACTTCCAGCTCTAGATAATTAATTTCTCCGTTGACTGATCTGATGCATATATCCATAGATAATTTGAGATTCATATGTAATTTGATAATAACTTTCAAATATTTTGCTGGTTAAAACTACTAAATATTAAATACGTTTACTGAACCTCTAACCTTAATCACTTATTTGCTTCTAATTACTCGTAAATACTTGCGTAAGTGACAACCTAACGTACACTAATTATAAGTAAAGTAAAGGCTTCATACGACTTAGAACCGTTCGACTAGAATACAGGAAAAAATTACAAAAGCTCCTGAGGTGACGTCCCCAACAACAGACAACCTCAGACTTAATTGCCATATAAGATTCCAACAATGAATCATCGCCCTTGGACTGAATCCGAGCATCATGTTCCCGATGGTTCCAGTCAGAACAACAATTGAGAGATTCCATTTTTATACAATGGTTTAACTGTACTTTTTTTTTACCCCATGTACAAAAACAGTTAAAAGAAAAGGATAAAGTAAAAAGAAAAGGCTGCTCACCGGAATATGCATAGCCCCTCAAGGTATATGGCCTCTGCGTGGTCCACCCATTTATTGGCAATATCTCTTCGTGGCCCGGCGTCGTTATGACCGAGTTTATGTTCAACTCGTTTATTATGTACTCTGGTTTGTACCACCAAGCTGCAATCCAAGAGGAAAAAAGAGAAATAAATCAGCTAAAATAAAAACTAATGGAAAAATTAAAAAGATATAGAAAAGGAATACGACTCTAAACTCAAAATTCGAGTATGTTAGCTTAACAACAACTTGAAGAATACAAGGGTTATTGGGTTTGTTAGAGAAATTAAAGAGTGCACCTTCGGCATTGGCCAACTCCGCATCGACATGGGAGGGGAGGACTCTGTTATCCTTGTAGTGGTAATAACTGTCCGACTCCTGTGTGGTGACGATAATCCTTTTCAGCCATTTTACCATTCTACCCCCTATGCACCCTGGTATTATCATTCTAACCGGAAAGCCGTGATCCGGCCTCAGTTTCTCCCCGTTTTGCATATACGCCAAGATAATGTCTCTCGACGGGTCCATCGCCACCTCCTTCCTGATGCTCGTCCCGTATTTTGACCCCCCGCCGCCCGGCAAATCCTCCGCCCCTTCGAAGCACACATTCAGGGCCCCACGTTTCCTGCTAAAGATCCCGCATCTCTTCAGTACGTCCCGCAGCGGTACGCCCTTCCACACTGACGTCGATATTCCGGCGGCGCCCCAGTTGAACCCGATCGTCTGCTTCACCATGTTCTGTTCCTTCCGGCGGTTTCCAGCGCAGACTAAAGTCACCGGGAACTCCTGGCTTTGGAACTCGTTAATCAATTGGTCCATCGTGAACCGGGTCGGGCGCTTGACCAGACCCGTGACTTCGATCGTCCAGTCAGACCACGTGGCCTTCGGGACCGCTCCGTGGTTGCGAACGTAGTGGAGTGCCACCGGCGTGATGAAGCCATGGTGCATGAGACGGTTTAGCGGCGGCTCGCAGTTGAAGGGGTGTTTTCCTGTGAGGCGGACCAAGGAGGCGTTTCGGTGGATCCAATTGTCCGCCGTGTTTTCATCGCGGCCGTCAAGGATCGATGGCTCCAGTTCACTCTCCCCTCTGATATTCAAGTCGCTATAATGGTTGGTCTCATTCTCGTCTTCCTCGCTGGACGAATCGTATTCATCGCCCGTAAAGAGCTTTTGCGGTAAGATAGTGCGGGAGCAGGCTTGTGAATCGGGTCGGTGGGTCTTGGATTGAGCGGGTTTCAATGGTCGAACGACGGCGTTTACGGCTGGCTCGACGTGTCGAAACTGGCGGTTGTCCACGGAGGCCGCCATAAGGGAAAGGAAAAACAATTTGGCAGAAAAAAGAAGAGTTTGTTTTCTTCTTCTCTGATTGTCTTTTCAGAAAGAAAAAGTTTTCTCACCGCTTATTCGTTGTGGTGGTTACTGGTTGGCAAAGTTTAATGGTTTCTGCACAGCGGAGATATAGAACGCTGCCGCAGGGATTTATAGGGCGCAAGGGTCAGAAATGCTTGTTTGAAGGAAAGCCCCTGGCACTAAAATTCCACTTACATTTTTTCCTACTGACAAGAGACACTGACATTATTTTCACTTTTTAATAATAATTTGGTGCAAAATTTTATGATAACTCACAAATGATTCAAAATGAAAGAGTAATTGATTTCAAAAATGTTGGACACGGATAAAATAAAAATAGACATTGATGAAATAATCCTATGTTTCCTTTTTAGTATTTAACATATTCATAAAACAAAATTAGAAATTCGTGAAATGAAATTAGACGTTTATGAATATTAGATTAGTACCTAATAATATGTTTAATGTGACTTTTTCGGTATCTAATGTTATATCATAAGTGTCCAATATTATTTCAATGATGTCTACCTTCACTTAAGAATATTACAATAATAATTAAAGATAACATGTTTTACTATAAGTTGTTGTCAATCATTAATTTTTTCATAGATAAAACTTAGTACCTGTAGTATCTCATACTAATATATTATTACTTTAGCATTTGTTATGCATATTCCCGGGTCCTTTTCTTTTTCCTTTTCCTAACCAAATGGTTAGAATTTTATAATTCTTCAACAATATTATATGATTGCATACAATTTGTTACATATTATTAGTATACATGACGTTTTTCCATTTTATATCTATCTCAGGCCCTTTTGTAGGTGAATAACCAGTGACACCATCCTTGTTGGAAATAAATTGTTGTCTTTATTGCTTGGAATGTGTCGGCTAGGAAGGAGAGAAGGACGAGAGAAATTGGAGAGGAGGAGTCGTATGCAGGGATGTAAAAATATATCCTATCTAACTCTACTCTCACTGAACCCGGTTATTCAAACCAGAATATGATCCTACTTGTAAAAGCTGTGGAAAGGGTTCGGGTTTAACTTATTTTATATGATCTTATCCGTACTCCTCTTAAATTAATATATTTATATTCAAAATATAATTTTATTTTAAAATAAAATTAAAATTTAACATAAATTATACTATATTACTTTAGTTTGTGATTTTTTAATATTAATTAATTGTAAGTATACACATTCTTTTAAAAGTATATGTAAATATACAAAATAAAAATTTTAAAAAATCAAACATATACTTCAAAATGTGTTGGTGAGTCAGCTAAATATGGAATGGATACTATCCCAAACCTGATTATTTGATGGGAGAGTTTGAGATTAACTATAACTTATATCCTGTCTAAACTGGACCGTTTCACGTCTCTAGCCGTACGTGCGTCACCTCACTGCTGGGCCCTTACGTTAAGGACTTGTTTCGTGTGATGTGGCTGGAGAGTGGAGACTAGGGGCAGCTGGAGCCACAGAAATGGAAATTTGCGGTAGCGAAATCAACAATATTTGATGTGTTTTCTCTCTTGAAAAATCAATTCTCTTGTCATCGACAACAAAAAAAGTAAAAAAAAAAAAAAATCAACATTGTGCTCACATACATATACCGCAGGAATATGGAGGCACAAAACTCATCATTCCCTTGTATTTTCATTATTGCCCTTAGTGGCGAAGGCAACATGCAGGGGACTAGGGGATGCCTGTCTCCCTCTTCAAAATTTTTATAAATTATGTATATTATTTATGTGTATATGTAAGGATAAAATTTTAAAAAAATCTAATTATTTTTATTGTTGCCCCCAAATCTTTTAATACTTAAAATAACGTATAACCCATTAATTTAAAATTTTGGCTCTGCCCTGATTTCCCTCTTGGATCCTTGTAATCTTATTTTTTTGTGAAGTTGTTTCATTATTAAAAATAAGGGGAGTCTATAACAAAAAAAAAAAAAAAGAAAATAAGGAGAGAATTACTTGGTTGCTTGGACTCAAAAAAACAAACGGGCACATGGAGTTATTCCTGCCGCAGGGTAAATCACTTCCTATTTTTCGGAGGACCACATCTTTCATTTTTATTTTTATTTTTTACTCTTTTTGTATAATTTGCAATTATATAAGTCAACAATTCCTGAAGGCACTCACGGCACGGGAAAGACTCTTTTCTTCATCAGGATCTAGTGCGCAATCAGTATTTTCTTCATCAAATAATAATTTTCTATAAGGCTTTGTTTCCAATAAAAAATATCTTTTTTATTAATAGCGCGCTAAGCAGTAATTTTGTTTTGTTTTGTCCCGATGATTCATCTCTTTGCCACGAGAGCTAAAGCTTTCTAGAAAAGGGAAGATGCATGGAGCTTTCGGAGGTCTGGAAATCTCATGCACGGAATAGTCTAGGTTGGTACTGAGGGAGATGTAGACTCTCATCAGTTCGTAACTTCCCGGGACAATAGATATTATACAATGGGGGGAAAAAAGAAGAAGAAAAACAGCTTAAGCAACTTTCTACACATTTTATTAGTTGCATGGAGTATATTTTATTGTTTCAAGGGATATCATATTTTATTGTTTCAAGGGATATCTTCTTGGTTTTTTTTTTTTTTGTCAAAAAGAAAAATGAGACGTTTTCTACTTTACGAAAATCGAGTCTCCTCCTAGTCTATAGTTCGAACAAAAAACCCTCTATAAGAACTCAGTAGCAGGTAAGTGTATAATTAGTTACATTTATGTTACTCCGTTTCATCCTATAGTTAATGACCAGTTTTTTATTTTTTTAACTTGACTTTTGCCCCATTTATTTATATGGATAGTTGTTGAGAAACAATACTTCTCAAAACTTATCTTTTTAACTATTTATGGCAATTAATTTCTGATTTCTTTCTTTGAAAATTTTTTATAGAAATAAAAAGTTTTTATATGAAATGGTACTTTAAAGACTCTAGTTTATAAAAATAATTTTTAAGAAATTTTTACAATATAAATTAATGTGAATATATTTCAATAAAAAAAAAAGATAAAAGGGACAATTGTTGCAAAACGGAGTGAGTACTTAAAAACTACTTAATTCTCTATCTCATATACTCTACGCCATTTACTATTTTTCATTACTAGATTGAAGTAAAAAAGCTATTGCCACCCCAACTGCTCTTCAATTGGAAAATGCTCTTTTTTTGTGACTAAAATTTCAATTTCTGTTTAGTTGTTATTTTGCAAGTTCCTAGGGGATTGCTACCAAAACGAGCAGCTAAAGTATTCAATTACTCCTATAATGTAAAGCCCGAGATGGAGTGACTGAACACTTCAATCACCCAGAATAGAGACTAAAAGTCTAGTCGCTTTTGTCGAAGGTTTTGTTTGTTTAATTATTTAGTTTGTAGGAATGAAAATTATAAATCATATAGTTATTTTAAACAAATTGATAGGGAGCAATAATTATTTTAAATGGATTCCAACAAAGGAGTTCTTACATGCTGGCAAAGAAGATGGGATGTTGAAGTTGTAGTTTTTGCAGCCAATGGATGATACTATCTTTGAAGAAAAGGAAACAAGTGAAAAATTTGAGGACAATGACAAAGAAGAAGAAGAAGAATAAGAAGAAAGTATTGATGAAAGAGGATAATAGAAGATTGCAGGTTGCAGCTCAAATGTGATAGAGAGGTAGACTTAAAATGTGTATTTGGTAAGGGCGACTGAGGTATAGATAGCCATTAAAGCTGACTGAATGTGAAATATTTGATACTGAATGTCAACTAAAGGAAGATTGGAATAAGGCAACTAAAGCTCTCAATCACTTTTCTGCTCAATAAAATGGCCCTATTATCTAACTACTGAAAAGCAACTAAACTTCCTAACAACTAAATTTAAGTGATCACTTCATTCAGTCAAAATTTGAAATTTCTCTTGTAGTGTCAAGATATCATATTAAACATTTGCATCATTTCCATGTTTGGTAAGTCACTTCATCATAATATCCCTAAAACTATCATCTCAACTTTACTTTTTTCTATATCTCTTAATTTATATGCAAAACTAAAGGGTAAAAATGAAAAGAAGGGCAACATTTTCTCCATTTGTTAATCTTCATGTCAAACTTGCATATTCCAAATAATTAAGACAAAGTGTATAATGTCTTGTCTATTGTTCATATCCTATTTATTTATTCATCTGTCATTGACGAAAATTTGTCAATTTAAATTCAAATAGTACAATAAAAAACAGCCATTATGACTAATATAATTATTATAAAAACAATAACTTAATGACACTGAATTTGGTCGATTGCATCTTACATGAACGTGAACAAAAAAGTATTGTCTTCACTCATTTACCGGTTCCTGCTTTACGACAAAATGAGCAATATGTCCAAAATTAGTTTTAATGATTTTTTAACACTGAGGCAATTTTTTAAAATGGCTTTGATAAAAGCCTAAACGGATTTTGGTTGGCATCCTTTTCTTTTCGGGAAAAAGTTCTTGTTTTTACCTTGTCACGAGTATTGTACTCAGCTCTTAATTAATTTTTGCGTGAACCGAAAGAAAATTTTTTGTGTGCTGTTCTCTTAATGCTAATTATACTATATACTAAAACCCGTTTTCGGGTTACTGTTTAAATAACAGTAAAAAATAATATTCTTACGGTTTTATCCTTGGTTACTTTGGTGCGCCGCTTTTTTTCTTTTTTGCTTTTCCTGTTTTGTGGTAAAACCTCACTTTTGGTCCCTGAATATTTTATATTTTCCATGTTGATCACTTACTTTCTCCTTTTGTCACGAGATCACGTGAAGACAATTTATTGATGATGGTAAGATCAGTAGATAATAAAGTATGGAGACTGTTACTTGGAAAAACCAATGATTTAGGAAATGAAGGCATATTTTTCCATTTTGTCGCAAGTTCCCGTTTCCATTTGTTTTTTGGCTTAAATACCCCCCCAGTCCCTATGAGTTGGTCCCTCAACCAAAAATCATTCTGTGTTAGTCCTGAAACTTGGCAAAATGTGTTAAGTTAGTCCCTGATGCGAGTTAACACGGCACATGTTGTCAAATACCATAACGGTGTCACTTTCCCTCATTTGTTTTCCACCCTGGGTCATGTACTTGTGTGTGGCGGGAATGTTAAATGGTCTCCCGCATGTTTCTTTGCTGGATTGAATAGAGGATGAATTGATCAATAAGGAAAATAGGCTAGAGAGACGAAACGAAAAGGTTCGAACAAGGCAGAATTCAGAAAAACAGAAAGGGGACAAGTGGAGACAGCATCTATTGCTTTTCATGCGAAAGGCAAGATTTGGACTAGTGTAATAGAAAAAGTATTTTTTTTTTGTTTGCTTGTGGCTAGTTTGTTCAGTAGAGGGGACAAACAGAAAAGTTATATTATTGTTTGGCAGAGGGGTTGTTGTATAGATAAAGGTTTGCCTTAAATATATGTTGCTTTAAGGAGCAAATGGTAATGGCCGTAATATTTCAGGGGTGGGCAACGTGGGTGTTGGCATAGTTTATATATATATATATATATATATATATATATATACTACTATGATACTTATTTTCATCTTTAAAAAATTCATAAGTCTTATGCCTAATTTTGTGTTGCAGTTTGGAAATCTTAATGGCAGAATTTACATTGTTGATTCATCATGGTGGAAGGTTTATTGGTGAAGAGAATAGTAAATATGTCGATTATAATATATGAAACTATAGGTTCGATAAAGATATGATTTCTTTTTGGTGTGTGAAAGAAGAGTTGAAGAAAATAGGTTATTGTGGTAGTGATGTGAAGACAATTTATTATAGGAAACATGGGGAAGCTAGTGATGATGGGCTGGGTGTATTATATGATGACACGTCAACAATGGAAATGGTGGGTAGTGCTGATAAAGAAGGCAAAATTTTTATATATATTGAGCATGATAATAAGGGGCCCTGTAAGAAAAATGAGGAAGTGGCCACAGTGGTGTTTCGACATGAAAATTTAAGTGAGAATTTAGAAGTGGGAAATGCTATGCCTTGGTCACACACTGATATTGATAAATATTTTTAGCAAGTGGTTGCAGAACTACACACAGGAAGTGGAAAGCATATTGAAAAACAAGATACAACTGATTGTTTCAAAGAAAATGAAGCTGCTGGTTTAGAACAAGATAAAACTGGTTGTAGCGAACAGAATACAGCAGCTGGTGGTATTGAATCTGAAAGTGAAAATAGAAATGAAGATGAGGGTGTTGATTTAGATGAAGAGCGTGATGTGGAATTAAGTAAACTTGACCTTGCTTTACAATCTAATTAAGATGAAGAATTTTTAGATGCAATAAATGGATTAAAAGAGTACTATTAGAAAGGTTTTATAGAGCATTCTTCTATTGCATGGATTAATCAATACAAAACAGGACAGGGGCAAGGGCAAGGGATAAACAATAAGACATGTAGTGGCAAAACTGAAGGTGACGATGAATATGACAGTGAATATCTTCCTGATTCTGATCCTGGAAGTTCTGTGAGTAAAAGTGATGGTGAAGGTGGGAAGGTTGTTGTGAGAAAAAAGAAGAAATGGCCAAGGTATGATGAGGAAGCAAATGTTTGTCACATTGAGCTTGGTATGGTTTTCAAGAATCACCGTCAATTTAGGCGCACTTTGGTCAAGTTTGCGATCCAGACTCAACGAGACTTTGCTTATGTGAAGAATGATAAAACAAGAATAAGAGCAAAATGCAAATTGTCCATGGTTGATATTTGCATCTGTTGAAAGGAAGAAAAAATATTTTCAAGTGAAAAGATTTACAGAACAACACACTTGTTATGCAAACCATAACATCAGCCGGGCAACTTATGTTTGGATGGCTGATGAATATAAAGAGCTGATTATAGGTCATCCAGGGATTAAGCCCAGCTACATAAAGCATCACATCAATACTAATTTTGGTTTAGAGTTCTCTGTCAACCAATGTAGGAGAACTAAGGTGAGGATTATGAACATGTTAGAAAGAAATGTGAAAGAAGAATATGCCAACTTGGGAGACTATGCAAATGCTCTTAGACTTGCTAACCCAGGGAGCACTGTGGCAATTAAAGTGACGGATGAGAGTGTTGGACGTACTCCAGTTTTTCAACGAATGTACGTGTGTTTAGCAGCAGTGAAAAAAGGTTTTCTTGAAGGGTGTAGGCCTTTTGTTGGCCTTGATGGCTGCTTTCTAAAAGGTGTTGTGAAAGGTCAATTGTTGACAGCAGTTGGGAAAGATGGAAGTAACCAGATGTACCATTTGGCATGGGCTATTGTTGAAGTGGAGTGCTAGGATTCATGGATGTGGTTTCTACAGAAGTTGAGAAGTGATCTTGAGATTAGTAATGCCAAATATTGGATATTTATGTCTGATCAGCAAAAGGTGTGCACCTACCTTTATATCAAGATTTTCTATATTAGTTTCATTTATTATTTCCTGTATAAAGCATTAAATTAATTTTTTTGTTGTATGTTATTATTTGTAGGGATTTATAAATGCTGTTCAAGAAATTTGTCCACAGGTAGAGCACAGATTTTGTGGTAGACATATATATGCTAACTGGTATCCTGGGTTCAAAGGTGATGAACTGAGGGCTGCATTTTATGCATGTGCTAAGGCAACAAATGAAGTAGCTTTTAAGCATAATCTTGAGGAGTTAGAGAAGTTAAAATATGGTGCAATTGGAGCTATAACTAGAATTGATCATCGGTCATGGTGCAAAGCTTATTTCAGCACCACATCTAAATGTGATTCAGTTGACAATAATTGTTGTGAAGACTTTAACTTCGTGCTTATTAATGCCAAGAGTAAGCCGATAATTTCCATGTTTGAGGATATTAGAACTTATGTCATGGATAGACATCTAAAAAGGAGATTTTTTTGTAGTAAGTGGCACAAAGGATATAGCAAAAGAATTTTGGACAAGCTACACAAAAGCATTGATGAAAGTTTTAGGTGGCGGTGTAGAAGTAATGGAAATGATGGGTTTGAGGTAATCTGTGGTCGAGCTCAATTTGCTGTTCATCTAAACTTGAAGTGCTGTGAGTACAGAGGTTGGCAGCTATCGGGCATCCCATGTGCTCATGCTTGTCGAGCATTATTGTTTAGTGGTCATAATCCTGAGGGCTATCTTGCTCATTGGTATAAGACAGATATGTTCATGAAAGCATATGCCTATTCAGTGGGCATAATGTCAAGTGAGGAGATGTGGGAGCAAACTGGTTTTGGTCCAATTCAGCCTTCAGCTATAAGAAAAATGGCTGGAAGAGCTAAAAAAAAAAAGAATCAGGTCAAAAAATGAGCCATAGAAGATAGGAAACAAGTTGACGAAAGAAGGAAGGAAAATGACTTACAGTACTTGTAACCAAGTAGGACATAATAAGAATGGTTGTAATGCTGCTATTGCAAGTAACTTTCAGGTTTGCTCCACATTTTTTCGATTTAGAGCATTTTTATTTAATATCTGCATTTGTGAAATTGATGTACAAATATGTTTTTTTTACAGGAGCATAATCAAATGAAAGAAAATGAAGTTGGGATTCCAATGGACTATGTCCATTCTCAACAGTCAACTACTTCCACTGTTCAAATTGGAGTAGTAAGTTGCATATTAATTTGCCATGCAAAATGGTCATTTGTTTATGATATGCTTATTTGCCAAAATTTTTTTATGATATGCTGGTAAAAATGGTCATTTTTTCATGATATGCTCATTTATTTATAATATTCTCCACCTTATCTTCCTGTAGCCTGGAGGACACAAATAGGTGTTCTCCCACCCGGAATCAACTACAACCACAAGACATGGTGCCAGAACCGATAACAGAGGTATAGGCAAGGGCAGGGGACGTATCAACCAAAGAAAGAGGCCTCACGGAATAGGAGTTCACATAAATTCAATCACAGGCTGTGAAACTTTAGATGTAAGAGTCCATTTAACTTTAGATGCATTAGTTGGAATTAAAATTCATTCCTATGAAACCTAATCTCTGATCATTCCCTAGTAGAGTGCTTGTGCTTGGATTCGTAATAAAAATATATCATTATTAGTGTGTAACTCTTTCTTAACTAAGTTCGTGTACATGTCTTGCTTGGCTGAGCGTATATGTAGTTCGTTTCAGGACTTAATAAAGGTAGGTGCATATGTAGTTTGCTTTCATCCGTTCACTGCCTGGAAATATTGTAGGAGCTGCAAAATGAGTCTAGTAGAGTGCTTGTGCTTGGATTCGTAATAAAAATATATCATTCTTAGTGTGTAAGTTTTTCTTAACTAAGTTCGTGTACAAGTCTTGCTTGGCTGAGCGTATATGTAGTTCGTTTCAGGACTTAATAAAGGTAGGTGCATATGTAGTTTGCTTCCATCCATTCACTGCCTGGAAATATTACAGGAGCTGCTAAATGAGTCTAGTAGAGTGCTTGTGCTTGGATTTTCCTGTTTACGATACTTTGTTTTATCTGCAACTTTCTAGGAATGATGAAATATTAGGTTTCGTAGGGATTCTTTTTTTAATACATTAATATTTTTCAATCGTTTTTCTTCCATGGCAACACAAGAACTTTACTTCATATATTTTGATTTTCAGCCTGGTTTGCCTTCAGAAACAAGACTATGAGTTGTTGGCAGCTGCTTCATTCCAGCTAATTTTGGCAGGTTTTGGATACCAAATAGGCAAAGGCTGCTGATTCTACCAAATCAGGTTCTTGTTGGAACTGCTACTGATTCTGCAAAATCAGCTACATGGGAATAGTTCTCTTGAATAGCAGCTGTAATTATTTTCAAACTTGTATTTTGGAACTTTCATCAGCTCCTATTTTGTTTCAAAGTTAGCACAGAATATGGTTTATTAAATTGGAAACAAACTACCATTTATGGGCAGCAAACATAGTTCCTTCATGTTTACTAATTCTGCACATATCCCTTTATACTCTTCATCTAGAAAATTATCAACCAGAAAATTATAACATCAATTGCAAACTAAAACCGAACAATTAGTATTGGTCAACCAAAAGCCATTTTCGGCTACTTCATTGCAACAAAAAGGGGTTGCCCCTTAAAATACATTTAGTTCCACAATTGCATATGGCATTTGCCAACCTTAAACCTCAAAAGAAAGTAAATTACAACCAAGAAAATGGCTATCAATATCACTACAACAACCACACACATTTTGCAACAATGATCATTTCTATTTGCAGCCTTTATCTCATACAGGCTTCTAACTATAACAGCAAGCTCATCCTTAGATGCACATTCACCGTGGCCTTGATAGTCTCCCAACTGGCTCTTCAGATGTCCAATCTCAGCTTCCTTCATTGCCAACTCCTCTTCCATTTGGTTAATCATAACAAGTTTCCTTTCAAGTTCCAATTCCTTTCTTTTCTTTTTGTCACGAATTTCTTTAATAACTGCCTTTGCACGATCACAGAACTCATCATCAATCCAGTGCAAATATCGACATCCCTTCTCTTTCTTTATCTCTGTCGCAAGCTACACAACAAAATGTACAATATCTCATTAATAGTTCTATGTTCAATCCACTACAAACAACCTCATCAATTCTATGTTCAAATCAGTACATTTCATGAAACACTAACAATCGAACACAATGCAACACATAACATAGAGCAAACCAGGAACTATTGAACACACAATCGATGAGGAAAACCTGCAACATTGGACAGCAATCGAAAAAGAAACCTGCAAAATCGAACACACAATCTTTCCAATAGCACCACGCAACATAGAGCAATAGGGCAACACGCAACATCAAGCAGGAACTACCGAACCAAACCAAACAAACCTGCAAAATGTATCGCAACAGGGCAACACGCAATATAAAGCAAGGGATCAAACAGATTAAGCCTTAGCTTTAGCTTGAATGGCAGCAGAGCAACACGTAAAAGCCCACTAAACAGGACATTCATTACCAAAGAAACAAGACAAAACATAGACAAAGCAAATACCTGGTAATTGGGGCAGCCATAGAACCTTCTCCCCGCATTGTCTGTCTCCTTCCAAGCAGTATAAACTCGAGACACGAACCCACATAAACATAGGTGTCTCTCACCGGTATCACGCCCCAATTTCGTGTTGCTTGGTGATCTCAAATTACCTGAGGAATTCGACATTGTGGTTAGCAAAGGAAATCAGCCTCTCTAAGCCTAAATCCCTAGAATTGTTCGAACAACTTGATACGCCTAATTTGGGGAAGAGAACAAGAACTTCTCTTTTAAAAGACAGAAAATAGACTCCGTTACCCCACGTGATCCCATGTGCCATTCTGACTCATCCCAGGCACTAACTTAACACATTTTGCCAAGTTTCGGGACTAACACTGAACGATTTCTGGTTGAGGGACCAACTCGTTCGAGTTGATCAAGTTAAGGGACCAGTGGGGTATTTAAGCCTTGTTTTTTTTACTTCCAGGGGAATGTTCAAATCCCCATTTTGGTCCATCAATATAACAATTTTACCATAGTGGTCTCCAACTTTTGCAATTGGTTGGAAAATTTAGAAAAAAAATTTGGGTGGTTTATTTAAATTTAAAATATTAAAGCCTTAAATAAAAATGAGAGACATGCTTTTATTAACCATATTAAATATCAAAAAAAATTTCTTCTACATGATTTTATTTAAAGGTTTAAAAATTTTCTTCTCCATGATTTTCTTCAAAGGTTTTGTTAGATAAGTCAGATTCAAAGTTTTTGATTAATGCAGGAGTGTTTTACATGGGGTTTGATTCAAAGTTTTGATTAGTTAAAATATTGCATAATTTGCATTACGTATAGGTTATTAATTGTTAAAAGGTTTTATTTTATCGTTGACTCATTAGTGAGTAAAAATCTGAAAAAACTTATGCATATATATTGTGTAATATTATGTTATCCTACATTATAAATACTCTAGCCTTTTTTTTTATGGCTTCATTTGAATTGATTAATGAAACTGCTTTGACACTTTTTGTCTGTTATCTTTAATACTTTTTTAACAATATGTAAACACATATTCATTTAACTATTTAATGTATATATTATCTATCCATTATAGACCAATGCAACATTTATCATTTCTTATTAACCATAATGCACCGCCGCAATGCACGGGCTTTCCCAACCTCGTCAGTATCTATGGTACGTATCATCCATTTAACTGATTAATTAGAATAAAGGTATATCTCCTCAATATTTGCCCGTTCATTCACATGTTGGGTCAAATTCACAACACAAGCATATAGTTTTGGCTCTAAACAAACAAATACTAATAAATTGCAGACGAAGGACACTTTCTGTCCTACAATTCTTGCTTTATTCCTCTAAAAAAACATATTACTCGCTTTGGATACCTCGCCAACATATACTTAAAATTTAAAAATATCCTTTTGTCGAACAGTATTATTTTAATGTGAAAGAAAATACTACGTACCATTAATTTTTTTTTAAAAAAATTCCACAGAATCAATTACAAGTTAATTTTTTTTAGAATAAATAGATTATATATGTGAAGTTAATGAAAATGTCTTCAGGTATCTTTTAAACATGTCATTTAAGCTTTCCCAAGGTGTAGGAAATTCGAGATTTGTTGCATATATCATCATCTCTCGACCTTAATATCTATATTAAACTAATTAATTATTAACTGACGCAATCCCAAACTGCTTGGGCAAATTCTGGTGGCAAGTTGTTTTCAACTTTACGGATATCACGACAAGATTCAAACATCATTAGCTTGCTTGATGAAAGTTTATCTTTAACTAGAAAATATTAAGAAATTAATTAAGCTCTTTCAAAGATTGACGTTCATCAGGCCACCTCTATTAATTAATTAATTAATGCGCACAGAGTCTAAAGTTAGAAGGCTAACCACTATTGCAGGCATTCCCGCCCTCCGTATAAAAATGTAAATAGCTTCATTTGTATTCCGCGGACAGCTAGCGTCTTACTTTTAATCATTTTTTGAAGATTTACTCCATAATACCTACCAAGATTAATATCCTATTTACCGAAGGTGGAAAAAAAATCACTAGCAGCTTGTTTTGGTAACTATGGTTATCTTTTTAATATAACAGTGTTATATTTGACTTTCAGGTTAACATCATTTTCGTGTTTAGGCAATTCCACTTGTCCCACAAACAAATCAGGAACTTGTTTCTGATTTCCATAATTGAGCCTCTATCTAAAACATCAACATAGAAGTTGTTACATACTTAAATTATCTTTGATTCAATTTTGTTGGAAATTGTACTTCTCAGTGAAGGATACCAATCGAACAGAGGAGGAGAAGTTACAAAGTCACTACTACATCTTCATTAGTTTTTCTGTCATACTTTGTTACCAAAATCGTGCCAAATGAAGTTCAATCAGATCATGGGTGGCTGATTTTAAACTCAAAATGAGCAATTCGCTATTTGGTTTGTGGAGGAAGAACTACAAGATGATGGTAAAAAGAAATTTTTCTACCGTCAGTGAATAGTATGTTAACTCTACCTATAATTAGTTTACCTTGAATTAGATTGACATTCAACACTACGTGTAAAGGAAAAAAAAAAGATTGACATTTAACAGAATAAATCCCAAAGTACTTGTACTTCCACAAGAAAAATGACCATTAATTTACCACCAGAAAAAAGAAACAAAAAATTGGCATATTATTCTATGTGAAAATAAAACTTGCAAAGCGAACGATATAATACTAGAAAATAACTCGTGAAAAATAAAGAGAGTACTCCAGAGGGATGGAAGTGAACTGAAATGAGAGAAAATGACTCTTGGCTCATGGGAGGTGCGATGGGTCGTCAAAGAAAGAACGAGATGGAGATTTAAAGAGAAGGCAAAATTAGAATGAGATACGTCGTTTCAACCACAATAATTCAACTCATGGAACCATAAGGGTAGATTCATCATCGACGGATGATAGGGAAGTGGCTCATGGGAGTTCCGGTGGGGCATCAAAAGAAACGAGATGCGGAAATCTACCAGCCGGGGCAAGAGTACTGAAAAGACAGACTGGAATGGTTTCAACCACAATAATTAACTCGTGGAACCACAATAAGGAGACGGCAATAAGATTAAGGGTAAGCTATGAAAAATATCTCTGGGGGGTTAGATAAAATTACTTATAAATTTATCCATATTATTCATGAAACCTACGTACACTGAACCAAGGTACCATATTTAACACCAGTCAAAGGGAAAAAAAAACATTTTACATTTAAATTCAGAAAAGTCTGATAGTTTTAGATATTCACTAAATTGATAAACTATTATTGGAAATTTTTAGATTGCTGAAAGGTTGTCAAAAAGATAATTTAAATTAGAATTTCAAAAAAAAAATTCAATGACCAACATGCAACATGAAAAAAAATATTCATTTTCTAAAATAATGTATAGGAGTTCATTTTGTGTTAGATTTAATATATTATTGAGTACATATTATTCTTATATAAAGTGATTATTTACTAAAATTATCAATTTATAGAGACCCTATAATTTAAGAAGTTTAGAAATTAATTTTATAATATTTTTTGTGAACTCAAAAATATTTTTAATCAATTTATATTTTTAGCATAATTAAGTTAAAAGATTAATAAAAATACTACTTTTATAAAAGATTCTTAACACTATCACCGTCTCAAGTTTTTTACATCATTTCAAGTTTTTAACTTAAGTTTGACTTAAATTTATTTATATTAATATTTACTAAATTTTTTTAAAAAAATTATATTTAAAAACTATAAGTCTTGTAGTTTCTAAATATAAATTTTTTTAGAAATTTTCATAAAATATTAAAATAAATAAATTTAAGTCAAACTTAAGTCAAAAAATTAAAATAATGTAAAAAATATAGGATGGAGAGAATATTACTTTTAAGCTTCTTAAAGTGTAAAGTTTGAATAATTTGGTAATTTACACAAACCATTACTTTAGATAAAAATAATGCGAAATCTGCATTAAATTTAATGTCAAAGGACTCGGCAGTTTTTTTAAATAACAGGAGACAACTTGTGGCCTGTAGGATTTCCTTTTTCTTTCTTTATTTTTTTTTTCACTTTTGTAATTTACCCTTAATATTAAAACGGGGTCAAGAGATGCAACTGGGGGCGGCGAATTGTTAGTTAGCTAACAGAGAGATTGGCCTTTAGAGTTAGGATTGAGCCACGCCCACGCCCACGCCCATGCAACCTAAGCCTCTACCTTCTGTGTTTTCCCCAAATCAGTGTCACTCGCCCCCAAGGCCCCTACACCTCCATTTGCCACTGACTTGGGCCCAACATCCACTCTTCTTTGCTACCTTGTGTTACCTTCTCGTTTCTTCCTCTATAATATATCTTGGTTTAATTTCTTTGAAATTGTTATTTCCTAATGGGACGAGTTTGGCGTAAGAAAACCTTCTTTTTCCCTTCCGTTTTCTGTTAATGCATTGTTCCTTCATTCATTCAAACGCATCTACATAAGGAATTCATGAAAAACATTTTTTAAAAAAAATAATTATTATATATTTTATTGAATGTTGGACAACAGAACATTTATGTATTTTTTTTAAATTGTTGCTCAAGTTCCCGCAAAATAAGATAAGACATATAATAAAGTGTCTTTTTAATGAGCCAAGCAATTAAAAAGATATCTAAACTAAGATCTTATAGTTGAGTGTCCAACTGATCTATCTACTAAATACAAATAATCAAAATGTGTTATTGGTTCAATTGTTAAACTACATAAACAAGTAATTAATTTATATATCGACATTAACTCCTAGTCTCCTATCAAACGGTTTGATCGGAAAACCCTTTTCAGCAATTAAATCAATGATTTTAATTTTTAACATTTTAGTACAGAAATGAAAAGTCTTTATATTTAAATAATAAATAAAAAATATAGTTTCTAAATATATTTTTTTAAAAAAATTCTAACAAGCAATAATATGAAACAAATGAGTATTAAAAAAGGTCAAATATTTCAAAAAAAAAATATGAGACAGAGGAGTGTCTCCATTAAAAACAAAAAAGTTGAAAAAGCGATCCACTCAAAGGCCAAGCTTTTCTACTCTTTTACTTTTCTTTACGTTTTTTTTTTAGCAAAAGAACAGATTTCCTCTTCTTTTTTTTTTTTTTATGGTTTTTGTTTTAATGGTAAAGAGTCTTCTATTTTAAGAGAGGGCCGATCGAAAATGGCAAACGTCTCAGTCTATAATCTGCTAGCTGAAACTAATTAAGTGTTATATAGAATCTAATTATTATAGTAAAAGTTTTAGGATTTTTAAAGAATTTTTTAAGCCCTCAAACGAAGGAAAATGGACAAATAAATCTTGAAATGCGAACTTGAGTCATCAACGTACTTTCGTAGAATGAATATGGTCAAGGTTTTCAATATCATTGTCACACATCCTATAATTATAAATACATTGTACTGCATATTGTTATCATTTTTACATTATACACACACACACATTATATAGTATATTGTTACCATTTTTACATTATATATACAAATGTTATTTTAAGATGAATAATATCAAATATTATATTTTTAAACTCATTTTTATATGTATTGTAATTATTTTTATTATAATTTTTCTAATATAAATAAAACATATCTGAAAGATTATATTTTTATATGAAAACACAATAAAAAACAGAATATATAGAAAAAAATAAATATTGTTTAGCCAAAAAATTAATTTACTAATATTTGAGAAAAACAAATAATATTTTAATAATAAAAATAAAATTTCTAATATAACATTGAGGTCCTAGATTGCTCAAATTATGATGCTTCTATCTTAACTTCTTATTTTGTTATTTTATATATATGAATGTGGCACATTAACGTATAATGAAAAAAAAATGTAACTCACCGTATGCTGTAATTACAAAAAATGAAAAATAAAAATTAGCAGCTGTGTTAAGCAGTACACCCACAGAAAGCGCAATATACTGTAATATATCACATGATATTCTAACAAATTGTAAAAATTTACGTATCACATATTTATGATAAGAGGTATATTGTGTGATGTACCACAATATACCGCATTATTTAATGCAGCAGATAATCATAATGCACTGTGAGTTTATACTTTTCATTTTGATTTATATTGTACCCCATTACAAATTTGACGCACCATTATTTCTTAACAAAAATCTTGTAGAACACGCTTATTCCCTATAACTTGAGTTTAATTGCATTATTTATTTATGTGCAAAGAGCCAATTAGGTTGGTGTATTAGTACGCAGGAGTTTCAATCTGTTTTCAGTTCCTCTTACATGCCATAAGCTTGACCAGTGCCGCCACTTTCTTGCACTGAAAAATACGAAAGACCATTAAGATTTGGTGAACTTATAAATATCTCTGAGGTATGCACTAACCTAGAGTTTACCTTATTTATTTTTAAAAACTTACATTTTGTCCCTATATTTTTTACACTATTTGATAATAATTTCAGAAACTGTATTTAAACTATACGATAGTTATCTTCTAGTAATTTCAATCTCTGTAGTATTTTTTTATAGTTAATAGATATTTTAAATTATTAATTTTTCCTTTCTATAAAATTATTTTTCTCTCTGTAAATGTATATCAGTATCTTTTAAAGGTGAGTTGGTTGAGAAAAAAATATCAAAAATCTTGAAATTACTGGAATATGGTTATCGGATAGTTTAAATTAGAGTTTTAAAAGTTGTTTTCAGACAGTATAAAGGAAATAGGGGGTAAAGTATAGACTTTGAAAATTGAGGGGTTAAAGTGTAGGTTAGATCAAATTATAGGAAAATTTTTATAATTCTCGCTTAAAATTTTCTTCCTCGTTTGAAAGGATGACTTTTTTTACCGCAGGCACGGGTCAAACAATACGAAGTTTTATTCTTTTCTTTTTCTTTTTTAGTTGGAAGCACTTATAGAGTATAGGGAAATTTTCGAAAAGCCTCGGGAGGTTTAGAGAAAACTTCACTTATTCCTTTTGTTCGTAGATCCTCACTTTATCCTTGAAATTTAATTAATCATTTATTTAGCCCCCTCTTATAATAGTGATAATCGAAAATATCCTTTTCTTGTTTCCTTATATATGCTGAATTGACTATAATGCCCCTAGGAGGTAATAACAATTTACTAAATTAACTAAAAATTTATAAAAAATTACATGTGAGAAAAATCACTTTTTCAATTATCAGTAAAATTTTATTGGTCAAACTTAGTATATATAACACTACTCTTTGACAATCATATCTTCCTTATATCATTTGAAATGTAGTAGTTAGATACAATATGTAATTGAATATGGAATATAAAAAAAGAGGTTTGTTAATGTTAGTGTCTAATCTTCTATCATCATGATAGACACATCACATTTAGCTGATCACATCCGTCTTTTTATATTTCAAAATTCATTTTTCAATGAAATCTTATAATTTTTTTTGTTCTTATTTTTTTATTGAATTAATTTTGATTACTACTACTACTACTATTATTGTTATTGTTGTTGTTGTTGTTGAACTCTTAATGGACAATTTACTTCACACTTAATGGAACAACTATTTCGTCAAACACTTTTAGTTATTAAAAATATATATTTAATTGCTAATATGTCAAACAAATTTTTAATTATATGCTATGTTTAATTACTATATTTCAAATGCTACAAGTGAGACGCAATTGTCAAAGATTAGTATTTAACTTAAATTTTCAAAATTTATATTTAAAACTAAGACTCTTGTAGTTTCTAAATTTATTTTTTTAAAAATAGCAATTAATGATGTAAGTAAATTTAAATCACATTTAAGTAAAAAAACTAAAATAGAGCAAAACAATATAGGATGGAAGTAGTATATACTAAGTTTGACAGGCAAAGTTTTATTGAAAATTGAAAAAAAATGATTTTTGTCACATATAAGTTTTTAGTTAATTTTGGCAAAGTGTTATCGCCTCCTAAGAGTATTATGGTCAACCTATCTAAGGAGACAACAAAAGAGCATTTTTGGTTCTCACTATTATGGAATGGGGTAAGTGAAAGATTAATTAAATCTTAATAAGTAAAGTAAAGAATCTCCAAACATAATAGGGGTAAGTGAAATTTTCATTAAACCTCAAAGAGTTTTTTTGAAAATTTCCCTAAAGCATATATTAAGAAGTGAGAGAGGGTACCTATAAAACTTGTGTGCAAATCTTCATATTTCTTGAAATCTATTGGACTTTAAGCCACGAATAGCAATAGTGTGGACGCACAATGCGCTATTAGTGGCAGCCCAACTTGGTTGGTGACGGGGATGTTTGAGCATTTTGAACTTTACCAGCTGCTGCTGGTCATGACGAAGTTAATTATTACCATAACATAAATTATTGATAAGTAATTAATAATTTATACTATAAAATTAATTATTGGCTTAATTTATAGTAGTTGACGCCCAACAACTACTTTTTTTTTTTTGCAATAATTAACACTAGCTTGTTTTAATTTAAATTAACTTAATTTAAAATGTTATGTTTATATTTTTATTATTCAGAATTAGAAATTTTATTTAAAAACCAACATTATGTAAATGCAATGCACCATTGAAAGTAAATTGTTATGATGTTATTAAATTTTGATAAATTTTTTTAACATTACAAAAGAAAAAATTATAAAATTAATAAAATCATTAAAATTTTATTCTGAATGAATTATTACACCTATAAATTTTTTTAAGTGGAGTAATTAAGGAAAACATCAGGAGAATTAATTTATTTATTAAAAAGACATTATTCAATTACTATTTTTAGGTAAATAAAATATCAAATTTTAAATGACATTAGTTATATATATATAATTAATAATAAGTAATTTTTTAGTGATTATTTTAGTTTGCACCGAAGTAAGTGTGGCAACGTCGGGTTTTCTGGAGTCGCCACCAATCTGTTTTTTTCTTAGGTCGATTGGATATCTAAAATATGGTCTGCGAGAGTTCGGGGATCGGGAGTACGGTTACGTTAAAACAACTTTGTTAAAACGCCCAAAAATTGGTACCTTAGTTGATTTTAATTTTGTTTTACTTTGCTTTTAAAACTTTTCAGTTAATTTAGATATTTTACCTAAATTAGTCGAAAATGTGGATTTTGGTCATTAATTCGGATAAAATTTTATACTTCCGAACCATGGACTCTGCCGAGTCATTTGGACACGGAAGATTTTGATTCCGAACCATGGACTCTGCCGAGTCATTTGGACACGGAATTTGGTGAAATTTTAAACAATCAATCCATATCGTAAAAATATGGACTTTTATCTTTTTATTTAATTTATTTATTTTAAAAGTTTGATATTTTCCAAACCGTAGATCCTGCCGGATCATCCGGATATGGAAATTGATTTAATTTATCGTAATTATTTAATTCTTATTATTAATTTTTAGTTTAATTACTAAATTTATCTTTATATTTTTACTTTTTCTTTCTTTCTTTTTCTTCTTATTTTTACTTTTTAATTTTCTTTTCTTTTCTTTCTTTTGTTTTCTTTTTCTTATCTTTCTTTTCTTTTTCTTATCTTTTCTTTTTTTGATTTTTTTCTTGTTTAATGAAGGATATTTATTATTTAAAGAATTACTCAATTTATAAAAGAATTAAAAAAATTAATTTTTTTATTTAATAAGAAGTTAATTTAAAGGAATCAAAGAGTTTAAAAATAAAAATTTTGATCATGGTACGGGGCGTTTTACTCAGCCAGACCCTCTTCACCAGGTGAAGCAGCTCAAAAGCGGGCACGAGACAGTTTCCAGCCAATATACCATGAACTAAAATTTTTTATTTTTTTTTTATTATTTTTTTATTTTTTATTATTATTTTTTTTTTTATAAAAGATTAACCAAAAGTAATTGTTTTATTAAGAGAATCAAAAATTTATATGTATATTTTAAACAAAAGAAGAAAAGTTTTGATATTTATTTAATTTATTTTGGAATAAAAGATTATTTAACTGAAAACTTATATGTATTTTAAAACAAAAGTCTTGATATTTTTATTTTTTATATTCTTCTTTGTTTGATGAAAGATTTTTTTTTTAATTTTAATTTATATTTCTGAAAATATATCTAATCAATAAGTCAAAAATATTTAAGAGAAAATTCAATTATTTTTGTTTTATTTTGTATTATTTTGAAATTATTTGATTAAGATTTTTATAAAGGAAACAAAAAGTTATATCTTTTAATAAGTAAAATATTACTGAATAAAATATTAACCCAAAATTTTTATTCTTTTCATTCTTTTTATTAATAAAGAAAACTAAAAAAAATTATATTTTAAAAGAAATAAATAAAATATTATTGAAAAATATTAACTCAAAATTTACTCTTTTTATTCTTTTTATTAATAAAGAAAACTAAAAAAAAGTTATATTTTAAAAGAAATAAATAAAATATTACTGAAAAATATGAACCCAAAATTTACTCTTTTTATTCTTTTTAATAAAGAAAACTAAAAAAAATTATATTTTATTATTTTAAAAGAAATAAATTTTACTGAAAAATATTAACCCAAAAAATTACTTTTTTTATTCTTTTTACTAAAAAATTTATATTTTATTATTTTAAATAAAATATTACTGAAAAATATTAACCCAAAAATTTTACGCTTTTTATTCTTTTTATTAATAAATAAAACTAAAAAAATTATATATTAATAGATAATTAATATATTAGTCTAAAGTTTTTTTTTATTTTTTATAAAGAAAAAATTTATTTATATATTTTATTTAAAAATATTTCCTAGCCATGGATCCTGGCGGATCATTTGGTCATGGAGTTTTAATTTTTTTTTATTTCATTAATTATTAATTTTAAAGATGTATTAAAATAATGATTTTATGTTTATTTATTTATTTATTTTATTTTTGAATTATTTCATTATGTTTGTTTATTAAAAGGAATAAAAACTTTGTTTCAAAATAACAAAAAAAAAAGTAATTTTTATTAGCCTTTAGAAAATTATTCACATAAAATTCCTTTTTTTATCTTTTAATCATAAAAAAATTCAATTAATAAAGTGGGGCTTTTTGGCCATCCACTTTAATAACACAATAATAATAAAAGTTAGCACAATTAATATAGTTAGATTAGTTGGATTAGTTAGTTAATAACAATAAAAAAAGGTTAGTAAAAGTTAGATTAAATTAATTAACAACAATAATAAAAATTAGCCAAGTTTAATTAAATTAATTGTTAACAACAATAATAAAAGTTAGCCAAGTTTAATTAAGTTAATTAATTAACAACAATAATAAAAGAGTTAGCCAAGTTAATTAAGTTAATTAACCAAGTTAATTAAATTAATTAATTAACAACAATAAAAAAGTTAGTAAGTTAGTTGTTAGTTGTTAGTTGTTAATAACAACAATAAAAGAAGGGTTAGTAATAAACAAATAATAAACAAACAAGTAAAAATTAAAAAGGTTAGTAATTAAATCTGCAAGAACAAAATAAAAAAGTTAGTGACTCAATAGAAAGAAATTGAAAAGTTGAATGATTAAATGAGAGTTTACCCTTTTAAAATCAATTTTTTGAATTTTATGGAAACAGGGAAACGACGACGAACGCAGGCGTGGCTGGGCGTGCAGGGGAGCAAGGGAGGAGGGGAGGGAGGCTGACGCGAGGGCGGCGTGCCAGGCGAGGCGGTACGGCGGCAGGACGGCGACGGGCGAGGCGGCACGGCGGCGGGACGGCAACGGGCGAGGCAGCAAGGCGGCGGGACGACGCGGCGAGGGTAGGGTGACGCGGCGAGGGCGGCGCGGTGAGGCGGTATGGTGGCAGGACGGCGACGGGCGAGGCGGCACGGCGGCAGGACGGCAACGGGCGAGGCAGCACGGCGGCAGGAGGAGAAAGAGAGAGAAAACGAGAGGAGAGAGAGAGAGAACAACGAAGGAGATCAAACGAAAGAGATGGTCAAATCGTAGAAAAATAAAATTTTGAGACTTTCTGGCAGAAGGAGGAGAGGCTAGGGAATAAGGCTGTAAGTTTATCTATTTTTAAAACGGAGCTCTGAACTTTTTTCTCTGATTTTCTGTGTGTTCAGCACTGAATTTGGGGGGGTATTTATAGAAGGAGCTTAGCTGAACTGTGGACGGATAAATTAATAAAAAATATCAAACTTATCTTTTAAATTGGTAAAATGACAGTTTCAGTCCTTTACGTTACTCCAGCTCTGGATAAGCTCAGAAGCTTCTGATTTTGACAATTTTAACGTTTTCTGTCAATTTGGGCTAGAAACGTCCGTTTAGGCCCAAAATTGACGCAAAAAATTACCCAAAGCTCCTGAAACTTTCAGAATTTGTCAATTTTATCCGAAACTTCTCAATTTTGTCATTTTTACGTCAAACTTTTAATTTTTTTGTCATTTTTTTCTGAAATTTTATTTTTATTCCAAACACATACATATTCACACATATATTATTTTAAATCAAATCTTCTCAAAATAAAAATATATTTTAAACTAATTAACATAATTAAAATTTTTTAGCAATAATAATAATAATAATAATAATTTTTTTAATTAGTTTTTTTTTTTTTTTAAATTTTTAAAAAAAGGCCGGACGAAATTGGGTGTCAACAGCTGCCCCCCTTTGCATGCTTCATGGGACATGATGTATGCAAAGTAGTTACCAAATTTCGTCCGTCTTAGCTAGCCATTGAGAACCTTCTCGCCGCCTAAACTATGTGGTTAAGGAAAATTTTTTTTAAAGCCTCTGCGATAAGAACTCTCCTATCGTTGAAGGGAAAATTTGATAATTTTGAGGTTAAGGGTCCTACCTTAGAACCTCGACGATAGGAACTCTCCTATCGTTTGAAGTAAAATTGATTGTTTTGAGGTTAAGGGTCCTACCTTAGAACTTCGACAATAGGAACTCTCCTATCGTTTGAAGGAAAATTGATGATTTTGAGGTTAAGGGTCCTACCTTAGAACCTCGACGATAGGAACTCTCCTATCGTTTGAAGTAAAATTGATTGTTTTGAGGTTAAGGGTCCTACCTTAGAACCTCGACGATATGAACTCTCCTATCGTTTGAAGGAAAATTGATGATTTTGAGGTTAAGGGTCCTACCTTAGAACCTCGACGATAGGAACTCTCCTATCGTTTGAAGGAAAATTGATGATTTTGAAGTTAAGGGTCCTACCTTAGAACCTCGACGACAGGAACTCTCCTATCGTTTGAAGGAAAATTGTTTGAATGAGGTTAAGGGTCCTACCTTAGAACCTCGACGATAGGAACTCTCCTATCGTTTGAAGGAAAATTGATGATTTTGAGGTTAAGGGTCCTACCTTAGAACCTCGACGACAGGAATTCTCCTATCGTTTGAAGGAAAATTGTTTGAATGAGGTTAAGGGTCCTACCTTAGAACCTCGACGATAGGAACTCTCCTATCGTTTGAAGGAAAATTGATGATTTTGAGGTTAAGGGTCCTACCTTAGAACCTCGACGACAGGAACTCTCCTATCGTTTGAAGGAAAATTGTTTGAATGAGGTTAAGGGTCCTACCTTAGAACCTCGACGATAGGAACTCTCCTATCGTTTGAAGGAAAATTGATGATTTTGAGGTTAAGGGCCCTACCTTAGAACCTCGACGATAGGAACTCTCCTATCGTTTGAAGAAAAATTGATGATTTGAGGTTAAGGGCCCTTCCTTAGAACCTCGACGATAGGAACTCTCCTATCGTTTGAAGGAAAATTGATGGAATGAGGTTAAGGAAATCTCCTTGAACCTCGAGCGAAATTTATATGAAAGCAATTAGAATTGGAATAATTTTCTTCAAAAGTGTGAATTTGCATAATAGGCGAGTGCGAAATTTTAGACTTCGATAAAATGAGTGAATCTTGATGATGACAATATCGCTAACAAATTATGTAAAGGGAACGGATGTTTGGAATCAATATCCAAGGTTTATCTAATATTTTCTTTAGTAAATATAGATTCGCTTGAGAGATATGTCATCCAAATAAGGTTGAAGCTTAAATATCCTAAAATGTTATGCCTAGTAGACCTAATAGGATGCGTCTCAAGAGTAATAAAAATTACTCTTTACTCAACCATTCCAACCTAAAGGCATTGTCCTATGGTTTTAATATCAGCATGGACGAGATTATCTTATAAGATAAAAAAAGAAATTCCCTGAAAGAAAAACTAAAACACGAAAGAAAATGCTGATAATAAAACTAAAGGACAAGCAAAACGGATCGGATCACTTCTTCTTCCACAATATTTCAACAGGGTTAGTAGAGGACTATTATGGGATCGAACTGTTCGGGAAAGACTGTCGCGTCTAGTCTATCTGAATCATTGCTGGATCTGGTTCAGGAACAAAAGCTTGTATTTTATCTAGCAATTCTTCAGCAGTTGTTGCGGATATTATGATTCGCCGTGCCACTCTTGATATAAAATTCTTCTGCATAGCATAATCCATAAAAGCTATCAGACCTGTAAAGAAATTGTTAACATTTAAAAGCCCAATGAGTTTCTTATGCAAATTAAGTTGGGCCATGGAAGCAATTTGAAAGACTTCTCCCAATGTGCCAAAACCACCTGGTAGAGCGATAAAAGCATCAGCATTTAAAAGCATTTGTAACACACGCTCTTGTAAATTTTTAACCACTAATTCTTCTCCAATCGTGCCCCAAGAAATAAATTTCAGAGGTCCAGGGATAATGCCCAGAACTTGACTTCCTCCTAGAGATGCTGCTGATGCTACACCTCCCATTAATCCGACACTACCTCCTCCATAAACTACATGTATTTTTCGCTCAGCTAATACTCTACCCAAATGGTTGGCTGCTTTTAAATACTCTTCATCTTTTCCAGGAAAAGCCCCAGAAAATACACAAATACTTCGGGATTTACGAGTTGGGGTTTTCTCCATTCCTATCCTTACCCTTGTGAGAAAAGAGGATATATTTATAGAGATGAAGAGATAAGGCAATAATTTTATTTTTCAAGAATGGATACATTATTGCCAGCTATTCATAGTAGTCACGGGTATGACTCTGGTCAGGTATGGGTACACTATTGTTAAAAGAGGAGGAAAATTTTCAAAATAGCTGCTAGCATGTACAGTAGTCGCGACTGTAGCTTATGTCAGGAGTAGGTACATGATTTTCGGATGAGAAGGAAAATTTCAAAGGTGGCAGGTATATACAGTAGTCATAATTATAGCTCATGTCAGGAGTGGGTACATTATGGGAGAAAAATTTCAAAAGCGTCAGCTAGCATGTACAGTATCGTGACTATGGCTTATGTCAAGAGTGGATACATTATTGCTGAAAGAGGAGGAAAATTTCAAAAGCGACAGCTAGCACGTACAGTAATCGTGACTTTGGTTCATGTCAGGAGTGGATACATTATTACCAAAAGGGGAGGAAAATTTCAAAAGCGACAGCTAGCGCGTACAGTAATCGTGACCTTGTTCCGTCTTCTACTGGCTTTGCGTCCAGTAACGGCTTCAATGCTTTCTATGAATCAGTGATTTGCATCTCATCTAGCTTTTTCACAAACTGGCAAACAGGGTCGTTTAGGGTCAGATTCCCAAGACTGTAACGTTCTCGTTCTTTTTGGAGAATTATCCATAATCCAACAACCTCAAATTGCACTATTCCGCAAGAATGCGCTTCAAGAACCTCTCGGATATCTTCCAGAGATTCCTTACGCAAGCCATTCTTGATGAATTTTATTCTATCATTACGATTTCTGGTGATCACTCCTGGAGAACAACATTTATTGCCGCAAATCCACCATCCACAATTATGACAAACGCCTAGCCTCTTTGCTCTTCTTTTTTTGGCATAAGCGCTTTTACCAAAGCCAGGCATACGGGGAAAGAACGCTTCTGGAACTTCACCAACTGAACGAACCTTAGTTTCAATTAGCCACCGCACATTATCAGGAATGCCTTTGTGCATAAATAGTCGGAATCGTTCACATCTAGCTTGATAAACCTTTTTAAGAACATTTATTGGGAAAGAAGGGAAATATTTTCGTAGAGCAGAAAGAGAAGGCTCCATTGATGAAGGAGGCATTTAAGAGAAAAAGAAAGAAATTAGTGATTGTAGGAAATGGAAATAACTGACTTTGGGAGTTATGGAGTACCGTATCCAGAAGGAAGAACACGCATTTATAGTGATGAAAGGATAATGCGTTTATTACACTTACGGAAGTAAGTACATTATTGCCAAAAGAAAAGACAAATGACAGCTTATATATACAGCAATCATGACTGTGGCTCTCATCTTCCACTAGTTTATGTCTAGTAATGGCTTTAATGCCTTCATAAGTCGGGGATTTGCTTCCCATCCAGTTTTCTCACAAACTGGCAAACAGGGTCATTAAAAGTTAGATTTCCAAGACTGTAACGATCCTGCTCTTTACGGAAAGTCCACCATAAATCCATAATTTCCCATTGCAGTATTTCACAAGAATGTGTTTCAAAAGTTAATAGGATATCATCCAAAGATTCCTTACGCAGGCCGTTCTTGATGAATTTTCTTTTATCTTCATGATTTCTGGAGATGTATCCTAAAAAGCGACATTTAGTATTACAATTCCATCGTCCACATTTATGACAGACACCTAGCCTCTTTGCTCTTCGCTTTTTGGCGTAAGCGCTTTTACCAAAGCCGGGCATACGGGGAAAGAACGCTTCTGGAACTTCACCAGCTGAACGAACCTTAGCTTCAATTAGCCACCGCACATTATCAGGAATGCCTTTGTGCATAAATACTCTGAATCGTTCACATCTGGCTTGATAAATCTTTTTAAGAACATTTATTGGGAAAGAAGGGAAATATTTTCGTAGAGCAAAAAGGGAAGGCTCCATTGATGAAGGAGGCATTTAAGAGAAAAAGAAAGAAATTAGTGATTGTAGGAAACGGAAATAACTAACACATATTTATAGTGATGAAAGGGATAATGCGTTAATTACACTTACAGAAGCAAGTACATTATTGTCAAAAGAAAAGACAAATGACAGCTTATATGTACAGGAATCATGACCGTGACTCTCATCTTCTACTGATTCATGTCCAGTAATGGCTTCAATGCCTTCTATAAGTCGGGGATTTGCTTCCCATCTAGTTTTCTTACAAACTGACAAACAGGGTCGTTTAAAATCACATTCCCAAGACTGTAACGGTTTCGTTCTTTATGGTAAGTCCTCCATAAACCGATAATTTCACCTTGCACTTTTCCACAAGAATACGTTTCAAGAGTCTCTCGGATATCTTCCAGAGACTCCTTACGCAGGCCATTCTTAATGAATTTTCTTTTATCTTCACGATTTATGGAGATGTATCCTAAAGAGCGACATTTAGTATTACAATTCCATCGCCCACATTTATAACACACGCCTAGTCTCTTCGCTCTTCGCCTTTTGGCATAACGGCTTTTACCTAAACCTGGCATGCGGGGCATAAATGCATCTGGAACTTCACCCGCCAAACGGACCTTAGCTTCAATTATCCACTGCACATTATCGAGAATGCCTTTGCGTGTAAAAACTCTGATTCTTTCACATCTAGCAAGGTAGATCTTTTTAAGGACTTTTAGTGGGAGGGAAGGAAAGTATTTTCGCAGTACAGAAAGAGTAGAATCCATTGATGAGGGAAGAATTTGAGAGAAGAGGGAAATGAATCAGTTATTGCAGGAAACTGGAATAACCGACTTTAGAAGTCACGGGGTATCTTATCTGTTGTTTAATCAGAAGGAAGAACACGCATTTATAGTGATGAAAAAGGATAACGTGTCGATTACACTTAGGGGAGCATGTACATCTGTCAAAAGAAAATGCAAATTTTTCCAAATATAACAAACTGTATGTACAGTAATTGTGACTGTGGCTCACATCTTCCACTGGTTTTACGTCCAGTAACGGCATTAACGGCTTCTATGAGTCGAGGATCTGCTTCCCATCCAGCTTTCTTACAAACCGGCAAACAGGGTCGTTTAAAGTCAGATTCCCGGGACTGTAACGGTCTCGTTCTTCATGAAAAATACTCCATAAATCAAGAATTTCACGTTGCACAGATCCACAAGAATGCGTCTCAAGAGTCAATTGGATATCATCCAATGAGTCCTTACTCAAGCCATTCTTGATGAACCGTATTTTATCTTCTCGATTATTGGAGATCATTCCTAAAGAACGACACCTAGTTTTACAAGTCCACCTACCACATTTATGGCAGACTTGTAATCTTTTCGCTCTTCTTTTTCTGGCATAAGAACTTTTGCCAACACCAGGCATGTAAGATGCAAATGTCTCTGGGATTTCACCTGCCAGACGAACCTTGGCTTCGATTAACCACCGTACATCTTCAGGTATTCCTTTGTGCATCAGAGCTCTTAATCGTTCACAGCGAACTCGGTAGATCTTTTTTAGGATGTTCATTGGGAGAGAAGGGAAATACTTTCGCAAGGCAGAAAAAGTAGGATCCATTTTCTAGGAGGAAGTAAAAGAAAGAAGGGGTGAAGGTATCAGTTATTATGGGCAACTGAGAGAACCGACTTGAGAGTCACGGAGTACCGTATCCGCCGTTTAACCGGAAAAGTGGATCCTGCTTTATTTTAGTATCATAGATATTTCTTATCTTTGATATCTCATCAGGCATGACATTGATCCAGTCCTTGATTATTGAATCCATTGTCTGCTTTCGACGACAATATTTCTCGATATCCGCACTTATCTTTGACCATAGCTATTTCTTATCTTGGATACCGCTAAGCTGGCGTCAATTCTGTCCATCCCGGTGTAGCCTCGATTATTGAATTGATTACCAGGATTTTGACAATATTGTCTACTTTATCCTTGAATTGCTGATGGGGCTGGGTCCACTATATCAGCTGTGCATCCAGCGGTAGATTGGTAAAAACGGATGTCACTGAGACGTCAGCTTATACTGCTGTGACTGTGCGGTGGATACGCTTCCCATTTGATCCTTGTTCTGTATGCCATGCATGCATGATGTGAAATGCATGAATGCAGAGCATGTGTAACTGATGGATTTATTTTTTTATATCTTTGCTTTACTGGATCCTCTTTGTAATTGCCTTCTATCGTTGAATCTCTTTATGCTTTCCAACTGTTGTCCATTGTTTCACTTTCCAGCTGTTGTTCATTGTCTTGCTTTCCAGCTGTTGTTCATTGTCTCGCTTTCCAGCTATTGTCCATTGTCTCAAAAGCCTAACTCTTTTCAAAAATCTTCTTTCCTTGATTTGTTCTTAAATTTTGGCTTCAATTTCCTTAATGTCCGCCTCGTACTTTATGCCTCTCTGGATAATTGTCCCTGTTGAGATATTCGTGAGTATGATTCTTTCTTGCTGACATGGACGTGTTAAGACTTCTGAAGCGATCATTCAGGCTACCACCAAGGCTATCTCCCAAAGATTTGTTACTCCTTCTTCTTTGTTAGCCTATGTTCTGTGCCGCTCGCAAAGCAGGACCTCAATCTTACCTGTTTTAATTCATAAAGCTTATCAAAGTAATCTACGGTCTTTGTTTTTTCTAAGTTTTAATTATTACTATTCTTCCTTCAAAAGTCATAATTTATTGCACACTTAAGGCTAGTAAGAATGTGAGATTTGAAGGAAAAGAACTGGATAGAAGCGACTTTAGCATTTTGAACGTGAGAATCTAAGGTAAGTTAAAGAAAATTGGCTTTTTATTTATGAGTAATATGAAAATCTTGGGTACAGATAGATAATGAAAGTGTAAGAGAAGAAAGCTCTCTTTGACAACTTTGATCAAATAAACTTTGGTAACCCTGTATCCACTTCTCCCCTTCTGTTTGAAAATTTCTTCATTATGCAAAGTATTTCTTTACTGCATCCGAATTTACTGGCTTCGGTAATTCTCGTCCATCCATTTCTGTCAGAATTAGTGCCCCTCCTGAAAATGCTTTCTTCACGACATATGGCCCGTCATAATTTGGTGTCCATTTTCCTCTTGAATCATGTTGCATGGGTAAAATTTTCTTGAGCACTATGTCACCCTCGTGAAATTGTCGTGGGCGAACCTTTTTGTTGTAAGAACGAATCATCCTTCTTTGATAAAGTTGCCCATGGCAGAGGGCTATCATTCTTCTTTCATCAATTAGATTTAATTGCTCGTATCTAGCTTTGACCCATTCTGCTTCTCTTAATTGAGTATCCATTAGTACCCTTAATGAAGGTATTTCAACTTCGATGGGCAATACAGCCTCCATACCGTATACCAGAGAAAAAGGTGTTGCTCCAGTAGAAGTACGGGTAGAAGTTCTATAAGCATGTAGTGCAAAAGGTAACATCTCATGCCAGTCCTTGTAAGTGACGATCATCTTTTCAACAATTCTCTTGATATTTTTATTGGCCGCTTCTACTGCACCATTCATCATTGGTCGATAAGGTGCCGAATTGAGATGTTTGATTTTGAACTGCCGGCACAAAGTCTGCATCATTGCATTGTTCAGGTTCGTGGCATTGTCTGAGATGATACATTCCGGCGGCCCATAACGACAAATGATTTCTTTTTTAATGAACCGGCATACCACCTTTTGAGTCACACTTGCATATGACATAGCTTCTACCCATTTAGTGAAGTAGTCAATTGCCACTAGGATGAATTTGTGACCATTAGAAGCTTTAGGGGTAATGGCTCCAATGACGTCAATTCCCCACATGGCAAAAGGCCAAGGTATTGCTGTTACATTAAGAGGGGTGGGTGGAGCTTGGATCTTGTTGGCATATATTTGACATTTGTGACATTTTCTCACGTGATTAATACAATCACTTTCCAATGTGAGCCAATAGTAGCCAGCCCTCATTATTTGTCTTGCCATGGTATGACCACTAGTGTGTGCTCCACATATTCCAGAATGAACTTCTTCCATGATCTTTCGTGCTTCATGAGTATCTACACAGCGAAGTAGCATCGAGCCTAGGGTTTTCTTGTAGAGTATGTCTAGGTTTAAAAGAAAACCCATTGACAATCTTCGTAGAAATTTCTTGTCATTTTCTGATGCTTCTAGTGGATATGTTCGTTCTTGGAGGTATTTCTTGATATCATGATACCAAGGCTTTCCATCCAATTCTTCTTCGATGCTCATGCAATAAGCTGGAGAATCTATTATTTTCATCTCGAACACAGGAGTATGCTCAGGGTCGCTTATCTTGTACATAGCAGCCAAAGTAGCTAAAGGGTCTGGGATTTGATTATCTTCCCTTGGAAGATGATGGAAACTTATACTGTTAAATCTTCGAGTCATGTCTAGTATAAGCTTTTGGTAAGGGATTAATTTTGAATCTCTTGTCTCCCATTCTCCATTGATTTGATATATGACTAATGCGGAATCCCCATAGACTCGGAGATCTCGCACTTTCAAATCCAATGCCATTTGGAGTCCCATAGCACATGCTTCATACTCTACTATATTGTTGGTACAAGGAAATGTAATTTTTGCTGTGAGGGGAAACTGCTCTCCGCTTGGAGAGATGAGTATAGCTCCGATCCCTTGTCCCAAAGCATTAGATGCTCCATCGAATGCCATTTTCCATGTTTCATTTTCTTCATCGACTTCCTGTTCTATCGTCATTATATCTCCATCAGGAAAGTCCATTCTCATGGGCTCATAATCCTCCAATGCTCTATCAGCCAGATATTCAGCGATCACACTTCCTTTTACGGCCTTTTGGGTGACATACTGTATGTCGTATTCAGATAACAGCATTTGCCATTTTGCAATCCTGCCTGATAAAGCGGGTTTCTCGAAAATGTACTTAATGGGGTCAGTCTTGGAGATCAGTAATGTTGTGTTGTTGAGCATGTAGTGTCGTAGTCGATGTGCTACCCATGCAAGCGCACAACAGGACTTTTCTACTATTGAGTATTTAGCTTCATATGTGGTAAGCTTTTTGCTCAAATAGTAAATTGCATGCTCCTTCTTGCTTGTCTCATCACGTTGACCCAATACGGATCCTAATGAAGAATCCTGTATGGATAAATATAGAATCAACGGTTCTCCGGATCGAGGTGGTATCAAGACTGGTGGATTTGATAGATATCGTTTGATTTTCTCGAACGCTTCTTGGCATTCGTTATTCCACTCAATCGGATTGTTCTTCTTTAGTGATTTGAAAAGCGGTTCACACTTGGACGTCAATTGTGATATGAACCTTGCTATGAAGTTGATTCTACCCAGAAAACTTCTTACTTGTTTTGGAGTCTTCGGGGGTTGCATTTCTTGTATCGCTTTGACTTTACTCGGGTCAACTCGAATCCCGTCCTTGCTGACTATGAAACCAAATAACTTTCCTGAAGAGGCTCCAAAAGTACATTTGGCAGGATTCAACTTCAATTGATATTTGCGAAGTCTATCGAATAGTTTTCCTAGCACTTTTAGATGCCCCCCAGCAGTGAAAGTTTTGGCGATCATGTCGTCCACATATACTTCAATTTCTTTATGCATCATGTCATGGAACAACGTGACCATGGCTCTTTGATATGTAGCACCAGCATTCTTTAACCCGAAAGGCATCACCTTATAGTAGAAGGTACCCCAAAGGGTAATAAAAGCAGTTTTTATCATGTCATCTGGATCAAGTTTGATTTGATTGTATCCAGAAAAACCATCCATGAAGGAAAAGTAGGAGTTTCCTGCGGTATTATCCACCAGTGTATCAATATGAGGAAGTGGGAAGTTATCTTTAGGACTGGCTTCGTTCAAAGGCCGGTAGTCCTGACAAACTCTTAGTTTCCCACTTTCTTTCTTTTCGACTGGGACAATGTTAACCACCCATTCTGTATATTCAGCGACCCCAAGAAATCCTGCATCCCACAGCTTTCGAATCTCGTCTTTTACTCTTAAGATTAACTCCGGCTTTAATCTTCGTAACTTCTGTCTGACAGGCTTCGCCCCAGGCTTCAAAGGTATTTTGTGTAGTACTATGTCTGAGCTTAAGCCAGGCATATCTTGGTATGACCAAGCGAATACATCCACATATTCTTTCAATAAATGGACTAATTCTTCTTTTTCTTCAGGAGGGAATAAAGTGCCAATCTTGACTTCTTTTACATCCTGACTGTCTCCCAGGTTGAATACCTCAGTTGGTTCTTGACTTGTTGCTCTTTCTTTTTCATCTCGCTCAATCATTTTTAATAGCTCAGGAGATACTTGAAGATCTTCGTCATCCGAGTCGGTAGTGTTTACAGGATTATCAAAGTTCATTCTTTCATTGTCATCAAAGAGAGTTTTGGGTCTGCATTATCCAGAGAGAAAAGAAAGAGAAGAGAGAAAAAAAAAATGGCACGAATGAGATGGATGCAAACTGGTACTTTATTTACAATGTGCATAAATCACAACTTTATTGGAATAAAAAGCAATAACTAAAAGGTTCACTTAAACAAAGACTACACCCTATTGATTGAACCTTTCTTTAGGAGGTTTTTACTATTAGATTACTTTGGAAAGCTTTCAATTATAACAGGCAGTTCAATCGCCTCCCAATTGTTCAGCACATCCCGTGGGCCACAAGGTTGAATGAGCTCCTCCTCTTCAGGTGAATCGCTGATGATTGCCTGAATAGAAAGACTTTCAAAAGACTTGTTGATGTTGATAGTCAGCTTGCCTTCATTGTCATTTTTCGGAATGAGACCACCACTCACAAACGTTTCGGTGATTTCAGGGATATCCAGATTTCTTTCCTGGAGAGGATGCCCTGTTAATCGTGCAATCCTCTTTTCTCTTTTTTCAGCTATTGCCTTCATTTTATCATGTCTTGTCGGTGTGAAGCCTAGGCCGTATTTCCCTTCATTTGCGGATATTTTCAATGGCTCTGGGATTCCTTGTAAATCTTGTCCCAAACCTAACCCCGGTGAGTATCCTCCTTTTATCATGAGTTTGGCGACCATGCGACTTGTTTTAGAGATGTTAGGAATGGGTTCTTCTCCATATTCACTGACATAAGCAGCATTGACAATCTCAAAAGACCTGAAGGAGCAATCAGGTATATTTTCATTGACCTCAACATATTGAGCATCCGCAGGTCTAGATAGCAGAATGTCTTCTTCAGCAAAGACTGTGATTATCTTTCCTTCAATGATGAATTTCATTTTTTGATGTAATGAGGAAGGAATTGCTCCAGCCATATGGATCCATGGTCTTCCCAGTAGACAAGTATAAGATGGAGAAATGTCCATGACTTGGAATGTGATATGGAAAAGACAGGGACCAATCCCAATTGGTAGCTCTATTTCTCCAACCACATCTCTCTTTGTTCCGTCAAATGCTCGAACAACAATATGACTGTTGTTGAGGTGTGATGGGTCTAAACTGATCTTATGTAAAGTTTCTAATGGCATTACATTTAGAGCTGATCCATTGTCGATCAGAACTCTAGCCATAATCCGATCTTTGTATTTAATCGAAATATGTAGAGCCTTATAGTGACCCCTTCCTTCTGCTGGTATCTCATCGTCAGTGAATGTGATGAGATTTTGTGCCGTGATGTTGTTGACAAGGTGGTCAAAGTTGTTCACGGAGATATCTTGTTCAACATAAGCCTTATTCAGGACTTTGAGAAGAGCTTCTCGATGGGCATCAGAACTTAAGAGCAATGAAAGTATGGAGATCTTTGCTGGCAGACGGTTCAACTGCTCCACGATGCTGTATTCACTTTGCTTTATGAGTTTGAGAAACTCAGTAGCTTGTTCATCTGTTACTGCTCGAGGCATCTCTTGCTCTTTAGATGTGTTAATAGGTCCATTTGCTGGATCCGTAACATTCTTCTCTTGTTGGAGCTTGTTCATTTGCTTGGGAGAATAACACCGACCACTTCTAGTCATGCCCCCAACTTCTAACGGAGTTGATGTGATGTTAGAAGTATAGCCATAGTTCCATGGAACAGTTTTGTCTGATTTGTACGGGAATGGCTTTGGAACTTGAATTCTTAAAGGCTTGAGAGCAGATTTTGAGATTGGAATGACTAGTGGCCTTGGCATGATATTGACTTCTTGTTCTTTAATTATCACATTCACGTCATCCTCTTTATCTGACATAAAAACGATGATTTGGGAGGAGTCCATGAGACTTTGTAGACTTTTACGGAATTCTGGGCATTCTTGGATAGAATGACTCTTACTGTTATGAAAGTTGCACCATTCCTCATGCTCGACTTCTTTATTTCCAGAAGACTTTCCTATGATAATCCCTTCTTTCACAAGGCATGAATATACATGCTTAAGAGGGGTTATGATATCATTGACTGTTTTCTTCATCGGCCAGTATTCTTCCATCATATTGACTGGTTTGGCTTGATGAGGAGGCAATGGATTATGAGTGACGTTTGGTTCATCGGAAAAGTCCAACCACTTTGACTCAATTAATTGTTGGACTATACGCTTCAATGCTATGCAATTTTCGAGTCCGTGGCCCACGGCACCATCATGATATGGGCAATTTAGTTTAGGGTCATACCATGTTGGATATGGGGGTTCGAATGGCCTTGTGGGAATTGGGTGAATGAGTTGGCTCTGGATGAGTTTTGGATATAACTCAGTATAAGTCATGGGAATCGGTGCGAAAATTTCTCTTGGTCTTGGTGCAGGCATTGGAGGAGTCGGAACAGGTGGCCGTAACTGATTAGGCCTGTTGAGAGGATAATTGTTGGGTCTATTGGGAAGATAATCACTGGGCCTATTTGGAGGATAATCATTGGGCCTATTGGTAGGATAATAATTGGGCCTGTTGGCAGAATAGGATAGGCGAGGTCCGGTAGCCACGGTACCCACGAGGGGAATCCCTCTTCCTCGTCCGATTTGTTGTATTTCTTCATCTTTTCTTCTGGATGGTCCTCCTCTTTTCATAGGATCACTAAAGGACTCAGTAATCTTCCCGGTCCTGATACCATGCTTGATCCTTTCTCCAGACATGACTACGTCGGAGAAGTTAGTTGCCGCATTGCCAATAAGTTTGTCATAATATGGGTATTTCAGTGTCTGGACAAACAAAGTGACCATTTCTCTTTCTGTCATGGGTGGCTGTACTTGTGCAGCTAAGTCCCTCCATCGTTGGGCGTATTCCTTAAAAGTTTCTGTTTTTTTCTTCTCCATGTTTTGGAGAGTTTGGCGATCCGGAGCTAAGTCCATAACATGTTTATAGTTGCCGATGAAGGCCTGAGCAAGGTCATTCCAAGTTTTTATGTTTCTTGGACCTTGGCTTAGATACCACTGTAATGCTGATTTTGTGAGAATTTCCTGAAAAAGTGCGATCCACACCTTCTCATCTTTGGTAAGTGGTTGTAGTCTTCTGAGAAACAAAGTGATGTGAGTGATGGGATCACTCGTTCCATCGTATTTTACGAAATCTGGCACCTTAAAATCTGAAGGGATTACGACGTCTAGCACTAAGCAGAGGTCATCCACTGAAAAGGATCCGAATATAGTGCCTCCTTCAATGGCTCTCAGTCTTTTCTCTATTGTCTCGATTTTTTGAGATTCTGCTTCATCTTTTGGTAATGTCTTCTTCTCTTCCTGTACAGTGTCTTGTTTCAGGTGAACACTAGCAGAGGGTCCTGATTCTTGAAACAGGTTTTCTTGGACTGAGACTCGTTGCGGGGTGAATCCCGGGGGATAAGTGGGATCTTGTACTTCTTTGATGGGGACTTGAGTTGCTTTCCCTTTGATTAATTCCATCAATTGTTTCATCTGTTCTGACATACTTTCAATCTTGGACTCCATCTCCATGAGACGTCCTTCGGCTTGTTCTGCCATTAATCTTGTTTGGAGTCGAGTTGAATATCGGTGTTGAGGTCCAATTTTACCCTTTTAAAGGAATATTTATTTTATTAGATTCTATGTGTGTATGATTGATGTGATGGATGCATGCATGAATATTGTAAATACTTGGTGAAAGAAGAACTATAATGGAGTTTCTCAATTACATTCAGCAAAGGTTTGTTTAAAAGAAACGACCCAAAGTACAATACTGCTTTCTGGCCTTAGATATGAACTCCATCATTCTTTGAACATTTACTGATGGAGTAGGACAGCTCAGTTCTTCTAACTCCTTGGCTTCTTCGCCCATTAATTGGGCTTGTTCTGTAACTTTTCTGACTTCTACCAAAAATGTTTGCAATTGATCTTGAGAAAATCTGTATTGATCTTCCCAGTATCTGACTCTCATCTCTTTTTGATCGATTTCATCAACCAATTGGGAGATGACTTGTTTTTGGTATTCAACTTTCTCTTCGAGGAGTTGTGTTTTGTGACCGAGCTGTTGCATGTCAAGGAGCATCCTCTTGTTCTTCTCCTTTTCTTCCTCTAGTTCTTTCTCCAACTCTCTTTTCGCCAATTTTCTGATGACCTCTTCAGGTAGAACTATTCCTTCCTTCCGGTTATTTCTCCATTCATAATAAGCAGTGGGAGAAATAATAGGCCCCGACTTCAATATGAAAATTCTTTTCCACGCAACTGAAATACCCATTGCGAGCTTATTTGAATTTGGATCTTCGTGTGAAAATTCCAACTTACTCAGATTATGCGTCATGGGTATAAATTGCATGGACCCAAATTGTTTTCGTACTTGAGCTGGGGCATAACTTGTTCCTCCCCATATACCTAAGAGAGGAACCCACGGGCAATTGCCGCAACGGTAGACAACGCGGGTGGAGGTAGACCAGGGGGCTCTCCATTCAATTTGGAATTCGGTGATGTTCTTGAAATAATCAACCCATGCTTCCTTGCTGTCGTGATGAATGGTTTCACTTTTCAAAAAGGCTTCGATTGGGATGAAGTCCTTTGAAAAGCGATTTCCAAAATGTTGCTTCTCACAAGGAAGGTGGCTTTTGATCCAAATGTTGAGGAGATGTGAACATCCTATGAATTTGCCCCCTCTTTGACGACAAAAGTTTAATGCCCTGATAGTTTCACATAATATTACTGAGGTCGGATTTATTTGAGCATTGCAGATTTGCTCAAATAGTGTAATGATGTCTCCTTCAATGAATCCGACGATTCTTGGGAAGACTACCAGGCCATATATCGCCAAGGCGAAAAGCTTGCGTCGTTGATTTTTCTGAGGGAGAACGTGACTTAATTGTTTTAAGTCGATCCAACTGATAAATTTTCGAGATCCTTTTGTTGCAAACTTGGTTTGAAGACTGGAAGCTGGCATATCCAATAATTTTGCTAGGGCTCGATGAGGCTCCGTTCTTCTATCATGTTGATAAGTCTCGATTGGATAGTCGGAGGACCAACCCAAGAGGCTGTTGTATTCTTCAATGGTTGGAACCAGATCCATCTTATCGAAAGAAAAGCATCGATAAAATGGATCCCAAAATTGTATTAGAGCCCGGACAAGTGATGCATCAACGGTAACCTTTAGTAGGCAAGTGATGTGACCATATTTTGCCGTAAAAGCTTCCCGATCAGCAGAATTCCAACTATTCCAGACTTGCAATAATTCCGTGGTGTCGTTCTGATTTATCCGGACCGATACCTGGTCCTTAAGCTGTACGTGAGAGTGGGATGTCAGAGTATCTCCGTGAAGCTTTTGAGTCGTTTCGGAATATTCCATAGCTTCAGGCTGAGTTTCGATTACCGTGTCATTCCATGATCCAGTAACAGCCGTGGGAAGATAATCGAGAATATCCATGATAATAGTTCTTTCACCAAATACTTATCTTTAATGATGAAATGTATATGCCGGAAAAATAAGGAAAAATAGAGTTAGTAAAAAAAATAACACATAGGATCATACAAACATATAGACAAAACAAAACCTATGGAAATGGGAACCGAGGTATGGGAAATTCTTAATGGCTGGTTCTAAGGTAGAGTAAGGAATTCTACATGCAGAAGGTGGTTTATCAAAAAGGCAAGGGATAGTTCCCGAATCCCGTCACTGAATCATAGTGAAGGCCCGATTCCTTACCCTCTAGGGTTTATGTAAGGAATGGATTAATTCGAGTCGTAGCTTTTCGTGGGCCCATGCAGAGACTAACCGTCTCAGAAGGCAATACACTACTTTGCTACTTTGAAACCGGTGAAGGCTTGGAGACCGTGGCCTCACAAGGACAGCAACACCAATTCCGCTTAGAAAGAATCGTGTTTGATTTAAGGAAGCTCGAGTATAGAGCTTCATTTTGTGAATGCATTATGCATGTTTACTTAAGTAAATATAATATATAAATCCACATAATAGTAAAGCAAAGTAAATAAAAACAAATCAACTTTAGGCTCGACTCACTAACGTCGAGTCCTCAGCGGAGTCGCCAAGCTGTGGCAACGTCGGGTTTTCTGGAGTCGCCACCAATCTGTTTTTTTCTTAGGTCGATTGGATACCTAAAATATGGTCTGCGAGAGTTCGGGGATCGGGAGTACGGTTACGTTAAAACAACTTTGTTAAAACGCCCAAAAATTGGCACCTTAGTTGATTTTAATTTTGTTTTACTTTGCTTTTAAAACTTTTCAGTTAATTTAGATATTTTACCTGAATTAGTCGAAAATGTGGATTTTGGTAATTAATTCGGATAAAATTTTATACTTCCGAACCATGGACTCTGCCGAGTCATTTGGACACGGAAGATTTTGATTCCGAACCATGGACTCTGCCGAGTCATTTGGACACGGAATTTGGTGAAATTTTAAACAATCAATCCATATCGTAAAAATATGGATTTTTATCTTTTTATTTAATTTATTTATTTTAAAAGTTTGATATTTTCCAAACCGTAGATCCTGCCGGATCATCCGGATATGGAAATTGATTTAATTTATCGTAATTATTTAATTCTTATTATTAATTTTTAGTTTAATTACTAAATTTATCTTTATATTTTTACTTTTTCTTTCTTTCTTTTTCTTCTTATTTTTACTTTTTAATTTTCTTTTCTTTTCTTTCTTTTGTTTTCTTTTTCTTATCTTTCTTTTCTTTTTCTTATCTTTTCTTTTTTTGATTTTTTTCTTGTTTAATGAAGGATATTTATTATTTAAATAATTACTCAATTTATAAAAGAATTAAAAAAATTAATTTTTTTATTTAATAAGAAGTTAATTTAAAGGAATCAAAGAGTTTAAAAATAAAAATTTTGATCATGGTACGGGGCGTTGTTACTCAGCCAGACCCTCTTCACCAGGTGAAGCAGCTCAAAAGCGGGCACGAGACAGTTTCCAGCCAATATACCATGAACTAAAATTTTTTATTTTTTTTTATTTTTTTTTATTTTTTATTATTATTTTTTTTTTTATAAAAGATTAACCAAAAGTAATTGTTTTATTAAGAGAATCAAAAATTTATATGTATATTTTAAACAAAAGAAGAAAAGTTTTGATATTTATTTAATTTATTTTGGAATAAAAGATTATTTAACTGAAAACTTATATGTATTTTAAAACAAAAGTCTTGATATTTTTATTTTTTATATTCTTCTTTGTTTGATGAAAGATTTTTTTTTTAATTTTAATTTATATTTCTGAAAATATATCTAATTAATAAGTCAAAAATATTTAAGAGAAAATTCAATTATTTTTGTTTTATTTTGTATTATTTTGAAATTATTTGATTAAGATTTTTATAAAGGAAACAAAAAGTTATATCTTTTAATAAATAAAATATTACTGAATAAAATATTAACCCAAAATTTTTATTCTTTTCATTCTTTTTATTAACAAAGAAAACTAAAAAAAATTATATTTTAAAAGAAATAAATAAAATATTATTGAAAAATATTAACTCAAAATTTACTCTTTTTATTCTTTTTATTAATAAAGAAAACTAAAAAAAAGTTATATTTTAAAAGAAATAAATAAAATATTACTGAAAAATATTAACCCAAAATTTACTCTTTTTATTCTTTTTAATAAAGAAAACTAAAAAAAATTATATTTTATTATTTTAAAAGAAATAAATTTTACTGAAAAATATTAACCAAAAAAATTACTTTTTTTATTCTTTTTACTAAAAAATTTATATTTTATTATTTTAAATAAAATATTACTGAAAAATATTAACCCAAAAATTTTACGCTTTTTATTCTTTTTATTAATAAATAAAACTAAAAAAATTATATATTAATAGATAATTAATATATTAGTCTAAAGTTTTTTTTTATTTTTTATAAAGAAAAAATTTATTTATATATTTTATTTAAAAATATTTCCTAGCCATAGATCCTGGCGGATCATTTGGTCATGGAGTTTTAATTTTTTTTTATTTCATTAATTATTAATTTTAAAGATGTATTAAAATAATGATTTTATGTTTATTTATTTATTTATTTTATTTTTGAATTATTTCATTATGTTTGTTTATTAAAAGGAATAAAAACTTTGTTTCAAAATAACAAAAAAAAAAAAGTAATTTTTATTAGCCTTTAGAAAATTATTCACATAAAATTCCTTTTTTTATCTTTTAATCATAAAAAAATTCAATTAATAAAGTGGGGCTTTTTGGCCATCCACTTTAATAACACAATAATAATAAAAGTTAGCACAATTAATATAGTTAGATTAGTTGGATTAGTTAGTTAATAACAATAAAAAAAGGTTAGTAAAAGTTAGATTAAATTAATTAACAACAATAATAAAAATTAGCCAAGTTTAATTAAATTAATTGTTAACAACAATAATAAAAGTTAGCCAAGTTTAATTAAGTTAATTAATTAACAACAATAATAAAAGAGTTAGCCAAGTTAATTAAGTTAATTAACCAAGTTAATTAAATTAATTAATTAACAACAATAAAAAAGTTAGTAAGTTAGTTGTTAGTTGTTAGTTGTTAATAACAACAATAAAAGAAGGGTTAGTAATAAACAAATAATAAACAAACAAGTAAAAATTAAAAAGGTTAGTAATTAATTCTGCAAGAACAAAATAAAAAAGTTAGTGACTCAATAGAAAGAAATTGAAAAGTTGAATGATTAAATGAGAGTTTACCCTTTTAAAATCAATTTTTTGAATTTTATGGAAACAGGGAAACGACGACGAACGCAGGCGTGGCTGGGCGTGCAGGGGAGCAAGGGAGGAGGGGAGGGAGGCTGACGCGAGGGCGGCGTGCCAGGCGAGGAGGTACGGCGGCAGGACGGCGGCGGGCGAGGCGGCACGGCGGCGGGACGGCAACGGGCGAGGCAGCAAGGCGGCGGGACGACGCGGCGAGGGTAGGGTGACGCGGCGAGGGCGGCGCGGCGAGGCGGTATGGTGGCAGGACGGCGACGGGCGAGGCGGCACGGCGGCGGGACGGCAACGGGCGAGGCAGCACGGCGGCAGGAGGAGAAAGAGAGAGAAAACGAGAGGAGAGAGAGAGAGAACAACGAAGGAGATCAAACGAAAGAGATGGTCAAATCGTAGAAAAATAAAAGTTTGAGACTTTCTGGCAGAAGGAGGAGAGGCTAGGGAATAAGGTTGTAATTTTCTCTATTTTTAAAACGGAGCTCTGAACTTTTTTCTCTGATTTTCTGTGTGTTCAGCACTGAATTTGGGGGGGTATTTATAGAAGGTGCTTAGCTGAACTGTGGACGGATAAATTAATAAAAAATATCAAACTTATCTTTTAAATTGGTAAAATGACAGTTTCAGTCCTTTACGTTACTCCAGCTCTGGATAAGCTCAGAAGCTTCTGATTTTGACAATTTTAACGTTTTCTGTCAATTTGGGCTAGAAACGTCCGTTTAGGCCCAAAATTGACGCGAAAAATTACCCAAAGCTCCTGAAACTTTCAGAATTTGTCAATTTTATCCGAAACTTCTCAATTTTGTCATTTTTACGTCAAACTTTTAATTTTTTTGTCATTTTTTTCTGAAATTTTATTTTTATTCCAAACACATACATATTCACACATATATTATTTTAAATCAAATCTTCTCAAAATAAAAATATATTTTAAACTAATTAACATAATTAAAATTTTTTAGAAATAATAATAATAATAATAATAATTTTTTTAATTAGTTTCTTTTTCTTTTTTTTAAATTTTTTAAAAAAAAGCCGGACGAAATTGGGTGTCAACAGTAAGTCTTGAGCGTTTTATATTAGTAGCAATAATAAGCCAGATCCTGGCCCAAAGGCTGCATGCCGCAGAAGCGTGCCTCTTACAGTCCTACATGCCGCGAAGCCGGCAAATGTTCCGTGCCTTCTCCTTTCTTCTTTATGTACTTCTGTATCCTGTGGTTCGATTTATTCGCAATTGTTATATTCTTATGGGCCTAACTGCATCAACAGTCCTCCAACTTCACTAACTTGCATGAGTTAGTCTCTAAACTCAGATTCAATATATTTAAGTCTTCAAACATTGAGAAATGACACAAGTTGGTCCAAGTCAACTCATGGTATTATAGAAAAAAAATTTAAAACTGATCCTTAATGTTACTTTTGTTTATGTTTAGGTAATTATAGTTTATTTTAGATTGATGCAGTCCATGAATATGCAAAATTTATTTAATTATACATTATTTCTATTATTATTAAATAATATTTTCATAAAACATTGATTAAAACTAGCTTGTAGTATACTTGGTATAGATTTTTAAGATATAACTAAAATTTTTTATTTTTATTTTTATTTATTTACCAAAATTTTATAAAAATCAAAACTTGATAAATCGAGAACATTGAAATGAACTTCTAGAACATTTCTTATGAGTTACTTTTTTTTACAGTTTCTAATATTTTAGTTTGGGAAGCAAAAACATGTAAAATAAAAAATATTAAAAATTAGAAGGAATAATTTCTTATATGAAACTTAGAAATGTTGCACATCCTTTTTCATATACTAAATTATATTTTAATGTTTCTTGTAATATATTATATTTTTAATTTTAGTGTTACATGATTTATAAATAAGTTTTCCAATGTGAAAGCGCCAATATAATGGGACAAATTATCCTTGATTTACATTGCATTATCATATATGATTCATATAAAAAAAGCTAAATTTTTTTTCTCTGATTAAAAAAGATAGTTTTTTTCCTATGTCATGAAAAGAGCTTATCCAATACTTAATAAATGTATCTCAAACTAAGTGATTATATTGGAAAATCATTTTCTATCTTTTTTTCTTAATTTATAATAATTTATTTTAAAACTTATAACTCTTCAACGTACAACGAGTCTTCAAAATCTTGTAAAAATATTATTGATAATATGATAGTTACTCAAACAACAAACTTTAAATAATATTTATTATAATAACAATATAATGAGTATCAAACTGATCATTAGGTAATTATGTTTGGAAATAATTTGGTTTAATTTTGTTTTGAATTGACCAATTAATGATAACAATTTTAATTAGCTTATAATTCTTTAGTTGTAATAAATCTTTACGTGTTTTTATATCAATCATATAGTACTTATACAAATAACAAATACACATGAAACTAAATAAATTTAACCCATATATGGACTAAAACAATAAGAAATGAACTACAATTACCTATCTTTGAATGAAAAAAATATTAAGGATTATTTGTGAATTTTGTCCCCAATACCATGAGGTGCTTTGTACTAACTATACTATTTTTCAAAGTTCAAGGTATACTAAGTTGGAGTTAAGGTATTAACTCGTGCAAGTTAGCTAAGTTAGAGAGCTGTTGATGCACTTTGGCCTTTCTAATGTTTGTGTAGTGAGGGAAGTCAAAGGGAGAGTGAATAATTAAACTTTAAAACTCCTTATCACAATCAGAAGTCCTAATTACAACTAGCTCAAGTTTCTCATTCATTCAAAAGCATTTGCATCAAGTTTTCATGAACCAATTTTTATTTAAAAAAAGCTACTATATTTTATTGGATGTTGGACGACAGAACATTTATGTATTTTTTAAATGTTGCTCAAGTTTCAGTAAAATAATATATCTAAATAAAACAATACACTAAAAATATACTCTTTCCGTCCCGTATTTTTTGCACCATTTCTATTTGGCACACAGTTTAAGAATGCTTGTGGAATTACTAATTTGTCCATGTTTTCTCTTGTATATTTGCTGATTTGACCATGCTACACCTGAGCAACAACGCACAATAGACGACCAGCTTATCGCTTCTTCCTCATTCATCATCACCTCATCTCGATTAGTTGCCTCAGTCCATCACTTGTCACCGGAGTAAGATTCTAACATCGAATCGATTGTCGCGATTCCAGCCCTGATTTGACCTTTGGGATTCCAGCAACAAATCATTGATCTGGCCTCCTTCGATATCACCTCATATAGTCGATTCGGCAACCTCCATTACCATGCTTCATCGTGCTATCACCTTTCGCCTCCAATGTACCCTTTCGCTCATCATCCTAATCTCCTCGCCTTGCCGCCCGCCGCCCCGATTGTTTGTTTCGACACGCCCAAAGTGGCCAACAAAAAGACCGGAGAAACAAAACGAGAACAAAATGAATGACAGTAGATGATAAAAGGGTATAATTGTAAAGTTGTCTAATAAAAGTTACTGAAAAAGGAAAATGTGTAAAAAATTTGGGACGGCAAAAAAAAGAATACGGTGCAAACAATATGAAACGAAGGGAGTATAATAAAGTGTCTTTTTCAACAGCCAAACAATCCGTAGAATATCTATCTAAACTAACAGCGGAAAAGTTTGGTTATGTTCATGCCCGCATTAAATCTGATAAAAACTAGCGAATCATTTTCTCTTTTTCCACTGGATTGCTTTTCTTTCATCGCGTTGTTGTCTGATCATAGCACAATAGCTAAGAAAAAGTTGTAGTCGCCACCGAGCTCATGCACCGGCACCGCCTTAAAGGTCGCTCAACAGGGCATTCTTTGCTTCATGTATTATGACGGTCGAGGCGCTGCAATGAGGGAAGAGTTTAGGCTGACCAAAGTTGGGATAATAATGTACGTATATGAAATTAAGTTGATATGGTACGAATATAAGTTCTTATTTTATGAAAATGAGTTTGTATTGTGTAAAATTAAGATACTGATGTACCAAACTAAACGGAGAGTTAGGATTTCAATTTAAAGGGCTGGGATAAAGAAACTATATATATATATATATATATATATATATATATATATATAGATATAAAACTTCATTCAAATTACATAAAAAATACTTTTTCGGTACAGTTAGAAAAAATATACTAAAATTATAAGTAGAGCCCTTGTATTTAAAAATATTAATGAAACTTATTAATTCCAATCTCCACAATCATGTAGTAATTTTAGTATGACATTAACAAAAATCAATAATAAAATGTAAAAGATAAAAAAATACAAAAATTAAAAAGTAAGTTACATAAGTTGGGCGGTGGGCATCATAGATAATGGAGAAGTTGTAATTACAAGTTCCAACTTACAAAAAATATTGTGACAGTGATGACAGTCTTTTTAATCAAATGTGGCAGTAAGAATTATGTACTGTTTAGTTGAACGAAAAAATTATTATCAAACCCACTAGATAAAATCGAAATACAAGTATAAAATAAAATAAAATAAAAATTGCTACTTGATGCCTCACGACTCCCTACTATTGCAAGATATTTTTTTTCACTACTTTCTTAGATCTCTCTACCTCAATTTCATATGCCCAAAAAATAAACTGTGTGGCTTTTATATTTGAGTCAATATGACTGCTTGTCTTTTCCTCACATACTAAGTTAATTCCAATTGAATTTAACAAGTCATTTGACTGACGTAGCAATAAGAACATAAAAAAAATAATTTAACTATGTATAAAAAATCAAGGCTAATATATTAATATTGGTATAAATTCTACATAAAAAGGTTAAAAATCAGTTTCTTTTTACTTTCTTTGCTATTTGTGTTGCTATTTATATTTTTTTACTATTTAATTTTTTAAAATAATTCATAAAATACACATCATATATATATAATTATGCAAGAATATTAGGGGGTTGAGGGAGGGGGAGACACCCCCTAGCCTCCCCTTGTTTCCGCCCAGTACCAAACTAAATTTATATTTTATCAAATTGCGATGCTAATGTAAGAAACGAGATTATTATTATGTGAAATTGTGTTTCTATTATACATAATTGGATACCTGTTATACGAGTGTCGAGTTCCTATAGTATAAAATTGAGACGTTGATATATGAAATCATATTCTTATTATACGAAATTAAAATTGTGGCGTACACAATTGGTTACCTATTTGTAAGAAATTGAAATGAAGATGTGTAAAATTTGATTCAATATTAAATGACATTAAACATTTATTAGAGTGTCCAATGAAAATAATCCCAATACAATTGCTCATAGTAAGAAAAAAATCAATAATAACATGTTTTATAATTATTAGCATGGAGTTCCAGTTGTATGAAATTCAAATCCTAATGTACTAAACTGAGTTTTTATTATATGAAACTAAGATGTTAACGTATGAAACTGAATTCATATTGTATAAAACTGGATTTCTATTGTCTAAGATTGGGGTACTATTATATGAAACTAACATTCTATTGATTGAAAATGAACATTTTGTAGACAAAATGACGAGAGAGACATTGGAGATAATAATTTAGGGTTTTTAGGGGAGAATTGTGGGATAAATCATAAAAGAGAAAATTTGGAAAGAGATTAGTTTGGAATGGGATAAAATTTATTAAAATTTTTTACCAGATTTTATATGATCTTCTTCCTTATTTAAACTATAAATAACGAATAAAAACCTTAACAAGGTTAGTTGGTATATTCACACCAGGAGAATGGTATCTAGCCCTTTTTTTCAAAAAGTTGCCACACATTTCATTTTAAAAAAAAAAATTGGGGGGGGGGGGGGGGGGGGGTTGCCGTACATTCTTTTTGAAGTTTAGTTTTATGTTGGACCAAAGCCCTTTATCCTAAACTACTATAATTGGCCCAGAACAAATTGCCTCAGACAAAATCATTATTCATCATGAACAGTAATTTTGTATTTGTAATTATAATAATTTAATATATAAACAAGTGTACATGTCCCTTGCAATTTCTAAAACAATCAAACATTTGGAAAAGGAATCCTTGCATTTTCAGAAAATATTCCCTCCGTCCTAAAAGTTTTGCTCCATTTTTTTTTTTAATTAATCTATGATTTTTTATTTTTAACATTCTAATATATAAATAAAAAATCTTTGTATATGAATGATAATTTAAGATATGTAGTTTCTAAATATATTTTTTTTAATTTTTTCTAATAAATAATAATATAAATAAATTGAATCAAAATACAACAAAAAGTCAAATGCATCAAAATTTATGGGACGGAGGGAGTAATATATTTTCAAGTGGCACAGAAAACTAATAACACCTTGATCCGTCCGCCGACTTGAGTGGATGAGACGTTAATTAGCTGGTAAAACCGCACCGCGCACCGGGTTTTGAAACGTCAATTTTAGGCTGAACTGTTCATGAACCATTAATTTTGATAATCAGTACTGTTGTCATCACCAAATCAGTTCAGACTTTGAACACCCCTCTGATGGCCCTTTTTCAAATACCTTTTCAACATCCAGGCAGAGATCTGTTTCAAAATTTTACAAAATCCACTCTCCAATATTATTTCTGCTATTTGAACTTTGAAGTCCATTAACTGGCAGCCCAACAGCCCCGAGACCAATAATTTCTTGGGTTTTGGGGCCTAATACGTGATCTAGCAGTTAGAGTATTTGGACTTAGAGGTGGCCTAAAGGTTGCAACAATTATTTGGTCGGGTAAGTTAAAAGATTTATAAAAAAAATTAGGTAGTTTATAAAGAAATACTACTATTTAAGTCATTATTATACTCACATAGTATTATCTTTTAAATAATATTAATTCTGAATGAAAAAAATAATAATAAAGAAAATAATGCTCAAGAATAAATGATACCAATTATCCCTAAACTATGATAGATTTTACTTATTCATCCTCGAGCCTATAAATTTTTGCAATATTTGTCCTAAAACTAGGGCCCAAATGTTGCAATGTTGCACCATTTGTATGTATATCTACTTCACCGATGATATATGCTTTATTTCGGCTAAATTGCATGATCAGCCATTAAAATATACATCATTTTACATATATACCTTTGAACTACAGAACATTGCAAAAATGAGATTAAAATAACATTTTGTAGCATAATTGTCCGTCCTTCCATTATCTTTATCAGTGTTGACAGAAAATTGATAGAAAAATCTAAAATTAGCCTCTAACCGCAAGCAAAATGGACATAAGAACCCCCAAACATAAATTTGAGACAAATAAACCCTCAAATAAAAAAAAACCTTAAAATAGAATAAAAATCAAAAAATACAAAAAATATGACATGCCCATTGAAAGTTAAAGTATCAAATCCTTTAAAATAATTATGGAGAATATTTTAGATGTAAAAAATATAATTTGGCACATTTATCTATTTTTTTCAACCTAAACCCAAATTAGCCCAAAAAAAACAAAAATAGAATAAAAAAACTGCCAATTTGACACGTTCATCCCAAATTAAAGAATCAAATCCCTTCAAATAGTTATGTATAATATTTAAAATAAAAAAAAATAGAATCTAACACAGTTATCTATTTTTTCAACTTAAACCATAAACCAGCCAAAAAAATAAAAAAAATAGAATAAAAATTAAAAAAGTATGAATTCAACATGCCCATTCCAAATTAAAGCATCCAATCCATTTAAATAATTATTGATACTATTTTAGATACTAAAAATATATAACTTGACACACTTATCTATTTTTCCAACATAAACACTAAATATCAAAAAACTAAAAAATAGAATGAAAAATAAAAAAAAAACACTACCAATTCAATATTCCCATCCCAAATCAAATTATATATAATTATTTTAAGGTATTGGCTTTAATTCTAGATGAGCATATTGAATTGGCAATGTTCTTATCTTTCATTCTAATTTTTTGTTTTTTGTTTTTTTGCTATTTTATGGTTTAAGTTGAAAAAAATAGTTGAGTTTATTAAATTCTATTTCCTTGGTGTCTAAAATAGTCTCCAAGATTATTTCAAGGTATTTTATGCTTTAATTTAGGATGGCATGTCAACTTGGTTATTTTTTATTTTTCATTTTTTTATTTTTTTGCTATTTTATGGTTTAAGTTGAAAAAAATATATAAGTGTGTCAAATTCTATTTATTTGGAATTTATAATATTATTTATAACTACTTCAATGGATTTTAAGTTTAATTTGGGATGAGCATGTTGAATTGGTAATTTTTTTATTTGTCATTCTATTTTTAGTTTTTTTGGCTTTTTAGGGTTTAAGTTGAAGAAAAGAAATACGTGTGCCAAAATTTTTTTTTTTTCACATCTAAAGTATTTTGCATAATTATTTAAAGGGATTGGATACTTTAATTTTGATGGACATGTTAATTTTTTTATATTTTTTTAATTTTTCATTCTATTTTTAGGTTTTCTTTTTCTACTCAAGGGGTTTTTAGCCCAAAATTTATGTTTGTTGGATCTTATGTTCGTTTTGCTTGTGTTCAAAAGCTAATTTTAGATTTTTCCATTGAATTTATGTCACCACTAACATATACAATGGTAGGGGAGACAATTTTGTTACAAAAAGTTATTTTAATTCCACAATTGTAACATTGAATTTTTGTCAACATTGATGGAGATAACAGAAGCGGGGACACTTTTTTTACAAAACATTTTTTTAATCCCACTTTAACAATATTTGACAATTTAAGGGTAACTATGCAAAGTGAGATATATTTTAATGGTTGATTGTGCAGTTTAGCCTTTTACTTCACAATCATTAATCTTTTGTTGCAAGACTTGAATATTCCATTAGAAGACCTCCATGGTTTCACTCTAGAACCATTGGTCCAATTTATACTCTCAAAGAATTGCCCTTTCAATTTCTTAAAAAAAAATAAAACTATATCACTTTCAACAAAAAATGGATTTGGCAGACTTTTTGAAATAGTAGTAGCCAAGGAATACATTCTTTTTAGAATTAAGGGGGCTAAACCGGTTTTACCCAAGAAACACACGAACAAGAAACAAAGTTTGCCAAAATTCATCCAAGCATCTCACAATCCTAAATGAAGTGATAAGGGCTTTGCTCTGCCATGTTTATTGTGCGAGTTCAAGACACACCAAACTCCTTCTCCTTAAAATCTTTTATCTATAGTATATAGAATTCTGAATAGCAAAAAAAACAATTGTCCAAGTTGGCCATGGGGTAAAGATTAGAAAAATAGGCAAATGGATTTCAATTGCTTGGGTTGAGATAACTATCATCAATTAGACAATTGATTATGGCGCGGAATAGGAACTCGGGATCAAGAACTTGGGTTGTTAAAAATGGTGGTGACAGAAGGTAGCATTATTGACCATAAGGTGGGCGGAAGAATCAATAGTCGATCCACTATTTTCTCTGGGTAGAAGAACCTGATGGTACTTTAACATTGCTCACTCTGTTTTCTTTGTTTTTGCTTGTTTTATTTCCCCCCCCCCCCCCCCCCTTCTTTAATCTATTTGTCACCACAAGACCTGTAATTTGGTTAAACATTTTCAGTTTTAATTGGAGTTAGGGTTAGGTTCAAAAAATCGATCATCCCGTCAAAACATCTTAATTCCACAAATTCATTCCACCAAATTGCCCAGTCAACTGTCAGCCTAGCTTTTTTCACTGGCCTCTCTCTAATATCTACAATTAATGGTAGGAAGATATTGCAACAGTAATCATAGTTTTAGGATCAATGGTGAAAATACCTTATAGTTTCAAGAAGAATAAGTAACATCAATAATATATTATTATTAACATGAAGCAAATCAATTCTAAGCCTTTTTATTTTTGTATTAGAATCCTATTTTTAAACAATATGTGTGCCCTTTTGTGTGTGTCAAGACTCTTAGACTATGACCCTTTAAATACTTCAAGAAATATTCCTTTGAATTACCCGTCTATAGTGTCTTATGTAATACTCCTCTCATCTTAAGTTATTTGCAGCATTTACTATTAAAAAATTAATCTATAATTTTTTATTTTCAATATTTTAGTATGAGCCCATTCTTCTTTATCCCTAAAGTTGGTTTTAATTTCCAAAATGCCATGACTTTTCTTCTCTAACTTGCCAACTCTTGCATTCTCTGGTTCCAACGAGAGAATCCTTCTAATCGTCTTCTCATTCTCCGATTACTGAATTTTAGATGCCATAAGTTTTAGGGCAATTAAACCGTACTACTACAAAATCAAATGAGACTTTTCTTTCTCCTCAGCCCAAACAATGCCCCTTGGTTCTGTACTCTCTAATAACCCAACTCGCCGATAACCCGACTCGATCATCGGCCTATGGAACACTCCGCTCCCCACCACAGGAAGAGCCTAACTACCTCATCCGTTACGATAGATTTGTTGAGATATTATTCTTCGAAAGGGAAGGAGAATCGATTAGCATGTTACTAGGGTGATAAAAGGATTGAGAAGAAATTTAGAGAAGATTGCTGATGAATCTGAGATGTATTCCACCACTTCAAAGCTTAGATGTTGAGGAACTCAAAATCGAACGAGAACAAGATAGACGTACTTGTTGAGATTAATGGAGCTGTCAAATGGGGTGGGTGGAGAAGATCAAACAGCAAGGGTAATTAAGTCAAAGAATATATTGACCCTACAGCTCTATGCCTTTTTAGTTGAAGGAATACATCAATATGACTGTGTTAAATCTATCCGAACAAACGGTAAATATGACCTACGCTAGCTTAAAAATATTGGTAGGAAATCACACGCTAAAAGATGACAAGTTAAAAGAACTAGTCAAGTGGCCCGTGCTATGCAGCGGCTCTTGATAACGTGATAGTATATGGTATATACTATTAGAGAAATATTTTTAAAATTATATAAACTATTATTGTAATTACATTACTATAGTCATCTACATCATATGATAATTAGACATAGCAGCCATCCTACTATGGGATGTTGAAAACTTTATAGATAATATGAAAACTTTCGCTCCCATAACTCGGGCAGTACAAATATTCCTCCGTCAAAATTCCCTTTTATTCCAAATGGGCCAAACAAACTGAAGCAATTTCCTACCTCTAGGAACCAACTCTCATCGGAAATTGCAAGTTTGCAAGTCATGGTTATTGGATGAACAATCCACTTAATTAAACCTGTTTAACAAAGCAAGTAATTATGCAAACAAAAGTAAAATCAATATTCATATGATGCCATGAAGAGTATTGGACCTAAGGGTCTCAATTGGAATCATGTCTTACATTGTTGCATAAAAATGTCTTAGCAATGAAGACAATAAGGTAGATATGATAACATAGAAATCCTTACATTCAATTCTGATCATAAGCTATTCGTAACAATTTGTCAGTGGCATTTTTTATGTACTTTAATTTGAGAAAATTGGAGGTGAAACATGTATATGCAATCTTTTCCTATGAGATTAATATATATTTAAGATATGTTCTCCCCTAGGTGTTATAAAGTGGGAGCCAGAGCAAGAAATGGCTTGTTGAAAATATGCTATAATTGGGAGCGGATTGTGTAATTTTCATTTTATGATAATTTGCATAGAAATATATGAAATAAGTAAGAAACTAAACATATAAATCAACCCAAAACAATAACTTGTTATACTCTCTCTGTTCCATTATCTTTGCTCCATTTGACTTTTTTTAATAGTTTGAATTAAATTTATTCATATTATTATTTATTAGAAAAAAAATTTAAAAACTATAAGTCTTGATTTATCATTTATACAAAAAAAATTCTCATTTATATACAAAAATATTGAAAGTAAAAAATAATAGATTAATTACTGAAAAATGAATGATTTAAAGAATTTGAAACAAATGGAGTATCATGTAATGAGCATATGGTTCTTTCTACCTATTGTTATTATTTGGAAAATAATATCTCCAAATATTTATGAATCATCCTTTCTAACCTTATTTTAAATGATTACTTGTTTAAAATATTATATGGGGGATTGAATTGAAAAGGGGATAGGAGTTTGATGGCTTTTTGGTAGTTGATCCCCTCATCACATCATCTTCGTCTTTGTCTCATCCCCTCTCTCATGTCTGTTCTTTCCTCGCCTGCTGCCTAACTCCCTCTCTCATTACATCACTTTCTCTCTATGGTTCACAACTCTCTTTTGCATCTCATTGCATCTCCATCTTTCTTCTTTGTTTTTCCACCCATTTCTTGGGCTCTCTTTCCTCCACGAACGCCACCGATTCGATCCACCGTTAGCTCATCGTCGGCGCTGCCCTCTGTGCTCGACAACGCTTTCAGCCTTTTGTCCATGTCCTTCCACCACGTTTGTGAGCTCCCCCATCCGCCTGTATTCTTGTATCGCTCCGGCTCGCTATCTGGGCCACCTATATTACTAATCTGAATCTGTGTAGGCAGAACGGCGTCAGCGTGTAGTGATGATACACCCTTGAAGCTTTCAACGCGTTGGCCTTGAGTTGAAAGGTCAAGGTCTTGGTCTCCTCTCCACCACTCTCGCGACAGAGCCTCAGCCTCTCCCTCTCGAGAATGAACAGTAAAATGGGCTATGCTCTTTAATATATAGTAAGAATATGCGAGAACCGCACCCAAAGAAAAGCGTTACCCAAGTTGGCCACACATTTTGTGCAAGTTAATGTGGACGAGACATGGAATTCGGGTGGGTTTTTTTATTTGCATGTGTGTTGGTGTAGAAGTGCAAAAACCTCAACTTACAGGACGAGTTGGAGAAGTCATATAAATACAAGAACAACTCGCACTAGACCCCACAAAGGAATTAGCACAGTAACAAGTATGACAATTAGATGGGGTGGTACCCCACAAAACGACTATTTGGAGGGTGGTAGACTCAAGACTGTACCTAGGTTGGTCCAGCTTTTTATTGGACTTCAGGCCATCGTGTCACGAGGACTTACGTGCATGATATCTGATCTTGGATGCCACCCATTCCTTTGTTCAAAATTATGAAATATATTCTATTTTAAATAGTTCTAAGTTTTTGTAACTATTTTATACTTAGTTAATTAATTTATTATAATACTATTTAAATTATTATTTTAATATTCACTTTTTTTATTTTTTTAATTTATATGTAAAAAGTGAAAGGTAATAGTGAAATCAACAATTTTTTTTTTAATTTGTGTCAAATTAAATGGTTCAATAAATGTGACGCAAAGAGAGCACTGTAAAAAAGAATACTGAATGGGAAAGATTCAAAAGATGTCTAAGCTGGGCTTTGGGTAAGGGTGTAAATGGGTAGGGCTTTTATTGGGTTACCCGAACTCGAGTTCTACTCGAGCCTTATCAAGCTCGAGCTCGAGCTTAAGCCTAATTTCGGGCTCGATACTTAAATGAGCTGAACCCGGGCCTGTTGAGGCCCGGCCCTAATTTTTATAGGGCCCAATAAGGCCTTCATATATTATCCCTACCCAAATCCAATTTTCATAAGTCCATAAGCTCTATAGAAGCCTAGCCCAAAAAACACTTCCCTCTCCTTTTCTCCACCGCTATTCAGCCCCAGCCCTTGTATCCGTCAACCTCATTCTTCACCTGGCGTCTCCCTAGTCATCTAGGTCTCAAGTGTTAAATTCTTGTGTTTGGGTCATAATTGTAAATTCAAGCCTAGTGGGCTCACGGGCTGAGCTCGAGCCCTCCATGAATAGAGCTCAAGCCTCAAAATTTGGACTTGAGCAATTCGAGCTCGAGTTCGGGTAATACCGATAAGCTAAGAGGCCGAGCTTGAGCCCAATGGGCTTAGGCTCGGCCCGGCCCCTTTACACCCCTAGCTCTGGGCTCTGAAAAGAGCTTATGAGATAAGCAACAAAATTAATTTTCAGAATAAGAGAAAATTAAAAGAAAACTCATTAAAGGCTGGCCATTCAAAAATGTGGTGGTCACTACTCAAAGAATCCGAAAAAAGGGAGAAAAAAAAACAATTGAAGCCAGCAGCTTAATGGATTAGTTAGCAGCTGAACTGAATTGTCGTCAGTCTAAATTATAATCTGTTGCCTTCCGAGCAGTACTCGACAAACATTACCAACATTAATTTATTTTGTATAATGATCCTAAAAAAATGTGGATGAACAGACAATTAAATCAAAATAAATATTCACAAAAGAAATAATATAATGACTTATTTGCATATTGCTTATTCCTTATTAGACAACATACATATGAAGTATATCTAGGCTGATTCAGCTGATCATAAGGTGTATCTTAATTTTATATTCTTATTATATAAAGTTAATGAATCATTATTATTGTAATTACACAATTTCACAAGATGTAACATTGACCTTCTATCTTATGTAACACAGTATCAAATATTTTTACAAAGAATGACAAAAGAGACGTATGTTATTCTAAAAAAATTGGAAAAAGAAAAAGAAAAGAGACGAGACATATTATGAATTCGTGTGTGTATATAACATCCGCGTGTAATTAATAAATACAAATATTTAGATACGATGCATCATTGGATCCGTTCCACTTTTGATCAACGCACTTAAATATAAATTCCAAAGTAAATTATAAATTCACTGCCTTTTATATCAAATAAATAACCCTAATGTCATCGTCAAATCACAAATTGAATCTTTTGGTTCGCCTAATTAACCTAACCTAACTATAGCTAGAGCCACTGAGCAGCTGATTCAGTCCGAGAGAGAAGCTGAAAGCTATCTCCATCCATGCCCGATCCCTACATCTCATCAGCCACCAACTCGAAGCAAGAAATGGCGAGCAAGAGCCTGCCTGGAGTGATCATAACCGTCTACCAGGAATCATCACCATCTCGCCCAAATCCGGCCGCCAAAACGATCAAGCGACCCAAATTCTCCCGGATCTCGTCACCATCGAACGCCTACGATCGTCGGTCTCGGTTGCTAGCATATGCGCACGAGCTCAGACAACCACAGATTAATGGGCTGGATTGGGCCGAATGGAATTCAAGGTCCCAGCCCAAGGTATTCAATTTTCTTTACTTTTTCCAATTCCAGTACGTATGTATTATTATTATTTTTTTTTTTTGCTCTCCCTCTCTTTACCTCGCCTCCCTTTGCTTTTTGGCAACAGCAATCGGAGAAATGTGGATTGAGATGGAAAAAGTTTAGGATTTCCTTTCCTCGGAACTTGCGAGGGAATGAATCCAAGTGGAAATATGAACGAGTGGAAACCAGTGGCCACCGGAAAAGAAAAAGAGCTTCTGGAGGACGCAAAAATAAATTTTGGGTAATTTATAAAGTTTTGATCTCTTTTTGCAGTAATCTGGAGGGTTTTATGTTCTTGGGTTTTGATTGCAGGGAAAATTGAAGCAATTGTTGAAAGGATTATCGTTTGGTTGGAAATGCAACTGCCGCAGGACTGGCAGATTTTAGGATATTCGCTCGTAACTGCGTTTCGTTGTATTGTCTGGTTTCCTGATTTCTTCCTGTAAAAGAAGGGTAATCTAGTTTAATTAAAGCTGAAGAAATGTCTTTTCATCAACCACGTGTGTTTTTAGCGCTCACCAGAGCTTCGGAGGAGAACAGGAGGCCCGACTCGGTGGATCATAGGCCAGGGCGGATCCACATGGTAAGATATTGGGTCCATTATCTCCCTTTTCTTAGAAAAAAATGTTAATAAGTACATAATTTTGTGATTGAATCCCATTAATTTTTGTTAGTGGATCCATAATTTTTTTTCACACCTGTTTGAACAAAAAAATAGGTGTCTTTTATTTCAATAAAGACAAAAAATGAGTCATTATCTTCTCTACATTGATAATATGATATTGGCAAAAGCCCTCAATTGGTACCTAAGCTTTCATGTTTCTTCTCACTCAGGCCTTAAACAAGTAATTTTTTACCTTAGATACCCTATATAAGCATCGATATCTCTGTTTTTTAACCTTGCAATCCATGATTTTATAAATCGCGTTAAAATCATTTAACCATATCTAAATAACTAGATGCTAAATTAAAGCTATTTTTTACGATATTTTTCAAATAAAGCTTTTTCTTTTAACATGTAATATATACTAATTTATAAGTTTCATTAGTAGGTCTTAATACATACTCCAATATTTATGTATATATACGGACTCCCATTTGAGAAAATCTTGGATCCGCCACTGTCAAAAGCACTTGGTGTTGATAAGATAAGACTAATCATCACTCAAGAACCACAAATTAGGAGACAACGAGAGAGAGATGAAGCAGGCTTTAAAGGAACAAGAAATAATGTATCACCAGGTGAAGATGAAAAAACATGAGCGACCATACTATCTTCTCTAGGATGGCAAGATGAAGCAGCTGTAACCATCTAATTGTACTGGTGGTAAACAGCAAAACCTTGGACATCACCAAAAATGACATGCCTAAATATTCTGGACTCCTAGTTGGGACCAATCATACACAGCACAGCAAGGAGGCGGCATTGATGCCTGGCCATGGCATTACGACCAGACGATCATTTGACCCTGTTGACAATGGCCGATGCCTGCGCTGCACTATCCTACAGTTCAACTTCAGAGAAATTGGACTCTCTGTGTATAACGAACTCGTTACCGTCAAATATGCCAGGATGGTCATCAAAATTGTCATCTGAGCTATAGTAATGAGGCTCAACCACATAATCTCCAACCACATAAGCACCTGGTGTCCATGACATGATTGTATTGATAACATCATTTTGGTCCCTTTCATGTACAAGCTTCTTCCATTTCTCTTCAAGTAGAGGGTCCACAAGTCTGGTTTGCGCCCTCGGGTGTTTCTTCTTGACATGTTTCTTAAGCTTTCTGTAACTTCCAGAAAAAGAACATCTTTCTTGCATGCAAGCTCTCTTTTTCCTATTAAGATATTTCCTGGCCTGTTCCACAACGGTATAACCCTTCACCTGCCCTCTGCAGAGAGGACATAAGAGCTCGGGCACTTCCCTTGTTCCACGGACTGGACACGCACCTGAAATAAGACTTGAACTATCCACTAATCTAGTGTCACTTGATGCTGCTTTTCTACAAGCCTTCACATACTGCTCCAGACAATTGGATAATCTTCTGCCTGTAGCACACATATATGGGAGACAACCCTTGTCGTAAGAGGAGCAGAGCAGTAGAACAGCTTTGTGAGGAAACTCGAGACAAACTGAGCATGTTGCAGAATCCCAGTCCTTCACCGGAACCTTGGAAAGTTTTTTCTTAAGGCATTTTTTAAAAGCCTTTTTGTGAGAAGCCGGTGACTGATAAATCATATCAGACTTCTGCAACTTGTTGTCTTTAGGCATGCCTAAAAATGTACAAAAGCTGATATCATAGAAGAGGGATTCTAGAATATATCATTTTGACGTGTTACAGGAACAAACAATTCTAAAAGAGTAAACCATGGCATTCACAACTTCATCACATATTTGCCTTAGATTGAGCAAAGAACCCCTAGAAAGTCCATAAAATATATATGAGGCTGCCAGCAAATACACATCCTAATGAATACATACATACTAGTATTATGTAGCAACATCACCATCATCATCATCACATAACACGATGATGTCTCCTGGTGGGGGTCAGGGGCAAGATGCTTCTTATGCCAAGTAGCTTCCTGGAACTATACTGACATTACAAACTTATTCAAAGAGCAAAATTGCATGTTTTTTGCGCAGGATGCTTGTTTGTGTTACAGCTTTTCTATACGAGAACAAGCAACGAGATGAACTTATGAAGTTATGATCATCACAAGTTTGTCTACTTAAAAGACCTCACTGGCTATAAAAGATATCAAATGTAAGATTGCAAGATCCAAACCTATCACTATCTAATATATGCACTTAAGTTCGTTTAAAAGGCTAACATCGTTGCTGTTCATTTCGGGCTCTGGAAGGGATAAAAATGAGCATGAAATGGCTCACAGGCGTGAAGCTCTCCAGACCTCCCTCAGATTCCAGTAACACAGTACCAAAGAAAAGGGAGGCACTGGTTTCAATTCATATACATAATTCATCTACATTGAATCTTTTACATTCTTCACTAATATGACAGAAATTTTCAAAAAGTAGCCCTAAATCATCACAAGCAGTTGATGCTTCAACAATTAAATGCTTACGAGCAAAGCCTTATAAACATTACGAGCAAAATGAGGGAAAGTAAATAAATAAACCCAGGTAAGCCGATAGGAAGAAAGCGCAGATGAAAAAGCGGAAATTGAGAAAAAAGAACAGGGCGGAAGCAGACCCAGAAATAGGTGTTCAAAAAATCAACGGGAGGGATCGAAATCGAGACCCAATGAAAACAATTCTGAGAAAAAAGGAAGTAGAATATGGAGTACCTGAAAACTTAACCGTCGATCTGGGTGAGAGGAGGAGAAGAGAGTCTTTTTCCGTTTTCTTTTTCCGGAAATGAGAATGAGAATAAGGGACATGACGTCGGGAGAGAGAAAGAGAGAGGCCACCCGTGGTGGGAGAACGAAGCGTTTCGTGGGGAACGACCATTCGGTTCACTTCTCTCTCTCTCTCTCCGCTCTTTTCTAGCGCGCGCTATCTTGTCTCTCTCCGTCTCTGCCGGCTGCGGCTGCGGCTGCGGCTGCACAAATCAAACACAATCCTATCGGCCACGCAATCGTTTCGTAACTCCCAAGTATATATAACGACTGGGCCTTTGACATTGGGTTGGGCTGAGTAGCCAACCATCTTTGTCAGTGTCCATACTGTTGATTCTTGGCGACTCGTGCATGTCTCACGCTCCAAAGCATGGTACGTGGAGTGGAAACACAATATTCAATCATAAAACTTTACCCATTTTTTATATCAAAATCGAAAGTTTTACATTTTTATAAAGAAGTTTCATAACTTTATCAATGTATATTATGTTAATCCTAAATTGGTGGGACCTCCATATTGCAATTGGAATCACAGACTTCGCACTACGAATTCGTTAACTCATCATTCCAACAGCTAATGTGACACTTGTAAGCCAATAATTATAGATTTGATGGTATAAAGTAAAAGCATTTATATAAATTTTTTCACAAACACACAATTATAGATATTAATTTGCAAACAGGTAAAACATGTGCTTTTTCTGGCAAAAATGGCAAAAACAAAAAAAACACTATTATTGTGACTAGGCCTAAATTTGTCACTCTTATTTTTTTTCTTGCTCAAATACCACGAATTTTTTTTGGAAGTGAGTCAAATCTCCCACTCTCCATCAAATTAATAACCTAATGGTACCTAAAAGGTTTCTCTCCTCCTATTATAAAAGGCAAAACTTTTGAAAAATTGGAAATGGGTCATTCATTGATGGAGAAGCTCAAAGCATAAGACTGCCTTCAATATATGATGAATGAGCTTGTTTTAGAGCTATGTCATAGGCATTGAATTGGCTTGGCTTAGGTCAAACCTTGGCATGACCTGGCTTAGATTCAACCCATTAGCCCAAGCCATTAGCTTGATGTTTCGGATTTTTTTTGTTCAAAAAGAAAGAAATAGATACATATACAAACATAAACAACAAAATATGTATACTTTAGTCAAAGTTTTGTTATGTTTTTCCCAAAACACATAATATAACTCATTATTTTAGATTTATTTTACTTCTAGAAATTTAATTTTAACTACATTGTGGGAAACTTGGCCCAACTTAGAAATTAGCATAGTCCAACCTGGGGTTAAACTCGACACAAGCTAACCCACCTTGAAGTAGGCCAAACATGGCCCTATCCTCCCTCGACCTAGGCAAAGCCGAGGCTAAATCAATCCACAATCAATCTCTATCTCATTTGGAAACGAATTATGGTTTTTTGCCACTTGTTCTTCTTCATTTTGCATTGCATTGGTGAAAATGGGGTTTTGGTCGATTTGGTTTGGGCATGAAATGATAGAGGAGTTAAGGAAGCTAATGTGAAAGGTATACTCAAATGCCAATGAGTACATTAGTTTCAAGGAGCTCATGGAATTGAACATGGGATGTTTCAAGTCCAATGAAGCATTGGAAAATTTGTAAGAGGTGTTCTTAATGTACAACATAGACAATGATGGGTCAATCTTGGTAGAAGAACTCTAAGAGGTTAAGGAGTCTTGCTGATAACTACCCAATAGTAAAGAGCCGCAAGATGATCCGTCACATTGACAATAATAAATATGGGTTCATAAATTTTGAGGAATTTAAGGTTATGTTAATTGTGGGGATGATGATTGATCATCTTATCAATTCTTAAGAATGATGGTGATGATGAATTCCTAATAATTATTAGATTAATTAATTGAAAAATTGAATCAAAGTTTCTAGGGATTTATAATTGAAATTTCTCCAATAGTTATAGTAATTGTTGATTGGTTTATATTTTGATTTTGAGATTATGGTAGAAGAGAAAGATAGCTTGTTTGCATTTTTTTTTAACTCTATGGACTTATTTAGATAAAATGAAACAAATGGAAAAGAATTTCGTAGTTGATTGGCCAATATGGCAAACTTTGAAAATATTGATGGTTTATTTGGGCCAAAGAAAACCTGAGTGGTTAATTGGGGCTAAGTTACAAACAATAATGGTCTTTTCTTTAGTTTTTCCTCTTTTCTATACTTGCAATTTCTTTTTTGGTAATAAGAAGCATGTACAGGTATATATTCAAGGTTGGAAGAGTTACAATGAAAATTTGGAGGATAAGTTGTCTGGCTCATGAAACTTAGAGGGCGTCAAGCTGGATTTGGACAATTTGTTGCCAATTTGTTGCCAATTCTATGTGTAGGATTGTCTTTGCTGCATCTCAAACTCAAGCCTCAACTAAGGCGATGTCTTACCTTTACTAGCAATTAAGTAAAACATAACCCATAAATTTTTCTTTTTACATCACTAGAGTGGTATTGGAGCAATCTTGGAGCTCAACTTTTCTTTTGCACCCTTTTCTTCTATCATTCACATCAACAGGTTCATAATAAATAAAATCTCAATCAATTGATTCCTAAACTAGACCTCATATATTAGAATTTCTAGGGCTTTTCATTGGTTGATGCTAGAAAACAATTTGATTGCTTTTAATATATTTGTTAGAGTAAGATTACCTAAGTGAAGGAGATAAAAATACATAGAACTCAGATTTTAGATCATCATCAATAGTGAAAATATGACAGAAGCATGATGTCCTTCAGGTTTTCAAATCATGACCAAATCTCAATGCTGCCAATTTCTATAAGCGATAAATTTCTTGAGTCCTCAAGAGAACCATGGGTTAATAAGAGAAATAATTCAAGATATCAAAGAACCAATCTTGAATTGAAATTTTAAAACACTAGAAAAGAACTAATTGACTTAATGAAAGAGGAACAACAACACAAGATATATGAAGGAACAAAACCAAAAATAAACAATAGAACACAAAACAACTGAATTAAGAAAAACCAACAAAAATAAAGCTAGAGAAATTATGGATTCAAAGGTCGTAGAAATCTCTCAAACAAAACTAGCACTTTCTCAATGAGTTAGACTGGGACTAGCACAATAAAAAACAAACTGAAATCAATCAATAGATATCATTAAACAAAAAATTTGAAGAATAAAGCCATGAGAAGAAGTAACGAAGACCAAGAGAAAACTCCCAAAGTCATAGAACACCTATGAGAACTCAAATAACACAACAAAGGAAGACAAAAATGAAGATTGTCACAAGGTGTTGAGATTAAAAAAAAAAAAGATCAAAAGAGCATGGGAATCCTAGCTTTGATGCTGGTCAACAAGAGTTTATTTGGGTCAACATTTCTAAAATTTTTTGAATTTTTTTGTAACTCCCAATGTTCTTGCAGCTTGTTCATTTTGGGGGTACACGTCAAGGTTAAGGAGTTGTTTGGTTCCATCATTTCAACAATTGCAAAGTTCTCCTTAAAATTGCCTATATTTACACCCCTTTACCCCTAAACCATATGCCCACTTCCGCCACATATGCCCCTACCCTACTGCCGCCAAACTGCATCTGCCAAACCATTTTGTATTCTATTCCATTAACAGCGCCAAACCCAGACATGGAGTTGATTAATTGCTTGTCTTAAAAACTAATTTAGCCAAAATGACCAGGATCTAAGAAGCAATCCCAAATGAACTCAAAATCCATATCAAAGTAAGAAACTCATTCAAACACCAAGATGACAACAAGCATAGACTCGACTGCTGGCTCACTTTCGTTGCATCCCCCCCACCATACCATCGCCAAACCACATCCTCCTTGCACAACCTCCCAAATCCTACCCTTCCTACCTCCCTATTTTAAGCCCACCCATTCTTGCCCCCAATGCTTCATCATCTGCAGCCGCTAGCTACATTTTCCTCATCCGGCCTCATGGTACACATTGCGCACTTGCCCTACCATGCACAAAAGGGTGGCAACATCTGCCCATTCAAAGTGTGTTGGGACTAAAAAATATCGCACTCAAAGTATTAGGTGTAGTACATACATAAATATTGGCTCTTTTAGGCAGAGTTCATACTGTTTGGAGACTAAAGCCATAAAACATGGTAACACAAATGTATCTTCACCAAACAAATTGGACCTTAATTGTTTGGGGGAAATAAAGATGGAAAATTATAAATTTATTTTTTACTTTGATCTTAAAACCCATATTTTTTGTGTTTGTAAAAAAATTATCATAAATTTTTGGTTTAATAATTGTATGCTTACATGTGCCCCATCATCTACTACAATGGATAGTTAACTAATTTTCAATGCCAAGTCATTATTCCATTTTCCATAAGAGAGTTCATAATGCGGTTTCATGTGGTTTTTACCCAAACCTGCAACCATACTGCATAGTAAATGATTTCACAATTTCAACACCATAATTGCACTACTTTGTATTCAAATAAAAAATGTGTCGCATAAATATGGTTTGGTTTCAATTCAGCAACGGTATTTCAAGTCATAAATTCATCATATTAAATTCAAATAAATTAATATAGGTACACAACAAAAATCAAATTGCAACAATAAAAATGAAAATATAATTTAATTCATAAACCAACACACATAAGAAATCGAAATCCAGTCCAATCAAAATACTTTTTGTGTCTCATGTCTCATCTTAGGTTTAGTTTAAAAAATTAGAAATGGTTGAGACAAAGCAAGCGGCAAATAAACGAAAAGGAAATGGACTATCAGACTGTGGAAGGAGAGTTGTAAATTATAATGGACTAGGCTATAGCTTATCAGGATGAGCCAGGATTAGAAAAATAGGATTTAGGTGTGTAGGAATTATGAGTTTAAAGTGTAATTGGGTTATGTATGGACATATAGGTTTAAAGTAAATTTAGGCTTAATCGGGCTGATGCAGTTTTTTATTAGTTATGAACTTAAAAAACTGCAATCGCACTGCATTTGGTTTTAATATCTCTAAACTCATACCATAATCAGAATCACATAACACCGTAGTATTTGGTTTTAGAATTTCTAAACCCAGACCGTAACCAAAACCATATAAAACTGTAGTATTTGGCTTTAAGATTTATAAACCCGAACTGTAACAAAAAAAAATAATACTATATACCATTCAATTTAGAGCGGATCGGTTTGTTCAATTTTGTGAGTTGACCAGCTTTAATGAACACCTCTAATTTACCATGTAGAGGTTCGCCCAATTTAGGACTAAAGTAAACTTCAATGAAGTTATAGGACATTTTCAATAAAATGTAAAATTTAGGGACTGATATAGAAAAGCATATAACGTTTTAAGACTAAACGTAACATTTCTTTGTATGTCGATGACAATTATTATTATTATTATTATTATTATTATTATTATTATTAAGAAACATCTATATAAAGTTTAGGATAGGAGAATGGGTAGATTAACTATTGATCTTATCATATCCTTATAGCCTCTTAGCCACCAAACAAAATGGTTAGGAATAAGTATTAGTTTATTATAGGTAAAATGGCCAAATTTGTCACTAAACTATAATGATGGAGTGATTTTGTCACTGATTTTTTTTTCTAACAAATTTACCATTGATCTTTTCAAAAGTGCAAATTTGCCATTAATATTTTATGCTTGGAGCAAATCTACCATCGACCGTTCAAATTGCTTAATGTGGCAAACGGGAAAAAAATGAGAAAAATGCAAATTTCAATTTCAACTTTCCTTTACCTAACATCCGGATGCCTAAGTTTCTGAATCTATCATTTTCACCATCGTCTTTGCTCCAACAAACCGTTGTACGCTCTACCACTCTCCACCCTTTCTCCACTAGCATTACCTCCATTTTTTCACACATCTCAGCAAACGCTCCCGAAAACACTTCTTAAAACAAACCGTGATCAAACAGGGTTTAGTTTGATATAGGTAAGAGCCAACCTAGAGGTGTTGCAGTTCTATAATAAAGGATTAAAAACAACGACAGATCAAGGTTGTTTGGTGACAAAGAAGAAGGTAAAAATGAGAAGACTTAGTAATAAGGATGTGAGATCAAACACAGGGTTTTGACTCATTTAGGTGTTCTGAAAGGTTTAGAAAGTTAGGGGTTAAGGAAAAAACTTTTAGAGACAAATTTAAAAGTCATGCCATGAAATATTCTTTAATCAAATAGAATATTCCTACCAATTAATGGCTAGTGACAAAAGTGCCATAACAAAAACATTAAAGGCAAAGTTGCCTGGAAAAAATGCTTAGCGGCAAAATTAGCCTATCACTTATAGTTTTGTAGCAAATTTGCCCCTTTTGCCATTTATTATATACACAATCTCAACTTAGAATTCTAAACTCCTTACTTCACCTATTTTTTTAAAAAAATAAATAAATAATAAGTTATTAAATATATTATTTGAATTTTATTGTTTTTTACTTAATTTGTATATTAATTAGAACTCTATAATTTAAGAAATCCAGAAAATATTTTTCTTAAATTGTTTTTTAAAAAATAATATTTTTATCAGATTTTATTTGTTTTTAAAAGTTGGGTACGGGAAAAATTTTATAAAAAAAATTAATTATTTTCTAAAAATTTTTTATCCAAGTGATTATTAAGTAGCTAGAGTATTAGCTTTCAAAACAAAAAATCAACACACTTGAATTATTGAATATAACGAATTTTTTTAATTGAAAAAGAACACCGTACCGAAAAACATTAGGGGTGGAAAGTGCGAGGGAATACATCTACATCTACTTAGCAGCTTCAGCGAACCTGCGAAAATAGGGCTAATGAAAGGGAATAGCAAAAAGTTGGGTACGAAAGATTCTGGTCAGCTTGAACTTTGAAGATCCAAAGCGCCAGAATAGAAAAGATTTTCAGAGTATCCAAATTGCACAGTCAGACGACTCAGACCAACCAAAGCGGATCTTGAAAATGGAATCATCCAGATCTTCAAACTATAATCAAATGATTTTTACGGGAAGGCTTGTTCAACTAAAGTGACGTATATACAAAAATACAAACATCTAGTTTTGCAGTCGCTACAATCTTTTAGCCTACACCTAGAGGGCTAGCCTACAACAACACTATAAAGAAAGATCTATAGAATACTTGCTTGAAAAAAAAATGAGGAAAAGAATTGCTACATCCAATATCCTGGCAGCACCACACTATATAAAATAGTAGAAGCAAGAGCAGTTTGTGCCCTTCCACATTTGCAGCTGGATTCTCAAAACAACATCAACCACGCAGGCAGCTAACAGAAGTCTTGAATAATTAGCTCGTAACACCCCAAACACCATAAGAACTCTAAAAACTGACTTGCCATTCTGGGACATATTCAGCGAGTTTGCACCATAAGACTAATTGGCAGTCTGGTTTCAGCTGATGGTGGTTAACATAACCAATTCCCTACAGCAAATGCACCTGTATTCAGTTGAAAAGCTGAATAAAGCAGTTTCCAGGAGCACATAAACCCCTTACTTTTTGTACAAATAGAAACAGTCAGGCAGTTGATATTTTCCTGCGTGTTTGCCCGAGCATATAAAAGGGTTAACTGACAAGAGGAATTTTATGCCAGAGACACCACGTAGATAAGGTCAGGGCGCAGTGTGTTGATAATTAAAATTATGACAATGATGATAGACCCGGTCAAGTGAGGAGGAAAAAAAATCCATAAATGAATCATATGTCTAACCACCACAAGAGCAACCATTTATCTATCAACCATCTGGTCTTCAGAGAGCATAAGGTTTTGGCAAGTTAGAGGGAAAAGAAACAGATGTTTTAAGAGATAACAGGAAATTGAATGATTAGGCCCACAAGCCATATAACTAACTGCGCATACAAGGCATTAATAGCATTAATGCAACCAATGCAAGGATTATGCCATAATTCACAAGCTAAACAGCTGTGAATCAAAAATCAAACTCTGAAGAGGTGTATGAAATGACAACATTAGTAGATAGATCAGGAATTAGAATTTTACCTCATTCCCTTTCAGTCCATCTTTTAAGCATCTTTCAAGACCGTCTGCTGATATAAGGGGATGCTGAGCCTAAGGATGAAGATAGAGCTCTCTTTACAAACGGATGGCTTAAGAGCAGAGCAGCCGTTGGGCGATCATCAGGATTAACTTGTAGACATTGACTGATAAAATCCCGAGCATCTTTAGACAAATCATCTGGAACAGGCGGAGGCTCACCCTTCCCTATTCTGTACAATGCTTGCATCTGTTTTAATTTCAAAGGCAAAGAATATATACATCATTCATCATAATATACAAGGGCAAATAAACAGAAGAACCAAAGCAAAGAGAGAGGCATTTTTAGCATGTTGATTAGTGGGGAAGAAAACATATCGCCCAGTTTGTTTCGGGTGTTCTTGAATATTTGACGCTTTATTTTCCTTTTAGATGTGAAAGACTGGCAGGTTTTACATCACATTCAAACATAGTATTCCATGCATTTTGTACACTACGTCTAGTAAAGTTGAAAAGACTATGCACGCGGTGCTTTCTAACTGCAACACTTATGCAGACACACAAAACCCAGAAAAAAAAAGTGAAGAAAACCAAGAAGTTGGTCCGGATCAGAAAAGTCAGAATTTGATACTTGGCTGTTCTGAATCTTCACACTAATGGTAAAACCGACCAAAAAATGAATAGATCCACATCGTTTACAATTGAATCAAAATGCCCACACTAATAATAGATTTTCTCCATCAGAAAAAAAAATCTAGGAGTAACCAAGGTACATAGCACACAAATTAATTCCACATAAAACCGCATCAATCATTTCATAGCAATGAAGATGACAGATGTTTAGGCCCCTTTGTACTCTGGCATTTCTTTCATGGAGATAACAGTTTAACAATAAAAGTAAGACAAAGGAAAACAGAAGACACATACACATTCCAAATGTGAGTATGGGATCTGACGGGTTAACATCTCCAACACAGTGCAACCAAGGCTCCATATATCAGCAGGAAGACCATACCCTTGAGTTTGTAGGTGAACCACCTGAAATAACATTAAATATTAACGATTAACTATAGGATAGCAATTCAGAAACAGAAGACGGGGTGCAGCAACCTGTTAGAAATGAGAAAATGATAAATCAAATTACAAACACAAGCATACTTCCAAGGAGAGCATCAGGATCACCCACACAAGGCCAGAGATAAAAACTCGGGATAGAGATTGAACATGCTACCAGCATAATCAGATGATAGAATTTCCAGCAAATACAACTCAAGCTCATCACATGCCCTAATTTATAATTGATCTGTCAAACTAATCTGGAAATTGAGGAGTACACAGAACATCACTGACAGGTGAAATGGTCAGCTCATGTAGGAGAAATGCCATGAGGGAAGTGATGGCAAACAGCCTTATGTAACTGGAGATTTACCTACTTCTGAAAAAATAATTAAGCTATGCCCTTTTCACCATAATCTCCAAACTATATTTTCTAATGATGTGCAACTTCTATGTCAAAACCTTTCTCCAGCACATTAATGATCACTCACTAAATGACAAAAATCTTAGTAAAGCATCGTGATTATGTTTTGCCACGTCAACTAAGTGACTTAACCAGCAAAGTAATCTAAAACTTATTTGCAATAGTACAAACAAGGATGAGTTTCCACAACAACAATGCCAAGTAATCTTATTTTTGGTGATGCAAAACTCCTTTGTAAAAGGCAGATAGATAGATAGATAGATAGAGAGAGAGAGAGAGAGAGAGTGGAATTTCAATTATTTGGTATGCATGGATCTACACCCCCTTGTTCTCTTATCATATATTGTTACAAAAGCACATGCAAGTCAGATAAAACCTGATGGTCGGAAAACAGGGCCAAGCATCAGGACAGTGCAGTATAACAGATAAAAGAGGGATGAAAGAATATGGTACAGTACAAGCACCCTGTAAAGATTCTAAAGTCAGTGGGTGGGATAATCTAAGAAGAGGACTTGTAGAGTAACAGATCAATCACTGTGCTGATGACGTCTCATTCAAGATAGGATAAAAACTAAGAGCAATGTGGGTAAAACCAAACCTCAGGAGCCATCCAGAAAGCAGTTCCTTTACAAGACCGGACATCATTTAATTTAGTTGCCTGAGAATAAACATGAAATGCAAAATCACCAAAGGAATCGAGAGTTATTTCTGGAAGAAAATTTAAAGCACTAGGAATAGAGTAAATACCTTTGCTAACCCAAAATCAGCTAGTTTAACCAATCCATTCGCATCCACCAATATATTAGCGCATTTAATATCCCTTGAATGCCAAACAGAAAGAGAAAAGTGTTACAAGTGTGAAAATGTAAATTTCTTTCAACTGACTTGAAAAGTTTGTTGAGTTAAAAATTGCATATCTCACCTGTGTACTACACCACGATCATGAAGATACTTCAGTCCGTGCAAAATCTGTCTTGTATATGCAGAGACTTGAGAATCTTTAAGATTGTACTTCTGATAGAGACTCAAAAGGGAGCCCTTCGTCACCAGCTCAAGAAAAATGTAAAGGTTTGCTTCATCCTGTGACAAGCACCAATCCAGAAGAAAACTAAATATGATTAAATCTGCAAAACACAAAGCCAAAATAGCCAGACAATAGGCAAGACGTGCAAATTATACTTAAATGCCAACAAAAACAGCAAGCGTATCTCGTTAAGTGAAAAACATGATAAATAACACCTAATTTGTATGTTCCATTCTTTCTTTCGTTATTTACTAGGGGAACTATCAATTTATTCGTAGTCAATGCTCATGAAGTAGTTATAATCAGATTAAAATTTCCTTATTACATATAAGACATCCTCAAAATTGTCATTTGTCTGAAAGAGGGCAATTGCCGCAACACAATTCCTGAGCAATCGTAGTTAGCTCAAGGACCGAAATAAGAAGTTTTGGGGGCGCTGCTACGCTACTTTCTCATGAGAGGGGAGCGCATCCAACTCTTATAATACCTGGTCATGGCCAACATCTTCTAATTCGTTAGGCATAAATATCCTATATAAGATAACGCTGATTGTCTCCTACTTTTAAAAGTTATTAGCCCCTGCAAATTAAGCAAAAATGGCTCCCATAGAAGGTACACAATGGAAATGTGCAACCACGACACTGGAATTATACCAGAAAGCGATGCTATAGAATCTGCTGTGGTTGAACTAGTGGGATTCAAGTATGAATTTTATTTTCCTAGATCCATTCATGAAAATTTCCTGTCAAGATGTGAAGAGGATCGCCAAAGGAAAATGGAACAAACAACAGCGGGGAATTATAAAATCTGGATTCCATACAAAACTACCATGCTTATAAAATGAAACAAATATTAAATATGCAAAATCTAAGCAATCATATCCAGACAATTATAGCAACAGTACCTTATCAGTGCCATAATATTGGACAATGTTTTCATGTTCAAACTGACTCAGAAGAGCAATCTCCTGAATATTATAGTTAAAACAAATACATCAGAAATTAACTATAAGTTGGAAAGAAATCTTGCAACTATATGTTCTTTTCCTTCACCTGTTCAAGCTGCAGAATGCTCTGCTTTCCTTGACTTCCTTGATCAAGCAATGAGACCTCCTTTACAGCAAAAAAGAATCCATTGCTACAGTTGATAGCATAAGAAATAATCAGACAGCAATAAAGTGCTAACAACGAGCAGATTGAATGGTACATCCAATCTAATAAGCATTTGTATGTACTGTTCTCAAAAGCTTTCTTTTCCTTGAACCAAACATTAATATTAAAATGCTAAATTGACCCACCAAGGATAATCTAGAAAATATTATACTACAGCCGTTTATACACCATGTGGAATATGAGGATGAAAGAGAGTTCTATCCAGAACCTAGCCAACCTAAGGTCAGTATCAGATCTGCACACCACCATGGCCATTAGGAAAAGGTGAACATCTAAATGTACTGACATGAACTCTTAGTGAACTGGTTCCTAACCTCAAAGATAATCAGCACAGAACACTTGAATATTGGATCAATCTAATTGTTGGACAGAAAACCAACATCAATTCCTGAAGAAACGAAAGAAGAAACTCAACCATCCTTGCATTGCAAAACTAATGGGCCGTGATTAAATGCATTTGTACGTCAGAGAGATAGCCAGAGGATCAGACACCAATAGAAAAGGCAAGACAAGCAAACCAAACTCCCACGAAACAGGGCTATTCTACTCCGAGACTAACCTTGTGTGACTTCAAGATATATAGCCTTATAGCATTAAATTACTACCTCAACATTTATTACGAATGACCTTGGCATAAAGCTAACAAACTTGGTTTCAGTGCAGAATAACCTACTGCAATCAGAATACTTAAAAGTAATCTAAAATCTCACGTAAATTAATAGCACACGGGGATGACAGTTATTCAGTTATGAACTATGCCGTTACCATAAATGCTACTCCCATAAATAATCAGAGCCAATCTCTATAACAGTCACAGCTCACAGCAAGAGAAGCATAAATAAGGCGATAAAACTACTATAAGAAACATCAAGAACTTACGCTGAAATCCCCTCATATACAGATCCAAACGATCCACGTCCCAGAAGGTCGCCCTTCAACCAGTCGGTGATTGTCCGTCTAAACCTACTATTGGGAGAAACATACAAGAACTCAGTGGTCGTGCTCGATGAATCGTCATCGATTGAAGTCGTGAATGAGGAACACTCCCACAGAACCGCAGTCTCTCCAACCCTCGTTCCGTTCTCCCCTTCCTCCATTGCAGTCTTAGCATATCTTTCATCAAGCTCTTCCCCTTCCTTGCAGTCTTCACCTTCATTAGCAGAACCCATCAACGACCTTCTATCAGGAGCGAAATCCCTTAACAAGTCCCAAGTCGAGCAGGTTTTGTCGATGAACGGTAGAGTCATTGCTGGCGGCGGCTTAAGGACCGGCGGTCTTGTCCCCTTTATTCCATTTGCCCCACCATTAGAAACGCGAACAACGTTTAATTCAGTACGATTCCCTGTTCTTTCACAAATGTAACACTCGTTTATACCTAAATCGCCCGACACGCTCCGAGTTAACTCACTTGAATCCACAATTCTCGAACTCCCCAAAACCCTACCAAACAATTCAGCAGCCATAGCTTCGCTTCCAACTTTTTCCTCTCCTTTTTCTTTCTTCGGAGTATCAAGTCGGTCGAATCTTGACATCGGAAGAAGATCCGAAGTCGACCGCATCTTGCGCGCCTCCCAGGCGGCGGCCGGAATCTCGAAATCGGCGGGACCGCTCAGACCGAGGCTCCGGAAAATTCGTTCGAACTCTCCATCCGTCCCCTCTATACGGAAGCTAGTCTTGTCCGGCAAGTCAAGCGAACGCGTGACGAGAGGAGACGGCGAAGTCGAATCCTCGAGTGATGAAGAACAGGAACCAGCATCGTAATCGATGTTCTTGGATGCATTCCGACGCTCGAGCCTCGGCCTCCGCCGCGTCCGCTTGAGATCCGTGGCGGCGGCCTTCTTCTTATGAGTTAAAAATCGAGGTAAGTGATTCATCGAGAGCCAAATCCATCCAAGATCACAGCAGACTTCGGGACTGCGTTAGGGTAACCGTCCCGAACAAGACATGTACGAAGTTTTTGCGGGGACTTGTTTGTTAGTTGGGAAAAATTTACCGGGAAAAAAAATCTTGCGAGAAAATGAGAAGAGGAAGAGAGAGAAGAGCGAGCAGAGAAGAAGGTGATGAGAGAAAAGACAGACCGGTAAACGCAGCCGGGATAGAGAGAGAAAGAATACGCGGTGCCACGTGTCAAAGAGGTAGGGTTTGGCCATTTGTAAGATGTTTTCGGCTTTTGGCTCAAAGTGGGGTCCGTAGTCCAAGTGTGCTTGCCGCAGGGACTTATCCAGTGGGTGAGGTGCACGGTTATCGTACCTCTCCTCTCAGCAGTGTTTTAAAACCAGAATCGTTCCTCAAACTGTTCAGGTTCCGAGTCACGGTTCAACTAGTTTAACCGGTTAAACTGCTAGATCAAATACACTTTTATATTTATGTTATGAGGCATATGGCAATAAGCGCTTTTAATGTAAAAAATAAAATAGTAGGATCTTAAAAGAAAAAATGCATATAACACAAAAACTAAGTTGACATTTCATCATTATAAAACTCCATCACAATATTCCTCGCTACAAACTTAACACCTAAATACCTATAAGCGTCGCCTTTCTTTGTTTTCTTGTTCACCTCTTTTACAATGGTCTTTCCTTTGTTTTTTTTTTAAATCTAAATCTTCTACCTCTTTTTCTCTCTCTCCAATTTTTCATTGGAATCCTTATTTCAAATTTGGCTACTAGATATTTGAAATTTTGGTGATATTAAGCCCAATTGCCAATTCAAATTTTGGTGATATTAAGTACTACTTATGACGCTTTTGCTGGGTAATTGACCCTTTGTTTACGTTTAACTCCTTGTAGCTGCTTTAGGGGCGTTGGGGGCGCTGGCATTTTCTTCGAGATATAAGCTTCAATTGACTGTGTCTCAACTGCAAGATTGTGTGATGCTCGAGGTTTGAGACTTCTAACTGATATTCAAACGGCCAAGAAGTTTTGGTTCGATGGTTTAACAGTTCAGTGATTTTGGCTAGCTTTTGCCTGTTTTTTGACCGAAATCAAAATGAGCCGATAGTCGGACCACCAAGGTGATTTGGTGATGGTTAAACTGGTTAAACCGGTCGGCCCGGCCCAGTTTTGACAACACTGTCTCTCAAGTGGCCTAAATTTTATCCCTCAAATTTCAATTTTTGTTTTCTCCTATGTTCTACAAAAAATGAATGTCAGAAAGAGTGACGATACAAGGCAACACATTGCGATATTTAGGATTAGGGCCTTTTCATTTGGTTAGCACTATTTTACAAACACCCAACACAAAATAGTTGAATAGAAGTGTAAAATAATAGAGCTGAATGGCGAACCATTCGGTAGGAAGTCGTTTATGTTTGGTTTTTTTAGTTAAACAAACAAATACGAATAGATTTTTCTGTTTAATTAGTTAAAAAAACGAACACGAACAAGTTCACGTTCGTTCATTTACGTTCATGAACCGTCCGGTTATTGTTCCTTTATGTTCATTTATTTGTTTATGTCTATTTATTTACTTATTTAGATATTAGTTGTACATTTATCATTATATATAATTCATATATTTTTATTAGTGTCCACCTACTCCACTTGCACATAATTATACCTCAATCTCACCCAAATTAATCTATTGTTTTTGTTTCCCCAAACATAATCAGTTATTTCCCTCACAGCGTGAACTTATTACAACATTTTCCCTCACAGCGTGAACCTATTACAGCACTAAGCCGAGCCTCATAACCCTAATTCATAATCTTTTTCACCATCTTTTATTACCCTATTAACCATTGCAAAATTTGCTTCAATTCAGATTGATAATAACCATTAACTTTAATTGTTCATATTCATATTCGTTTACTAATAAAAGAATGAACACGAACAGAGAAATTGCGTTCGTTTATTATTCGTGTTCATTATAAGTTAAACAAATGAACATGAACATGACTTTTTCATGTTCATTCGATTTGTTTACAGCCCTATAGTTAAAGCCTGTTGTAGCAACGTGTTTTTGGGAGTCGCCACCAATCGGTTTACACCTAGGTCGATTGGACACCTAAAAACGGTCTACGAGAGTTCGAGGGGTTCGAGAGTACGGTTACGCTAAAATAACTTTATTCTAGCGCCCAAAATTGGTACCTAGTTTGATTTTTAATTTTTGTTTTGCTTGCTTTGAATTTATTTGATTAATTTTCCAAACCATGAGTTCTAATCGAACCACCCGGATATGGATATTAAACTTGATATATTTATTGAAAATTTTAGATAATTGTTCATCCAAACCATGGATCCTGTCGAATCAGCCAGATATGGATCTTAAAATTATTTCGTTCACTTTCTTTATTGTTTTCAAAGATTTTTAAATAATTGTCCAAACCATGGATCTTATCAGATCAGCCGGATGAGGATTTCAAATTTTTATTTTTTTATCATAAACTTATCATAAAGTTTTATCAAATCCATGCAGAATAAAATTTCATAAGTGCGACTTTTTTAGATACATTATGTCAAACAAAATAAGATGAAAGCTATTCTAAGAAAAACTTAAAAGGAAATAAAAGAGAAATAAAATAAAAATAAATAAATATTCTAAGTTACATCATTATGTGAATTTAATGGTTAATTCTAATGCGTGGTTAAACAAAGCAAAGAAAGAAACAAATAAAGGGAAAATAAAGAAATAAACTTGCTGTCAATGACTAATCTGCAACAAAACAGGAAATTAGTGACTTGATGAATGAAATAAAAAGAACAAGGGACAAAACAGTAGTTTTACCAAAAAAAAACTAGTGGATGGGTCGAATCTAGGTTCTGGACTGGTCGGATCCGAGTTGTAACCGGATCTCCTCTCGTTTCTCCTTCCTGCGGTGGCGGCTGGGCGAACGGCAGGTGACGGCGTGAGCTGGGACGGCGACAGACGACGGCGACGGCGGACGGTGCAACAGGAGAGAGCCAGGAGGATGGCTGCGGTCGGGAGATCACGCACCGAGAGAGAGGGAGTTCGCGTCGGAGGGTGGAGCTGTGCGAGCAGCACGGAGTCGCGGAGGGCGGCACGACGGAGGCGGACGGGGCTGGACGGCGTGGGACGGGCCTCGACGGCTGGGAACGTCGAGAGCAGTGACGGCGGAGCTGGCTGGGGCACGTCGACGGTGGCAGCGAACGAGTTTGGGAAGAAAGAGAGAGGGGTGGCGGCGTAGAAAGGGAGAAATTTAGGGTTCTTGGGAAGAAAGGGGAGAGGCAGGGGGCTGAAGGCTGCAGTTTTCTCTTTTTTTGAAATTAGAGCTTAGGGCTTTGAATTTCTCCCTTTCTCTCGAAATCTGGACCCATATTTATACTAGAGGGGGCCTAAAACGTGATTAACACTGTTTTTAGAGTTTAAACTTCATCCAAATCAAATTTGAAGAAGTTTAGTCCAAATAGGATATAATCTGGTGAAATTACTAGTTTCAGTCCAATAAAACTCTCAATCTGCCTATTCTGCCCTAAATTCTGTACGAATTTCAATTTGACCCAAAACCTCTAGGAACTGTCAGATTAACCCAAGACTTTGCAAAAACCCCAGAATTTTCTTGAAATTTCATAAAATTGCCAGATTTGGCTCAAACTCTCTAGAATTGACAGATTTGCCCCAAACTTTCAAATTTTGCTTAAAAGTTTCTAAAAATCCCCAGTTTCCTCCCAAACTTTTGTTTTTACCCAAATTGACCCCACAAGACCTTTAAGGACTCCAAATTAGTACCTAAACTAAATTAACTCTTATTTCTACCCTAGATGGTCGCTTAGACAAAAATAAAAATGTGACCTAAATATGACCAGACCCACTAATTATGCAGAGCCCTAAAATGACAAAGATGACCCAAACTCCTAACAAATGACAAAATAGTCCCTAAAAATGCAAAATGCCCCCTTTAAACTAATTTTTTTAATCTAAAACTTAGACAAAAGTTAGTGCCCGGACAAAATTGGGTGTCAACAGCTGCCCCCCTTTGCATGTCTCATAGAATATGACGCATGCAAAGCCATTACCAAATTTTGTCCGACCTTACCTAGACGATGAAAGCCTTCTCACCGCCAAAACCTTGAGGAGAAAAACCTTCTTCTCCTCCCCTTTGAGGCTAAGGAACCTTCCCCATTACCTCTATGGTAGAAACCTTCCTATCATTTAAGAATCTAAGGAGCAAAACTATTTCCTCCTTGATTACCAGGCCTAGGAACTTTCCTAGCCTTTTGCAATAGGAACCTTCCTACTGCTTTCAAACCTAAGAAGAAAAACATTTTTCTTCTTTGTGAGGTTAAGGAACCTTCCCTAGTACCTCTACGATAAGAACCTTCCTATCGTCTAAGAATTTAAGGAGAAAAACTCTTCCCCCCTATTTACCAAGTCTAGGAACTTTCCTAGGTTTTTCGCAATAAGAACCTTCCTATTGCTTCTAACCCTAAAAAGAAAACTCTTTCCTCTATCCCTGATGGATTAAGGAACTTTCCTCACTATTGTCTCTATAGAAACCTTTCTATAGAAGAGAAAAACTTTTCTCTCAATTTTAACTTTGGTAGAGAACCTTCTCTCACCATGATCTAAGAGGTAGAGAACCTTCTCTTTACCACCTCTTGTCGCCTTCGAGGTAGAGAACACTGTTTCTTTACAACCTCTAAATTTCTTTGAGGTAGAGCACCCTGACTCTTTACCACCTCCAAATCCTTTGAGATAGAGCACCCTGACTCTTTACCACCTCTGATGACTTTTGAGGTAGAGAACCCTGTCTCTTTACCACATCTAAATACTTGAGGTAGAGCACCCTGACTCTTTCCCACCTCTAAATGCTTGAGGTAGAGCACCCTGACTCTTTACCACCTCTGATGACTTTTGAGGTAGAGAACCCTGTCTCTTTACCACCTCTAAATGCTTGAGGTAGAGCACCCTGACTCTTTACCACCTCTAAAAATGCTTGAGGTAGAGCACCCTGATTCTTTACCATCTTCGATTTATCCCATACTATGAGAAAAAGAATGACTTTGCTTTTGAAAACTTGGATTATCCTTGTTTTAGATGTGATGAGGTAGAGAAACCTTTCTCGTTTGAAAACCTCTGTTTGACTTGAAACACGAGGAAGAGAATTACTTTCTCTTTGAAGCCTCAGTTTAGCTTTGGTATTAAGATATAGGAACCCTCCTTGTTATCTCAATCAAAAATTTCTAAAAAAACAACCAGACTTAACATAATTTCATCAAAAGTGTAAATTTCCAAAATGGGCGAATTCAAAATTTGAAATTCTATGACATGAGTTAATTTTGAGAAAGCCAAAGATTCCACGAAATGAGTGAATCTTAAAAGTGTGAAATTTCACAAAATGAGTGAATTTTAAAAAGCTAAAGATTTCACAAAATGAGTGAATCTTGGAAGTAAGAAATTCCACAAAACGAGTGAATTTCAAAAAGCTGAAGATTCCACGAAATGAGTGAATCTTAGAAGTGAGAAATTTTACAAAATGAGTGAATTTCCAAAAGCTGAAGATTCCACGAAATGGGTGAATCTTAGAAGTGAGAAATTCCACAAAATGAGTGAATTTCGAAAAGCTAAAGATTCCACGAAATGAGTGAATCTTAGAAGTGAGAAATTTCATAAAATGAGTGAATTTCGAAAAGCTGAAGATTCCACGAAATGAGTGCATCTTAGAAGTGAGAAATTCCACAAAATGAGTGAATTTCGAAAAGCTGAAGATTCCACGAAATGAGTGAATCTTAGAAGTGAGAAACTCCACAAAATGAGTGAATTTCGAAAAGCTGAAGATTCCACGAAATAAGTGAATCTTGAAAGTGAGAAATTCCACAAAATAAGTGAATTTCGAAAAGCTGAAGATTCCACGAAATGAGTGAATCTTGAAAATGAAATTTCCACAAAACGAGTAAATTTTGAAAAGCTGAAGATTCCACGAAATGAGTGAATCTTAGAAGTGAGAAATTTCACAAAATGAGTGAATTTCGAAAAGCTGAAGATTCCACGAAATGAGTGAATCTTGGAAAGTGAGAACTTGTCCAATGAGAAACATTAAGGATTGAATGTGTCTTGAGATACCTTAAAAATATCTTGAAAATGTCTTAAACTGAGCTTTGAAAGCAGCCGTCTAGACAAGATGAAAATTGTTTTGAAAAATCTTATGACAACACCTGGATGCCCACCTCTCAAACTTGCCCCCCAAGTATGAAAATAAGCCACAATTTTTTTTTGGAGTGAAAACTTACCTTGACCTCGATCTTTGAAAAATCCTTGTTGAATTTCCATGTTTCTATCCTTTGGTCTTTAAACTGTGCCTCATAAAAGTTTTCTTCTCGGAGATCCTTGCGGACATTCCTCAAACCTGCCTTCAGAAGACCTGTCTTTAAAATTGTTTTTGAAGAGAATATGCCTAATGGTCATGAATGACTCAAAAAGTGAGAACCTCTATGGGTGAAATGCACAGATTTTATGAAATCTATGGCTATTGAGAACCTTAATAGATGAAATGCCTAGATTTTGTAAAATCCATGATGCATGAAAAGGGAGTATCTTCCATCTTTTGCTCTTGTGAATTCACTTTCTTGGAATTGTTCCCTCAGAAATGTGCGTCTCGTTTGCTCCTTTCCTTTTCTTGTGGCCGTGCTGGCGCTTGCTCACCCCCATGTATGAATGATTGATCTTCCTTAGACTCAATTTCTGATCCCTAAAACTTGCCCCTTTGTTTACTGAGCTTCTTTGCTGGTAGTGCTCTCATTGCACTCGATAAAGACTACTTTGCCCCCCTGAATATGGTGTCTATGTGGATGAAGGTATCATCTCCATGATCATACTTTTCTAGACCTTCGTGATGACACTCGATCGTGAATTTCTTTTACAAGAACCACATCTTCTAAAAGAAAGCCTCACGTTATCTCCTCACTTTTAAGTCCACACACATTAATGAATAATGGTTTGCCCTTAAAGAAAAACTTTCATCAATTTGCAAAGCTTGACAAAATAACTTACAGTCTTTGTTTTGATAAAAATATCCTGTTATTCTTCTCTTTTTCCAACTCAAAGACATAAAATGCGCAAGGCAAAAAGGTAGAAACAGGTTTCACAATGATAGTCTTTTAACTGAATGAGAATGATATGGAGAGGCAAATGTTAGGTTGAGGAAAGTTAAGTTTGAGTAGTGCGAAAGAAGGGTCTTCTAATGCCACTCGTGAGCAGATCTGATTGCCTTGAAAAACTTAATAGCGACGACCTCAAACTTGCTACCTTTTCCAGAAAGTTAGACCTCATCTGTTGCTCCCCTAACTCTCATAATCTGTATGTACGCTTACTTTGGGTGTTGCTTCCATCTTCTAAACCGCCTTTGCAGGTTTTCAGTCTAGAATTCATAGCTCACTTTTCTTTTTCTTTTTTTTTTCTTTTCTTTTCTTTCTTTTTGCTTTAACTTGAGTCTTTTTTTTTTTTTTTTTTTTTGTGAGCTATGATTGTGACGTGCTTGATAGCCCTCTTGAAGTGAGATGACTCAAGTGGCCTTACTTGCTCGCGCTTGCTCTCAGTCTCTTTCTTTCTTTTGAATTTTTCCTTGTTGCCTTTTGATGGAAGGGATGAACTTCTTCTTTTTTTTTTTTGAAATTTATGTTGTGGAGAACTGAGAACCTTTTCTTGTGTTGAGCATTCATGAGGGAGGCCACCCAAGCCATTTAATATGAGAGCTACATTTTTTGGAAGCAAACCCAAGACTTTTTGCAAGGATGCTGATAACCACTGTGAACTTCTTTTTGAGAGTTGAGGTGCAACATTTGAGATCCTTCTTACTAGATTTGGTAGCACTTTTAAGATCACTACCATCAAATCTTCCTTAACTTTCATTTCCACCCATAAGTAGCATTATCACGTTTATGAAAGAGAAACATGATTATAATGTGGTATAATGAATAGTGTTAATGCAAAGAGTGTGAGATAGATGTAAAAAGTGAAATCTTTGGTAAAAAGTGATAGAATGCACACATTACATCTTTTTATTAGACAAAAGAAGAATAACAGGTGTCCATTTAACAAATACTACACCCTAGATTCTGGACTAAATCTAGGAGATTTTTACTATTAAATCACTTTGGCAAGCTCTCAAAGATACAAGTTTACTCAAAGGATTCCCTGTCATTCAAAAGTGTGTGCGAACTGCCAGGTTGGATCTAACTTGGAGCCCTTCCAAAATCAATGTAATTCTAGCTCAAAATCTTCACTGTCAAGTACCAATCACATTGGAATCTAGCAATTTGGAATCGATCAACTGTTGAACCTTCAATGGCTCGAAGTCTCTTCTCTATGGTCTCGAGTTTCTGAGTATCCTCTTCTTCTTTAAACAACTGCTTCTTTTCTTCAAAAATTGGATGAATGTCATCAGATGGGCTTGAGTCGTGAAAGAGCTTCTCTTGAACTGAGACCCGGTGTTGAGTGAATCCGGGAGGATAGGTCGGGTCTTGTGGGTCTTTGATGGGGGTTTGTACTGCCTTCCCCTTGATCAGCTCCATTAGATGCTTCATCTGTTCAACCATGCTCTCTATCTTCGACTCGATGTCAGTGACACGTGCTTCGACTTGTTCCACCATGAGCCTTGTTTGCAGCTGAATTGGATATCGGTGTTGAGTACCAATCTGTTATCTTTTTTTTTTTTTAAATGAATTCTTTTTATCAAATTTTATATGCACGTGATTCATGTAATGCATACATGCAATAGTGAGCATGATTGTCCACTATCGTGGAACTTAAAGACTTCTTGTTGTCATAAAAAAGACAAAAAGTTAGTATAGTTTGATGCGTGGTTTTGATGCATGAAGAAAAATTGCACAAAACAGAAGTACAACAAAAGAAAAACAAGGTTAGTAACAAGTTAAATAGCAATATTTCTCGAAGATGAAGCAATTAATAACTTATGAGCTAATATGAGAGAAGAAATTAGAGCCATAAATATAAGACACGAAGAAAAGTGTAAGGCAACAAAATGACATAACAATGACATGTTTATGGCGTTGGTAAATGGTAGGAATTATGTGGCCAGTTCTATGGTTAAGTGGGGCATTTTATATGCATTGGGTGGCTTGTCAAAAAGGCTGAGGGTGGTTCTCGAATCCCATCACTAAATCATAGCGATAGCCCAATTCCTTACCCACAAGGGTTTATGTAAGGAGAGGATTAATTCGGGTCGTAGCTTTTCATGGGCCCATGCAGAGACTATCGTCTCAGAAGGCAAATACACTACTTTGCTACTTGAAACTGGTGAAGGCTTGGAGACCATGGTCTCACAAGGACAACAACACTAATTCCGCTTTGAAAAAATGTTGTTTAAGTTGAGGAAGCTCGGGTGTAGAGCCTCATCTCATGAATGCAAATTGCATGTTTATGACAAACAAATACAGTATATGAGTCCACACGCAGATAAGCAAAGCAAAACAAAACAATAAACCAAACTTTTAGGCTTGACTCACGAGATGTCCCCAGCGGAGTCGCCAAGCTATAGCAACGTGTTTTTGGGAGTCGCCACCAATCGGTTTACACCTAGGTCGATTGGACACCTAAAAACGGTCTACGAGAGTTCGAGGGGTTCGGGAGTACAGTTACGCTAAAATAACTTTATTCTAGTGCCCAAAATTGGTACCTAGTTTGATTTTTAATTTTTGTTTTACTTGCTTTGAATTTATTTGATTAATTTTCCAAACCATGAGTTCTAATCGAACCACCCGGATATGGATATTAAACTTGATATATTTATTGAAAATTTTAGATAATTGTTCATCCAAACCATGGATCCTGTCGAATCAGCCGGATATGGATCTTAAAATTATTTCGTTCACTTTCTTTATTGTTTTCAAAGATTTTTAAATAATTGTCCAAACCATGGATCTTATCAGATCAGCCGGATGAGAATTTCAAATTTTTATTTTTTTATCATAAACTTATCATAAAGTTTTATCAAATCCATGCAGAATAAAATTTCATAAGTGCGACTTTTTTAGATACATTATGTCAAACAAAATAAGATGAAAGCTATTCTAAAAAAAACTTAAAAGGAAATAAAAGAGAAATAAAATAAAAATAAATAAATATCCTAAGTTACATCATTATGTGAATTTAATGGTTAATTCTAATGCGTGGTTAAACAAAGCAAAGAAAGAAACAAATAAAGGGAAAATAAAGAAATAAACTTGCTGTCAATGACTAATCTGCAACAAAACAGGAAATTAGTGACTTGATGAATGAAATAAAAAGAACAAGGGACAAAACAGTAGTTTTACCAAAAAAAAACTAGTGGATGGGTCGAATCTAGGTTCTGGACTGGTTGGATCCGGGTTGTAACCGGATCTCCTATCGTTTCTCCTTCCTGCGGTGGCGGCTGGGCGAACGGCAGGTGACGGCGCGAGCTGGGACGGCGACAGACGACGGCGACGGCGGACGGTGCAACAGGAGAGAGCCAGGAGGATGGCTGCGGTCGGGAGATCACGCACCGAGAGAGAGGGAGTTCGCGTCGGAGGGTGGAGCTGCGCGAGCAGCACGGCGTCGCGGAGGGCGGCACGACGGAGGCGGACGGGGCTGGACGGCGTGGGACGGGCCTCGACGGCTGGGAACGTCGAGAGCAGTGACGGCGGAGCTGGCTGGGGCACGTCGACGGTGGCAGCGAACGAGTTTGGGAAGAAAGAGAGAGGGGTGGCGGCGTAGAAAGGGAGAAATTTAGGGTTCTTGGGAAGAAAGAGGAGAGGCAGGGGGCTGAAGGCTGCAGTTTTCTCTTTTTTTGAAACTAGAGCTTAGGGCTTTGAATTTCTCCCTTTCTCTCGAAATCTGGACCCATATTTATACTAGAGGGGGCCTAAAACATGATTAACACTGTTTTTAGAGTTTAAACTTCATCCAAATCAAATTTGAAGAAGTTTAGTCCAAATAGGATATAATCTGGTGAAATTACTAGTTTCAGTCCAATAAAACTCTCAATCTGCCTATTCTGCCCTAAATTCTGTACGAATTTCAATTTGACCCAAAACCTCTAGGAACTGTCAGATTAACCCAAGACTTTGCAAAAACCCCAGAATTTTCTTGAAATTTCATAAAATCGCCCGATTTGGCTCAAACTCTCTAGAATTGACAGATTTACCCCAAACTTTCAAATTTTGCTTAAAAGTTTCTAAAAATCCCCAGTTTCCTCCCAAACTTTTGTTTTTACCCAAATTGACCCCACAAGACCTTTAAGGACTCCAAATTAGTACCTAAACTAAATTAACTCTTATTTCTACCCTAGATGGTCGCTTAAACAAAAATAACAATGTGACCTAAATATGACCAGACCCACTAATTATGCAGAGCCCTAAAATGACAAAGATGACCCAAACTCCTAACAAATGACCAAATAGTCCCTAAAAATGTAAAATGCCCCCTTTAAACTAATTTTCTTAATCTAAAACTTAGACAAAAGTTAGTGCCCGGATAAAATTGGGTGTCAACACTTGCAATCTTGTGGTTCATCACCAGCTCAAATGTGACTAATGTTGAGCTATTTTTTCACTAATTAATAATATTGATACATAAAATAAAGAAAAGAATCACATTTCCATCATCCAACTAGCTACCCCTAATATAACTCAACTACATATAGTAGCCTACTATATGAGGTTGAGCTATATTAGGGCTGGAGCTAAAAACTTCAATTGTGATAACTTATACTAAAAGTTTATACAATATTTATAATTGATTCAACCATACATTGAAAGATCGATTTTTTTTTCTTGTTTCACTGTGACCAAATTAAATATAATATCAAACCTTAAAGATACAAAATAATATTTATGTAGTTTTAACAGTATTATAGCAAAAAATGAATCGGACTTGTTCGAGATGGGTTGGGGAATTGTGTGTAGGGTTTTATGCTGAAAGGTAGGTGATCTTTCTTCTGGTTACATCTGAGCTGAGCTTCATAGTTCGGGAGCTTAAGATGGTTTACAAATAAGTTTGATTTAAAGGTCTCTATTAAACTTGTGTGAATGAAACATGTCGATCATGTTTGGTGTTGGGGAAATACTTTTATATTTTGTTACTATGTTTTCATAGGTAAATTTTATTTTTTATTCCTTAACATTTACAGTTGTTCTAAGGTGCTCATTTGCCCTCAACTTTGTCATCATAAAGTCCCCTAGCTTTTATATCATGTCATAACTACAGTCATTCTGTCAATTTCAGTGTTAATTTCAATAAAAATAGTGATGCGACAGTCCAAAAAGTTTTGTTAGGACCCAAACAAGCAATGTGACTTTTTTTTTTAATTATAATGGATGACTATTATATAGAAATAAAACTTTAGGCCATAACTAATACAAACACATAATCTTAGAAGTTGAAACACATATATGAATCATGTCCCTATCTTTTTCCCAAATTACTTCCTCAAATGCAAAATATATTTAACCACAATGAAAGCATCAATTTTCATGAGCTCATCAAGCTGGTCCCCTTGATTTCCTAACTAAATCAAAGTTTAACCTTTACTCTATCTAAAAACCAACCTCGAATATTGTACTATCTCAACTTCAATTACAATTTCAGCCTCATCTTAACCACTTTTACGATGCCATAAGGGTTAGATGCATATTGTTCCTTGCTATGTGATTTCAACTACAATGTGTCGACATAAAAAAGCATCTGATGAGACAATCCCTTGCAAAGCAATTTGATTGTAGGACAGGTCATTGAGGTTGGGCTTTGTTTATGAGCAAATTGCAGGTAGTTAGGGAAAATAAAACATTAGCTCAAAAGGTGTTTAGGTGTAGAGTGGTCAACTTCTTTTCATACACTTGCCATGTGCTCGATTGGAAGCTTTGCCATAAAAAAGGCCTCATGCTGATTAAGTGGTGTTTTGATAAAGGCAATGGGGTGTTTAGTAATAAGGATGAAAAGCTTTTGACCCTAACTCAAAACCTGACATATAAGTTTGGGTTAGTGTATAAAATAAATTACATTTGGGTTGACTTGAACCCAAACCGATTCTAGGAAGTAAAATTTGGGCTAGGTTGGGTCAAAACCCGACTTCAGCCCAATTAACCTGAAACCACTGCCAACTACCTATCTAAGCCTAACTACCTACCTCAGCTTACTACCTCTCCAGACCCTAAAATCCCCAATCCCCTCCTTAGACATCAGTTAGAACAAACTTTCACTAATGCGTCCTCACTGCTTTTGCCATTCAACCCCACCTTAGCCTCACCGCCTATTCATTGCCCTTCAACCTCTCCCTAACCCCGCCACCCTCCTTCGCCTTACCTTCCGCAGCCCTTCCTTACCTTGCATCACCCTCCCTCATTGTTCTTTTGGCCGTCATCATTCTTAGGTTTGTTCATTGTCGTCATCCTCTAGTTCATCTTCATCATCAGCGCACCAACTAATCGTTGTTGTCACCCAGTCATACATACACATATAAATGTCAATCACCTACTAGCCGGACGCACGCATTCAGATCGTACACTAGTTTGTCTTTATCATCGTCAATCTAGTCAATCGCCATCAATTCGGTCAGTGGCTGAGTGGAGTTCTTTTTAAATTTTAATTTTTAAGTATACCCGATGAAAAAGGAGAACGCAAAAGGATAGAAGCTATCAGAAGAAATGTAGTAGGAATTGTTAGGTTGAACCCGATCCAATCCGACCCAAACCCATTATTTTTTTTTTTTAGTCAGTTCAAGTTCTCTATCTATTTTTGATCAGTTCGGGTTGAAATTTTTGGATTATGAAAAGATCCATTTTTCAAGTTCTGGCCCAAACTCAACTTGAAACCTGAAACTTTCACCCCTAGTTAATAGCAAACTATAAACTGTTTTCTGGCATTCTAATGTCATATTGTGATGCAAAAGTGGATAATTAATCTCAAATTAGAAGATCCCACTATTTTTGTTGGATTTTATAGATCAATTTTATCAACTCTATTTTTTTATAGTTTTGAGCCTCTTGTAAGTAATCCAAAGATAGAGTTTTAGGTCATCTACATTTCATGTATCCAAGATCATGTGTTTGTATTAGTTTTTGTCTAAAATTTTATTTTTTATAATATGGTCATCCATTGTAGTTAAAGACGAAGCCACAGTGCCTATCTAAGTCCTAGCAGGATTTTTTTACAATATGGTCATCAGCATTTTCGTTGAAGTTAATCTAAAGTTTAAAGAAAAAAAACCACAATAAGGATATGATATAAGAGCTAAAGGACTTTATGCAAACAAAGTTAGAGTAGGGAACCACCTTAAGATGACCATTAAAGTTAGAGGACCACAAATGAATTTTATCCATGTTTTTTTTTTGTTATTTTGTGTTTTTTTCACCCATAAGCATTACAACCAGTAGGTGAAGTTGGTAATACAAGGGCTAATATGTGCATATTTGTATTTATGCATAGCACACAAATGGCAAATTTTACCTTAGTTATCATATCTAATTCTCGTCATGTCTTTTAGCCCAGATCATGAAACATCAATAAAATTTGAAAGGATTTCCTGAATCTTCATCTTCTCTGTCAACCAACGCTTTCAAGCAATGTTTTCCAACAACTCGTTTCCATGAAAAACCATCAATATTTATGTCTTAAATCAAGCCATCGTTTATTGAGATAAAATTTGTAAAAAGACCAATCAAGCTTTCATTATTAAATGTAATCGTTGCATGCACTAATCATCGTCTCATAGTAAGTTTTTACCATTCAATTCTAATTGAGATTAGTGCTCACGTCGCAAAAAAATTAGACCATGCCTCCCTCATCCTCACAACCATGTTGTGGAAACAAATGAAGAAATCATAGAGTCGACAATTAGTTATGCCCAAAATGCCAAACCAAAATTTAACTAGAACTTGTTTAGAGATGTGTCTAAAAGAATAACAAAAAATGTTTACAATACAAAAGATATGTATTTAAAGAACTATATAGATGCCAAAAAAACCACTAACCTAAAACCCAACTCAGAAATTTGTATGATTAGCTATCGAAATTTGTTAAAAGGAATATAGAAGTATGTTTCTGTCTCTTTCATTAACAATATGTGTATATATCTTAACTTTCATGATTTTTTTACCCATATGCCATTGATGTTATAGTGTTTATAAAGTACATAAACATATCTAGATGTTATTTTAGACACACTTGCCCATTAATTTATACACTTATTTATATTTTTTTAAATACATTTAAGTATTTTTATTTCTTGCAATTCTATACTCTTTATAATGTCATTGTGCTTATAGAGTATACAAACACATCAACCTATTAGTTTAGAAACATTTTTTATTGTTTCAAACACTTTTAACTTTTTTAATAAATTCAAATACACAATAAGAAATCAAATTGCTTGCATATTGTTTTATGTTAAGAACAAATTGCTTGCATATTGTTTTATGTACTTTTTCATATTATTGTATACATTTTTACATATTATTTTAGACACTTATGCATATTATCTTAAACATTTCTACATATTATTTTTGTGAACAATTTAGTGGCAAACATAAGGGATGAATGGCTTAGCAACAGCATCGGGCGATGGTGACTAAGATGATTCAAAAGTGATGAGTAGCATGGTTTGGCAAGTGATGATGATAATACTCAAAGTTGAGTGACGATGCAAGATCCAAATGTGAGTCGTGATCTGTGGGCAATTGATAATGGCTTGGAGGCAAGTGACAATGATTTGATTTGGAAGTGAACAACAATGGTGTGATATGTAGGTTATTGTGTTTGATTATTTGTCTCACATGTAAAGAAAACTTGGTGTTATTTATCCTATTACAGAGTGACAATAATGTTGGCCAAATTTTTTAATCATTTTGTTCGAGCTCCTTTCAATTTGGCTAGCATCAAGTGTTATTGTGTTTGATTATACTCTATTCTTTCCCGTTACTAAGCAGTTTATTATTTAGAAATTATATAACCTCTCTATGGTTTAGTTCAACTATCCAACAACAATTTCAAAAATTCTAATTTAAACGATCTGATAGTAATATTCAAGTAATTTCAATTTTTTAATATTTTTTCATAATTAACAGGTATTCAAAAAATATTGATTTAAATTTAGAAAAATATATATTTACAGATGAACAATTCATAATTTAAAATATTTATTAAAACTAAAAAAAATTAAAGATATTAAAATTACTAAAATAAGGTTATTGTGAAGTTTAAATTAAAGTTTCAAAAGTTACTATCAAACAATGTAAAAGAAGTAAAGGGCATAGTGTAAGTTTTTTCAAAAAAAAAAAAGGGCAAAAGTGTAGGTTAGACTAAATCAGATGAGGGTTATTGTAAGTTTTCCATATTATTTATATCTTTACTTGTTTGTTTGTCTAAAACCTTTAAGCCTCCAATCATTTTAGTCTTTTTTTTTTGTTGGTATGTTAAGAGAGAAAACATCGTTTACAGCCACGTGACCATTCTGTCTTCTAGATGGCAAAATCAAGAGCTTTAGGACTAATAGAGGTGACAGCTTAAATGTTTTGGGACTTCTTTGACAAATTGAGGAGTTTTAGAACTAACTTGGTAAAACATGAAAAATTCTAGGACTAAAAATGTCATTCCATCCTTTAGTATTCAATGCAGTGAGGGGCTATTATGGGTGGGGGTACGCTCGCTCTTGAGAATTTTGAAATACATAGAAAATGGATACTAGTCTAGTTATTTTTTAAGGAGTTAAGGACCAAATAAGAATTTTTGCCCTCAGATATGGTGGGAAAATATAAAGTTAGGATAACATAGCATACAAAGAAAAAAATAGGGACTACATACATAACTCTCCCCTAAGCAATCAAAGTGCTTCTATTCTTTAAGTAGAATGACATTATTTTTTGGCCTTACTCATTTCTTCTCTAAATGACTTCATCTCCTCCAATCTTTTAGCTTTCATCTCTCATTTTCTCATAGAATCCCAAAATTCCCGAACTCCTCTAGACCATGATCACCTGCATCCTTTACTCGATGGCTCTATTGCACCGCTCACGCTTGGCCTCGCCTCCTTAGTCATTACCCATCCTCACCTTCAAGCCAAAATTCTGGTTCTATCATTGATTCAATATCATGGTAAATGTTTACTAAAGGTATATGGTGCAGTGTATATCAACTATTGCACTTTATTGATTCAGCACATAAATATGATGCAGTATTTCATGATATCTATATGTAATTGTATATATGAAACAACAAAGAGAGAATATTTTTAAAACGGCTTATATTAAGGAAGTGAAATGAAAATGGGTAAAAGTTTTATTTTTATAATTTGTCTGATAAATTGGTTTTGCAAGAGTAGTAGTTTCATGTTTTTACGCAACTACACAACGAAGTGTTATTTCTTATACTATTGTTTTAATATTTGAGATGAGACTAAATGGCTAGGGAGTGACTGAATTCTGGATCTTTTGATAACGTCTACACATCTTAACTACACTATTAAAATTTTAATTGTTATGTTTTTCCTTACATTAGTTTTCTAGTATATTAGAAAATTAGTTTGTTACTATTAATTTTTCAAACAAAATATGATTCATTCTAAGTAAAAATGAGTCAAATTACTCTGTCAAAATTGGTATTCTAATTAAAAGTGAGTTAAACAACATTTTATAAATCAACGACAACATAAGACTTTAAGAGACAACATGAATAAAACTGGTCACTAAAAGGTTACCCGTTTCTGTGATACCGAATGAAGGGAGAATCAGATAAATCAAAACCTTTCATATAAACTAGAATAAATATGGAATACATAACTCACAAATAACTCAAACAAAACCTAAAACAAGCAGATAATAACCAAACAACGTTAGAATCAATCATACATCAGAGACCTAAATGAGACTATATATGAAAACAAAATGATTACTTATAAAACCTAAAAAAATAAAGATTGGTCTTATTATATGCAATTGTCTCCATATTTATTGCTGAGCATTGGGACACTTCAGTAGAGCCAAGATTTCGATGAACCCAAAGAAAAACCTAAATATATTGTTACCCGCTTCCAATTGAAGATTTATCTTGTGAAAGTTTTGAATCGCTTTTAAACACTAAAATTTGAAGAAGATTGCATCTACCATAAAATCTAATAGAAAATATCAGATAAGATCAATCAAGTAATAAAAAGACTAAAAGAGAACTAACCAAATTTGAATTTTGGTCTAGATTTAACCGAAAACAGTAAAAAAGAATTAGGGAAAACACTAAAAAGAACAGGTTGGGGAGTCGGGGCTTTGTGTTTTACGAGAATTTGTTATTACTAATTCATGCTTGTATCTTCCGTCTTAATATATATATATATATATATATATATAAGTAAATTTATAATCATCTTCCACAACCCACTTAACTTGCCTTGTTTGAATCCCACCTAAGGTTAAGGCAAGCTAACAACAGCCTTCACTTTCTTCAACACTTAAACCATTTACTAGTAAATGTTCATGAAAATAGAAAAAAAAAATAAGTCTATCATGAAAACAAGGCAGAATTATCAAATATGCCACAAATGTTTTGGATAGGGAACGGATATGTTACTATAGTTTTTTTTTGTCCAATCTCCCGCTAATGTTTTCAAATGAGCTGAATATGCTACTGCCGGTTAGAAAATAAAAAAAATGGTAAAAATAGTAGATTTTGAAATCTTAGGGTTATTATGCATTTTTAAAAAAATATCAAGACCTTTGAGATTTTTATCAAAAAGGGATTTGATCTCCATCATCAGCCCTTTAGCCTTGTCGCTGTCTTCGTCACCAGCGCTCCACCTCTATCACTGCCCTCCCTCTGTTTCTGCTGTCTAATTTTCTCGTTGACATTCGAGAGAAAAAAGAGAGTTTAATTACAAAAAGTCTTTAAAGTTTGTTAAAACTTACAATATCACCCTAAAATTTTAAAACTTATTATTTTTAACATTTTTCATTAGCTTTTTAACGTTTTCCGTTAGTTTTTTAATTGTCAGTGACATATCCACTCTTAATTTAAAACTTTAATAGCATATTCGACCCATTTTAAAATATTAGTGGGAGATTGGATAAAAAAAAACTATAGTAGTATATTCGTGAGCAACCTGAAACATTAGTAGCAAATTTGATATTTTTGCCATGAAAACAATTATAAATAGAAAATGTATGACAAACTTATATATAATGTTATTCACTTTAAATAAAATATTAAAAATATGATGGATGACATTCGTAGTTTAGCTTATTCTTTCTTTTCCTGTAAATTTACCTTTGTTCAGAAAGTGAAGAATTTTGCTGCTCACTTTGTTGCCCATATATATAGGGCTTTCAGTTGTTGGTGATATTTGTTGACCTCACATTTTTTCCGCATGGCTGGACTCCTTTTTTCTGAGTGATCAATGAATACATTTTACTTTTAAAAAAATACTATTTGTAAAATCAATAAGAGTAGAAGAAGCAGTATATATTACCGTATAAAAATTTAAAAGTCAACTCATTTTGACTTAAGTCAATTTAATCTAAAATAACTTACTTTTATTTTTACATCTTCTTTGCTCGGAAATAATTTTATTTAAAATTTAATATTATTTATATATAATAATCTATTTGGAAATGAATTTTCATAATATTATTAATTTTTTTTTATTTTTTTCTAGTTTTAGGTGTTAAAATATAAAAATTCATGAAAAATTAATAAAATTATAAAAATTATATTTTTAATGGACTATTGTACTTACAAAATATTTACTTTCAAATCAAATTGGCTTTGGGTTAACAATATGTAAAATAAAAATAAGCCATTTTAGTCTTTAGGTTAAGTTAGTTTAAGTTAAAACAAATTGACTTTAAATATTACTTGGGCAAGACTTTAATTTTAGGAAAACTTCCTTAAGGTTTGGCCTAACCTACACTTTCCCCCTATTTTAAAAGACTTACACTTTACCTCCTAATAGTAACCGTCATATTTTATGCTAGTAGGGTCAAATGCTTTGATTGCTCAAAAGGTTTTCAAACTATTCAAATCAACCACAAGGTTCATCCTATGCCACCTCTAATCTAATTCTCCATATATATATATATTTCAAATAATATCTATATTTATAAATTTACTAATAATTTTTAGTCTATAATATATTTTCATTTTTATAAATCAAGTTTACATTTTTCATTAATATAAATATTTACTTCATATTTGTTTGTTCTGGCTAGTGAATACAAATTTATGTTCATTATCTATAATATGTTTTCATTTTAAGAAATCAAGTTTAAATTTTTCATTATTATAAATATTTACTTAATATCGTTTGTTTTAGTTAGTGAATAAAAATTTATGTTCATTTTAGCCAAATTAATAAAATTAGAATAACATATTATCCAATTCATTCATAAACATCTTATTTAGTGTTCGGTTATAGTTGATTTGTGTTTTTTTCATGTTTATATCAGTTTTGTACTTATGATTAGTTCATTCAATAATTAGTTACAAGCAAAAATTCATTTACACTTACTCTTATACTATCTTATAGTAATTTTTAAAGTAACTTATATATAACCAATTTAACAACTAGATTATTTATAAAGAATGTTCTATAAATTCAGTATTATCATATATTAGGAAAACTTACAAAAAATCCTTAAAGGTTTGACCCAACTTACACTTACCTCTCATTTTTTTAAAAAGCCTACATTTTACCCGGTTAAACTAACTCCATATGTTATGTTAGTGAGCTCAAATGCTTTGATTGCCCAATGGGATTTGCAAATATTGCAAATCAACCATAAGATTCATGTCATGCCACCTCAATTCAATTTTTCTTAAATATGTAATATATTCCTAATAATTTTTTTGCTTTTGAATAATTTCTATATTTATAAATTCACTAATAATTTCTAAATCTATATATATTTTCATTTTTATAGATCAAGTTTATGTTTGTGATTAATATTAATATTTATTTTTAACATTTTATTCACTTTTCAATTAGTTCAAATAGAGAAGCATCATTTTTTAAGGACAAATATATCAAGAAAACTAATATATATATCATCTTTCAAGAAAAAATATATTTATAAATATAGATATTATTAATAAATTTATAAATATGGAAATATATTCAAGAAAAAATATATTTATAAATATAGATATTATTTGGAAGTAGAAGATTTATTAGAAGTATGTTATATATTTAGGAAAAATTGGATTGGAGGTGGCATGGGATAAACCTTGTGATTGATTTGAATGATTTGGAAATCTTTTGGGCAAGTAAAGCATTTGACCCCCTTAGCATAAAATATGAAAGTTACTATTAGGTACGGGTGAGCATGGGTCGGGTTGGTTTGGTTTTATGGTGGAACCGAACCAACCCGAAATGGCATCGGTTCCAAAATTTTTCTACCCAACCTAGAACCGAGAACTGAACAGAACCAGAACCATGGTTCTGGGTTTCTCGGTTCTGGTTCTCGGGTTTTTCGGTTTATACCATATACCTATAACAACACCAAAATTCAATAAATCTACATTCATAATCAATTTTATGACATATTCAACATAATATATAATTAAATTAATATTTAAATATATGTACTTAGATACATTCAAAAGAGTTTAAAATGTTATTCTTATAAAAATGGTTCAAAAGAGTTGCTTGTGGGGTATTTTTTATCTCAACTAGTTTACTTCATTCCAGTAATTCCAATATTGGTATGACATTCAATATGGAAAATTAAGCCTTTAAGACCATCTTCTTCAGTATCAAAACCTAAAATATGTTGATGTCATAAATTTTTATGAAGCAAAGTGATTTAAGTAAATATAAAGAAATTTCATAAATGATTCCACAACTTCCATACTGTTTCAATTTGGAACATCAGTTTAAGAGTTTAATATAAAAACACAAAATAACCATCATAATGCTTCAAAGAAATATGTGTGTGTGTGTGTGTGTGTGTGTATGGATATATTAGTAATACTATAATTTTTATTATATAATTATATATATATCTCGGGTTCGGTTCCACATCGAGTTGGTCCCATATGGAACCAGAACCAATCCAAAAACCGTCGGTTCTCTTATATGTGGAATCAACCCGAGAACCATGATTAATTTTTACCCAACCCAACTTAACCCAATGGGGATGGTTCGGTTTCGGTTTTGGGTTTACGCAACCCATGCTCACCCCTATTAGTATTAGGGGACAAAGTGTACGTTTTTAAAATACAAGGGGATAAGTGTAGGTTAGATAAAACCCTAGGGCACTTATGTAAGTTTCCCTTGATTTTAAACTACATAGGCTTTATTTCAGAATTTAACAAACATTTTGTCTAGGAAACACATTTTTTTTGTGGTTTCCGTACACATATTAGAGATTTATACGATCAATTTTGATTTCATCTTTTGGTCTCATATATTTGCCTTTAGTAGTAATTTAAAATTAATTATATGTCATTAAAATTGAGATAACAAATTATATATATTCTGGCATCAATCAACTTTCGGGCATCAGAAACCACACCACTCGTGAGGCCTACCAAACTAACCGAACCTACAGATAATCATTTTTCATTTTTTCGGGTTTTTTTTTCGTTCTAGATCCCATCGATGTAAATTATACATGAACCAGGATGTAGTTACAATCAAGGTAAAGAAACAAAAGAGTTTGTCGATACAGGGAAAAATCGGAAAAACAAAAAGAATTCAGGGACCAATAAAATAAAAAAGCGCACCACGCCAAATAAATAAGCACTCAGATAATCCTACCAGTACTCGAATTTACATCGAGGAATAAAAAGGAAAAAAAGAAAATTAAATTGAAGATCGAAATACAGTGGTTTATTTGGTTTCTTAGAGGAAGAGGCTGTTTGTTCTTCATACGTTTCATTTCCCAGTATCCAAAACCAACAAAAATTACGCCTCCGACCCTCGCTATATCCCGTCGAAACAAAACCCTAAGTTTTTCTTAGCGACGCGAAATCTCAATCTCAATCTCCATCTCGCCATTGCAATCTCTTCATCACTCCCCTTCGCTCTCGCGCCCGCACAGTGAAAACTCTCGCCCTCTCACAATTCCCCTCTTTGTTTTCTCTGAAACAAACGCATTGGTTTGGATTGAGATTAGAAACTGGGCGGTTATTGAAGCGGTTACGTTTCTCTGTGACCAAACAATCATAGTGGTGCTCTAGGGTTAGTCTTCTTTTCGTTCCTCTGCTTCTTCTACCGGAATTTTGAGATTGCCCATATTGTTTTGGACGGTAATTAATCTTTGTGGCTGGTCTAACCCTAGCAATCGGAAGATTCAGTACGAATATATACACACGGGAAATTATCATCATAGGGTTTTTATTTTCAACTGCTTTGGCTAGGGTGTGTTCAGTTTGATTTGGTGTTTCTTAGGGTTGTTGGCCCTTTTTTCTGGAATTTTAGGTCCTCCTCCATTGGGGTTTGTAGTTTTGATTCCACTCATGGGTTCGGTGTTTGGCAGAGAGATGAGGGTCATTTGAGAGTGAAAAATTAGTGTGTCATCCATATTTTCCTCGAAGATGAAGGTGTAGGTAAAGGACTTGGTGTTTCCTTCAATCCCATTAATCCCATTATTGGGCCTGAAAGTTATGCACATTGCTCTTGCTGTATCTGTTGTTTTCTGGCGTTGGTTTACGCCTGCCTTATATTCTGCATCTGCGATTGAGAGGGCCTCGTGAACGATGAATTTGCTGCTGCATTGAATTTGTCGGGTTATCATTCTTTTCAGTTGTGGCCGTGTTTTAGTAATTTGTGCAATAGGTGAGGCCACTCTAGCCAAGTGTAGTGAGAAGCTTAATTTGCTAGGAAGGGTCGAAGAAGGTGTCAGGTGTTTTGTTTGTACTCCGTTGATGGTCACCATCCCTTATGGACAGAAGTGAACCCGCATTAGTTCCAGAATGGCTGAAAAATGCTGGCAATGTCACTGGGGGTGGCAATTCAACTCACCAGTTCACCTCATCCACTTCTCTCTCAGGTGCGTTTATCAGATGCTTAAGGTTCTGCTTGGTGACCTATTCACTTTTATGTGTGCATGTGTGCATTATGATTCTTTATGCTTTGTATGTTGCGTGTTTATGTATTTTGACATGGATAGTGTTACTGAGTTTTAACTTTTAGATTGACATATTCATTTTATTGTCTTCATATAGATGTTCCTTCACTGGCTCATCGCTCCAAAAATAGAAACCCTAGGAGTATAAGTGATTTTGATTCCCCTCGCTCCCCATTTCTGGATCGTTCATCTTCATCAAATTCAAAAAGAAGTTCTAGCAATGGTTCTGCAAGGCATGCTTATAGTAGCTTTACTAGGAACCACCGTGATAAGGATCGGGATAGAGATAAAGAGAGGTTGAGCTTTGGAGACTGGGATCGAGATTCAGCAGATCCTTTGCGAGGCATCTTAAGTACTAGGAATGAGAAGGATGCATTGCGGCGTTCTCAGTCAATGGTGTCTAGGAAACAGGGTGAACCTTTTCCCCGTAAAGTAGTGGAAGCAAAAGAGAGCGATAACTTCCGTAAAAATGGAAATGGTTTGGTTTCTGGAGGCACTGTTAGCGTTGGCATCCAGAAGGCTGTGTTTGATAAGGATTTCCCTTCCCTTGTAATAGATGAGAAGCAATCAGTTCCTGATATCACTAGGGTTTCATCTCCTGGTGTAAGCTTGGCTGTTCAGAGCTTGCCTGTTGGTAGTTCTTCAGTGATTGGTGGTGAGTGCTGGACCTCAGCTTTGGTAGATGTACCAAATGCAGTTGGAAGCAGTAGCACTACTTCCTTTTCTGTGCCTCAACATGTCAACGCTTCTGGTTCTGCTTCTATTCAGAGTTCAGTGGCTGGTCTTAATATGGCTGAAGCATTGGCACAGGTTCCATTACGAACTCATGCTGCTCCTCAGGTAAAGAATTTGGTTTCTGTGCTCCTTTTAGGTTTACAATTTGTATCGTTATTGTGTAACTTATATTCTTTTCACTGTTCTGTAGTTATCTGTGAATACACAAAAGCTTGAGGAATTGGCTATCAAGCAGTCAAGGCAATTGATACCTGTGACACCTTCAACAGCTAAGGGTTCGGTAAGGAAGTTGCCTTCACTCTTTGCTGGAAATAGAGTTAGAGTTTGTTCGATAATCCTATTTTCTTATGGTGTATGAACTTGTAGTTGGGATATGTTCAGTGCATAGACTGAGGTTGGCCTATGAGTTGTTTCACTGTGCAATAGAGAATTAGTGACTTCTGGTTACCCTTCTGATTTCATAGTTGATTGGGTTATTCAATCTCTTTTGCTTTTAGTCTAACTAGGTGGTTTGGGATTAGTATGTGTGTCTTCATACTATAGAAAACTGTATGTCTTGTGTCGCTCTTACATTCTTTTTTTCATTATTAAGAAAAAGTCTCTCTTTGGATGAGCAAGTAAAATTTTGTGTTTTGTTTTATTTTGTTTTTTCCCCTCTAATCCTGTTTGATGGTTATCTATTGTTTACTTATGCAAGTTTTAGTTCCCATTTAAATTAGAGGTCAGTGCTGCGTGTAGAAGTTAAGGCAGCTTTTATTATCCTCCCATTACCCCCTCCATCCACTTTGAAAAATAATCTACTGAAGAATCCCTGTTGGTCTTTTCTGTAACCATACAACAATACAAGCAGCCTGAAATAAGGAGAATGTCTTTCTGCATTTAAGATTAATCCACTTTTATATATGGAGCTTTTGCAATGTTTTATACCCATTTATGAAATGAATGTTGTACATGATTAATTTTTGAGGTTGATATGTTTCCCCTATTTCTTCTGAGAAATTTAGTATTCAGTGTGCTACAATATCTGAAAATGTACTGAGTTGAGCTTGATTTATCCTGTTATTGGTTTTTATTAGTTACAATTTCTCTTTGAAAATTGTCTATATTGATAAGACCCACATGTATTCTGATTAAAATTCCAGGTGAATTTTAATTAGGATATTGCCATGAAATTTAAAGTGTTCTTGGTGTATAATATGATTTTGGCTGAATCCCTGTGATTTCATCTAGCTGACTTGGCACATTAAAATGGTGCATCAGTGAGCATAAACATTGTTGTAACACTCCTTTAGGTCTTTACGTCAGTGCCTATGTATGATTTTATTTCCTTCAGAGAAGGGTTTTGTATGCCAGGAAATGTTATGTCAGATTCTAGCTGTAGTTTCAACTTCATTGCCTTAAACATTTAGCATTTGCTCCTGTGTGATGGTATTATCAAGTTTGTTGATCATCATTGTCCTCTGGATAACTTGTGTGGTTAATGGTGATTTTGGAAGTATTATCTAATGCATTTTATTATGAGCTGTACGCGTTTTCTTAATTAAAAGTTTGATTGACATGCCTAGATTGACGTTAGATATTACACCAAATGTTTGTTGGATTACTTGTAATCCTTTTGTGCTTTTCTCGTTCAGGTTCTTAGCTCTTCTGATAAGTCAAAGGTCAAACAATCTGTTAGAACCAATGAGATGAACGTTTCTGCCAAGGGTGGGCAGCAACAATCTTCTTTGTTGCATAATACCACTCAAGGTGGACACACTAAGTCTGATACGCCAAAGGCATCTCATGGAAAGCTTTTGGTTCTCAAACCAGCACGGGAAAATGGAGTGTTATCACCTACACAAAAGGACATTGCTAATCCAGCCAACAGTGTGAACATCAAATCAGGGACTAACTTAACTGCAAATGTTAATGCCGTCGCATCTGCTTCTTTGAGGAGCTCCAGCAGCCCAAAGCTTTCTTCTGGAGATCGTAAAGCAGCTGGCCTGAATATGATGTCTGGATTTCCTGTGGAAAGAAAACCTTCATTGGTCCAAACACAGAGCCGAACTGATTTTTTTAATCACCTGAAAAAGAAAACCTTGATGAATGCTTCTGCTGCTCTCTCTGGTTCTTCCTCTTCTATTTCGTCTTCTACCATGGAGCAATCTGAAGTTACAAAGGAAATAGAGAGTGGACCTTTGACACCATGTACATTGGGGAATGGCACCTCAGCAAATAGCAACGGTGGTGCCAGTCAAGATGCTCAGAGGTTTTCTGATGTTGGAGGGAGGACTCTGAACTTCAGTTCTACAGGATACCCAGATGAGGAGGAGGCTGCATTCCTTCGTTCTCTAGGTTGGGAGGAAAATGAAGGTGATGATGATGGGCTCACTGAAGAGGAGATAAATGCTTTTTATGAGGAGGTAAAATAATAACTTTCAACTCTTTCTCAATAAATAAATATACTTCAAACGATTTATGTTCAAGCTAATAATTTCAAATCTTTCAAGCTAATAATTTCAAATCTATCACGCATGTGCAGGACCTTCAAATTTTCTTATTCTTTCGCATATTGTATAGAAAGCATGTCCTAAGGCTTATGCCGAGTGGTGCACTTCAGATAGTTAAATGAAAGATAATTTTCACTCTTCATGTATTTGACTTCACAAAAGCTTTCTAATGTATATTTTTTTGGAACTTCCTAGTGAAAAGGAATCTTGTGAATCGAATGTTTCTTTCATATGTTTGAAGGGTTTAGAAGTCTTACAAGATGTTTCTCTGTAAGCAGTTTTTCTTATTATCCGTTTTTTGGTAGGTCATGAAATTGAGGCCATCTCTTAAACTAAGCCGTGGCATTCAGCAAAAACTGCCCGAATCTCTTGGAAATAACTCTGTGGGAGCTTCCTCAGAAATGAGCTCAATTGACTCTGGATCTGATGCTTGACTTACTGAGTTGAAGTTGCAGCGGATACCAATATAAAGGAATGAAGTACAATTTTTGATTCAGATGGTTAGTTATTAATATTTTTTTATTTTGTTTTTGCTTTTTTTTTTTGTTTTTTTGGTCAGAATTTTCTTGGGTCATCTTGGTTTTAGATGAATGCTGATGAGTATGGAATTGGGTAGGTTTTGGTTGGAAGATAGTCTTGCATATACTGCAATAAGAGTCCTGCCTGCCTGGAGAAGGGGAATTCTTATAGATTTTGAGGTTAGTTGAGGGGAAGGTGGACAGAAAGGCTGTTTTGTTTGCTGGGAAGATGCTGTGATTTTGCAGCCTCTGGAGGAAATGTGTCCTAGTCTTCCTTTTCCTTCCAAGAAGGTTCATTTTTACAAGAGTAAAAGGCTTATGATGTTGACCAAATTTACTGAAAAGAAGAGGAAAATCAAAAGTTTCATTTTTTCAGTACAGCGCTTGTTATTTTTCCCCTCTCTTCTCGTGGTTTGAATTTAATCGATTTAATTCTTTATTTTCTTCTGTTCGTGTTCAATTGATTTATTTATTGACACTTATGAGGGATTGAGTTTTTAATTTCCTGTTAATACCAATATGCCCCAACCGTTACTCATTTTAAGTAGTTAAACAAAATTTATAGCTGGAGTTGAAAGAGTTTGTGGCTACCTCATGCTTGTTTTGCTAAAAACATATTCAAATGATGGGCATTTTGTAAGTTTTTCTGTGTCGGGCAAATCTGTCGAGTGATTGTTGGAGTATTAGAAAAATTAACAAGTCATTTGTTTTGCACGAGAAGATTACAGGGTAAGAAAATTGAGAGAAAACGCGATAAGTCGTATAAGTTATATTGTATGTACTAAACCGTTACAGTATCGCTAAAATACAGCCCTAATAATTGCCTTTTTTTTTTTTTGCCCAAAAAAAAAATCCACTTTTGGCCTACATTTTATCACTTTACGGAAGGACTCGCTTTTCCAATATCGGTAGATCCTAATATCTAGGAAAATTCACTTTCACTCCCTAGAGTCTCAGATTTGGCAATCGGGCCTTTGGTGAAGTCTCCAAATTCAGTCATTCCAATATGGATGAAAATTGAGTGGGTCGGGTCATGTTTGGATTAGGTTTAGCTGTGTTAGCATGAATTTGGGTTTCAGTCGGATTATTTGAGTTTGGGTTAATTTTATATTTGGGTTCGGTTGAACTGGGTTTATTTAGGTTTGAGCTCACTATAAGTTGGTTTAATTTCAATCTCAAGTGACTTCAGGTCAGATTTGGGTCAACTTTTGTGTTTGTTCGGGTTACTGGTGATTTTTGTATTCTCTCAAGTTACTGGTGTATATGCCAAAATGATTAAATCGATTAATTTTTTTTTCAATTTTTGTTAAAATGTAAATAAAAGAGCTTAATTTTTTGTGTTATTTAATTTAAATTAATTTTTATTTTTTTAGTATATTTAATCATAATATTCATAAAAATTTTCTTCATTATAGTTTAGTACATATTTAAGTAATTTAACATTGTTAATAATACTTGCTTATTTTTCTAGACCTATACCCTTCAATTATCAGTGTACATTTTATTCAGATCCTCACAAAGCTATCACTTAGATATACACTATGACAATTTTGCTATGTTTATATTTTGATGAATTTTCTTTGAAATTACTACGAAATGCAACTCAAGTTTATTTTTAGTGACTAAATTGTAAAATTTAAAAAATTTTGGGTGAAAGTTCAAAGATTTCAGAAGTTTAGGGACTCATGTTATAATTATTAGGAGTGACTAAAATGAAATTTTTTAAAATTTAGGTACCTCATTGCACTACACATAAAGGTTTAGGGATGAATGTTATAATTTTGACAATTGTCTATCAAGATGATTAAAGTTACTTGTTTTGGAAGAATCCAAATGTAAGACATACTAAATATGAAAATCTGTTCACCAAACATGGTACCTGTAAAATATAAAAATCCTAAAAAAATGGAAGTTACTAAATATAGAAATCTCCTCTCAAAATATTAGAATTACAAAACATGAAAGTCCGAAAGTAATGGAGCTACTAAATATAGAAGTCCCCTTCCCAAATGTAAGACTTATTAAATATAAAAGTACAAAAAAATAGAAATTATTTATTACGGAAGTCACATTCCTTAAATATGAGACATACTAAATATGAAAGTCTCAAAAAATAAAAGTTATTAAACATGGAAGCCCTCATATTTAGGACTTACTAAATATAGAAGATGATGAAAGAGAAAAGTTAAGGTTTAGGATGATGATTAAAATCGGGTATTGTCAAGTTTAGTTATCAGGTCACGTCAAGTTCAGGTTAGATCAGTCTTGAGTTTGGGTTATTTAGGATTGGGGTTAATTCAAGCTTAGGTCATTTCAGATTTGGGTAATTTGGGTTTGGGTTTTCTCAGGTTTCCTTTTAATTGAATTCGGGTTTAAGTCGTTGATTTTTTTTTTAAATCAAACCGGGTCAAGTCGACTTTGGATTCAGGTGGGTTGAGCCAGGTTATTAGGTTAAGTTATATTTTACCATCCCTACCTTCGGGTATGGTGGCCTTTTGCACCCGATTCATGGTGAAGTCCTAAATTGAGTCTTTTGATTTTGTGACATCAATGAATAATCTAAATTCTAGAAAGCCTGATCTGATCTAGTCGGCCCAGATTTGAAAAACTAAAACCTAAGAATTGCTCAAGTTGGGCTTGAGTTGCAAATCTAAAAACCTACAGGTACCAAATCCGATTTGGAATTAATATATTTATGGTCTACATGCATTTTTACATATCTAATCCTATCCCAATGACTTTTAGCTTAGTCTATAATAGAGACCTAAACTTACCAAATAATTACCATTTATAGCTAGAATTAATCTAAATGTGACACTTTTTATTTATTTATTTATTATTATTATTTTTTATCTGCTAGTTGCTTCTTCCCCCTTACATTTCGGCATGTTATAGTAGGTACTGAGAATCAAACCAAACTGACTTGCAATTTTTTTTTCTTGGTGTATGTGTGGCCTGGCCAATTTGGGTCATGAAAATTGAAGATCTATACCTAGGGAAGTGAATAGGCTGACCTTGAGTCCATTGGGTTCGAGATGGGCTCAAAAAGTGAATGGGCTCAAATAAGAATTATACCATAATTCAAGCTCAAGCTTGCCTTAAGATAATCTTGAGCTGGGCTCGAAAACCCAATAAACTCAACAACATGAAGGGCTGAATGTAACTTTCAAATCTTAGGGCTTTATATGCAAGTATGACCAAGTTTTAGGGGTAAAGTAATTATTTTTATATATAATGGCCATTTTTCAACAAAGGGTAACTAAAAGTTTTGAAACATAAGAGTGTAATATATACTCATGATTTAACTTTAGGGGGATCAGTGTAATATATTCATAGGTCTAAGCTTGATAAGCTCACAAGTTGAGTTGAACTAAGCTCGAGCTCGGCTTATTAAGATATTAATACCATTTTTCAATTTGAGCTCAAGCGCTCGAACTAGATAAGACAACTAAAAAGAATCTCAAATCAAACTTGAGCTCAAGTTATCTCATAATGACTTGGCCTCTTATACTCATCCCCCTACCCAATATTTTGGGTCTCATTCACCTAGACCCAGCTTGTGCACATCATGTTATTTTGCATCTTTGCACCATCTTATGCAAATTTTTGCTCTGTTGGTTCTTGAAATTTCCCTTTGCTCAAATTAAGTCATATGATTTTTTTGTAAAGCTGTTTTTGTTAGCTAATATTTTCTAGAAGAGTGCTATGGATAGCTGCTCTTGCAGGTACTTCAACAATCTCCTTCTGATTTTTGGACATGTGGCACTTATATTAACTTTCACAACGTAACTGGGTAGAGTGGGTTTTAATTATATCTAATATAATATCAATAATAAATAAATAACTTTTTCTTGCTGAAACAGACACAAATCGTCTGTCCAATCTTGCGCCGTTCTTCTTCTTAGTGACAAAACAAATCTTTGCTCGACCATCAGTTTTTTACTAGGTTTCTTCGTAATTTGTTATTGTGTGACTGCAATTCCTCCAAGCGTCATATAATAAGCAAAACAAACTAATTTTTTAGATTTTTTTCAATTAAATTGATTATTTCTTGTTCTTATACCAAGTCATAATAAATACATAATCTGTTAACTAAACTCTATCCGAATGTAGGAGCAATATACTACCAATATCAGCAATATTAAAGAACAATATCAACATCAAAACCCTACTGCATACTCTTCCAATTAAAGAATCGTTTAAGAAAACCAGTGAAAGAACATCATGTTGGATTGGTTGTTGAACCCATCTTAAGTGATAATGAACGTCTGATAGTGCAAGGGAGTAGAAATAGTAAAGGTTGGTTGGCGTCAGGTGTTTGTAATAGGGGACAAGTAACTAGCTCCTGAACAGTTCTTTTATAAGCTTGTAAATTTTATTGTTTAATAAAATTCTCTTGCAGTTCAAAAAAAGAAAAATAATGCAAGGGTCATTCCAAATCTATTACCTAAAATTGGACAATAGGATCCTCACTTGATTAACATAAGCTGACCCTATGGCATACTCATTCAGCATCCCAATGATGATACTAAATGATGTCCGTCAGCATCTTCGTTGGATGACATGCTGGCCTGAAGGAGAGACTTCCGGTGTCAAGGTGTCTGCAAGATTTTAAAGAACAAGGGTTAAAGACTCCCCAGAATGTGTTTCCAGGGGAGGAGCCTCCGACGCCCAAGTTAGTATTTGTGTGAGTAGTAGTAGAAAGCAAAGAGTGGAGGATAAAGAAAAGGTCTCCAGTCCTTGCCAAGGTCTCTTCTAGATATTTATAGGAGGGTGAAGGGAGGAGGTCATTTGACACAGCTCGTTCAGATCATGACATGTGTTCGATCAGATCCGATCTGTACTTTCAGAGGTAGGCGTCTCCAACTGGCTGTAGGCCGTTTTGGCCAGAGGGCAGGGGCGTGTGGTGTGAGGTCTCTCTGTCAGAGGCTCATTAACCGTTTTTGTCGTATCTCCGTAAGACTCATTCAAGGTGTGAGACCCCTTCGAGCAAAGACTTTCTTTGAGGGCTATTGGGGAAGGCCCTTCGGCAGAGTGGGTCACCTTTGGAAGACATTTTCCTCTGTCGAGGACGGTGGATCTACTTTTCCGAGGTCGGTAGGTTCGTAAATCCAAGGGTGGTGAAAGACACATTTTCCCGAAGTTGGTCATGTTACCTTTCCGAAGGACGAGGGTAGTGTTGAGGGTGCCCTGAAGTCGGGGCTAAACTAACACCAAAGGTGGTTTTCGGATAGCTGATCAGGAGATCTTAAGGGCCATAGCCCTTCGGCTATCACTAAACATTGCCCTTCTACAAGGAAATCCCAAATACAATTACTTAGGCATGTAGATTTGCAGCAGCCAAAGTACAAAGGCTTCTGACTTTAAATAAGTATTAAAGAGAAGATGCAAAAGCTTCTGGAAAATGAAAGTAATTGGGCATATGTCTTTCACCTCTACCAGCTAGCTAAAAAATGGACTTGGGTACAATAAACGAGAGATGCAACGAGGAGCAGAGCATCAACGGACCAAGCATGGGGCGAGATGGAGGGTGAGCAGGTGAGGCAAGATGGAGCGCAAGCAAGTAGGTCGAGATGCAAAAGCTCAAAGCAGGTGAAGCGAAATAAAGGATGAGCAACTAGGGCGGGCGAAATGCAGAAGCTAGCAGTAGGTAGGGCGATATAGAGGGTGAATTGCTGGGGTGAGAACTAGAAATGGAACATATCTTGTACAATTGGAAATCGGGGTAAGAGATGAAAGGAGTTTGATTAGAAAAGTGAGAAAAAACAAGCTTGGTTAACCAGCACATCAAGCTATTTTTATTTTCTTAGATAAAAGTACCACATGTCAAAAAATTAAAAGAAAACTGTTGGAGCAATTGTAAAAGAAACTGTTTTTATTTTTTATGTTAACGGCTTTAATCGGTTCTTACTTTTATAAATTTTGATAAGCCAAAATGCGTGGTTAGTCCTCCAACTTGGCAAACTCGCACGAGTTAGTCCTTTATCTTTAACTCAGTGCGAGTTAGTCCTCTAACTTAGCAGATTAAGCATTTTGGTCCTTCAACTTTGCTAAATTAAGCGAGTTAGTCCTATGTGGGATGGAAAGTGCCTATGTGAGGCAATGCCGTGTGGGGGTTTATCAAAAGCCCTAGTTTCGCAGAATCGATAATTTTCGGATTTGGCGAGTGGCGGGAAATTGGCGAGGGGTGAGACGGGATTACAATGCGCAAAACCTAAGAGAGGAGAGGCGAGATAGGATTACAGCACGTGAGGGCGTATGAAGGTGGTGGTGAATCAGCTAGGGGCGAGAAGTGGCGAATCGCCAAGGAGGGCGATCCGACGGAGGTGTGGAGCGAATCGGATTCCATGAAGGCGAGGAAGCGAATCAAATTTCACAGAGGCGAGGAGACGAATTAGATTCGACAGAGGAGTTGGATTCCATGGAGGCGAGGATAGGAATTGGGTTCGACGGAAGTCTGATTCGACGAATGAGCTAAATTCAACAGAGGCGATGAGGCAAATAGAATCCACCGGATGTCCGATTCAACAGAGGGGAAGAGAGACGGCGATGTTGGTGGAGGCAGGAAAGGGAAACGGAGATGCCCCTGCCATATCAGCAACAATTTAACACCGTCTAGCCTACCATCCATTTTGGACTAACTTGCTAACTTTTTCAAAGTTAAGGGACTAACTCGCACTGAGTTAAAGATAAAGGATAACTCGTGCGAGTTTGTCAAGTTGGAGGACCAACCATGCATTTTGGCCATTTTGATATGATCACTATTGACTATTCGTCAATGCTATTTTCTTTGTAAACAGTTGTTGGTATAATAAATTTATGTTTTGATTAATTAAACTTGCAATGCCAGTGTGTGCCCATACGAATATACGATTGTAATACTATGAATATATTGGAAAAACAAAAATAGAAATAACATGACTCATATCGTACCGAAAGTGGGACTCTACAAGAAATGGCATTGATTACCTTAGGCCAAATTGCACTCTTCCATCCTCTTTCCTCCGTCAAGTGTAGATGGATGCATCGTTTCTCATCCTTAATTTTACTTAACTGTTCTCATTTGGACTTTAAATTTAAAAATTTAATTAACAAAAACTATTCAACTAATACGAAAACAAATTAGATAGTCTATGAATAAACGCAATTGGAAAATAATAATTAATATAATTATTTAAATTATTGAAAAATTAAGTATAGAGATAAAGATAACACAATCCTTAAGAGATAAAATTTGAGTTGTAAATCTTTTGAAGTGTTGGAAGAAGTCCTAAAAATTTAAATATTAATTTCTTTCAGTCCCATATAAGACTTCATTTCAGTTAGCAAATGCAAACCGGTTAAAACAAATTTGTAAGAAAACAAAAGGATACAAAGTTAGATAGATGCAAAACTTTTTTATGGAAGTAATTTTCTTATTGAATTTTAAATTCTAATTGTTGCTGTAAAAACTATTCTGTTCACTATATTTAAATCTAGGAATGAAAGATCATATATATAAATTAATTTTTCAGTAACAATCATTTTTATTTAATATTGTCCAAAAAAATATCAGGTTATCCCATATGAAAATTTTACATTTTTCAGTTAGATTCTCCACACATAGGATTAAGAGTGACAATATGAAAATTAAAAAAAAAAAAAAGAATTATAATTCGAATGTTTGGATAAAAACCAAATAAACCAAATTATAATTCTAATAGTTCAAAACCAATTTTAGCGAGCAATTTAGATGGTTTTAATCGACCAATCGGATTGTTATGTTCAACTAAGTTCTAAACCGATCCATTGCTGAGCTTGCTGAGATTTGTACTTCCGAAAACTTTAGAAAACATTTGAATCAAATTGCCTACAAATTTCTTGTTTGAAAGAGCATATCCCTTACACAAGTCGGGACTTAGATTCTCACCAGTTATGTGATATGCGTTCTCGTATTAAGGATTTTTTTTTCCTACCCTCGGCAGCCAATGATAGGTGTATGATAAGTTAAACAGTTCTGCACTGGGTATCACCAAAAAAAAAAAAAAAAAAAAAGGTGTCTACATCCAAACTACTGAATATTTCAGTGCTATTGTGAAGTGGAGTTAAGATGCTTTGCGCCCGTCCCATAGAAATGAAAATTTACTTGAACACCATCGCAACTTCAACTATTTGCCCAGACTGTTTCGAGCTCAGGATTGTTAGCATAACACAAACCTTTTACTGATTTACAGAAGGCTGACTACTTGCTATCACATTGATCAGGTGTAAATGATGATGATTCAACAAGACTCCCAACCTCCAAACAACACATTTCGGTTAGCAGCCTCACTCCGAATGCGATGTCCAGTAAATCAACCCACTGCAAGGATGGAAAACAATTTAGAGAAGCCATGAACATGTTGTAAATGCGATAAAACACAAGTTTAAGGTTTAACATTGTGAGGCGAGAGTCTATTGTTAGGATCATACGTTCTCATCCATACTAAGGCCTCTGAACTAGGGCAGGAGTGTTGCAGCAGTCTTAAAAGTATTCGATAGAAAGGTCATCATTACCTAATCAATACAAACACACACTGCAAAACGCCAGCTGTTCCAGTCCATGCTGAAGGACCAGTCTTTACCAATGCGTCTTGTATCAGCAACCCCACAGAAGCCGCCAGTGAAACGAAAGATACAACATAAGCAAAGAAAAGCCAGAGTTTCAACCTGTTTTGATGAAGACAGAATTTAGCATACACCAGTACAATGGTAAATACAAAAGAAGTATTTACCAGAAACGAGCAGCAAAATGATGCACATGAAGAGTCCAACAGAGATGTAATCTGAGTACTACTGGAATATCATACAAAATACACATTGTAAAGGACCCTTATTTCCAGTTATCACTTTTAGTTCTTTTCCAAAGGCGAAAAGAACTCTATTTACATCACAATAAGAACAGAGGAGTCAAATATAATTTAGGATAATCAATCATGTCGAACTTAACATCCCAGCATTCCTAGCTAATCTCTCATTTTGTCTACTGACGAATTTGTTTTCCACTCTTAAGAATTTCACTAGTTAATCAAAGTTTTCTTCTATTATACACGTGTAACTATTGATACAGAACATAGAGGACCAAAAGTTTTACTTTAGATGATGTGTATATCTAGAAAGAAACCATACATAGAACTCTGCAAGATAAACATATAAGTTTGACACAACCACAACTCCTGCAATCTACCACTTTGCTACATTTGGATAGTACGTGAACAACCACCCTGACTTAAACTGGTTATCATTTAGCACTATGTAGAAAAATCTGTACAGTAGAAGCACAAGTACATTGCCAGCTTCGTTAACACCAGAAAACAAAGATGTTTGTAGTACAGGCGCTTAGTCATACAAACATAAGGATATATGGCCATGAAATGTTGAGAAAGCGTTTGTTGAACAGAATGTATAATGATTGAAGTTTAAATGATGTTGTATCACTCATAATCTAGAGGCATAAGAGAGTGAAAAACATGTCTGCATAAACAGTCCATATACTATAAAAAAAGAATTATTCTTTCATCACCATAAAAAGGATAAGCCTGACACTGAAAGCATCTATTGGAACAAATGAATAATTCGCAGTTTTTCTTTCTGTAAGGTAACAAAGTTAATCTACCATTGCTAATTGATCTTTTGAAAAAAAAAAAATTCACACTTATTTCAATGTTATGAAATTTCAAGGAGGGACAATTGATGTATTTTACCAAAGTACTGTATGGTACAATTACCAAATAGACTGAGAAGTGAATCTAAGACATGAACATGAGGTGAGAGAATAATAACAGATCTAACAGCTATACAGTTTCGGAGGAACAAACCATAAAAGCAGCTAAAATTGAGACACATGATCTGTAACAATCTGTAATCAGTTTTGAAGGATTGGTTCAGCTCCGAAACACACTTTATGGTTAATAATTACAGTGAGAGACACTTTCAGGTACAAAAGAACCATTTTGAATGCTTTCGTCTTCTGATGGATTGTTCTGACAGACGGAATCCCATGACAAATATGACAATCAATACTGCTTAATTAAATAACAACTTCCCATTTTCAATAATTTGCTTTGTGTTCTGCATTTTAATTATCAAAGTCCTCTCTTGTTTCTCTACCTTTACTTAGTGATGCACTGGAAAACGAGATACGTCGATTGTCATATCCAAAGTCAAATACCTCTACAGAAAGAAAGCAGTGTACAACAGACAACAATACAATAAAACAGAATCGTGATTGAAAATGTCCGTAGCTTGCATATGTGGTAAAACAATGGGCATCAAAGAAAATCTTCCCGAGCCCAGTCATGTAGCATGACACCAGAGACAAGTATCTAGAAATGAACATAACCATACCACAGCTGAGACATCATATACCATATGTTTTTCTAGATTCATATGGTAAAGTAGATTTTTGCATCAAAACCTCCAAATATATCAAACCCAAAAAAATTTCCAACTACAGCATCATCTTGTCAAATGCCTAATTAGAGTGCCTAACCAGGAATTCCGGAAAGTGGGTTCTCGTTCCAATATACTCTACTAAGATATTACTAACACTGCTGCTGCTACTATTACTAAATAACGGTAAGAACTGTAGGGGCTAGGCCACTAGGTACAACTTTTTCATCTGTAGAACCCAAGAGAAACTATAGCGTGACTAGACTCCAACTCGAATGCGAATGTTTAAGATGATTGAATCAGAAATTCGATAACTAGAGGAAGGGAGAAGAAACGCCAACCTCCACTCGCCTTCTTCATAAGGAGAGTAGTCGATGTCCTCTTTCCTGACGCAATTGAACATCAACGCCGCAAAAGACGCAAATATGCCTGAGAAAACTCGTGTTAAGCGACCACCAATTTGACCACCGGTTGAAAAGATCGGGAGCATGGAGGAATAGAGAACAATTTAGATTTCATACCTGGGAGGTAGTGGACGAAGGAGACTTTGACGGAGCTGCAAACAACGGCGTCGATCCAAAACCACCATCCGGCACCAAAAACGGCGCCGGCGACGCCGGGACCGAAGATCGCCCAGAGCTCGGCCAAGTCCATGTCGTTGATTGTTTGCTTCTCTGGGAAAGTCGGAAGCTGTCTCCTCCTCCCCCAATCCTATTCTTTGTTTCTTTCGAGAATCTCTAGATAAAAGTGCATTTTAGTCCTGAAACTTTACATATTTTTCTTTTTCAGTCTTAACACGTTTCACTTTTCTAAATGAATTTAAACGTTTTGCAGTTATATAATCAACTAGTTTTAAAATTTTTTAATTTTTTAAATGAGTTTTAAAAATTAAAATAGTTAGTTCTATATGTATTAACGTTCTTGAAACTAATTTTTTTCTAATTATAATTTAATTAATTTGGTAACTAAGTTCTAATAAATTTAAATTATGAAATAATATTTTAAAAATTAATAAAAAATTCAAATTATAAGTGTTTCCTCTCTGTAATTATATATTTTTTTAATAACTGTCTTTCAATAAATATAGAATTAACTGTTAACACTTTATCAAAATTTTGGGACTAGTTTAGAAAATTTAAAAATTTTAGGACTCAAAAATAAATTTAGGATAAATGTTAGGACTAAATGTGGAATTTCCCCAGAATATGTGTGGGTGTTGGCTGCTTGCGTCCCGTCTGCCACCTCCGCTCTGTCATGTCCACGGCGCCTTTTGCCTTTTCCATTTACGGAGAATTAACTAAGTGAAAATAACAGCGTATAGCCGTTGTATGATTGTATTTTTTCTTTTTCACATAATTTAATTGTATAATTTAAGCAAAAGTCTAAAATCTATCACTAATATTTGGGCTTGGGCTCGAATTTACCACTATAATTTTTTTTGCCTAATTTCCTACTGATATTTTCAAAATAGCTCAAATATGTCATTGTTCGTTAAAAATAACAGAAAATGGTAAAAATAACAGATTTTAAAATATTAGGGTTATTATGTATCTTTCAAATAATACAGGGACTTTTGAGACTTTTGCCCCAACCCTGTTTGGCTCCCCTCTTGAAGGTGATCGACGTGTGTGCCTCCACCATGTTTGGCTTATAGCACGCTTCTTCCGGCTAGATCGGCCGGCAGTCAGGCAGCCTCCCCTTTCGCTACCCACCACGTGTTCCCCGTCCTGCTTTTCAACATGTCCTCACTCACCGATGTCACAAATCAACGTTCAGTCTCAATGGCATCCAGCTTCTAGTGAGAATTCGGCACACTAAATTCTCATTGTATGCAACTGCATTCTCCACGCTCATGCTGTTTTCATTCTCGTCTCCCTTGGACGGCCATCCAGTTTCTATGTGAAACATTACCCCTGTTGTTGGCGTTGAAGCCTGATCCACCACCACCCTCATTTCGTGACCCGATCTAAAACTCGTTTCCATGGTGCGGGGTGGGGGGAAGGAGGGAGAGATTGGATGATGGAGGATAACCAGTGGCAATGGGAAGAGAAAGAGCTAGAAGTTTTTTAATCGGCCACCGCAAATGGTGACCAAAAAACCTCCGATGGTAACAATGGAGAGATTATAGAGAGAGAGAGAGAGAGAGAGATTAATTACTTAAGATACTTGAAGTTTTTTAAAACTTGCATTATCATCCTAAAATTTTAAAATTTGTTTAACATTTTCCGTTAGCTTTTTAATGGACAGTGGCATATTCACTCTCAATCTGAAACTTCAGTGGCATATTTGAGCTAGTTTTGAAACATTAGTGGGAGATTGGGGAAAAAAAACTATAGTAGCAAATTTAAGCTCATGTCCAAATATTAGTGGCAGATTTAAGACTTTTGCCTATAATTTATTCCAAAAGTAAGGATAAGAGTGAATAATCCTAAACTTATGAGTAAAAGAATTTGCTACACAAACCTTGAAGGACCTTAACTATAATTAGTCCACTTCTAAATACCTGTTTATGTAAAGTGTGAAGCAGTAGGACGAGACGAATGATTATGAAGCTAAACGATATCTAAAGGCCAGGTTGATTAGGTATGGAGTGATAACCAGCCTAGTGGCAACTTCATATTTTCTCTTTGGGTAAATTACAAAATCCCCCTTGTATTTTAATCTAACCTACATCTTGCCCATTTATTTTCAAAACCTATACTTTATCTCCTATTTCTTTTATAGTGTTCGACAACAGCTTTTGAAACCTTAAATTAAACTATTTGATAATTATGTTTCAGTAATTTTAAGATTTTTTTTTTATTTTTTTATAGTTAAGCGACCTTTTAAAAAACACTAATATGTATTTACAGGAATAAAAATGCATTTATAGAAAGAAAAAATTGATAATTTAAAATATCTATTAACTATAAAAAAATATTGGAGAGACCAATATCACTAAAAATAGACTATCGTATAATTTAAATTGCAAGTTTAAAAGTTGTTATCGGATAATATAAAAGAATCAGAGATAAAGTGTAAGTTTTTAAAAATAAATGGGGCAAGCTATAGGTTAGGATAAATCTCAAGGGTAATTGTAACTTTCCCTTTCTCTTTTAACGAGAAAAAAAATTCAAAAGACAAATGAGACAAATAATAAGTTGCGATATTATTAGGGAAAAAAAATTATATTTATTAGAAACATGTCGTGATGCATAAGACAAATCCATGATTATAAGAAAATGATAAAGTTGTGTTGCATTTATTTATTTTTCTTTTTATTTTTTGACAATCATTTATTTTTGTTGAGTATGAGGAGTTTATAGTACAAGTAACGAAAATGATTTTAATAGTTTGGATAAACTTTGCTTATCATCTATAAACTATGTCTCATGTTGCTTAATCAATTAATCTTTTTGGAACTATCAAGTGTTACGACAATCATCCTTAAATTATTCAATTGTTATATCCGTTGTCATGCCATTTGTATGGGAAAAATGCATAGTTAACCCTAAAGCATAGAAAACTTTTGTATTTGAGTTTTAAAACTTTACGATTTTCTAATTTAATTCTAAAACTATGAAAGGGAAGAGAATAATAAGCATGGAGTAAAAGCAACATGTCATCTATTCAATTGAATGCTTATTATTTTCTTTCCTTTCTTCTTCTCACTTTTTTTATTCAATTTTATCTACGCATTATGCCAGTTTGTTAGGAAAAGAAAAACAAAAACAAAAATCTATAAAAATGTTATAGATTCACTTGTTGCTAATAACAATAGCAAGAGAAGAAGATATATAAGGTTCAAGTTCACTAGATAATTAGCTTCTTTAATGCTATTTCATTATGATGAATGAATATGTTAGCTCATAAACTAATTAATTAACTATAAGCTGTTTAATTTAATTTATATTGGTATTATTGGAGCGTTCCTAGCTCTTATCATGGGGATTTATTTTGATTCCAACATTGGCTGTTACTTGCTTATTGATTTATGCAGTTGATTAATTAATTAATATAACTTGTTATTTCCAGTTATTCTCATTAACTGAGGGGGATTTAGCTCACTAATATTAATGTTTGTGTATCTTTGACTATGTTTATGGGTGAAATGAAATATTAGTTTGATAATCACCAAGTAAAAAATATAACACCTAAACGACTTATGCAACTTGGAATCTAAGCCCCTAATTGAATATATAGAATTTAATTTTTATTACTTTATGCCATTTTTTCAAATTAATTAGTAAAAATATTTTTTGTGTTGTTTTATTTAAATATATGCTTTCTATTTTTATTATAAATCAAATTCTTTATTTTGAAAGATTAATTGTAGAGGGGGGAAACAAAAAGTAATAGGCAAGTTTAGCAATGGCCTAGATGGCAATAGATGATACTGGGAGAAATTGTGGGCTAAGAGTATGAGGCTTGGCTTAGTATAACAGCAAGTTCATGCTATGAGAAGAATGACTGATTAATTTTGGGGAAACAAAAACAGTTGATTAATTTGAGAGAGAATGAAGTATAATCATGTGTGTGTGAAGTAGGTGTAAAAGGTTATTTGTAGAGAAACCCGTAACTTTGTTAACTCTAACGAGTTAGTCCCTTAACTTTGACTCAGTGGGAGTTGGTCCCTCGAGTTTACGAAAGCTACCATGTTAGTCTAATTTTGGATGAAAGGTAGACAGAGTTAAGTGTGTTGTTGATGTGGATGTGTCCCATTAGGGCTAAGATGGAAATCACGAATTGGTGGCTTTTTTGCTAGTGAGTAAGATGAGGTACTTGTGATCCATAGAAAATCAAACTTGGTTTTTTTGTCCAAGAACAGGAGGCATTTTCAAGAAAAAACAGAGCATTGAAGGACACAACTTCCAACATTGAAAAGTTGGTGGGGGACCAATCAATGAGAAAGTTGGCCGCTAGATAAAGGTTAATATTCTAATTTAACATTGAATGTTAGATTCAGATGCCATGTGATTGGGAAAAAAAATTAATGTTCTTGTGAAAGAATAAGTATGATGCTTGGTTTCAGAGACCATGTAATCAAAAAGAAAAAATTAATTATACTTGTGTGTATTATGGGTGATGGAATGAAGTGGCATATTTTTGTTTTTCTTCTATAATAGTATATCTTAGATTTTAGATTTCTTTTTTACAATAGCATATTTTAGATTTTACAAGTAAGAAAAAAAATTCGGTGTTCGGTTAATGACTTATAGAGTAATACATATAATCTAAAATAATATAACATTTTTTGTGTATAATATATTGTAGGTGAAAGCTTACAATGATGGAAGCTTATATAACAACTACTGTGAGACATTCAATTTCGTGCTGATTAGAGCTAGGAGTAAACCAATAATATCCATGCTAGAGGATATACGAGAGTACATTATGGCTAGGCAAGTAAAAAGAAGAACTTTTGGAAGCAAATGACATGGAGATTATGGAAATAGAGTGATATTGAAACTGTAAAAACATATAAATGATAGCTATAAGTAGCGCGCAATAAATAATGGTGACAGAGGATATGAGGTGAAAAGTTACCACAATAAATATTTAGTGCATCTTGACCTCAACAGTTGTGAATGTAGAGCATGACAGCTTTCCAGCATCCCATGTGTGCATGCCTGTAAAACAATAATATGTAATGCTGAGAAACCTGTGGACTATCTCTCAAAGTGGTATAAAAATGAGATGTTCATGAAAGCATATGCATACTCAATTGGGGTAATATTTAGTGAAGATATGTGGAAGGATATTAGCTTCGGTGTTGTTAAACTTCCACTTGAAAAGCCAATGCTTGATAGAACAAAAAAGGCAAGAAAGAAATCAAGGAACGAGACAAAAAAGAACCAGATCAAGCTGACAAAAAAAGGCAGGAAAATGACATGCAAGAATTGTGGTTCAACTGGACAGAACAGGCGAAGTTGCCAAGGGTCAAGTAGAACATTTGCACCTGATTCTTCAGTGGTTGTAAGTAACTATTTTCAGCGGTATCCATACTAAAACTTACTTCTCTGGAACATAATTAATGCATTCCTATATATTTTACATCCTGAATTTTTTTTATTTTTTTTTACAATAAGGAGATGAAGGGACCAATATGTTTGCTGAAGTTCCACTAAGTTAACAATCAGGGACTTATGGAGTAGACCCGAATATTGTGAGTCTTTTATTTTTAACACACAAACATACTTGAATATTGTAAGTCTTAGTTTATAAACACACAGGCATGCATGAATGTTGTGCATAATTTAATAAACACACAAGCATGCCTGAATGTTATGCATAACCAATTTTCTTTGACCTATGACTTTACCTAGTTATTCAACCAACAAATATTGGTAGTGCTCGAGTAGGTGGGCCAATTTCAAATGCAAATAGTAGGGGAAAAACTGCTACTAAGGTTAGAGCAAAGGGTACAGGTTGGGGCATTATTAGATATGGGAGAAGGGTGACTAGTATAGGTATATACATAGATGATGCAAGAACAATAATTCTCAATGTAAGCAAATTTTGGTAATTTTCCATATTCTCAAACCTATAGAAAGCATTACTAATCATACTTTATTGTTTTATTAGCATGGATTGCCTTCTCAATAGTTGTTGTGACGTTGTGGAGCTAACATTTTTTTTTGGCATTTTTTTATTTAGTCCACAACCCATAAGAAGATGGCAATTACTGATTAATTGTACAAAATCAGTCGTTGTCTTGTATTCGTGCATCTAATTGTGCAAAATCAGCAGGTGTTCACACTATTTTTGTATCTAAAAATATTACATAGCAAGTGTGGAGTCAAACATTTTGACTTACAAGTTGTTGTATGCTCATGTAAATTAGAATGAGCTTTAAAGCATTAATGTTGCAGCAAGGTTGCACCTGTACATGGTTATGGATAGTTTGAAACTTTTATGTTCATTTTGGTAGCTTGCTTCTATATTAAATATAGTTATGGACTTAGTTGGTAGCCCTTATAGGATATAAACTGCAAGGCACTTGTTTTTTGCTAAAGGAATTTACATAGGCAATTATCTTTCAACACCAATAAATTTATTTAAGTCACAATCTAGACATGGACACCAATGCCATAATCAGGTAATTCACTTAATTAAACAACCAAGTTTACACATTACAAGCAAAACCAATGTCAAGGTTAACCACATATTTTCTCCTACCAGAATGGCAGTAGCCTTACCCAAACATACAAGGATTATGATCCTAACATCAACTGGCCATTCCCAACACGCACAAAAACCACCAAACACATTAAAATTAGGAGAATCATTCCTGCAAAGAAACTTACATACCAGCTTTACTTTATGACCTTTTCCACCCTAATTAGTACCATATTCAAGGCATCAACTTCCTTAATCAGTACTTTCACCTCCTGTACACATTCAATGTCACCATTGCAATGTCCCAATTGCCTCATTAACCTTCCAAGCTCAGCCTCACTCTGCATATGTTTCATACCTAGCTCTCTAATGGTTTCTCTTGAACGCTGACAGAGCATTGGATCAATCCACAGCAAAAAATTGCACCAATTTTTCTCCTCAATAGATGGGTTATCCTTGTAATTCAGAAAATCACAAACTTAAACATTAACAACCATTGTACTCAAAACCTAATATCCAAAACAAAAAACAAGCAGCAATTAGATTCAACCTTTACTAGACATTTTCAGCAACCACAGAACCTTCGACCTGCGTCTCTTGTATCCTCCCACATAGTATAAACTTTAGCCAGCAACCCACAGTCACAATTCTCCATCATCAATGCCTATATATTAACTTTCTTGCTTTCAGCTGCATCTTGAGTTAATCGAACCAGAAAACATTGTCAATTGCTACTTGTTGTCGTCATCAAAATGAACATTGTTGTCAAATTACAGCCGTCACCGAACCGCACACCAAACCAAATTGAACACCGTCACTGAATAAGACATCTGTTGCTGATTGCTACATGTTGCCGTCGCCTAATTGGACTACCTTCACCAAATCATGCGCCCAACAAGCATCAAATCGCACCTTCATCGAATCATAAAGGCAAAGCATAACAACTTGTTGTGATTTCAACTTGAAGTATACACCCCGAAACATAGTTGTATGCCCCACTTGAAATCCACATACATATCACACTAACAACATCCAATTCTCATTTTCCCACGTGCATGCTTTTTTTTTCCCACTGGACTAACTTGTTCACTTTATGAATGTTGAAGGATTAACCTAATCAATTTCATTAAGTTTAAGGATAGTGTTGCATTGAGTCCAAGTTATAGGACTAACTCATATGAGTTTGCAAAGTTTAGGGACTATTTATGCATTTAGGTCAAAAAAAATAAGTAAAAGAAATAACAACATTCATAAAATGAAAAAACAAAGATGAAATAAATAAAAACATTCACGAAAGAACGTAGGAAAATAATAAAAAAATTGAAAGAAGTAAATGATCGACAAAAAAATAGTGGGAAGGATGAGGCAGCAACGAAAATAAATAAGAAGAAAAAAAGCCTTAAAAAAGAAAAAAGACTTAAAAACTGAAGAAATGGAAAAAAAAAGAAATAAATTGTAATTTGGAATAGAAAAAAATTAGGATTAACAATATACATGTTTTCGTGGTTTAAGATTGAATTAGAAAATCATAAATTTTTAAAATTCATATAGAAAGGTTTACTAAGTTTTAAGGTTGACTGTATATTTCCCTATACTTTTATCACGTTTTTTTTAACGTCTAGAATAATGGCAAGATGACAGGTGCAACAATTAAGTAGTTTGATAATGATTGATGCAACACTTAATAGTTTTAGAATGTTTAAGCAATCTAAGACATAATTAAGGATAGCTGGTGGAGTTTACCTTAATAGTTTTTTGCATGTAAGCATTTGGTTGACTTTTGTTGCATGAATTTACTTGTTAATCACTATAGTTACACATCAAGTTTACTAAAAATAGAAGACTATATGTATATAATTCAATGTTTATATGTTTTTTAATATTTTTTATAAATGATTTCATTTTATTTTTTTGAAATTTTAGAGTTTGGGTTAGTTAAAGGAATACCATACTTTTATAAAAAATAATTTGATGAAATATGCTTTCACGAGACATTGAATTCACTAGGCAATGAGCTCGTGCTCCACGACAGGTTTTTATTACATAGTAGCAATGATGTAGATATACAATTAGCAGACCATAACAGTACTTACATATCATAATCTTATATTGTAGAAATATAAGTGACTAAATGAGCATATGTCAATTGTTGTTTAGTAATATAGGAGGCATGATGGTTAATATAATTCATATCAAAATGAGGTAGATAGTTGATTTTTTGTAATTGTATATTGTGATGTGAATATAATTTGAAACATATTATTAGATATAACCAATTTAGTGTGCGGGTGAAAGTAAATAGAGAATGGAGAGTAGGTATATTCAAGGTAGATCAGTATAGCATTTTGCAATCAAATCATGTGCTTCATGCATATCTTGATTTAGGTACTAATGTATTGCTAAAGTTTTTCTTAATTGGATGGGGTAAATTCCTCCAGGGGTTCCTTTACTTATTTTCTTGTTCCAAATGAGTACCATACCTTAATATTGTTTCATTGAAATACCCTGCCTCATTATACACACCCCATTTAGATACTTTTCATATGTTTCATTGTTAAAACTGATAGAAATCGATAACGTATCTTATTTTTTAGCCCAATTAGCAACAAATAATGCTAATGTGGATCACATCTATCATTGACATCTATGACGTGACATTAATCAAGACTAAAATAATCATAAAATTAACAATCGAGTCCTTTAACTTTTTCAATTAATAATTTTAAATCTAAATTTCTAAGTTTACTATGTACACCCCGAATCCCATATGAAGAACAAGAAACAACTTCTAAACCTAAACTTTTCAATTCCTATCAAATGAGTAACTCAACCACCAAACAAAATCAAATGAACGAATGAATTAGATGAAAAAAGACAAAATCAGATGAATTAAAAATAAAGATTGAATCAGATGAACATAGTGAAAGGACCATCATCAGCGTTTCAAATCTAACAAGGACCAGTATCGGCGATTCAAAATGGCCCTCCCAGAACCATCATCATTAACCCGAATCATCGTCCTACCAGATCGTTGCATCATCAAGATGAATCCCTAAACCACCAACTTGAATCATTGCATTATCATTGGCAACTCGTAGCTACTAACCCGATTAAACAGTGAGCAAGCTGGAGAACTCATGGCGCCAACAATTTTGTGGTGATAAAGTTAGAGATCTCGTGGTGACAGTGTTATTTCTGACAATTTCATCCTCGCATTCCGCCTTAATCATAGAAGGCCGCGTCATTTCTAATGATTTTGTTTTCACATTCGATCTCGATTTCACCTTACCTTCAACCTCTATTTTTTATTTTGCCTCGCCTCTCGTTTTCAACTTCGCCTTCCAGCTCAATTTTCACCTTGCCTTTCATTTTTTCCTTTGCCATTGCTAAACGGTGCCAGATCCGGCAAGCAGAGATATTCGAATGAATCAACTCTAGTGATGATAGAGCTCTAGCAACAACGGAGTTTGTGGTCAGGGTGGTGCTAGCGCAGTGCTTGGCGGAGGAACAGAGTTAGACAATGACAACGGGCGTTCTACAGAGATCAAGACATAGAGACAAGACCTAGAGAAACTTGAATGATGGAGAAAGAATAGGGGGGTTAAAATAGTAGATGCCAAAGTATAAAAGTTAAAATTATTTATTGAAAAAATTTGGGGACTAAATTTGTTATTTTACATTTATTTAGTATTAAATAATGCTACATCATCATTTTTCATCCAATTTAATGGTAAAATTAAAAAAATTAATCCCATTAAGACATGAAATATGAGGTAAGGGATTTTGATAGGACAACCTTAAGTAAGAGTACTTATTTGAGACAAAAAAGTAAGCTAAGGGACCCTTAGAGGAATTTACTTTAATTGGATGTCACTAAGGTGTTAAATACTATTACTTAGGTATATTGCACCCCAAATTTTTAAGGTATATCGCATGGTATACCATGCCGTAGATCATTACCGTTTTTACAAAAAAAAAATAAATGTTAGAATATTACTTTAAGATGACATAAATGTTTAATAATTTATTTTTACACATTTTATATGTATTCTAATATTTCTCATCATATTTTGTCAAATATAAATAAAATATATATGATAAAAGATATTTAATTAAGGTAGCATGCACTAGAAATCCAATTGGGGGATATTGTTCAACATCATAGACACCTTTAAGCTGCTGCCATCTATTAAATTTTTATATTAATTAATAAAATTAACAAAAAAATAAAAGTAAATGTTTATTTTATGATATGTGTATTATTTATATTTTAATATTTTATATATTTATGATATTTTTTTATGTAAAATGAAAAAATAGCTGTGAAAAATAAAATACTGTGGTACGTATCACGTTATATTCGTAGTATACCACGATTTTTTTATAAAATACATATAAAAAGTGAGCGGTATACAGTATACTGCGAAATACCGCAATATACCGCAGTATACCGTGTGATAAATTGACAAAACACAAAAATATTTGTACTGCGTACCTGCAGTAAATGGTATACCATGATATTTAACACTATGAATGTCGCCTGCATGATTGGATATAACACATGCAAAATGTAGCAGCTATAAGAAAGTTGGTCACTGTTTTACAATCTCCAAAGTACTTATATATACTTGGAAGTCTTAATGCCAAGTTGGAAAATTATTTTAGTTGGGAAGATAAGATAGTATAAATAACATAAATTAAAAAATATACCTATTAAATTAATATTTATCTTAAATTGATGAAAAATGGCTGAAGCAATATATCATAAATCTAAAGGACTAACATTAGAAGCTAACATTCTCATTCTTTTTCCGATTTTAAAGTGATATGACAAAATTATCATGCAAAATTTGATCCTTATCAGTTAACTTACATTGGTCATCACTTATTGGTAACTTTTTTTTTTGTTCCATATTTTTAATTGCAAGAAAATTCATCTAGCAATCATAATAAGATCAAATAACACATGGAGATCCAATAACAAGACATCACAATTTAATATCAAGACTATATTTATTAAATACAGAAAAAAGTAAGAAAGCAAATTGATGAAAACAACTAAATCAAATGATGACAAAAGTAAACAAATAAATAAACTCATTCAATTGATGTTTACTGAAGCACTAATTCAACCTCAAATTATAAAACCCATGCAGATTTAGATGAAAATAACAAATACAACAGTGTAAAGTTGAATAACAATTAGTAAACAAAGAGTAAAAAAAAATTCAAAATAAGAAATTATATGAAATCAAAATAAATGATGAGAAAGTATTCAACAGATTAATCATATGTTTTTTTAATATAACACACAAATATTGAAATTATAAAACATATATAAATCTATTACTTTTCTAAAAACAAGTGAGAATTACATAATGTAAAGAATGAAATTAATGCTATAAAAATAAAAAGAGAAGTCAATATAATGTACATAGCTAAGCTCTAAAAAAATAGTGAACTGATCATTTATATAATACATGAAATGAGAAGAAAACATGGAGGCGATAACACATGTTTTGAGCCTTAAGGTTAATGTACACTTTGGTCTTTACTATTGTTTTATTGGGCCAGTTTGTGTATTGTGGTTTGAAAAGTGATAGCTACATCCGGCTTACAATGAGGACACCTGTCTTGGTTTTGCTATCTTAGTTCAGAAGGCAGCTCTACGCATGTGATTCTTATGCATTTAGGTCATTGATACCATATGTGTTGTAATTATACCACTGATGAAAATTATACGTTTGGGGGATTTTTGAGCTTTGGTCTTTTTATTTTGTTGAGAACTTATGCATTTCATACATTAATATCTAACAAAACTATTAGATACCGAAATAAGGGAATAAGCACAAATTTTGTAGTTCATATTAAAAATATAAAGAGCATGAAAAACAATACATTATCTAATGAGTAAAATACATAAAAACTACTATTAAACAACAAACTGGACATTGAAATAGATTCTTGTGGAAGTTAGGTATGGATCAACAATATATGTGAAAATATTTGAAAATATCTAAAAATATATAATGTGACGAACAACTGATTTAGTTGTCATTCAAGTCTTGAGAAATGTTTGCATACCCTTATCATTTAATTAGTATAATAGTATATCTTTCTATTGTATACCTGTAATGATGCTTCTGAGTACAAATATATATAAGTATATCTTTCTATATGTTGTTAACTAAAAAAGAGGGGAAACAACCAAAGTATCTTTGGTCCCAAACTTAACCCTAACAAAACGAAACTCTAGATGATTTTGAAGTGAGAGCTTACCCAAAGCTTTCATAAGATCAAGAGATGGATTGAGTCCTCAAAAAAGAAATCCAGTCCAAGTTGTCACATTTTTTTGTAGTTTTACGTCAAATCTTTCAACAACCAAAATTTAAGAAATTTTTCATTTGATATTTTTCTCTCTAGACTTTGTTCTCTCCCCACCAAAACTTCATACTAACATTTCTAAAAAGGAAGTCACCAAATTTACTTGTGAAGATAACACCATCACCAAGCCAGAACATACAATGCCTTTGTCTTCCCATTGACCAAAATACCAAAATAGGAATAACAGAAGAAATGCATGAGGGGACATAAAAAATAGTATCATTTTGTTTGAGAATGCATCAACCACTAGTAAAACAACACCATTTTGCTTACTGTTCAATGAACAACAATCTCACCCATGCTCTTTAATATATAGTAACAAATGTCTTTAGACTTAAAAACATTTATATGTTTTTTTTTTTGCAATTGTAAATTTAGCATCAAGATAGGACAATAAGTTCAATGAAGTAAATTAGCTGTTAAGGATCTTGAGCTCAAGCATGTGCCTACCATGCATTTTTTTATTCTCCCTTTATCTTCGATTTCGCTTCGACCTTACTTCAATCTCATCCTAGCTTTTTTCCTCTATCTTCTTGGCCTTTTCGCTTCTAGTTTTTTTATTAAGGCTATAATCCATCCTTGTAATCTCATTCCTGATTTGATTGTTTTCATATACCCCACTATCTAATCCCAGTTTCCTTAGGTTTGCTAGTTCTCTCTTTTTCTCGGGTTTTACTTTTACTCTTTCATCTGCTCTGGCTTTTATTAATCCATGTATTTTGTAATCATTATATTTAGATCTCTTTTTCCCCCTACTCTTTGAATGTCTGCTTACTCCACTCCAAACCAATATCTCTCATTCTCTTTGTTCTTTTTGATCATCCTGGCTCTTTTTGATACTGAACATGTTGTTTTTCCTTCTAAACCTTTCTATCATCTTTACAACACCCCTTTCAGTCACTTTCCCTCTCTTGTCCTTGTTTCACATTTATTCTGATACATTTTCCCTGATCTTGTTTTTTTTCCTTTTTGGAATCATGGTTCCCTAAATTTTCTTTATTCTTCTCATTTTCCATTTATGGCATGACATTAATTACTTCCATATATTCTATTTTATACCTCCTCTTCTATTTTTTGACCACCTTTTTTTGTTTTTAATTCCCTTTGTCAGAAATTTTTTCTTTTCCCATGACTTTTCCGCCTTCCTCGAGGTATATTATGCCTCATAAATGTCTTGAGCTATCTCCCTTTATTCACTTTTATCCTCATTGTGACATTCCTCCTTCACCATTTTTTCGACCTTCTATGGCCACTTTTCCCTTTGATGTTCTACCTCTCTAAAAGGTGCTTTTGAAGATAAAGATAATCTGTACGAAGCTACTCCACATAGGGGCTAGGGTGCTACTGCTCCTAAAAAATTTTGCAAAATTTTAAATATTAGGTATTAAGTTGGTTATTTTGTAAGAAGTCAATAATCAACTACGAATTTTGCCCCCTGAACTGGTGAAGAATATTGAAAAAGTAAATAACACTAGCGGTCCTAAATCTTTACTTTTTATTTCAAGTTTTTCCTTAACCTCCCAACTATTGCATATTCGTCCCAAACAATTGTCTGCCATTGCAAATTTACTCTTTAATGAAAGTTAACATTGTTTGCGATGAAATTGAGACAAATATACAACTGTTGAAAACTTAGGGATGAATTTACAATAAGAAGTAAACATTTTAAATAATTTGTTATAAAATTTAATTTTTATAAATAATTATTTAAATAAATTTTTTTCTTCTAAGTTTTGGTTGTTGCTAGTCTTGTTTCTGCCTAGCCCCCTCAGCCTAAAAACCTGGTTCCGCCATTGCTACCAAAGACTGTCTACAATGTCTGCTCCTAGTTAAGATCATAGACCGTTGAAGGTTTACTCCATTATTCCTCCAATCATATATTTAATACGTTTAGCAGTTAACAACTTTTGCACAGGTCATAAGTTCTTTAGGCCAGAATCATTTTCTCATTCGATTTCCACCTGGCATGATTTCCTTACTATGGAAGGACTCACCCTATGGAATATGGATAGGGTTTTGATACTTGTATAATGTGTCCAGCCAAACTAGTCTCTAGATGGGCATCATTTCATTCTCTGATTGGATGCAAGTTCACAATCTTCCTTTTACAAACATGAATTATGTTGTGGTTAAGGATATAGCAGAATGTGTAGGACCCATTGTTGACCTGGATATTACTAATGGTCACCTTTTTCACTGGCACTACCTCTACTTCCATACCAATATTCAATTCTTCAATCCGCTAATTTTGAGTTTCTTTTCACGTACAACTAATGGTGTAGAACATTGGATATAATTCAAGTATGAAAAGATCTTCAAGGTCTGCGAGCTTTATGAATGTATATGCCATTCCTGTACTCACTATTTGAAGACATTACCAAAAAAGGCTTTCTACGCCTGCATTTGGTGGATGCAGCTGGCAAATGTGGAAGAAATCAGATAAAATAATTCTAGACTGCTTTTCTTTGTTTCTTTACGTGCGTTTGGCCCCTAGAACGAACATTTTTTCATTGCCATGCCTAAGTAGGTAAAATTTTCCTTCAACAAGTTGGGGCACTTGAGAATGATGTACTACACTACCAATCATCTTCTAACAATGAACATGATCACCATATAATACATAAGGTCATGGCCCTTATAAACCCCATTTATGTTGTTCTAAAATCATAAGACCTACCACTATCAAATCACATCATTCCTCCAGTTTCTAATAACCCACTGAATTAAGATGCATAAATGGTTAATATTGCAAATGAACCGAAATCCAACCCTGAAGAAGTATAAAATATTGGCTTTAAGGCCATAAACCAACTAGAGCAATCTGGACCTACTATAAAGTTCCTTGGTGGATATCTTAGCAATTGAAGAGTTATTTGATGGACTGGAGGCCTTTAAATCCCTACTTAAATCCATTGATTCCTTTAACCTTAATATTGTCGATTAGCTTAAGTTTGTATTTTTGGCCCAGCTCTTTTTGGGACATCCCTTACTATGCTTCCAAGATTTCCCACTCATCATCTCCTTTTAGGTCATCACAGAAAAAGGGCTCCCCATTACACCATGTGATCGTTTGCTTATTCAGGTGGTAAACAAATTCTTACTATTACCTTTCCCCAATGTTTGGCTTCTTTCGATCTGGATTTTCTTGACCAACTGATCCCATATATTAACATGATTGCACTACCCCACACCCTATTTTTTCAAATATTCTCAAAAGATTATGGGCCATAACCATTCCTAGGAAAATTTAAATCATTTTTATAGAAGTGTCTATCTCAAGCCTTGCCAACTAAGGAAAACCTAACTACCCATAGGGGGTTTTATCACCCTGATTTGCCTTAGATGTCATTAGCCCCTGAATCAATGTATCATCTTTTTTAGGATTGCTCTAGATCCTAAGCTATATGGGCAAACTTCTGCTTTTGTCCAAATCTTCTAACCTTTCCAACTTTTGAATCTTGGCTTGCAAATATATTATTTAACTAGAGCCTTGCTCCTCCAAATTGGATCCGCTTTATTGTTTCCACCATCTAAACTATCTGGATCGGCAGAAATGAGTATGCTTTTTGTAATGGATCTTTTGACTTCAATTCTTTATTTAATAGGAGGGTTGACTTATTTACCCAACTCACCTTAGCCAGGGACTTTCAGTACAAGTTCTCTAATTTCTCTTACAACCATCCACCCTTATTATGTCGAGTTTGGGGTTAGTCTATCCATCATACTTTATTTATTCGTCCTAATATCTTTATCACGAATGAAGCTTGACGAACTTTTTTAGGCATAAGAATGGCTGCTTGTGGGGGTGTTCATCCAACCCAGGTAATCCATAAAATTGACTAACTTGAATTGAACTGAATTGATGATAATGTGGGTTAGGGTTGGGGCGGATAGTGAAAAGTGGAATTTGGTCATGTATGCCGTTCGGTTTAAGTTCCAATTTTTAAACCATATTAACCGATACCTACCCACTTATAATCCCCAATTTGTAAATTCTAGTATTTAACAATGGCATTTTTACAGCATCAATACTATGTAGTAGTTAATAATTTGCTATTAAAGTCTCATAATTTGTTCATTATCAGATCAGGTAACATTTTTTCTCCATCCAAGTGGAGTAATGCTACATGCATTAAACTTTATAATGCATAATAATTTACCAAAACAAGTATGTGGAAAACCTTTTGATCAAACTTAAAACAAAATTATTGTCTGTGTTAAAATTAATTTCTTGTTTCTTGAAAACTTATTCCTAATCCATGAGCTGTAAATATTTTAAGGGGCAATATTTAGGTAGACTATTTGAGGTCCAACTGTAAGTTTAATAATCTAGTTTTACTTTGAAATTTAAAGGAAAAGAAAGGGGAACCATAAATTTTTTGTATTTTGCATAGATACTATTTGAAGAACTAAACAAAATTTCAACAAAGTTGATATGTAAAACCAAAAAGAGAAAGAAAAACAATAGCACATAATGGCTTCTAAAACCCAGTCATATTGAACAAACCTAAAAAGTCTTTCATGTGGGTAGGGTTTCAATTAGATTTTTACTTATAGAGGTAGGGTTGGGTACTAAAATGTGCAACTCGGTCAAAGTGGCGGGGTGGGTCAGGTTCTGCAAAAACCCGGTCAAACCTACATCGTGAACACTCTTAGTTACTTGAGTATGGTTAGGTATTAATACACTGCCAAGACAACAACATGATTTTCTCATTCCTTCCTGCAATTCAATGTTAGAGGCAAAATTACGAGCTATTTATGCAATGCTCATCTTTGTTCATAAAACGTCACATCACAACAGCAACAATTCTAATTGATTGTTCTCAGGCCTTTTAGGTGTTATTTGGCACTTTAACAATCAATACGACCATTACTATCCTTCAATGTCAGATGGTGGTCCTCCTTACATCCATGCAACATTGCTTAGTGATAATAGTTCTAAGAGCTCGTGTGTTATTTCCCCACTCTATTGTTACTTGTTTATTATCGACCTAATTACCTATTGACCCCTGTACTATGGTGATTCAGCCATTTGCTCTCCTGGTTTTTTGGGGGGTCATAATCGAGCCCTGAATTTTAATGATCGAGACACTTTGCTCCATTGACTCAGTAAATTGGATATTTTTTGTCAGTTATGTAACAGAAATGCGTCTAATTGCACAATTTAAAATTTTAGTCCTCTAACTATATAAACCAATAATTTTGGGACTTAAACTAGAATTAAACCCTTAGAAACCAAAAATCAATGAGATTTTGACGTGATACTGATGGTCTCGATTTCAATCCCAATTCCGATGTGATTCCACACGATTTCAATGTGATTTGGTGTGATTCTAATGTGATTCTGACAATCTTAATTTCAGTATGATTTTGCGCTATTCTAGCGGTATCGAATTTGGTGTGATTCTGACACTATTGATGGTCTTAATTTTGGCACGATTGAGGAGGATGAAAGAAGCTGGTGAATCAAAGCCAGATAATTAAGGAAGGCAAATCGAGGTCGGCTAATCAAGGAATGGAAGAAGGTGAGGAGCAATGGACAAGACGAGGATGAGCTAAATTGAAGAATGGACGGAGGTGCGAAGTGATAAGCAGACGGGCAATGACCGATGGATGAGATGATTAGGAGGGGAAAAATTGGAAAATGAGATGGAGGGAGTACAGAAAATGATGAGTCAAAACATTTGGGTCCAAAAGATAACAAATTGGAAACTTAAGTCGCAATTATGCAATTTTTTTCCTTTTTAAATAAATGGAAGTTAAGTAAATGAAGCAGAGTGTCCAGGTCATTAAAGTTCAAGGCTCAATTATAACCCCAAAAAGTTTAAAGAGTGAATGACCGAGTCACTATAATAGAGGAGTCAAATAGGTAACTAGCCCTTGTTATCTTAGCTTTTGCTATTTCTGACTAAAAAACAAAAAAAGAGATTTATAAAAGTTCAATTGTAAATCCTTGACCATTTTTGGGCTATGGTGATTTTTGGGCTGGTCTGTTACTGGTGATGGATTTGGGCCACAGCAGGTATTAATTATAGGGCGTATCACTTAATGCCACGTTTCAGGGGCAGCTCTGCCACACGGGCGCACATCTATTGCGTCACCACATTCTATCGTAAACCCCAGATAAAAGATCCTCCAAAAACAAACCGTTCACACTCCGCCTGCTAGAGACGCGAACCCTGCCTCTCGCCACTCCCTTCTCTCTCTCTTCGAACGCGACATCGAACAACCAAAAACCAACAAATCCTATTAGAAAATTTCGGATCCGAACTAGAACGTTACCGAAAACCCTAACCCTAGCCGCGCCTTATCCTATCTGTTTCCCGGTTTCTCGATTTCACTCGTGTCTCGCCTAGGGTTCGATTGAGATCACGATTAGGGTTTGTGATTTCGCTGTTTTGTGCATGGGGCCGTCGGAGGCGGCGGTGTTCAATTAGGTCAAGGTTGGTTTGATCTATGATGGAATATGAAGGTAGCGGTGGCTGACGTTGGTGATGACCCGAAGCAGATGCTACTCGCGGAAGAAAATGATGGGTAGGGGTGCCGACGGAGGCTGCGGCACGGCGGAGAGGCCTTGCCGCCCCGTTCATAGGGCTTCTTCCTGTACTCCTGCCGCCCAAGAGAAAAATGCTCCAAAGGAGAAGAATTTGCCCCACATTGATGTTTTCACTCAGGCGCGAAAGGCCCTGTGTGAACGCTCGCCATATGATGTCCCCGAGGATGGTTCTATTGCTGGTTTGAGTGTTCCCACACTGCCCAGCGGGTTGGCTAATTTGTTGAAGCACGCTGATAGTAGGAAGAGGCATAAGAAGGCGCTTGCTGGCGCGGATAAGAAGTCCGCTAAGCAGGGCGAGAAGGTACGAGGTGGTAACATTTGGCTTGAGACCGAAGATTACTTTAGGAACTTGGCGTTGCCGGATATAGATGCTCTAGTTGAGTTAAGTCCACAGAACTCTTTGCGCAGTAAAAAGTGTCCAGTAATTACTTGCACGAGAAATCAGGCAAAAGCTGAACCTTGTGCGAATGTTGAGCTGAACCAGAATTGCTCGTCTGTTAGGACAGTTGAAGTTGGTAACCAGGATGTGAAGGAGCTGGGCGAGGAGGACAAACATTTTATGGACATTGATAGCGTCGGATCACCCCTTTCTGGACAAGAAAGAGATTGTCCAGTTGCTGGTTCATCTGGAACCTTAGAGTGGCTTTTAGGTTCTAGAAGTAGGGTATTCTTATCATCAGAGCGTCCTTCAAAAAAACGAAAGCTACTGGGTAGTGCTGCTGGATTGGAGAAATTATTAACTGCTCGGCCATGTAATAGTAGCTCGGATGTTTGCCACTTTTGTTCCACTGGTGATACCATGAGAGAGGCGAACAAGTTGATTGTTTGCAGTTCATGTGAGGTTGCTGTTCATCGGAAGTGTTATGGTGTGCAAGAGGATGTGGATGGGACGTGGCTGTGCTCGTGGTGCAGTAAGAAAAATGATGCTAGCGATACAGTTAGACCTTGTGTTCTCTGCCCCCAGCATGGTGGTGCTCTGAAACCCATGGATAAGGGTATTCAACGTGGAGAATCAGAATTTGCTCATTTGTTTTGTGCTCTCTGGGTGCCTGAGCTAGTGATACAGGACTTGCTGAAGATGCAGCCAATTCTCAACGTCGGGGGAATGAAGGAGACACGGAAGAAACTAATCTGTAATGTCTGCAAGGTGAAGCGAGGAGCTTGTGTTCGCTGCAGTCATGGTATGTTGCTCGTTTATACTTCCAAGTCATCTTTTGTAAAGGGGACACCTCTTAAGAAAGAATTAATTTGGACCGGTGAATGGGCATGCACAACCCTCCCTCTCTCTCCGCACGCACACACTCCTCCCCCCACTCTAGGTGTACCTTTTTTTTTTTCCTAAACCTTTCTTTTACGAGGTCATAGCAGGATAGATAGGCTCAAGCCTTTCCCTTCCACCGACCAAGCAGTAGTTCCTCATGGCTGACAAATAGGAGTTCAGGTGGTAAAAGAAAGGCCTTCATAAGGTTGCACAAAAGTGATGTGTAAAAATTAGTTTTTCAAGTAAATTTGTAGAATTTACTTCTGTTGCTATAGCATTACTCTTTGAAAACATCTTTGATTATTCATATTTGACTTTGGGATTATCTGTTTGAAATTGTGCATATGCCCTTGTTACATGCTGGGTCTAGCTTTGAAGGTGGCTTTTGTTTTTTTTTTTCTTGTTTGGTATAACCTTGATTGTTGACACACATTTGGTTCTTTGTAGTCTAACATTTTCGTTTGGTTGTTTTGACCAGGGTCATGCAGGACATCTTTTCATCCAATATGTGCACGAGAAGGAAGTCACAGAATGGAAGTTTGGGGGAAATTTGGATGTGAGGAAGTAAGCCTTTCCTGTTGGTCATTAAGACTTGCATGCAGTAACACCTTTTATGTCAGTTACAATTGGTCCTGATGACATCATCTGTTGAAGTTTCTGATTGTGACTGGTCCTTTCATTTGTGAAATACTACAGATTGAGCTGCGAGCCTTTTGCTCGAAGCACTCGGATGCCTCAGACAACAACAGCCCTCCACGCATGGAAGATGTTTGTGCGGGTAGAAATGAACCTTCTATTGAAAAAGATATGGTGGAGGCATTGTCTGTGAAGAAAGTGTCCAAACTTGGTCCGAGGAATGGAGATATGGTTGGAGCGCATCGGGATACTCATGATGCTGAGTCTGGCAAGTCCTGCGATGGTGAGCTGCTAGATCTTGAAATATCTGATCCTAAGGCAGATGTAGCTGTTGTATCGGATTGCTGTGATGCTCAGTTTGATGTTTCAGTGATTTTAAGGAAGGTAACCTGTTGATCATGCACTAGTGTCTGTTGTGGAGCTGACGAGTTGTTAGTAACTTTTGCAGTTGTTTTAGTTTTGATTGTGTTTAATGTCTGTGGTCTCTCTATCACTCTCTCTTGTTTTAGTTGATTGAACGGGGGAAGGCCAACATAAAAGATGTGGCATTGGAGATGGATATGTCTGCTGACTCTTTAAGTGCGAAACTAAGTGTAATAGAATTAACTCTCTACTTCATTTGTTTATCTCCCTGTATTATTTCTATCTTCTAACAGACGTTGTTTTTGCATGTAGGATTATAAGTTGGTCCCTGACATGAGATGTAAAATCTTGAAGTGGCTCAGGAATCATGCTTATATTGGCGATTCTCTAAAGAATTTGAAAGTTAAAATTAATCCTGTTGTTCAATCCAAAGATGCAGTCAGAACTTTGGATGTGTCTGGTGGCATACAGGTATCAGATTCAGAAATATCTGATCCTGTTACTGTTAAGTCAGTGCCTCCATGTAGACGAACAAAAAGTAGCAATATCATTTCAATGGAGAACAGTGAAATGTGTTCATCTGATGCAATTTTTAGTGATGATGGAGCAGTGAAAGTTGATGTGAATGATAATCTGTCAAACAATGAGGAACATGGTTTAAGCAAATCATCTGACAATGATCCTTCTGAAAAGGTAAAGTTATCACATTATCACTTCATAGCTGTATTAACAAGTCAGTATTTTCTGCTTGTGAAGTAAGTTGACCTCCTTGAGTGTTTTGTCTTGATTGCCAACTTTCAGTCAATTTGTCTTCTGCTAGGTTCAGCTAGTGTTCAACTTAGTCTTACTTCTTTCTACTTTCATATTCCTTGGTATATTTACTTTTTTGTGAAGTAGCTCTGTAGAAACCCTTATGTGGCTTGATTAGAAACTTTAACTGATGGCTTCTGGAGTGCAACTAGAAAGTTTGGTCACACTGTTTTCCACTTCTTTCCTTTAACTAAATATATTATAATGTGCAGTCATATGGTTCCTAATGTTCTGTGTCATTGCATATCATGTGTATCATTGTTGGTGCTAATTTCCTGTGCCATTCTGTATCATGTATACTGTAGGTATATTGATCTTGTTTTGTAAAAGAAAAATTTGGACTGTTGTAGGTGTTACGAAATGGGTATCTTCCTGAGCGACAATCCAAGTGTTGACCTAACAGCCTCACTTTTCTTGCTCATCAGCAATTCAAGTATTCATATATGGTTTAGATATTTTAGGCCATGATGTTCATGTACCTTGGTTTAGAATGATAAGTTTCATCATACAAATGCAGTTAAGGGTCGTGCTGTTTAGATCACTGTAGTGGGACATTGAGCTGGGTTCTTTGGCCTTTATTTCTCCAATTAGACATTATTTTGGAAACATAAATCGTTGTGCTTAATCTTTATGTTGTTTCGTGATGTGGTGGAAGAAAAAATAAGATGATGCTAGTGAGTGTCCTGGGGCTGTCAAATAAAGCTATTGAGCTTTACTTTGAGTGTTTGAAACCTTTTTTTTTCAAACGATTTGTATCTGTGTCTATGCTTCCATTTAGAAGTTATTAGTGGGATTCAGAGAACTGCAATTTGATATTGGATTATGTTTTTATGTATTTATTATTTTTTTTTGTAAATTATGAGGTTATAAACGCTATGCTACAAGTTGCACTTGAGGATTTGGCTACTTGGTAAAAGCATGTCTTTCTTGCACCTAGGTTCCTCCAAATTTTATTGAGGCCCAGCTAGGCAGCTGCAAACTATGTGGAAAAAGGATATAGAAATGTATATAGAACTCAAAAAGTCAACTCAGAGTGACAGGAGTATGATATGGTGAACTTTAATTTGTTAATTGTGGTTTGTGTTCTTTTCTTTGATTATTTCATGGCATTGAGTACAGCTTGGAAAAGTTACTGTGGATGCGTTGTCTTTTTGCTTGTAAACTCTGGGTTTAATCTGATGCATGCAACTGTGTTGATATTGCCCTTTTTGGCTTGCCATCAGATATTTGGCAATCTTTGTTTCGTTCTTTACTTTTTTATTTCCTTTCTATGTTCCTTTTAACTTATCTATTGCAATGATTTCAACTGTCTAGATGATAATTGAGCCTGCTGAGCCCTGTGGCACTCTGAAGAGGGGTTTGCCTGAATCCAAAGGTATTTTTTGTTTTTATTTTCCCAATCAGATGCCAGATGTTTGTTGATTTTGATCTTTTGGCATAAGCTTATGCCCACTTAAAGATTAAAAGCGGTATTGACTTTGTAACCTTTCATCTCTGTTTCCCCTTCTTACTAAGTGGCATTTCTCTGTTCAGAATCAAATGATAGTAATATTTCTCGTGTTGAGGCATCTTTGTGTGCTAGCGCCTGCTGTAATCATCAAAGTCAACATCTAGACTGCAATGGCATGGAATCCAAATCAATTGTGCTAGATGTAGGGCTGTCAGTTAGAGGAAGGAAACTGGAGATCTCAGACTTATCTCCAGAAGACGAAGTGGATGGAGAAATTATTTATTATCAGCATAGGCTACTTGGCAATTTGATGGCTAGAAAACATCTGACTGGTATGTGATCGTTCCTTTCTTTCACGTCAGTGGACCTATTTGTCATATCTTTTTGCCTGCTGGTTGGTTTTCTTGTGCTATGCATATACTGATATTTCTGTTGTTTTTGCGTCATATGTTGCAGATAATTTAGTCTGTAGGGTTGTAAAGAATATCCCTGGGGAGATTGAAGCTGCTAGAGATAAGAGGTGGGATGCTGTGCTTGTTAGTCATTATCTTAAAAAACTGCAAGATGCCAAGAAGCAGGGTAGGAAAGAGAGAAGGCATAAAGAGGCCCAGGCTGTACTTGCTGCTGCATCTGCTGCGGCTGCAGCTTCCTCTAGAGTTTCATCTTTAAGGAAAGAGAGCTTGGAAGATTCAGGAAATCCAGAGGTAACGTTTGTACTGCTCAAGATTTCTCATGGTGCAGGTTGTATCTTATTCTGGCATACCATCCTCTTCTGCAGAGTTTGTTGAAATTGAAAGCATCAAGTGGCAGTGGTGGCACCAACTCCCAGCTCATACCAGGCCCTAGGGAGACACTTCCAAGGATCAATGTCGCAAGGGTTTCATCGGACAAGTATTTGGATGTTCTTCAATCGTTCCCAGATGCTTCCAAGAATCATAATAGATCATGCGATGTTTGCAGACGTTTGGAAACAGTGTTCAACCCTATTTTAGTCTGTTCGGGTTGCAAGGTTTTGCAGTTGGAACTTGTGTTGAACTACCTTCTGGAAATTTTTGTGTTTCTGATCTTTGATCAAGTATTTTTGCTTTCAGGTTTCAGTTCATTTGGATTGTTATCACAATGTCAAAGAATCTACTGGGCCTTGGAGATGTGAATTATGTGAAGATCTGTTGTCATCTGGTTCTTCTGGAGCTCTGTCTGGCAACCCTAATGATAAGCCGATTCTTGTTGTAGAGTGTGGGTTTTGTGGTGGCACTACCGGTGCGTTTAGGAAATCTGTTGATTGTCAATGGGTCCATGCCTTCTGTGCTGAGGTAAGATGACTGTTGTCCTCATGCCCTTGTTCCTTGAGAGATGTTGCTTACATCAAAACCTGATTGTTCCTTGTGCACTTGTGCCCTTCTTACAGTGGATTCTTGAGTCAACATTCAGGAGAGGACAAGTAAATCCTGTGGAAGGAATGGTGAGTATGCACCTGTGTGAAAGCATTTTTTTTTTCTTTTTGGTTTAGTATTAATCATTTTTTATAAGCTTGTTGCGGCCTAGGTCCTGTAGCCTCACCATGAATTGATTGATGAAATCAAAATCAAAAGCTTGCTGGAACTTCTTCAAAATCGAAGTCTTGCTGGAACTTCTTTCTCTTGCCTTTTGCAACCGTCTTCTGTTCCGTTCTTTTATATATATCACTTTCACTCTGTCCTTTCCCCCATGCTTTTAGGAGATTTTTTTTTCCTACACGCTACAACCAACCCTATTAGAAGACCTTATAACTACTACTGCCGCTTCCATGGATCTCATGGCAGTCAATCTTTATAACCAATTGGACTACCAACTAAAGGCTCATGAAATAAACTACTAATGAAGTAAATGTAAAGAAGCCGCATCTGCTGGGGCTTTTTCCTCTTTTTCTTTTTCCTTATTTTGGAGGTGACTTAACTGTTATGTATGGACCACCAGGAAATTATTTCAAAGAGAGTTGACACTTGCTGTGTATGCCGTCAAAAGCAGGGTGTGTGCATTAAGGTGTGTCTGGTTTTGTTTTCCTTGTTCCCCTTAAGATGTGGTGCACTTTCAGTGAATGTCTATAATGAACTCATATTTTATCTTTTGCAGTGTCACTATGGTAATTGTCAGGCAACATTTCATCCTTCCTGTGCTAGGAGTGCTGGTTTCTATATGAATGTGAGAACAGCTGGTGGCAAGTTGCAGCACAAAGCTTACTGTGAAAAGCATAGCTTTGATCAAAGGGCTAAGGTAAATACTTTTTTTGTGACTCTTGTTATAGATCTGGCCTCAAATTTGGTGAAGCCAAGCTAACTGTTGTCTTAATTTGTGCAGGCTGAGACTCAGAGACGTGGAGCTGAAGAATTGAAAAGCATGAAGCAAATAAGGGTTAGCGTTCTTTTGTTACTTTATTAGCCAGATTACATGTTCACAACAGAAAGATAAATCTGGATGTGCTTGCTAATGCTTGTGTTTCTTGCATCCCTTAGTGAGGTCTGAAGTTTGTCTAAGATACTGTAGAGTTGATTCATCAGACAATTTCCTTTTCCAGAGAGAGAGAGAGAGAGAGAGAGAGAGAGAATGCAGTGACTTCTTCCTCAGATAGAATGGCCTTTTGTCTCCATACTCTGAGGGCAAAGCTGAAAGCATTGGCATTACCATGTTTCAGCTATCCATTTGATTGTTAGCTAACCTAATATAGAATGTGCTTCCAGACTTAACTTTTATCTCTTTCCCTGTGTTCCCCGCCTCAAGTTTATTACACCTCCAAATTTCTGTCCCTTAATCTAGTTTCATTATTTCTGTTACAGGTTGAGCTAGAGAGGTTGCGGCTTCTCTGTGAGCGAATCATCAAACGTGAAAAACTGAAGGTGGACATGCATTTTACAATCGGTTTTTGATTATTAACGCTTAGTTTTGGTGTTGGGGTCAGTTTTAAGAAGTTGCTTATGAATGTGTGCAGAGGGAGTTGGTTCTTTCATCTCATGATATTCTTACTTGCAAAAAAGATCACATTATCCGCTCAGTGCTTGCCCATAATCCCTTCTCCCCTCTAGAAGTCAGTTCTGAGTCAGCCACGACTTCTCTCAAAGGGCAAACAGATGGTTACAGGTCATGCAGTGATGCTCTCCAGCGATCAGATGACATAACCAGTGACAGTATTCCTGCAAAGAACCTGGGGAAGGTTTCAGTGTTAATGGACAGTGACCAGAGGACAGATGATAGCTCCACTTCACAGCACCTGTTTCCTCAGCAGCCTATGCCGCTGGAGAGGTCGCAGTTTTCTGGGAAGCAAATTCCTTTAAAGTATTCACTTGCTTCTCGTAATGTTTTGGGAAATCAAGAATGGAGCTCGAAATTGAGAAAGGTACTAGTTCCTTTCTTCTGTATGTTCATTCTTTTTGCACCCTCAACCCTGCCAAGAAAACAAGCCAAAACCATAGGGGAGAGGTTAATGGTTTTGTTACTATTTGAATTTCAGCCAATTGAACCGTTGGGGAAAGAGTTGGTGATGACATCAGATGAAGCGTCTATGAAGAATTCACGATTACCAAACGGATATTGTTATGTCCCAGTGGATCGCCTCCCAAAGGAGAAGGTGGTCACTCAGGAGGGTCATTCCGGTGAAAAGGTGGAGCACAAATGATGGAGATTTAGGCCTAATTGCGGCGTTGTCACCTGCCAGTAAAAGGCTGACCTGCTTGTGTGCCCTCAAGAGCTGCTGTGGGCCAGCTGCCTGACTACAGACAGGCGAACCACCACGGCAGCACCATGTGTGAACTGGGTCGAGAATTTGGGAGCCACAGCCGGTCTTGAAGGTGAGAAGTTTTGGCATCATTGTTGTACATTCTTTGTGAGAGCATTGTACAGTGGGTAAGGGCGTCTTGTATTGGAAGCGGCATGGATCTTACGTTGATTAAAGTAGTGGCTACGACTTTGCACAGAAGTCCTGCATGTGTAACGGTATGCGAGAGAATCAGATTTGTTTCCTGCTGTGCCTCTCTGTATAGCTAATGTATATACTTTTACAAAAAGAGAATGTTAATCTCCACAAAGATCATGCATAGCATTAGATTAGTCGATCGATTTGATTTCAGTTCAGCTCTTTCGACAAGTTAATCACCTGAATGGGAACAAGCTTGTATTCTATTTTTTTACGTTGTTATCCAAGATCAAATGAGTTCAGTAAGTCCATTTACTCTATACTTCAGCATTTATTCCAGGGATGTAGCACCTCACAAATTCCATTAAATTCTATTTTTTTTACAGTGATAGAATGTTGTGGAGAAGCGATTATGGCATACTTGGTGAAACTCTTGAACTGGAGGGGGCATATTAAGGATATGAAACTCCTGAACTGAGGCCTGTCTCTGCAAAACTGGGTGGATCTTATGATAAGCAATGAGAAGCTATGGCAGCAGAGCATAAGAACCAAAGGAGAGCGGAACCCTGAAAAATCCTCTACTCCTTTTTGGAAAAACCTGATAAACAACGAAGGCCTAGTAAAATATTGTTCTATATTGCAGTATGTCGTGTGGTATATCACTTACCATGAATATGTGGAATACAAGTTACGATATGTTGGAATACTATATGATATACCGTGATATACTGCAGGTATATTGTTTACCACTAATTTTTAAACTATTTTGGATAATTTATTGAGATATAACATAGTATATCACGCTTATCGTAAGTATACTGCATATTTACTTTAGTTTTTTGATAAAAGCTAAATTTGGCATTGAATATTTAATTTGTGTTACTATCACAAAATTAAAATTTTATAAGTGAATTTTCTAAGTTTTTATTATATTCAAATTTTACAACAAAAATGTCCTTAAATTTATATAGCTATCAAATCAGTCATTTATAAAAAGATTTTAACAAATTAATTACTTTCAGGTTTGGTTACTTTTACCTGGTTTGAAATTATTAAATATAACTACCTAAAATTATAACATTCAACATTGCTTTGGTCGGACTTTAAAACTTGAGTTCTATGAAAAATGAAATTCAACCAAGAAATAATTTTGGCTTTAAATAAATTGTAAAATAAATTTTAATATTTTAAATTGTATCAAAATGGAAGTAACTTTTGTCTAAATATTATATTTTATGATAGAGGCTAGCAACATGGAAGAAGTGTAAAAGGTGTTCAGAGAGAAGCTATTAGGAAAATTTATATTTATAGAAATTTTTTGTCTTTAGAAGTTTTGAATAAATTAATAATTTTAAAAGTGTTGTAAATTAAAGATTTTGATTGTGTGAGGGCTTAAATATAATAAGGAAATTTTTTTTGGGTTTTATAGGATGAAAAGATATAAATAAATTACATATATTTAGAAAATTAAACTCTTTCAATATTCAATATTTATGTGAGCTAAATTATGAATCTTGTCCATAATAATTTCATCATCATTTGGTTTTCATCCTGATCTTTTGACTACTCCCTGTTCATTCTAAACTCATTAAAAATATTTCAATTTGCTCCCACTAGAAGTAATTTCTTAGCCCAACAAAAAACTATTACATGAGCGCATGCATGGTGTACAATTACTATTTCATGAAAAATAAGATAATGTAAATTTTCCTTAATTATAAAAAGTATTACCCCGTTCAAAATTTATTGGGAAATGAATTATAAGACAATTTAAAATAATTTAAAAAAATGATATTACACAATTACTCCAAGTTAAAAAATTTCATCCAATTGAGGACTAATACAAAATATTTAAAAAGTTTAGAACTAAAAAATATATATAATATATTAATGATAATAAGGAAGCATGCATTAAAGATTAGGTACTATTCACAAATTTTGAGTATATTAAATATTCACAAAGTTTAGAACTAGATTTTTCCTTTTAACTTGAATAAAATATATTCCTTCCGCCCCACAAATCTTGCATCATTTTTCTTTTTGAGGTGTCTCAAATTTTGCTACATTTCTGTATTTAGTAACTTATTTTACCATATTACCTTTCAAACTATTATTTTAATATCCATTTTTTTCAATTTTCTTGATTTATGTGCAAAAAGTTAATGACCAAAATGAAAATAACATACAAATTTTTTTGACTTTATTAATCTTTGTGCTAAACCAAATGGAGCAAGTATCGGTGAGACAAAAGGAATATATATTACTTCAACTAAAAACTAAGGGCATACTTAATAGTAGTTTGTATTTTTCATATTTATCGTGTGCATCTTTTTTATTTATTTATGGCCTATAGTGTTTTTCCTTTGATAAATTTATTGAAAATTTTTAAATTTTGTAAATATGGTATTTAATATTTTATTTAATTAATTAGAATTTCAATATATTTCTTATATTTCAAATGTAAAAAAAAAAAACTCGTACCAATTGCATGTATTTTACATACATTCAAATAGCGTGTCAAATGATTAGTATATATAGTACGAAAATAAAATTTATAAACACACACACACATGCATATACATACCAAAATATAATCAATATTCCCAATTGAATTTTTTATTCATACTACTCAAACTGAATATTACTCTCACTTACAAAATTTCTAAACTCAAAACAAGATTAGTGGGGATAAGTCATTCTGGATTAGTTTTAGGACCAGATGATCTGAAGTTTGAACTATTGTACTTGACCCCTTTTTGTGTCTCGTGAGTATGCCTTTTTGGTCCCCCCTAAAAAAAATTATATAAGGGTCAAATCATATGAAGTTTACTCGGGTAAAAAATTATATAAGGGTCAAATCATGTCAAGTTTACTCGGGTAAAATAACAAAAGCTTATAATTGAATTCTAGCTTAATTTCGAGTTTACACTTGAATGATTTTAATGGCCTTAGGGTTTGAGTGTTTTTAGTTCGATTTATTTTAGGTGTTTAAGTTCTTACCATTTCAGGTTTTAAATTTTATTATATTTCATTGAATCTAATTCTAATTCAAAATAGGTTGAAGTTCAATTAGTTTAAACTAAGTTACACAGAGTGGTGGTGAAAGTTGAAAGCGAAAGCGGGAGTGAGAATTGGAATAGGAATTCATATAAACACTAAACTAGTCAGAGTGGGAGTGGTTTGAGAGTGTGATATATTAATGTTTATATATCACAAATATACATATAAGAGATATTATATATGCATGCACACATCTATGTAAATTTATAGATAAAAAAAATAAATTTATAATGGTTCAAACAATAATGCTAAATTTATTAAAAAATTTATATTGAAACATTTACAGAATTATGTGACTTACCAATTTTATCAATTTGGAAAAAATCATGTACCCTCACATAAGACTATTATATACTTTATCTCCATGTAGCACAAGAAACATTTTTTAATACAATTAACTTTTTTCAAATCAAAACTAAAAGAAAAATGATAGAATTTTGAAGGATCATTTCATCGAAAACATTGATGTAATAGAGGTGGGCCTTACAAGTTGTAAGTGATTTAGTAAATAATTTTGCATTTGATTCTTTGAAAGTCGAAGTAGTGTAACAAGGCAAGGATTATTGAATTTTAAAAACAAAATTTGGAAATATTTCAGAATCTACACATTAGGAAAAAAGGAGCACCCATTTTGTCTTCCAGAGTGTGAATTTATTACATTTTCACACTCAAAGCGTGAATTCATGTGCAGAGCTTCAAAGCGACATAGAGACTATCCACCTATGTGTTTGTACACTAATGGTGTTACTAAGGGGAGTTATCCTTCAACCTTGAATATGGAAGCACACATAATGGGAGTAAGATTTGTGGGATTTCCTTGATTCTATACAAACACATCCAAAAAATCTCTCTCATACCCTAAATTGAAACTAAATCTTTTTTCTTTTGGCTTTCTTCTGTTCTGACGGTGCCTAAAAGCACACAAAGGAACTTGGGAGGGAAGAGCCATTTGGGAAGGTTGATTGAGATGGCAACGAGGGCTTTGTGGGAGGAAGACGATGACATAAATCAAGATGACGGCGGGATGGGATTCTGTGAGAGGAAGACGAAAATGGTAGTGTGCACAGATAGGACTGACGAAGAGCGATTAGGATTTTGAGAACAAAGGCAACAGAGATTTGGGCAATGGAGATTTGGGTGAACAGGATTGACCGTGAAGATGAAGTCAAATTCGAGGAAGAAGACAACGACTTTGAAGGTGAGTTTTGCTAGAAAAATACAAATTGGCCTTGAATCTAAGATGTTTGTGGTGTAGGTATGTGTGGTTTTGTATCAATTTGTATGCATTGAAACAGTTTGAATGACTTTGTGTTTTATATTGCAAAATAACATGAATTTGTATGTATGCATACTTTTGGGTTTTATATGTATGTTCTGGGTTTATAAAGAGAACAAATATTTATGTAATTTATAGGATTTATATGCATGTTTTGGGTTTGTAAAAAACATAAATATATGTATGTTTCTATGGTTTATATGTACACTTCTGAGTTTGTAAAAATAAAAATATTGATGCGAACTGTATTAAATTGGATGTAAAATATATTAAATTGAAAGTGAAATGTATTAAACTGTGTTAAATATGTGTTAAATTAGAAAGTGAATTGTATTAATCTATGTGGGATATGTATTCAACTAGAAATTAAATGCATTAAATTGTGTGAGATATGTATTAAACTGAAAATGAATTATATTAAATTGTATAGTCTACGTATTAGATTGTGTGAAACATATTAAACTGGAAATCAAATTTATTAATCTATGTAATAAAACCATCACATGAAAAAGGGATGTTACCACGAAAAAAATAAAACCACCAAACTCATCATCACTACCAGCACCATAATCGACATTCTCATTGCCATCAGGAACAACTAGATGTGAAAATGTATTAAACTGAAAGTAAAATGTATTAAACTATGTGAGATATATGTTAATTGGAATTGATTAAACTGGAAGTGAAATGTATGAAACTATGTAAGATATGTGTTAATTGGAAGTGAACTGTATTAATCTGTGTGAGATATGTGTTAAACTGGAAGTCAAATATATTAAACTATGTGAGATATGTAGTAAACTGGAAGTAAAATGTATTAAACTGTGTGGGCAAATCATTTTAAATAATTACCATGTATATCATATTATCTTTATTGTTTTCTTAAGATTATCTTTACAAATGAATTCAAATTCAAAAGGTTCCATAATTAAAATTTTTGAAAAGATAAAATAAATACATTTATTATCCAATCAAATCACACATCTTAGTAGTCAAGATTTACTAAATTTAAGCACAAACAAACAAATCTAGCTTCTCGTTGGTTGCCATAAATAAAAAATTTAAAGGTGTAAATCTATCAAATTAATATCCAATCAACTTTTAAACCCTAATAAAACCAAATTTTCCATTTTCAACCAAAACTAATGTATCTCTCTCTCTCTCTCTCCCTCTCACTCTCACTAACACCATTTGGTAGGTGTATATGCACTTATGTGCATGTCAGAATTTCACCTTCAAAGCGGCAACCTAATTGCCGTTTTTACATAACTTGGGGTTTAAGTCATTGACCTTTTTAATTTGGCTTAATTCAAATAGGTAAGGTAATATGTGTCTTTTCATGAAATTTTGACCATGGGTAATGATACTAACAATTCATATAATGATGGACCGATCTGGGCCCTCTACCCCTACAGGCCTCATTGAACTTCACAAAAATGCACAACCCAATTCTACTATTTGTATGAAGAACTACCAGGTATGCTTTTCTTTTTACAGTTTACTACTATTACTTTTTAACGAAAATTACCAAAACCCTCCTGCGGTTTAGTCAAATGTACAGTTTTGTCCCTCATTTTTTAGAAACCAACCTTAACCCTCTTAAGGTTCAGTAAAGCCTACCCTAACCCCCTCAATTGTTAACATCCATTAAAATACCTAAACTAACCTACACTTACCTCATATACAAAAAAGAGAAAATTACTTATTTTTCCCCTTAACATTTTCTCATAAAAATTTTGCCTTTATTTTTCTCTCCCCCTTATCTCAAAATTCCATATATTGAATCATCGCTGCATTTTCTCCTCACCAAACTCATCCCTATTTATCACTTGTTCTTCTAACTTATACCCTCGCCTTGGTCACTCTCTGGATATCGTTTGTCGATTGCTTCTTAGATTCACAAACTATCATAAACTCACACCTTCCCACAGGTGACTTACCTCAGTTTACAAGCTAGGCTTAGGAACTTAACTTGTAAACACTTGCATACATGTTTTATTAATCAGCTTATTTACTAATTCTGGCTTTAGGTTAATTTTACCATAAAACCCGATTGATGGGAATTCCATGATTGCATTAAAAACTAGTAATTCATTAAGAAATAAATCAAATAATTTCTCAATAACCTGTTTACAAAAGGGCTAGAATTATAACTTAGATGGCAATATGAATTGAAATTTGATATAATTATACATTGTTGTCCATTACTTTCAGAAGTTCCATATTGCCAACTAACAATCACACACATGTATGCCTAACACAGGAACTAGGGTTTAGAAACCCTTGTCCAACTTTTAGCTGCCCATTGTCTAAGAATTGCTCCTAAGCCTCCACAGTAGAGGGATCTACTTCAATAATCCTTATCTAACCTAGCCAACAGCAGCTGAAAACCAACTTAGCCAACTTTAACAATAATGGCTCAATAAGCATAATAAACAGTAGGTTGAGTCTTCTTAACATTTACCATAAGTTCAGCATCCTACATTACAATTCATAATAGCTAGGTTAACTTATAGGATTAAATCACTCTAGACCTCAATTGCAAAGCCATTATAATGGGGTGAGTTTTCAATGGAAAACTTAATAAGGAATCATTATTTGATCGCCATGTGATATAAGGATTAGCTTAACTTTACCTGTAAGGAAAACAGAAAGCAAATCGAAGCACAAGCAGCAATAACAATATACTTACAGTTAAGCAGGCAAACAACAAACATCAACCAGCAATACAATAAGACACTAAACACAACAATAGAAATAGTAAACAAACAATCAAACAATCCAGTAGTGTCACGCCCACTACTGCCCCTGGCCCATCTGGGCCCAAATATCAAAGCTTGCAGCGGAAGTTATTCATTCAGAAGGGGCTTTATTATTCATTACGAGCACCTACGGCGTGAGTCCAGGATCTATTCTGGTTCTAGCTTGATTGATTATTTACCTTCAATATGTTATCAGGGTGCTCTTTAGAGTCAAGCTAGTACCTAAGTGGGATTTCAAGTGTCCCATTCATGATTTTATCCTGCTTACATGCATTCTTCATCACAAAGCATACTTTATTCCAATTCAACATAAGCTTCTCCTGTAATATTTTCACATGCTCATTTCATCCAAGCTACATATACCCATACACTTATTCCACTAAGTGCATAGAATGTGTGTAATGCCCGGACAATCCAAAGTGATTAGGTCCCGGGTTAAATGGATTTGGAGCATAAGAATTTTTCCTTAATTAGGAATTTAGCTCAATTAAATTGAGAAGACAATATGGCATGTGCATAATTGAGTGTTGAACATCTTAAAAATAAGCTTAGCTTAGGCCAAGAGAAATAGTAATGAAAATGGTGGTTTTTAAAGATGAGGGACTAAATTGAACAAAGGGATTTTTAGTGGTTGGGCTCAATTGCCCAAATTTAGAAAGTTGGAGGACTAAAGGGGGAATTATGCCATTTTAATGGCTTTGGATGCCTTAGCCAGCCATGCCCCTCCAATTCCCAATATTTTATGTCACCTTCCTCCAAATCCTATTATTTTAATCCACCTCCCACCCTTAATCATTACCTTGGATTCTTTCTTCACCTACTTTTGACTTTTTCTACCAAACTTACACAAAAGTCTTCCAATTAGTCTTCCATCCATTAAATCTTATCTCCCACTCATTTCAAACACATTATTAATTTCCTATTATTTTAATCCACCTCCCACCCTTAATCATTACCTTGGATTCTTTCTTCACCTACTTTTGACTTTTTCTACCAAACTTACCCAAAAGTCTTCCAATTAGTCTTCATCTCTTTTAATCTTGTCTCCCACCTTCCAAGCACATTATACACTCATTTTCCTTCCCATATGGCTGGCCATTACCTTCCCACACATTAAAACATAATCACTCCACTCATTCAAAGCCATTTGCTCTCAAACTCTCTCATTCTCTCTCCATTTTCTTCCATACCAAGTCTCATCATTCCAAACACATTTCCAACTCTTTTCTCATCCAAATATTCATCCATAGCTAGAAATAATCATTCCTCAAATTAAAACCAAGTATTCTTGGTTGAATTCAAGCTCTAAGACCATAAAGAGCAAGAATCAGATGAAGAATTCAAAGAAAACCAAGGAGGAAAATTTGGCCATTTCCATTTCTTGGAGGTTTTAAGCTCTACTCAAGGAACTCTTTGTGTGATTGAGTTTCTAAGTTCATTAGAAGCAAGAAATCAAGAAGAAGCTTGAAGAACATCAAGCACAATAAATTGGCGTTACCTCTTCTGTGAGGTTCTGTAAGTGTACACCAAGTGTTCTTGGTATTTTGTGTTATTTGGGTTAATCACCAAGATTTCTTGGTATTTTATGGTTACTAATAAAATTCGGCCCATCTTGGTTCTTATGCTAGAAAACAATTTCTAGAGTCAACAAGCAAGGATAACGAAGGAAAATAAGCTTCTAAAGCTTTCGGTGTTGTGGGTAAGGATTCCTATACTCACTTTATTGCATGGTATAATTCCATGGCCTTTTTATGTGAGTATTCGGGCCCCTAGGTGATGGTCAAAGAACCATGTGATCCTAGGAGTGCTAAGAGGGCTTAAGTTATGTTATTGCTTCGGCAATTCTGTTTTGCTCATGAGCTAAGTTAAGTAAGCAAGCATTATGGGCTAGGAGTTAAGGCGGCCACCTTAATTCCTATGCTAAGTGAGCTCTCCGAAAACATTAAGTATATGAAATTAATGAACTAAAACTTGAGGGATGCTTGCTGCCCTTCTGTGAACAAAGTGTTAAGTGGCGTGTGTTTGTGTGCTTCTTTGATTTGTTGTGCATGCTAACCCCCGATTATGATATTATTGCTATATGCATGTATCTTTTTGTTTTCTTTGTCTTTATGTTTCCTTTGCAGGAATAAGGATTATTTTGCCATTACATTCTTGGCATATGTTAGGCCTTGGAGGCCATAAGTTAGGCATTGGATGCCACGGAATCCTTATTGAGTTTTATAACTCACCCGCCCTACTCTACTTTTGTAGGTAAAGGTTTGCTTGAAAGATCAAGCTAAGAGTCTTGAGTACTCTTTCTGTATTCTAAGGTTGGATTTGTGTATGGTATTGCTCAAAATATTCTAAGTATTCTAAGTATATAAGCTGCTTGTAAACAAGCTAAAAAAAAAAATGTGGACTTTCTGTGCAGGACTTGAAGTCTTAGAATTGTGGGAACAAGGTCTATTAAGGTGGAAATTTGTGTTCCATGGCTTTGTGAATTTATGGGTTGCTTTTAAGCATGTTTTTGTTGGTCTAACTTTAGTGACCAAATTATGGACTTAGCTAAAATTTGGCCAAAACTTGGCTTTGGGCTTGTATTATGGACTTGGACATTTTCGGGTATTTTTATTGCTTGGTGGACTTACCAAGGCCCATGTATGAATTTATGGGTTATGTTTTCATGAAATTTGAAGCATGTTGAAATTGGGCTTAAATAAGAACTTAAAAATTTTGATTTTATTCTTGGTTAATTTTGGGCCATATGCATGTTAAGTACTAAAAGGCCCATAAGCCCATGTCTATGTTAAAAGCATGCAATGTTTGGCTATGTATGCTCATTTAGTAAAGAACATGCAAGTAAACTTAGAAAAAGCATGAAATTGGATGCTTGTGTAAAGTTTGGCTAATAAGAAATTTAAATGCACGTATGTGAATTAATACATGCCTAAGCATTAGTTGCATTTAAAGGCATTAAGTGATTATGTGCACTAGTGAACTCCAAAACGCATAAGCATGCAAAGCATATGCATGAAAATAAGTTTTTAAACTTAAGTTGGTGTTTTAGTTGCCATGCATATTCTTGGCTAAGCTCGGTAAAGACCATGAAAATGAACACATGAAATCCACATAGGCACTAGCTTGTTTCTGAGAGCACATCAACTTAACCTTAATTAAAGAACTTAACGAGCTAGTACCGATAAGTATCCTGGGGTTCGTGCCCATAAGTCTTAGTGAGTTTTAAAAGCCCCTTCTGTGTAATGAAAACTTCCGCTGCATGTTTAAAAAAAAAAAAAATCAGGCCCAAATGGGCCAGGGGCAGTTTAGGGCACGACAATGTGTGTCCATCAAGTGTACTAATCCAATGCATAGCAACCAAGAAGCCCATCTCATTTCCAATTTTGAAAACCACATTTATATGTCCATGAGCATTCTGCCAATCTAGTACACATAACACAATCACCCATCAAGAATTCCACCTGTATGAATTCAAGCATACTTCTCATATAATCATCCTTCAAAGTCATCACCATCATAAATCATCATAATCATCTATCCAAGGCAAAATTCATCATCATAAGTCATCCAGAACTATGCCTATCCATAGAACAGCAAACAAGCATCACTTACTTGGAAAACATACCAAGGAATGCTTCATGTCTAAGTTTATCCAATGTTCATGTTTTACAGATCAAGTTTTCATCACTACTTAATCTGCAAACTAATATCACACGGAACACAATCCACCTATAGACCTTGTTCCCACAACTTCTAGACTCCATATCCTGCACAGGTAAGTCCACAACATTAGCTTGATCCACAAGCAATCTATACGACATAAGTCTCTTTGAACCAATGAATATATTGAGCAACATTATACACATACCCAACCCTTTAGCACATTGTAACGAGTACTCTGGTACTCTACGCTTGATCTATCAAGCCATCCATTTCCTGAAAAAGGTATAACAGGGCGGGTGAGTTATAAAACTCAGTAAGAATCCCGACGGCATCCAATGCCTAGTGAGGTAATTAACTCATGACTTTCAAAGTCATCATATGGCTTCCAAAGCCTAAACTTGTGCCAAGAATGTAATGGCGATTAATCCATGTTCCTGCAAAGGAAAACACTAAAACAAAGAAAACACAAGATATAGCACAATAACAATAACAATAACAATAATAATATGGGTCAGCATGCACAAACAATTTCAGAGAAGCACGCAACTCAACACACACAACACTGTCCTCATAACATCATGTTCCATGTCATCGTGGGTATCGCAAGCATTAGCATAATCCATACCACTAATCCCGGTATGCCATTTATTTTTATAACCTACTGAGCGCTCCTTAGCTTGGGAATTGAGTTGGCCAAACTCAACTCCTAGCCCTAAATGCTTGCTAATTACTCATGAGTAAACCATAATTGCCAAAGCAACAATACCTTTCCCATTATACACTTATGTGCCCAAATATCCAACTAAGAAAGTATCATGAGTCCTCACAAAAAGTAACAACCACATAGCCCTGACATGCACACCTATGGTCACTTGGTTCTTTGACCATCACATAGGGGCACTAATACTCACAATGAAAGGTCATGGAAAATATACCATGCAGAGAGTGAGTATAGGGATTCTTACCACCATTTGTGTAACCTTTTTGCTCATTGTCTTTGCCTTGCTTTTCTTTGTTTGTTGTTGGAACTTATCTTTTCCATAATGGACCTATAAAGCCCAAAATACTAACAAGTTACTTAATTTTTTTCTATTAAACAAGAGAACCACAATTTACCAAGCATACTTGGTTTAACTTACTCAACCTCTACTTAAAGAGGTAAGGCCCAAATTAGCCTTTTCTGTGAACTGAGGCCCAATCTTCTGTGAACTCAGGCCTACATTGGCCTTTTCTAGAATTCTGGCCCACTTGGCCTTTTCTGGAATTCTGGCCCAACTTGGCCTTTCCAGGAATTCTGGCCCAACTTGACCTTTCCAGGAACTCAGGCCCACTTGGCCTGTTCTGGAACTCAGGCCCAACTGGCCTTCTTTGGAACTCAGGCCCACTTGGCCTTTTAAGTTCTCTCAGGCCCTCTTGGCTTTTTAATTTATTTTCTGGACTCGGCCCAACTTAGCATTTAGGCCCAATTTCCACATTTTCTGGATTTTAGCCCAATTTAGTCTTTAGGCCCAATTTTATCTTTTCAGGATTTGGCCCATTTAACTTCTTTAGGATTTGGGCCCATATTAACCTTTTTAGGATTTAGCCCATTTGCCAATAATGCCATTATGGCCCAAATAGCCCACTTAAGAGTTTCTGGACCAAGAACACTTGGTTTTCAATTTGGGCCTTCAAATTTATCTCTTGGCCGAATTTGTCCCATTATTTCATTCTTTTGCTCAATTGAGTCCCACAAGTTTTCTAAGGACCATTTATGCCAAGAACACTTGGCTAACACCAATTTTTCACCAACTTGTCCTTATGGCCGAATCTATCATCATACTTTCTTCACCATTTTGGCTTCACATTTTGCTATGAACACAAAAATACCAAGAACACTTGGTTTGCACACACACAACCACCAAAAATGGCACTTATGGCCAAAATTCTCTTTATTTCTTCTTCACATTTACATAGGTACCATGGACACATGGTTTTGCACACATCTTCACAAAAGCACATCATGGCCGAATATATTCCTCCTTTTCCTTCTTTTATTTTTTTGTTCCAAATGTCCTCTAGTAGCTAAAAAATGCCATGAACACATGGCTACACATGGCCAACATGCCAAGACATCAAAATCACTAAATGGCCGAATATTCCATTGCTTCTATAGCTCACAAATTTCCTCTTTTTGCATCCAACTTTTGACCATTGTCTTGTATACTCACAAGGACTTTAATGATACCAAGAACACTTGGAAAAATGTCCATGCATGCCAAGATATTAACTTGGCCGAATACTTCTTCTTGCTTTTCTTCCAACTTTTGCTTGTTTCACATGATTTTTCTTCCTTCCTTGTTTGATTTCTTGCTTTCCATGGCTTAAAAGTGCCATGCATGCCTTGAACTCTTAAGTTGAGTCCAAGAACACCAAGATCCTTCCATGGTCGAAACATCAACTTGATTTCCTTGCAAAAATCCAACATAGCCAAGTCATTAGAGAGTAGTATCTAGCTCAAAATACATGAAACTACCAAGAAAAACTTGGTTCACTTACAACCTTGCACATGGCCGAATTTTGAGCTCCATTTTTCTTGATGTTCTTCTTCATCTTCTTGCTCCTCATGGCCTAGAAATGCCATGCATGTAAGGAGCTCTTGAGTTGAGCTCAAGAACACCAATTTCTCTCCATGGCCGAATCTTTTCAAGCATTTCGTCATGGGTTTTCTTTGATTTCTCACTTGGTTCTTGGTTTAGATGTGTTTAGGAGTACGAAATCACTACGAAATCGTGTTTGCATGTGGAAAAGGAGTTGGTTTGCTCATGGCCGAATCTTAGAAGCAAGGAAGAAGATGATGAACTTGGAAGAACGCCATGGCTGGTTTTTAGAGAGAAGGAAGAGCAAAGTGAGCTAGAGAGAGAGTGAGGTAAGTGTTGAAATGATTTTGGGAGTGTATGGCCGGATGTATGCTTTGCAAAATGGAGGAGAAATGCACCAAAATGCATACTAAATGCACATTTAGGAGGAGGGCCGGCCATGTAATTCAAAGTGGGAGGAGATTTAGTCAAATGCAATAATTCTTGGACAAAAGAAGGTGGTGTCCCATCAAGAAAAAAAAACCCAATAAACAATCCATTTGCTTCCTTCAAGGCGCCATTTAGGCAATTTATATGGCATGGGCTAATTTTTGAATGTAAAAGGGGGGGAGAATGAGTCAAATGCTCATTAAAGAATTGATTTGACAAGTGATGGTGAGGAGAAATAAAATAATGTAAAGTAGGAGACAAAGACTAGTCAAAAATGGTGGGCAAAATATTTGTTTATGGTGATGGTGGGATCAAATCCATGTGGGCAATTTAAATAATGTGGGTGGAGGCTTATGTGGCCATTTTAAATAGCAAAATTCATGGGATGGCCGGCAATGGCTTAAAATGCCATGCAAAATGGCCTAATCTCACTTTTAGTCCTCCATCTTTCTTCAATTCTTCAATTGAGTCTCTCAACTTCATAATTTGCCATTTTCATCACCAAAACTCTTGGCCTAAGCCAAGCAAAATTCCAAGAGTGTCCAACACTCATTTATGCCCATTCCATAATTAATTTAAGATCTCCCGAGCTTACCAAGCTCAATTCCCAATTAGGAAAAATTTCCATGTCTCATCAATTTAATTGCTAAGTTTCCAAATTAGGAAACTTTTTATTTCCACTAATCCTCTTAACCCGGGACTTAGTCATTTAGCCCTTTCCGGGTGTAACAAGTAGCCTATTTAGAAACTCTCGTGCAAGTTTATCCTTTCCTTATGTTGAGCTCAATAGCCAGTAGGGGTAACCAATATTGTAGTTACAATTCTCAGGCTGCCGGTTGCCTATTAACCTCCCAGCTTGCAACTGAAACCATTTAGGTTACCACAGACCAGAGATTGGTCATTAACCTAGCTTTTGCTCAATAGCTGAAGCTATTATTAATCTTGCCTTTTTTTTCCAGCAAAAATTGGTATTAATTTTGGTTTATTCTCAATAGCCGAAGCTATTATTAATCGCTAAAGTTATTATTCCTAACTCTAATATTTCTTTCCTTAATAGTTGGAGCTATTATTCCTAGCACCAATCAATAATCATAGCTTAATCCTTTTACATACAAATCATCAATCAATAATTCACCCATAGGAAAGTCATAATCATTCAAATCATGCATTGTCATATGACTCCCCTTAACCTCTCCATACATGCATGGTTTAAAACATCCATTACATGACATAAATAATGCAGAGAAGGTTGGATTTCTTACCTGGTGATAGTTAAACTACCTAGCGTTCCGAGTCAGATGGCAGAGACCTTTGATCATCAACCGACTCCAGTCACCTATGTACAAAGATATGAAAAATGGGCATTCAAAGAGTCCCCAGGTGTGTCCTAGGGGAGACCCCTTTGACGCTTAAGTCAGTATAGTCATTATATAAAAACATAGAGGGAGTGATGGAGATACTCCTTATATATATACCCACTAGGTATGGTTAATGGGCTTGTTCCCTAGTTTCCGAGTCTGTTAGGCTTCATTGATTTTCTATTCATAAGGCCTGATTACCCAGTAACAATTGAGTCTAATTTGGATTTTATCTACCAAAAAACCCCTCCCCTTAATAAAAATGAAGTTAGAGGGGTCGTCGCATTTTGATTTTCATATGTGGAAAATCCCTCATGTGGGAGTTTGTTCAAATAGTCGTATTCACTTTTTGCTCTGGTGAGCGGCTCATGTTGTACTTGATTGAGTTACTTCTACACAGTCTTATGGCTTTTAAGGACTTACGTGTCCCCTATTCTCTTGGCAAAACAAGCCTGGCCAACAGATTGACCTTGTTTGCCAAAATATCCTCATTTGATGGGATCAGTGTTCTTTAAAAAAAACATCCTTGAATGAACAAAAGATTATAGTCTTTTCTATGCTTCAAATTTAAAGATCAGGCATTTGTAAATTTCTGGGCTTAAACCTTGAAGCATTCAGAAGAGTTGATGATACTTGATAGTTTGTCGAGTATTCCCTTAATAGGTCGAAGCTTATGTAAGCGAATGCAGGACTTCTTTTATGGTCCTTAGGTATCACTGGTCAAATCACTTAGTGGTGCTCATGTAAGGGATGCAACCCTAGATCCAGTAGTGCAATTAGGGTCTCAATTTTCATAGAGTAGAGGACTTGAGAAATAGCCATAGTCATTTATCAGAAGACATGACCTTGTATTTTCCCAAGGCTTCAAGAGGTAATCTGAACCTTTTTTCATTCGAGGACTTGGAGAAAGCGAGATGTCCTTCTATCAAGGTTGATCAACAAATGCATATTTGCCCATCTGGTGTGTAGTACTATTTTATTCTATGCTGCCTTATTGGGGCTGTTCTTCCAACGTGGATTCATTAGGCCTTGTCATCCTTTTATGGGCGCAATGCATTTTTTTAGGGGTATTCCCATTTAGTAAGAGGGCGTTTAATATGTTTGATTACTGAGAGATCTCTAAACTCTTCTTAAAAATCTTTAAGAAGTTCCTCGACCTTTTTGTTCAGCTTTCCACTTGGTCTATAAGGTGCCTGTAGCCTATGGGGTTGTAGTTTTTGGAGCCTTGCAATGTGTCACGCCCCAAACTGCCCCTGGCCCATCTGGGCCCGATTATCAGATTAATGCACAAACAACAACGGTTCAGAGAAGCACACAACACACGCACTCAACCACAAGTTTTCCTGGGCAATCACTACTGCCACCCACTACTGGCACTCCTGGCCAGACTGGCAGTACTGGCACCAATGGCACCCCTGGCACCACTGGCACCCCTGGCAAGTGTCCAAGGCTTTAAACCTCAATTCTCCTTCTTAATCATACCACCCGTTCCCCTAGAGCTCCGAGTTACATAGTAAGTTGGCCATTCTTACTATAAACTCTAACACTTGCCTTTATATTGATTAGCTAATCAAACCATATATATCCACAATTGCCCATTATTCATATCCATAGTTGCCGAAGCAACAATCCTCGTCCAATATGCACTTACGTGCCCAAAGTTGCCGAAGCAACGATACCTCATCAATTATGCACTTACGTGCCCAATTATTAAACTAAGAAAGTAACATGAGCCCTCACACAAAGAACAACTAACCCGCTGCACACCTATGGTCACTTGGTTCTATGACCATCACATAGGGGCATTTATACTCACAATCAATATCATGGAAGTACACCATGCAATAAGTGAGTAAAGGATCCTTACCACCATTGGTGTAACCATTTGCTTATTGCCTTTGCTTTGCTTTGTTTGTTGTTGGAACTTTGCCATTTCCTTAATGGACCTCACTTAAGGAGGTAAAGGCCCACTTAGCCTTTTTGTGAACTGAGGCCCATATTAACCTTTTCAGGACTTGGGCCTATATTAACCTTTTCAGGATTTAGCCCATTTTCCAATAATGCCATTATGGCCCAAAATAGCCCATTTCATAATTTATGGACCAAGAACACTTGGTTTTCAATTTGGGTCTTCAAATTTAACTTTTGGCCCAAATAGCCCCATCATTTCTTTTTCTTGCTTTTCTTTCATCTTTTGCTTGTTTCCTTCCTTGGAATGGCCATACAAGCCTCGAGGCACCAAGAACACTTGGTTTCATGCCTCCAAATGCCATGTATACTCATGGCCGAAACCTCCATCCTTGCTTTCCATGGCTTAAAAGTGCCATGCATATAAAGAGCTCTTGAGTTGAGCTCAAGAACAACAATATCCTTCCATGGCCGAAATATCCACTTGATTTCCTTGCAAAAATCCAACATGGCCAAGTCATTAGAGAGTAGCATCTAGCTCAAAATACATGAAACTACCAAGAAAAACTTGGTTCACTTACAACCTTTAAATGGCCGAAACTTGAGCTTTACTTTCTTGGAGTTCGTCTTCATCTTCTTGCTCTTCATGGCTTAGAAATGCCATGCATGTAAGGAGCTCTTGAGGTGAGCTCAAGAACACCATTTTATCCATATGGCCGAAACTTCACAAGCATTTCTTCATAGGTTTTCTTTGATTTCTCACTTTGTTCTTGGTCTAGATGGGTTTAGGAGCTTGAAAGCTTCAAGAAAATGTGTTTGCATGTGCAAGAACATGCATTTCTAGCTATGGCCGAATCTTGGATGAAGAAAGAAGGAGATGGAGTTTGAAGAACACCATGGCTGGAACTTAGAGAGAAGGGAGAGCTTTTGGTGCTAGAGAGAGAGTGGAAATGAAAATGAAATGAAAGTGGGAGTGATGGCTGGTTATGCACTTGCAAATGAAAGAGAAATGAAACTCAAATGCATTCTAAATGTGCATTAAACGTATATTCAAAGAAGGTGGGTGGTCATGGTGCTAAATGAAGTGAAATGCACCCAAAATGCATATCAAATGCATAATTTGGAGGTATGGACGAATTTTGAATGAAAAAGGTAGGAGAATAAGTCAAAAAAGATGGGCCAATATTTTAATGTAAGTGGGAGACAATGTAAGTGGGTGATTAAAATATGGTGAGTGGGATTTGTAGTGGGAGACAAGGCATGGGTAATAGAATAGTCAAATTGGGAAAGTGGGGGACAAAAGTAAGTGGGGTAATATTTAATTGGTGAGTGGAGGATGTAGTGGAGGGATTAAATAATTATGAGTGGAATGTGTAGTAGGCCAATTTTTTAATTGGTAACATGGGGTGGCCGGCCATGCATATATTTTTCATGAAAAATGGCCAAATTACTCACTTGGTCCTCCATCTTTCTCCAACTTTGCAATTGAGTCCCTCAACTTCCAAACTTGCCATTTTTTTTTATCACCCAAACTCTTGGCCTTAGCCAAGCATAATTCTCAGAGTGTCCAACACTCATTAATGCCCATTCTATAAATAATTCAAAGTCTCTGCAAATAATTTCACTAAGTTTCCAAATTAGGAAACTATTTATGCCACTAATCCACTTAACCCGGTAATTAATCATTCATCACTTTCCGGGTGTAACACAATGTGCTTATGAGGGCTTGCAACTTTTATGGTCTTAGTATTGCCCGGCAGATGGGGGCTCATCGTACACAAAGCCATTGGTATTGCCCTTTTCAAGAATGACCTAGGGCAATCCTTTTAAAGCCTTGCCTGAGCCTTCCCTTGGGCTTGTCATCAGTAACAATGGCTTAGGGGCATCAGCATCAACGAATGATGTTCTTCCATAAGAATTTAGTGATTTGGGATGCAATGATGGAGGCTAGTGGCTCTAGTTCTATGCTGTACTTTAACATTTGTAACCCAAGTGTAGGTTGTCGCAAGTAGTAAAATCTTAGGAGTTCGAGTGTTGAATCACAGGAAAGTGAAATTAAGAAATACAAATTAAAGATTTTTAATAAGGAAAGTAATTGTACAAGGTATGAACAAGGGTTGTTTAAAAATCAAATTCAAATAAAATAACTAAGGTTAAGGAATCTACTTTTAGTATATCAGTTATGATTAATTTTAACCCATTTTGTCATTCAATTGGGATCTACACATAAAGGAGGTCCCAATCGGGGAATTTAATAATCAAATTCTAAAAATATTAAGCATGAGTTAATATTAGCTTTTATTGATCTTATATCGCTAACACTTACAAATGGGTTCAAGTATTTATCATGTCAACCTTTGTCCCCAATAACTCAAAACTCCAATGTAGCCGGCTGAGCCATACTTTATAGAAGGAATTAAGTAGCTTTTGTGTCAATGATTAACTATGATAAATTAAGACTCCCGCTTAACAAGGAGGGTAGGTAAATTGATTAAGAAAATTAATACCAATAATTTTAGGATCAATTTAAATAAACCATCACATTTATATTAAAAGCTGCACTCTTTCATCTTAGCACAAGAAATATTAGTTAGTCATGATAAGAGTAAACAACATGTATAAAAATGAAATAAACATATATTGAAAGATAAAAGGAAAAGCTACATAATTAAAAAATAAGAATAAAATTAAAGAGGAAAAGCTAGATTTGATATAAAAAAACTAAAATTACCTAGAAACAAGATTAACTTCATCCTCCGCAAGCTACCTATTTATAGAGCTTTGGATTAGTTAAAATAGTAAATGATAGGTTAGAATAGTAAAGGTAGGTGAATAAAAGTCAACAAGGGCAAACTTTTTTAATTTTTTGACTACCATACACGTTGATTTAGCTCTTCCTTAAAGCATGAGATTTGTAGATCTTTTCTTTAGCTTTAAAACGTTAGCTTGATAATTGAAAACTGATGTTTGTAGCCCAAGTTATGATTTTTCTACCAAAATTACTGTTCAATGCGATACAAAACAGATAATCTCATTTATAATTAGATTTCGGTAATAAAAATGATAAAACTGGTTCTCGGTATGTGAAGTAAAGTTGAAGATCTATGAGCATCTTTGTATGGGGGGATAGGATTAAATTATTATTGAAAGTGTTATTAGTACCTTAAGGGAAAATGTGTAAATTTTCCCTACCATTATCAAGCCAATGTTGAGATGGCATGACCTGGCTGCCTAAACTTTTTATGTCCCCACTTGTGCATACAAAAGTCTTCACGAGCTCTTTGATTAAGGAGCTCTATAGTTATTTTACGATAAGCTTTAGACTTCTGCATCTTTTAGATAAAACATTTTTTCAAAAATAGTATGTTAAGTATGCCCAATAACTTTGGCACAAGATACATCTACTAGTTGGCATGAGAAGCAATTTATAACATAATAATGCTTGTACACTCAGTTCTTAGAATTTATTCATGAATGCATGCTTGTATAGGATTTTTTGGCATTTGACGCTTTGTAACTTAAAGCCTGTCTTACATGGGCATGTCCATGTAGTGGGCTAATAATGTAGTATGGGAATTTATGTGGATTTTGTTCATTTTTAGGGAAAAATTAATGTATAGGTATCATGTACAATAGCAATAATACACTTAGTTTGTGAATTTTGGTCTTTGAGAGGTTCATATCAATGTATGATGATATCAATTTCATGCCCACTCTATACTTTTCGTGCACATGTCCATTAGCATTTTTATGTGCATACATGCATCCATAATAGCAGTGGCAGACCCAGGATTTTACGCTCACGGGGAGACGAGTGACAATTAAAATCTAAGAGAAAAAAATTATTTAAATAATTATTTATAAAACTTAAATTTTATAAAAAGTTATTTAAATAATTATTAGGTGTATATGGTATTAAAATAATATTTATTCTAAATAAAAATTAGTAAAATAATTACTTTGTTTTGATTAATCATTACTGAAGTAGCCCAGAGGGGAGAGAGACATAGAGATGTTGAAAGAGAATGGTTTGGGATGAATATGCAATATTTCAGATGTTAGGTATAAATTTGCAATGAAAAGTAAAGATTTAGCACTGTTTGCGCTATTTATCCTTTTATATTCTTCAGCGAGTTTGGAGGAATAAAACGGATAATTAGTCCTTAATTTCTTTCAAAATGGCCAACCTAGTACCTTATATTTAAAAACTCACAAAAGTCTTGGATGACAGTATTTGGGATGAATATGCAATGTTTCAGAGGTTAGGTGAAAATTTGTGATGAAAAGTAAAGATCTAGAACTGTTTTCTCTATTTACCCTTTTATATTCTTCAGCCAGTTTTAGGGGGGCAAAACACTTAATAGATTCTTAATTTCTCGTAAAATTGCTAACTTAATACCTTATATTTAAAAACTTACAAAATTCTAGGAGGCAGTGACACCGCCAGCCCCAGGTAGTTCCGCCCTTGCATAATAGCATATATTTTTCAAGCAAATATGTACGCTCCTCGGCATTTGTATCCTTTTTCTTCTTTGTTTTGATTTTTGTCTGGTACGACAACAATTTCCGATTTTCCTCCCCCACGTGGACATGACCGCACATAAACCGTGCTTATTTTTTTTTCTTTTTACTATTTGGTCTCTTTTTTCTTTTCGGCAAGTTGCGTACTGTACTCTTTCTTTTCTGTTTTCATTTTCTACAATTTTTCGTGAAGACGAGTCCGAGCCACTGCTCATTTGGGAGTCAATGCTGCAGATCCTCCACCATAATCGATAGAAATCTGGGCGAGTAGGTAGCTGTTCCTTTTTTTTTTTTGCAGGGACGGAGATCGCCGTGCAATAGAGTCGAGTTAAACGGTGTAACGGAAGTCTGGCAATGGCGCATGGATTGGGTGCGCTGGAGGAGCAATTCAACAATGGGGGAGCAACGAGGCGATGGGCTTCGAGGCAGCTGGGCTCGCTGCTCCTTATGCCTAGTTAGTAGTTACTCAGCATTGCGACTTCCGGAAATCCAGGCGAATAGAAGGCCGCGAATGGCGGGATTTTGTCACTAGAGGTGCAAGATCTGTTGGTGAGTCAACTGGAGGAGAGAATTAGATGACGGGGAGTCTTCACCCACTGTCTTTGAGGAGGAATTGGCAACGAGAATATTTCTGCAACTGCTCAAGGAGGATCGCATAACCTAGGCTTTATGCTCAAGCGCCTGAAGCTTTTGTGGCCTGCGAGAAACAGGAACCCGCTCTCCCTTCCTGGATTCATCAGACCTGTAGTGCTCAACCGGAAACCAGATGAGGTCGCTGTTGGATCTATTGAATCTAGTTTCCACTATGAAGATGAAGTCCTTTTTTTTTTTCTTCTTCTAGTGGAGACCCTGTGCTTATGAATCATGACGAGCGAGCAGTGTTCCCGCCAACCAAAAATTGACGAGTTTAAAATTATAATCTGGTTGCCTGAATTTCGATATCAATTTCCTTTTGGGAGTCCCTTTCAGGACAGTGTCTTGTAAGACATATCGCAGATGGAAACCATGTTTGCTACTTTTACGGGCCACAACTATGTGGTCACCATGCCGAGTCTAATTTGCGTCATGTTGCAGTAGACAGCAACGTTGGACCATTTTCTCAAAGGGCAATGACTAGCGATTAGTCCTTATTCACGGCTGCTCTTCTACAGCATTGAAGAAGTGATCAGATTGCCGGCTGTCATTCCCACAGACGGTGCCATTTAACAGTTAAATTACCTAGGGTTCTGGGTTAGACGGCGGAAACCCTTGATCATTGGCCGGCTTCGGTTACCTGTGTACAAAGACATGAAAAAGCGGTGTTAGGAGGGTCATAAGTGTATCTTGTGAGAGACCCCTCTGACGCTCAAGTCAGTATGATCGTCGTGTAAAAATATAGGGAAAAGTGATGGAGATACTTCCTGTATATGTAGTCAGTTGGTGTAGTTAATGGACTTGTGTCATAGTTTCTTTGTTGGGCTTCATTGGGCCATTATTTATAAATCAGACATGAGGCCGGATTACCCAGTAATAATTGGGTTTAATTCGCGTTTTATCTACCACTTGACAAATCTGTTGGCTGAATTTCCAGCTCTAGCTCTACCCTGTTTATGAAGAAACTCATTTCATTTTGGTACAGCCAAGCCAACAACTTGACCGGACCTTTCAACTTTTATTGCCTTGCTGCTACCCCCATGAAACCTAGAACCAGTAGTGATTTCCTTTCCATGGAAATCAGCTACCTCATCCGACATAATTCTGCCGCTACTTCGAACATTCAGCAATAACCTCCTAATTCCAGGTTCAAAAACTCCAGAACAGGGATAATAGAATCAGGAATTGAAGCTTTGGAAACAACCTAGCTTAAGGAATAAGAAGGATCTTCTTACCCTGCTTGAACCAAAACAATGTGGCCATAGATTTGAGCAAATCACAGCAGCTACTCTTTTTTCCGAGTTTGATTTCCGTTTTCTTTGATACAAACTAGGGAAGAGAAGTTTTTAGACCAATTTTGCTCAACAACCAAGCTGTTCGAAGAAATAGCAGCCAGCTGCTAACTTAATTTCTTTAGTGGGGCTCAAATCCTCATTCTAGCCCTTTACCTTCTTAAATTCTGGCAATTAGGTCCAAGGTTCCTAGTTATCTACACATAACTCCTTGTTCTCTTTGAGCCGGAATTTTCTTCCACATGAGCAAATCAGCCCAACTTCTTTTCTTGTTTGCAAAATGACCAAGCAACCAAGAGTATCATTGACCATAATAATCTTTGGCTCGTTTCAATTCTGTCTTAAATTCTTGTTCATAACCAATTAAGTCATTAAAGACTTAAAATAAGCTTGGCCATGAGCACAATTAACAGCTATAACAATCACAATTTAGGACTTAATTTAATTAAATAAGCCCATTAACCAATTTTTTCCCTTAAGCTTTAGCTAGGTATAATAATCCACAATAGCTATTTTTATCTCAAGCCAATACTTAGCTTAGCTTATTAGGCCTAGAATCAGCCATAACATTAACCACAATAGCTATATTAATCTCAAGCCAAAACTTAACTTGGCTTACTAAACCCTTAATCAAATTGTATTAGCTAGGCCTTAGTTGGCTGTCACACGAACGATTCCGATGTAGAGAAGGATAGATTCCGGAGAGGGAGACAGAGCGATTCGTGTCGGACAAATTGCCTTAGCCGGGACTCAACTTCGTCGGCGATTGGGTTTGCTCATCCCCGTCCTCCCTCGATCTCATCCCTCCGCCGTGTGTTCCAGGCCCAATTCCCAATGCGATTCAATTCCGACTTGATTCCCGGGTGGATCCCGGGTGCGATTCGATTCCAGGAGGACGGAGGAGAGTGTCAAGAGAGGAGGAGCAGTCGCGGACGGAGGATGGCGGCGAGAGAGAAGGAGGAGCAATCGCGAATGAAGGAGAAAAGAAGGCTCGATTTCGCGAACGGCGGATGGCATCAGGGTCGCGAACGAAGGAGAGAATGAGGCTCGGGCTTGGCAGTAGTTGGAGAGTGAATCCTGAAGTGTCAAGGCAGATTCGCGGACGGAGGATGGCGGACGGAGAGAATGAGGCTCGATTTCGCGGACGGAGGATGGCGTCGAGAGAGAAGGAGGAGCAGTCGCGAATGAAGGAGAAAAGGAGGCTCGATTTCGCGAACGGAGGATGGCATCAGGGTCGCGAACCAAGGAGAGAATGAGGCTCGGGGTTGCCAGTTGTTGGAGAGTGAATCCTGAAGTGTCAAGGCAGATTCTGACGAGCAGAGGATTGGCACCGCAAAAAAAAAAAAACTATAGAGGATGGTTAGATGTAAAAGTTTGGGGAGTAAAGTAATCGAATGAAGAAGACTAGGATTAATAAACGAGTTTTTCCTTTTTTTTAACGGTCTTTGACGGAGTTAGCCATGGAGAGGGATAAATGTAGATTTAACTGAACTCCAGGGGGTTTAGGTTAGGTTTCTGAAAAATGGGAAACACAAGTCACAAGTGTAGGTTCAATCAAACCTCATGGGGGATTTGGTATTTTTCCGTACTTTTTAGTAGTAGCGGCTCGTGACTCCTGAGACGCGGCTCTTGTACAAAGGTGGCCCAAATCCAATAGCCCAAGCCCACGTAATCACCTTGTTCCGTTTTTCTTTCAGAGTACGCGGCTCGAATCCTCAAACCAGTACCAGGAAAATGGGTTCTCTGGAGGCACCGACGATGGCCGATAACAACGGCTCCTCAACACCGCCCGCCTCCTCAACTCCCGAACTCGACCAAAAGCCACACGAAAATGGAGCCCTAGATCCTATGGATGCTACAGCGGAGTCAGAGGCGTTGAAGAGGAGGAAGGCGAGTGTGCTTCCTCTTGAAGTCGGTACTCGTGTCATGTGCCGATGGAGGGACGGAAAATACCATCCCGTCAAGGTCATCGAACGCCGCAAGATTCTCTCCGGCGGTTTTCACGATTACGAGTACTACGTCCATTACACTGAGTGTAAGATTTCTCTTCCATCAAGGATTAGGGTTTCCTTTCTTTTCAATTTGCCACCTAGGGTTTTGGGTAATTACCGTTGAATTTAAAATTTTTGATGTATGGTTTGTTGATGATTGGATGCTATTCAGAAGATTGACGATTTAGACATCTCGATACTCTAGGGATTCCGGTAATTCAGGAAGAATACCTGATGATTCTGGGCGCCAGATAATGCGGTAGAAGAATGAACCTGAGTGATGATTGTATAAACGAAGATTGGTGGGAAAAAATCCTTAAGACTGTTTGATATCCTGTGCTGGGTAGTTCTTTTTCAGTTTAAGCATGGAGTTTGATGATTTGGTTTATGGTTTGCATCTGTTCGAATATGAATCTTTGGCTATGAGGTTAGAAGATAAAAAGGGTTTAAAGATCTAGCTGAATTGGTACACCAATAACTTGATTAGAAAGACGTTTGCAAGTGTCATCCTGATGATTTGGTTGTCTTATTGTGATTGCTGATGCGTCCACTTGTTACATTTTCTTAATTGAACCTTGAAAGTTTCTGAATCATCCTAGAAGTTAGTCATTGTTTTGCATCATCCCTAGTCATTTCAGTTGCAATGTTGTAATACTATCCTACTTTGCTTTGATCTCTTTGATAGTTAATAGAAGGCTTGATGAATGGGTGAAGCTTGACCAACTAGATCTTGACTCGGTGGAGGCTGTGGTTGATGAGAAGTTGGAAGACAAGGTTAGGGTTTTTTTTTTTAACAATTCATCCATGCATCTGCTAGTAGTTTCTTTTAAAAGAAGAAAAAAGTTTTTAGTAACCTGTCTTCTCAATCTATTGTTTTTTTTTTCAGAAAGAGATCCATGCTCCTCTAAAACGCTACAACCCCCACCCCCTCCCAAAACACACACACACACACACACACACACACACAAAGGACTTCTTTTCATTTATTTGATCATGTTAATGATGTACTTAGGTAACAAGCTTGAAGATGACACGCCACCAAAAACGGAAAATTGATGAGACACATGTAGAGGTAAGCAATTGCAGGACTTTTTGTTTTTCAATTTTTGTTCCAATGTGATGCCAGTAATGTTCTACAGAAGTTTGAAATAATTCTTTTCATCCCTATGCAGGGCCATGAGGAGCTTGATGCTGCTAGCTTGCGTGAACATGAGGAATTCACTAAAGTGAAAAATATAGCAACCATAGAACTTGGAAGATATGAAATTGAGACATGGTACTTTTCCCCATTTCCACCGGAATACAATGACTGTGTGAAGTTGTACTTCTGTGAATTTTGCCTCAACTTCATGAAGCGCAAAGAGCAGCTTCAAAGGCATATGGTGAGCTGTGTCTTAAATTATATTCGCTTTTATAGTTACCTATTTAAAGCTGTAGCTGTTTCACTGTTATGTGGCTAGGGCTGTGATGATATGGTCGTTTATCTTTATTGCCCCAGGCTTCTAACCCTGACACCTTAGATGTCTTCATTGAGTACAAGTAGGTACTTTTGTCTAATTCTAGTGTCTACATGTGTTCAACTTGAACAGTTGTACGAAGGATGCTGTGTGTCAAGCACCTTTGCTGGCAAACTAGGATGGTGCTTTAGTGTGTTGTACTCTATGATGGTTACACTTGCTCTGCTAATTACAGCTGCTGTAGTTGGCTCCCGCCTGTCTGTGGAGCTTGTTAGATGTCTGATATAGGAAACTGAGATATGATGTCTCAGAAGTATGATTGAGGATTACCATCCTGCCTAGTGATGGCACTCACCTTCTGGAACATAAGAGTTTTACTTTGCAAGTGTCCTTCCTTATGCTTTTATTTTTTCAGACAAATGGTTTGATTTGGTTTCCTCCTGTTTGTTTTTCTCTGCCTCTTACATGCTCTCTTATAACTCTTTCTAATTTCCATATATGCAAAGAAAAGCTGCCTGTTTGACTTTTTTCTTTCCACATGAATGCAACAGTAAATATTTACTCTTTGTTTGACCTGTCTATTTATGTAGAAAAAGTGTGATTTGAAGCATCCCCCTGGTGACGAGATATATCGAAGTGGTACGTTGTCCATGTTTGAGGTATGTTGTAAAAAGTTTTGCTTGTGTTATTTGCTTTGCAATATAAGCTTCGCATACTCTGTTCTAGTATGTGTGTGTGTCTGCTTGCGTAGAATGTTTGCTTTTCCAGTTGGGATTGTTATTTTATTATTGTGAAGAGTTTGTTTCAGCATGTTTTGATATGATTTAAGTTTTCCTTTTCTAAAAGTGTAAAAAAAATGTTGTGTGAAAGTGAAGCAAATGATCATTGGCTATTTTTTAATGTAAATGTAAAGTTGAAGTGTTCTGAAATTTTGCAGCAATTTCTGTGCATGCTAGAGTAACGGTTTTCATTAAGTTTGCAGCAATTTCTGTGTGTGCTAGAATAATGGTTTTCATTTAGTTCATTCATTCATGTACTATACTGTAAGGTTCTATCATTCAATTGATCATTTGAACAGGTTGATGGCAAGAAGAACAAGGTTTATGGCCAGAACCTTTGTTACTTAGCGAAGTTGTTTCTTGACCACAAGACCCTTTATTATGATGTCGATCTTTTTCTGTTCTATGTTCTTTGTGAATGTGATGATCGAGGATGTCACATGGTTGGGTACTTCTCTAAGGTGAATCATATTTTTCCATATATTTTAGTGTAAAGCGAAAGTGGTGTGAAAATTTTGCCCCATAGGTTGACCATTCAGTATGTTATTATGCAGGAAAAGCATTCTGAAGAATCTTACAACTTAGCATGCATACTGACACTTCCTCCTTATCAAAGGAAAGGCTATGGAAAATTCTTGATTGCCTTCTGTATGCTCTCTCTCTCTCTCTCTCTCACACACACACATCCCCTGACACATACAGCTTGTTCCATGCGGTGCTACTAAGAACATATTTGGAAGCCTTATTAGATTGATCCCATGCCAGTATTTAGATCTAATCACTAAATTCACTGAATCTTGCTGATCATATTTGCCCTTGGTTCAGCGTATGAGTTGTCAAAGAAAGAAGGTAAAGTCGGTACGCCTGAAAGACCACTTTCAGACCTGGGTCTATTAAGCTACAGAGGGTACTGGACAAGGGTTCTTCTGGACATTTTGAAGAAGCACAAGGGTAACATCTCGATCAAGGTAACCATCACTGGAACTGCATTTTGTCGCTGGTGATCTTCTGCTGGTTTGCATCTTCGAAGATAGTCATAGGGTTAAACTGAAAAAGGAAAAATATTAATACGAGCAATTTTAAGTATCCCCATTGTGACTCATGTTCTCTCACTAATCATGCATCTATTTTCCTCCATGTCCAGTTGTAGACGTAGTTCCCCCAGTACGGAACTAAAAATTAAGATATCAAAATATAACCCCATTTATGGCTAAAATTCTACAGGAGCTGAGTGACATGACAGCCATTAAGGCAGAGGATATATTAACCACACTGCAGAGCTTAGAATTAATACAGTACAGGAAGGGACAGCATGTTATCTGTGCGGACCCCAAGGTGTTGGATCGACACCTAAAAGCTGCCGGACGTGGCGGCCTTGAGGTTGATGCTAGCAAATTGATCTGGACCCCGTATAAAGAACAAGGCTAGTTACCCAAAGTTGGGAGGCTGTGGCTGGGGAATGGAGATGGTCCGTGTATTGTAGATTTTTCTGTAACCTGCGCATTTGTATGATTAGATAGATTAGATTAGATTAGATTAGATTAGATCAGATCAATTTAGGATCTTTAGGTTGCGAAGTTAACCTCACAGCTGATGCCTGAGGCCTACTACCAAGTGACTAACATGCATTGGCATTTTTCATAGTTGGCCGGCCTGTATATTTCTCTGTAATAAACAATAACATACACCCCCCCTCTTCTCTCTCTCTCTTTCTCGCTAGATCCCTCTCTCTTGGCCTCTCAATTGATCTCTCTCTCCCTCTCTCACTAGAGCTCTGTATAACAGCAAGGGCCTGTAAAACGGGGAAAGGAAACTGCGGTCATCCTTGAAATTCATACGTCTTGTCTCGTTGTTATACTTTATACAGTATATTGTTTTTTGGGCCAGCGTTTGTGGTTAATGGTACTGTAAGATAAGCTTATTAACAGTGAAAACAGACTTTCAACTATTGATTGATGCTAAAAGTACAGTTAGCTAATCGCAGACATCGTCAAAACAGAGTTTGGATTGGCAAAGTAGCCGAAACAAAGGTTCCAGCAGTGTTTTTACATGAGCAGCTGAGGGTTTGTTGGGAGAAGAGAGGATTGTAATTTGGGGTTGATCTGGAAACAGCCGAGACATTGCCTCCAACTCCAATACAGGGAACCCTCGTCTGGTCCTGGCAGGCAAAGGAAACTATGACGGCACATGCTTTGTCCCCTTGTGTTTGCTCGGATCCTACTAATGCTTCACTGTTTTGGCTTCTTGCCTTGTTTTCACAAATCTCAATCTCCACATTTTCCAACCGATTCAAATTCCAGTTAAAAAGTAAAAAAGAAAAACGTTAAATTGAAATTCTCAGAAACCGATCTGATCCGTGATCCCTCCCACAACGTAAAGCACAACACTTTTACTGAATGATAGCTGAGTTGCCAGAACAACCGGCAAATGTATGTTGGTGGGGTCCCTTCAAAATCAATAAGTTTTTATACATCAAATCCAAAATCACGGACCCTAAATCGACAATTTCATCTAGTACTTGCTTTATTCAGGCATCATCAGATCAACTACTCACTGACTCAAAATTGGGATCTTTTTGTTTCGACAACAAATAAAAGAAGAAAAAACAATTTACCTACAAATTATCAATGAATGTGAAACTTAACGTGTAGTATCAAACAGTTGCAGTGTCAGTGGGTGGAGCAAGATGGTTCCTTGTGAGCTGTATTTCTTTGACCTGCAAACTCCCCAATGCAGCTCCACCTGATCTCCTCTTCCAGAGCGTCTCTCTCTCTTCTCTCTCACCTTGTGGTTTCGGCGCTCTCTTTATCACGGGCAGAGGAGGATCCAATTCCTCAATGCTGACTTGAATTGAATCCGAATCAGAACGACCCTTCTCGCAATTGATCGTTCCTTCTCTCTTTCCACAGCTTTTGAAGCCGCTGGCTGCGACGGCAGCAGCGGAGGTTGTGGTGGTTAGGTTCTTGCCGGAGAAAAGCTTCCTCAGCTTGAAATACTTTACGTTGATGTTGTGTATATGGGTGGTTCTTCCAGGCGTGGTGGTGATGGTGAATTTGTGGTGAAAAGTGGCCGGAAGACCGACGATCTTGTTGTTTCTCTTGACTTGGCCCATGCAACTGATCTTGGGCGAGAGAGGGTCGTCAGAGAAGGACGCGGAGCGGCTGTGGTCTCGCCAGCTCGGGAGCGAGACGTCTTTGATGGATGGCCTTGAGCAGAGCATCGGCAGGAAAGTTGGCCGGTGAGGATGTTGGTGAAGATGGTGATCGTAATCATTTCCCATTTATGCCAGAAAACAGGGCCCGGAAGAATTTTATTTCCAGCGGCAAAACAGAGGACTAGGCGGCAACTGGGGAGAGCTATGAGTTTTTGTGAAGAGGAGAGAGTTGTTCTGTAGCACCGGAGTTGTGCTTTTGGTTTGGTTTGGGTTTTATGTGAACGATGGAGAGGTTAGGACTTAGGACAAAGTAGAAGTGAAATGGATTTGTACTGAAATAAAGGGTAGTGGTCACAAGTCAAAACATGAAACGCGCGTGGCCAGAGCTATTATGTTGGCCTTTTTGGGACTGTAAAAAGTGAAGATGAAGCTGAGCCTGGGGGAGAGAATGCTCTATACTAAAGTAACGTATTGTTACTAATAAAATGCTAGCCGTCCCAAAATTAATGTATATGAGTCTTATTAAATCTTAGTTGCTAAAAAAGCACCATTGGTCCCAAATTTTTAATTTCTACTGCAAATTGATTCCCAACCTTTATTTTATTATAAATTTATCCCAAAAATATATAATTCATTGTATATTAGTACCTATTCTTAGGCAGACACAAAAAAATTGATTTATAAAGAAGAAAGATTGATAGTTAAATTATCCAGTAACTATTATAAAATTATGACATAGTTTGAATTTATGAAAAACCAGTTACTGAATAGTTTAAATTAAAATTTAAAACTTTAATGTCAAATAATTCGTGAGAGTTAACAAATTCAAACTGTTCGTTAGTTGTATTATAATAAATTCAAATTGTATCATAATTTTCTAATATGGATGATCAATTTAAACTATTAGTTTTTCTTCTCCGTAAATCAAGTTTTTGTGAGGACCTAGGGTTGGGGACCAATATGTAATAAATTATAAAGGCTTGGAACCAATTCATAACAAAATGAGGTTAGGGAGCCATTTGCAATTAAAATTAAAATTTGGGACCATTGGTGCTATTTACCAAATCTTAACCATTAGTATATAATTAAATGCATTAAATGTAACATGCTCTAATTATTTTTTCAAAAACCAATTTAAATTGTGCTATGTAGAATTTTTTCAAAGGCCAATTAAATTAAGAATAGAAAAACGTTGGAACTGCGCAGGCTGTTAGGTGTTAATTTTGTGGTAAAATATGTTGTCTTTTTGTCTACTATGCCGGTTTGACCACCATTTTCTACTTTACCGCTCAACATTTTTCTGCCAATTCTTGTTTCATGTTTTCATTTTATAGGTTGGAGAAGAATACAGAAATATCAGAATGACACTAGGACGAGCGGAACAAAAAAAGGGTTTATGAAAGTCAAAGTTAAAATATAACTATAAGGCCTATGAGCCATAGTTCATTTTGCCCTTGCTTGGAAATGCACCTTTTCGCGCTGTAGTGCCAGGCGCCTAGATCTTGGGCGCTTAGGTGCCAATTCTGAACATCTCTGGTGCCTAGGTGCCCCTGCACCCAAAGAAATGTGCCCCCCACCTCTAATTTGAATCTAAGCATACTATTGACTTGAGGATTTTATTCAAATGGATAGGTGAGTGAGGAAGACCCCTTCAAGACATGAAAATTTTGGAACGAAGCATAACACAAGGTTCATGCTTCATCTTCTCAAGAAAAACTTAGGTTTTCTTCATCACAATCTCTTGCACATTTTCACATTCTTGTGAAGTACTTGTGGATTCTTACTTGGAGAAGGCTCTTCAAGGGCTTGAAGACTTGTAGAAGCTTTGAGGAATCAAGCATCTAGAGTATCTTGGGTTCTTTATTTCCTTCCTTCTTCTTGTAGTTAGATGTGGATGTTTTTTTTTTTTATGTATTTTCATGATTGTGTTTAGTTTAGTTATGAAGTAGTCTTCCTTGACACTTTTTATGCATGAGCTACTTGGATTGATTATGTTGGATGAATTCATGATTATGTCATTTCATTTTCCTTCAATTGCTTGTTTACCCTTCCTTTGTGCTTAATGTTCTGTTAGCTAATTGATGGCTACAATTGGTTGCACCTTGGATTGCTTTTAAACTCTTGAAAAATATTAAAAGTAATTGCACCTAAGAGAAAGGTTTAATGACAATAAAGTTGTTGGGAAACTAGTCTAAGTTATTAGGTGAAGCTAAATTGAGCTTCAATGCTTCTTCCTAAGCTTATAATTGGGTAAGAATCCTTATTAAGTTTAGGTTAGAGAGAATATTTCTTTCACTTAAGAGAGTGAGAATTCAATTTGGTAACTTCATCAACAAGCAATGGAAATCAAGTCACTAACCTAAATTCACCAATTAATCATGTAAGTGGTGAACCTATAGGAACTGTGCTTTAGTAACTTGATAAAAATCACAAATTTGCATTGCATTATTGCATTCTAAGTTAGTACCATTCCATTTAGTTAGGTTTAGTTACTTGTTTTACTTGTCTCGACCTTCATTTAATCTTGCTTATTTAGCTAAAATTATCTTAGAGTAGTCAAGTAATTTAATCAATCATTATGGGAACGATACTTTTTTTTTTTAACTTTATTTCAACGTACACCATGCACTTGCAGTGAGGCTTTAAAAATCGCAACACATGCAAAAATGTAAAATTGTTTAGGGGCCAATTAGTATTTTCCTAGAAGGTTTTGTTCAATTTTTTTAGGCTAATGTACGAGTAGAGTGCACCCATGGCACATAACCTTTTATTATTGTACCATTTTGGACCTTATCCTACATTTTTTACATAGGATATCCCCAACCTTCCAAAAGTGTATTGTTTTGGACCTTTTATGGATAGAAACTATTAATGTGGATTGAGAATGCCATTTGTGGCATGCCAATGTGCACGATTTGCCACGGGGCACAATTATCAATTATTAGCGATGATGTGGAAAGGAAGAAAAAAAAAGGCAAACAATCAACTTCATCCTTAGCTTCAAGCTACTTTCTCATTTCTTCGATGAAGATGAGCACAACGATGGTGATGGCACCAGCATCGGACCCCAATCTGCCATTTATGACCCAACACTCGAATGTTACTCAGTTGTCCCACAAATATCTTATAATCAAATAAGGAGATTTGACAATTTGGTAGTTAAAATCCTCAATAATTCAGAGTCGGATCAAATCCATAACCAACAAAAGCCGGGCAAGCAAAAGTCACAAGAACGAGTGGTGGCTAAAGCAAAACTGTTGCAGCTTTCCTCCATCGATTCCAACACACGTGGTTCTCCCTCCTCCTTCCTCAGTTTAGACCAAATCTTGCTAAAGATGAACTTAGCTTAGTCGGAAGTGGAATGGTGGATTGCTAGAGGTGGTGAATCAGAGGACAAACTTAGAGGAGGACAAATTGCTGGAGGTGGTGGATTACTGAAGGATGAATTACTAAAGGTGGAGAATTGGAGGACGAGCTCATATTGCTAGAGTTGGGTAGATTGCAGGAGCAGCGGATTGCTAGAGATGTGACGAAGAATGAACTCTAAGGACAAACTGTAAGGATTGATGGAGGTGACAAATTGATGATCCTAGGCAAAAAGGAGGGGTGGTTGAGGAAACGAGGGGAGGACGAGTAACGGATGATTAGAAAGGGTGAGCAAAGAAAGGGTTCAAATTTTTTTTTTAAATTTTTTTCTTCCTTTCTACATCATTGCCAGCAATTGATAATTTTGCCACTGTAGCAAATCGTCTATGCTGGCGTGCCATGGTGGGAGTTTTCGGTCCACAAAATGTCTAAAACAATACACTTTTGGAAGGTTAGGAAAACAGTATGATAGAGTCCAAAATGGTACAATAATAAAAGATTATGGACTATGTGGGCAATTTACTTACTGATGTACAACGCACTATTAGCTGGTTAAAAATTCGAGAATGAAGTTTTAGAAAATGGTATTGTGATCTTCATCATTTCCAAAGGTAACGTCTGTAATATGATAACTGCTATTCCTTTTTCATTACATATGAGTCTCTTTTAACTCATATATTTTGTATAGGTATTTTTTTTATTAGAAAAGAAAAAAATCTATCACTTTCTCTTTTATTTGTCTCGTATATAAAACAATAGATAATAATTTTTTTTCACTATTATGTACCTTTTTTTCATCTATTTTGTTAATCCTCAAATCACAACCCATAAAAATTGAAAATGCTTATACTTGGTATCCACTCAGTGTGGGCATATGAAAAATAGATTATTTGTAATCTTTAAAATGATTATTATTAATTCATATAAGTCATTTAATACTGCCAACCATCCCACATAAATCCATTATGTAATATACTCCATCCGTCTATAAACTTTTATATCATCTATTTTCGGTAGTTAATTTAATTTTTTTTAACATTTTAATATATAAATAAAAGATATTTATATATAAATCATAAATAAAGACATATAACTTCTAAATATTTTTTTTAATTTTTCTAACAAATAATAATATAAATAAATTCAAATCAAAATACTAAAAAAAGTCAAATTGAGCAAAAATTTTGGACAGATGGAATAACACATTGTCATCTAATCACTACCCAAATAACTAATTTTAGTACCCTTTAGTAGATTCCATTCACATTTTGTGCAGTAAGTTTTCTAATCAATCTCACGAAATTAAAAAACCACCACCGATCGGATTTTGTGGAAATGGTGAGCATTAGATATAGGCGATAACTGTTTAGAAGAGGATAAAGTAGCTAATTAACAATAAAATAAACGTTCATGTAATCACACCCATTTTTGGATTTCTTTCCAATTCTTAGATTAATTATCAATCAGTTGGATTTAATTATGAAGAGTAAAAATTCACCTCCACTGATCTTTTTCTTTTTTTTTAAGAAAATTTCTTGCAAACTTCTCTTTGATAAAATCATAGCATAGGGTAGGTTTCTGATTATTACGTTTCTCACGCGAGGTTCATCCCAACCCAACATTGAAATAGTGCGAGTCATGGAAGTAGCAATACAAATTCAAATTGAGGGTGCGTATTTAATAAATGCCGCTTCATATAAAAACTATAGAAATGTTGGACTAATTCCAAAATCGTGGGTATATTTTCTTGAAAAGAGACATATACTGGTGTATGAAAACATGTACACCTATTCATATTGCTTGTTTGACCATCTGAATACAAATAGAGTAAATTACAGGTATTCCTCGAAAGTGTTATAAAACGCAATTTGCCTCTAATGTTTGTAAAAAGGGGCAAAATTGTCACTAATGTTTGCTCGATGGAACAATGTTGCCACTAATTTTTTATGCAAATTTGCCATTAATATTACATGTTCAGAGCAATTTCATCACTAGTTAAAATTGTTTATGTGATAAACGTGACAAAAATGTAAAAAATATAAGTTTTAATTCCAAGTTTTTTTAACTTGGAACCGTAGCTCCCTAAGTTTTTTAATCTATCATCTTTTTCCATTTCATCTTCCTTGGAATCAGAGTGGCACAAAAGGTTGAGAGAAGACAAAGAAGATCGTGACAACAGCAAAGGTGGACATGGGGAGGGAAGCAAGGTTGGTTACAAGTGACTAGTGCCCGAAGAACATGACTCAGATTTGTGCAAGGGAGCCATTGACTCAATCGAGGTTGTACCCATTGGAGAAGATGGTCAAGATAGTTGATTCACAAAGTTGGGTACCTATAGGCTAAGGACCAGATTTTTAGGAACAAGTTTAAGAGTTTTCTTAGTTTGTTAGTTACTAATATGGCATGATGTGTTACTGATATGGTGCAGAATATTATTATTTTAGACATAGTATTCCTACTATTAGGCAGTCTACGACTATTTTGCTCTTATTTTACAACTCCAATGATAAATTTTCTCACGTACCTTAACATTAGTAACAAATTTGCATAAAAAATTATTAGTATGAATTGCTCTCTTGGGCAAATATTAGTGGTAATGTTGCCTCTTTGCCTTTCAAAAGCTTATACTTTAATTACCTCAGAGGTTTTTTTTTTTCCATGTCGTGTTTGCTAGTAACTAAAACTAATATTTAGAACCATAATTTGAGTTGTGTAATGATTGTCTTTCAATATATTTAAGTTATATTACTGGTTGTCTCTCAATTTAACACAAACAATACAATTTCCTTTATATTTTTTGTAGGCTGAAGGAAAGTATCTATTCCATGGGGAGGAGGATGTCTGGTGTTTATCTGGAACATCAAAAGATAACTAAAGTAACGCTTAAGCTATTGTTGTTACATCAGGTAATAGGGGGAAGATATTTAAATCTAACACACCAGGTTTGATGTCCTAAATACTTTTACTATTATAGGCCATACGGGTTGTATTTACCTTTTATTGATGTTGAGAACAATACAACATTGGGAAAAGGGCACAAGAAGTGCACATTATCTTTTTTTTTTTTTAATAATCAGAATCAAATAAAGGCACTAAGTAGTAAAGAATATAGATGAAGCAACTTCATAAGCTAGAGAAGTACATTGCTGAGACAATACAACTATCGGGCAATGATCTAACCTACCAAATATGGCATGACATCCTAATTGCCTCTTAAAACAGCTAGAACCCAGGAATAGTCTAAAAGGATAGTGACAACTAAAATAGATAGTCGAATAGCGGCTTGTACTGCTCTATTAATTGTGGCAAGCTCAGCTTTTAGGGTGGAAGAACACCACTCCCAGCAACGTTCTTCCTAAACTCAATGAGGGGCATTAGACCCCATCCATAACCAAGCCGTAGTATTGAGACTTGAGGATCTTCGCCATGCTCCATCAACAATAAAGAATTCAGATTAATAGGAGTGATAAACTTCTTAGTACCCCAGGAATGACATAAAGGATGCACGGGTTAGATATAAATCTAGCATAACATGATAGGTAGTTCCTAGACATATCAATCTAACCACTTTTCCATGGAACTAAAACCTTGACACAGTGGGTTGGTGCAAAAAATCCACATACTTTGGCTAAGCCCAGACACTCCCAGAACAAATGTAGTGCCAATTCAATATAATGAGAACATCTTGTACAATTTGGACTCATAATGCCCCCACGGTTGTTGAGATTAATGGCAATAGGAAGGGAATTTATTAAGCATTTCCATAAGAGAACTTTAAACTTTTAGGGCGTATTGAGGCCCCAAATCCATCACATAGGTTGATGAAAATTAGGGTTGGGCAAGATGTTTGCATCTGGGCCCCCATGGTGAAGTAAATGTTTTGACTTCTTAATAATTTCCAATAGTAGTCTTGCTTAGTAAAATATTGTCTTGAAGAATGATCAGTCTGATGTATGATGCCAATACCTCAAGTCATAGATAAGGGCATAAGGGCCAAGATTTTTTACACAACAAACTGAGGAAACAGCTGATGTAAAAGCTAACTATTCAAAAAATAATGAGAGTTAAATGAAAGATAAAAAACCCTTAGCTACAAATGAGTATTAGAAACCATATTAGCAATTCGCAATTGATCAAGGGTCATATTTGGGATCCAATTATCTTCCCACACCCTTTTGGATTCCCTAGTACCAATTTCTAATAATGGTTTGATAATAATGCTCGATCATATAATAGACCACACCAAACTAGAGAGGCAATGCCTGTAGCTTTCAATTCCCTTATTGAGTGGGATAAGCCATATTTAGCCATAAGCACACAATAGACTAGTTTATTTGGGTCACCAAGAAAAATTTGCCAAAAGGCCTTATTGTGAAGTGCTTGGTTGAATAAGCGCATATCTTTCAATCCTAAGCACCCAATACCTTTAGGTAACCTTAAGATATCTTTCTGCTTTAAATGTAAGCCCTTTGTATTATGGGATCTAGACCACCATAACTGAACATAGTTTTTTTATATTGAATATGAGAATGTGACTGAAACCTTAAATAGTGACATTATATAGACTGACATAGATGTTAGAGTGGATTGAATGAGAGATAGCCAGCCCACATTATTTAAAAGCTTCAATTTCCAATTCTTTAGTTGGGATTTGATTTTGTCCACCAAGAACTGGAAAGAGGAAGTTTTGGACATATCTTGAGCAAAAGGAACTCCTAAGTAATTGAGAATATCATTATTGATCTGGAAAGGAAGTACCAAGTTAAATTGTTGTTGGAGAACCTATGGAACATTATGACTAAACATCCACTTAGATTTTTGAAAATTAACTTTTTGACCTATAGCTATTGAGCAAAATTAAAGTGTTTGCTACAAATAGTGAGTTGCCTTTTTAGTTTGTCTAAAGAATATTAGGTAATAATCAGCAAAGAAAATGTGGTTAATCATGGAACCTTTCTTATTTGTTCGAAGACCTAATAAAGACCTTATCATTTGCAATCACATCAAATGACTAGAAAGGACCTCTACACGTAAGATAAAGAGATATGGAGAAAGTGGATCTTCTTGGAGAATACTAGCCAAGGGAGAAAACCTCTCCATAGTACTTCAATTACCTAAAACAAAATATGAAATTATGGGCACACATTGCATGATAAGGTGGATCCATTTCTCTAAGAATCTCATAACTCTTAGGAGTTTATCAAAAAATGACCACTGAAGACTATCAAATGCTTTAAGGATGTTCAACTTAAGAACAATCTTATATCTCCTAGGACCACTAGTCACAACCGTATTCTTGACTATCTGAATGAGCTCATGAGTGATGATAATGTTATTATGAATACTTCTGCCTGAAACAAAGGCATTTTGATAATTTGACACAAGAGAAGGCAAAACTAATTTCAGTTTATTTACCAACACTTTGCCAATAGTTTTGTATAACATATTGCAAATACTGATAAGGCAAAGATCATCCATTGTTTGGATCTCTCTTGTTTAAGAATTATGGTGATGAATGTACGATTTAATTCCTTGAGTGAAAACCCACCATTCAGAAAAGAAAGAGAGGTCTCAATCACTACATCATTCATAATGTTTTGGAACTTTTTAAACACTATAGAGGGAGCCTTATTTGGACCTAGCGCTTTGAAATTTTCTTGTTCAAAGACAGTCTTTTTAATGCCATCCTTAGTGAATGACATTAATAGAAATTGTTGCTCCTAATTAAAAAGAACCCAATATATGGCAAAACAAAGTACTTGTTGAGTAGAATCTTTCTTAATAGGCTCTCGCACATAAAGATTTAAAAAAGAAGAGTGAATGTGATCTCAAATGTCCTCTTCAGAATAGATTAACTGATCCTTAGCTACTTTTAATGCTGAGATGAGGGATTCAAGCTCTTATTCCTAGTAGTGAGATGAAAAAATCTGGTATTTTTGTTTCCCAAGGCCAACCACTTAAGTTTAGACTTCAGTGCCCATATATATTCTTCATTTGCTATTAAAGAAACATGTTGTTCTTGTAAGAAAGCAACCATCAGATGATTAGACATAATATCTAGGCCACTTTGTGCCCAAACTAGATGTCTCTCCATATTATCAGTAAGTTTTCAAAAGTTCCCAATAGAAGATTTATTCAATCATCTTAGCATAGGACGCATTTGTGCACACATTGATGTAGCTTGGGACATTTTAGAACCCTGCACAAGAGCACTCCAAATAGACTTTACTATTTCCTTGCATTTAGAATATCAAAGCTAGAAAACTTTAAATCTTTATGATTGATGGTAAAACACTATAGCCGGGTAAGAATCCAAAAGCAGCGGGGTGTGGCCTGACCGTTGAATGGCTAAGTTCAAAAGTTTTGCAGTACAATCCATATGCAACCACATTTTAGAACAAAAAAACTTTGTCTAAATTTTCATAGATAACATCTTCAACTTGCTGCAAATTAGACCAGATGAATCAAGCTAAGCTATTTAATAAAAGATTGTAGAAATCCAGCTCTTGGACAAAGCTGTGCATCTCCAATCAGCAAAAGTAGGTTGGTACTCCTATGTACAATACTGAGATATTATTCCATGTAGCTTTACAAAATTATAGATTTGGATGGCTATATACATAATCAAGATACCAAAAATAGTCTTTTCATGCTTCATTGATAAAAAGATGATATGAACATCAACATGCAAGATTAAGCAAGTAATATCCTAGGACTACCCCAACCATAAACCACCACTATGACCTATTACATTGACCAAAGTGGAGTTATAGAAGCCTAAGCAAGAAAGCTTTGAAGAAGTAACCACACCATCAAAATTAGTTTTCATCAAACACAAAAAAGAGGGCCAACTATTCTTAACTAATTTATTAAGATGGTGAACTACCACCAGGTAGAATGACTTGTTAGAACACGTGAAAAAGGCATATGGCATGAATATAACATTGTAAAAACTATTAGTTGCTGTGGGTTTGGTGGTTTTAGTCAAGTGTGCTTATGCTTCTTTGACATTAAAGACAAAGCCTCATCTAGGAACTTGCGCTTATTACCAGCTAATTGTGTATGAGCCTTGTGCTTCTTTTGTGTAGTTGGAGGGGGTGTCTGCCATTAGGTTTGCCTCTACCAGTGAAGACACAACTTTTTAGTTGGTCGACCAAATTTAAATTTTAGGGAAAAAGAAACCATAATATGACAACCCTGCTGATGGATGTTCATCGAAGAATAAGCTTCATCATGAATAAATGATAGCCGCCATTTTTGTTGTGTTGCTGATTGTTTAAAAGTTATCGTAGTTGAAGAAACTTGCTCTACTATATTATTCACATCCCTCTACTTTTATGAGGAAATCTTCTTAATATTAGGCTCAACCTCAACATCTTTTTTACTACAGGTTGGCTCAGTGGTAAAAACAAAGTCCCTTTCTACTTGACATTACACAGCTCGACATTAAGCTCTAGAATGACAAACCTTATCACACCCATTTACAGATTTTATAAACTCTTTCATATCGAATAGGGACCTAAAATTGATGGCCTTGAGAGTCTAATAAGAAAAATCCTTTTAGCAATGACTCATTCACATTCACTATCACTTTAACTATTAAAAAATGCCACCTATGAAGACCATTGGGAAGGATATAAACATCTTTTATAATTCCTAGCTTTAAGCCGATGAATTCCATTATATTGGTAGTTACGTAACTCTTTGGTAGTTTGTAATATGTATCTAGACAAAGACAAGGTGAAGCCGATGTTTGGAATAAGGAAGAGCTGGATTGAGTTTTCTAACTACCATTAGGGCACCATCAAAATTCCATGTTTGGATTGCACAAATTTTTTATAGTCTTTTTTCAGTTGGAATGAAAACAAGAAATTTATTCAGCCCAATGGCACCTAAGATTGTTGTCATACCTTGATCCTTCTAAGCAAAGTCAACATGCTTTTGAATAAAAACACAATGAAAGAAATGATGATCATGGATTTGTAACAGTAGACAACTATGAAGAATCTCCTTATTATGCTCAGCAAACTCAATACCCATTGAGAAAATTGGACATTTTGTAGAGAGGCTAAAATTTTGATTCAAATGCATAACTTCCTTAGACTCAACTATGAATAATAAAAAAAATAAACAACGCACTGGACTTGGTCAACAAGGAAATGTAAACCAATGCTCCTTGATGGTTCAGTCACTAAACAATATATCCAATTCTACATGAAGTTCATCCTTTAAGCATTAACTCATAAAACCCAAAGGAAATATGCTGTTGGAATACGATATTATTAATGAAAGGGAACCGGAACAGTCCATCAATATCAAGGATTAGGACTTCTCTACTTTTAATCTTAAAGCATAAAGAACAAACACACAACAGCTTCATAATGCTCATAAAACTCCGATGCATAGTAGCTGGGTCAACCAAGTACTAGACAAAATAAGGAACTGTTATCTTTTGTTGCTACGACAATGAAACTGGTCGGATGGCAAAAGAGATCGCACGGAATTATAGAACAAATTTGAGAGCACACCCTAACTTCAATCTTGAGTAGTAATGTTTTCTTAAGGAAACATAAAGGCTAAAAGTTGGTTAACATGAAAGATATCATCAAATTTAAGAGAAAAAAAAAGATCTCTAGCAAGATTTAGAGAGTGGAATGGATGAACAATTAGAGTTTGATGAATTTTGGGGCAAAATTGCTAACATGACTACAAAATCACTGAATGATGGAAAAATATGGATTAGGTGAAGAAAATAAAGAGGATTAATCGAGAAAGGGTAAGTCTAGGAAGTAGTGATATGATCAAGGAAAGCACACATGGAGAAGGCAAGGACCCATTAAAGGTTTCTAGTGGACCTATGACAAGGAAAAAAGCTAAGAAGCTCTCAAGTGCACTACAAGGCTTTGTTTCAAGTTTCTTCATGGAGAATGGACATGGAACTTCACAAGGAGTTGCTGGAAATTTCAAGACACCATATGGAGATGATGGAAATGCTTGGTACTTAGTTTTGGAGTGCTTAGACAAGTCACAAACCAAGGACACCAAGGACACCACTCAAAGTGCACCATTTGAGCCACCTTAAGTGTTCTTGTTGCATTTTGTGTCCACAAGCTGGATTTTTGAGCTCTAACTTTCCAGACCTTCTTTAACACATCTAAGAGGAAGATTCATGCCATTGGAACTCAAAGATTCAAGCTTGGAGCTGAAGATACAAGTGCAAACCCTAAAGTGCCCAAAATGCACCCGAAAAGGCTATTTGGGGATTTTCGGGTTTAATCTTGTATTTGCTTTTTATTTTCGTTCAATTCCTATTTAGATACATTATTTATGATGTTATTTAGGCTATGGAAGAGGTTCAAATCGTTTTGGACAAGTGGCATACGCTGCATGCACTAAACTTGTTCAAATTAGGAGTTAGAGTCCTAATTTGACTAGGATTTCCTATGTCTTTGTATCTAGGATTCCTAAGGGACTTAGGATGCAAATTTTCCCCAGATTTTTACCCTAGTTTAGGCCTATATAAAGGCACATATTTTGGATGTAAACACACAGACTATTGTCGAAATAATATTACTCTTTGGAGAGGTTTTATCTTTGGTTCTTGGCGGACTGCCTTGGTGCACAAGATTGCTTGTGTTCTTGGAGTTCTATACTTCTTGTTTCTAATCACAGGTTGATTAGGAGTGGGGGTTTGAAACCTAGTCTTTTTGATGTCTTGTGGAGCTTGAATCACATCTTGGGCGCATTTCATGTTCATTATACCATAGGGGTTCGCATCAAGTAGAGACATGAGTTAGAAGCTCCCTTTGCAGCGAGAGAATGCTTGGTCAATCTGATAAGTTTAACATGATTAGTTTTTGAAAAAGAAAGTGTACATTATCAAATTAGAGAGGTGAGCTACAACAAAAACTTAGCTACCTCATCTTCTCATTAACCATTCCTTTCTATCATCTTCCTCATCTTCCTTTGCCGTTTCCGGCCATATTTAGACTTCAGTTTGGATCTGATTGGTTTTCTTTCAATATTTTTATTGCTTGAAAAACCTTATTCGATGTTATTTATTAGATTTTATAGTGGATTTAATCTCCTTCAAATCTTGATATTTAAGAGTGATTCAATACTTTGGCAATATAGATCTTCAATTGGAGGTAAGCAACTATAGAACTTGGTTTTCACTTGGGTTCATTGGAATTTCAACTCTACCATGGTGCTCCGAATCTTGGTAATAGATATGGAGGTGATTACATAGAATAAAATCAGCCTTTATTTTTTTAGGTTATATAGTCTTGTACTCTTGTTCAAGTTTCTAATATCCGATTGGTTTTAGCACTACTGGTTTATTGTTGGCTTGGTCTAGGTTTTATTTCAGTTATTTGTAAGTTATGTATTCCAGATTTATTTTGACTTACTAGAAAGATTTTGCTTGATCTGATTCTTTTGCCTTTACTCGGTGTTGCAGAAACAAGTAGCCATTTTATGGCTTGTTTTATGCTCCTACTGTCCTTTAGAGCCTTATGTCGTAGTTGATTTATAAGATATTATTTGACTTATTTTTAGTTAGAATAAAACATCTTTTATAAAAAAAATATATAATTTTTGTGAATGCTAGGATAAACACAACACGGGATAAATATGCTAAGTTTCAAAAGTCTTGACAAACACGGAAAAGTAGCCTCGGTGATTGAAACACTTTCATGTGAATTAAGGAGTTGAGGTTCAACACTTGATACCCCCAATCTCCGTCTCTTTTTCCTTACCTTTTTCTCTTTTTCTTTTCTCAGTTTTATTTCTTCATTTTTGTTTCTTCTGTTTATACTTTTCTTTTTTACCTTTTTCCTTTTATATTCTTAGTTTTTTTCTTTTTTCTTCTTCTAGTTTTTCCTTCTTATTTTTACCTTTTTTTCTTTTTATTTTCTCAATTTTTACCATCTCCAGTTTCTTCTAATGGCCAATTCTTATGTGTGCTTGACGCACTTGTGCGCCAAGATAAACTTAATACGAAATAAATATACTAAATTTTGAAAGCTTTGATAACTATGGAGAAGTAGTCTAGGTGGTTGAAGCATTTCTATGTCAATTGAAGGGTTGAGGTTCAACACTTAGAACCCCCTAAGCTCCGTCTCCCTTTTTTCATTTTTTCCTTTTTTTTCTTATTCTTTTTCTTCTTATTTTTTTTATGTTTTCCTTCTCTTTGTTTCCTCTTTTCTTTTCTCTATTTTTTTCTTTTATTTCCTTTTCTTTTTCCTATTTTTCTCCTCATTTTTACCTTTTTTCACCAGTTTTTTTGTCTAGTTGAGCTAGCCCATTTTTTAAAAGACATTGGATATGTTTGTTTTTTCATATGCATATTTTTTTTTGGATTATATGAACATGTGTGTATGTTCAAAATGTGTTTTGATATTTAGTCTGTTTAGATATATATGAACGTATATGTTCTTTTCCTTACATGCATATGTTCATTTCTTTTTATGGATGTATTCTTTTATACATGTATGTACATACATTATCTATTTGAATGTTTGTTTTGTATAGGTATTTCTGATGACATATATTTATTTTGTCATATGCATATGCTCGTTCATTTATATGCACATGTTCTTTCATACATATACATATGCTCATAATGTGTTTTGACATTTGGTTTGTATAGATATATACGAATGTATATGATATTTTCTCTACATGCATATGTTCTTTTATTTATTCACATATGTTTGTTTATTTATTTAATATGTTCTTTTTTATATGTATGTATGTACATTATATTTTTTGCATTTGTTTCATATAGATATTTCTGAAGGTATATGTTCTTTTCTTTATTTTCATATGTTCATTTATATATGTGTTATGTTCATAATGTGTTTTGGTATTTAATCTGTATAGATATATGTGAAGGTATATGCTTTTTTTTCTTTACATGAGTATATTCTTTTCTTTTAATCCATATGTTCCTTTGTACATATGTGTTTTGCTATTATTCTGTATATATATTTTTTTGAATATATGTGTTGTTTTCTTTGTAGGCATATGTTCTTTCTTTTATATGGATATGTTCTTTTATACATATGCATATGTTTTTTTTACTATAGTTTATGTAACTACATATATGTTCTTTGATTTATCTACATATATTCTTTTATGTTTATGCATATGTTTTTTTTTTAAATGTGTATATGCACATGCACATATGAATGCAAATTTATTCTGAATAGTTATTTCTTAAAGTATGTGTTCTTTTCTTTACATGCACATGTTCATCAGCATATGTTCTTTTCTTTACATACATATGTTTTTTTTTCTTTAAATACATATGTTCCTCAATATACATGTGTTTTGATATTTTTCCTGTATATATGTTTTCAAAAGGTATGTGTTATTTTTTTCCTAGGCATATGTTCTATTCTTTATATGGATAGGTTCCTTTATATGTTTGTGTATGTTCTTTTTACTATGATTTTTGTCAGTGTTCCTATATGTTTGTTTTATTTGATTCGATATATGTGTACATATGTGCAAATTTCTTTCTATGCATATGTTGATTTGTAAACAAAAATAACAAACAACAATGTATATAAGAACATAAAGGAACACTAAAAGAACAAACATCAATGAAAAAAAGAATATACAATAAATTAAAAAGAACATATCGGAGCAAAAGTCGTAGAAAATGCGAAAAGGAAGCTAAAGAAGACAGTCGAAGCAGAAATTGCTGAAATCACAGAAAATGTAGAATGGAGGTCAAAGAAGACGATTGAAGCAAAGTCGTAGAAAATCGAAAAAACTATGACCACAAAAAGTTGCGGGAAAAGACGATTGGAACAAGAAGTCGGAGAAATTGCAATTAAAGATGAAGATTGGAACAAGGATCATAGCAATTGCAATCAAATGTAAAGATCGAAGCAGAAATCGTAGAAATCGCGATTAGAGCTGAAGATCCGACCAAAGATCGGAGAAATTGCGTCAGCCAAATTGGCGTGATTTGTAAAGCGTCTACCAAAATAACATGATTATCAGCTTCAATAGTTGAGAATGTTTAGAATATATATATATAACAGGATGGTGGCTTATGTCATAAGCCTAGTTTACATAAAAAGTACTTAAAAAAAAATTAGAGGGACAAGCTGTACTTCCACACCTTAAGGGTTTATTGGTAAATTACCCTATTAACTAACACGTAACTCTCTAACGTGAGTCACAATTTGGAATCATACGGCATCCCGGATGAGAAACATTAAATGAGTCCAAGAGATCAAACCAATAATTGCAAGTCCAACAAAACCGGGCACTAAGGAAAAGTCTTGATTGATTTGAACAGTTGAGTCATGATTATTAACTGATTATCTTGTGACTGAAAATCATTGGTTTTGCTTCTGACTCCTGAGTATACCGGAAAAAAAATTAATCATTGGTTGCTTCTTTCTCTCTCTTACTCAAATTTCTCTATTCATCTTCTAAAATCCCGAATCCAAGTATAAAATCATAAATCTTACACTTGGCAGAACTAATGAAGCCTTTTTGAGACGCATTTTATGAGCATAATATCGTATTAGACCAATAGATTTCCATGTCAGAATTTTTTTTTACTGCGTTATATACATTTAGATATGTATGTTGGAGATATCACATGTGTGGACTTTTTTATTTTTCCTTGGTGGTTATTTAATTGTATACTGCTTATCTGTTTACATTTTTACGGACGAGGAGTAAATTGTTCTCTGTGATTTTAGATTCAATTTTAATTTTTCAGAAAAAAAGAGTATATGGATTATTAAATGTTTGAGTTGTGGTTCATTTTCTGTTACATGTTAATTTGATCAGTGTGGCTAGTCTCGTGATCGAGTGTCCTCCTCCTATTGGTGACTTCAAGTTCAATATGGATGAATCGGTTGCTGGCCTGCACACCCGGTCCGGGAACTATAAGGGAGATTCCATGAGATAATAGTTCATAATCAATTGCTTTATTATTTTTCCAATCTGTTGGGAGTGTTGGATTCCAATATTGCAAAAGTGTTTGTCATTTGCGACGCGCTCAGTATGAATATTTATAGACAAGGTTTTGCCTTCTCAAAGTTGTGAATCAAAAAGTGATCTGGATATACAGTATCTTGGGTTCAAAATCCTGCTAATGTCTTTGCTGAGATTGATAGATTGATGAACTTTGGCTCTCATCTGTTATATATGCGTATTTGATTTAAGAACAGATAACACTAAAGTAGATAATTTGGCAAAGCATGGTGTGGAGATGTCTTCCCCAGTTTTTTATTTTTTACTTTTTTTTTCATTAGGTATCATATCTACCTCAAAAGTAGAGACTAATCCCTCAAAATACTGTCAGGCATCAGAAGTAAGAACCTCTCTCAATAAGCACTTTTTATTCATAACCCCCAAGATTCAATCCTCGATTGTGTTGCTTAAGTGGCCAAAACCCCTTCCACTTGGACTAACTCATACTGGTCTTCTTTCTAATTCATACTCTTGAAAAATGGCGTGGTTTTCGGGAATGGGATACAGTCTCATGCAACTATGGCCTGGAAAATTCAGAGGTTCCTAGGAAAGTGCAGAACCTCCTCTCGATCGGTTCCTAGGAAAGAGCGGACACATAGGAGTATGATGCCAGAAGCTCAACCTTGTGGGAAGAGATGGTGAGCTTGGCCTCTTGGGCTTGTCGTTTGTGATCATTCCAGTAAGACAAAAAGGTATTTCTGACGCCTTCTACGGGGAATGCCTTGCTGCAGAGTAAAGGTTAAAGCTTGGGAGTAGCGAAGATCTTTCTGGAGATGGACGCTCTGTCGGTTATCAATTTGCAGATGCGGAGTGCTCATCCTAGGCATTAATTTCATGCATTAGTATTTAGTAGTATTCGCTGTCTGTTCTGGTAAGCAATTCACGTTGGACGGTGTGGCTCATGAATTAGCCATCTATAGACTCGATCTGTGTGTGAATGGAGACACAGTATGTGTATGCCTATCTTTATTTCTGCTTTGGTTGACCAAGATTGTGGCTCCTGTACTTACTTGGTTTGTGCAATGAATTCCATTTATCAAAAAAAAAAAAAAAAAAACACCAAATAACCACATCAAAGCTTTTCCAGGAATACATAATTAATTACTATTTGAAGAATGTATAATCACATAACCATGTATATACCTGTTGTGGCAACGTCGGGTTTTCGGGAGTCGCCACCAATCCGTTTACCTAGGTCGATTGGTCACCTTAAAATTGGTCTGCGAGAGTTCGGGGATCGGGAGTACGGTTACGCTAAAACAATATTGTTATAGCGCCCAAAATTGGCACCTTAGTTGATTTTAATTTTTTTTTTTTTACTTTGCTTTTAAATAATTTTCAGTTAATTTAGAGATTTTAACTGAATTAGTCAAAATGTGGATTTTTAAGTTAATTTGTATAAAATTTTATACTTCCGAACCATGGACTCTGCCGAGTCATTTGGACACGGAAGATTTTGATTCCGAACCATGGACTCTGCCGAGTCATTTGGACACGGAATTTGGTGAAATTTTAAACAATTTTATCCATATTGTAAAAATATGGATTTTTTATCTTTTTATTTAATTTATTTATTTTAAAAAGTTTGATATTTTCCAAACCGTAGATCCTGCCGGATCATCCGGATATGGAAATTAAATTTAATTTATTGTTAGTTATATAATTATTACTTTTATGGAATTAATTATTAGTTTAATTACTAATTCGTAATTCTTTTTGTTATAGAATTTTTAGATAAAAAAATTTTATTTTTTATTTTCTTTCTTTTCTTTTCTCTCTTTTCTTTCTTATATTTTTCTTTTCTTTTTGATTTAATCTTTCCTTTCTTTTCTTTCTTTTCTTTCTTTTCTTTTTCTTATCTTTCTTATCTTTTTCTTATCTTTCTTTTCTTTTCTTTTTCTTGTCTTTCTTATCTTTTTCTTATCTTGTTTTAATTTTCTTTTTGTTTTCTTGTTTAATGAAAAATATTTATTATTTTAGTGGATTTAAAAGTTATATTTTAAATAAATCAGTAAAATATAAAGTCTTAATTTTCATGTATTTTTTTTAAACAGGTTTTATTTTTATTTTTTTATTATTTTTACTGGATAAAAATAACTATTAAAATTAATTTTAACTTTTTGTTATCTTTAAAGAATTAAAAACATGTATATAAAAATAAAAATAATTGGCTTTTTTAAAAATAATTTTTATTAGCCTTAATAATTAATTACAAAATAATCTTCTTTTAATTTTCATTTATTTAATAATTAGTAAAGGGTAAAGGTGAATTAAATAAAAAAAATTATATAAAGAAAAAAAAATTAATAATAATAAAGTGGGGCTTTTTGGCCATCCACTTTAACAATAATAATAAATGTTAGCAAAGTTAATTAAATTAATTGTTAAACAACAATAATAAAAAGTTAGCCAAATTAATTAAATTAATTAATTAACAACAATAATAAAAAGTTAGCCAAGTTAATTAAATTAATTAATTAACAACAGTAAAAAGTTAGCCAAGTTAATTAAATTAATTAATTAACAACAATAATAAAAAGTTAGCCAAATTAATTAAATTAATTAATTAACAACAATAATAAAAAGCTAGCCAAATTAATTAAATTAATTAATTAACAACAATAATAAAAAGCTAGCCAAGTTAATTAAATTAATTAATTAACAACAATAATAAAAGTTAGCCAAGTTAATTAAATTAATTAATTAACAACAATAATAAAAGTTAATTAATTGTTAACAACAATTATAAAAGTTAGTAATAATGCAAAAATTAAAAGGTTAGTAACAATAATAGTATTAAAAGTTAGTTGTTAGTAAGTTAATAACAACAATAAAAAAAGGGGTTAGTAATAAACAAATAATAAACAAACAAGTAAAAATTAAAAGGGTTAGTAATTAATTCTGCAAGAATAAAATACAAAGTTAGTGACCAAAGTGGAAGAAATTGAAAAGATGAAGGATTAAATGAGAGTTGTACCCTTGATTTTAAATTCTGAATTCTGAGAAATGGAAACAGAGGGCGCGCGACGGGGGGAAGAAGATGGCTTAATCGTCAAAATGAAAAGTTTTGAGATTTTCTGAGGAAAGGAAGGAGAGCTAGGGACTAAGGCTGTAATTTTTTCTATTTTAAAAACGGAGCTCTAAGCTTTTCTTTCTATTTTTCTCTGTGTTCAGCACAAAATTTGGGGGGCTATTTATAGAGAAAGTTTGGCTGAACTGTTGATGGATAAATTAATAAAAAATTTCAAACTTATCTTTTAAATTGGTAAAATGACAATTTTAGTCCTTTACGTCTCTCAGCCTCTGGATAAGTTCCTGAAGCTTCTGATTTTGACAATTTTGTCGTTTTCTGTCAATTTGCGCCAGAAACGTCGGCAGGCCCAAAATTTTATGTGACAAACTACCAAATGCTCCTGAAACTTTTAGAATTTGTCAATTTTTCCCGAAACTTCTCAATTTTGTCATTTTTACCTCAAACTTTTAATTTTTTGTCATTTTTTTCATGAAATTTTATTTTATTTCAAACATACACATATTCACACATATATCATTTTAAATCAAATTTTCACAAAACAAAAATATATTTTAAACTAATTAAATTTTTTTAATAATAATAGTAATATTTTTTTCTTTAAATTAATTTTTTTTTTAATAAAATTTTTTCAAAATTTTAAAACACCCGGACGAAATTGGGTGTCAACACCTGTATACATAAATAATGAAAAATATGGGACAAGTGTTTAACACTGTTCGTTACAAGCCTACGTACATCAGAGTGAGAAGAGTTTCTCACATAATTATTCAAATTATCACATGCATGGAGACATGATAGATATGAATCAAGATGTGAGAATTAATTATCACATTTACAATTATTATAAATTGAAGATTATCAATGGTTTGAATAATTATCCTCTGTTAAGTACAATAACAAAACCAACCCATATATGGATCATCCCATTCACAACATTGATTATTATTTAGAACAATAATCAGTACAAAAAATGTGACAAAAACTTTGAGTGCAAGAATACGATAGACCATTTGTTCCCACTAGCATGTGACAAAGAAACGCATTAACTCACAACGCGTACAATATCATAATTAATAGCGAAAGAAAAAAAAAAAAAGCACCTCGCAAATTAAAAATTTTGGCTTTTCTTTCTTTCTTTCTTTCTTTCATGAAGTTGGATCCTGCACAGAACCATATCTGCTGCCGGCTAACGGGCTAAGGCATCATGTCATGTTTCGCCATATCTTCCTTCCTACGTATGCACATGTGTGTTAAAAGAGAACAATTCACTGCGTGATAGTTGTTGAACTTGAAATGAATATCGCAGCCAATTCCTCGTTCTTTTCATCAAAGTTGCCGACACCTTTTTTCATTTCTGGAACATTTGTGACCGATTGAACATATATAAACCCGGGAGGTTCACCTTTTTATTTATTTGAAAAGGAAAAAGGAAAGAAGGAAATAAATCTGGGTGGTTGCAGTAGCAGAGCTGATGGGAAATTAAAGTGCACATTGACCCAATGTCGTTCCTGCACAGGTGGTGTATCATGTCACACCAAACTCAAAAAGTTGAGGACTTTTATGGAATGGGGGTAGGCAGATGTCCGCCTCAGTGAACTTTTATTAACTGCTCCTTCAATTAATAAAATCATTCCCCTGTCGCGAGGTCAGCCGGGGGGAGGGCACATCAACCCCAGTGCCAGTTGGGGTTCAGTTCCTCTTCCCCTTTTCCCAGCACAGCGAAAAATCTTACAACTGCTCATTCTGTTGTTTTTAGGGTTCCCGAAAAAAAGTGGATGTTCTCTTTTTATATAATGTAAATACCTCCTAATAATCTGTATTTATTATGGAATAGATCTTGAAAAGGTGAAATAAAACTGACCATTTTTTACTCTTGCTATAAGTATATGCTTACAAAATTTATTACTGGTGTGGAACATGTGCAATTCCAAAGAGGGTGGGGCGCTTGGGCCTTGGGTTTGCAGACAACTAAGCCGAACCCGCACCGCACATAGCCGGTACAATAGAAGCCAACAACCCATGTCCTCCTACACGTGGAGGACACGTGAAGGATCTTTTGGTTTGGTTTCGGTCTCCCATATAATCTTGCTACTCTGTTATCTTTGTCCACCAATTTTCTTTTCATTATACTGTGTATCTCTTTCTTTTCTGGTTGGATTAGGCATATCCACAAAAATAATACAACTGCAATAACTTAGGTGGTGTTCAGTGCAATTTTTTTTTTTATTTTTCTGATATAAATTTGAGTGTATAATACGTGTGAAAAATCTTGTTTTTTAAATTTTAGAAAACTTATATGTTAAAACAGAAATAATCTAAAATAAATTTTTATATTTTATAATATGAGTTTTTTAAAATTAAAAAAATATATTTTCTACAGCCTTAAAACAAGTTAATGCATTCAAACCTTTATTAAATTTTAGAGAAAATTTTCCACATACAAATATATATATCACCTTCTTATTGGCCAGCGTTGATAGCGACAGTTAAAAGAGTGGAGCGCTACTTCTGCTCATGTAATCCAACTAAATTCATTTAGCATAAACATATAAACATAACTCAGTTATTATTCTTATTATAGTGCAAATGTGTGTTCTAAAATTGGGGGATCTTATCGTGTACAAAAAGGGGAAAGCAAAAGAGAAGCATAAAACAGAAAATATTTCGGATTAATCAAAACTTTTAACCCCTTGGGGGTGTTTTTTTTTTTGGGGAGGGGGATACAAAAATGACAAAGAAAAGAAAGGAAAACCTAGAGATAGAACGGAGAAGTAGGGATTACCAATAGTGAGGTGGAGCAAGTAGAGATCCTGTTAAAAACAATATTCAAGTATTGCAGCTAAAGGCAGCATTTTGAAATAGTTTTTTTTATTAGTGTTAGAGTTTTTGATAATTTATTTAATGTTGGAGATGAAATTGCTAAAGTTAAAAGTTAAAAACTCCATTAAATAGTGATTTCAAAAATCTAATGCTAATATCAAATGAAACCAAATTTTATTTTTAACTTACGATCATCTACTCTACAAGTTCAGGATTTTTAGGAGGGGAAAAGGAAGAGCGGAGGCTCGAACTTAGGACAAGCGGGTGGAAAAAAGCCAGTGTCCTTGTGCTTTACCATTTCACTTGGTAGCATGAGACTGCAGCTAAAGTCTTAACTCTATTTTTCCTATTAAAAACATTTTATTACTGTCACTTTTAATTATTTTTTTTTCCTAGAATCAATAGTTAATATTTCATCCATTTAATAAATCACTTGAATGAATTTTTTTTAGAGACTAATTAATTTTTTTATAATTTTTTTCATATCCAAACAAAGAAAAAAATCAATCAAAATACTTAATAGTTTCAAAAAAAATATTTAAAAAATACTTTTTAGTATAAGGTTCCACTGGTATAAAAGTTAAACAATAAATCACTATATGTTAGAATAATCAACAGTAGCGTTACTAAAATTGCCAAAACAAGTACAAATATACAGTAGTGGATTTGCAGAGAGATTGCCTGCAACTTCAAGGACATGCATCGCTTTTCCTAATTATTCCCTCTCTGCTTTACACTATCACACACTTGTGTGTACCAATAATTTAACAAAAGCAACACTGAGCAATTTGTCAGTTGCTTTTCTGGAGGTTGTTAGAAATTTCAGCCAGTTCTAGTACTGTTGGATTAAACATAAACGGCGGGTCCATTTTTCTTCAAGGACATAAAATCGGAAAAAGTACATTAACCCTACACCAAAAATGTCGCACAGAGAATTGCCGATTGTCTATTTTCAGTTGCGTTAGATTGTATTAATTAAAACCATATGATTGCATATTAAGTACATATGGATGTTGAGAAGAACAAGAGGAGCCAGATCAGGTGTCTGTACAGCTCATAGTCGGAGACAGCCCGAACAAATCGTTTCAAAGATCCACAGACCAATGCACGCCCAGCAATACACGTTCTTTTTTGTCCATCCATCCATGTTCCTTTCTATATCCGCTACTTTGTACAAGCAAAACATTCGCTATACTATCCTTTCTAAGCTACATACTTTTAAACAACCAAGGCTTCCCCCCCTCATAATTCATGCATCTACTGCCACACACACACAAACAACGACACAAAAGCGAAATCTACACGTTGAAGTGACAAACAGGAAGGAAACACTTTCAATTTAAGTAGACCCTACATCCAATTATACACTAGTCATAACTAGCCACTAATCATCTTTGTAGAATTACTTTTGTGGAAGTGACTGTAGATTTAGAATTATCCAAGCTCGAATCCCTACTCTCTTCCTCAACTCGCTAATCTGTGCGTTTGTAAAGACAAGACCAGAGAAAGGATTAGGCAACGAAAATTTCTTTCAAGTATCTCACACCAGCAACGGCTGCACGAAAATGTGTACTGTTTTCCCTTTTCCTTCTCTATTAATTGACCTTGGAAAGTGTCCAAGTCCTCCAATATTTGTGATGGAAAAAGGCTAAAGCATTGACAAACACGCCAAACACATCTGATTCTTTTGAATACCAAAGAAAAACAGATGGAGACTCACCAATCAGACCAGACTTTAACTTCAAATTAGTTGGTTTTTGCTCATAGAAGATGTAAAATGAATCAGTGACTACCTGCTTCAATGAGCTGTAGCTTTCTCATTGATGCGTGTTCACTGGACCAAGGTTTCGGTGACAAGCTCAAATCAAGCAGTGGGCTGCAATTGTTGCCTTCACAGGAGCAAAATCGTGAAACCTGCAACTGAAAGCTGGACACCCATTTTCGTTCCCTCCCTGACTTCTCCATTGTGCTTCTATAGTTTCTATAATGATAAGGACCAGAAAGAGACAATCCCTCACTACCAGTTGATGCACTTGAGATGTCATTCACTTCCAACATACAATGAAGTTATAGGACCTTCATGCTGCACTGATGAGTCGATCCATGTTAGAAGAATCATATCCAATAAAGCTGCTATCATGGACTGGTTTCGTCACTTTCGTCCTTAGGTGTCATTTCCTCATCCTTTGTTGTTATGGATTCACTATTTCCTTCATTATGCATGCTCTCTGAACCTATATCTGCTGATGTAGTATCTTTTGGAGGCTTGATTTTCTGATCTACTGCTTCAGATTCCAAGTGTTTTTTCACAGCATTGGTATGTTCTTGAGACATCACTTGTGAATTGATTAAAGGGGCAGCTGGAGTATTAGCACCTAATCCCTTTGACAGACAAACATACCTGAAAACCAGTTGTTTATAATTATTTAGAAGGTCTTCTACATCGATAGGTGTTAGATCACCAGCTTGGGCAAACAAGTATGGATATTCCTTGAAGACTTTAGTTGTTTGGTCATCCTTCAGGAGCATTGCAGCCCCTTCATTCTCCAACTCTGAGATTGATGGTATTTTGTCAATTGATGGCTGATCTTTGGTGTTGGTTGATTCTTTAGGGTCCTCTTTCTTAGAATTTGAAGTTCGAAGCTTGGCTGCAGGTTCATCCCTGGAGACAGGTTCTGCAATTTGGTCAACCTGATTGGATAGGCCATCAGGATCTGCTGAAAGACCAGATAACAGAGCTCGAGCAGATTCCATATCTCTTTCAAACTCCCCTTCCTCCATGGAAAGGGCTTTTGCATCAATGTTCAACATGAAAGATTCTGCAGAGAGCATGTTGGTGAAAAAGTAAGATGTTTCCCCAACTAATCGAGACTGACGTCGATATCGTTGTATATACAGTAAGTTAGAGTGCAGTTGTGGAGGATTTGCCTGCACAGTTCAGACAAATTATGAGAACTATGGAAGCATAAGAACCTTTAGCTTCAACTAGATGACTCCAGTTCCCCCATCTCCAATGTGCGGTATATGTTTCAAATTCGGACAAGACTAATCCTTTTTCACTACTACAATTTTGAAAAAGCAAAAACAACAATGAGCTGTGAGCAAATCATCAGTCAATCATCTCTATCTAGATCAAGCCTTTTATTCAACCGTTGAACACAGCTTATTTGCAGCTAGTCAGAGAACAACAAAGAAAAGCACATCCTCATCCTACTACACTGAAAATATTCATATGCTCTGCAAACCAGTATTCCATGGAACCTAATATATATATATACCAAATACAAATTCAGCCAATCTAGCATATTACCAACAATACCTTTATAGTGACATAAATTAAAACAGGAAGGAACTCATCAGCTCCAGGAGGATTCTCGTTTGAAGCAATTGCAGCATTCAGCAACAAATTATTGATAACCTTGCAGCAATTAAGGATGCATACAAGTTTATCTCTGGGAGCCTTGTACATATTAATCTTTTGCAACTCCTTTTGTGCAAGCTGCAACCAAACCCATAACATTTCAGGAGTTTTTCTTTAACCAGCGAAGGAAGAATTTTATTTATAAGCAAAACAGGTTACAGAACAGGAAAGGCTACAGTAACATTAATAATACAACCACTAAATGCACAAATAAACCTAAATTTAGGAATCCACATTCTAAAATATAAATATTAGAGATAGGGTAGCAGAACACTAGAAAATGGTTCCACTAAAACATCTCTTATAAAAGAAAAAAAAAAGGGAAGAAAAAAGCTGCACATGGTTGATGATCCAGAACCATGAATATGCAAAAAGCTAGCATATATGTGTAATAATAACAGTTTAAAAAAAAAAGTCCCCACTGGAAAAAGAAAAAAAAAACAACGATCACAGGAAAGGTGTTCATTCAACAATATGGCAAAAAGAAAGAACAATGTGACCTCCCACTCTAGAGGGGAGAGAAGTACTTATTTGACAGGGAACATATGGCCAACTTTTGGGAGGTTATTCTACCACTTATGGGCCAGAAAAATCACTTCAAATATTAATACTTACTAGCAACGATGTTTCATTCAGAAAGGTTGCCTTAATATCTAGGTTTTCAGGCCTAATGAACTGTTGAATCAAAGCCACCTTCTCAGAGAGTTGCTCATCATGCTTTACATCATCTGGGAGTGAAGCAAACACACGGGTAAATAATTTTGTCATAACATACTTCTCCAGACCCTGAATGCAAAATAAAAAAAAAAAAGGTAGAAGAGTCAGCATTCCCAAGTTCTCATAGAAGATATCTGAATAACAAAGAAAAGGCATCACAAACTATAAACGTGGAAGTACACAAATGTATTCAATAAGGCCTAGTTACCTATGATTTTATACTTTTTCACCCAAGTTCTCTCTCTCTCTCTCTCAATCAATCAGAAGGCAGAGGCAGAGAACAAATCAAATCCATTAAGAAATAAGTTTCCCTTAGGAGAAAAGTTAGCAACCCCAAAGTTCTAATTGAAGATATCTGATAGGAATCAGACCCGCAAGGCACCCTAAGACACCTTGAGGATATCCTCGGGACCTGTGACAAGGGCTAGGAGCAAGGAGCTTAGGGCAGCACTCCAAGGGCTCATGAGAAGGCTGTGGAAGGATCAAGAGGAGCATGGACCTAAGGATGAGGAAAACAGCTGGGATGAGCTCAGAAAGGAGTGACAAAGAGCACGGAGAAATGTACTCGAGCTGGTGTACACATGTGCACCCGGGCACATGCACACGAGACCCCTATGTCCTCTAAGACAAATGCCAGAGCCCTTAAGCTACTACCATGTGTATTACGTAGTATTAGCATGTTTATGACCAGAGTTGGTGTGATTGTGTGTTATTTCGGGCACGAACATGCCAAGGACATGTGACGCGCCTTTAGCGTGTCCTTAGCATTTCCTGGGAAGCCTACTCCGGCTAGGACTCATAACCCTTTACGGCTTAGGGCTTAGGTTATGTCTCAATTAGGGTTTTTGTCCTAGGATGGCTAAGACACTATATAAAGGCTGCTTATGTACTGTCTCTGCTATTGAGCACTCTTTATTGGGTTCTTGAACTTCACTTGGCACATAGGAATTCTAGGTTCTTGTGTCCAACAACCTACATTGCTCGTTTCTAATCACAGGCTGGTTAGAAGTGGGAACATTTATCAGTCTTTTGAATGTGTTCTTGGAGCTTGACATCATTTTGGGTGCGTTTCTTGGTCTAGCAATCAAGAGGTTTGCATCAATATCACTGTGAGAAACGAAAAACACAAAAAAAATAAACATAAAACCTTAAATGTGCAAATACACACGCCTGTATTAAAAAATGCTCAATTACCTTTAATTTTATGCTATTTCACCCAACTTATTATGTTTCAGTGTTCTTTTTTCTTTTTTTCTTCTCTCTCTCTCTCTCTCTCTTTTGAGAGGGAGGGGGAGAGGGAGGAGGATGAGGTGGAGAAAAATCAGATCCATTACGAAAAGAAATGCTCAAAATGTAAAACAAGAGTTACAAAAGTGGTAAGACTCGGTGATGCTATGAAGGAGGCTAGAAATCACTAACCATCCAAAGCCTATTCCAGTAGGTTGGGAGCAGATGGCTGCACGTTCTAGACTAACTGAAATCTAGCTGTTCTCTGGTCACAGAATGGTTTCTCTAACTAGGCTGACATTCTATCAACTGACAGATTATTCATTATAGTACTAATGTTATCTTTAGCGAAACAAGTATCCAGAATGACTTGGAATGAGAGTCAACTATATACACAATCAAGAAATAAGTTCACACTAAAAATCCAGCACTGAGCCACAAGTTCTAGACTAAAGCAAGTACTCATAGACCAACACAGGAAAGAAAGCTTAGGCTAGGCTAAATGTGTGCTAGTAAACATATAACTGATGATATGTGCAATAAGAAACTTTCAATAACATGAACACGTATGTAAAAAACAGACTTATATATTGATCTTATCATAAGGAACCGAGAAATTATCTTAACCCACTTCACCAGCACTCTCCAGCTCCTCCTCTGAGCAGCCAGCCCAAAGTGGGTGAGCCCGAAATGCTGCTTCCATGTTCGCAAGAAATTCTTGTACGGCTGCACTGTCCCGCTCTGGATCAGGTGCATGGTTTGAGAATGAAACGATGAAACTGAAATCCACAATATATAATCAACAGAACATGCACATGAAGAAACACGATCTACAATAGCAAAACGAATCACATGTTCATGTGAAAGCATACAGACAAAACACAACCCTTGTTGACTTAGCTTGGGTGGTGGCATGTCACTCCTCAAAATTAGGAAATAATCTGACTAACATAGGCAACAGTAATCCAATAAATGCAACAGAATATAACAACACCAATGTCGCCAATGTTTAATGGCTTCAGTTCGAGGTCCTAAATTCTGCGCCATTAGCTCCCTTCTTCATAGATCCAGTAAAAGCGTAGTAAGGCCTACTTTTTGTCAGTATCGTGAGAAGCAATTGGATTTAGTTTCATTTACACAAATACTAGTAGGCAATATAATCTTGTGAGCAGACCTTAATTGGGTTAAAATCCTCACATGCCATCCCAATTCCCAATGCTATTGGTTTATCTTCATAAATAAACAATACTACCAGATACTCATCAAACCAAGTGATCCTTGTATGCCATAGAGCCAGACCTACAGTGTCCAGATTGACTCAATCTTTTTCTACAGAGAAACCAAATCTCCTTTGAAGACACCGTTAGACCCGGTGTCAGAAAAAGATTTGAAGCTGGGAATTGCTTTCACTTGCATCGAAAGCGTCGAAGACCACGAACGAAGAGCCAATCGGATCAATTCGCTTGTAATTACACGCAGAAAGAGCAACAGCAGACTAAAAGCTGGTAATAGAGAGAGTAAGGGACCTTTTGATTGATCTGACGAAATCGGCGGCGGAGGGTTGACGCATTCTCTCGAGAAAATCGTGAAGTCCCAGGAAGACGTCAGCGTTCTCCATTTTTTGGCAGGTATGAGAGCTCAATTCGATCAGTATTGCGGGAAAGAGTGGCTCGGTCGAGGTGACGAATCGTGGACCGAGACAGAAGAAGAAACAGCTGCGAGAATATGTGAATTGTAATCGTAGTCTTCAAGGCTGTGCCGTTGGAAAGACCAAAATATTACAGCAGAAATTTGTTGTTTCTTTTTTATTTTCATTTCTTCCCGTCTTTTCTGTACAATGAACAAGTGGTACACTTCGGTTTTGGTCCGTAAAGTTGGTGCATTGCCCAACATAATACTCACTGTGGTTCTCGACTTCTCGTGCAATCCCTACTCTTCCCGTGTCATTTTAGATATCATCTACTCCCTCCGTCCCAAAAGTTTTGCTCAATTTATTTTTGGTAATTAATCTATAATTTTTTATTTTTAACATTTTAATATATAAATACAAAATCTTTATATATGAATGATAATTCAAGATATGTTGTTTCTAAATATATTTTTTTTGATTTTTTTTAACAAACAATAATATGAATAAAATTGAGTCAAAATACAATAAAAAGTCAAATGTATCAAAATTTATGGGATAGAGGGAGTATTTTTTTATGCTTGGTATTTCTTTTTCTTAGGTTTATCATTAAAATAAATATTAGTAATAAATAACTAAAAAAAGTTTAGTCATAAGCTTATGCTATTTGATAGTTAAACTACCTAGGGTTTCAAATTAGATGGCGGAAACACTTGATCATTAGCAGACTCCAATCACATGTGTACAGAAACATAAAAAAAGGAGCGTTAGGAGGGTTACCGGGTGTGTCCTGGGTGAGACCTCTCCGACATTCAAATCAATATAGTCATCATATAAAAACATAGGGGAAAGTGATTGAGATACTCATTATATATATATAGCAAGTAGGTGAGATTAATGAGCTTATGCCCTAGTTTCTAAGTTGTTGAGTTTCATTGGGCCCCTATTTATAAATTAGGCATAAGGTCCGATTACCCAGTAATAATTGAGTCTAATTTAGGTTTTATCTACCAAAAAGCCTCTCCCCTTCAGTGAATGTGAGGTTAGAGGGTTTCTCACATTTTGATCTTCATATGTGGAGAGTCCCCCATGTGGGAGTTTGTTTGGACAATCGTATTCACTTTTTGCTCTGGTGAGAGGCTCATGTTGTACTCGGTTGAGCTGTTTTTACAAAGCATTACAGCTTTTAAGGACTTACATGTCCTCTATTCTCTGGGCCAAAACAAGGCTGGCCAACGGATTGGTCTTGTTTGCCAAAATATCCTCATGTGATGGGATTAGTGTTCTTAAAAAAAAACATCCGTAAAGGAACAAAAGATTATAGTCTTTTTTATACTTTAAATTTGAAGATCAGGTATCTACAGATTTCTAGGATTAGAACCTGAAGGGTTCAGAAGAGCTGATGATACTTGATAGTTTGTTGAGTATTCCATTGATAGGTCGAGGCTTATATAGGCAAGTGCAGGACTTTTTCTATAGTCCTTAGGTATCATTGGTCGAGTCACTCATAGGTGCTCATATAAGGGATACAACAATAGATCCAGTAGTGCAATCGGGGTCTCAGTTTTCATAAAGTAGAGAACTTGAGAAATAACCATAGTCATTTATCAGAAGGTGTGACCCTGTATTTATTCAAGGCTTCAAGTGGTAATCTAGACCTTCTTTTCTTTGAGGTCTTAGAGAAAGCGAGATGTCCCTTCATCAAGGCTGGTCAAAGAATGCCTATTTCCCTATCTGGTGTGTATTATCATTTTCTTCTATGCAGCCTTATTGGGGCTATTCTTCTAACATTGATTCATTGGAACTTATCATCCTCTTGTGGGTGCCATGTGCTTTTTAAGGGTATTCCCTTTAGCGAAAGAGCTTTGAATGTGTTTGATTGTTGAGAGATCTCTGAGCTTTTCATAAGAATCTTTAAGAAGTTCTTCAACCTTCTTGTTCAACTTTCTACTTGGCTCATAGGGGGCCCGTACTCTATGAGGTCGTAGTTTTCAAAGCCTTGCAATGTGCTTATGATGGCTCGCAGCTCTTATGGTCTTTAGTATTGCCCGACAGATGAAGGTTTGTCATACACAAAGCTGTTAGTATTACCATTTTCAATAATGACCATGGAAAATCTTTTTGAAGCCCCTCCTGAGTCCCTCATTGGGCTTGTCATTGGTAACGATGGCTCAAAGGCATCCGTGTCGACAAATGATGTTCTTCCATAAAAATCTAATGGTCTTGGACGCAATGATGGAGGCTAGTGGCTCTGGCTCTACTCCCACAATGCAATACTCAACCTATCTTGGAGCCATAGGAAATGCCCTATTCAAGTCTAGCCCTCAAATGACAAAGGGCCAAGGGTCAACAGCTAGGAAGGCATCAGGGGAAAACATCCTTTGTATTCATAAGTTAAGCTAGTAAATGTAGCATTATTGAAAAAACTTTCTGGTATAAGCTCGAATTAGGGCAAAAAATAGCCTTGTCACAGAGTCTTGTGAGCCAAAGAATTAGCATAAATGGAGTATAAACCCCTGGGTAAATTTCTCGAAGGATAGTCTGCCCTTGCTGAAGTGTAAGGCGTCGGTGTAGGAGAGAAGCAAATCCCTTCCTATATAGTTGGTCTCTTAATATGAGAAACCTTTAAGAGCAACCTCTGATTCTTCTATTCTTTTCATGTATGCTTTCTAAAATGCCAGTTTCAAGATAAAGTCTGATTGGCTTTCTTCAATCATCTTCGAGAGCTATATACTCTATTTGGTGAATCGAGGAATCGAGGGCTCAGTGAATTCTTTTGTTAAGGCCTTTTCCTGGCCTTTGGAGAGGGTGTATGCCATGGCATTCTTAGCCCTTGACATTTTTTGAACCTGTACAAGATAAAAAATCTTCATCAGATCCTTTGTCATGTTCAAGTATTTATAAAGAGTGGGTTCTTTTGCCCTCACTGCTCCAGTGACTTGGTTTATGCCATCCCTCTCAATCTAAAGAACACTGATCAGACGTCGCTTATTTGATGAGCATAAGCTATAGCCTTCTACAGGTACACTTGTTTGTTGGCTAAGTTTTAATTTCTAAATCTTTAGTAAGTTCTAATGGATGGTGGCACTACAGGAGGCCATCGTTAAGTATGGCCTCAAGGAACAACGCATAGCCTGTGAGAAGGCTGTTCGAGCTTGGCTTTTTGCCACCCCGGTGAAGAATGCCACTAGTTTTGCTAATCAGGCTCTGATATAATGAGGCTACATAGCAAGCCTATGAAGGCCAAAAGGGGGGATGGCTCTATTGAGACCAAAAGGAGGGTTGTACCTCATACTGAAGGTAACACTGCCAAAAGAAGCTAAGCAAGTGGAAGTGGTCCCAAGGAAAATACTAAAGCTTCGAAAGGATCTCCTACTTGAGGTCTTCAAAGAATGAGTTAGAGAACTTAGCAGAAAACCTCAACCCAGTGAGGGAGGGCAATAAGGTGGGGGAAGGCCACGTTAAGGAGCCAGAAGAGGAGTTGGGGAAGCTTAAAGATGCTTTCAATTCATCTGAGGAAAAGGAGGTAAAGGTCCATCAGGAGGCTGATCGTTTGGCAACCATAGTAAAAACGACAGAGTTAAAGATCGAGCAGTATTTGCTAATGGACCAATATGCTCCCATGGGCCCACAGACTAATCTAGGTAAAGCCAATTCAAGCTTGGTCATTCCTATGATGCCCTTCATAAAGTAGGTTAAAAGGGTTGGCTTTGTAGGGTGCAAGGTTTATCAAGAATACCAACACCTTCAGACCAAGACCAATGCTTGACTAAAAGAGCTTAGTACGCACCTTCGAAGAAATGATTTAGAAGAACTACCTTCCTGGAGCTCACAAAAGGCTTTTTGGATAGTAAAGTAACAAGATTTTGCCCATTTGAGAGTTTGAATGACATAGTACGTGGGCCATTGTTTTGTGCCACATTCCTGTAAAAGTATGACCCTAACAGAGCTTTCCATTATGGCTAAGTAGAGCACAAAGAGCTCATCAAGTTTTGCCTGTTTTAGCGTGGAGAGGCTTTGTAAATAGTTTTTTATTTATAGGAAGGCTTTACAACATTCGTTTGACTAGTCAAATATTGCTTTTTTCTTAAATATGTGAAAAAAGGGTTTACAACAGTCCCCAAACTGTAAAAAGAGCCTGAGAGCTGCCAGTCTTCCAGCTAGTTTATGGATGTCCTTTTTTCTTTTGTCAAATGGTTGCACCCTATACGACATGGTTATTGAGAGGGGCGCAACACATCTCCAAATTACTTCTTAAGAAAGTTGTTTCTTGATGGCAGTAGACAATGGTTATTTTACTCTATTTGCTTTGTCTCCATTTCATGAGTCATCATTAGACTTCTAAGATAACTTGTCATTTTTGCTGTCCTTCCAATAACTTGGGCCTTTTAAGCTAATTTGCCCCCTTAAGGACTTTTCTTGTATCGTAATGCCTTGTGGGGATTGCTGTCCCCCTTGTAGAGGTCTAAGTCAGGTGCTACATAAGTTTCTACCTTCACGGCTTAGGGCTTGTAGACTTGAGGCCGGTCTTCTTTTGTTTGTCATATGGCATCGTGTGGGGCCTTTCATAGTCAGAAAGGGTTCACTCCTCAATTGTGCTTTATATCAAGCTATTATAATCAGAGAGGGCTTATTCCCTCATTGTATGGCAAGAATGGGCCTCTGGATACGGCCTCAAGGGGCGTTAGGGTGCAGCCTCAATAGGTCTTCGGGCATGGCCACAAAGGGCCTCCGGGCGTGACCATGAAGGGTCTCTAGCTGTTATGCTTTTAGCCTTTGTATGGTTAGCCTCCCATCTGATCGTGTGGCTTGCAAAAGACCTTTGGTTAGGCTTTTAGCTTTTTTAAGGTCAACTTCCCATCTGATCGTGTGGCCTGTGAGGGGCATCTGGCGATTTAAAATGTTGATACTAAAGCATTCTAGTATTTGACTGAGAATTTATGTTAGTCTGCATGACATTAGCCTCTATTATGAAGGAAACATATTGCAATTTGCCTGTTGGGGACCACTAACAAGATTATGTAATAAACCAGGGAAAGCTTGCTACATTAGAGCCCATGTCAATGTTTCCTTGTCCTAAAGCTAAGTTAGGACTAGGCTATAGTAGACTTAAGGCTTGGCCTTCATGTGATTGAGGAGCCCTCGTAGGCTATCTTGGAAAAGGGGCTGGCCTTTAAGTGTTTGAAAAACCTTTATGGGCTATTTTGGAGAAGGCACTAGCCTTTAAGTGATTAAGAAACCTTCATGGGCCATTTGGAGAAGGCACTACTGTTACAGGCCCTGAACCTTAATCCAATTTAAGTCACATAGGACCCTAGGAACCTTACACTAATTTAGTGCTAGGCCTGCACAAGTTGCTCCTTAGTGGCCTACTAATTAATTAAATTCTTAATGCATTACTGCTTTATACTACGCCATACTATGGCTGTAGGTCAATGACCATAAAAATAATATATACTTGGTGCAGCTGGCCAACATTTCAAAATATGCATTCATATAAAACATACTATTATGCACTGTGAATCCATACAAGCTACTAGAGAACATAACCAATAGTTCCATAGCATTTACCAGAGGCATAAGTTTGACACACATATATACATCATACACAAAAGTGTCATACATATGTTACACACTAAGAACCTGGGAATCCGATCCCATTTGAGTTACACTGCCAAAAGGGATCACTATAGTGTTCTAGTATTTCCTGTTTTTTGCCTCTATACAACAAAGGCCAGTAAGTTAATATTCTAGTAATTAGGAACCTGCAAGAAAGAAACCTAACAACAATGTACAATAGTAATTAACTTCTACACACCTGGTATCAAAATACTAATAACCAGTTCTTTTAACAGTTATTAGCCCTAGGTCTACCAATATTTGCACACAAAATATGTAAGGGGTGTGAGAATCAAAAGTTCCCAGCAAGGGTTATAACCTGTAGGAAAAAAAAGTTATATAGGACCGTGCATATTATAGTGTACTTGACCTCAGGTCATAGTGCTAGGAATTCGTATTATTAGCCAATAATCATGGGAGTAGCTAATTCCCACAATTCCTTTACCCATTTGTCTTGCAATTGACAAGTCCAACTTGTCCATACAAATACTACTTTGAAAGCTTCTTAGTATTGCTAAAATCCTTTATTTTATGTATAGGAGTGAATTATTTGCTTATTTAAATGCATGTGTTAGTGCTAGTATTCCAAATTTGATGAGTGATTGAGGACACCTCCCCCTCTTAGGTTCACCTAAGCCTTGGCCCATCATGGTGACCTTAGGTATCTTAGGCTCTCAAACCATCATACTCTCCATAAATTAGACCATACCAAGGTCCATGTTGCCTATACATGGAAGTTTACAAACATGCACTTACACACTTCATATGCACTTTATAGTTTCGTTTCCTACCAAACCCAATCGTATAAGCTTCTTAAATAGCCATCAATACTCAATTTACATGCTTGTTAAATCCATCAATAATTCAGCCACTTGATATACAAGTATCTTAGCCAAATTTATTTAACACATAAGCATACAAATCAAACAACTCTTACCTTAGATAACTTAATTTGCAAGCTTCAAGTACTTAGCCTTTTTGTCTCGGTTCTAGTCTCTTCTAGAGTCTTCCTATAGTAGCTTGAGTAATTACCTATAATTGATCATTTAACAATAAGACAACCATTCTTTAGGCCAACAATTAATAATTCCCACTATGGTTTAAATGATTAGCTTAGCCCTTTTTCATGGATTTAGTCAATCAGGCCTCAACAAATCCTTTGTTCTTCTTTTCTTATTGTACTTAATTAGATGGACTTCTTATTCATTTTCCATTATTTTCCCAGCAATTTCAATCCTATTACAGCCCAAATAATCAATTAAAATCTAGAATTAAATGGAGAACCGGTAGATCCTATTATTCCAAAATTAACCATTCCTAAAGCTCTTTCTTTTACAAGCTTGATTTCTAAACTTCTCTTACTTGTTTTCTCTTAACAAAGCATCAAGGAACCCAACGTAATAACCATTTCCAGCAACTACAGGATTGAAACGAAGCTTGAAAACAGGGAGATAAAAATTAGAACTTGAACAATAAACAAGAAATTCTAGCTTTGGGTAGCATAAAACTTAGTTTCTATCCACAAATTTTACTTGATTTGTGGTTAATTTGGCTTGGCGAAAGCTTCATCCCTTCATCCATGGCATTTTCCTGGTGCTTTCGCAGAGAAGGGCAGAGTCTCGGGTGGTTGAGCGTGGAAGAAATGGCTCAGTTGACTTAAATAAAACGCCACCGCCCGACTTTAAAAAAATCACGTGCTCAATGCCCTTTATGTACTCTCTAGTAAAGTTGGGTTTCTTCGTAACACGATTAAAAATTCAGGACCAAACTTGGTATTACATTGCGCCTGGTTTCTTGATAGATCTAATTACATAGCCAGTCCCAGCCTTTCACTTATATTCAATTTCATCCATACTTTTTTCAAGGTTACATTTAAACCACATATGAACAATCTAATCAATCCAAAATTTTACGATGATAGAGCGAAAATCACGAAAAATCGTGATACCTTAAATTCAATATTTTCTCATCCTTTATCCAACCATGCAATAAAATGGGTCACTATATGAAATGACCAAAATATCCCTCTTAGCCCGGCTTGCTTAAATGATCAATTTTATTCATTTTTAACTACTGGACCCTAAATTATTGAGACTTAGCTTACAAATAAATTATCTAAAGTGTAATTTATTAAATTAACTAATTACCTGACTGATTAGACTTATAGTCCCAAGGGCCGTCACAACTACATTGATGATATAGTACCTTGCAAGTTCATTAACTGTATTTGAGGATTCATCTGATTGTCATGTGAGCGTGCTTGATCATTATGAGACTTTGGCTGTTTGAGGGCAAGTGTGTTATATCATAAGAGAGTGGTTGATTACTCTCATAGTATTTCAATATATGCCAGAACACGAGTATCAAAGGATGATCACAATCATATGTATATCAAGTAATGAGCATCTTTGCACAGGGGATATGATCAAATTATTAATAAAAGTGTTATTAGTACCTTGAGGGAAAAATGTGTAAATTTTCCTTACCATTATTGAGCTGATATTGAGATGGCATGACCCGACTGCCAAACTTTTCATGTCCTTACTTATGCATATAAAAGTCTTCTCGAGCTCTTTGAGTAAGGAGCTCTATAGTTATTTTATGATGAGCTCTAAACTCCTGTATCTTTTAGATAAAACGTTTCTCCACAAATAGTATGTTAAGTATGCCCAATAACTTTGGCACAATATACACTAGCAATTTATAACACAATCATGCTTGCACACTTAGTTCATAGAAATTATTCATGAATGCATGCTTGTATATAAGTTCTTGGCATTTCCACTATGAAGATGAAGCTTTTTTTTTTTCTGGTAGAGACCCTGTGCTTATGAATCATAATGAGTGAGTAGTGTTCATGCCAACCAAAAATTGACAAATTTAAAATTGTAATCTACTAGTTGCCTGAATTTTGATACCAATTTCCTTTTGGGAGTCCCTTTTAGGACAAAACGGAGTAAGGCTTATCGCAGATGGAAACCATGAATGCCACTTTCACGTGTCACATTTATGTGGTCACCAAGCCAAGTCTAATTTGCATCATGTTGCAGTAGATAACATCACTGGATGATTTTCCTAGAGGGTAAAGACCAGCGGTTAGTCCGTATTCACGACTACTATTTTACAGCATCAAAGAAGTGATTAGAATGCTGGTTGTCCTTCCCACAGATGGCGTCAAACTACCTAAGGTTTTGAGTCAGGCGGTGGAGACCTTTAATCATTGGCTAGCTTCGGTCACCTGTGTGCAAAGACAAGTAAAAGGGTGTTAGGAATGTTTCTAGGTGTGTCTCGGGGAAAACCCCTCCGACGCTTAAGCTAGTATAGCTATAATATAAAAACATAGGGGCGAGTGATAGAAACACTCACTGTATATATAGCTAGTAGGTGGGGTTAATGAGCTTGTGCCCCAGTTTCTGAGTTTATTGGACTTCATTGGCCCCTATTCATAAATCAGGCCTAAGGCCTGATTACCCAGTAATAATTTGGTCTAATTTGGGTTTTATCTGCTACTGAGAAATTAAAATTTCAATTTATTATAATTTTAAGTTAGGTGTTCTTTATATCATGTTCTTATCATTCAAATGATTAGTTATGATCGAAACATAAAACATGTACATGCTTTGAAATAATGAATATTGTTGTACCATTAAAGAAGAATTCACTAAAAAATTTCACCTTCTATCAATTCAAATTCTAATATTTAGTATTGATGAAAATTTTATTTAGAAAAATTTGCTTTCAATTTTAGCAGTTATGGATAAAATTACTTTATTAAACCATATAAATTTTGAATTAAATAACTCATTATAAAAAAATCAATTAATAAATATTAAAAGAAAAAGAAAAAGAAAAAGAAAAAATTAGCTTAAAAAATTCAAGGACTAAGAGATGAAACGTAAAAGCTTTAGGTATTAAAATTTAATAATTGATGGTAACCAATGTTTTGCTCTATAAGATAATACATCAAAAATAAAAAAAAAATTCAAGACCGAAAAAGCACATAGAAAGAATATAGTTAAGTAGTTACTATTTTTAAGTTTGGGACTAAAACATAAGATGAGTAAAACTTAGTGATTGAAATGGAAAAGGAAAGAAATTTAGAAACTGAAATCGCAATTTAATCATAAGAAAAAATTAAACAAGCGGACACTCACAAAATTACAACACAAGCCCCCAGGACACGATTTTTCTTGAAAGAAGATGACCGAACTTCAAAAAAAGTTAATCATGTCCAGTAGAAAAGCAATGAAAAAAAATCGGCACTGTTGATGAACAGTGTTTGACATTATTCATGAATAGTACTTGGCATTGTTCATGAATAGTGCTTTGCATTGTTCATGAACAGTGCAAACATCACAGCTTTTAGAGTACAATTACAATATGTGGATTTGATATAAAGATAAATAAAGACAAAAAATTGTATATATTATTTTTATTTTTACTTTTCACTATTTATACATAAATCAAGAAAGATAAAAAAAATGAATATTGTATATTAAAATGATAGTTCAAAAGGTAGTATGTTAGAGTAATATATAAATATGAAAATGTTACAGAGTTTTGAAGTGATCGAAAATCGAATGTGTTGCATTTTTTTTTTACTGAAGGAGTATTATTTTTTGTCTTCATAAGTGTCTTCAATACTTTTATATTTAATAAGCTACTTTATCCATCTCATTTTGCATAAAACATTTTAGTTTAACACGAAGATTAAAAAAGAAAAAAATTGTGTTTTTTTTTTCACCTTTTACCCTTATCTTTTCACACGTGAGGCAATAAAGATGAAAAAAATGAATATTGCAATGATACTCTGAACGATAATATGGTAAAGTAATTCATTAAATACAAAAATTTTGTAGAGTTTTGTGGATGGTCTAAAATAGAATATTTTGCATTTATTTTTCTTTTCTTGGAAAATGGAGTAGTTTATTACATTAACCTTGAAACTATTATTTTAATATTGTTCTTTTTTTATTACCTAATTTATGTGTAAAAATTAAATAATAAAAGTGAAAACAATACTTTTTTCCTCTCTTAATGTTTGGATCCAATTAACAAAGGAATAAGGGGGGAATGGAAGAGAAGGGTATGGCAGAGTTATTTACTTTTAAGGGAAAATTACAAAAACCCCCTTGTGGTTTGATCTAACCTACAATACTTTATCTCCTATCTTTTCAAAAACCTACACATTACTCCATCTTTTCTTTACAGTGTCCAACAATAACTTCTGAAGCTCTAATTTAAACTATCTGGTAACCATATTTCAGTAATTTTAAGATTTTTGATAGTTTTTTAAGAGCTAATTGATCTTTAAAATATACTGATATGTATTTACAGAGAGGAAAATGCATTTACAGAAAGAAAAAATTGATAATTTAAATTTTCTATTAATTATAAAGAAAATATTGGAGAGATTGAAATTACTAGAAGATAACTATCATACAATTTAAATACAATTTCAGAAGTTATTATAAAAAAATATAAAAAATATAGAGGCAAAGTGTAGGTTTTTAAAAATAAATGGGGCAAATTGTAGGTTAGGGCATACTTCAGGGGATAATTGTAAGTTTCCCTACTTTTTAATTTGGATGAGTAAAAAAAATGTATAAAGGAAAGACGTATGAAATAATAAATCTTCTCTGTATTTCCTCCTATCTAGGCAATGGAGTCATACTAATTTTTCTTACACTCTCATTCCATTCCCTCAATACAAACAAACCCTTAATCTCCATTTCAAACTCAAATGTTTCAAAGTGTTTGAGACAGAAATAGTAGAACATAGTTAAATAAAATATTTATAGAAATTTTATTTTTTACAGAGTATCAATATTATCAATTTTAAAATTAGAAAAAGGAGATACATTGTATGGTAGGAATAAGTTTAATGTGCACTTTATCCCTTATGTTTATATATTTTTATTCTAATACTACATTTTCATAACATAAAACAAATGTGAACACATCAAATCATGATTCCCATAAAAATGGAGATATATACAAATCAAATTCCAGGTGTATTCAAACTTGACGTACAAATAATAATGATGGATTTATACAAATAATATATGGCATATGTACAAATAAGATAACAAATATATTATTAATATATTCAATAGTATGTACAAATTTAACATCCCATAAATCATGTGTGGACTCATCAAATCCCCTTCCCATTAAAAATAGATATATGTATAAATCGAATGATAAATATGCATAAAACTCATTGTATAAAGCAAGTGATGAATATGTATATAACATATGACACATATATAAATTAGATCATAGAACTGTTACTGATATATTATTTTCATTTGTAAATAATTTTATGACCTCTTCTACATTACTTTTTATATACGTATCCTATGATTAAAAAATTTAAGCTTAAAAAAAAGTTAGGGCAAAATTAGGTAAAAGGATAAACATTGGGGGCTAATATGAAATAAGCCAAAAGATTTTCTAAAAGCACACATGCTCCTTCGTTTCTTGTTGTGTTTCTTCGATTCGATGATGGGACAATAAAACAAGGGCAAAAATGGCTTAGGCTTCAACTGTGATAGCAAGCAGCTTTCATAAGAGGTGGCAGAGCACAACGATGTAAAATGGTGGCAGATCGAAAATGGGAACACAATGAGGTGAAATGATTCTTGATTTTTGCTACTCATCCTCAATTTGTTGTCATCGGTGGCTAAAGACACCAAGGACTACAACATGGAGTAAGGTTGGCCAGTGAAGGTAGCATAGAGGGGTTGTTGATGCGAAATCGGATAGTAGCAGCAAAATATAGTGACTGATGCAGTGATTGTGTAAGAGGCAGTAACAAGATACACTTGACATTTTTAATTTTTAATGACAGTAAAAAATAATCATAGAGATAGGCATATATAAAGTAAGGAATATGTAAGACAAGTTAAGCCTATAACAAATTTTGTCTTTGGACCTTCCCAAATTCCTGTCTATGATCCCTGATTCCATATCCAAAGAAATAGCAAATTTGGAAATTTAAATTTGATGTGGTTTGAATTTTTCTTTTTATAAATTGCATTCATTAAATAGCCAAGAATGGCTAAGCATACATTCAGACTTAGCAAGTACAACAATAACCATGGGGAGCTCTCATTTCCAAACCATCTAATTGTCAATAATGAAACCTAGTTTAGCAAGTACATCTGCTACATAGTTTGCCTCCCTGCCCATGTGTACTACCAACGAAGCACTAAATGATCTCAGTAGCTATTAGATCTCCTCCATGCATGTATACGCCTTAGAAAGCCCTATCGGCATCAAATTGAATAGTCAAAACCACCTGCAAAACATCCATTTCAAACACAAGGTATGAAAGACCCAGCTCATGGGCTAGCCAAAAGACCCACCAATGTCACTGCGCATTCCACAAAAAAAAAATTGCTACCAATACCCAAACAGTTACTAGTAAGCCCTACAAGCAAAATCCCTGTGTTATTTCAAATGACAATTTTCATTCCCTATCGCACGTTAGAGCATATCGCTGCATCGATATTAAGCTTTACAAAGTTTGGTTGGGGCTTGCACCAGGTCGCACGGTCTTTACTTAATAGCTAGAAATTAACCTGGATCACTACGTCATTGACTCCGTTTTATACCTTCCAGGCTAGCGTGGAATAGGAAAGATGGGATTTGCCAAAGACTAAGTTATTCCTGTAGTTATAAAAATCTATATAACCACCACAACGCACACCCATTCAAGGTCTCACCCTAGCCAAAGTAGATTATCCATCCACACCATTGGTGTATCTCTTCCCACATTCATTATAACCATTGGTGTATCCCTTCATACATGACGAACAACATGGTAGTGCCAGAGTGCATGAAATGTCATCTCCCCATGAGTTTAGCATAAAGGTAAAGGGCAAGTATCGTCAGTTATAATCTAGGGCAAGCACATGTTAACCCTTATTAGAAAACAGTCATGGATCATACACCACATCATGTTTTCAGTTTATTTGGCACTGATAGGCTCCAAATATCCTTCCAAACTTTACTAGAACTAGCTTTTGTTGCTTGACCCACCCTTAGTTGTAAATTTGTGTGGTATCTACTACTAACTGAATAAATATCATTTGCATTAAAATGCTAAATAAGCCAATCCTCATCATGTAGGTTGATAAGTGCATAACGTGTTAGTTAAAATAGTTGACTTTTTGTAAACTTTAACTGTCAATTTTTATCAACCCAAACCACATTTCTCATTGTTTCTCACTTTGCTCCTCCTTTATGCAAGTTGAAAGTCCCGCAGATGAGCTAGAACAAAGTGGGATCATCACTAATGTCAAGGACGAGTTGTCAATATTGTGAAGTCTCTGGCAGAACAATGCATCTTGGCAATGCATGACCAAGGGGCATCGACGTGGTGCCGTCATTCAATGTCTTGGCGACGTGGTGCCACAAACTGTTCTATTTTGGTGACGCAACACCATTGTGTCCAGAAATTGTGGTCTTTTGAATCTTAGCTTACCATTGGAAGACGGTTTCTATCTAATAGGTTAGGTAAAACAAAGACTAGATTTCTAGCAAATTGGAGGCCATTCTTTTCAGTTAGGATTAGAGAACAAGTGCTAGGGTTTGAGTCTTTTCTTCTTGATTTTTCTTGGAGCCACCATTATCGTCCCTCTTGGAGAAGCTTGGGAGCCATTCTTGAGGAGCTAGTACACTAGTCTAAAAAAGGTTATTGGGTTCTTTTTCTTTTTCTTTGTATTTGAGATGTTTATGGATGTTATATTGCATATTTTCATAGATGTTCTTATTTTGATTATGGAATTGTTTCCTTGATCTCTTTAGGATGTACTCTTGACATTTGTTACTTAACGTTATTTTGAGGTTATTCATAGAAGTTGCCTTGGTGTTGTTCCTTTCTTGAGCTTATTCATGTATGTGATTGATCACCTCATACAAACATTTAGTCACATCTTTGTCTTGAGAAAGAGAAATGAGTGGTGGAACTAGAGAAGGACATAGTCAATTAGTTAGATTAGAGACAATCAAGCTTTCCATTAGGTATAATTGAAGGGTTAAGGTTTAAACTACCGTAATTTAACATGTGAGCTTGAGGAAGACTCATAATTAGATTATAGGTAAGCAAGCCTTTGTCTTGAGAAAAAAATGTCTTGATTTTAGAATCACTTCACCACACTAAATAGCAACAACCATAGTTCTTTGATCTAACTTGGGTAGCAAGGTTTGGTAGTGCCATCCTAGGGGGATTGCCTAGTTTATAAGTTAGTCTAATTTGAGTGGGTTCAAGATAATGTAAAGCGCATTCTCATCGACATTGCACTTTGTTTCCATTCTTACATCTTTATATCTCTCAAGTTTTAACCAAAACAACTAACATTTGCTCTTGTTTTATTTTCATTGTTTGTGTAGCTAGGATTTGTTGTTCATTGTATAATCGAACTATCTCTTTGGACAACACCTATATTCACCGCTTACACACAACAACACTGTACACTTATGGGTGAATAAGAGTTTACAAATTTAAAACTCTTGTATTTAACAACACATGTAAGCCAGTGGAAATTGTAAAATAAACCTTACATCTGACTCAGAGAAAAAAACATTCAAGAGTTCCACATTCCACAGTCCACTTAGGTGATCAATGAAAATGCTCACCGACGAGAAATCCAGACCTTGCACAACAACATTGTTTGATGAAAGGCTGGGGAGTCAGAAACCTAAAAGTCATACCAAGCACTAATAAAAGAACCATCACTGATATGCCAATGAAAACCCAGCCACAGCAGCTCACGACCATGCAAAAGGCTTTGCCACGTCAAAGAAGAATTGTCTTTGTCGTTGCCATGAAAAGAAGTTAAAGGTAGGAAAATATTTCACCTCAAGGTTTAGCGAAACTAATGATGAATGATTTTGATTCAATCTCCACCCTTGCCTTGTGAGCATTGCCTGGTTAAAAATGGAGAGTTTTCGAAACCAAAGACCTCTATTTTCCTTCTTTACTAGTAACCAATCCTAAGACATCCAGTTAATACCACCTCCTCTGCCTGTATAGGACCACTAGAATCTATTGAAAGATTGTCAAATGTCCTCCCAGATTCTTGTAGGAATTTTGAAAACCAACATGGTATAAATAAGAATGGCCGATGCTACCATCTTGAGGGACAAGATGTGATGTTTCCACCTATGAATTAAATGGTTGATTTTATTCGTCAAATACCCAAAAGCCTCATTTTTTCGACATCCTGCAGAGCAAGGAAGCCCTAAATAAGTATCAATACTATGACATTCCTCAGTGCTGAATAATCACATGAATTTCCACCTTTAGCCCTCTCCCGTGTTGGAGCTAATGAAAGCACCCGATTTATCAAAGTTAACCACTTGTCCTGATGCTCATTCGTATCTCTTGTAAAATATTTACCAAAGCTGCACCTTCCAAACCTGTTACCTTGCAACAAATCAAGCAATCATCAGCAAATAATAAATGGGAAGTGGAAGGGGCATGCTCACTTGCTTGTAGACCTGACAAGATTCATTGATCTTGTACTCTCCTCAAAAGCACTGAAAGCCCTTCTGCACATAGCAAGAAGAGATATGGTGACATGGGATCACCCTGGTGAAGACCCATATGTGGTGTGATCTCACATTGCGACTTGCCATTAACCAGGATGGAGTACGAAACTGAAGACATGCATTTCATAATTAACCAAACAAACTGTCTAGGAAACCCCAGCTTTTACAACATAGCCTTCACATAACCCCACTTTATCCTATCATAAGCTTTCAACATATGTAATTTTAGTGCACAGAAGCCCTTCTTCCTAACTTATTTGCTCTTCAATCAATACATGAGTTCATATGCAATTAAAATATTATAAAAAATCAACCAATCCTTCAAGAAAGCGCTCTGCTCCTTAGAAATCAAGTAGTTCATAACTGGTTTAAGCTTGTTCACTATGGCCATAAATATAATCTTATAAATTACATTGTAAAGGCTAATAGACCAAAAGTTAGCCATAGTTTTATGCACTCTAGTCTTTAAGATAAGCACAATTAGAGTTTGGTTGATATCAATGATACTACGATCACCATTCATAATGTCCAAACAGAAATCCACCACCCTTGGCCCTACCACATCCTAGAACTTTTAAAAAAACAAGGCAGGTAGCCTATTTGGTCCCAAGGCTTTACTCAAGTGCATATCAAACAGTGTTGCCCATACTTCCTCCCACTGTAAAAAGTTGCTCCAAAAGATCTATCATGGTAGGTGTGACCTTATTCTTCATGCAATCCAACACCTCTGCCATCTTTAAAGGCTGAGAAGAAGTGAACAATGCTGAAAAGTACTCGACCACCAAGTTTGCCATAACTGACTCGTCCTTCTGCCACTTTCCATCTTTGTCACATAATTGATGAATATGATTATTTGAGTGACAGGATGAAACGTATGCATGAAAAAATTAAGGTCCGGTCTCTCTCATGTGTCAAGTGATCCTCAATCTTTGCTTCCACATCATCTCCTCTCATAGCGACAATTCATTGTACTGGGTTTTTAAAGACCAAATGGTATGAAACTACTCCTCATCTACTAGTCCATCCCTAGCTACCTTCAATTTATGCTCCAGCTCATTCTTCTTCGTCTAAATATGACCAAAATTGACTTCATTCCATGTCTTCAGGGCCAATTGAAAACTCATTATGCACTGGTTAATATCTAATACCCTTGAATGGGCCAAGCCTTCTTATAAAGCTTGTGATACTACTTGCTTGCACGCACAATCATGCAACCAAATTGACTTAAATCTAAAAGGCTTCTTTGACTTTCTAGGTTGAAGAGGAAGCCACAAATGCAACATTACAACACAATGATCTAAAAATATAGCTTCTTTGACCACCATGCAAGACTTCGGGAAGAGATTCCTCCATGCTGTCGAGGCCATTACTCTGTCCAACCTACACCATACCACTTCCCCCCATTCTACACTCCCGACCAAGTGAACTCCAACCTTGAGTAAGTAAAATAATCCAAAAAACCTAAGAGCAGTATCAAAAGCTGCCATCAGCCTCTCATTTTGAGGATTTCCCCATTTTTTCATCAAGAAAAAGTATTTCATTGAAGTCATCACTGCAAACCCACGACAACGAAGCACTCCCCCTCAACTGCTTCAGAGTGGCCCACGTCAGATGCTCGTGCCTCCTATCCACTTCATCATACTCCCTCGTTATCCTCCACAATTGTGTCTTGCCCACCACCTCAACCTTCAAGTCAATTTGCAAATTTAAAAAGCTCAAGAGACGGGCCTAAACTTCCTTTTTCCAATAAACCCAATGTCGCTTGACTTCCCAATGCTATTAACCGCAAACATTGATGAGAAACCACAGCCCTATTTCACTTTTTCCATCATTTCCGAAGAAAGCTAGGTCTCACTAAAAAACACCAAATTGACATGTTACCGCCACATAAGACTAGCAAGGTTTCGAACTATCTGTAGGCCTCCCAAGCCATGACAATTCACAAATAGCGTAGGCATGGCTCTCGGCAAGGCTGCATGGCAACCACCATTTCATCACAAGCAACTCATTTCCTTTGCCATTCCTTAGTCTAAACTTGATTCCCATCTACATCCTAGTTGCTAGCCCCATTCCTCATGCTATGTCTCCAGCTAACTCTTGGCTTGTTCAATACAACATTCTCCGAGCTTGAGCTAGCCCCTTGGTCTGTACCCACTAGTGAGGTGGGCAAAGGTTCACCAACCTTCCCCACTTGCATCTTAGGAACTTGTTCAATCGATTAAAACCTTAATTTAGTCATCTCTGAATTGTTGCTATCATCCAAATTTACCTCTAAAACCGTGTCTAGGCCCTCTTTTTCTTAATTTGCTCACATCCACTTCCTTCTCTATCAACTTACCAACCTTATCTGCCTCTATTAGTTGCAAGTTGCATTTGCAGAAGTTGTCACTCTTACCTTAACCCTAGCCGCCAATGATGACTCATTAGATGTCGCTCTTTCCGACGAGCCAGAATCATTACTCCCCAATTTAGTCCGTCGCTTACTAGACATAACCCTTGACTGGCTACTCAGCTTTGAAGCTCGCAAGAAATCCCCATACGAAGCCGGTCTACCTTTCTCGATTGAAACCTCACAGTCCTTGTCCACATGTCCTAGTTTCCCACAATGGAAACAAAAATTCTGAAGCTGTTCATATTTGATCCATTCAAAGACCTGGTCTTGTCCTTTTGGCCGAAATAAAACCCCTCGAAGTAGTTGCTGGTGCACATCAATTTCAGTCTGAACCCCTGCATATTAGCCCCCAACACTACTGTCCATTCACTTCGACACCTGCATCACCCTCCCGGACCTGCAAGCCAGTTTCTCAATCACTTCCTCCCTCATTGCCCCCAATGGCAGATCACACAATCAGACCCAAAAGATTGCTCAATTGAGTACCATTGCAAAAATAGTTTTTTTTCTCATAATAATTGCAAGGTTTTTTTTTCGGTACTTTATGCCAATTAGAAACAAAGATTATTGATCGTGACCAATCATTGACGGCGATGGAAAGGTATCTTCTCATCAGACCTAGTTCTAATGTTGAGCTGTCATTCCATTTTCCTACATACCTGTGGACGTAATTGTTCCTTGTTAATTCCAGTTAGGTGCGGAATCTTTACATCGACCAGCCCTATGTACACATCCATAGATAAATGTATATCTCAATTAGACTTAGACATCCACTCAAAATCTATAAAATATATCTTAAACTAATAAAAGATTATCTTAATCATATATACATAAATCTAAGTAAATGGTCTCAATCATAGACCAATGTTTATCGGAACTAGACAAATGCATGTTAGAACTAAACAATTCTATAATAGAACTAGATAGATGAATATTAGAACATATATATATATAGTGAAAATGTATCCTAAGTCTAGACAAATACTTATCATAACTAAACAAATTACATTAGAATTAGACAGACAAATTTCAGAAATATATATACAATTAAAGTGAAATTACTGTTTTCCAAACCTTGAAAAAAAAAAAAGCTTAATCCTACATAAATGCATCATAGGCATCTGAAAAATAAACATATAAGCAAATCAAAATAAATATATCTCAAATCTAACCAAGATGATCTTCATTATAAACAAATGTATATTAAAATTAAACAAATATATATCAGGATTAAACAAATAAATCTCAAAATTAGATAAATTATTATAAATGAATGTTGAATTCATGGTACTAAGTTGAGCGGAGAGTCCACACTTCGGTGAAGTCACCACATTGACCTCTCTAATGAATACTTCACTTTTTCCGTTCCGGCCAAAACCTTGGAAAATTGATTCAAAGAAGAAAAAAAGGAATCAGTTCTATTATAGAACTCATTCGACAGTACAAAAACAGCCAAAGAGAAAATCGTCAAGTAACCAGGTCGAAACAAGAATACAATCTTCCTGCAAAAGTGGTCATGTAACAGATTTGACCACCATTTTACCTATCTTACAAAACTAATTTCATTACCTGTGCCAAAGGGACAACAACCAAAAAGAGAGCAAACAGGTACAGGAATTTTCTATACAGAACCTTGGATTGTATCCTCCGAAACCCAAAATAGTGTAGGAAGATACCATGATTTAGGGCAAGTTAGTGCGTTCTGACTGAACAAGTCCAATTTAACCAGTGAAGAAGGAACTGCTCCGCTTCTCTTCCATGATTTTCTCACCAACTGATGAAGATTTATACCAAATGTGCCAGCCCCCAGATGGCTTTCTTCTCGCCTCTCGCTTGGACTTGATCTCACTAACCTTCGTTAGAAAAGAGCACTCCAGACTGCTCCATCGCCCTCGCCACATCTTTCATGCACAAATTTCATCTTCTCCACTGATTTACAGATGCCGCTACAGCTCCAATCAAATGATGCGATGCAAACATTACCTGCCTGTGCTTTCCATTCACAATCTGCAGTGGAATAATAAATGTGAATAAGAAGGAAACCGCGATTGTAAAAGTTGTAAATAAATGAGCGTATTTCATATGTTCATATAGTAAAGCATGATCAACGCAACAAAGAAACTACCTGGTGGGGTGCCACAACACATATTCCTATCATCTATGTGTTCAACTTCAAGGCCGATAAACCAGGAGCCAAGTGACACATCTTCATTAGCATATTTGTGCAATATGGGCCTGCAGTTACATAAGCATTGCTTGAATGTTAGCTGTTTCTTGAAGAACAGAACCTCAATAGTTAGAACATCAAGATGAATGACAATAGACGAAGCATCCACAGTATCTTTGACAAAGAAAAAGGTAGCAAGCCAATAAATAATTTTGATAGAATTGGTAAAGGAACATTAGAAAGATGATAAAACAAGGGTAAAAGACAGACTAAAAGGTCTTTATAGGTTTGTGACAACCACAAAAGAAAAGGATGAGAGACCAGGATGTGGTGCCTCAAAAAATATGAACTGAACTAAAGGACTTGTACTGAGGTCACAGAGGAAAGCAATAAAATAAGATGTGGCCCTTACTGGTTTATGGAAATGTATGTCGCGAGATCCTTTGAAATTGCATATATCTGTCCAGTTGCATGTCGAAAATATTTGTTGCCCTCCTCTCCAAATTTCCAGTACTCTGGTTCATGGTACTTGACAGTCCTAATAAATAAAATGAGAAGTAACCAAAGCTTAGTAAGTAAAAAAAATGTGAGGACTAAAAACACAAATCGAAACAAAAATCAGAACTAAGACACACACACACATACACGCAGTGAGGACACTATTAGCTAGAAAGAGGCAAATGGATTACTTTTGAGCAAGGACCGGCCCAGATTTCATACATCCCACATAAACTCTGGGCTTTGATCGGTGACGGGCAAGAGTTGCAGCCAACATACCTAGAGGAAGAAAATTTTAAATATTTTGTCCCCATTATCAAACAAGGAAAGAGAATGAAAATCTCAAATATGATGCATACCAAGATTGACATGGACATCATCATCCACCTTGATATAGAAGTCTGCATCCCATTTGGCAACAGCAGTGGAAAAGAAAATTTTTGTTTTGGCAGACAATTCATGGTATCCTTCAACATGCTCCTGCAAGGAAACAGTCAATTCAAATTGATGCATGGTAACGCTGTGCTTCTTCTGGAATCAACTGTGCATTGGGGAGCTCTCTTACCAGTCTAAGGAAGTCCTTATGCTGCGCTTCTTCCGAATCAATGGCCTTATCTAAAATGCTGTTTGATGTAGCACTGAACCAACAAAACAGACATAACTTCGATAACTTCCAATTTATGTGAAAGATGCGTAAGTAACCAACAACATCAATGATATGCAGCAAGATTAGCAAGCAGTAGTCTGACAAATGAGCAGATGCAGAAAGGATTCAGAATATTCTGAGAAGCTTGACCACATAAACATCAATAATTTAAGCTATAGCAGACATATGGTCCTAGATCAATTCTGGGTTATCTTTCCTCAGGAAAATAAATTTATTAATGCGTATTGAGGGTTTCTTATGGTTTGGATCTACTAGACACATAAGGGGGAAAAGATGGACGTGGTGTGAACAAAGGATAGAAACCCAGAGTGCTCCACCAGGGGCAAATCCCCTGAAGTCATGCGCTTTAGCAAGGTGCTTGGTTATCATCTGGTAGCAGACCAGCTTAATGTAGCCTTTACCACTTGTACCTTTCTTATTTCTTCCTCTGGAAACAAAAAAAAGGAACCCCCCCCCCCCCCCCCTCCCCCCTTTCTCTTCTCTCCCCAAAAGAAAAAAAAAAAACAAAGCACAGCATAGATCCACTCCACGAAAGATAAGTGATCTACCTGTGGCCTATCATGAACCGGATGACAATTCCCTTCTCGCGCTCCAGCTGTAGAAGTTTTTCACCTGAAATAGCAAAAAATCAGACAAGAACAACGCAACTTAAGATAGACATATCAGTAGCAAGATCAACCAAACGAGCTTTAAAAACCTAATCTTTCTACCAACCTTGAGGCATCCAAGTCTCTCTAACGGAATCACGCCGCTTCCTGCTGCTAAACGCAGTGTTAATACCTATAACCATGAAAACTTTCTGCCTCGCTGGTACATCATGAGACACGGTGGAGACGGCACCGGCGCCGTTCGAACTCCCCATTTCATGAGAACTCCGAGCCGCCGCCAACTGCATCTGAAGCATTGCAATGGACTTGTCTAGGGATCTGGTATTCAGCCGAAATATCAAAGTAGAAGCAGAATATCAGCAAATTTCAGCTGAAGAACAAATCTTTTGCTGAACTAACAAAAACCTATTCCATACTCACTGGATTGCATCATGGGTTCTCAAAACTTCATCCATTACATTCTTGTCTTGGACAGGCTTCTGCCACAGTCATCGAAAACGGTAGCCGGTGAATAAATGGAAACAGAAAATGTAGAGCAAGGGATGCAAAATCTAAATTAAGCAACAACAGTAGGAATTCCATGATCGATTCTGAAGTTCTGAACTCAAATTCAGTTAGCTAACTCGTACCTTCTTAGTGGCGCAATCCTCCGAGACGATCTGCAGCTCCTGTTCACGGCGGTGCTGCGAGATGAGCGGTTCGTTGGATTCGGGAACCACCCACATCCTGCATAAGGGAAAACAAAGACACTAACAAGCCATCAAAATCCAGCTGAAGAGAGAAAAACCAAAGAGACAGTTGAGAGTTGAAGAAAAAGAAGGTAAAAAAGCGACCTGCTGGTGAGGAGGACGCCGAGAGTGAAGCAGGAGATGCAGATAATAGGGATCCATTTGAGGGATATCTTCCTGGGGCCACGGCTCTTCATGGGAAAGAGAAATGAGAAGAAGGTAAGGGAATTGCAGGGATGATGAGCTGGGAGAAAGGTTGGTGCTCGGTTGGTGCGTGAAATCGGAAATGGATTTTTGAAAAGTAAAAGAATTTTGAGGGGTTTTATAATACTACTACTAAGGGGGAAGAATTTGATGAGTTGTCTTGTGGTGTGTTAGACGCCTGACGCCGACGCGGGTCGGGAGTGGACAGGGCGGAAAGGGTTAGGCGGAGGGAGAAGTCATTTAATGGACCCCGCCCACGTCTGCGTGGAATTTACGTTCCAGCCCTACGACAGTCGCGCCTCCTGTCATGAGACGGATACTATTATTAGGTCGGAATCCGATTCGATTCTCTTTAATTTAATTCAACCCGGTCACTCTGTAAAAATTACTCCAAAAGAGGGGTCTCGTTTTAATACAATTTCACTTTTTTCCTTTAGTATTTTCTTGAATATGCAATTTTATTATTAATTTTTTAATACAAATTTGTAACTGATGTTAAGGTATAGATTGATGTTAATGTATGAGAGCAAAATTTGTAACTGAAGTTGCAAAACAATAACAAAATAATCACAAAATCTCGTTAAATTTTAATTCAAGTGACAAATTTACTCTCAAAATATAATAGCAATTGCAAATTTGTCCATTTTTTTCTTATTTTTCTATCATACTATGTCTGAGCCCATTATCAAACAATTATTATTCAAGCATAGAAGGTGTAATAGATGGCTACATGTTTATCTAAAAATTTACATTCAGTTCATTTTAATTTAGATCAATTAACTATAAAATGATTTATTTTTATTCTTATATCTTTTTTCTTGAACTAATTTTAATTAAAATTTAATATTATGTAGAAGCAATAATCCATTAAAAATATAATTTTTGTAGTCTTACTAAATTTTTATAAATTTTTCTAGTTTAAGGTATTAAAAAATAAAAATTTAGAACAATTTTACAATATAATAAAAACTTACTTTCAAATTGATTATTACTTCTACATAATATTAGATTTCAAGTAAAATTAATTTTAGATAAAAAATATAAAAATAAAAATAAATCAGTTGATTTAAGTTAAAACGAATTACCCCTTAAATTAGATGAAATAAAAATGAAGAGCATGATTCTTACTACTGCGAATTTTGTTCCTCGGACCGAATGGAGAAATGTATAGCGATGAAATGCTAAAAATGAAAAAATCTTACTACAATAAGATTTACAGGCAAATTTGTCAAATAATTAGTCCACAATTCATAATTGGACCTTATTTCAAATTAAATTTTATACCATATTGAGCAATTTACATATATTAAATGCACAACTTATTATATATATTAACCACTGTGGTACCATTATTGCTAATTTAAATCAAAGTTCTTTTCATAGTTCTATAAATTTTTCAAATCAAGGTGTAATTATGTAATATTACACATATATGTCTCAGACATACTAACCACAAGCGAGGAAACTGGAGGAACCTGGTTTTCGAAGCATCCCTTCGCTGGTGGCGGGATTAAACTCGTGCTTTTTCATGCCCGCTATTTCCGATAGGAAATAGAATAAGGTCAATTCCGATCTTAAATGAATAACCTTTTTTTATGATTTTTTTTTTATGAAACTAACTGTCCGCGAATGTATGAGTCTTAACCGGCCTATAAAAAAAATATCTCGTCAGAATGAGGTCATGATTCCAGGCAGCCGGCATCGTAAAAATTTTCATCTAGTAATTAAAAGATGACGATCTGTGTGTTAAAACAAAAAACAAAAAAAACTAGAGAGTAATTCAAACCCTTTTCCTTATGTTTCGCAACTTCTCTTCAATATGTTGACCGGGAACCGGAGTTTCCTCGGTAGTCCACATGGAGAGGAATGGGAGTATAGGAGCAAAATTCAAGTCCAAGGCGGCCAAACCATGCACAAAACAGCCCCAAATCATATTGCTTTATTAAAGGTCAACTGAAGACCATTGCTTTGGGACTTTTAGGATCCTTCTTTGACCACAATCCCCTATTTTAATGACTCAATTATCTAGTATCGAGTACCGAAAAAAAAAATCTACTATATCTTTTCGCTGTATTTATTTTTAGAGCAGCTATCCAGTGCATTTGATGCACTAACGTACACCTTACTTTCATATTTTATAAAATAACACATTTATTTGAATAAAATATTATATTAGTACGAATAGAACAACATATTTTATTTATATGAACACTATCATATAGAATAATACATTTGTATTAGTAAAATGATATTTTCTACTAAAATGAACAGTAAAATTTATGAATAGTACATCTAACAAAATGAACAGCATATTACAGAATAGTACATTATTTACAAAAATAACACCGTGCTTGAACAGTACATCGTAGGAAATGAATAGTACTTCTTACTAAATGAGACAACAAATTACAGAACAATACAATTGTATGAATAGAACATCATTTCTTATTGAACGAAATAACATTATTTATGAACAATACATCTTACTAAATGAATAGCACAATTGTATGATGGAACAACGTTTCTACTGAACATGACAACATTAGTTATGAATAACACATCTTATAAAATAAATAAAATTATTTATGAATAACACATTTTACAAAATGAACATCAAATTACAGAACAACGTATTTATATAAATGAAACAACATTATTTATAAAAAACATATTTTATAAAATAAATATCAAATTATAAAATATCACATTTATATAAAATGGAATAATATTTTTTATTAAACGGTACAATATACCCAAATAAATATTCAACCGACCAATTATGCACTAAATATCGAAATACAAGGCATAAACGCACGAACAAAAAGGTTGCTTTTCTTGCTAGCTAATGTTATACTGCCATTACTAGTAAAGGAGGAGAGAATTTTAGGGACAAAAAGACTTGTTCAGAAAAATTAAAAAAATTAAATACTAGTAATAAATTAGTATAAAAACTAGTGAAGGCCCAGTGGCCAAGGGAAAGCCTTTTGTCTTGAAGCATGCCATTTCTCTCTTCCTCTCTCTTACAACATAGATGCAAACTAGTGATTTGACCAAGAAATAGAAACAATCAGGAAGAGCAAAGGGAAGCAAAGAATAGGAATCAACCCTATCTGAAGCAATAATGGAAGATAAGTCAGCAAGAGAGTAGGAGCCACCTGAGGCCTCCACATAAAGAGTTCCTCCACCACTGCTAGGATGATATTTTCTTTGCCGGGATGAGATACGCGATAGAAATTAGCTTCTAGACCTCCCCTATCTCCTCTAGAAGGAAGAAGAACATGCACTAGGAAGTAACTGTGAACTACCAGATCAGAGGTGTCAATCAATGACAGAGAAGCTGCAAACGAAGCCTTCTGATTTGGAGGTGGGAGCTGAAGCGATAGGACTGGTGGCACAATTGTAAATATTCAAAAACTCTGTGTGCAGCATATGGATTAGGTGCTCTCTCTCTCTCTCTCTCTCTCTCTCTCTCTCTCTATATATATATATATATATATATATATATATTATTCATTCTAATTAAAATTAAGCGATTCTAATAATATCTTGTATAAGATTTTAGATAATAACATGAACATAATACTTGCAATCAAAAGAACTATGTGTCTCTACAACATTGAATGAAAAAAAATTCAGGTCAAGCCGGTTTCTTCGTATAAATCAGAATAAATTTGAAATGAATATAACTTATAAATAACTGAAAAAAAATTCTAACAAATAAAGACTAAATCATTAAAATGAATAATAAATGATTAGATCAAATAAAAGACAAATCAATACCTAATAGTGGATCTATCGACATAAAATATAATAGAAATACCAAAAATCCTCTTAAGTACATATATCCATTAATTGCTTTACAAATCCGATCTCCATACACTCTGTTGATTGATCTCTGAATGATGCCCTAGATAACTTATCCATAGCCATAGATACCACTTGAGGATGATCATTAGATAACATAAAACTTTTATCCGAGAAGTAGCTATAAGCTTTTTGGAGAACCAAAAAAGAGAAGAAAAATCTTGAGAATGGGAGATCTCAGCCAAAAATGAGGAAATTTCTGAAGTCATTGGCCAGAATTGGTTATATAGAGACCAATTCCATTCAACTGAAAACTACCACCAATTCAACAGAAATTTAGAGAGAGCTAGGGTAAAGAGAGAGAGAGAAATTAAACATGTTAGTGCTTTCGATGAAATATCAAATATTTGCAAGGTGAAATTATTATTGATATTTGTATGTTCAAATTAACACCTAGTATTTGGTTTTGTAGAAATCAACAATCAGAAACAACAAGGAAGAGGCAGAAAACAATTGCTAGGTAAAACGACTTGTTGTAGCAGCTGTGCCCGGCGGATAGGGGCAGGCGTGCGCCACTACAGGAAACGCCAACAATGCGAATGCCGTTATTGTTTACAAGTGCTAGAACAAAGAAACGACAAACATGTTCCATTCCCTGGCATCTAAGGAGTATTTTAAATTGAATTCTAACTTTTAGGTATTATCTAGGGTAAAACGAGCAAATATATCACTCATTTTAAGTGATGGAACAATTTGCCAACTATAGTATTTTTTTAGGCCAATAAACCACTATTTTTTTTTTTTTCAAAATATGCAAATAACCCAATAACATACTCCCTCCATCTTACCAATCTTGCTTTATTTTCTTTTTCTAATTGTCTTAAATTTTTGCAACATTTTTATATTTAGAAACTTACTTCAATACTGTTCTTTAAATATTCATTTTAAAATCCACTTTTTCAACTTTTTTGATTTACATGTAAAAAATGAGCAAAAGTGAAAATAATATATAAATTCTTTTCACTTTCTTAACCTCTATACCAAATAAAATGGAGCAACATTAGTAGGACGTAAGGAGTAGTAGATTAGGGATAAATTTCTTAGTAAAGGATGTTAAGGATTAGAGAATTTTTACCCTTAATATAGTTTGACCTTTAAACATATCCGATTAGATTCAATTTTTCTTGTTTTGACTTGAACTGAATTAATTTAAAATTTATGTCTAATCCAAACTCTAACTGATATTTGAGAGGTTGCGTGGGTTGTAAAAGATATTAGAGATGGTTGAACTTGTAATAGAAAACAATGTTAGAGGACCCTAAAATTGTGTGTTTCGGGAAATTCTTTTGATACTTGAATCAATATGCACCCAAGGAGAACATAGAAAAATTAGAGAGAATGATCAAAACATACCGGAGGGTTTCCTCTTAAGGCCATTTATAGGCCGAAATCATGCTTTATTGAGTGAATTGGTTCCGTCAAATTCGGGTGAAATCTCATAACTCAAGATGTATTCCCCATTTAGCTCTAATCATTAATATTGAAATAATAATGGCAACTTCTTGCTGGCGGGCTCTTGGATATGCTCCACTAGACTAGACCGATGATGAGTCTTCCAATGGGCCGCCAAAACTTTGGGCCTACGCCTAGTGTGGTATCACTAATATTTTAAAATGATTTAGGTATTAATTCAATGTTATTAGTAAATAATTAGTGCAAGAAATAATGGGATTTTTGCTACCATTGAGAGTGAGCGTAGTTCGGGTTAGTTTGGGTTTCTGGTTGAACGGAACCAATTTGAAATAACTCAGTTTTAAAAATTTTCTATCCAACCTAGGAACCAAGAATTGAATAAAACTAGAATAATGGTTCTAAGCTTTTCGATTTGATTTTTGGGCTTTTTTGTTTGTTACCATATACAAATAACAACATCAAAATCCAATAAAATTACACCCATTACCCTTGCTCAATGATGGTCTGTGAAATTAGGAATGCGTTGTGGAGTGAGATATGGATAGTTAGGATTTATGATTAGGTTTAGAACTAAAAAACTAAAAGCCACAGTAATATAATTTTCAATAATTATATGTAAAACCATAAATTTTATACTATATTGGTACATATACCTTGAGTTGGTTCCAGATCGGGTTCCATATGAAACCTGAACCAATGCGAAAATTAATGGTTTTTCTAGTGGTGGATCCAACCCATGAACCATAATTAATTTTTACCCAACAAACCCCTATTGGATTGGATAAACTTATAATTCTACCTGATCCATACTCATCCAAACAACCCATGTATGGTGGGACAAAATTCACTCATTCTCTAGCAACAGTTTGTATTCTGGATAGCATATACATTCAATGATGATGACTAATTTGCCTAAAAAAATATTAATGGCATATTTGTATCAAAATGGTTGATATGTTCCCGTACGTGACATAATAGTAATGGCATATTTGCTAATTTAATTAACCTCTCATGTTGCTCCGGAAACAAAACAATGGTCCTTCAACATAAACAAATAGGTAAATTACAAAAACCCTATCTGTGGTTTGATCTAATCTACATATTGCCTCTTTTATTTTTCAAAAACTTGCGCTTTACCTTCTACTTTATTTATAGTGTCTGACAACAACTTTTGAAACTCTAAATTAAACTTTTTGATAATCATGTTCAAGTAATTTTAAGATTTTTGATATTTTTTTCATAGCTAACTGACCTTTAAAAAAAATACTAATATGCATTTATAGGAAGAAAAATTGATAATTTAAAACATCTATTAACTTTAAAAAAAATATTGAAGAGACTGACATTATTGGAAGATGACTAATGTACAATTTAAATTACAGTTTCAGAAATTGTTATCGGACAGTATAAAAGAATCAGGCGGCAAAGTGTAAGTTTTTAAAGATAAAAGGGACAAACTGTAGGTTAAGGTAAACCTTAGGGGGGTAATTGTAACATTCCCTAAACAAATGCATAAAATGTTTGTTTACAATTTGCGCTATGAGGTTTAGATAAAATTACACATTGCTCTCCTGTTTAAAAAATATATATTTTACCCCTACATTTTTAATATAGTCCAACAGTAACTTCTGAAATTTTAATTTAGGCTGTATGGTTGTCATCTTCAAGTAATTTTAATCTATATAGTACATTTTTTACAATTAATTGACATTTAAAAATACTATTTTAAAATTGAAAGAAATATAAAAAAACTGATAATTTAAAATGTCCAGTAATTGTAAAAAAAATATTATACAGATTGAAATTACTGGAAGATGACTATTATAATGTCTAAATTAACATTTTTGAAGTTGTTGTCGGAATGTATTAAAAAATAAGGGGCAAAGTGTAGATTTTTGAAACAGGAGGGATAAAATGTAATTTCACATAAACCTCAAGGGACAAATTGTAATTATCCCTTTATAATAAATGATGCAACATACAGTACTCAATTAGATTATAAATTATGTGAAATGCTTACAACCTAAATAAAACTCTAGTTCGTATTACGTACCTTATATTTTTCATGCGGATTGTGCTTCCAACTTTTTATATCCATAGTTTGTTTATATCTCAAATAATTTTTGAGTCCGATGAATGGCATACACGTATGAAAAGATGGTTGGCTCTGGTTACATGCATATAAAAATAGAAATGAGAGTCAGCAAGATCCTCAAGAATGGTATCCAATGAGAGGAACTTCTTACACTCAAGTCAGTCATGGTGACAAATATCCAACCTAAGGAAATACGAGAGATACTTTATGTGTAAATAGATGAATGGTAGGCTTAATTGGCGTGTGCATTAGCTTTTGAGCCAAAATAGGCTTTAGGTGGACCTCTATTGTCAATTGGACCTATAGCCCAATAACCCAATACCTTCAGGCCTCATTTAAATCATAGGTATCAACAAGCTCTTTTCTTAATGAATGCGGAGTCTAATGGGTCCTTGCATTATGATATATATATATATATATGTGTGTGTGTGTGTGTGTGTGTGTGTGTAGAAATGCCCCTCCTCAAGAGATTGGCTCGAGCAGTCAAGACTGAGTCCACTCTTATATGTGTGGGTGTCTTCACATGAGCAAGCAAGAGATGCTGAGATTCCAAAGGTCTTTCATTAGGCCTTTTGTAGTAGCGATTCCATGATGCAAGGGAGATATTTTTACAATTGTATTTTCATTCATCTAGGGGTGTCTTATTGTGGTCTAGAGACCAGTTTCCATCTAAGGCTTCGATGCAATAATCAAGTTATTCCAATAGGATATTTGAGCCTCAGAAGATTTCTATACACATGCCTGTAGCACAAAGTGTTATTTGTGGGGAACACTTTCTTAAGTGTCCTTCTAGAAATTGCTTGAAGTAGACCATTTGGCATTAGTAGCATGAGTACTTGAAGCTACAGGGTTGGAGGAACCATCATCCTCCTACCTTTTAAAAAGGCTGTGTAGTATGTTTATGATGTTTGAAGCCGCCTTAAAGCTTTACCTTTGATACGACAACCCAATAATGGACCTCTAGTGGCCCTTGGGTTTCAAGTATTTGTTTTCCTTGAGGCTTGGCCTTCTTTTCGGGAGGCTACTCCAAGTCATTTTCCTAATAAGCATTCCCTAAGGCTAGATTTCTGAAGGTAGTCATTTGAAAAGCCTAATTCCCAGTGAGTTCCACTCTACCTGGGGGCCATAATCCATGAGGCTTAACTCCCAAGGATGTCTATCCACTTGTGACTGTCATCCAATAGGTTGCTTGCTCGGGGTCTTGTTTCACTTGGAGCCAATCATCCAAGAGGCCACTTACTAGAGGTCTCATTCCACTTGGGGGCAATCATCCAAGATTCCACTTAATGGGGTCGACTTCCTCTCAAGGTCTGAAATCAATGAGGCCCATCTTTTGGGGCAAGGTTACTCGTCGAGGATATCATTCTGCGAAGGGTCGAAATCCAAAAGGCACATCTTTGGAGTAAGGGCTTAAGGGGTGTTATTCTATCTAGGGACTAAAATCCATTAGGCCTATTTTTTGGGCCTAGGCCATTTGCTGACAGTATTATTCTGCCTAGGGCAATGTCACTAATTTTGGCTTGATGTTAACTTTGTTGTTGAAGTATGAAGAATTAAATACACACGCATACGTATACATATTTCACATGTTATAAATCTAGTATTGGAAGAATAATTTAATTTAATTTTGGTAAAGAAAGGTATGAGAGGAACTTTACTCCATGACAATACATGTATATGTGTAGAGCTACAACAAAATGAGTTGTTTTATCTTGATGGAGAAATGACCAAAGATATTAAATCTATATGACACGAAATGTCTAAAAGAGAGTAGATAAATTGATGACTCATCCCAAATTATTCTTGATAATATAAATAACATTTTCCATATTTTTAACCTATTTTATATTACAATATTAACTAATTTTTTTATTAAAGAACCATATTTTTTTCATGTTGAAGGCGGCATCAAAATTTATTCTAAATTTTATATTTTGATATTTGTAAATTTTCTAATATTTTTTATGGTGCATGAATAATAGATGGTAAAAGTAGTTTACTTAGGGTTATTTTCGTATAATCAGTTATTACAAAAACAAATGGACTCGTTTAGGTTTTATACTAGTACCACACAACGTGAATCATAAAGCAAGCCCAACCTAAAACAAACTTATTCAATTTGCATCGGGTTGGAGTGCTCAAATTCACATTCTAGCAATTGGTTTGCTTACTACGAACACAACATTATGTAGACAACGTCGACTCAATATGTAAATCAATTGTGCATTCATAAATTTTATATCAACTCATATGCCATTTAGGTGGTTAATTTGGTAAGCGTACCAAATAGCTGGTAGTAGTATTACATGCTACAGCCCACAAATTTGACAAGAGTTTCCCAAAATAAAAGTGCATTTAGATGCGAGTAAAGTATTGGAAAAATGAAATGGAATAAAAACTGCCCCAAATGCACATTCTTGAACAATTTCTTTCTAGAAACATATTATTGTTCGCATCTAAGAATTTTTTGTTGGAGGGTAGCCGCAGTCGCTAGCTTCCTCCGTTCCGTTCGCATATGCCGCTAACCTGCTTGAAAAAACGATAAAGGATGCACCTGCATATTTGTTGGCCGTCTTGGGAAGCAACACAAGCCCTTCGGAGCTGCGGGGGCTGAAGCTGATGATAAAAAGATTGAACTTCGGCTGTCAGAAGTTAAATGAATAAAGAACACAACAGAGCTTACTGCATCTGGGACAGGGGGGAGACGTTGGCATCGGTGTCATCGAATCCTGTTGCAGTGCTGCAGTAGTGGCTGTTCCAGTTGCAGCTGATGCTGCCGCTGCTGCTCCAGCGGTGCTCGTGTATTAAACCAGATTATAGAGATTTTGGTATTTTGTCTATCAAGTTATGTAGGTTCCACATTTTATATATGAGCATGAGCCATCTGCAATATCTTTTGCATGCATCTGAGGAACTATTTTCATAATTTTGTGGTTATAGTATGAATTGATGCTCCTTTTTCATGAGCAAACAAAAATGGACAAATAAATAAATATATAAATATATTAAAAAAATGAAATAGTATTTCATGAAAGGAGAAGAGAGCGCGCTAGCTGAGGGATGAACAAGGTCTTCGGAGTTTGGATTGCTAGTCTAATGTCAATTTTCATCCTTAGTTTTGTTATTTTGTTTCATTCTGGCTCTAGAGGTTTTAAATGTTTCAGCTACATCACACTTAGAATTGGGACACCTGTTACTGTTAGTTGCCATCCTGATTCAAGCATAAGTCCTCAACATGTTGCTATACTTTATTTAGGTCCCTGGATTTTTGGAAGTTTTCACTTATACCCCTCTGAAAAAGCTTTGCTATTTGATTTTTTTTTCCCGTTTTATCCCCACTTTCCAGTTATTGACTTTGGTATGGTATATCAAGGAGTCTATGGCAAGTTTTTTTTTTTGGGTAAATTATAAAAGCCCCACGTGGGTCCTTTCTATTTTCAGAAACCTACACTTTACTCCATACTTCCTTTATAGTGTCCGACACCAACTTCTGAAACTCTAAATTAAACTGTTTGACAGCTATATTTCAGTAATTTCAAGATTTTTAATATTTTTTTTCATAACTAACCGACATTTAAAAAATACTAATATACATTTACAGGAAGAAATATGTATTTACAAAAAGAAAAAACTGATAATTTAAAATGTCTATTAACTATAAAAAAAATTAGAGAGAGTGACATTACTAGAAATAACTGTTGTATAGTTTAAATAACAATTTTAGAAGTTATTAATTAGATATTATAGAAGAACTAGGGGTAAAGTGTATATTTTCAAAAATAGAGGGGGTAAACTATAGGTTAGGGTAAACCTAAAGGGGTAATTGTAACTTTCCCTTTTTCTTCCCACTTTCCCGTTATTGACTTTGATTTGGTTTATTAAGGAGTTTATGTCTAGTGTAAGCCGCCAATTATCGTATCATTTTTTGAGATTTTGCATGGTCGTAGGGGAAAAGTTAGGGGTAATGAGACATCGAAATTTTGCTTATTGGGTTAACCCAATAGAAGTCCTTAGTATGTTTGTTCGGTTCCAGTTTAGGCCCCAGTTTCTGTAAGTTAACACTCCCTCACCAGGCTCAAAGAAGTGGAATAGATCCTAGTAGGAAGAGGAAGACGACCCCGTGATGAAATTGAATGCCAGCATCATGATTACTTCTACAACATCATATTACAGTTACATAGTATTCCTCATGTTTAGTGATTTTATTTGTTGAGGAAGGTAGAAGTGTGTGTGCGATTTGGTGATTGATGGTGAGACGTGGCGTTTAGAGGAGGGATTGCAGAAGCACATGTTCTTATGCATGGCAGTGATTAGGAGCAACACAATGAGTTGTAGGTGCAAATATTGCTTCATTAGATCAGCATGCATCTATTGCAAAGAGTATAACATACTACCTTATAACAGTATTTTTCATATTATAAAAACTTATATTATCTAACTTACACATTTTATCTTTTACCATAGGAAAACATCAAAAGCTAGCTGCAAGTCTTATTCTTCTTAAACCTCTTTTAATTCCCCTCCTATTTTTACTCTTCTCTGGTAAACTATGAATTTTGGCAACCCACTATCTTAACTTAAGAGAACAACAAGAACCACATCTCCAGGCTCTCTTCTGCCTGCGCTCACTAGTGCATGTAATAAATGCGAATAATATGCAGTTTTTGAAATATTTCTATCTATTGTAGAACTATTTTATGCAAAACACTATAACTAGTATAACTAAAAATGAGGACACTTCCAATATTTTTTTTACTTAATTTGACCTAAATATACACTTACTGATAATTAATGAATTATTGCTAGAGTTGTATAGCCAAAAGAAAAAGAATAAACCAGAAACTCGAAATATATTGTGCATCATCTTATGAGGGAGTTTGTAGGAGGTCCGCGAGGTGGCCGGCCAGCCAGAAGATCCACTTCACTCGGCCGCCTGTTTTTCTAATTGTGTTGGTTGCATCTAAAACATGTTGCCCTAATTAAGTTCCATTTTCCACTTCCATGACATGTACTTTGGCTCCCCCAGGGCTGTTAAGTAAAATCACAACAATATCGGTAAGTAAAAGCAGTATACCAATAAAATATATTTTGTCTGTATCATTTGTTCTACCAAGAAATGGAGAAATATCTAGATAAATTTCAATTTCAATTTTCAGATGACGCTTTAAACCTTAGCGGAGGCAGGTACAGCGGTACAAGAAACTTGTAAATATTGAATATTCCTGGAACAGCTGTCGTGGACAGGGCTGTAATTTTATGTCACAGAACAAAAGAAAGAAAATAGAAAGAAATAAAAAAAAATTTAGTGTGCGAAGCGTGTATTAGTGTAAAACTTTTTTCGTCAGAAAATAAAAGGCGTCGAATCGAGTACTTTGGATCACGGGGTGTGTGGAAGTACAATGAACTTAAACGCATGTAGGGTGGCAAACAAAAATATCGGCCCCTTTCGATTTGTTTTCCTGCCCTGCCGCGAACGCAACGGCCCGTCGAAACAATTGCCTGCTTTTTACACTCCTTTTTGCAATCCCAAATATCTCAACTACCTTCGATTTACTGACTTTTAACGTTTTTCCCTCTTTTACCAACAATAGAATATCATTAACTGCTGTAAAAAAAAGTCCCTTCTTTCCCCCCAAAACAAACTGGTACTTAGAGGTGTTTGTTTCGGTTTGGAACTGATTTAAATAGAATAATTTAATTTATATTTGAATTTTATAAATTTGATTCAAATAATTCAAATTATATATTAAAAGTGATTCCAACCATCTCAATTATGATTCATTTTTTAGGGTATTTATTAGTGCTATATAAATTATAATTCAATTATTTTTTTTATTAGAATTAAATACATGGTAATTAAAAAATATAACTAGGAAAATATGATAAAATTGATAATATATCATTTTACACTTAAAGGTAAGAGATAATTCCTAACATATAGTCCAAAATTAAACAAAATTAGTTTATATATGTAGGGTTGATAGGTATAATTACAAAATATGTATTACATTTCAGTTTATATGGTTCTAAGTTAAGAAACCAATACTGATATGATAACTAAATAAAAAAATTTAGTTTTGATCCAATCTAAACCGAATAATCAAATAATTGAACCATTTAGTTTAATTCAAACAATCCATTGGTTTTATCCAAATAGTGAACACCTTTATTGGTACTACTCCAAATTACAATGACAAATAGGAGGGATTTTTTTTAAAAGCACACAGAATTAAATTGTAAATTTTTTCAAAATTGATGGAGGAAAATATATTATTAAATAATGAAAAATTATACTACCTCCATCCTAAGTTATTTGTATCATTTTAGTTTTTTTACTTAAATTTATTTATATTAATATTAGGTAATTTTTTTTTAAGTTATACTTACTAGGGGTGAAAATGGGCCAGGCTGAACCCGTGCCCACTAAGCTCGAGCTCAGCCCTTTTACTGTTTGGCACAACCCGAGCTCGAGCTCAAATTGCTCGAGCCCAAAATTTTTGAGCTCTAGCTCGGCTCGAGACGGGCTCGAGCTATGCCCAAAAGCTTGTCAGGCTCAAATAACATATATAATTCTTTAGTATCATAACTATAATTTAGATGAAAAATGGGGACTAAATGTGCACTTTTTCACTTAGATAACCAAAGAAAAAAAATGATACAATCAATCCCAAACTTTTTAACCCTTTGCAAATCTATCCTAATTTTGTAAACCTCATAAATGTGTCATCGTCTTCATTGATACGTCGACTGCAGATTCGAATAGAATAATATGATAACTTAAATCAAACTGAGATCACCATGTAGAGAAATAAAATGAAAAAGAGAATGTAGAATTTTGAACAAAAGAGAACAAAAACCTTATATAAGAAAAGACTAAAAACCCAATACTAGGTGAGAGTTGTGAGACTTGCGAAGTTGCAATTGGAGCCGATTGTGACTTATTGGCTACCGATTGTGAAGTTTCTCACACCGGTTTAGGCTATCGTCACGAACTCACATGGGGCAAGCTAGCATCGGGGAGTCGCGGACTCGAATTTTTGGCAAAGCTCGACCTTGCGCCACAACAATGAAGATTGTCGTTGGATGAAGACTTGTTGTGATGTCATGGTCATTGATCTCATCGTCGTCATGGTGGCCGCCAACAGCTGGGGCCGTCAAGCTGCGATGGTGCTGGTGCGTCGCAGCGTGGGAGACGATTAGATGGGAGGATTTTGGTCACTACTACCATTTGGTACGAGTAGGGCAAAGGGAAGCCTGGGAAGGGACTAAGGGAATGGGCTGAGGACTGACTAGTCTAAGGCTAAATAACGGCCTTCATCATAAAAAGGCCTAGAGAAGAGATAAAACATAGTGCCTGTTAGGCCCACGAGCTTAAAGAGCTGAATAGCACCAGGCTCGAGCTCAGCTTGAAAAAAACTCGAGCTCAAAAAAGCCCGACTTGAAAAACCTTTACTTGAGCTTGAGCTCGAGCTCGAACTACCCGAATAAAGTCCGGTCCCTTTTCACCCATAATACTTACAGACTATAAGTCTTGTAGTTTCTAAGAATAAGTTATTTAAAATTTTTTAATAAATATTAATATAAATAAACTTAAGTAAAACTAAAGTTAAAAAAAAATAAAATAGTGAAAAGGACTTGGAACGGAGGTAGAAACATACAACAATTTGTAATTAACATGAAAGAAAATAATTAAAATCATTGTTCTCAAGAGATATAATAGATGCACTTAAAAATGAAAATAAAAATACCAAGCTGTGCGTGGAGATAGGGTTGTTGGAAATAAATTTGTACTTGTCACTATAGGCTTGTTACATTCATGCGATTAACCCTTGCCGGTATTTATGGTTTGGAGTCTTCAGACGTACTTGCGTCTTGCCTGCATTGATGAAGAGAAAGAAATTTTACTGTAATGAATCTGTACTAGTTACTTGCGTCCAAATGTGAAAAAACCTGTCTCCGAGAGAGTGGAATCCACGTCCTCAAAGTTGCGTGCGTTAAAAATGAAGAGTCCCTGACACACAGTTAAGCTGGTCGTGGGGCCTAAAACCGTCACAAATATTTCAAAACGAACCAATCCCCGGAAAGGGAATTACCTAAAAAACAATAAACAAATTCTGCTTCCCATTTTGCCTCCGACTTTTGCTTTCGTCCCGTGCCCGTTCTCCGACCCTGAGACGCCACTGTCTCTCTCTCGCTCTGCCACTACTACTAACTTGATCCTTCACTCTCTCACACTAAAAATTCGAAACACCGACTAACCCAACAACCAAACAAACAAAATCTGAACCTCCTTCTCTCTCCCTACGTTTGAAAACCCTAGCCAATGCCTCCGCCACTACAGCTGGTCGGCCTCCGCAGCGTCGACCCTAGGATCTGGAGCGCCTGCGCCGGCACCGCCGTTCAAATCCCCGCCCTCCATTCTAGGGTTTTCTATTTCCCCCAGGGGCACCTCGAGCAAGCCTCCACGGCTTCCTCGCTCCTCTCCTCTCCCGCCGTCTCCAGGTCCTTCGTTCCCTGTCTCGTCTCCGACGTTCAGTTCCTGGCCGACCGCGTCACAGACGAAGTCTACACCAAGCTCCTCCTTGTTCCCCTCCTTGATCCTTCCAGAGCTCTTACTCACTACCTTCCTGGAAATGGCGGCATTGGAGAGGAAGAGGGCGACCGGATTGCTTCCTTCGCAAAGATTCTCACGCCGTCCGACGCCAACAACGGCGGCGGATTCTCCGTCCCTCGCTTCTGCGCCGACTCCATCTTCCCGCCGCTTAACTACCTAGCCGACCCGCCCGTTCAGAATCTTTCTGTCACGGACGTTCACGGCAACGTTTGGGAGTTCAGGCACATTTACCGGGGGACGCCGCGCCGTCACCTTCTAACCACCGGTTGGAGCAAGTTTGTCAACAATAAGAAGCTTATTGCAGGCGACTCCGTAGTTTTCATGAGAAACTCCACGGGGAAAATGTTCATCGGCGTCCGGCGCTCCGTGAAGCTCGGGTTGGGAGGAGATTCCGCCAGGTGGAGAGAGACCGCTGTGTGCGCAGGAGTCAAAGCGGAAAGCAGGGGTACTGAAGGGTTTGTTAAGGGAGGAAGGGGGATGATGACGGCCGAAGCCGTGGTGGAGGCAGTGGAAAGGGCCACTAAGGGGCTGCCGTTTGAAGTTGTGTATTATCCAAGGGCTGGATGCGCGGATTTCGTTGTGAGGGCGGAAGCGGTGGAAGCTGCGGTCAAAGTATACTGGACAGGAGGGATGAGGGTGAAAATGGCTGTGGAAACCGAGGATTCTTCACGCATGACTTGGTTCCAGGGAACGGTAGCTTCTGCCTTTGTGCCTGATTGCGGGCCATGGCGTGGTTCTCCATGGCGAATGCTTCAGGTAATCTTTGTACCTGTTTGTTGCCCGTCTTTGTCCGACTGTGTTTGGAGACGATATGGGTCTTGTTTCATGTGGAAATGCTATATATTCTTCCTCCCACTAAAGTTATACTGAGATGTTTTTTGGTTGCGAACTTATATCAATAAGAAATCTGTCTTTGAACGGTTTTGGATAGCCAGAATACTAATATATTAAAAGAGTATGATGTTGGCATCCTTAGAGCGAAATTTGTTGGGGGAATCGTACCTGTCTCCTTCTCCTTCTAAACAGCAGTGACAAAATGTATATGTCCCTGACCTGCCATTCGCTTTTGATCCTTGGAATAGGTTTCAAGGAGGTTAGACAGTTCCAAGGTTGTTTATAATTGGTGATTACTGCTGGTTTATGTTGACACAGACAAAACTTTTAAATGTCTGAAATCAAACTTAATATATGTGAATCTTCATGTCCTGTTAGATTTCTACTCTTTTACTTGGATGCCTTATCATACTCGAAGGTCTTTTTTCTGATCTGGATTGAGGGAGCATGGGATGGTTGGAGTTGCAAACTTCCTGGTTTTTTAGAATTTTTAACTTTGTATTGAACTTGTGTTTAACAACCTGTTCTGGTGATTCCTGTTTGGATTATTCATGGCTTGTTAGAGTTCATTTAGGGCTTTAACATTGTGTTGAACTTGTGTCTAACAACCTGTTCTGGTGATCCCTGTTTGGATTGTTATATGGTTATCAAATAGCTGCAGATCATCCAGAGGTCTGATAACTTACTGGCTTTATCTCTACTCACTTCAGCCAGCACCTTGTAGGGCATAAGTCTAGGATTAGGTTTCAAAGAAATGAGACGGTATACTGAAGGTTGTTATGTTATTTGTTGCGAAAAGGCCAATTACTTTTGCTAGTAGAAGAAAAAGTGTATCTGCAATAGAGTTCAGGGAAGCTTTTAAACCCAATGAAACTTGGGCATTGATTACTTGGACCATAGTGTTTATTTATTTACATACCTAAATGAAAAGGTGTACATTCTGTTATTGTGGCTTCTGTGAGCTTTGTTTATATTTTGGATATGCTAGCTTCAGTTGGATTTGTTTATATTTTGTGTATGCCATCTCTACCGACTCTAGTTCTTGAGTGGTTTAAACTTTAGGGCAAGCTATAAACAGAAGGAAAAGTGGGAGTGCTAAAGTTGAAATTGTCTACAATGGATATACCAAAACCATTTAAGAATATGCCAGGTTGACCGCCAAGGAAATGGCGGACTATGAGAAGTGAAAATGGATCTTCTCATTATATTTCTTGAAATTAGGTAAAATATGAGTTTAGTTCCTTTTCTTTGGTAAATATCTGTTTTCTTCTGCAGTATGGGTGTTTGTTATTGGTTTGTTAGTACCCAAGTTAAGTATCAAAGGTTCTTGGGTGGTGATGTGCTCTTAAGAAGCAATTATGAAGGTGGTGATTCAAATATGTTCTCGTAAAGCACATGCTTTTGCTTTATCATGTTTCTGATTTTGAAAATTCAGCTTTTTGTACCATTCATCGTCATTCTGTTGCCTGCAGTTTCAATGTACCATATTTTGATGATCATGATTGGGTCTAATCCTGAATTGGTCTCTTAAAGAAGAGATGCTAGTAGGTTAAACACAACAAATTGTTTGTAAGTCCAAATCCAAAGGGAATGATCTTATTAGTGGATAAATTCCTGAAAACAAAGGCTATTGTCTGCCTCAATGGCTTCTCTTGTCTCTAGCATTGTCTCATGCCTTGTCATCATTTATCAGTTATTTGGGAAGAGACAATGGCTCATTCTTCTGTTTTTACTTTTGTTTTATTTCCTTGAGGAGCAGTTGAGCATTAGGGTTTCTGCGAAGTTTTTGTTGATAAAGTGAAAATAGCGTCAATGAGAATAAAATAAATGGAGGTTGTCTTAAATGGCATGGACATATCCTATGAAAGAAAAGAAAGAAGCCAATGGTTAAGAATGACATGCTGGATCTAGTAGGTCTGAAATAGACAAGGGCAGACATCAGAGATCAGTTGCCAGGACATAGAGATATATTTGTGCTTCTGCATGAGTTTACCTCCATCCAGGTGGATCTGATACAGCCAACTTTGACTGTATTAAAGCATATTTTACTCTCGTTGGGACAAAGATTTTTGTTTCCCTCTCTTTTTCTCCTTTGTATGTCCTGAAGAATGCATTGCCTTTTCCCAAATCAATTCCCTGTAGCTAATGATTTCTTATTTAATTTTGTATTTTTAACTCATAGGTCACATGGGATGAACCTGAGGTTCTACAGACTGCAAAGAGAGTGAGCCCATGGGAAGTGGAACTTGTTCCCCCAACACCTCTGCATTCTGCTTTTCCCCCGTCTAAGAAATTTAAAACTCCTATTGATTCTAGAGTGACTGGAGAGGGAGAATTCTTCTCATTGTCAGGATTAGCGAATCCAACAGTGGGCCACCTGAATCTCTCACTCTTGCATTACTCTTTTCCTGCTGGCATGCAGGGAGCCAGGCAAAATCAATTCAGTTCACATAGTTTAGACAACTATGTTAATGAGAATAATACTACACTTTGCGGCGAAAATGTTACCAGCAAGTGTGATGAACCAAACTTGAAACGAGTGTCCACTGAGCTAAACATGGGCAGCTCACAGTCTGATAACTTGTCACCAGATAGCCGCAGCAGTGCACATTCTTTTGTGACTGAGCTTTGTGAAAATGGTGGTTGCAATCCAATGAGAAGTGGAATTAGTTCATTCCAGTTATTTGGCAAAACAATACATATGAATGTACCTGCTGAAAGTGCATATGATTATGTTGGTTCTCTAGAAGATGATGGTAGTAAAGGCCATAATGAATCTGACTGTCTGAACAACTCGCTTGATCTCTCCTTGAGTCATCGCTACTCGGAGCTGCTTGACACACTGGGTGTCCAAGGCATTGAAGCTTATTCATTATGAAGAATTTGTTGTCAGTATCATGCCGGTGGTTAACTGTACAGGTATGGTTTTTATCTGAGACCAACTCTTATAGCTACTCATCTTCAGTAGATTACTTCTGAGTTGATTTGGTCACAAACTGGTCAAAAATATCATGATGTTTTCCAAGTTTGTGTTCTTGATAGAAGTTATTACAGTCCTGAGTCTGAATACATCAAAGCTTGTCCTTTTTATTTCTGACCTGTTACCTCTGATTAGCAATTTAAACTTTTCGTATATTGGGTTTTGTATTTTGCAACAATTAAGGTGTCATACCATTTCTTCAACTGACATTGTATAATCAATTGCCAAATTTGTATGCTGCACCATGTTTGCAGAAGATCGGTATTGACGTCTTGGATCTTGTAATTATGTGTCTGTAGCAGAGATACTTGTGGCATTTTTTATGGTATGGATGATGTTTGTCTGCCAACTAATAGTGGTGTCTGGGGCTATTAAATTAATGGTAGTGTATTAGGATAAATTGCCATTGACATTCTAACATTATAAGGTTCTCCTGAATTTTGATCCTTAAACTTTCAAGGACTGCCTAAGCGTATGAACAAGCAGAATATAGCAAAGGCAGTGGGTAAGAATTAAGAGCATTGATAGTTGTTGGGGAGGGGCCAGTTCAACTGTTGAATGTGTTTCCCTGTCTTTTGTCAGGAACTTCTTTCCAGTAAAAGAAAATTTCTTAAAATAATCCCAGTTGAATTCATACCCGTGTCAAAATTTTGGTAAAAGAAAATGGCTCCAGTTTTGACCCCGCTCATCCTCTTTGGCCTTTTTCCTGTAATCACCAAAGTATCTCTGCTACATATTTAAAATATTTGGATGTGATGAATTATCTGCGCTTTGTTTTTGCTACTTCTGTTTGAAGCCTTCTGGGTTTGTTGGTAAACAGAGGTAGATAAGGGGAAATGTGTTTCATTGCGCATGGGTTTTGTAAAGTACTCTTTGGCATCATTTACTTTTTGTTCGCTGCCTCAAGGTCAAATGCTTGATACTGAACCATTAGAAAACATTCATCCCTGTCATGCTTGTGCAAGTCAGTTTGTTGTTTAGACAGCAAGTGCAGATTACTTGGTGACATTTTCCTCTTGAATTTTGGCTGGCAGGTGCAACATCAGACAGGAAACTCATTACTAGACCTCGTCAGTAGCATCTTTTGTATGTTTTTTAGTCTACAGTTTGGAGAGTAGAGACTAATGTAGGCTTTGGTGAGTCTGAGTTAAAAATGTTGTGAGCTACATATCATGTAATATTCAGTATTACTTGGGAGTTTCTTGTGAGTTGGGATGACCTAGTTATGGATATTTGACATTAACAACGAGGTTCCCAGTTGTTTTTAGATTGCTGGTTGGAACTTGGATCGTAGTTGTCTGTTTGGCAATCAGGCTGACAACAAACTTGGAGGGAAGATCTTGCCTGCATGTAGATGTAGTCGAAACTTTAACAACATATTAGTTCTAAAACCTGGTTGAACCACAATATAATTAGGTACTGTTAGGAACTCCGATGCGGCTGCTTATTTTATAATGGAACTGACCAGGATAGGAATTTCCGTTAGTCACATACTTGGTGCAGAAACCAAGAAACAACCGAATAAATGCACTGATCCCCCTGAAAAAAATGCACTGAACTAGCACGTCACTCCGTGATAATCAAATTTTTTTAGGCCTTGCTAGGTTTAGTCGTTGGGCCAGAGTTCATAGTCATTACTAACCATTTATAGAAGTCTGGTGGATCACACTTGGGATTTGGGAAAAAAAAAAAAAAGATTGACCATGGTGAATGATGACTAACCGAACAACAGATTACTTCTATATTCTGAAAACCTGTATGGTGAATCATACTTGTTCTTGGCATGTAAATTGTTTTAGTCTACGTATACACACGCAACGGTGAAGGTGTTAAAGATTGGTCCGAATCAACTAAGTGGAGGTGTTCATACATAAGTTGCAACGACGATGAATGTTATTTTGACATGCCACGCCATGATTAAAAGATAGTTATCAAATAGTTTAAATTATAATTTATGAAAATTTGTTTTAGAAAGATGATTAGGTTTAGAACTAACTATCTACATAGTTATAAAATTTTAGGACTCGTTTAGAAAGATGAGAAGTTTTAGGACTAATTGTTTATATTGTTACAAGGTTTTAGAACAACCTTTTTTTAAATATCATGGGTGGCTTAGATAAAATTATACTAATGACATAATCCTGTAAATTTATATATTCTCAGACGGAGTATTCTAAAATACAAGGGCTGTATTGTTGCACCCTCAATCTCCACTGTCCATTCATCAAGATTGAATTTTGGTTAAATTGCTTATTCAAACATATATTTTTATCTTTTGTCATTCTAACCTCAAAGGTTTATTTCCTTATGATTAGGCCACCAAATTATGATCAGACAAAAGAGGATTTGGTGGCAACTCCCTTTGGCCGGTTACAGGTGCAGTTCTTCCCCTTCTTCCTTTCTTCTCCTAATTCATCTCTGTTCCCCATCTTTTAAAATACCTCTTAATCCTGTCATTTTTTTTTATGACCAACCCTTCACCGTTCGATGAAAATGTCTTATCATCGACCAGGCCGAGCACTGTGTCTTCATTGTGCGACGAAAATGTCTTCAGGCCAAGCTCCTGTCAGTGATAGTGCAAAGCCCACCGTGCTTCCTGCAAGCAACAGTGCCTAGCCTGCTGTCGCCGTCACTTACAAAAATTGACTGATCTTGCTTGCTTTGTTTAGGAAGCTGAAAGAAGAGGGTCATTGCAAGGCCGATCACTCACGTGGCTGCCATCTATGCCTCCTGGTCTTGCTTGCTTTGCTCAGGAAGCCAAAGATGAGCTTGGTGATCCATCGTTGTGAAAGAAAATGGGACAAATTGGAGAACCAGATTTGATCGTTTGACTCCTTGGTCAAACTATTGTGTGGTCCTGCTTTTAATATGTTTGTTCGTTTTTGTCCTTATATCCTCTCTGTTTTTGTCCCTATCGCCTCGACTGCCCTTCACCCAAATCAATCTTTCTCTTTGCTTGCCTTGACCTTCTCGAACAAGGCCATCCACCCAATCTTGGACCGTCAGTTACATCTCCTACTCGATCTCCCTCTGTCCGATGACCTATGTTCGGATCATCTCAATCATAAAAAAAAAGCCACAAATGGTCTGAAATCATTAATCGTAGCAAATTGTTGAATCTGAACTCTAATTTTTGTTGTGGATGAAGAAAAAGAGAAAAACCTGTTCTTTCCTTCAGGCACGAGAAAGAGAAACTTGACTTTTGGTCTTTTCTTAAGAGAATTAAAGAAGAGTATTATGGTACTTTTGGTGTAAAAAATTTACTAAAATAAGGAAATGGTGTAGAAAACTTGGAATAGCCCAAAATGAAAAATAGTGAAGAGAACTTGGGACAGATGGAGTATCACTCAACTTGAATATGATTCCATAAAACCTAAATTTTATACCAATTAAACTTGAATCTCATACCAGTTGAACCTGAATCTCATACTCCATAACCTTAATTTGACACCACAACAACCTAAATCTGATATCACATAACCTGAATCTCATATCAATTAAACCTGAGTTTGATACCACTTGAATCTGATTCTTATACCATATGAACCTGAATCTAGCATCACATGAACTTGAATTTGCTACCATTTGAATCTAAATCTGATACCACTTGACTTGAATATGCTACTACTTAACCAATTAACCTGAATCTGCTACCACGTTAAATTGAATCTCATACTAGTTAACCTAATCTTGGTACTACTGAACCTAATTCTGGTACTACATATATACCATAAGAACTCAAATATCATACCATAAGAAACTAAATTTTATACCACATAAACAAATTTCATATCACATAACCTGAATCCTATGTCATATGAACATGAATGTCATACCACACATATACCACATGAACTTGAATCCAAGACCACATATATATCATATGAACCTGAATCTCATACCATATAACCTGATTTTTATACCACATGAACCTGAATCCAATATTACATATATATCATATGAACTTGAATCTTATACCATATAACCTAATTCTTGTACCATAGAGACCTGATTCTTATACCAAATAACCTGATTCTTATACCATATAACTTGAATTCAATATCATATAATCTGATTCCGATAACACATAACCTGATTCTTATACCACATAACCTGATTTTCATCCACCTCACCTGATTCTTATATTACATATATTACATATATATTAGAAAAAAGCTATTGTCTAATTACATTTTCTAACGGCCTCATGTTGGAAAGTTGAATTTTTCAATGTAAGGGCATTGGAAAGTGCGCGTTGGCAGATGACACTTTGGACCAAAATCTCATACCACATGAATATGAATGTCATATTACATATATACCACATGAATCTGAATATCATATCACATATATGCTACATAACTTAAATCTCATACCACATAACTTGATTTTTGTACTACATGAACTTGAATCTCATACCATATAACCTGATTCTTATACCACATGAACTTGAATCTCATATCACATAAATACCACATAACCTAATTATTATACCACATAAACTTGAATCTCATACCATTTATATACGACATTAATATGAATTTTATACCACATGAGACTAAATTTTATACCACATGAATCTGATTTTTATATCACATAACCTGAATCTGATACAATATAAATCTGAATCCCATATCACATGAACTTGAAGCTCATACCATTTGAACCTGAAAATCATATCACATAAACCTAAGTCTGATACTACATAAACTTAAATCTGATACCACATGAACCTGATTTTTATACCACACCTGATACCACATGAACCTGAATCTCATGTCACTTTAATCCGAGATCATATGAATCTGAATCTCATACCGCTTACCCTTAATTTGATGCCATGTAACATGTAACCTATTGATCAGGTTGCAAACTCATTCCCTTATTTTATCTAATTTTGCTGCATTTCTAAATTTAGTTTCTTAATTGATCAAACTTCCAAAGTTTGAGGAAAAAATTAAAAAAAAAAAAAAAGGGTATGGCAAGCGGGGGGCCTGTATTTAGAATCTTCCTTCTCAGCCCCTTTATGTACCTCACCCTCTCAGCCTCAAGTTGAGAAGTGAGATAATGCTGATCCGTTAATCCCTACCGGACAGCCCAAGTGTTACTGGATTTTTTGTGAACGCACAACCGCGGCGATGTTTTGAAAAAAACAAAAAGAAAAAAGAAATATTGGTTCATAAATTACAAACTGGCTCTAGGAACAATTTGCCGAATGGATTGCGAACACCAGAACATGTTTAGATCCCAGAAAATGTTCTAGATTCTTCTGGCTTGTTGGCTCTTGGCTGTGGACTTCATCAGACCGGGCGAACAAGATTGAGAAATTACTGGTAGTAATAGGGTCCTCCGTCTCCGTTCCGGAGAGGTTTACAACTTACGAGTCAAATCGACTCCATGTTCCGCTTCAACTCCTCAATTTTATAGCTACCTCTCTTACTTGACTCCATTTTCGTCTTCAGCTTAGAGACTAAAACCCTTTGAACCCCACCAAATCGAAAATGGCTTCTTTACTGGCTTCTGCTCCCTCCGCGTCTTTTTCTCCTTCTTCTTCTTCTTCTTCTTCTCTTCCAAAATGCTCGGGGCAAAGCAAACCTTTGGTCCTCCAATCTGTTCGTCCCAGACCTCAGCTCTCAAAACCCTTTCCGGGCTTGCGTCTTTCGTATAATAACTTCTCTCCCCTCCGATTCCCCGATTTCAGACAGTGCAAATCATCCAAGCTTCGATTCGCGACACCAGAATCTGCTTCCACGGTATGCTTGTCTTGTCTCCAAGCTCTTGCTCCTTATTGTCTTGTCTCCAAGTTCTTTTTTGTTTTTGTCTGGAAGATGTGAATTGCTGTTGATTTTGTGATTGAGTCGAATAGAGTTCTCTCATTGCCATTGATTGGGATACTTTTTTATTTAGTTGGAAATGGTGGGTTCTGAACTGCTGAATGATTTTGCTGGCAGCAAGTTTTAAAATTGTTTTTTCTGTTCTTGGATTATGATAATGAACATGATTGAGGGAGTGCTTCTGCTAAACTTTCCCTGGTGGCTATCTCTGACGATTGTACTCTGCAACCTTATTGGCTAGGGAAAATAATTGATAAGTGATGCATTTCTCTATGTCCGTTAACTATCAAAATTCATGTTGAACAATCAATTCGTACAAAGCAACGTGGAAATGTTCTGCGTTGGCTGCCCTTCTTGACACAACATACACGGGCATGGCCTAAGTCTATATATTTGAGAAGCCTACGGTTATGGCCTCAGTTGCAGGAGAAATGATGTAATAGCCTTCAACTTGGTCGCATGCCTTGCACTTGTAGCTGTTGAATCCCGTATTAGCATTTAGGAGAGGTGTTAATAGCAATTCAGGGCATGATTGGAACGGTTGATTTGTTGATTTTTCAGAGAAATGTGTCTGTGGATTCAACTACAGAGCCATTCTTCTTCGTTTTCCATCCTTTTTCTGGTTGATGCTTTATTACCTGCTACAACTTCTAGTTGTGCTATTATTCTTCCATTTTTCAAAGATCGTTTACACTGTCTTAATGCAAATTTCTACTTAGACAAATCAGGTAACCAATAATTATGAAGGTGGGGAAGAAACACGGGGAAGAGAAGCAGATAAGAAAGATATTTCTGATTTAAGGGATGTCATGGGAGTTTACAGGGAAGCTGTTCTTTCCGGAGATTTCAAGACTGTGTCTGAAATTGAGGCTAGGATTTGGGCCATGGAAAAGGACAAAAATGATTTGCAACAAAGAGTGTTGGTGTTGTCAGAAGAAATAAACTCTGGGAAGGAGAGATACATTCGTCTCCAAGCGGATTTTGAAAATTTCAGGAAAAGGTCAGAGAAAGAGAGACTGACAACAAGGTCTGATGCGCTAGGAGAAGTGATTGAGAGCCTTTTGCCCATGGTTGACAACTTTGAAAGGGCAAAGCAACAGCTTAAACCAGAAACTGACAAGGAAAAGAAGATTGATATAAGTTATCAGGGAATATACAAGCAATTGGTCGAGATTCTGAGAAGTTTGCAGGTGGCAGTGGTGCCAACTGTTGGGAAGCCTTTTGATCCCTTGGTAAGTAAGACTTTTGGATAACAGTTGCATTAACACTTTTCCTGCTTGTTCACCGAGTCACTTTGTCTTCTATTCTACATCTTAGTGTATCGAGTCAGAGAATTGTGAATTGGGAGTAGGACCATGGTAAAAGAGAATATGTTTACTCTACATTAACTGTGATATCCTGCTTGAATGCAACCGCTGAATCCATTTTAAGTATTAGGAATTGAGAGCTGGAGAAAAATTGTACAACGAATGTTCGCCTATAAACGAAGTCAGGTGGAATTTACTCACACTGATATGTAATCAAGATTTCATGATCAAATTAGAAAGATGGGGGTACTTGTTTTGGTAGTCTCAATAAGTGGTGCCTGATAATCTTAGAGAGTGACTGGTACAAACGAACTGATATGTGGGCGTGCCTAATGCATCTAATTTGCTTTTTTTCTTACTTTTTTTTAATTTTCCCCCCTTTTTGATTTTGATGTTGTAGGTACATGAGGCAATAGCCCGTGAGGAATCACAAGAATTCAAGGAGGGAGTTATCGTCCAGGAATTTTGTCGAGGTTTCCTCCTTGGGGATAGGCTTCTAAGACCTGCAATGGTTAAAGTTTCTGCAGGGCCTGGTTCCAGAGGAACGCCTAGGGTTTCTGAAAAATCTGGTGGTGAAGCTGCAGCTGCGGCTGGTGTCGATGAACAGTGACTGCATGCTGGCAATTACTTAATCAACCAAATCCTTGATACAACTCTGCTGCATCTTTTGGTAGTCAGACCTTTTGCAGTTTTATCTTCTTATTTTTTCTAAGGTAGTCATACGCATTCTACATGTTTTTGATGTTCTGGAACTTATGTTTCTGGGTCACTTCTGGAGAATGTGTTGGGTTCGGACAGGTGAGAAGCAGTGGGGCAAACAAATGTGTGTGGGAGGGGAAGTGTAAGATCTCTTTTCTGATTCATCAATGCAGATGTTATTGGATCGAAATTCTTGTACCTCGCTCCAATGTGATGATAAAAGGTTTTTCGTGCGGACGAAGAGACTCTGGTGACGATGGTTTTCAGATGTGATCCTGTTATTCTTTCACAAGCATCAAGAAACATATTAAGCACAGAACCCCGTCTTTGTTTTTATTAATGTTTTTCATAAAAAAATACAAAAATGTATGCCCTTAATGACTAGTTGGACTTCTATATGCAATCTGAGGATAGTATGAGTATGAAGATGAATTTAGTCGGACTATAAAATGGACTTGAACAGCGAACAGTAATTTATCTCCCTTTTTGCTGGGGTAATCAGAGACGATTACATTAATCAGAATATCTATTTACAACATGTCATGTTACAAAATGCAACGATTGGATCCTATGGACGAGCCGTGTCTGCCACACAATGCTACGTCCGCTTCACATTGCATCAGCACGATGTGAAGAACTCTTGAGTGTTGATTAGTGGCTTCTGCATGAAAATGCGTTTACATGTTATTACAAGTTTCTGTTTCTTTTGGTCGTATAAGCATAGCAAGTACGCATCACAAAAACACATAGCGACCAGAACCAAACATGCAGAAACTTTTACAGATCAGAACAAAGTAAACGGGGAAACACTTTATACTCCATGTCAGCATGAACACCCAGCATTAAAAGTGGAAGCCTAGAACATGAGAAAAGCAAAACAAACAAAAGTAACAGTGGTGCTGCTTGCGAGATATGTAGATGCTGAACAGAAAATGACATGCTTGAGGGGTGATCTCGGTGAGTTGCTATCTGATTTAGCCGAGGACCCAAGGTAAAGTTGGTTTCTCTCATCTCTGATTCTGCAAGCCAGGCAGAGGACTACTCAAGCTTAAATCCATGGATACAGCTAGGTGAAAACTGAAAAGAAGTTACACGAGCATAGAGACTGTGAACCTTCAACATATGCAGAGCAAAACATAGCAACGTACATAGTAATCTGGTGCTTGCCAAGTACAAGCATATGGGGGCATTTTCGAGAGTTGAATCAAGTGAATAGCTAGCTGATACACAAAAGCTAAAGTTAGATTATCTTAGACCTAGTCTGAAAGCAGACAAAGGAAAACGAGCTTAAATTTATAGATAAACTTAAAGCATAATGGTCAGTTAAAGGAAATTGCACGTGAGCATTACCCGTTAGGTTTTTGGAAACTCAAGGTATCAATCATGATCATTATATGTTTGGTGGATCCACAGTCATTGGAACTACTGGTTCCACATCGAATTCACAAAATTTCCTGCCGGGGCTTGGTACAGGCTATGTTGCTATGCTAATGCATAGGGTCCAATTTCATGGTAGGCTAAAAAACTACAAAACACAACATCAACTGTCCTTTTTCAGATTTTCCTATTTCTAAAATGCCATTCCTACAAACAGCCTGGGATTTAGGATACACACGAAAGATGCAAGTTCACCACAACTCGAGTGACAGGATCTACAACACAAAATCTGAAGGGCTCAGGTTTATGTTTTATTGTATGAACTCAAAAACCTAAGATACAAAACAGATGGCCCCTTTCCAAAATTTTCATATTTATATGATGCCATGGCCAGAAGCTTTGTTTGGGTTCTAGCATAAGCACTAAAGAAGCAAGTTGTCGACAACTCATGTCAGGAACTCGCAATATGAGAGAGGCCTATACAGAACTAGAGTCATAAGCTCCTGAGAAAACAACCAAGCAATAAGGTGTTGCTTAGTTGTGAATATGTTCCCATTTTTCTTCTCCAAAATTTCTTTAATAGAAAGTTTGAGTGCAGAACTTATTCCAAAGATGTGAACAACATCGTTTTCTAAACATTGGAGGACTCATTTGTTAAAATGAGAAACTATGTTTTAAATGTTTCTGCTTAATTAATGGATTTCGTTATAGAATAGAAAACACGGTTTTCCCCTCCATATATTATGCCATGCCCTTCATCAGGGCCGGAGACAGGGAATTGCTGTGGCCTCGGCCCCCCCCCAAAATAGTTTCAAACTTAATATATAGATATAATGTATATTTCATAAAGTATTTTAAAAAATTTAAAATTAAAAAATACATATGAAACAACATATATAGATAAAAAGTAACAAAAAATACTAGTTTTTAACTTTTCTCATGTAAAAAATTATGCTTTCATGTGCATAAAAAAACTTAAAAATATATTTTAAAAAATTTACCCTTAAATGCTTATGTCTCTCTCAGTTTTATCTTTCCTATGTTGAAATCTCTATTGCTAAGCTGCACCACCATCTGACTGTTAATCAACTACAACAACTGCTTGCAATTTCTCTAATCTCCAAGCCGCCCAACTTCAATTTTCATGAGTGCATTTTAATTTTTTTAATCTTATTTCTACTCAATGAAATAAAGGTGACCAAAACTTCAATTTCATAAAGTATATTTAGCTTTTGAATTTTTTAGACTATTACTTTAAATTATATCTACTTTCTTAAAATTTAACTGTTTCTAACTGACAGAGAAACTCGTGATATAATATGGAGCTTATGCTCCAAACTGCTACATGATTGTGGAGACTGAGATTAATAAATTTTAACATTTTTAATCATAAAGACTCAAATTAAAATTTTAATATATTTTTCATGTAATTTGAATAAAGCTATTCTTTTATAAATTTTATATTAAAACGCTCTAAGTCTCGCCCCTTAAACCAAAATCCTGGCTCTGCCCTGCCCTCCATATATTATGCCATGCCCTCACACTTCTATTGAAGAAAATTTCGAGGAAAAAGACAATGGAAAATTTTCTGCAACTAAACTTCGGCTAAACAATTCCTATTCGTATGAATCAATCAAGCCTAACTGAAAAATGACAAACAATAAAGAATGATATTGAAAATTAGTGATGTCAAAAAGAGCAATTACTCAAGAAGCAAGAATCCTGCACAAACATATCATGAAATGGCTCCAAGTTGTAGATCAATCTTGGTCGAGAAAGAACTTAGAAAGCTAAGGAAAAATTGCACAGCCTCTAGAAAAATGAAAATTCATCCAAATCCGAACATTCTAAACCTTTTTTCCATTCGCATTTGAGCAGTGACTAAACTAAAGAACCTAAAAACTTTATTCCACCGACTGAAAAATAATGATAATAACGCCAAAAAAAAAAAAAAGAATGTCGATAAAAATTCAATGGGATTAATTACCAAGGAGGAGAATTTCGGGCACTGATGCTGTTATAGTATCTGGACAAACGACGGGTTGGAGGCTTGGGTTGAACAGGCTTCTTCCGCAGACCGAAAATTTCCTGAACCAGGGGCACGTGCACTAGGACCAACTTCCACGCCAACCACCACCCTTCCCAAAATTGACAACAGAAAATTCCAATTAAACAAGGATGATGATGACCCATAACAATCAATTGAGTGACAAATAGCCCATAGAGAGGGGAGATTACAGAGCAGAAGGAAAGAGAGGACGAAGGTGACGGCGAGAACTGGTCGGAGGAGAAGAAGATTCAGATAATCCCAGATAGAAAGAGAATAGGGATGGTCCGATGGAGGAGACTCCATCGATGAAAGCAAAAGCGTCTCCGTCCCTGATCTGGTTTTGTTTCTTGTTTTTATTTTTCTACTTCTTCACATCATCGACTGCCTAAATTCATATTTTACATTCAAACTTTGTTAACTTGGACACATAACCCACCGACTATAACTTGGTATCACTCAGTCCTCACACACTTCAACTGATAGAATTATTACTTTTACTTATTTTAAGATATAAATAGAAATAAGAGTGAACATGAAGAGCCTATTTTGTCATAATAATGCATAAGAGAGCGTTAAAAAGTTCTATCCATGGTTGAAACAAGTTTGATTCTTCATTTCCTCCTATAACTCAATAATGCCTCCAATGATATTGGGACTATAGGTCATAGATGTTTTCTCCTATTCTAGCTCCATCTCTTATAGAGGTTTTTAGTTGACATTCATGTTAAATTTTATATGAAATAATATAAATATTTATGTTAACATTTACCAATTGAATTTTTTTCTTAAAATAAAAAGAATGAAATGACATCAATATTTATATTAAATTAAATGTACCTATTATATTTTTTTTTCATTTTTTACATGTATTTGTATATAATTATCAATGGAGCTCAAATTGAAGAAATTATCAATGGCCTATCATCCAATCTCATCTTCAATGGCCATTACTGGGTTGTAAGAAATGGAGAATGAACCTAGTTTCAGCCATAAGCAGAACTCTCAAGCCTCTTTTAGGCATCATTATGGTAAAAAACAAACTGAGCCCTTTATTTTTACTCTCATTTCTATTTTACTCCAAAACATGAGCAAAAGTAACATATCTATTAGTTAAGGGGCTTATGTGTCCAATTTATAAAATATGAGGGTTGAGTGATACTAAGTTATAATTGTGGAGGGGCTATGACTTATGGTGTCCGATTCACCAACGTTTGAGGGTGAAGTAAGAATTTGTAAATAAAATTAGGATTTTTTTTTCTCAATTTTTAGTTATTTCAAAATTTCCTTTCAAATCAAATCAATCTTATTGGTTATTAATCCATTAAATTATACTTCATTGGTCCCATTTTTTTTGCTTTATTTGATTTTTTCAACTAGTTTGGCTTAAGTTTATTTATATTATTATTTATTAAAAAATAATTAAAAATATATATTTAAAAACTATAAATTTTAATTTATCATTCATATATAAAATTTTTTCATTTATATGTTAAAATATTAAAAATAAATTATTAAAAAATAAATTGTGCAAAAGATAGATAAAACAGCAGTTAGCTTGAGAGACCCCATACACAGTCACAAAATTTTTTGACTATTTGGTGTAAGTGAAAATTGAAATAGCCGATTGTATACTCCGTCCAAATTCATCTCCACATAATTGGCCATTAAAAATTATAGATTAATTACTAAAACATAAATATTATAAAAAATTTGAGATTAAAAATTATAAATTAATTATTAAAAAATAAATAATATAAAAAATTTAGGACAGATAAAATTTTGGCTATTTGGTTTAAGTGAAAATCGAAATAGCCGATTGTGTACTCCGTCTGTATCTCGTCCACGTTCATCTACCCCATCAGCAGCCATTCCCGTCCGCTGTCTCTCTGCTTGTCGTTCTCAAATTTATTTTCTCGGCTGACGGCTCCCCAATTAAAGTCGCTGTAAAAGCAGGAAAAATTCCTGAGCTTGGAGAAGAGAGGAGAGGAGAGGAGAAGAAAGGTTTTCGGTCTTTTTAGAAAGTCCTGTTCCCCCAGCATGAACACTTCTGCATCTTCTTCTTCTTCAACCTCCAATCGATTTCGCTTTTTCAGCTGCACTTGCCTCAGGAACTGTTGTCGTTGTTTTTGTTGCTTCTACACCTATCCTTAGCGGGCTTCCAAATTTTGATCCATTTTGCTCCAACTTTCTTTATTTTTCAGTTTTGCTGATTTAGGTTCCGTTAGGGTTCTAATTGAATTTATGGATTTGTCGTCTCATTCTCAATCGGGTCTCTACTTGGGCCTTTCCAATTCGCACACTTCGTCGGCTTCTCCCAAAATCCCTATAGCGGACGATTCGATTTCTTTGCAGATCGACACCAGGTTTCGCTATTCGTCCAATCCAATTCCCTTGCAGCTCCTCGAGCAAAAAGCTCAGGAGCCTTGTATTGAGAACGGCAGAGAAGACGATTCCAAGAACAAAGAAGACGAGCGATTCAGTATTCTAGGGCACCGCATGTGTCTGAAGCGCCAGAGAGATCCTCAGTTGCCAAACCCTTCTAAGCGAGCCGCGCCGGAGCCCGGGCTCGAGCAGCGGCGAGCGGCAGTCCGTTCGTGGGGGAATCAGGCCCTGGAAGTGGCTGACCCAGAGATTCACGAGATCATGAACAAAGAAAAGGAGAGACAGTACAAAGGGATTGAGCTGATTGCCTCTGAGAATTTCGTGTGCCGAGCTGTGATGGAAGGTTTGGGCAGCCACTTAACGAATAAGTACTCCGAGGGCATGCCAGGAGCTAGGTACTACACAGGCAATCAGTACATTGATCAGATAGAAACTCTTTGTCATGAGCGCGCCTTGGCAGCCTTTAATCTAGATGCTGAAATGTGGGGAGTGAATGTGCAGCCATATTCGTGTACTTCTGCAAATTTTGCAGTTTATACTGGGCTTTTGATGCCTGGTGATAGGATCATGGGGTTGGATTCGCCATCTGGAGGGCACATTAGTCATGGCTATTACAAGCCGGGTGGGAAGAAGGTCTCTGCTGCTTCAATATTCTTTGAGAGTTTTCCGTATAAAGTCGACCCTCGGACTGGTTACATTGATTATGATAAGCTTCAGGACAAGGCGTTTGATTATCGCCCTAAGATACTTATTTGTGGTGGGAGTTCGTACCCGAGGGAATGGGATTTTGCTCGGTTCAGGAAGATTGCTGACAGGTGTGGAGCGGTGTTGATGTGTGACATGGCGAATATTAGTGGTCTTGTGGCAGCTAAGGTTTGGACCAACACTTCTCGAATTCTCCTTTTATTTGGAGATTGTTGCTACTTCTTTAGCTACGTCTAGGATAAGTTTTTTTGCTTTTGCATTCTTATGTTTAGTGGAACGTGTGGAACTGAAAATTTCGATGTGCAAGTATAGATAAGTTGCTATTGTAGTTTGCCAGACACATTAATACTGGATATTTTGTACCACTATTCTCTGCGTTGCTGTCCAGTTTGCTGAACTGTTATGCTACTCAATTTCAAGTTCCTGGCTTGTGAAACCAGTATGTGATTTCTTTTGCATGCCCAAGAGCATAAAGCAATCCATGCTCACTTCATTCCACTGTCTGGTCGGTTGCAGTGACATTTGTTTCCACACTCCTTTGATTCATTTCTGGTACTTACTTTTGTTTGTGGTGAACTGATATATAAGGACAGCAAGCGTATATGTAATGGTAGCTACTACCACTTATAGGATATCATTTAAGGGTTTGATGAAAAAAAAGGATATTATTTCAGGGAGTAAAGATTGATCACCAGATATCTTCATTGGAACTTTTGATGTCTAGTGTTTGTTTACAAGGACAATGAAAACTTTCTGCTGAATATTTAGATATATTAATTTTGAGGCCCAAGGAACCCTACTCTCCATGAGTGTGTGGCTTAAAACTCTGAATACTTGTCGAATATTAAGGTATATTTGTGTCTGTTGAGCACCTAGTTGAGGTGACTATCAAAATACGTTTCTTCCCATTTGTGTAAACTGTTTGGTTCATCCAGGCTAGTCCTGTGCTGTATCTGATGTGCCGGAAAAACAAATGCTGCTTGATTTAGGCAGGACAGCTGTTTACAACCTTCTTACTTGATTTTTATTGTCATTTCTTTTCTATGTTCTATCAAAGGGTGAACACTATCACATTGGGAATGTTCAAGGATACTGTTTTCTAATATCTGATAGTCAAGTGCTTGTTTGTCTAGATAAGCGGGAATGTTTCAAGGATATTGTTCTCTAATATTTAAGCCCCTTAGATTCTTTTGTCTAGTAGCCTCTTGTCTAGCTTACACTTTGTGAAGGCCTTCTGCTTTCTTACATAAAAGTTGTTTGATGAGGACTTGCAATAGATAACTCAATGGGCAAATATTTATTCTTTTGTCTCTTGTATGTATGTAGGATATATGATTGTGCATTCTCTCAAGGAAAATTAGCATTCACGTTGATAAATATGTAGGTTCTGAATGTATATGCTGTGAATTGTTTGAATCCAATTCTTTTGGGTTCCATTGTCTTCAGTTTTATAAACCTTGAGTTTTTGGAGGGAGTTGTGTCCAATCAAGGAGAGCTGGTATTATACGACACACATAGCCAGCCTCAATTAGTTCAGGACAAAGTCCTCTTTGGTTTTTTCCAAGAAGAAAAATTTTAGGAATTAATTTCCTAGTTTTCTGCTGAGATATTTTTACCTATTAAAGTGTAGAGTATATTGGGAAAACTAATTTTACTTACCATCATTATCTGTTCCCTGTTGCAGGAATGTTCAAATCCGTTTGATCACTGTGATATTGTTACTTCAACAACTCATAAGAGCCTAAGGGGTCCAAGGGGAGGTATTATATTTTATAGGAAAAGCACAAAAGTGAGAAAATATGGTGCACCTGTTTGTAATGGTGATGGTGGCAGCTACTGTGATTTGGAAGACAGGATAAACTTTGCTGTCTTCCCATCATTACAAGGTGGCCCTCATAATAATCACATTGCTGCGCTTGCCATTGCCTTAAAACAAGTAGCTACTCCAGAGTACCGGGCATACATGAAGCAGGTGAAGAAAAATGCTCAGGCTTTATCATCTGCTTTGTTGAGAAGAAAATGCAAGTTGGTGACGGGAGGCACTGACAACCATTTGTTGCTCTGGGATTTAACTCCCCTTGGTTTAACAGGTATCTTAATTATTTTTTGCCCAAATACACAAATTGGCGCATTTGATATTATATTATAGGCAAGAATTGGGCACTCACTTTGTGAATTTTAGAACACACACACCTCCCCCCACCCCACAAAAAAAATGCTGAGACATGGTGAGGAAATCTTTTACTTGTAAAAAAACATGAGGGTTTAGATAATGATAAGGAACAGGTTCTTTTATTCTCTTTAAGCTTGGTATAACAGTACTTTTCCGTGTCAATCATAAGCAGTGGGAAGTTTGGCATACCAGAGCAGGAAAATTCTATTAGTTCGTCTATCAGTGGCTTCAAGCTTCTAGTTTGGTTGGTTTTGATAATGAATTTTAGATCTCTTGAGTTAGAATCATGGGAATTACTCTTTCATTGGATCAGCTCCTTGTACTCTTATATGGAGCTTTTATCTAAAGCATTTGGAAGGGTGGGTTGCATGTGCTAGTGAAAATTAGTGTTAAAGCATCAAACCCAAAGCCAATTGGCAACAAGTGGAGAGGCCCAATCACAATATAAAGCCTTGCTGACCCCTTAGACTATGTGGGATTTTCCCACTTAATAAAGTGAGGCCATACGTCAGGACACCCACTAAATATGACCAGCAAAAAAAGAAAAAAAATCATTGACCCTTTGTATATTGAGTCAGAGGGAAATTAAGCACTATTGATTTTTTATTAGCATGAAGATATATTTGTTAAGAGGCAAACACTTCAATCTGTCTCTGATAACTTCATTGTCCTTGTTTTTCCAGGTAAATGCTTTGAGAAAGTATGCGAGTTGTGCCACATCACCCTTAATAAAACTGCCATCTTTGGCGAGAATGGTACCATCTCACCAGGTGGAGTTAGAATTGGTGAGTAGTGTTTTCTTTCATAAACAACTGTTTAAGACTGACCTATATGTTCCCCTGAAAGTTCTCAACCTTGTAGATCTCATCGTTGTTGTTTTTTGTTATTTTGCACATTACCTGGCCTCTCTTTACACTTGTTTTTGAAAGATATTGAAAATCCAGGCCAAATTATGGAGGATGTTTCACAAAAACATAAAACGGTGTTCTTATGGGTTCGCCAAAAAAGTAGTGGAACAGTTGCCAATTAACGCAGATTACTATGTTGCTCTCTGCTTTCATCTCTTCGATTGAAACTGTATAAAGCCGCAAACTAACATTGTCTAGTTGTGTTTTTATATCTTGTAGTAATTGAATCGCACTAACTTGCCATGCTTTATTTTGTTGGAATTATATCCAGGTACTCCTGCCATGACGTCAAGAGGTTGTCTGGAGTCTGATTTTGAGATGATTGCTGACTTTCTCGTTAGAGCAGCTCAGATTACCAGTTCTGTGCATAGGGAACATGGAAAATCACAGAGAGAGTTCCTCAAGGCTCTCAACAGTAATAGAGACCTTGTTGATCTCCGCAATCGGGTTGAGTCCTTTGCCATTCAATTCGCAATGCCGGGATTTGATTGTTGATGACGTTGACTAGAAATCTCGTTCCTCTTTTACAACCTTAGGAAATTGTTTTTGTGGCTCATCCTCAACCGTTATTGGTAATGTGTTCCTTTTTCACTATGTATCTGTTTTGCCTTTTGTCTTCTGTAAAAAGGAAATTTGAAAAATAGATATGCATTAGCAAAGTCTCACAGAAAGTTTGCGAAGGGCACTCTGAAACTTGTGGCCGGTGTTTGTTGTAAATGCATGGGAAAGAGTACAGCTTTACATGGAAACAAGTTTATTAGTTGAATTTGTGTATTTACAAGTTGTTTGCTTTCTTCCTTTGGCGTTACATGTAAAACGGTAGTGATTCATTGCATGATAAGGGCTAATTGCCTAGCACTAAAATCTTTGGGATCTCTTAATTTCGCTGCTATATTTGTGATGCAGATAGAGAGGTGGTTGTGGCCTTGTGTTGTTATTTGGTTATTTATTAGAGTAATGCTGTGGTTGTGGTTGCTGCTGGGTTAAGTTTCAGACGTTTCACTTGACAGTCAACAGGACAACCACTTAACTAGCCTGCTGGTTTTCATTCTACTTTTGTTTAATTGTACCTACTTTTTCCTGCTGGTTTTGTCTCTGTATTTACTGGATTTTGTCCTTGGGATAGCCTTTCCGTTTTTTTTTTTAAATTCCTTTGAAGTTTGAGTCCTCCTTTCTTTTTTTTTTTTTTTCTTTGACGGTATAGTTGTATCTTTTTTGAGCATGTAGAAACTAGAAAGGGACAGGAAACTGAGAGCTTTTATTAATATTTGAACTGGTCTGGTTTGAACGTATAATTACTGGCCAAAACTAGTTTGGCTGCCCTGATACTTTCCAATTTATTTTACTTTACTAGTAGGAGCAGCATTTCTTTTGTCAGTCATTTTCTGCCCGCCTTTTTTCTTTTTGTTTTTTGCCCTCTCGGTTTTCCCAATTATTATGTGTTTTAATTTATTCAGCACATTCTTATATGGAACCCTTGAGGGGAGGCAAGGCATGAAATTCCGGCAGAGACAAAAAGCGTGAGATACGGTTGTTACAATTGAGAAAGTTACCTCCCTCCCTCTCAATCTCTCTCCCTCTCTCCACAAATTCAATAAAAGGGTTAAAAAAATGCCCTAGGGAAGGAAGGGGGGGGCAAAAGGAAAAGTGAGAAACTAAAGTCAGTGCAACAAGGTAGAGGAGAGCAGAGAGAAGTGAAAAATGTCAGGAAGTGAGGGCTTCCAAAACTTTCATCATCAACTTCTGTTCCTGTCAAACCGAAGTGAATCAGACAGAACTGTTGTTGTTTTCTTCTTCTTGTTGTTGCTGAGGAGTTGAAAAAAAATTTAAAAATATTAAAAATAAAAAAGGCTGCTGCTGCCGCTACTTGCTACTGCTGCTTTTGAAATTAAAGGCTAAAACCCAGGAATCTCAGAGTAGCTTAGCCACCCTTTTGTGATCATTGTTTCACAACTTGAATCATTGCTCATTTACTCTTAACAGCTACTCCCCACTCTTTAGTCCTTCGTGCCAACTCCTCCATAGCAAACATGGGAGCTTACTTTCAAATTTTTAACAACAAAGTCCTATAAAGTTTTCTTCCTTTTTTCCTTCTTTGAACAAAATACAGAAACTGAGCTGTAAGATGGCTTGCTTTCTTCATCAGAACATCAGTTTGTTTCACTTCTGTCCATCTCTTTTTCACTATTATGCCTTTCTCTTTGTTTTTTCCCCTAATCTCTAAACAGTATTATTTCAAATTTTATCAGGCAATGTTTCTTTCATGTTTAAACCTGATGAAATTTAGTTGAATTGTATACAAAATAAAAGTACTATTTGCATCATTCTATTTACCTTGATCAAGATCCTCTCAAGAACTCAAGTAACTTGAGTTATGCGTGCGTGGTAAGGAAATATTTAAAGCAACTACCTGCTTTACATTGTCCAGTAAGTCCTCCAAATTACCGGCAACAGTTTTGTATCTGAAATGTGGCAAATTTTGCCCACAAGAGACAAATTTATTGTTTGGGAGGTGAATTTTTTTAAGACTTTTTACGCTACTTGGAAAACAAGAAACCTCCATGTCTCTTGGCCTTCCCCTTCATCGTATGCCTGGAATCGCATGATTTTCTGTTTCATTTAACCTCTTAACCGGGGTCAAGAAGAGGAGAACTAGATGCAGAAGAAGTCAAGAAGAGAAGGGTTAAAAGTTAAAACTCCTAAAATTACAAAAAAAGAAAAAACCACCCAGCCAAGTCCCTAGACTCTCACCAACTAATTCCCTTCTACCTTGTATTTAATAGAAAAAATATTAAAAACCAAAAGAAAAAAAGGAAGAACAAAATATCAAAAAGACTAGTACTACTAACAAATTTTCACCATCCTAATCTTTGTCATTCATCTTCGTCTTTTTTTTTAAACAAAAAAATTTTTTGGTTTTCGGATTTCTCTACCTATGACTGCAAAAGTCCAAAAGCTTCTTCCTCCCTTCAACAATCTCATCAAAGAAATCATCAAGCTGCCCAACAATATTCTCGACCCCAGATCTCAACAACCCTAAATTCCCCTTAAGATTCTCCACTCTTTCTCTTATTCCTTCTTCCGCCTCCCACTCCACCGCCCCCGACGCCGTGCACCGCCGCTCCAGCTCCCCCCTCAGCTCCTCCATCGCCGCCTTCGACCTCCTCAGCTCGTAAACCAGCGCTCCCGGCCGCCCCCCAATCTGCCCCATCTCCTCCGCCACCTTCTGCTGCAACCTCGCCGTCGATATCATGAAACCCGACCCGAAAAACAGACACCCCTCATACCCGCCTCCGATGAAGCTTGTCTCCGGCCAACAGTAGACCAGTCCGTACAGAAGAATCATCAGCAGCAGCGAGCTCACGTTCCTCATTGCGTACAGTACCCCACGGAAGCCATTGAATCCGTTAAGCTTCGACTCGACGGAAACCTTCTCGTCGAACCGCAGCGACAGCGGCTGGATTCTGTTTTCCATTAAAGCTCTGTTCTCCTCCTCCAACCCCAGCGCTTCTCTCCTGCACGCAGAAATCGCCCTAATCACCTGTTACAAAACACAATTTCCCAAACATCAACACAATATTCAATTCGATTCGATTATTTCAATTGGATCGATTCTAGTTGATGATTAAAACCTGTCTGGCGAGTTGGGGGCTGAGCAGGTGGTGGCTATCGAGTGCCGCCGTGACGTTTAAGCTAGCGGAGTAGAAACTCTCGATGCCGGCGATGCCCGATTTGATGACATGACAAGCCTCCCAGAGCTTGGAGCTCTCGTCCATGTACTCGTCGAGCCACTTGTCACCGACGGGCAAGTGAAGTTTCTGAACAAGGAGGAGCAACTGGGAGTGGAATGATCGGAGGAGAGAAAGAACCCTTTGAAGGAATTGGATCGACATGAAGTTGGTGGAGAGATAAACTCGTTCAAGATCGTCGATCCCTCGAGTCAGAAACGAGTAAAAGCCATTAACAGAGGAAGGATCCATCGTATCGGTCGGCAGAGAACTGAGGAAAGAAACAGGGAATGGAGAGGGTGTTTGGAGGGAGAGAAAACTGGAGAGAAAAGAGAGATATTTAAATAGGAAAGTGTTAGAAGTGAAGAAAGAGGAGGATGGGGAGGGGATGAGAGGTTTCAAAGGTTGGAAAGGATTGTTGGGGGCAATGATGGGTGTTTCCCATACAGGGGAAAGGATGATTGGTAATACGCCATTTTCATTGTTTAATGGGCAGGAAGGAAGAGAAAAGAAAATTTTGGGGAGTGAAAAGATAATTACAGGAGCATTCTACAGAGGAGGATCAAGAAAATCAGCAAAAGGAAAAAGAGAGAAAAAGAGAGAGGAAGAGAATGAAAAAGCAAGAAATAAAAAAAAAAAATTGCCAATGACCCATAAGACATGAAATTTTCATGAGCTCCCCTCCAATTTGCCCCTTTCGTGTGACGCTGCTTTTTGTTTATTTAATTATTTTTATTTCTTTCTAGATTCTCAAGCCCTTTAAAGTACTCTGTTGACCAATTTATTTATGAATACCAGCAAATTAGAATATGAAATAAAAAAACACATATTCATATGTTAGTGAATAATATATTATGGGTGAGGGAGGAACAAGTTGTAGAATTTTAAAGTAGTTGGCAATGTTGTATGATGATATGATATGTCATGATAGACTTTGGTATTGGGTTGTGGGTAATGAAGAGTTTGACTGAACAATTGACCAAGATCTTGATTCTTCTAGTATTACTAGTTACAACTCCCAATTCTTGTTGAAACTTAAAACTAGTGGATGTGAAGGTTTGGTTTTATAGTTTAGTGCTATGTTTAGCTACTATTTTCCTCCTCGAGCAACTAATTTTTGTCCTTGAATTCCATTGAAATTTGTGGGGTTCATTTCTCCTAGATGATATTTTCTTGTTCCTGTTGAAGTCTCTCTTCAAAAGGGGAGATTTGGAATGATGAGGTTCTTGTGTGTGTGTGTGTGTGTAGTGTTTTGTTTTGTTAAATGTTTTGTTTTAACAGATGCAAGGATCAGTCTTTTTAGGTCACCTGTATGGATTTTTTTTTTTTTTTTGCCTTCTATTCTTTTGGGACAGAATTTGAAGTATTCAAATTTTTAACAGAAGCAAGGGAAGTGAACAGTGAACTCGATCAAAACAAATTTGTTGTTTTGGCCGGCTTAAGGACCCTATCAAGCGGCTCCTCTTTTGAGTACTTATAAAAGATTTATGCGCTTGAATTGAATTTGTTTGTTCTATTATTAAGATCAGTTCTCAGTAGTACGTTATAAAAAAAATAAAAAAAAAGGATCAGTAAGTACTATATACATACAACATGATGAGTCCCCAAACTTTGTTAATTTGACCAAATAGGTTGCCAATGATTAATCGGCCACCTATTAAGGCCTATGAGGAGAATTTCGTCCTTTACTCTCTTGACAAGCATCTTTCATTATGAGCAAGCATTTCTTTTTTTTCTTTTAATTAACCAAAAGAAGCACAAGCCCTGACCAAAGTTCGGTCCTTTCCTTTCACAAAAAAAAGCTTAGTTTTTCTTTCTTAAACACTTTTAAAAATAAAAAGCTTTAACATGATACTAGTAATATAAAATTGTCCTGTATCAGCTAGCGTTATTCTAGCTGTATGTTGGGGGACCAGATATCTTACTTGTATTTGGCTGCGTTTTGGAAGAAGCGGACTTTGTATTAGAAGAGAAGGGTGCTCGTGGGATTTTGGGGAATGGGACGTTTTAAGAGTATGTTGGTCTTTTAAAAGATTTTCATTGGAAAGTGCAGAGAAGCTGAGGCCCATTGTTTAAGTGCATTCCAATTGATAGGCTCGCTACGTCACCCTTTATCTTTGATCTAGGAATTACTCTTAATAATTTAATTCAAATTAAGAATTAATTAGAACTAATCAAAATTATAGTACCATAGCACATCCTTAATTAGGGGATTAGTTGAGTTTTTTCTGGCGCCTTTGTCTAGCAATACACAGAAGAGCAGCCAAAAAAGTCTCCCGCCCCATTTCCCATGCTCATGAGACTTTGATCAACTACGTAATCTGCTAATTCCACCAACCTTTTCACATGAGAGATATAATTAGAAAATATATATTGTATATAGAGACAAATGAAAATGATCGTTAAAATGTTAGAAATTTTTAGGGTAAAATCTAAATTTGATCTCTTAACGATTCAGTTTATCCTAAAATGATTCTCTAACTCTAAAAGTAATTATTAACTCAAACAATGCGTTTAATTTGAATCTCATTCATTATTTTAAGTATTATTTCTTATAGAAAATGTGTACATGACACTTACTACCGCTATTTGGTCATACAATGCTACATGAATTACTATACTAGAATTACAAAAAACTTTATACTAAGATTGACATAAATAAATAATTATAAGGACTCCATAAAGTAAATTAGTCCAAAACATTTTCTTCCTTCTCCCCCAGACGTTCTCTCTGGCGAATTTCTCTCATGTTTCTCTCTCTCTCTCTTAATATTCGATTCACGATGAAATTAGCCCAAAACATGAACCAGCGATGAGCAATGAAATCGGCGAAGAACATGGCAGCGGGATTGATGGCAGGATACGCGAAGAACCAGATCCCCAAATTCCTATGACTTGGATCTTCTCTTCTCTCTTTCGATTTGCCATGGGGGCTGCCGATCAGAATTGGCAGCTGACTGGGTCGGCAGGAAGCAAGCGACGTTGGCGGACGGGCAGCAGGTGGCGCCAGGCAATTTTCTTCTTCTCCCCAAACTCTCTCTCTCTCTCTCTCTGTATATTCTTCCCAGACCCTTTCTCTCCCCGGACTCTCTCCGTTCGGCGGTGCACAGGAGATTTATTCGCCGGTGGATCTTTCCGTTCGGCGTGGCCCGCCACGATTCTTTCTGTTCGGCATCACGGCCTCGGTCTTCCTTCGATTCTGTTCGGCATGGCCAGCTGCGTTCTTTCTGTTAGGTATTGCCTGGCATCGCCGACCCCTGTCTTCCTTCAATTTCGTCACCGATTTCCTTCTCCAGCCGTCCGCCTCCACCACCGTCTCCAGTCACCGTAGTTGACGATTGGGTTAATTTATGTTTTAAGTCTAAGATTTTGTGTTTGTGTTAATTTCAGTTTAAATTTTCATTTATGTACAAATTTTAGTTAAAGAATAAGTAAAGTGGCATTATGGGTGCAACGTAGGCAAGTTCCGTCCAAAATAATGACTCAACTGATAAATGGGACATAAATTGGATGCATTGCTTGAGTTAGGGGACTTTAATAGTCACTTTTAAAGTTATAAGACTATTTTAGAATAAATCAAATAGTTAAGGGATCAAATTTGAATTTTTCTTGAAATTCTAAAGTTGTTTAACAAAATCCTATATGTTACTCCTAATTAGGATCATCCATTAACAGCAAAAACATATCTCAATCGTTAATATACATAAAATTATTGTGTGATTTTTATTATAGAGTGCGCAACTCTAGCGCTGCTCCCCACCCCTTTTTTTCCTGCATTGTCTTCCACTTTTTACTTCACAACTCTAGTTAGGTTAGGGATCCAATTCAAACTTAACCGGTTAATTTACTGTCTTTATTTCACTGGATCAATCATCATTATCTCTTTTTTTCATTGTTTATTCTTCCTTCTTCTCAATCACAAAACTCATTTATTACTATCAATAGAAGCATCATTTTATTCTTCCAAGGCTTTATGACTAATGGACCTAAGTGATCCATTTTCAGTGTTAGTACGTCAACAACTAGAGGTTGAAGGGTGAAAAATGGCAAGTATCGGTGATGAGGTGTTTATAAATAATAGATAAGGTGATGATGTTAGAATTTTTTATCTTGTCATTATATTACATTATTTGTTAGTTGGTCTAATATTAGGGGTTGATATATCATTTATTTGGTCGAATTATCTATTGTTCATTTTAATTATTTTTTATCAGGATTTTGTTCTATTTATTTATGAGTTATATAGTCAATATTATTCTGGTTTATATGAATTTTCGATTCAATCTGATTCTCTTTCTTTCATTCGATGTCACAGGAACAAATAGTTTTTTTTATTACCAATTTTATGTTCTTATTATTCTTTAGAGTCTTATGTAATTATTGGTTTATAAGATGTCATACTTTTAATTGGAATGAAGCATCTGTTGTCAAAATCGTTAATATAGGTAAGAGTTATTGACAACTATCCTCTGAATTTTAGTTGATATTACATTTATCTCCTTAAATTTTGAAAGTTTACACTTCCTTCTCACCTTTTTTACACTTGCCAGAAAAATTATGAAATTCTAATTTAAACTGTATGATCTCTAACTTTTAGTAGTTCAATTTATTTGGTGTTTTTTACAGTTAATGGACATTTAAAATTATCAATTTTTTTTGTAAATGTAAAAAATATTTTTTAAATTTCAAATATTTGTAGAAAAATATTAGACTTATTAAAATGGTTGGGAAATTGCTATCGTACTGTCTAAATTAGGATTTCAATTTTTTTTTTCTAAATAGTGTTAAAGAACAGGGGAGAGGTGTACATTTTTAAACCTCAAGGGTGTAACTGTAAAATCAACTAAAATTCATGGGTAACTATAATTAACCCTATAAAGAATGATGTTTTGAAGGGAATCTTTTTATGATTAAGTAACAAAAGACCCCGAAATTGTCTTCACTAGTTAGCTTAGATGGCAATATCACGTGGACACCCAGGGGAAAAACTAGGATTCAAGTGGTGCGGTACTCCAAAAATACCATGCATCCATAAGTGATCAAGCTGCAGCTGGAGTCCTCCAAGGGTTTTTGCACTCTAATAATTTTTCTATGCTTGCAATGATCATGAGTATTGAAAAAAAAAACACTCCAAAATTTGAATGAAAATGCAAATGTACAACCATACTCTACTGTTCCAGAAACCTAAACTTCACTCCTAAAAATTGTAATGCTGTTTACAATAGTAAAAAGAACAAAATTGTTACACATTTAAATTGGGAAAATTTGATAATTTAATATATATTCACTAGGTAATTACTTTACTATTTTCGGACAATTTAACTTGTTGGAAGACAATTCCTAAATTGATAAACTAAACAGTAACCTTTCTGTGGAATTGAGAATGGGGAGTTGGTTGATGCTTTGGCATGTGTGTTTACTCATTGAAAATGTCGGTGAGTTATGGGTTGTAACTTCGCATTCTTGATGCGAAGAAAAACCATCTTCCAATTAGAACCCAAAACATTACCTTCGCAAACGCAACTAGGGGGGATGGCTTAGGTTCATGATTTTGTGAGTAATTGAGGACTTAATTACCATCTCGGCCAGAAGATATATGGATTCAACTAAAAAAATAATGTCCTGTAAATTCTATCCAACATTCGAAAGCAATGGAATATACATATGGACAAAATAGCACACATAATCAAACTGGTTTCCCACTTTAATAGTTTTTTTCAATTTTTTTTTTTTTTGCAAATCTCCACTTTTCTCTCCTTGTTAAAATTGAAAAAAAAAACTTTTATAATTTTTAGGATGATGGGACATTAATTAGGTGGGCTACGTCCTCATCACCCCCATCAAACAATAACTTCAGAAAGCTCACACAAAAGAATGTTTCATTTTCTGCTCAAACAGTCATAGATGGATACAACTGTATGGTCCAGAGCTTCTCTAGAAAATGAAAATGATACCAAGGAATGATTGTTTACAATAGGAGAATTCAAAATTTCAGAGGGACCAAAACAGAAAAATAAAAAGAACTAATGGCAAAGAATTCGAAGATAGAGGGGAAAAAAAGACCAATTTTCTATCAATTGGGCAGCAGAGGAGATATATATATATATATATATATATATATATATATATATATATATATATATATATATATATATGCCTATTCTCGCTCGGCAAGTTGCTAAGTTATTGCTTATCAAGTTAGTTCCAAGTTAAATTTTTTAGAAAAAAAAAATTGGGGATTTTAGGGACCACTCACCCCTTTCTCTTTCAATATTCATTTTGGTGTTTAATAAAGATGATTAATTGCTAAGACAGATAAGATAATGAAAATATCTAGTTTTTGGTTTAGTTTAATTAATTAGTGTTAATTAATCACGAAGCTTTTGCTTTCAGTGTGCACGTACGATTCACGAATTAATCTTATGGCTTAGCTGCATTGAAATGAAATGGATCCCAGATGTGACTTGGAGTATACTGTGTGTGATTTTTGTCCAAGTTCATGTCTTTACTTTTTTAGTTTATTGATTTGTAAAATCAAAGTGTCAATCGAATTGAAAAATGGAATAACAACATAAAAATCCGACTTTGCACTGCCATGATCTCTAAGAAAGCAGGTCTAATAGATTTGTGATTTTATGGATAAACATACCTATTTGTCATTTTCTCCTCACAATGACGCTAATTTGGTATTGTATAAAAAGGTTAAAAACAAACAATAACAATATATTATTAAACTGATGGAAGAGTACCGATTTTCTCAGAATTTCGTCTATTTACTTCATGAGATATATATTTGAAAAAGGAAAAAAAAAAAAAAGTAGTATAAGCACATCCTAGGGCTGCTTATGAAATTTTTAAATGAATATTTACGATTCATGCGTCCAGCAATCATTTTAATGAACTACGCATGAACCATTATTGTGTTTCTATCAATGCCGTATAAATTTTGAAACGAGAAAAAAAAAAAAAAAAAGAAGAAAAAGAAAGATTGAAATGGCCAATTATTAGTACTGTTTACAAATGGGAAATCAGCTGTATAAAGTTGACGACGAAATTAATTGTTCCACTATTTTAAGGCTACTTAAAGTTCTCATTTTTTTTCTTATTTTTTAGTGAATCTTTTAATTTTATCTGATTTAATTGGTTTTCCTCTTCAACAATTATATATTAATAACCCTAGATAATGATGCGTTACAATATCTGCCTGCAAGAAGAACCACAGAATCTTATCTATATCTAAATACACTTAATTAACAATATAAGATAATCGAATTAATTTGTTCTGAAAAAAATGTTATAGAAACTAAAGAGTTTAGTATATCAAGTCAAGTGTAGAAGGTTGCATCATTCAATCACTTTCGAAATTGCAGAAGGACCAGATTAGTCGATGGACAGATAAAATATACTTGTGATCACTTTCTTGTTTGGTTAAAAGGGAAAAGCGAGTAGGGGAGAAGGGTAAAAATGCGTTACAAAGACAAGTGTCGAGCCAAAAACTGCCCCCCTTGGATCTTAATGATACTACTCAACCTTCTAAAGTCGACCTTTTCTTTTTCTTCTCTCCTTTTTTAGGGCCATCTATTCAACTTTTACCATCAACATTTCAATTGCTTGTCATAGTTTTAGGGAACAATCAAACATTTCTAAAGATTTTAAAGAGCTGCACTTATGTGATAGGTGGTCACTTTGAATATGTAGATGCATAACATCATTTTATGTATGTGAACACTCTAATATGTGTATGATCAACCATGAGGCATCTGTCATGTTTGTAGTTTCTCAATTAAACTATTGAATATTTATTGCTTTTTTAAAACTTGAGCTTATGTCAAGGAATAAGGGAGAAATTTTAATTAACACATTAAGTACAAATAGTTAATTAGTGGAAAAAAAAAATTCTTTATTGCCCTATTTCATAGTAAGAGATTCCAAGAAAGAAAATAGGACTAAGAGCATTAAATTAATGATTTTTTACACTTACCCCATAAACTTTAGGTGATATTACATTTACCTCTCTAAGATTTGAAAATCTGCGCTCACCTCAAGCTGTTTTAAACTTTTAATGTCGTTAGTCAAAATTATAGTTAGCCTCATTGACTTTAATTTGTCTCACAATTATATCCAAAGATTTAGAAATCTACACTTTCTCGTGAACCAGCACCTTTGGCCGCCTCTCATCTGCCTTATCTCTTCCGCAAATCCTTTTCAGTCCTAACCTCTTCCGACGCACCAATGCTTCATATGTCATTGATGCCCTTTTGCTAATCGAACACTCTAAGCCAATCAAACTAAAACATGATTCTCTTTGCCAATTGAACCTCAACAAAATAGGAAGCAATTTTACCAGTCTGGGATAAAGCTTGAATCAGAACTAGAGTAAAAAACAAAAAACAAAAAACAAAGAATGGGTGAGAAGGGAACAAAGCTTTTAGGCTTGCTCTTTTGCTCGTAGAGTAGAGGGGGAGAGAGATATAGAGGTTATAGCTTTTCATTTCCTTGCACACTACAATCACTCATCATAAGTCATCACCCAATCATTGCCTCGCCATCAAAATCAAATTCTCATGGTAACCCTAACACGATTGTCTATTCTTACTTTGAATTAAAGGTGAGTTGTTTATAAATTTCAAAGATATAGTTGCTGAAATTGTTTTTGGAAGTAACATTTTCTTGGAAATAGAGTTGGGCAAGCATGGGATGGAACATTTGAGTTTGCTTACTTTATTTGACGGTGGCTTGCTCAACCCATAAATTGTTGAATTAGAAGTACAAACACAACATTGGCGGTGGTAGAGTGGGCGGCAGCATTAGGGGCAGTTGATTAGAAAACAATGACGATCTCTTCATTTTTTACATCCACTCTACATCGTATCCCCTTTTGACGCATTGCATGGCTAACCCGAAAAAGAGGATGGTGGAGAAACCGATGATGTTGATGAGATTATGCTAAAAGTGGAGCCAAAGCATGTGAATATCCTCTGATTTTATTTATGAAGCCTGGATGACAACAACCGCCATTAGAGGGACGAACACATAAGGTTTAAAGGTGAGTGATTAAGTAGTGGCAACTAAGTCTGACATGTTTCAAATTGATGCTCTGCTAGAAATCCTGCAACCCCTGAGTGGGTTGGATTAGGTGCATCCGTTGAGGGTCAAATTCTTGTCAGAGCTCATGATGGGTACTCAAAAATCAATTCAGAAGGAGAAAAAATTGATTTAAAGTGGGTGATTTGTTTCACCATTGTCAATCAAGGAAGTTGAATCAATTTAGGATGAGGCCAGCAGGAAGACATGGTGAGGTAAGGAGGTCGAGTCCGAATTGGTAAAGGCAAGGAATTTAGATGATTTTAGGGACATGGTCAGGGAAGGAAGCGGTAAAGCAAGAGGGTGAGGTCAAATAATAAGGCATGGAGGTAATGGAGATAAATGGGGTCAAAGTAGAGGCAGTGGAGAATAGGAGTGAAGAGACAATGAGGAAAAAGGCAATATTGGAAAATTGTAGATTTTTAAAGCTTTTGGTGTAATTGTAAACCAAAATAAATTCAATAAGGTTGATTGTAGTTTTGACTGATGTCTAGCTAATGACATTAAAAAAGTAAAGGGATAAGTGTAGATTTTCAAGCCTCGGGGAAGGGGTATCAATTAGTGCATATGTGGGAACCACATTCCATTCTCATGCAGCCTATTTTTGAGATGCATTCCCAACTAAGGAAAGTAGCAAATTCCAAGATTGGCTTCATAATGGTTGAAATGGTATAAAATCCTAAAAATCTCAATACGATCAAGGCAAAACTTTATGCGAAAAGCTAGTCTTTGTGAATGCTTTTGGCCCATGATTATGGCTACACTTGAATGTTATAAGTTGGTATTTTAGTGCCAACAATGTCTTTTCACTTTTTGTTTAACGGTTTATGCTTAAAAGAAAATCCCCATGTTGAAAGGGATCATCAAGATTATCTCAATTGTATAAGGAATGTCTTCCAAACATTTATAGAAGTTGATGCGCCACATAGTTGGCCTAATTCCCAACCATGTGAAATGAAGGTAATATACCACATAGTTGGCCTAATTCCCAACCATGTGAAATGAAGGTAATATAGAAAGTATGATAGTACCTGACCAAGTAAGCCCCAAATTGGAATGATGATAAAGCCATAAAAATGTACATACCAAATAGATAAAGAGCCTAATATCACATTATTTCTAAGTGATCCCGTGTCTTGCGGGCTACTCTTCATACGATAGAGCATACGGGACAACCTTGTCCTTTAAGGCAAGCGTAGGTTAGACTAGGGCCTCACCATTGGAAGCGAGTTTCTTAATTATCCTTCAGGCACTTTGGTCATCCAAGGGCATGTGCAATATGTCCACGAAAGCATGATCTATGTTGTGCCTTGCTTGTTCCACATGGTATCGTCATGCACAGGATCCTTCTATGTAGTCCATGAAGGCCTTGGATAACATCTCTCTCAATTGATAGCTTAAAATTGCCTTTTTTGCCTCCCAGCCTTCTTCCTTCTCCTTTAGAATTAAAACTTCCTTAGAAATTTGCAAGTTGATCTAAGTAAGGTTATCTTGATCCAAGGAAGCCTATATCAAAGGTCAACCAAATTTCTTAGAAGCCATAGTCTCCCATTGTGCTTCCAAAGCCTTGACGGACGCATATTGCATTTCTAGGTCATAAGTATCATACCCAAGTGCATAAGTCAACCCATTAGCGAACCGTTTTGCTTTCCTCTAATCTTCACTATCATCTTTAGCTTTTCTTCCAGGTTCTTGTCCATGTTGTCTGGCTCCTTTTTCCAATTCTCTTCTACTAAATCCCACACTGCAAACTTACTTGGCCAAGGTGCATTGACATGTCGAGACATTTTCCAACCTTTCCACATTTTTATTTTTTTTTCTCTTTGATAGATGTTGACTTGAGCATTAAAAAACCCTCATTAGGTACATACATCTTAGGGGCCTTTAACATTGTTCCCTTCTATAGGATTTTTAGCTCTTTCCAAGTCAATATTTTGTGATAATCAGCTCTTTGGCTATCAGATAGTAAAACATATTTAATCTAATACTTGTCAAATTAATAGATAGAAATAAAAAGAGTTCAATGTGCATATGGTTAAACTTATAAAAGTTTGAGGGCAAAATGAGGGTTATTTTTCTCCCTTTCTTTATTTTGAATGAGTTTGATAATCACTAGGAATATTCATCCAACTCACTTAACCAATAAAACAAATTGGCTCAAACCAGACCGATTTAATGGTTTTGTAGGTTAGGGTCGGTCAGGTAGTAAAAATAAAAAAACTTGATATATACGCTGGTCGGTTTGGGTAGTAAATATAGATATCTTATAAACTCAAAATATCCCTATTTATTTAAGTTTAAGTTAGCTTAACCTATCATATCCTAGACCCAAAAATATATAATCCCCAAATTTTATCAACATAATTCTAAATCCAAAGTCTAACTGTTACTCTTGTCTCTTACTTGACCTTCCTCTCACTGGACTCGCCCTTTCTTTCTTTTGCCAGACTCATTGTCCACAACATTAAACCTAGACCAAAGCACAAACCCAGCACATATAAGCCAAAGAATTCTATCTCCAAATACTATATACTAGTTATAGAGGTTCGAGTATCCCCAATGACCCTACTTTAGATCCTTCTTTTTTTTAATGGGATATTACCAAATAATCATAGTTTTGTTGTTGGTTATTTAATTTTAATGGTTTTGGATTTTAATTTTAGTTTACTTAATGGATAAGTTGAACACGTGAAGAAGTTTTTTTCGGATTTTGATTTTATCTTGTTTGTTGGATTTGCACTTTAATGCTATTGTTCTGGTTTACATGTTTTTGCATATAAAATGTTTTGTTTATAGGGGATGTTGAAACCTAATCATACCAAACCAACCTAAACCGCTTTATATGTGGGTTGAGTTCTATCGTGTTTCAAAGCCATGCATATAGGCAGGGTTGGACTTCAAAGGGAGAAAAAGATGTGGATAGAATAGGGTTGGGTTTTCATGAAACCCGTTAGAACGCACCCTAACACCCTTAATTTTCAACTAAAAGTCAACAATTATTTCATCCAATTATTTTGGTAGTACTACTATTTTAGTATGGGGGATAAGGATTTGAAAAAGGCTAAAAAATGGCACAATCTAATATTTAAATTATAAAGGTATTAAATTTTTTTTAGTATTCAAGTCAATTGGTTATATATGTAAGCAAAGAATAAAAGTAAAGCCTGACACCATAACACCCGGAAAAAAAAAGAAAGAAAATTTAGGCATTCTTATTATTAGAATTTTTTTTTATGGAAATAGTTGTCAGTAGGTTGTTAAAATTGGTTCAGGAACTCTAAAATTGATGGAAATGATATAAGTGATCAAGTGTTATAAGTAGCCATTCTTGCCAAATAAAAAGACCTTATATATGCATATCAGCCAAGAATCCCAGTTATTGCCAATTGGGCAACACAAGTTTGCTAATTAGATTGTGGTTTGGTGAAGAGTTTTTTTTTATACATAGAATAAACAACAATAGTCTAAGGAAGCAAAAAAATTGCCAAGTTGTGCGTAGGAGAAACTCTCTACCGTGGAACTATGACCAAATGAGCAATGATCAAATTTCTCCATGTTAGCAACAACTTGAGCAGCCAACCTTACCAAAGCTGGGTACTGGGACCTTTGTTCTCAAAGAACGACCAATGCTTGCAAACAATAAAGAAGGATTGTTACATTTTTGACAAAACAAACAGACTCTGTTTTGGCCGGTCCCCAGATAGCTTCCAACTCATCCTTTAGAATTGATAAACAATTCAACCAAGTTTTTCCTTTTAGAATATCTAAAGAGGCATCCCATCCACAACCAAGTTACGGATCTAAGCATTCAAGTCTTTCTCTAGCCACCATCTACTACAAAAATAACTAAGGTCCAATCTGGAGCTTGAAACTTATTCGCTCCCACAAATGGCATGGGTTTGGTGAGGAGTTGATTATACATGGCCGTCTTTGGCTCTACCCAGGAAGCTTGTGAGAACTGGTCTCATTGTGGTTGCAATTGGCTAGCTATATATGTGCGCGAATTAAAACTTCGTGATACTAGTTGATTAACCTAGAATATGCAAGATGCATACTTTTATGCTTTAAGTAGAGTAAATGGAAACCATGAAGACATTCACTTGGCCAAGTTACTTTTCATAGAAAACAAGTTCAAACTACCAAAGCATACAAAATAAACATTTATATGGTTAATACTATACATAACAACCGTGTGAGGCCATTCAACAAGAAGTAGACTGATGCTCCTCACCTAAGAACAACCCTAGAGTCTAAGACTCAAAATATAGACACGGGAGGCAACTAGGTATACAATATATACAAGCCTCACCTAAGATCCCCCAAACTAACTCTCACCTTGGAGGTAAGTCTTAGTGGCGAGTCACAAAAGTCCTATCCACGGGTTGCTAGGCTCTACGGCCAAGAAAATATTATAGTTAGCACTGTTACTTAACCAACAAGTAACCAAAGTAGATTAGAATCACAAGGATTCTCAAGAAAAATACCTGCAACAACAAATGACTGTGACAACTATCAACGGTTATTCAGCCCAACAACGTTAGGATCTGCACAATATAACGGGTTAGTGAGAATTCATAATTCTCAGTAAAGGGTTTTCACCTACAAAAAAAAAAAAAATACTATGGACAATAGATATGTGAACATATGTAATGTGTCAAGCAAGAATCAAGATAGTTGAAAACATAACTCTCTTACCTTAACTTTAACTCACAAGCAAGAATCAAGAAACTCTTCGACAAAACTAAAGTGTCACAAAGTTACACCTAAGTTCCAAGCAAACAAAGGTATAAAACATCAAATTACTAACTTCTAACCAAAACCCGAGCTTCCAATAATCAAATAAATAAGAATTCACCAAGAAACCACAAGTGTACTCACATAAAAAATAGGGGATAGCTAAAAACGTGATTCCAAGCTTCAAAAACATAAAATTCCACTTGGAACAAGCTTCCTATAGCCTGTATACTCTTAGTGGCTTCAAATTTCACCAAAATCTTTTGATTTTAGGCTTGAATTCATGAAGAATTGGTGGAGGTGAGGTTGAGCTTGGGTTTGGAGTGAAAATGGCAGCCTCCCCTTCACTTTACCAACATTTATACCCTTTTAAAAACAAAAGCCACCGAAGTTTATACAAAGTTACAAAAAGCCCCCATTCCTTAACTAGTAACCAGTCAAATCTTGGTCAAACCTTGTTTATTTATGTTAAGTTTGGGTCTAAGGCAAAATTTAGGTTTCCAAAACTCATTTTTAACCCTTGGGACCCAGCTCGATACTTCGGGATGAAAATTACCATTTTACCCCTGAACTTTATTTGGTGCCTTAACTTTCTCAGAACTTAATGAACTTTGCCTAACTTACTAATTCTTGCTATGTGAGCTTAAATTAAGGTTCCTACTAGATTTTTAACTACTTTACCTTCCTTGAATGAGCTAGGAGAGTCATAACACTAGCTTTAGGAAAACTCATTCCTGGATATAACCAGAAAAATAATAACTCCTTAAAACCAAACCAATTCATTGTTTGAAGTCATTTTTTAATATAAAAAAAATATCTATGGCTAGCATTGTCTCAAAAGGCTAACATAGATAAAAGATACCTACTAATTAAGTTAATAGCCAAAATCTTCTATAGCCTCTGCCCGGACTGTTTGCTCATCAAGCTAATAATACTCTCTTTTCTATTATTTTTTTCTCTAAGATGATATTTATATTTTTTTTTCTCTTAATAAATTTTCATTACTGATAAAAAAAATTGATAGTATATATTTCTTGACTTTTACAACTTACAAAATAAGCACCAGTTTGGAGAGATATATCTTACAAAGAAACTTAGTACCTTTGGCACATACAGTGACATATCCACATATTATATATAAGAGTCCATCCATCCATGGATGCCCTTTTACTAGAAAGATACTAATAACAAATACATAATTTATTAATTGGACTCCTTAATTGTTGAGTATACCTCATAATTTTTATAATATCTATTAGAATAAAATAATACGCTCCTTTTACGTTAATAAAAATAGAAAATAGGCCAGTCTCTTCACTAATAATTAAAATGACAGAAGTTCTATACTGTCCCCTGAACTTTCATATATTTTTACATCTAGGATTCAAACCTTTTTGCCACTCTCTTTTCTTTTCAAACATATGAAAAAAAAAATGAGAAGTTAGTTGAACACAAGTCAGTGAACCATGTGAGAAGGAACGGACTAAAAACTCCTGTCTTTTACATCTTATACATTTTCTCTATATTTCATTGAAGTAAGTTAACTAAGGGTAGAAAAATAAATGGCAAAGCTGCAAAGGGACACCTTCTTCATCTTATCTTGCATTGACTAGTAAAATGACTACGCAAAGGAACACGCACAGGTAAGGCTAGGGTTTGAGTAGTAGCATCGCACTCTAAACAAAATAAGTATCTAAAAGTGAGTTAATTGTAGCCAAGATCTTACAAGATTTGTGTACTATACCCCTTCACCCCTTAGGTTTAGGATTGTTCACTCTTATCTATACTTTTGTAATAAATTTTATTAAATTCTGGGTACAAAAAAAACATTAAAAAATAAATGCTAAATCGAAACTTTTTTATATTTTTATTTAAAAAATATTTTTCAATCATTATATTATATATGTGAATCAATAAGCTTTATTATAGAATGTTAGTGTTTAGAGTATGTATATGTATACATGCACACGAAACACAAATCTTTTTTCATAAAAATCCTAGATTCATCATTAGATACATAGCAGTTTGTGCCCGCGAATCACACTCTCTTGCAAATAGGTTCAATTTTTGAGTTTGCTTCTTAGACCCTCTTTATGTATAAGATTGATGTAATTTTAATATGTTAACCGACCACATTTTTTTGGCAACATATTAAAATACTGCGAGAGCCATACTTTCACTTGTATGAATAATTAAGAATGAATAAATTAATGGGGATCATTGAAAATGTAGGGAACTAGTTCAATCAAAAAATACCAGTAACTAGCGATGATACACCAGTAGAATCTTTACTAGTTTAAACAGTGCGACCCGTTGCATAGAGAAATTTTAGATAGTTGAAGATATATTAGATTTAAAAATGTAATCTTCTCCTTGTTTTATTTCTTTAACCCATAGCCTTTTTAATTCCCAGTTCTTTCAAAAAGAGCATTCTAATGGAATCATCCATTTTTTTTAAGAGGAGCTGCTAATGATCCTACAGGCATCATAATAGCAGCTACAGAATCATAGTAATTATCGGCGCTTAAATTAATTAATCATTGTCTGGGCGACACAAATTGTTTCTGATCGTAAGAAAATTCTAGTTGATTTGGGGTTTTGTGGTACAAATGTGAACAACTCGTGTTTCAACAGGACGAGACGACCGCAAACTCAACTAAGAGTGGTAACGTACGCTGACATGGCCTGTGAGCCTCCTAAGTCCATGTTCTGCATTTTTCAACCCTGTGCTCATATCACGCATCAATTTCTTCTGGTTACTACTAATTACCGACTTCAAATCTACGTGAAATTATGATAGGAAAAGGTTTTGTAATATCAAGAATGACGTTAGTGAATTTATCTTAGGATCAATTGGTAGTAATAAATAGTACTTCTTCTATCTCATATTTGTTGCACCATTTTTTTTTTTGAGTCGTTATAAATTCTTTGCACCACTAAAAATACCATAATACCTCTCTTTTAACTCTATTTCAAAAAAGCCAAAAGTCAAGTTTTTCTCCCGTCTCTCTCTCTTGCTTCATCCGCAACAAAGAATTAGAGCTCAACTCTGTCAATTTGTTCCGATGATGACGATTTCTGGCCATGGGTAGGCTTTGATTTTGTAGATCGAGATGATTCTGGATATTAGTCAGCAAAAAATCAGGTTAATAGGTAAATGGCCTTATTAGATAACTAGTAGGAGATCGGGTTGATGGCCTTGTTTGAGGAGGTCAAGGTGAGCAGGGAGAGATTGGAGTGCAATTGAAGGCGATCGACATGATAGGACCAATCGATCAACGGGTCTCGGGGGGCAAGGAGCATTGGAGATTATCAAGCAACAAAGGCAATAGACGCAAAGGAGGTAGCGAGGACCGGCAAAGATTGAGGCGCCATAAGCATTGCAAGATCTGCAGGCGGCAGTACTAAATTAATCGATGACGGGGAGGCGAGGGTAGATCCATGATTCATGTTGTTGGTTCTCGAGCTAGTTGCTCTAATTAGCAATTAGCGTTGTTGGTTCTCGAGTTGGTTGCTCCAATCAACAATTTGCCCCATAGGTTCATCGGTAGAGGAAGAAAGCAATGATGGAGGCGATGAATCGAGGCGAAGACGAAGGTGGCAAGGGGCGGTGACGAAGGTGGAGGCTGGGAGGTGAAAGCCGAGACAGGTGCTCAGGGGAGGGATAGACCAGATGGCCGATGGATTCCATGGGTAAAATGGGAAGAAAGTGCAAAAAAGAGAGCTCCTAAAACTTTGTGCCAAAATGAAACAAAGCAACCAAATCAGGACAGAATGAGTAATAGTTGATAAGGATTTGTGTCCAGGCTATTTGTCTGTTAGACTCGTTGGAATCTAATTTTTACAAATTTAGAGTTACACATTAATGACAGCCAAAGTTGTGACACGTACAAGCTAAAGAAAATTAGCTCTAACCTAATATAACACGTTTTCTTCTCATTATTCTGAAAGGAAATTAGTTTGTTTTTATATTTTTATAGAGACACAACAAAACCCATTTAAACTTGTACAAAGCATTAGGTAGCCATAAGGTGTTAAATATCATTACTGCTAGATATATTGTACAAATTTTTAAGATATACCGCATGCCGTTACCGTTTTCACAAAAAAAATTAAAATATTATTTTAAGGTGACATAAATTCAATAACTTTTTTTACACATTTTATATGTATTCTAATTTTTTTCATCATAATTTGTCAAATATAAATAAAAACATATATGATAGAAGATTTTTTCTAATACAAAAACATAAAAAAAATAGTATATATATAGAGCAAAATAAGTAATACTTAGAAAGAAACTAATTTATTGATAAAAGAGAACAAAATAATAATTTAATAATAACAATACATTTTCTAATACCACATTGAGTTTCTAGATAGCTCAAAGTAACTATTAAATTTTTATGTTAGTTAAGAAATGTAACCAAAATAATAAAAGTAAATATTTATTTTATGATATGTGTATTAATTATATTTTAATGTTTTATATATTTATGATATTTTTATGGAAAATGACAAAAAAAGTATCTCACACGCATCCGTAAAAAATAAAATACTGCAATATGTACCTTACTGTATTTACGGTATACGCTGGGTTCAGACAAAATGTACATAAAAAATAAGTGGTATGCTAAATACTGTGAAATACCGCGATATACTACTATATATTATGTGATAAAATGATAAAATATAAAAACATTTGTACCACATATCGTTTATCCCGGTAAACAATATATCATGGTATTTAACTTCATAGGTAGCCCTGTTTCCTCCTCTATGGAAGCCTTGAAAATTTGGTTTCAACAGTACTAGAAATTGCTACTACTTAAGCCACCATGAAATTGGAGAGTGGTAATTGGGGGAGAATCAACCTCTTGGCATGTATATTTGCAGGGAAGCAGTTACGGAGAAGGATTGATTTTTTTTTTGTTCTTGTTTTTATTTTTATCATCAAATCACCTTAAAGGGCAGCGAGCTAGCTCAACCTCTTGGGCATAGTCCTATAGACACTATTGCCCATGACCCACTCCTTGACTAGGGTTTGATGGTGAAAGGAGTTCTTTTGTGGTGCTTTTAATAGTTGAACTAGGCCTTACTCCACTTGATAGGATTCCCTGCCACTATAGAGCAACTTTTATCCCCCTCCCCTAAAAGAGGGGGCTTACTAAAATCAACCAAATTTTCTCTCAAGATGAAACCATCAACTAGGGCCTTTTATGGTAATGCAATTAGAGACCTCCCAAATCATGCTTAAAGCCTTCTTGAAAAAGCCAATCATGGTCATGGAGAAGGAGGCATCCAAATGAGATTTTAGGGCTCCTAGTCTTAGCCTGTCTTTTCTAAATCATTGTGATCTTCTCTTTTAGTATTACAGCCAACTTTGCTGAGGGCCTAATCAGTTCACCCATGTGAACCAATGGCTGCACGCCACATGGTGCAACGTCACTGGCTGCGTCTCCAATGATGCTTAAGAGCTACAGATTAGTGTAAATCAACGATGGTTAGAAGGGGTTTGGGTTTGGGGATTAATTAGCGGGGTCGAAATTTGACAGCTGACAGTGTAACAAAAACCCTTCTTTTTTTTTGCTTTATCTTTTCTAGAAAGATTGAAAAATCCAGAGCGTTAAGTGCTTTTCTAAAATGATTTTGGAAGAGAAAAGAGACCCAGGTAAAACAATTACTTGTGTTTGAGATTTAAACACATAACACGAGATGCCTTACAGGTGGCCCAAGAGGCTTGGCAATTTCAAGCATCAACGTAACAGCCATTGATTGTACTTATTGCCTAAACGAATCCTGACAACAATCATTCGTATTTGTTGATTGGCATTTCTTTTTTGTTCGAACCAACACATTACTCCATTCATTTTGTAAATCACTTTGGCCTTAATCCATTTTCCTCCCCTAAACTATGTTAATTTGGTCGTTTTCATCCCCGTATGGCTCACATCAATTTCGTCCTCAAATTATGAAAATTGGGACACTTTTGCCCATCAACTCACTGATTCTGTCGTCAGTTGAAGAGTTAGACTATCACATTTTTTTTAAATAATTTGAGGGTGAGTTAATCTTCGTCTATCTAAAGGTAAAGTATGTAAAAATTTTGACATTTCTAAAATTTAGGTGCACTTTGTTGGGAAAGTGCATTTTTTTTTATCCTAAAACTTGTCTTACTCTTCAATTTGTATCCTAAAATTTTTAACTTTTCTAAATCAGTCATAGAAATTTGAGTGTTAACAGTTAGTTCTACAATTACTAAAAGATAATTATTGAGAATCAACATAATTTAAATATAGGAAAAATTGATAATTTGATGGTTCATTGACTATCAAAAAATTATTTCACAATTTGAATTTATTAGAAGATAGTTATTGAATAGTTTAAATTGCAATATAAAAAAAATTAGATTAAAAAAGTGATCAATTCTAAGACTAATTGGTTAAACAATTGCAAAATTTCGAGACTTGTTTAGAAAAAGAGAAAAATTTGAGGAGTCACTGTTAGCAATTGCAAAGTTTTAGGACTTATTTAGAAAAGGCCTAAATACCTATTGCTCCCCTCAACTATAGTAACTCGGATTGTTTGCCCGCTCAACTACAAACTGCATCACTTGGAACCCTGAATTTTGAGAAAGCTGTCACTTTGGTTCTTCAACTTTGTAACTCGGTCATGTGCCATGATCTGACATGTACCCCATCAATTTTAGAACGTTACCAGCGTCTAACTGCACAAATATTAAACATCACGGACAAACTTACTAAAGGACATGACCTTAAGGACTTAAAGTGTGACTAAGTGAAACTGGGTTGCTTTCAATAGTTTATGAACAAAAACTGGGTCAAATGATGGGTCAAACACTACAACACAGATTCTAAATTGCGACTGAAAGTTTAGACGCAGTTCAATAGGTTTATTAGATAGAAGCGATTGCTTCGCGACTGAAAAATATAGTCACATTTTTGCAACTTGTAATTAGTTTGCGACTGAATATCAACTGAAATAAGCGACTGAAACGTTTAGTCATGAATCAGTTGAAAAAGTTATGGCTGCGCATAAACCTTGCGACTGACTAGTTTAGTTGTTAATATAGCGATTGTCATCTTCAATCGCTTCATTAATAATGTTATTTTAAAAAATATATATATTTTTTAATTTAATATAATGGTTATTTAATTAATATTATATAATCTAATTGGTTATTTATTTCATTTTTTATTTAATTAATAGTTACATTAAATTTGTATGAATATTAACTTATTTAAATTATTATTAATAATAAAATATTTAAATAATGAAATTAAAATTTAAATAAAATACATTTAGATTAATATAAAAGTCAAAATAGTACAATATTTTTACATAAAGTAATACTAAAGAAAACAAGTGTAATCCAAAGTAAGGTACTGGGCTGTAGGATCCTGAGTCTGCTGCTTGGTGGCCTCACCGTCACATCTGCTCAGGGTAGGCCGAGTCTCGGGTACCTGACTCCCATATTAAGGCTGCTGAGACATCCAGGATAAATTTGGAACATAAGGTTGTTGCATGAGCTTGTGAGAAACTCTTATCTACCTTGCCTGATCCTCTCCTTATCGACATGTGCCTAACAAAATCTACGAATGCTAGGGTCTTGCCATCCTTCACCTGTTTCACAAAAAAACAAATTAATGACAATAACAACTAAAACATAAAATTTAAAATTAAATAAAAACCTTATTGTTTCAAAGATTAGTAATCTTACCATCTTATCCCAAGCCATCTGCTTCGTCTATGAACCCAAAGAATGTTTAGGTCCCATTGAACCCTCAGGCGCATTCTTACCAAGCTACAAGATTATCAAAATTGGTGATTAGGGTATGCAAGCAATGATGGGTACCTATAAATTAAAAAAATATTGTGATTAAATAAACATATTGTACCCTATTGCGCTTCATAACCTTGCTCTTGTGCTTCCATAGATATGAGGCCCAATAATGGCATAAAACCTCCCAGTTGTTAGGTAAAACATTATTTGGACAAAATGGAATAAGATGTGTATAGTCTTGGGTGGGATGGAAGTCTGCAACTAGGTGCTTCTTAATCATATCAGTCCCCACTTTATTTAGTCTGTTCTTGTAACTTTTGAGCTTCACATCAAAAAATTCATCTACTATAGCTTCGTGATCTCCTAGATCCTACCAGAAACTTTGCTAAAACCGGCAAAGTTCACCAAATCATTAAACACCTAAGATTTTTCTACTTAACCCTAATCTACCATTGATTAACCAAAAACTACTATAAATAAAAAACTATTCAAATTTGTCATTAATTAACCTAAATCTGCCATTAATTATACTAATCTCCCATTAATTAACCTTATATGCCATTAATTAACCCTAATCTACCATTAATTACACTAAACCTCATTAATTAACCTTAAACCCTACACACTAATATACGACTAATTAACCCTAAACACATTAAATATATTACTAATTAATTAAGAAATTAAAGAAAGGAATATTTTACCTGTAACTGTGATAAATACTCATTGCCTCTAAGTTGTTGAACCACATTCTGATAAGGATGATTGCCCCTAAAAAGTATTTGAGAGATGACTTTGTATTTTTTTCTTAATCGCACGTCACGAAGAAAGCTGCAATTTAAAATGCGTAACAATTACTATTAACATTTCAAACAGTTTTTAATTTTAAAGATATAATAAAAATTAATATTAAAAATACTTACGGAGTTGGCTCTATCAGCCTCTGATGATCGGCCTTATGCTCTGATGGCCTATCCTCATCCATCACATTATGGCTCCCATTCGCACGTGGATCCTCAGTACCAAGAGAATGCTAGGCGGACTGCTAGTTCTCTAAAGTAGACTTAGACACACTAGAGGAAGAAGCATGGAGGGCATTCAGAAAGTCTAAGCTTGCCTTGAATTGCACGCTGGGAGGAGCAGAACGCTGCTAACCTCAACCACCGCGCTGTGCACGGCCTCTGCCTCCCTATGCACTAGGCTGAAAGGCAGAGAATGAAGTATACTGACTATGACGGCCTGAGTCACCATGATTGCCAGTGGATGACTGACCATGACCCCAATAACCATTAAACATAGCCTAAAATTTAATAAATTTAACACTTATAATTTAACAATTTAACACTTAACAATATAATTTAACACTAATTTAATAATTTAACACAAATATTTTTATAAAATTTAATAATTTAGCACTAACAATTAACACAATTTAACCAAAATTTTAACACTAATAATTTATCACTAACCACACAATTTAACATTAAATTTATCTCATAAAATTAACCCAAATGTTGGCTCATGAAAAAACCAACCAAACACACACTCAAATCCCTCAAATCCAAACATAAATCCATGAAATCCACTCAAACCCAAACAAAAAACCCACTCAACTCCACTTAAACCCAAACCTAAACGAAATCCTACGCAACACCCATGAAAACTCAAACAAAACACACAATGGAACAAGAAAATAGAGATGAAAAACTTGAACCAAACACAGAATGGCAAAAAAAATAAAGTTGTTAAGCAAATAAGAATAAACTCACCAAATTAATGGAGAAGATTGAAAAAAGAACAGTTCTTCGTGCCTCCCAGGTGTTGGACTTGCTAGCTTCAGTAGTTGAAAGAGAAAAATTCGTGTAGGAGAGAGACGAAGACAAGTTTGAAATGGGTAAGACAATCGAAGGCTATAAATGTAGTGACTGAACCCAGACTGAAATAGTCAGTCGCTACTCTCAATGAGACTACTTTTGCAGTAGCAATTCAGTGGTAAAAAATGAGGGAAAAATAAACCTAGGTTATAATGATTGAGTAAGTCAGTTAGGACAGAGACAGAAATTAGCGACTGCAGTTTTCAGTCGCAAATTACATGAATTCAGTATGCCAAAAAAATGAGTTCAATCACCCCATATATGAGTTTAGTCATAATTCAGTTGTTATGTTCATCATTTTTCCAGCTTTTTACTTTATATTTTCATATATAGGATATATATACAGTAACCCTAAACCCTTCATTTAAAAAACTCCAAACCCTAACTATACATATATACACAAAAACCTTAAACCTTAAACCTAAACAATAATTAAACCTTAAACTCTAATTAAATACCCCTAACCCTAAACACTTAAAACAAACCCTAATTAAAACCTAAACCTTAATTAAACCCTAAACCCAAAAACATAATTACAAACCTAAATCCTAATTAAACCCTGAACCCTAAACTCTAAACCCTAAATACAAACCTTAACTAATAACCCAAAACCCTAATTATACCCTAAACCCTAAATATATACAAACCCTAATTAAAACCTAAATACTAATTAAACCCTAAAACCTAAACCTTAAACCCTAGTTATACCCAAAACCCTAAATACAAACCCTAATTAAACCCTAAACCCTAAATACAAACCCTATTAATTAAACCCTAACCCTAAACCTAACTACCATTAACCCTAAAACCTAAACCTTAAATACAAAGCCTAATTAAACCCTAAACCTAACTACAAAACCTAACTAAAAACTAAACCCTAATTAAATCCTAAACCCTAATCCCTAAATACAAACCCTATTAATTAAACCCTAACCCTAAACCTAACTACCATTAACCCTAAAACCTAAACCCTAAATACAAAGCTCAATTAAACCCTAAACCTTTCATAAACCCTAAACCCTAATTAAACCCTAAATGCTAAACCTAATTTATACCATTAACCCTAAACCCTAAACCCTAAACTTAATCTATACCATTAACCGTAAATGCAAATCTCATACCCTAGATTTCAATGCCCTAATACTTAATTAAATACCTTTAAACCATCTTAATTATATATATATATCTCTAAATCTTAAAAAAATCTCAAACCCTAAATCATAAAAAAGATCTAAATTAATCCTAAAATAAATTTGAAAGCCCAGATATTAAATTGATTCAATTAATACCCTAAACTCTATACTAATTTCAAACCCTAAACCTTAAAAAATCCTAATACATATATTCTAAACTCTAAAAAATCCCAAACCCGAAAACCCCAAAATTTTTAAGTTAACTTAGTGACTGAAGAGTGACTACAGGAAAAAATCTAAAACATTTCTGACTAAAAGGCGGCTACTATTTCGGTGACTAAAATTTTCAATTACCTATCAGTTGCAATAAAAAGTGAACCTTTTTAATTTTGATTAATTAGTGACTGAAACAATTACAAACTTACTTTCAATTGCTATTTTGCATTTATTTTGTTAGTGTAATCTCAAGTTTTGTTCCTCTGGCGACAATCGGAGGCCGAATGATGCTAGGCGACTTGGGAGCGACATGACGAAGGAGGTTGGATGTGGTTTGGCTTAGTGCCAATGCCCAGGAGACATGAATTGGCTGGCCTAGGTGGTGGCGATGAATAAAAGGCATAAAGTGGCAGAGCGTTCACATTAGTTGGAGGACCAAACTGAAATGAAGATCGCTATAATCATCTAGGCATGTTGAGGAGATACCACGACCGGCAATGGCAGAGGCCCAAACAGGGGCACTGTTAAAGGGCTTCATTAATGAGAAAAAAGAGCAAACGGCTAGAGTTTATGGTGGTGCCACCAGCAATCCACACTTGGGCTTTGCTGGAATAAGTTATAGTGATAGCATAAAGATAGTTGTCACTTAAAAGAGGCGGTAAAAAAGAGCCCCAATCAAAGGTTTTAAAGATGGTGGCTTAGGTGTTTAAGATTAAAGATTAGGATAAAAAAAGAAAACATAAATAAATTTGAGTGATTAGTAAAAAGGTTTTCTTTTTACCAATTGACAACAGCTAGATCACAACCATTAGATCACTGAGTCAAAGAACTAAAGTGACCGTTTTCTCAAAGTTCAGGGTTCAAGTTGATACGGTCCATAGTTTAGGGAGTTAACTATCCAAGTTACTATAGTTTAAGGGAGTAATAGGCATTCAAGCCTTTAGAAATGTAAAAAGTTTTAGGACTAAAATAGAAAAGTATGTAAAGTCTTAGGTCTAAAAATATACTTTCCCAGTTTGTTTAGCATTAAGTCAAATTAATCCAGAATATCTTATTTTCATTTTTTTTATAATTTTTTTTGTCTAGAACCATATCAATTAAAGGCTAATACTATGTAAGTACAACAATTCATTGAATAATTTTTTGTAATGTAGTTAAAATTTTTGCACTTGTTGATATGAGTCATATTAGGAAAGACTTCAACATAAATGTGCAAATGTCAAAAGCAAGTAGAGTCAAAGCACTAACATTCTTGATACTAAGCCGTAATAAAGCTTACCAATATTCAAAGTTACCAAATTGTGGTGAAGAGTTAAGGAGGGCCAATCTTGGTATATGAGTGGTGTTAAGACTTGATGATATGTTATTTCTAAAGGTGTTTAAATGCATGATAGGGTGTAAGAATGATTTTTACCTAGGTGCATACCAATTACTAGTTTGGATGAATGCTTTCTAAAAGGGAGATATGGGGGATAATTACTAGTAACAATAGGGATTGATGCCGATAAATACATATGACGTATTATATATGCAATTGTTGAGGTGCAATCTTATGACTAATGGAGTTGGTTTTTGTATCTCTTAGTAGGAGAACTTATAATTCAAGAATCAATGTATTGGACTTTTATGTTGGATAAATGAAATGTATACGCATTGTTTAAGTACATTTTCACTCATAAATTTATGATTTATCATTATCTAACAATTTTTTTTCTATAATAAAGGTTGACTTTTATTATTGAATGGTAGTTTCCTTATGCTGAGTACAGATTTTATGCTAGGTATTTATACACTAACTTCTAAAAAAGTTATCCAGGGGAAGCCTTAAGAGAAATGATATGGGTAGCTTCATGTAGCTCACATAATTGTAAATTTAAAAGAACATAAAGGTAACGAAGGCTTGTGATGCAAATGTGTGGGCATGGATTAATGCAATTAATCCTTCACATTAGACAAGGGCAAGTTTTAAAGACTTCCATGAGTCTAATATATTATTGAATAGTATATGCAAATGCTTCAATAGATTCATCTTAGAAATTATTATAAAGCATTAGATGCTTCAATAGTTCTACAATCCATATTGACTATGTTATCATTAGATGTAAGATACTGGTAAGGATAGTAAAGAAGAAATAGTTTCAAAGTAATTTAACATTCTCCATCCTAAAATTAGGAACTAGATGAATAAGAATATTAAAAACTTAAGGAATTGTTAGCGTATAAAGTTTAAGGAAAAAAAGTACCAAGTTGGAACTCTAGTTGCCCGGCATGTTATGGATATAGATACAAGGACATGTTCATGTATGAAATGACAATTAACTGAAAACCTTTTCACTTATGCATGTTCAACCCTTTCTTTGAACCGTGCCAATATTTAAGAGTATATTAATGAATATTATTTGGGTAAGACACATAAATAAGATTTGCACTAATATAATAAATCCTATAAATAAGAAGTGTGAAATAGTGGTTGATATGAAGCATAATTCCTTTAAACCCTAAACCAGGTCTAGTATGTAGAGAAAGGGTTAAAAAGAAGAAAAGAAGATAAATGGGTGAGCTCGAAAGCACTATGAAGATAAGGAGGACTGGAATGATTAATTATATTCTTCAATATGCAAGCAAAAAGGCACAACAAATTGAGTTTCAAGGATAGACAAAGTTCTAGTGCATCTATAGAAGGAAAATTATAGAAGGAAGCAAATCAACACAACCTACACAACAACAAAAAAAAAATTAAGGACAAATCTTGTGTTTCATTTCTTAGTTATTCATGACTGTGCTTCTAAAACTTTGGCACAGGTTTGCAGTTCACAACAGGGCATAAAGAATTCGTAGCCAAAACCACCAGCTATGTAAGACAATGTTTTTTGTTGCAAGAATGATACCAAAAATGAGTTTATACTCTATGTTATTTCTCTAATTTTTTATTGTCATGTTTTTCATTTACATATTTATGTAATTAATTCCTTCATCTTTGTGACAATTTTTTTCTTACTAAACAAATCCTATAAGGAAGTAATCAATCTCTTAATGAACAATCATTTCAATGCCGCGGGCACATAACTGACATGAGGGGACCTACAGATCAAAAGTCACAAATATCTTTTATTTATTGATACATGAAAATCTGACATCTATGAATTTTATGAAGTATGGTTCTCGATTTGTTGGTGGAAGAGTAAGAATGAGGGGTTTAAGATGTATGGGTCAAGGAAGGACAAGTTTAAAATTGAGTGTTTATGCTGATGTTCCACATGCGAATGCAACAAAGTGGTAATTTGTTGTAGATTTTAGATTTTTGGATCATGTTGCAATGAAGTTTTTGTTGTCAGAAGCAAGCTACAAGTAAGGGTAGTATGAGTAGTAAAAGTTTTTTAAGATATGTAAGAGATGAATTATCTGTTTCTCAAAACCTAGAAGGCCTCTAAACCACATTAGCAATTAGCAGTGTTCTGCCTTAGCATGGGCTGGATTTAAACCTGGGCCACTAACATAGAGTTAACACATATAATACATTATAAGATACTGTAAGAGCATATTTTTAACTTAAGATGTATACATAGACAATTAACCTATTGATTGTTGTTGCTTTTGTAAACTACCACAAACTTGTAAGCTTTTAAGACTTCATCTATAAACATAGTTCGTCTTATTCAGGGTTGTAGTTATGAAAGTATTTCAGCAGTTTTTAGATTAAAAGAGACAAAGATGGATAGAGGGAAATGTTTTGGTGATTTTCAATTACTTATTATTTTGGTCACAAAAATGGAGACTTATAACTCTATCCCAGAAACAACTCACCCTAAAGTTGTCCTTGATACAAGCCATCTAAATGTACATGTACATCATTCACACAATAATTACTAATTATTATCAACTCCACTTACACTTTAAACCCAATCACTACAATTAAAACCCACACTACTCAATTAGTTCCACATCCACTAGCTCACCCTCTCATGAATGACATGTAACAAGTGAATAACACCCATGACTGAACCATACACCCTTTTAGTTTTCATTTTACCATTTAAGTTTCTTTACTTTTTAATATTGCTTCGACACTATAGTCTTCAATTTATTTTTCTTTCCAAATAGTTTATTTAACATTATATCTTTTTTCCACCAGCATTATACCATATTCTTAACTTTTGTTCTTATTTCATCCAATCTTGCCAACTATTTTTTTACTTGTATTTCTATGTCATTCAATTTTTTTAGAAAACCCTAAATCACATCTCTACAATTTTTAGGAGTTAGATCATCATACAGCTGCTAAAATTGATATTATATATTACCTCACAACCAAACAAATTATAATACAACTAAACAAGTTAGGGGATACACCATTAATTTGAGTCCCGAGCATAATCAGCACATGGCAAGCTTATACCCATCATTCATGCAACTATAGAACCTTCATCCAAGATTTTTGTTAGTCCATACCACCATCAACTTTACAGTAGTGATGTCATACAAGCAATATGACAACCCAATTTTTTTACCCACACCTACCAACCTACTACAAGAGCTTACCATGCTTCCTATAGTAAGACTTATACAATTTGCATTTTTCTACCCTCTTATGCTTTCCTTTTCTTTTTTTTTTTCCTTGTATAAATTTTCTCCCAAATTTTTTTGTCATATTTCGTATATATTCCTAACCACAAAAAGGGAAGCCATTATGGAAGTATTCATGCTAAAAACAAAGGCAGTGTGATAATGTGGGCCCACTAAGGCTTTTAACATTGCCACATTATCATTCCATCAAAGACAATAAAGAAATTGATACAAGGGACACATATAGGACATAACATATGAGTTAGGCAATTTTATGAGGTTAATAGTTGAGATAAGAGACTACCTTAAGACAAATATAAAAGTTAAGGGACCATAATATGGATTTTACCAATTCTTTCATGGTATGATTAATTTGCAATGTAGGCAAAGACAGCTACTTAAATTTGAGCGGAGTAATTGCTCTCACTCAATGTTGGGGAAATTACATATATTAGACATAAATTTATGAAAATTGAGTATTTTGAACCATAATTCTTTAAATGAAAAATTACAAAAAACCCCCATGAGGTTTGCTCAAACTTTGCATTTTGTCACACTTTCTCCTTTCAACATTTAACTCAGTGATTTCATGTTATGAGAGAAAAAAGAAAATAACTAATTTTGCCCTTCTAACCTCCTTTTTTATAAACTTTGAATCACAAACTTATGCATCTAACAAAAAACCCCTTCCATCCCTTTCCATTCGCCTATTTCATTCTTCTTCTTCACCTTCATCGTACGATCACCATTGGGAAACTAAAGAGAAAAACTTGAAGGTGTCTTTAGCTTCGATGCGTCTCTAAAGACAAGGACAAGGATGACCATCGTGCATTAGTCACACCATCAATTTGACTCTTCCACATTAGTCAATTTGGACCTAAGCCTCTTGTATTTCCCAGAAACATGTTATAGTCTTGTCTTGGCAATGACACCAACCTTAACTAGCAGGGATGAAAAAACCACAGTTCAATATACAGCACATTAGACAAAACAAAACAGATCTCATCAAGCAACACAAAGTGAAATCCACCAAAACACTACATTTTTTTCAACTATAGAAGTGACCGCCAACACAGCACTCGGCTGCATACAACACAAATAGAGCTAGACTAGGCAATGCCAGCCCTATGTTCTAGCACTCCTTCAAACAGATCCCCAAGTCCTTGACAAAATGGTTCATATCCAAGGTCCAAATCTCTCTTCAGTATTCTGTTCTTATACTAACCCAAAAACTGGATTCGATAGTGCTGGTTGATATCGTGATTGTGATTTGATTTGCTAGGTTCACAAATTGGACTTTCCCACTTGGACCCATATAATTAACTTTCCCCATGATGTTAAAAAGGGGATTCAACTAGCTGCCGATAGCTTCATCCCCTCCAGGGAATATTGCCAACATCCCATTCTTAGTACCGCGACCACCCCGAAGACTAGAGTGTCAATGGAGAAGTAGTTCTTGGTAGAGGCAATGGAGGAGATCCCCTTTATGAGGGAAGGCTTGGAGGTTGTCATGTCGATGAAGATGCCATAGGGATGGAGACTGGAGAGGGCCCCAGTGGTAGGGTTGAAAAGGATGTGGCGGACATCTAAAGGGTAGCCAATGATTGAGAAGATGATGTCGAATTGAGTGGCAAGTTCCCAGGGGCTTTAGGCCAGGGCGGCGCACATGTTGAGGAGAAATTGGCTTCCAAATGAGCGACACCACAAGAATTAGATCAAATTGGCTGCTTCTTTGATTGTTGTTGCCTCTGAGAATCTACAACGACACGACGGGATGAGGGCTAGTGTGACGGTGAATTGGAGGATGAGGGGCTGAGGCAAATCAGAGCAAGTGGTGGATTGGAGTTTGAAATCCCTGGTATTCAAGAAGGATAAGTCGAAAAGGAAAAAAAATCTATTATTCCTGAAAAAGTTGAGAGTTTCTAGCAGATTAATTGGTTTGATTGAAAGGGTTTTAAAAGTTGGGGACAAACTTTTTATGGAATAAGGTTAGGAGGACAAAATCAGAAACTTTTTTTTAGTAACGATAATTCATAGAGTTAAGTTGGTAAAGGGGAAAGTGTAGGTGTTTGAAACAAGGGGGACAAAACACAAGATTTGAGCAAGCCTAAGGGATTTTTGTAATTTTTTCTTCTTTAAAATATTTAGCTATTTGCTCTCATTATTTTTAATATATAATTTTTGGGTCCACTCAAGAAATTCTCTGATTCTGTTTGTACCGTTTAAAAGCTTCATTGGAAGGAAAAAAAAAATGAGATCAAGATACCAACAAAACGTTGTAGTTAGTTGAAATGTCAAATAATAAATGGGTACTTTGAGATTCATTTCGACTCTGACTGTACGCCTCCAATTGTTCTTTACGAATACATGTCATAATTTAAGCATATTAGTGTCCGGTTGCTAGATGAAATAATTATTGGTACACAAAAAATGTGGTATATTACTTTATTACTCCTAATAAATAAGTAAGCAAGGTTTTTGTTTATTTTTTTTTCAAAAAAACGAAGAAACTATTGTTAAGTTCTTTTTTATTGGAGAAGCAAAGATTGGATCTCTTTTCTTTTATCAAACTTTTTTTTCTGAAAAAATGAAAAATATGATAATTAGTATTTATTTGGTCTGGGCTTTCTATGGGCGGTAGAAGAGGCAATCGATTGGCAACAAGGAATGCAGGATTGGGAGTGTGAAAGGCGAAAAAGAGGGCCACAGAATCATTACGCTTTTTGTAATACCGTGAGCGGAGTAGTAGAAGATGCAAAGAGCTTTGATCAAAATAACAGGTCAAGCCCTCAAAGGACAAATCGAATATTAAAGTGCTGCGGCTTACAGGCCTTCTTAGGGCGGCCATTCTGGTCTGTGGAGCAGAGCAATCATGTTCTCTAACTCCTACCGACTGGTGACAAATTTCTATTCAACAAATTATTAGCATTTTGCTGCATAAACATATTAGATATGTTTTTCTAATGATATTTAAAAAAAAAAAAACATAACTAGAACAATAAATATTCATGAGTTAAAGCATAATGGGAAGGTGCGTGTTGAAAAGTAGGATATATACATAGGAAAGAGTCGAAAGACAGTAATTAAGAGAAAAGATTGTATTAGAAGTAATATTAACCTTGTTTAGATTTGTAGGTGGGAGCAGAGAGAAAAAAAAAAAGAAAAGCATCATTCCTGCCTGGGTTTGATTTGGGTGCAGTGCCCTACTGTTAGCAAAAAGAAGACGCGATTTAACAGATCCTGTAGAACGCTTTTGGGCTATCAATAGCCAGTAGGTTTTTATCTTCACCTACGAGAACGAGGCCAAGTTTGTTATCTTTCGGGGAAAGATCGGTTTCAGTCCTCAAGCTTTGAACCTTTTTCATTTAAGTTTTAAAATTTTCATCTTTATGTTTGAGTCACAAAATTTTCAAAACGTATAAACAACTTGTTCTAAAGTTATCCATGTAACAGGTGTCTAACAGTTTATATTATAAACAAACAAAAAACTACCTAAATGAAAATTGTAAAAATTATAAAAAGTTCTTACTTCTAAAAAGGATATTTTTCAAGTCATAAGGAAAAAGACCATTTTCATTTTTAAATTTTTTGCAAGTTTTTTTAAGTCCTAAAACTTTACAAATTTCTATTTAAGCCCTAAAACTTGCAAAATATGTAAATAATTTGTCTTAAAATTAATTTCAGAATAGGTGGCTAATAATTTAGGACTAACTATTTACACGGTTTGAAAGTTTTAGAAATCAAATAAAAACCTATGAAGTTTTAAAATTTCAAAAAATATTATCATAGTTTTAAGACTGAACGTTTTCTTTTCCATTAGCTTTCGGTTGCTTCCTAGGTTATATATGGTCATAGCAATTTAGTTAGCTATGACACGGACAACACATTGGAGCAATAGTCATTATTGTCTATTTCAATTGTTGAAGTAAAATATCAAGTAACTACTACTACCATTATCATTAGTACTATAATTGGTGTTGTTAGCTGTTACTACCATCACCACTGAAGCTAAAATCTAAATTTTTGGTCCTAAGCTATATAAAAAAATAGATTTTCCTTTAATTAACCCTTAAAGTAAAGTTGGTTTTTAAATTAAGGCCCATTGCATTGAACTTTAAATTCGTGCTTAACGAGCCTATGAATATCCACAAAAGATGGTGATCACAGTGGGATATCGGATGGGTAGGTCTTACGCGACAAAGGATGGGAGACAAAAGACTCATTATTTCATAATCTAATTGTTCCAGAGGGAGCAACTTAATTACATTCATCTAATTGAAGTCATCAAATAAAATTTGGGGCCAAATATGAGGTAACTCAAGAATGAGTAGAGTGTTGGGCTAAAAACTCCTTTAGTGCACCATATTGGGTGATCAATAGGAATGACAATAAATAAGATGTGAGTAGAATAGTGCTAAACTCACATATTATCCATTATGTTTGATATTCAATTCGTATCCTATCCACTATTCATCAATTTTACAATTTTAATATATATATCCTATCCATTTCAAGGTGGATAGTATCAGATAAAATTCACTTACCCACTACATACTTTCATGATAAAAAAAACAACAATGATATAATTGAGTATCATTAAAAATCATTAAAATTGATCTTGCACAAAAAAAATATATTAATAATAAAAACAAAAATCGACTTAGCCATAGATCAATCATAAAGAATTTGTTCAAATCAAATTAGTGAAATGAACACATACTTAACATTAGTGCAAGTGTACGACTTTGTGGAAAAAAAAAAGTGAGAACTTTCCTCGGAGCTTTGCCCTAGTCATCCTGTCTTGATGTTACAATGATACTTAGTTGCAATTACAAGTAGCTAAGTCAATAAAGTTGTTTTATAAACTATTATATTACCCTTAGCATATATATATATATATATATATATACCCGCATCTTACCCATATTCACCTGGTACAAAAAAAAATCCATATCTACTCCAAATCCATTTAATTATAAAAAAAATTCTATCTATCAAGCAAGATATGGTAGGATATCCATCAGAATAAATATCCATTGACATCCCTAGTGATCAGTTTGGGCGGGGTCAATTGGCTTGAGTTTGGAGGATTGAGGGTGTTTAGGAACTAACTTTAGTTTATAAGATAAATATACGCATTTTTTTATAGTTTAGAGGCCAAGTCACAATTCAGATTATTATTAATGTTGCAAACTTTTATGAACTATTTATCAAAATATCCAGTAAATTTATATTTGTGAAAAATATATATATACATATAATAAAAAATGATCTAAACTCAGGTAGAACTACAGATTACTTGGCCAGCCTAAGTCCTTCTTCAATTGTGGATTTTCAGAATTTTAAGCTGCCCCAGCATGTTTAAGCTTATTTATGTTGTAGGAAATTCAAGGTCTCTAATGGCGTAGACCTTAAGTCTTAAATTTCCTTTTTGTATCAAAATAAATAGCAATCTTTTATCCTAATATTAAAATTGTAGCATCGAGCAATATTTATGGGAAATATGACATTAAAAAAGAACACAAAACAATTCATTATCTAACTCAAGCTGCAGGTAAATAATAGTGGTACTGCTTAATGGGACACAATGGAGGACATTTTGATTGGGTACTGTTTAGAACCTTGTTTTGGATCACTAAACATTTAAGGGCGAGTTCGTTTCCATTTAAACCAATTAATGAGATCCCATTAAATGCATGTTGGGTCAAATTTTGGTGCAGGTCAAGATGCTAGTTTGCGAACTTACCCCTATTTTCAGCTTATTTACAACGTTATGTCATTGGACCTATTTCTATGCCATTGACTGCATCTGTCACGGATCCCAGCCGTGCCACCAGACTAGTTATACCTAGTGTTTTGCTTGAACCGATGTATACGGCCAACGCACACCAGGACTAATGAATTGAGAACAAGTGTGACAGAGGTGATAGTGATGAGAAGAGGGCGAGAGGAACCATACGCGAATCAGGGCAACATCTTGCCCTATCTGAAGCCGGAGCTCACCGACGAAGCAAACCATATTGGACACTGTTCACTTAAAGCTCAAAGGTGGAAGCTTACCTCGACGGATGGTGGTGACGGCAAACAATGAGTTGACGTGAGATCGGCTGGGAATGGACTAAGGACGAAGGATTTGCTAGATCGGGTGAAGGCCGAGCTGGATCCAACGGCGAGGGTTGGTACCAACGGTGATGATGCCCGGCGAGGATGGGAATTGGGGGTGGGCTGCCGAAATAACAAGTGACATTTCTTGTAATTATCATCAACTTCAGGCCTTATTCCTTTTTCTATTTAAACCCTATCTTTTGACTGGTCAATAATTTTGACCCATTAATGGGTTTAATGCGAGCCGAACTCGCCCTAAGATTCTAAGCTGACGTAAATGATGATACGAGTGTTGATTTGCAAAAAAGACTAAAAACCTGCATGATTTGTGTTTTTCTATTCTATAAACCCTTACGAGTTTTGAGATAGATGAAATTGCAACCTCTTTTGCATTTTCAATCTCATGTAATGTGATAACATGTACTACTTTAGTAATTGTATACGAGGTAAAGTTTTGTTAGCTCACTTGACTATGTGGAGATGTTTGATGCTAAAATTGAAGTTTTGCGATATTGAATGTCCATCTTATTTCTTTTTCTAAGACCAAAATAAATCTATCAACTTCCTCATATGTAGAAAAGAAGTGTGAACTTGCAATCAAATCTAATCTGAAACACTTTTGAGGTTAACTCAATTGATAGCAACTAATAGTATGATTTGAAATATAAACAATTACAAATCATAAATGTAATTTGACATTTGTTGAGGATAGAAGTTAAAATTAGGATTATAAATGAAAAGAGTATTTGGTGAACCATATGTTAACCATTCGATATGAGTTTGTTTATTTTTAGTTATTAAGCTAAACGAACAAACATAAATAAATATGTGCTCTTTTATTTATGTTTGTAATAGTTTGATTATTGTTCATTTATATTCATTCGTCCAGTTATTCGTTTGTTCGTTATTCATTTATTTAGTTATTAATTTATTATTTATATTAATATATATACACCTATTTATGTCCACTTAGATCATCCACATGTGATCCTCACCCTATTTATGTTTGTTTGTTTACATTCAATTAAATTGTTCATGAACCTGTTCATATATACAATGTTTGTAAACATATTCGTTTATTTCTATTTACAAATAAGTTTATTCATTTACTACTGTTCACAAAATAAAAAACGAATGAACACGAACACTTTTTTCACCAAACAAACAAAAAAATACAAACAAAGTTTGTTCGTATTCATATTCATGTTCTTTTAAAATGTAACTGAAAAAATATAGGCAAAGCTCACATATGTTCATTCTGTTCATTTTAAACTCTAGTTAAAGTTAAGGAAACATATGTTTAGGCCAAATCGCTTAAGGTAGGGCAAAGTCCAGGAATCTACTCTCTGAAGTAGTTTGTTTGTGTGTAATACTTTTTATGAGGTCCACCAAATAGATGGGCATGGGCCTTCTAGTGAATATGAAATGAAAGCAAGTTTAAAACATTGGGCCTTAGCCGAAGGGAGGAGGAGGGGAGTACAAGCTGATACTTTTACTCCTGAAAGGGAACATAATTTGGAAAATGGCACGCCTGGTGGGACTCGAACCCACAATCGTCTGATTAGAAGTCAGACGCCTTATCCATTAGGCCACAGGCGCTTGTTTTTTGAAACGTTCATTTTATCTAACTTGTTAGTATTTGTCCAAAGAAAACATTTGAGAAGCTCCCTGATCATGCCACATGCCATTGCCACCACTTGATACAGGTCCTATTACTTGACATGGAAGGCGAAAAACATTTGAGAGTTTGAGTAAGTAATAAGTTCGCAATTGCATAAAATTCCCGACAAAAGGCCCAAAGAAAAGATTTATTATTTAAAAGCAAACTCCAAGAAATTATTTAAAAGCAAACTCCAAGAAATTGCGAAAACTAGTGTTAGAATAAGCAAACATGTCTCCCTTCATGTATCAGTTTGTTTTGTTTCAACAAAAATAAAAATGTTAGGAAGTATTAACTGAAAGAAAAAAGTCGCTATAAAGGCATTAGGTTGAGTATTACTTACATTCAGAACATCACGTTAAAGACTCTGTTAGAAGTTGTAACCATGAAATATTCATTGAGCTTCTCGGAAGGTTCAGCTAGAACTGCAAAAAACGTGGACCTTCAACACTAAGAAGTAACAACAACAATGCAAATAAGATTTGCTTATTTGCTCATCAAAAATGTTTGCCTTGCAGTGACGCTCTGCACATTTCAACAATAAAATCCAGGTCCTAAATGTTAGCCGCCCGCAATCAATCATACGACAGTAGAAGAGTCGAGGGAAGTTCCTCTTCATCCGCATACAATAGTGCATAGCTCCACTATTCTTGTCTCGGAAATATTCGTGTAAGGGAAGAGCTTGAATCTACCGTTGTGCATGCATGTCAAAGTCGACCATGAGTTGCTCTCCATAGTCTGCAATTACCACATGAATCACATCACATCAGCAGCTATAGAAAGATTCATTTGGCATAAATTATCATGGGTTTTTTGATGTTGTCTTGCAGGTCAGTTGTATACTACACAGTTTACACTCAAATTGAAGCACATCTCCTTCAACTTTTGGAAGACACAGCATCATTCACTGAAAGAAGTCAACAAACGCTTGAAGAGCAAAATATGTGTTCTAATACATGTAACTTACTTTGCCAATCTGGCAGCTCAGCTGCTGTCTAATTCCTGCAGATTGTTTATATTGTTTTCCTTCTAGTTCAACAACATTGCCAAAATGAATGTCTATTCTGATGCAAAGTGAGATACCTCTAATTATTGTCTGCGTTTTTGGTTAAACACTCGGGCTGAACCTCTTGTATTCCCAATTAATCAAAACCATACCTCACAAGCTGCTGTTAAATCATTACAGCTCCACCTTCCAGAAGGAATGCAGTCCACGAATCTACACCAGCCACAGTACTGGTTGATGTCAATGCCCTTCAGTACTGCTGCAAGACAGCCAGCAAATCTGTACATGAAACATTGAACTCCTTTCATCAGCTCTCATGGAGATTAAACAGGCCGCAAAAGAACAGACAAACAACTTACATAGCGGAGAAAAGGGCTAGGGAAACACCCCTGAGGATGGGCCTGTCAGGCTTCCAACTGAAGCTTGTAGAAGTTTTGGTGCTGTACTCATAAGCATCTGCTTTCTTTTGATTCGGCTGCCTTGGCTGAGGAGTGAACAAAAGCCCAAATCCTAGCAGCAGTCCAGATAGAAAAGCACCAATACTTCCAAAGCTGTCTATGTAAGGCAGCAAGCTAATCAGGAGATTGGCTGCAGACAATATAAAAAGAATTGCCAGGGCTCTGAACTGCAAGCAGGCAAAGAGATCATGATTTATGACTGTGGATACGATCATTGAGGGTAACTTAATAAAGAAAATGAAATCACCTTATGTGATGTACCATTCCAGCTCCATAGGAGTTCGGAAAGCTTAGCTCCTAGAAGTCCAAACAAAGCAGCAGAGGAAGTAACCACTGGGCTATCGCGGACAAAGAGAGCACAAAGCAAGCTACCAAGAAACGCGGATAATAGGTATATGACTGCAATCCTCACTGACAAGTAAAATCATAGGACAGCAAGGGTTAACCATGTATCGATCAGTAATGCAAAACAAGCAAGACTTCTGGACTCAGTTTGCTTTACATTGTCCAAAGTCCCGCTCTAAGCTCATTCCCACCAAGATTATGCAGAAGATGTTGATGATGAGGTGAAATGTTCCAGCATGCAAACATAGAGATGTGAAAAGGCGCCACATGCCCTGTCTATGCACCAAAAACGTCCTTCGAAGTGCCCCCATTTTGTCTAGCCTGCAATAGAAAATTAAGAAAGGCTTGAACAATCAGACTAATTGATGAAATTGTTTGAGGACAAGATAGAATTTATATGGTGGCAGTGGGGAAGTACATGAATGCCGCTGGACTTTGAGAAACTCATAATTGCTGAAACAGAGAAACTAAAAAGTAGATCTAAACTAGCTAACTTTTCAATTGAGCTCGACATAAGTAGAGTCGAAAATTTTCAACAGCTAAAGGCAGAGAAGTACCGCACAATTCTGCTTGGTCATTAATCTGAAATTGAAAAGGAAATCAACCTGACCTAAACGAATCAACTTCTCTAAGAAACCTTTCGAAATTAAAAACGATTTTACTTCTGTTTAATTCTCCTAACGAGCAACGGGAAGCGCACTGGAAGATATATTTCGCCTATCCGCAGATAATTTGTCAAAATTAAAACTCGAAAAGCTTCAAATTAAACCGTAAGAAATAAGAAAATAACAAAACCGACGTGAACCGACGTGGAGGCGGAGGGGCCGAGCAGGGGGTTCTCAGAGAGACGCTGAAACGAGACGACTCCGAACATCTGAAGGGCACAATCGCCGTGGGAGTTCTTCCAGCAGTTGTTGAGGATCATGGTGGTTATGAAGGCGAGGATGTAGAGGATCACGAAGACGGCGATCAGCCAAGTGTCTGATCTCCTCTCTCGATAACGAAACTTGAGGATTGAGAACTTCTGTTCCGGCGGCTTCTCGGCCACGAACGGCGGTACATGCGCTTTGATTTCGATTGGAGATGGACAGAAATCAAGCTCCTTCAAGTTATCGTCCATTCCTGAAAATTTCCGGAGAATTCTTTAGAGAGAAAGAGAGAGGGAGAGAGAGAGAGAGAAAGAGGACTGATTTCTCTGCCGTGACGGTTGGAAGGGCGGGAAACTATTCGAATTTATAATCCTAAATTTCACTCATCAAATGCGCATGGTCAAGTTCCTTAGTATGGGAATGGGACCTCTATGGCTATGGGTGACATTTTAATCGCTTTATAATATTGGGACATAATTGCCTTACATTTAAAAGTACAAGGACGTGTTTTTAAGCCCAAAATTTGATCCACGGGACGGGATCAGCTGCATCCGTATCAACTCCGTTTCCATGTTCTCTTTCCCGCAAGTTAGCGGAACGTCGAGGCCCACTCGCGGGGTCATGCTCAGTTGCTGCTCAGCAGCTTGACTCGTCTTCTCTCAAGATTCAAGGTAATTTATTCGGAACTAGAAACTTCGCTTATTCCTCGCCATCTCGGATCTACGTTTTGTTATTTTACAATTAGGGTTTTTCTTCTTTGGATATCGAATGGCATTGAACTCCGTGAGCGGAAGTGGGATGGTAGACCGAGGAAGCCAGAGAATCCTTGAGTCGGCTCCGCTTCTTAGAGATCGATCCGAAGTAAGCGAGAAATTGAAGCATTTCATCGAATCGGATTGTCGTCTCGACTGGCAAGATTTCTGTTTCTCGTACTGTTTTTTCTTCATTAATTGATCCTATGGTAGGCTTTTGAATGAGGTATAGTTTACAGTAGAGGGAAGAAAGCGGAATGTTGTGTGGCAGCGCCATGGTGCCTCTCGAGCAACGATGTGTTCGGTACATTTGCAATTTCAGCATCCACCGAGTAATAAACGCGGCACTATGTTGATTTTGCTGTAAGTGGGCAAGAATTTCATATCCTGAACGTTCTTGTACCGGATGTAAATTTGGTTGCTTTTCCTGCTATAAAATGTTTCACACACTCTCTTTGGGTAGCTAATGCCATGTATTTGGGCATAATGTGGATAGTTTAGTGGCTTTCTTTTTTTGCACGAGGATGTCCTACCCGTATTACAGGTCTCTTCTTCCTGAAGTTCCATGTTTGAATGTTTTGTGTTTGTGGATAAGTCTAGTATCAAGGCATCATACTTTCTGTTCATCTGTCTCTCTCTGTAATTTATTACCTGGTGGCAAAAGGTTTTGGTGGGGCAAACTAGATACATCTCCTTAATTTGTTTGATTAAATTATGTATGTATTATCATATGTATTCTTTTTCTCAATGATTTTACGGCTTTTCTCTGGATTGGGGGTTGGTGAATATCATATTGGTGAAGTGAAGCTTTTCCTTCATGTTGTTCGGTGTTCACTTTGTTTGATGTGGAAAGAATTGGGAACAAAACCATGAAAATTAAATCGCAAGAATGAAACTCGAATGTGTTTTTCTGTCTTTAATTCTATTATCCACTTTTCAGATAAAATTCAGATGGGCAAATTAGGTGAAATATTCGAATTTAATGCTTCTTCTTGTTTTTTCAGTTCAAGTTTTGTTTTCCTTGGTACTTTCCACATGCTAACTAAAGTGTCTTCATGATGTTTCTTGCTAATATTTCAGTGCGTAAATCACATTCTGAAACAGTAAAGATGGCAGTTAGTGATCATCCTGTTGCAAGGAAAATATATTTTCTTGGTTGTATTGTTGTTGGCCTCCATGTTTTATTCTCTTATTCTTGAAACATGTCTGGAGAGCCTTGACTGGTGCATATAGTAATATCCTAGCCCATTCTGTTTCAGGTAGTAGCAAGAGGTGTCCTTTTGAAAAATTCTGTTAATGACCATATACAAGTTTCTCCAGGTTAGTCTTAACCAATAAGTACCCAATACTTAAAAAGTTGGCATACTTCAAGCTTTTCATTTACGTAATTTTTCATGGATTTGGAGTGTCAACCAACTTTCATTAACATGATAGTTTCATGCCACTGACCAGCGTAGTTGGGATCAAGGTGCTGTGTAATGATAATGCTGCTGGTGCCTTGTATAGCAGTCACCATTTTGTTGTGTTATTGCTTTTACGTTATTCTGCATCCATAATGCAACTTTTGCCTGAAACTCAGCCCTCCAAGTTGTTTTCACTGTTGTATTTGTAAAATCCACGTTCTGATGGTTATAGGAATACGATGAACTTAAGAGTTTCTAAAGTTCAGACAACTAAACCTTGACAATGAAGTTGTGGCCCTACACTGAACAGAGAGATATATTTACAGCTTATTCTTCTAGTATCTTTCTTCTTAGACCAGATGTTAGAGATGACTGCAACATTGATGAAGAGCCTTGGACCTCATGCAATGTTTTATCTTGCTGCTCCTGTCACTGCCTTCTATGTTCCTTGGAAGAGCATTGTGATGGTTGCAACATAATAAGGTCATGTCCTCTTTCAGGAAGTTGCTCCTTGATACCAGTCTTTTATCCATCCGTGTTCTTTCCTGAAGTAGTCTGATGTATTCCACAGCCGAGCACAATATTCAATCAGCATGTTGTCCTTTGGACATATGATTCATGCTAGTGCTTAGGATGCTCCAGGTCCTGAGAAAAGATTGGGCTCTCAATGCCTTCTGCATATCATTGTAGGTTTTGTCTTGGAAGTTGTGACTGGTTGAGAAGTGTTTGTTAACTGGAGCTTTGCTGTATGAACATGCTGTCAGAAAGAAGAGTTCTCCAGTAGTACGAAGTAATTTATATATAGATTATCGAAATATTTTCTGCTTGATAAAATTTCAGATATATATTCTGAGAATGTCTTGCTCCCTTTTGTTTTATCTATACTAGTATCGTTGTTTGAAGCATATCAAACTGAGTTCTCAGGGAGATAGGGAACGCAGTATTGCTAGACTCTGCATATTGACCTAAAGTTCTCCAGCAACTTTATGCATGTTTCTCCATTTGAACACATTATGTCTTTGTCACGTGCCTTCTCTCTTTAAAATTTATAAGGTAGAAGGAGAAACAGAAGAGCTATACTTTGGTGAATGTGATTTTAGGAAAATGTTGAACATATTAAAGATCTGACTATAGCTTCTTTTGTGGTAAATGATGCAGCACGAGTAGTTAGTGACAAATTTAAGTGTAGGATCCATGTAAAATTAAACTGGAGGGTAATTATTTGGCACATCACTTGGCAACAGCATTAGCCTTCATTTGACCCTGGGAGCTCTATCAACTAGCAGGGGGTCCTAGTTGTGTTTTGTTTCATTTGGTCGTTCCTCCTTTCAGCAGCTGGAAACAGACTCAAAGATTATAGTAGAGAAGGCTCGCGTGGCCAGTGAGAAATACAAAATGAGGAGTCGTAGTGAATGAGCTGTTGACACATAAAGAGGAGGTTGTGGTTGTTTACTTGTTTCAATTGAGGAGGACAAAAAATTGATACGTGTTAGATTCTATTTCTTTCATTTTAAGATTTTTTTCTTAAAAATCTTTTTCACTTCCAAGTTATAGTTTTTTGACACAGTATTTTTCATCAAATATAACAGATTTCGTTGAGAGAACTGAAATGAGGTGTTTTCTTAAAAGTTAAAGATCAATTAGGGATGATTTTGAAGTTAGGCAATAAAATAGGATGACATTTAAAGGTTAGAGGGCCTAAAGACTACTACCCATAGCTTTTAATAAAACCTGAAAATATAACCGGTGCTTCCACCCAACAAAGCATTTACCATTCTCGTTTCTAACAAGATATAATACACAGCGACTTCAAGTCGAGCTAACTTGAACTATGTACCTTCTTCTTCATGCAATTGGCAGCATGATTCACCTTTACAAGTTCTAGTGCTCGTGAAGTTGCTTTCTAAAAGCATACTTGGGTAAAATTGCATTGCATCTGTCCATTTAAAGGGATACAGCATCTACTTTGCAGCTGAGAAACAGATACTAGATAGTTCCATGGAAGACAGTGTAGGCATGCTTGGTTTAACAATCCTTTCACGGATTTAGGTAGGCTCATGAGGGCGAGCAGCCCAGAGCGAACTTAGAGCACGAAGCCTGTGAAAGTACTCCCCTAATGCAAGTAAACCTCTAGCTGCTTGGCGGGTGGTTAGGATCCGATGCATATGCTGCAAAGTCTGCTGACGGAGATGATCTGCCTGCTAGTGAAAAAAACATTAAGAATCCAATGAAGAAGTGAAACTTAGGACTCCTGACATGGTTTGTTCTGGTCGTTGAATAACTTGGTAGCATTTCAGATTCATGTACAGTGGTTTGCAAAGTTCATTAAAGTATTTGGGATGAGACTTAATGCTAATTCTCTAGAACAGTTCCCCGTTACAGGATGCCCTTTATAAGTTGCATGTACTGAAGTTGAATTTCCAAGTTCCCTGTGTTTTACTTTGCAATGTTTTAGTTGCAGTAAATTTCACAGGCAAAAAGTTATCTTCATTATGTCAAAAGAGCCAAATGCATGGAATGGGCACTTGAAAGCCAATTTTTCTGGTGAAACTTAGTCAACAGATGATTTCTCGCCCAAATCAGTACTACTAAGTTCTGAGTTGAGTTTATATGGAATGTAAACAAAGTAATCAATGACAGGTGAAAAGGACTCCTAGCGATAAACTTCTCATGATAACTGGTGACAAGGTACCTGGTTCACGAAGCTCTCTAGAGCATCCAATTTCTCCACAGAGGCAGCCACTTGAGACCTATAATCTCCTCCAGCAATGCCATCAGCAGCCATACACTGTGCCAAAGTCTGCTGGAGTTTATCTATTCCTTGAGAGAGCGCATCTTCAGCCTGCTGAGAAGACTGTCGCAGATTATTGACCTCCAGCATTTGCTGATCTGTCAGAGGTTCTATTTGTGGCATGATAACCTGTAACGAGAGAACCAAAATTTCCATAATTCAGGAGAAAAGGTCAAAAAAATGTTGTGAGATCATAATGAGAAAATAACCATATGTGTTGCAGGGATCCCTGTATGAGCAGTGACAAATAACAAGTAGCAGATGGAGCATTACAGTCAAAATCTCGGATGGACGGAATCCTCCAAGCCAGTGAAAGAAGCGCTCTGTAGGTGTTCTCCAGATGCCTGATATGAGATAGAAGACATCTGCCTTTGCAGCATCAGCCTTAATTCTGAAAAGATTGTAATAGTGGTTCAAGCCACTTTCTACCAGTATGCGGAGCTCTATATCGGTTATATGTATGTGGAGTGCATTTCTAAGTTCACATATCTGCCTATTTTGCTCTTCTACCCAGTGTCCATACTCCATCTCAAATGCAGCAATACCTACAACAAATGGGAATGTCTCAAGATTTTGGCAACTACTTGTAATTGTGAATTTCAAAAATAATGCCGGGGACTTCTGATTTTATACTTAGACCAGTTATAATCAGTTACCAAAGAATTCTTTGGACATGTACGATTATATTACAGAGCCGTCCACATGGATAAGTGAACTCAGATTTCCCACAAGCAAGTATATTAACAAGGAAAATTACAGAAAAAGGCAAAAGGTAAAGAAACCTGAATTATTGGTTCCAGAAAATCCTGAATAGCCAGTATCGGAGGCACTACCAATGTACATACCCTGCACCAGGGTATTGCATGAACAATTAAATAAGACCGCATTTGTGATGGAAAATGAAGCATAGATTGGTTTCGTCATACCTGCTGCCTAGCTCTCTCGAGCTCCTGCTCCAATTGTGCCAGTTTCAACCGGCTTGTTTCCAATTGTTGAACATATGCCTGTGAAATAAGACTAAGTAATCATTAAGTTTACATGTCTTAATATTGAAACAAAGCATAGATATAACTGCCTGCATCCTCTTCTACCTTTTTCCGCAGACGACTTTTACGTGCAGCTTCACGATTCTGAGCAAGACGTCTTTGTATCTGCACATATTGTGTTTTTACATAAATGATATTGCTAAGACTACCAGTAGGGGAGGAGAACAAAAAGCATTGACGGTAAAACAGCTATTTCATTGGAGCAGAGAAGAGAACTACACTGGTATGTATTGTTCAATCATAAACCTAAGACGAATATATTCTCTGCCAAGACTATCAACTGCAAAAATTTCAATAGGTTGAAAATTTTCAAAGCATCATTTAATTTCACAGGAGCTTCATCATCCTACACATGCGAGCTCAATAATCTAAAAAATGACAAGTACAAGAACACAGTACTTTATTGATTTTATTCATCCAGTGATTGCTTTCGAGGAAAATAGATTGATGAGTTATGCCAACACTTGCTTAAAATTCAAAAATAAAATGCTCGAGTACTCATTCAAGCACTTGTATATCAAAGTTCTAAAAGGATGCATTATACTTCAAAGATGGTGAGGAATCAGCAGAGGGATGCTTAAAATTGCAAGCTCCATCGAGCATATCTTTGCATCATGTAAATGGAAAAAGACCAGGAAGCACTTTAACAGAGTAAAGAAATATAGAGTGCCATTCAAAAGAATTTAAGATAGAGTTCTATTTTATTTGGAACAAAATATTACTAACATATTAGAAGAATATCGTGCAGGATATCTAAATACCCTAAAAGTTCAACGATAATAAAGGATTTTTTTAATACACGGAGCAGAGAAAAGGTGGACATGGATGCTAGTCCATCACCTTATCAGGAGGCCTGTTTCCCTCTTGATCACTTTTGTAAGCCTGTACTTGCTCATGTGAAGCATACTCAGACTAGATTTAAACCAGAGTAAACTAATTATGATCAGAAATTTGGAGAGAGAGAGAAGATACAGCTGGGCATATACTCTAGAGAGAAACTTGACGGATTGTCACCTTGTTGTCTAGCCTTCCGTCCACATGTAGAACTGTGGACGAACCCGTATTGGGGCTATCATTTCCTCTCAAGGTGTCTCCCCATCTGGTCATATGGTGGAAAGGCTCATATATTCCCATTGTTGGGGTCAGTTGAGTTGATGGAGAACTCATATTCTAGCAAAAAAATGGACAGAGAAAGCCCAAACTCGTAAGACACCTTATTTTACTCCAGCATTAAAGAATGGAAACTACAGAGATTTTCTTTCAACATCATCATACCACACCGTAATCAGAACTTCATGTAAATTATCGTTAACCACTTCTTAAATCAAATTGTATGAAACCACTTCTTCCCAGCAGAACATTAACCCAGTTGGGGTTTGTGCTCTGTACGTCACAGCTAGAATGAAACAGGCAGTAATATAACCAGCAACTATGAGGTCATGATGTCTTAGAATGCTGCCACTAAAACTACATGGTCTATGTAAGTTAAAATGATATCTTGCTCACTCTTCTGAGATGCAACTAAAATAACATCATGATCTTCAGTTTAGTTTCCTTGGAGGTTTACTGGTTTCTGAGAGACTTTGACTTACAATCTGGCAAACCCTATGAAGCAAAAAGTGGCCACTCCATCATCCATGAAGACTTTATCTACCCACAATTGGGAAAACTCCATAATCGAAACGACCGACTTGGAAGAACAAAACCTCATACTTCTTCTGGTACTATATAAAACAGTAAAATTTTGAGTAAATAACACAGAAAATAGAATTCATACTATGAATAAACAACCATTACCCGGATTGACTGCCGGATCCCATGGCTCACAAAATCATAAGAGACAAATCCCTGCAAGAATAAGAACAGACGGTCGGCCACAAATTCTCATCAAATACTAAAGAAAGATGAAGAATTCCAACTACCAAGATGAGAAAGGGTAGGACCAGAATAACCAACAAGAGCAAGAGAAGCTTGGAGAACTTTGTCAACCCAACCCTTTCTCTAGAAAGAAAATTCCAGTTCATGTGTCATCGTATATTTTAACAGATAAAATGATTGAAAAGAAACAAACAGAAAAAAGCATTGCTGGCTGAAAATTTGAGAAGATGTGGCCTCATAGATTGAAGTCAAATGCAAGGCACACAGTTAATTTCACAGTTTGCCTAAAGGGCATGAACTGAACAGGAGGAAAAAAAAAACATCAACAAGGACTTCCCAGAAATGGCGCCAAAACTCTCATGTCCTAATCGCAGAGAACAAAAGAAACGAATTTCCTATTTTCCAGTTTCCAGTCAACGATTGGACAAGCAGCTTAATTGACCAACAGCTTCATCAGCAAACGAGAAAATCAAAAAACAATAACTTGTAACCAAGAAATTCCTTTTTCTGAAATCCCAATCACTAGCAATCCAAAAGGAGTGAAATTTGAGAGGAAATTTCTCAAAGAGCCAACCTTTATCGATTCATAGCAAAAGCCACAAACTCTTCAACCCAGCAGAGCCAAAACAACACAAAGCCCTGCTTTTATATCACTCAAATTGCAGGAAATCTGCACCACCACCAGCCATCCCAATACTCGACAGCAAAAAGAAAAGATAAGGCAAACCCGTAATATTATACCTGTACTAAAAAAAAACAAACACATATAAGATGGAGAAAAAGAAAGCCAAAGACTGAATTTTCTTTCGACAGACGCTACAGTCAAAGCGTTAACGTCCATGTCAAAGTGTTCCCACTTGAAGTAGCATAATACCAGTAGAAAACAAGGAAAAGGAAAGCTATCGGCAAAATACCTTTCGAGAAAGAGAAAAAGAAAACGAGCTAGCTCGCTTTAAGTCTTTACTTAGCCCCACGCACCCAATCCAACTCCCCTTAAGCGATGCCACTTTGCTCGCTTTTCTTTTTGCCTGAAACGACCGACGCCGACGTCACTGCCCGGAGTGTAGGCCGGAACTGTTTTGGAGGTTCAGGTCGTGGACTGAGGTGATTGGTTGGTGATCTTGGGTGGTTGGTGAAGCTAGCAACTTGGCCGCTCTATTATGTAAGCTTATTTTGGTTTTTTTTTATTGAAAATTTATGTGTGTTTTTCGAGTTACCCTCAAAGAAAAAAATAAAGGCAGCATATTCATGAAAAAATATGTAGTCTATTAAAGGATCAGGTTGAGAACGGTCATTAGATTTTTATAGATATGCATACTGCGTAAAATGCACTACGGGTACCTTAGCTTAATTTTTTATCCTAATTGAACAATCTACTTTCAAGTGTCCTAATAAGGTACCTTATTTCTTATCGTGTGTCCTATCTAAGTACTTTTCATTAATTTTAAAGTTATATGTCTGACAAAAAATGCTGATGTTGCATAAAAAATACTCTCTCCGTCCCAATTTAGTTGAAACATTTCTTTGGGTACGGAAATGAAGGTATATATAATTTGTGTTAATTTTTTATGCAGTAAAGGTTTAAATAATGATTAAAAAAGAAAAGATTCTTTTTTGGATTTTGTGCAGTGAGAGATTGAGTGGATATTTAAAAAAGAGTATTTATTGGGTTTTGTGTAAAAGGATTATTTAATTGTTTAAACTTTTCCAAAAAAAGAAACGTTTCAACCTTTTAGGACATAAAAAAAAAGAATATGTTTCAAATAAACTGGGATGGAGGGAGTATTAAAATAAATAATAAAATAACATTTGTGGTCCTTATATTTTTGAAAAAATTACAAAAAACCCAGATAGTGACAACCATGAACTCAACTCATTGTGACTCGTTGCTAGGGGTGTAATTTTCGGGTTAGGGTCGGGTCCCGAAAAAATCAACTAAGATAGTCATCCGAAATTTAGGACCCGAACCGACCCGATTTACATCATCAACCCGAACCGACCATAACCCGAAAAAAAACGGATCGGATCGGGTTGGGTCGGGTCTGAAACTTTGAAAAATGCAAAAAAAAAATGTATTAAAAAAATGCACATTTTACACCTAAATGCAACTTCATAACACATAATAGTCAATAGGAGGGCATAAAAGGATGGTTGGGGGATGCTAAGGTTAGGGCTTATAAGAGTTGGGCTTAGGTAGTGGGCTTGGGTTCAAGTTATTTGGTAGGGAGTTAGTTATTTAGGATGAATTTCGGGTCATTCGGGTTAATTCGGGTTGGACCCGAACCAACCCAATTTTTTATTTTTATATCGGGTCGGGTTCGGGTTAACCCGAAGTGAACTTTTTTTACCTTATGACCCGACCCTAACCCGATATATTGGTTCGGTTTCGGGTCGGGTTTCGGGTTTCGGGTATTTACTTACACCTCTACTCGTTGCCATCAATACAAACTCCTTCATCACCAGAGCTCCAGTGGATGATTCCACCGTCTTCCACATCAGGAGTCTCAATGAGGCTCGATACTCAATTGAATCAAAGGCAATTTTACGAAGGTTCAAGACTCAATCGAATCAAAGACCAATCAATAGTGAGAGAAAAACAAGAGGGAATGGCCGAGAGAAAAATAAGGAGGTGGAAAAGGTGGGCACAAACGAGGTAGAGGCCGATGAAGGAGAGAGGAAGGACTAGGGCAGGGACGGCATCATTAAAACGATGAGGTTTTGAGATTCAGGCATTGTTCACCACCACCATCAATTTTTCGAGCCTTCAAGATCCTCGTTCACGCCTTATGGACCCAGTCGCTAGCCGAATCAATGATCCTTCACGATCCTTGAAGAATTCAGCGGAAGAGGGGTCGATTTGGTGGAGAAGAACTGGATTAGGCAGAAAAGGGCGATGATAGGGTCTGATAGCCATCTGATCCGGTTGGTGGCCGTGAGTCCAGCGATGATGGAGTCCGGTGACAATAGAGTTTGAAGATGGTGGAGTTCGCCCAAATCTGGTTTTTGTTTGCCCATTTCAAGTTAATTGTTTGTTAATTTGGGTTAGTTTTTGATATTTTTGTGGTTAGAATGAAAAATTTTAAAAGTTTGGGTTTGATATTGATATTTAGGAAGTTTGAAAGGTTTAAAATCATTAATTGGAAATGTTTGGGGACCAAAATTATTATTTTATATTTATTTTAATATTAATTAATGTCACATCAGCATTTTTTGTCAGACATAACTCCGAAATTAACGGAAGTACTTAGATAGGACACGTGATAAGAGATAAGATACTTCATTAGGACAACTTGAAGGTAAGGTACCTAATTAGGACAAAACAATAAGCTAAAGTACCTTCGGTGCATTTTACCTTATGCATATTAGTTCATTAAACTCTTTGTGATGCTCATCTACCAATCAAACTTTTAAGGCCTAAATCCCTACTTGACCCCTATACTATAATGACTTGGCGCTTCATTTCTCTGAACTTTTTGGGGGTTATACTTGAGTCCTGAACTTCAATGATTGGGATACTTTGCTTAATTGACTTAACTTCCATTCATTTAAAAAGGACAAAAATTGCATTATTACTACTTAAGTTTCCTAATTTTTATCTTTCACGCCTTAATGTTTTGTCTCCTCCAATTATGCCACAATCTTCAATCCAAGCCTCCACCTCCTTCAAAGTTGTTGCCTCCCTTTTTTGGCGCCTTCCTACTGCCTTTCCACCCTCCACCACCACTGATATAATTTCCCTTCTCAATTCCTTCACCTCTTTTATATTTTTTTTAAATGTATACTATATAAATCATAATTAATTTTAAAAGCCAAACTTTTACACTATTACACTTTTAGAAGCATTGTACCAATATTGTAAAGGAGTTTACCAATAAAAAGATATTCTTATCTTACTTCCTATGATTTGATATTCTTAGCACATTTTAAACCAGTTTTTTGTGCAAACCTTAGCCTTTAGTGCCAAAGTTTCATTTATTATGGTTGGGTCAAACATAGGTAAAACCAAAGACAACTATGGGTTGGGTCTCGAACTGGGTTAGGTTCGATCACAAGATACGGATCTCATCCTCTCTCCCTCGATTTGCAATAGAGGTGATGAATTCTACCCAGTGCCAACTTGGGCTGCCTTTACTAGTGGTGGGCGGCCTTCGAGATGGTAGAGTAAGCTTGGGGCCCAAGCTTGTACTGAATTGACATTTCAATGCTAGAGCTCTTACAAGGCTCCACCTTTTTTATTCAACATTGTCTGTGGTAGACAACACCAAGGAGTAGTGAAATAGGTCAAGGATGGACGATAGTGATAAGTTGGGACGACTAACAATGGTGGAGCGACGGCTAGATAGGCCAGTCGAGGACTTGGGTAGTAAGAGACAAAGTTTTGAGTGCAAATGATTGAATTATAAAACTTAGATGACTATTTTTAATTGCAATTTAAGTCCCAAAGTTATTGGTTTATACAATTAGAGGCTTGAAATTTTAAATTGTGCAATGATATGCAATTTTGTTACATAACTGACGGAAAATATCCGAGTTATAGAGTTAATGAAACAAAGTGTCCTGGTCATCAAGGTTCAAGGCTCGATTATAACCTCACAAAAGTTCAAAAGAGCAAATGGCTGAGTCACCATAGTACAAGGGTCAAGTAAGGATTTAGGCAAACTTTTAAAATTTCATTTGTCAAAGTAGTACTAGTGGATGCCTCAACTTAAAATTTGTTAAAAATTTTGGACCAAAAATATAATTCTTCAAGTTTGGAAAATCGTACTAGAAGCATTATACTAAGGGTTAATAGCATCTGCAAACCCTAACATTTAATTACTATTCTATTTTGGACTTTAATATCAATTTTTTGCATAGAAAGTCTCTAACCCTATTTAAGTATTCAGTTTTGGACTTTCCATTCACTTGAGACGTTAAGTTGGACCAAAAAAAGAAAAAACTAATTTTAACCCCTTAAAAATTTTATTTTTGCCTTAAAAACCTTGAAACTTTTACATTTAACAATGGAACACCGTCCCCACAACCGCCACACTCACATCCCTCTACGACAACCACCTAATGGATGGTTTAGTTTTGTAGTGTTAAGGCTAAAGAACATTAATCCTATGGTTTGAGGGCTCGATTTTTCTTAGATTGGTTCAATTTTTTGTTCAAATCAAATCTTGGTTTATGACATTACTCATTGCGATACACCTTTCTCTCCTCTTTCTTTGTGTCATGTTGCAGCAGGAACACCAAGCACCACACAATAGCAACAGCCCCTGCCAAGGCCTTCCACAGCCGGCGGCTGGGACAACAAGGCCGCCAGGGGACAAGTGACCTCAACGGTGCTATCCCCATGGTTGGCTGCTATACATAAAGAAACTCTTCCCTTTCATCAATCTTGTAGACACAACATTTAATTTCAAAATCAAAGTTAAAGTCCAAAAAAATTTAAGGCATCCAATAGTCGGATGGGTATGATTTAAAAGCTTAATAAGTCAAAGGGCATAAAAAAAGAGAGAGTTTACAGGGGTAATGGACTTATTTTTGGAAGTTTGATGGCTATTTGAGGACTTTTGCCAGTCAATTAATTATTGTTATTATTATTTTTTATATTCAGAAACAAATAAATACAAGTTAAGGGAGAAGAGTTTTAGCAAAGTTATACATTCGGGAGATTCCTCCCTAGGTATAATTAATGAGCACTGAGCAGCAATCAGACGTCTTCATATTGTTGTGTAATTAAGAAAGCTGATCCACCTATGCTGAAGCAAGCAGATCGTATCTTCACGTAAGGCTGCCAAAGTTTGAGAGCAATTAGATAAGCTGGTGATTAACTTCAACTGAAGGGATTAAGCTGTTACTGCTGCATCGCCCATCACCTGAAATTTCCGCTTCCAGCGTACAGAAGCACCAGGACTAATGCCTCCATTATGAAAGACATAATGAATTAGATGGATTTTGCACAATATGCAAAACCTAACTTAATATACAATTTTCTAGAGCAACTCAATATTCAATTTTCATTTTTAAAAATCGATTAATATTGTAGAAAATAAAAATTACTTTGTATGAAAAAATTAATAGAAGTATCAACAAATAGTAATTAAGAAACTAATGAGCAAGTAATATAAACTCTCTGTAAAATTTGAATTAGAGACATGTAAGATTTAGAAAACAATAATATTTTTAACAACAATTCCAAATTAATTCATTCTAAAATTCATTAATTTAAAATTTCCTCTCAAATAAATTTCAAATTAATTAATTCTAAAACTCATTAATCAGCAAAAGGGAAAAAAAAAACACATTATCCCTATTGTATTCGTCTAATTGACCGCTAGGGCGTTTAAAATTAAGAGTCGGAGGTTGTTGCCTTGCGGTGATTATAGTCTAATCTATTCTAGACCTCGTAGGGTAGCTTGTAGCCTTTGATGTAAACTATGTTGTTAGTGCTAAACTATGTGAAATAGTTCATTTCTATCCCTAAGCTACAGTTCGCACAATATTTGTTGCAAACTAGCAGTTTGTAGCAAGTCTGCTGTCCATCACTACTTCTCAGCTCTGGAGCTTGAATTAAATTCCTATTTTAAATTTATACTCCATCTGTCTCATATTCTCTGCACTAGTTAACTTTTTTACTTAATTTGACTTAAATTTGTTTATATTAATATTTATTAAAAAAATTTAATATATATATAAACTATATGTCTTAATTTATCATTTTTATATAAAAATTCTTCATTTATATACTAAAATGTTGAAAATAAAATATTATAAATTAATTATTAAAAATTAAATGATGCAAATAATATGGGGCAGAGGGAGTATTATTTATTCAGTTTAGATTTTGTTGATTGGCACATTGGGGATGAGGGTCTGAAAGCTGGATATGAAAGTTTAGGATATTATTGTTCTAATAAGAGAGGTGTAGGGGTTAGAGGCGCAATTTATCCTGAGGAGCCATGTCAGGCCACAGCAGCTTTGGATTTTTGCACATAATTTATTTTATTTTAAGTTGAATTAATTTAAAATGGCTTTCTCATCTTTACCAGTGTAAATTGCATAAATTTGTTCTTTAATCATTATTTTCTTTTAGTCCATAACCTATTGAGTGTTTTATTTTGATCTTAAATTTATTAAAATTGTTTTATTTTAGTCTTTCACTAGATAAAATTCATTAACTCAGAATAATTGACTGACAAAAACTTTTCAAATTTTAATTTAAATATTTGGTAACTGTCTTCCAGTAAATTTAAATAGTTTAGTATTTTTTGATAGTAAATAGACAATTTAAATTAATAATTTTTTCTTTCTAAATGAAATATGTTCAATTTACAGAGAGAAAAAAAAAGTGATTTGAATTTTTTATTAACTATAAAAAATTATTATATAGATTAAATTTATTGTAAGACAGTTACCAGATAATTTAAATTAAGATCTAAAAAGTTGTTATCAGATAAATACTTTGAATTAATAAATTTTATCAAATTGGGACCAAAATGAAACATTTTTTATAAATTTAGGATTAAAATAAAATTTTTTAATAGGTTTAAGACTAAAACAAAACATTCAATAGGTTAGAGATTAAAAAAAGATAATGACTAAAGGTTAGGGACCATTCATAAAATTTACTCCATCTTTACAGTTTTCCTATCTTAAATTAATATCATTTGAAAACTGATATTTTCTTTCTCCCATAAAAGATCAATATAGGGATTAATGTGTGTGCGGTTTATGATTTTTTTTTTCAATTTTGCGACTAAAACTAAAATTTAAAAAATTAGTTTTTGGTTTTTGTATGATAAGAGTTATAATGATGATAAAAAAAATAAAAAGATTCATTTTTAAGTTTTGTGTATTGAGAGTTTAAATAAAGATTAAAAAAATTTCTTTTTTAGGTTTTATATAGTAAGAGTTTAAATGATGGTAGTAAGTTAAATTAAATGAAATGCGGAAAATTTTCCAAAAAGGTAAAGATTTAATCTTTTTGAGACAATCCAAAAAAAATATGTTCTATCCTTTTTGGACGGATGAAGTAATATATTGCAATAACCCATGAAATAATATTTTTATAATATAATTAAATTTTTATTAATTAAATTTTTCTTAGTTTTTCTTTTTTATGCCTAGTAATTAAAAAAATATAGAATTTAATTAAATTATAAAAGAATGTTATCAATTGGATTATTGTATGTATATAGTATAATCTTTCAAATGCTATCATTCTAAACATGAAAGTCATAAAAATAAAAATAAGCTATTTTAGATTATTCCAACTTAGCATGAAATGAATTCATCTAAATATTACTACCTTAGTTTTAAATTATTAGTCCACATTTCTATTTTGAGAGTTATCAATTTTGTTGTCCCTTTTCTTAATTAAAAGATCCAATTTAGTATTTTGCCCATTATATTCTTAATTTAATATCTTGAAAAAGTTGAATCACAAAAAACATAAAGATATTAAATAGGGCTAAGATTAGTATGATACCTATTTTGATCAATAAATGACTACATTTATTATAATTTTTTTAAACTATGAGCTTTCTCTAGTGCATAAATAATTTGGAACAAATGAAGTATAAGTCTAAGATCACATTAAGCCTAGAAAGTATTTTTATTTCAATAATTAAAATGCAACACCTCAACTTTCAAATATTTATAATTCAGTCCCTGAATTTTTGAAAATTTACAAAATGCTGTTTGAAGACTACATGTTTGGCCCCTAAACTTTTTAAAATTTTACAAAATAGTTTCTAAAAGCGCATTTAGTCAAGGAGGTGGTTTTTTTTTCCTTTCTTCTTATCTCAAACTAAATGAGAGGAATATGCATTTGTCATATACTCTTTCAAATATATGACTATAAAATAGGGGTGAAAATGGGCCGGGCCGAGCCCGAGCTTACCAGGCTCGAGCTTGGCCCCCTTGATATTCGGCACTACTCGGGCTTGAGCTCGAATTGTTCGAGCCCAAATTTTCAGGCTCGAGCTCGGCTCAAGATAGACTCGAGCTAGTCCTGAAGGCTTGTCAGGCTCGAATGATACATACGAATCTTTAGTCTTAGAATTATAATTTAGATGAAAGATAAGGACTAGATATGTAATTTTCTACAGAGATAACGAGAGAAGGAAAACTGACAGATTATATCCTAAACTTTCTAATCCCTTTGTAGCTTTACCCTGATTTCACAAATCTCACAAGTGAGCCATCATCTTGCTCAAGACTCGGAGGATGCTAGCGCAAACATCGGAGAGGTCAGTCTCGATTTTGGATTTGTAATCTTTGACGAGAACAATGTGGTCCTCGTTCTGCTAGCTGTCCTCCTTCTACTCGACGGAGGATACGATGCTCCAGGCTGCACGGAGCGAGCTGATGACGTTCTTGAAAGTGACGGATAGAAGATTCTGCTCCTCGACGGTAAGCTCCGCCATAGGAGTGGTTATGAGCACCAATTTCTACATGAACTGGACCATCTCCTCGTAGTGCTAGGTAAATATATTGTTTGCTGTTGAGATTATCGAGGGTGACGGTGCTCGACATTGCTGCTTGCTTCGCTTTGCTAACTGCTCGAGAGTGGATTGAAGGGTTATCGTTGCCGTCGTGCCTTACTCTTCGATGGGTGGCGCCGACTGGGTAGGTTAGTTGCGTAAGAAGGACAAGAAGGTTCGACTCTATGACTGTGCGAGGAATGGATGAAATTGAGAAAGGCAGAAAGAGACAAAAGGTGGGCTTGTGAAGCTCGCGAGCCAATAGGGCCGGGTTTCTTCAAGCTCTAGCTCGGCCCCAAAAGAGCTCGAGCTTGAACTCAAATGGGCCCGGCTCAAAAGGTCTTAACTCGAGCTCGAGTTTGAGCTACTCGAAAAAAGCCCAGCCCCTTTTCACCCATACTATGAAATACTTGCTCATAATTCGAACCCACTATTTGAATGATGATAAGGCCTTAAACCTTCATCAACCCTTTATTTATTTTACAAGGATTTTTTTTTTTTTTTAAAAAAGGAATGCATACTTCAGGTAAAAATTCCAATGTACTGTGTCAAAAAAGTAATCGAAAACTCCATATCCTCACCCAAAAAATAAAAAATAAAAAAAGTGTATGAAACAAGGATAATTACGTTACACCACTAGTACCTGAACTGGCCATTTTGTTGCAATAGGCCCTCCGTCAAAGTAACCAGTTTTCTTTTTTCTTTTTTTGGTTTTAAACATGTTTTTAATAATTTAATTTATTTTAACTTAAGTCAACTTATTTTAAAATATTTTATTTATATTTTTTTTTATCTAGAACAAATTTCATTTAAAAGTCAATATTATGTAGGTATATGTAATTAATAATCCAATGATCGAAAATAAAATTTATGAATTTTTTATTTTTAATGTCTAAAAAATAAAAATTTATAAAAATCTTACTTTCAATGGACTATTACACTTAGATAATATTGAATTTTAAATAAAATTGATTACAGGGAAAAAAAATATAAAATAAAAATAAGTCATTTTGGTAGTCATTTTCGTAATTAGTTTAGATTAAATTAATTTAAAGTAAAACAAATTGAGTCTAAGAAATACTTCTTGTTTTTTCAAATATAAGTATGTTTATATTAATTTGTTTAGGTTGTCTAATAGAAAAACTTCAAAAAAGAATTACATACTGTCTAAAAAATATTTATTAAGTAATTATTGAGTAAAAATAATTATTAGATATCAAATCGACAATATTAATTAACCCAGGAAAATAAGAAGTAGAAACAACTGATAATAAAATACGAACTGGCACTTGAATATTTTCTAATAACACATGCACTTATTAATGCAACAATTGGGCGATCGAACATTTTTATTACAGAAACGAATTCAGCAACGGATCTCCTCATGCAGCAAAGCTCTACTCGATCTGTCCTCTTTTGTGGTATACAACTTTGAGTTGCTATATGTGTAAAGGTTTTGTATTATTAAGTTATTTATAAAATTTCATGCGTTACAGATTGATTATGGCAGTTAACAAAACAAATGGAACATACTAATTTTAATTTTTTTCATCAAATAAAAAATTGCTGTCTGTAAAATTTTATACCAACTTTTAATATATTTAAAATTCTAAAACTTGGTTCATCCATACCGTTGTCCTCTTGGGAAGACCCTGCTTTTATGTTGCAATGCCTGTAATTCACACAGGATTCACCAAAGTTCAGTAAAATGTGCATGATCATCCTTGAACTCCACATTTGTTGTACCTTCGTCCCTCCCTCTCTTCCTTGATGGTCTCCTGTCCAGCATTGGCAGCCATGTGAGTTTGCAAGTGCTCTTGCACCCTTCGCCCCAATTACCCCATTCACTTGCGATGCTAGTTAGTCCTTTATCTTCCGTTTTATCTTAGTTTCGGTCATCGTATAACCTAACCAGTATTTAAGTGGGCCAGAGGCGAATGCACACAAGTTGAAGTTCAAGAGGATCAAGTGAATACAAGTCAAAGTTGAAGGGATAAAAAATTTGAGTTGGCAATGTTCAGGAGGTGAAAGAGGTCTTTGGCCTTTATAATCATTAAAATTGAGAAATGGGGAATAAAGAATAATCCACCTTTTTTCCTTTTTTGTACTTAAAAGCATGTTATAAGTATATATTTAAGGGAAGAGGAATATGAATATAATCATCCTAATAAGTTGAGGGTTAAATTGTCTACCTCATGAAACCTAGAGGGCATTGAGCTGCATTTGTGGCAATTGTTGTTATTGAATTATGGAGTGGAGAGGAAGAGGAAGACATCAAACTTGGCATGGCTACAGGACCTACATGTCCCTTTAACAAGTGAATTGCTTGGTTGGGACAATAATCCACCTTAAATAGAGTAGGATAAATTTTTCTAAATAAAAAACCATTAACATGCACTTACAATTTGGCAATAATTTTTAAGGAAAATTATCAAAACCCTCCCTAAGATATACCCTAATCTACACTTGTGTCCCCTCTTTTCAAATACTTGCATTTAGCCCCTTGAAAATTTAACTCCATTAATCATTGTTGTGACAAAAAGAGAAAATACTTACTTTTACCCTCCTAGATTTCTTACATAAAACTTTTGCCTCCACCAACTTGTACATCTAAAATTGCCTTAATCGACCCAACATCTCACTTGACAGAGTCAAAGAAATTCACCGGCCATCTCCAATGAATCTTGCCTAGGTCACCAGTCATCGTGAGGTGGCACTCATGAAGAGGAATTGGAACAAATCGAATGAATCACCTGAAATTATGAATGCCCCGATTGCAAGAATCGTGCTCTCTAATGAATCGTGCAGATGTCCCGATGACTCATACTCTCCAATGAATGTCCCGATTGCACTTGAATCTTTGCTCTCCGATGAATCGTGCTCTAACGATTTTGAATAGAATCGGGTGGGAGAAGAGGTGGAGAAGAAAGGGCGAATCAAGTCGATGGAGAAGAGTGGAATGGTGTGGTGGTGAGGAGGAGACAACGGGATGGTGGCCAGGAGGACAGCGGACATTGACGGAATTGATAATGTTAGACGGAATCATGACTCCTTAGTAGGATAGCTGAATAAGGTAGAAAGAGTGGAGAGGAGGGAGGAGGCGGAGAAGCGGGAGAGGAGGGAGGAGATGAAGATGGGGGAGAGGAGGGTAGAGGCAGAGAGGAGGGAGGAAGGAATGGAGAAAGGCGCTGCGGAAGAGACAAAGGGTAACCTCGTTAGATTTAGACATTGGGGGGCAAAGTTTATATAGAAAAGGTTATGAGGGCAAAATTAAGCTTTTTTTTCCGTGTTCTGTCTAACGGTTAAAGACAGTGTTAAGTTTCTAGGGGGATAAGTGTATGTATTTGAAAAATGGGAGACACAACTGTAGGTTTGGACAAATCTCAAGAGATTTTTTGTAATTGTCCATAATTTTTTTTTAAAAGATTTTTACTGACTTTTGTTTTAATTTGTTATATATATAGAGATCCCCGATATTATGCTACGAAGGTAAGGTTACAAGGTGAACTGACCACTCCCCCAAAATTTCTCCTTGTTTCTTCTTCTGTCCCTCCACCCCTTTTATCCTTTTTACATAGTCTTTGATCTTTCTTTTCCAAAACAAAAGGAAAAAAAAAGAAGAATTTGTGAATTAAAGTAAAGGTCCTTTCTCTTTTTGTTTAACTATGCAATACATAAATTAACACAACACAGGATTTTTAGATAATTCAACTTCTGTACAATAATCTAAGCTACTTCTCTACTCCCTTAATTTTCTGTATATCTATTTTTTAGTATAAAAAAAAACTTCTCTAAAATAAGCTTGTATTCATGACTTACCTAGGTAATTTACTTTACGATTGCATACAAAATAATGAGAGTACAAGAGTCTCTCAAGTACTCTAGCATCATATACGACTTTCTTTCATAACACCTATATGTCTTCCCTTAGGAAAAGTCACTCAACAAACCATTATCAACTACTGACTTACGTTTTTTCTCTCACAATTTTTCTCTCATTTCAGTTTTTCCATTATAGTATGTGTTTATTTAATTATATGATACCACCAAAACCCTTGTTACACCATACTAAGAAATAAAATCTCTCACATTAATAATGTCACAATCCTCAAACTGCTTTCGTCGGATTTCTCCAAATTGTGGACTATGATCTAGTTCACCTAGAGGTAGAGTTAGCAATTCACGAAATAAAGACTATTAATTCATCATTTCATGTGAGTCTCCCTATTGGTAGTTCGTCGACCAGCAGTTGATTAAGCCAATCACATGGCCACAGGCCACTCATGCTCTTCAACACCACAACCGTTTGTAATGTTTTCTTTTTCTTTGTCTGTTCCTTTCTATTTCTGCATATAAAAAAAATCTCACACATTAATTACCCTAACTTGCTCCCAAGGTCTGCACGCAGCTCTGATCCTCTTCCCTTGCGATTTAGTGCAAGCTTCACTCCATATAGAAAAGCGTATATTCAGCCAAATCATTCCATCAAATTTCGCACAAAATGGCTAAATCACAAGCAAGGCCCCGAATTTTTGAATTTAAGGCGCAAATCCGCAATAGGGGCAAGGCAAAAAGGAAGCAAATGAACAGATCAACACCTGTGGACAAGAAGAGGCTCGAAAAGAGGGTCGAAAAGTGGCTCATCTTTCATCACTGACATGCATATTGTAGAGGAAAAAGCCATGCACGACGAAACTCTAAGATTGGGCTCTAAAGCGGCACCAAAAAGCACCTCCAAACCTCATCCCACTCTGGTTCTGCTTTTCATGCAAAGTCTTTGATTTTGACACATGTAGCGCACCCACACAATCCTTGATCCACATTATTATTAGTGTGTGTATATGTAGAGCTGAATGTTGCCTCAATATCACTAGCTTTAAGATTAGGGTTGGAGTCGTTAATATACCGAAAATCCCTTTACCCATCCATTTTCTCGTAACTCGATCCTGTATGCACTTACAAGTGTTAGAAAAATAAGAGAAGATAGATTGAGAAATACTTTGAGCCGTGAAATGACTCACTTTCTTAAAGATAATTATTTTTTCACTATAAAGTATCAGAAATATGATTTAAAAATGTAATAAAGCTTTTTGAAAAATCTCTCAAATTTATAAAATGCTTCATCTATATAGAAAATGGAAAAACACAACTCTCCCCTTAATGGACACAAGTATTCATAAATATGTATCTCTTGAAATAGATATAATTATTCATGAAGAAATGTGTCATTTACAAAAAACACAATTATCAAAAGAGTCACAACTCTTTGAACTGACACAATTGTTTATGAAGAAATCTATTCTTTGCAAATGACACAATTATTAGAAGAGTTACAACTTTTTGAATTTTAATTAATTGATGAAATTAATTAAAATCATATAATCAAAATATATTTTCTATTTATGTAGAACTTAAAAACTACACATGAAACTTGAAAATGTTCCAACAATCCTCTACTATTTTGTAAGTTACACGTTTATTTTCACCAGACAATGCATATGCATATAAAAAGGTACATTTCAATTTAAACCTTCAGTTAGCGTATATATCTTAAAGGTCTAACAGAGTTATATGTATGGTGAAGATTTGAACCTCAACTCTTTGTATTAGAACCGAAGATATAACACACATAATACTTGTCAAAATTTAAGTGAGATTTTTCTTCTGCCCTAGCATTATTATATACAACTATGTGCTGATCTTGGGTTTTGTAGTATTTATAAGAAGTTCCTCAATCTTTTTAATTAAAATGGCACAACTTCAATATTAGATAGATGTAGTTTCACCATTTAATTTGTCCTAGTTGCTTATAGACACAAATTGTGGTAACTACATTAAGAGTACAAACTTATCCTATCAATTGTAGCAATTGTTTGCATTAGTTTCAAAATTATGAGACTTATCTAGTGTACGCAAACACATACCTATAACTTGTTTTTACCCATTGAACTTCAGAATTAGTGTTCGACTAATTTAAAGTTGGGTTTCATTATAGGTGCTTTTAGTGAGGATTTAAGTCTCATATCTCTCAATGCAAGTATAAACCAAATCTCTACAAACTTATATCCAATTTTACATAGATAATTGTGATCACTGTATTGAACATTACTCACAGTGATAATCATACATCAATATACCTAGAGTTTTCATCATAAACTACATTATATGCTTTCGAGAAAATAGTCTCAATAGCATACTATAAGGAAATAGAGGCATCGGTTATGGCTACAACTCTCTTTCAACTAACAATATTTAAGTCATTCTAATTCCTTATCTTCAACATCCAAAGCAACACGCTTTAATCCTAAGTTGAATTAGTAATACAAATTTGGATACAAAATGTATAGCACTTTTACATAAACAAATATCCACTTGTAAGTGGTTTTGTTTTCACTAATATTTTACATTCAATATCCAATACACACCTTTCTAGAACAGGGGAATAATTTAAATAGAACAAGTTTAAAGCTTTTGTTCTTTTAAAATATTTCAAAGCTTTTGGAATTACTTTCCAATGTTATTTGTCATGTTTGCTTGTATATAGCAAACAATATATACTATATCTAGTCCTGTACAATTTAGGACATCGTATATTAGACTACTAATAGCATTTTCATGCTTTTTTTAGTAAAAATTTTATTAATATTATTTGACAATTTCATGAGCATTAAATATTTGTGGTATTCGACCCAATCAAATTGAAGTAAAGTCGGCTTACCCAACCATGAGGAAATTTTATTTTGGTCTAATTGTATAAGTTCCAAGCAATCAATGGTGGCCTGAAAGCAATCACTATTAAAGATTCACAATCAAAATTTTCAATTTTATACTTAGCAAACAATAAAATAATGATTAGTAATCATGTAGAGTCAAACATGTATTAATTGGATTAATTCACCAGTATCAAAATCATAGAACAATCATAGGGATACCTCATTTATAGAGATTCTATGACCATATAGCCATCCAAGTTTCATACACATGAATTCTAACTTCAAATTGAGAAACCGTATTCTTTTACATCAATATTCACTTACATCTTTATGGATTAATTGTTTATGACTTGGGAAAAGACCATAGATGCGGTATTGTGCAAGGCCTTCAGTTATACCTTGTTAGGGGTTGTCATAAGTTGGTTTAAGACGAATAAGGGTTGTCAGTTTTAGTTATCTGAAAGTTGTCCGACTTTCATACAACATTTCCTCAAGAGTCACCCCACTCCCAAAATGGTGGCCATCTTTTTAAGATAAAACAAGGGAAGGATGAGTCTTTAAGGGTTAGAGGTTTACCACTAACACGATTATAGTACCAGACCTCTAACCCATAGTGCATTTCTTAGCCATAATACAAGAATTACTGTAAGACTTAAGACTGGCATGAGATCTACAAAAGAATCCTATCTGGAGCATTAAAGAATTCCTAGACCAAGCAACTTAGTGCATGTATAAGGAGGAGTTTAACAAGTCGGACTCCCAAAAGACAACCCCGAAGAAATAACAGCAAAAGCCAAGTGATATTGCCATAAAAGAAAATGGGCTGGTGGAAAAAGGCCTAATATACTTCCATACAGGATTCAAGGGCAAATATTTTATATGTCATGAAGAAAAACATATAATGACCAAATGGCCTCAGCTCTTGCCCTCGAATGAGGGCCATAACCTGAAGAATTATTGCAATTACCCTAGGGATAGAAACCATGATATTGAGGATTAGTGAGAGTTATGAAACCTTATCAAGGAGCTTGTTAGTAGAGGTGAAAAAATAATCTAAGATCTGATTACTGACCTAAAAAAATCAAGGTTTTGGGTCATTTTTGACATGAAAATAAGCACAATTAGACATGACCTAACCTGACTTGAGCTTTTGTGACTAATGTTAGGTTCAGGTTGGGCCTAACTTGATAAACCCAAAATTGTTTAAAACGGAGATTATGAAAGAGATAGTCATAAGAATGTGAGATTATAAAATAGTGGAGACATAAACGGCAGGCTGAATATAATCAGTAATCCTTCTTTATCCAATCCTAAAGAATGTTGCCTCACTCTCTTTGACACCCTTGATCTTTCCCTCTTTTTTCGTCTTCTCTATCAGTTTTGCTCACTTTCTATTTCCATTACATTTCATCTTCTCTCTTCATCTCACCTTATCTTGTTTCACCTTCTTTACTATGTAATCCACTTTGCTTTGCCTTTTTTGCCGTATGGCATCATTCACATCCTTGGCTTTCTCCATCACTGTTTTCATTCCTTACCTCCCTGTTGCCTTACGCCCACCTTGTCATCCAATTCAACTCTAGCTCTTACTAGTACAATTGGTCGTCTACTGCCCTTTTAGTCATTTCGCCTACTATTTTAAACCACAAAGCATAAAAATCAAGTCAACTTGATTAATACCATTTGAACCCGATCAAATTGGGTTTAAGTCAAGCTAGGTTCCATACTTACTCCGGTCAGTTTTCAGGTAACATAATGAAATGAAAAGTAGTCATAATTTGGGTCGGGCTTAGCTTGAACTTAACATTTACAACCTTACTTTCACCCCAACTCGTTAGGGAAGGCTGGTTGAAAAAATATATTACCTAATGTACTTTCCTGTGTAAAAGGGCAAACATGTCATGGAGGAAGAACAATAATGATAAGGAGCCTGGTCGTGGACAAGGACAAGAGGGACCTTAGTCCCCCAATAGGAAGAATGACTACAAGAACCCAGGGCTTATTATAGGGGTTATCCATAAGACCACCAAAGGGGGGTCATCTTTATCATGCAAGAGGCAGGCCCAAGAAATAACTTAGTTGGAGACTACAGACTTGAGGAATGAAAAAAGAACATATGAATTTTGAGTAATATTTTCCTATGGACTCGATCCTGATAACAGCCCATATCAACAATTTTAATGTGAAGAGAGTATATTTGGACACTTGAGCCAATTTGAACGTGTTCTTTTCCTTTCTCATTGATAAGTTAAGGGCCATGATGTTTACTTTAGCCCCCATTTCAGCGCCAACCTTTGGGGTCAAAAAGGATAAGGTCCCTACCTTGGGCACCATTAAATTTCCATTAATATTAGTGGGAACATCCCAAGATGGAAGCATTATCTACAACACACAAGCAATAGAGTTCTTGGTCTTGGAAGTCCCATCCCCCTATAACACTTTATAGAAGGCTAGCTCATGTACAATTCATATAAGGTCGGATGTTAATTAGCTGACGATGGTTTTAGCATCCTTTGCTGGAGACATCATTATTTTTATTGACCAGGCATTGGTTTGACAAAGTGATGTTACCAATCTGAAAGGGCCCCCAAACACTCTCCCACGTGAAATACCTTTTAAGGACAAAATTGTGTGGTTCCAACCAAAGTAAACAATACCTCATGCAAGCTCAATGGCTATCAAATGACACTTTTTGTGGAACAACAATGATGTGGCCAGTTTGCCCATGAGGGCTCAACCTTGATGCAGCCGGTTTGCCCACATCCTCTTCCTAAGCACCTAAAAAATGATGATAATGGTGCCAGTTTGCCTATGAGGGCTCAGCCCCAATTCTCTTCCTAAGCCCTTCATTTAGGCAAGGAGGTATGTTGACTGACAAGTGCTGCCAGAGGAGCTATACCATTTTTAATGGTAATGAGGGGCTTATAAGCTTTATATAGACCAAACAATTGTCTCCCAAATAATGCACCTTTTAAGGACAAAACCATGTGGCTTGGCCAAAGAGGACAATACCTCACACGAGCTCGTTAACTTTAAAGCTAAATAATGTGGTTGTTAAAGTTCTAATAAAAAAAGTTCAAATAAAGTAAAGACTAAAAATTGTTTTGGTTGAAAACTGAAGATGTCTAACACTTATTTCTTGCAAATTTGAGTTTACAAGCAAGGTCCAAACCTTATGATTCCAAAGTCTGCAAGACTTTACAAAACAACTGCTAAACATTTGACATACTTGAAAATGATTTAGAAACCTTGCTTAACACTTAGGTCCACACTATAAAAGATAAAATATAGTATCAATAAGATCTAAGGGGTCAGCACTCTCAAACTAGAACTATATCAGTTCATACTTCTGATAAATACTTCAGTGTCTACTTTGCTTGCCTCTAGAACATGAGCCTTTTTGTTGATCTTCCAACCAAAGTACACTGACTCTTCACAAATGCACTATATAATAAAAAAGTAAGGCAAAGTTAAATATCCAATTAAAAAATTTGACTATAAAATATAACTTCCATACTGCTAACTAATATGTACTTAAAACAAAATGTTTAGCATAACTCAATTAGATTACTTAGTGGTCTTCTTGCTCTACATATAAATAATAAAAGTAAGTTACATAACAACTTAAAAAGGGAAACTAAAAAAAATATATGTTCACAAAGCAAGGAAACACAAATAATCAATATCAAAAGAACTCTGTGGAACTTCACTAGAAATTGATCAATTACTGATGCTTGTGAGGGATCAAGTTCTAATTACTTGCCATACTAGTTTCAAAATTAATCTGAAACACACTAAAATCTTCTTAGCTTAGTTAAACCAAGCTCTTTACGAACCTCTAAGCTATGATCATAAGCTTGATTAGCTTCACACATGGGGTGGCTCCACAACGAGGGCACCCGGGGCTCTTGCCCCCTTTGAGGTCTTGGTGGAAACCTTATATTATATATGTTCATAGCTAGTAAGTATAGACCCTTAGTTATGATTTGCCTCTTCAGTTTTTGTGGGCTTTTTGGAACCATAGTGATGCCCTGCAGCATCTTCATTGTATGACATAGTGAGACCGGAAGGGACTTCCAGTGAGGGAGAACGTCTGAAGTGGATATTTCCCAGGAGAATCTGCCTGAAACACTTAGAAAATAGGAGTTGGGAGGTCCCCAGAGTCTTTTTTCCGAGGAGGAGCCTCCGACGCCCAAGTCAGTGTTTTGAAGGTGGAAAGAGAGTATAAATGGAGAAGTTTTCTTTTTTGGGCCCCAAAAAAATCCCCCTTTACCTGGGGTGCTTACCGAGTATTTATAGATGGGTGAACAGTATAAGTCCGTTTGACGTGGCCAGCTTAGATTATGACACGTGTTCGGCTAGATGCGATTCGTACCTTCGAAGAGAAGAGGAACATTTAGCTGGCCGCAGGCCGCCTGGCCAGGAGCCTAGGTCGTGCGAGGGCGGTGTGTCAGAGCGTGTCTGAGGGCGGCGTGTCGGGGATGTGTCAGAGGCTCCTTAATTGCTTCTACCGTACTCCCGAGGTCCCTTTGGCAGAAGAGAGCTCTTAGGAGCAGGAGAACTATCTCCCGAGATCACTTCAGTAATCCAGGAATATCCTCGCCAAGGGTGGTCCCGTTCGAGGACGTCCTTCCTAACCGAAGGTGGTTCGGTCGTCTTCCCGAGGGTGATGATGGAGCGTTTTCCTGAGGTTGGTACTGTCGTCTCCAGGGATGCTGAAGTATTACCGAGGTCGGATGTAAGAGGGGGGCTGGACACCCTCCTTTTTGAAGTCGGAACTTTCCTTTCTGAGGTTGGTGCCTTACCCGAGGCTGCGGGTTCGAAGGGTGATAGGCATTTCGGCTATCACATGCCCCCTATGGAAAATTGAAGTGGAGACTTCGGCCCTAGTCTCCCAGAGGGCATTTTGCCAGACTTCAAGAGGGGCACTGCTTAAGGAGGCGTTTCATCATTCAAAGGTGTTCCTTCCTGGCCAAGGTGTCATCACCCAGTTCTTTGGTGATCTAGGGGCACACACTCCCTTTGTTTTTACTTTTTCTGCTGCAGGTTAGTGAACTGTCGTGTCTCGTAACTAGGCATGTCAGTTACGAATAAGCATGCCTGGGTTTTCACGGTGTCAGAAAACGTGTCCTGGTTTTTCGCGTCTGATGACATGTGGCACGCAATGATTGAAGGTGGTCACGTCGGTTATACCAGCCACGTCCTTTCGCCTTCGAGGGGCAATTATGGCGACGGTTCGCCTTCGCAAGGTAGTTATGGCGACGATTCGGCTACCCCTGTTCGGCCTATATAAACCCTTCTTCCCCTCATTTGCTCACTTCTATTCTTCTTTTGCTCTCATCTGTTTCTGAGCCTTTCCTTCTCTTCCTCCCCCTTTCATGGCGGTGTAAGCAGCGGAGCGATTTCCGGCCACCATCTACGACGGCGTCCAGGAATCTAGACTTCGGAAAAACTTTCAGTGGGTCTTTCCTTCCATAGTTCTTTCTTTCTCCCGAGGTTGTTTTTTCTAAAGTCTTGTTTTTCCGAAGTCTTTCGATTCTCTTACTTCAATTTTCCCGAGGTTGCCTTTCTTTTTTCTTGCAAAATGTCGAATCCTACTCCATTGATGACCGTCCGCCCTCTTCCCAAAAGTTTTCTCCCCCTTAAGTCTCATCCATGCGGTACCACTTCGGAGAAGATGACAAAGTGGTTAGCAAAATACTATCTCCCTTCTTACGTTGTTCCGAGGTTACCTATTCCAGGTTCGTATGGGTATAGTGCTCATTCGGATGAAATCACTGTTTACCGGGCCCAATTGAAAGCCGGTCTTCGGTACCCTCCCCCTCGGATGGTATGCGAGTTCTGCAAGTTTCACGGAATTGCCGTGAACCAACTCCCTCCTAATTCTTATTCTTACTCCAACTCTTTTCTTTGCATGTGCGGTGTTTTTAAGATACAGCCCCACTTTCTTTTCTTCCTCCAATACTACAAACTCCACCCGGTCCCGAAGGGTGGCTTCTACTTCTTGCTTCCCCGAGGGTCTAGGAGCAAAAAATTCACTTTTACCTTCGACAATAGGGATAGCTAGCGGGGGTGGCAGAAGAAATTCTTCTTCCTATCCGTTCCCGAATTTTGGAGCTACGTACCGACCAGGTGGGCTTCGGGCACACTTAAGATGGATGTCGTTGACCCTCGGAAGCTTCTTACCCTGGGGCTGGCTACCGAGTTCGCCGAGTTCGACCGGCGTATTCGGGCAGTTACGGACTGGGACCCCGAGGTCCCTCCGTGCTCCTTATATCATTTTCCCATTAAATGGGACCTCATGTTTGAAGAGTTCCTTCGGGAACTGGGAGTGATTCACGCACACAAGTCTGACCCAAACATGCCTGTGCCTATTCTCCTGGGGAAGAAAGCATGGCTGGTGATGCTTCTTCAGTGCGAGATTTCATACGAGGCTTTTGCTGAAAGTAAGTTATCTTTCGGGTTTTGCTTACATGTGTTCCTTTTGGACTTACACTGATGTCTTTTCCTTTTGCAGAGATGGGCGATCAATCTGCGGATTTTTACAAGTCCCTTTTTCTCGGTCAAGCCGAGAAGGGAGAACAGACGCGGAGGAAGGCGCCCGTGAAAAGGAAGAAGACCAGTGGAGGGCCGTCCAAGGCAAAGAAAGCCAAGGCGGACGTCCTTCCTCCTCTCGAGGACGTTGCAGAGGCCGAGAATCTGCCCAAGGCCTAAGCAGTTCTGCCTCTAGAGACTGCTGTCAGCTCCATTGCCCGGAGTCCCGTTACTTCAGTGGATTTTCCAAGCTCTTTGGCAGAAGGTCCTTCTGCTGAAGAGCTTGAGGAACGCCGAAGAAGTAAGGGCAAGCATGTCCCTGCCGAGGTGGAGAAGGTTCGGGACTCCGACGATGACATCGCTGAGGTGCCGCTAGGTTTGTCCTTTAGCCAATCTTTAGTGCTCTCAATTTTGTGACTTGAAGATTAATGCCTTAATGGAATTTTGCCTTGGCTTTGTAGAGGAAATGGCACCCTCGTCATGAATGGTGGAGCATGCTCGGAGGCGGGCCTTTCGGGATTCCCATATCCCGAAGGACAAAATCCCGAGGGAGCCTTTCTAGGCTTTCACGGAGGACACGAATTTGTTCTTCGCTAATTGCCAGCAGATGGCCCCTCAGATGGCGAGGGGGGTTCTCACTCAGGCCTCCTTCAAAGTCGTTTCCGAGGAATGCATGAACGAGGAGGTTCTCGCTTCCAAAATATCTGAGCATGCTACCCAGGTACCCTTCAAGCCCTTTATGAATTTTTCTTCCCAACTCCTTCTAAGTGTTTGGCTTTCCTTGTGTGATTTTGACTAAGTGTTTTCCTCCCTTTTTTGCAACTCTTGGGGTACAGTGGATACTTCCGAGCTTGGGCAGCGAAACAGTCTTCGGTCCGAGCTTGGACCGAAGATCGCCTGGAGAAGGCCAAGGTCTTCTGCGCCAGGTCGGTCGTCAAGAACGCCGAGTTGAGCCAGATAGCCAAGGAGGAGGTCGCCAAGCTTCGGAAGGAATTCCTGAAGGGCCAAGAAGAGCTTCTGAAGGATTTTTCCCAGAAGATGTCTGACCTTGGTGCGAAGGTCGTCAGCCTGACTTCGGCGAATGAGGCCTATCAAAAGGAGAAAGAAGAAGACTCTTCTCTCTTGGCGAAGGCCCTCACTGACAACGCCGCCCTTCAAGCCGAGGTTGAGGCTTTAAAGAATGAAACAAAAAAGAAGAAGAAGAAGACGAAGAAGTTAGAGAAGGAGGTGGCCGATCTGGAAAGCGAGGTGGAAGAGCTGGGGGTCTAACTGGACAAGGCCAACCAAGCAACCAAGGTTGGCTTCCAAGATGGTTTCTGCCTAGCTCGGCACCAAGTCTTGGCCAAGCATCCAGACCTCGACCTCTCCTTCCTGGCTGCCCTGAACATTCCCGAGGGACCTCGGTGGACCTGGTCAAAAATCAAATTCCTGAACCTCCCTTTTGCCCTTCTTTCGGCACCGACGGAGGCGGCTAGGGACAAAGGGGAAGGAGCATCTCACAACGCCGGGGTCCCTTAGATGTCTTAGGGCTTTGCTTTTTCTTCTTCTCCTTTTTCGTAGTCTTTTTCTTGTAACTTCCTCCTTGTAATAAGGCCTCCTTAATAATACTTTCTTTTTCAAAATTTGGCTAAGTCTCCAATAACTTTGTCTCCAAGGGTTGTCCTGACCACCTTCGGTCTGGGACCCTTAGTAAAATACTAATTTCGGGAACACGCTAACTTCGACAAAGTCCTTAAGTCAATAATTGGCTAACTTTTGACAGAGGTGTTCGGTCGATGCAGTCTTTGGGAAAATGACTCAACAAACTTTGGAGGAAAATTTTCCTCAAGTGGAGTTTATCCTTTCCGAAAGTTTTCTGTACTTAGAAAAATTTCTAACCGTACAATTTTCAGACAAGTTTTTCAAGGGTAGAACTTTTTCAAAGCATCGGAGTGCCAAGTATTTTTCAACTCTCCACCTTCGGGATCCCCGAGCTTGTAGACTCATTTCCGAACTTTGTCCAGGACTAGATAAGGTCCCTCCCAGTTAGCTCGAAGTACTCAGTGAGATGGTTTTCGTGGTTCAAATTCAGCCTTTCGGAGAACGAGATCTCCCTTTTCGATTTCTTTTTTTCTGACGCGTAAGTTAGCGGCCATAGCCACTCTTTGCTGGAACGCTTTCCTTCTGAGTTCGGCAACTTCTCTGTGTTCGTCAATTAGGTCCAGTTTAGTTTTCAATCCAAGGTCATTCCCTTCTTTACTGAACACTTGTACCCTGACCGATGGCTGGACTACCTCGATGGGGATAATGGCCTCTGCACCGAAGGCGAGTGAAAAAGACGTCTCACCTGTGGCTCTTCAGGGCGTTGTTCGGTAACTCCATAGCATAATAGGGAGTTCCTCTGGCCATTTTCCCTTTGCCTCCCCCAACTTCTTTTTTAGGCCGTCCTTTATGGTTCTATTGGATACCTCTACCTGTCTATTACTTTGAGGATGGGCTACCAGGGCAAAGTGTAGCTTGATGCCGAGGTCAGCCACCAATTCTTGGAACCCTTTGTCCGTGAACTGGGTGCCATTGTCAGCCATTATTACCCTTGGTATGCCGAATCGGCATATAATGTTTTTCCAGACAAATTTTTGTATGTCTTTTGCCGAAACTGTTGCCAGGGGCTCTGCCTTGACCCATTTGGTGAAGTAATCTGCTGCAATCACGCAAAACTTCACTCCTCCAGGTGCAGTTGGGAGTGGCCCAATGAGGTCAATGCCTCATACTGCAAATGGACAGAGATAATTGGCCGAGGTTATCAACTCCGAGGGTAACCTTTGGACATTGGCGTGTCTTTGGCACTTGTCACAGTTTTGGACAAACTGCCTTGCATCCTTCCTTAAGGTAGGCCAGAAGTAACCCTGGCGAAGTATTACTCCGGCGAGGACGTCCGTTCCTATATGGGAACCACGAGCCTCCTCATGAACTTCTTCGAGGACTGTTCTAACATCCTCTTCTTTTACGCACCTCTACAAGGGACTTGCATACCCTTGTCTGTACAGTTCATCCCAGATGAAGAAGTATCTGCTGGAGCGCCTTCGCACTTTTGCGGCGTGGGTTGGGTCTTTGGGTAATACCGAAGTTGCCAGGTATTTTTTGATGGAATCTTGCCATCCTGCTTCCGAGGTTGCTATGCACATTATCTCCGTGCTAGGTTATTTTAGTACCTCGGTAGGTTCTTTGGATTTGGCCAAAGTATCAGCTTGAGCGTTATTTCTTCGGGGCACATTTTCTATTTGTACTAAACCGAACTCTTTAATGAGCTCCTTGACAAGGTCGTGGTATTTTGCCAAGGTTGGATCCTTTATGGCGTAATCTCTTTTCATCTGTCGGACTACTAGCTGCGAGTCGCTGTGGGCCTTAAGGTTTCTTACACTGACTCTTCTTGCCAATTTTAGTCCTGCTATGAGGGCTTCATATTCGACGATGTTATTGGTGACGTCAAAACTGAACTTGATAGCTTTGGTGGCTTCCATGCCCTCGAGACCCTGAAGGACCACGCCAGCGCCCTGATGTTTGGCGCCTGAGGCTCAATCGACGAAGAGTTTCCACTCGGGTTCAACCCTTATCGGATCTTCTGAGGTGACTTCAGCATCCTCGACTCCTGGGATTTCGACGATGAAGTCTGCCAATACTTGGGCCTTTATTGCCCTTTTTGGCTCATAAGTGATGTCATATTCCCCGAGCTCGATACACCATTTTGACAACCTTCCCGAATGCTCTACCTTTTTCATTGTGTCACGTAGGGGTAGGCTGCTTTGGATGATAATGGGATGTCCTTGGAAGTAAGGCCGCAGCCTTCTGCCCGCAAGCACTAAGGCATAGATCGCTTTTTGGAGCAATGGGTACCTGACCTCGGCACCATACAAGGACTTGCTCACATGGTATACTGGCCACTGCATCCCACCCCTTTCTTTCACTAGGATTGAACTCACAGCTTTTTCAGTGACGGCGAGGTAGAGGATGAGAGGTTCTCCTTCTCGAGGTTGCCGAAGTATTGGCAGACTGGTTAGGTAACTTTTAAGCTTGTCCCAAGCTTTCTAGCATTTCGGGTTCCAAGGGTGCTCCTCAACTCCAGAGTTGCCTTCGCTCCTTGGTGTTTTAGTAAGCACCTTGAAGAACGGCCGGCATCAGTTGCCGTATCTGGAGATGAACCTACTAAGCGAAGTGATTCTTCCTGTGAGCCTTTGTATATCTTTGATGGTGGTAGGTGTTCGGAAACCTAGTAGGGCTTCAACCTTTTCGGGGTTGGCGTCTATCCCCCTTTTTGATACCATAAACCCGAGGAATTTCTCTGCTTTTACTCCGAACACGCACTTCTCGGGGTTAAGGCGAATGCCAAACTCCCGAAGTCGTTGAAAGGTCTCATTTAAGTCGTCGATATGATTACTAGGCATTCTGCTCTTAACTATCATATCATCGACATATGCTTCCATGTTCCTCCCAATTTGTGAGTTGAACACTTTATTCAAATTTGAGAGTTGAACACTTTATTCATCAACCTTTGATAGGTGGCCCCTGCATTTTTAAGCCCGAAGGGCATTCTAACGAAGCAGGAGGTACCCACCTCGGTGACGAAGGCGGTTTTCTCTTCATCTTCAAGGTTCATCCGAATTTGGTGATACCCATTGAAGGCATCGAGGAAACTGAGAAGACCATATTCGGCAATTGAGTCCACTAATTGGTCTATGGCTGGCAAAGGGTAGAAGTCTTTTGGACAAGCATCGTTCAGGTTCCGAAAATCGATGCACATTCGGAGCTTTTCACTCCCTTCCTTTGTGGCGATGACCAGGTTGCTAAGCCATTCGGGGTATCTAACTTCTCTTATTACCTCTGCCTCCATCAGACGCCTAACCTCGGCTTTAACCAAGGAATTCTTATGAGATGATAAGTTCCATTTTTTCTGCCGAATCGGTTTGGCGTCCGGGCGGACTTTGAGGCTATGGTGGATTATGCTGGGGTCGACCCCAGGCATGTCTTTCGGAGAGTAGGTGAATAGATCTTTGTTCATTAATAAGAAAGATACAAGTCTGTCTTTTTCACCTTTGGCCAATTTTTTCCTTACTCGGGTGTTCCGGTCGGGGACCAACTCTACACTTCTGTCTCGATTTTTCCAGCTCTTCTGCTTCCTCTCTTGTGGTCGCTTCACTTGTTGTGATAGCTTTTTCAGTAGCCGAGGTCTGTATTTGGACCTTGGCCGGGCTTTGTCTAGCCCTTGTGAAGACCTTCCTGACTTCGGCTGGGCCGATGAAGATCTCTGCATCTCCTTCTTTGGTTGCGAAGGTGACCATCAAGTACTTCACATCTGGGCGGATGTGGAGATTTCCTTGAGTTTGCCTCCCGAGGATGGCATTGTATGACGAGGGTATGTCGATGACAATAAATCTCATCATTACAGAGGCAAATAGTTCTTCCCGATTCTGAGGCGAGGTCCCCTTCAACATCAGAGGTAAATCAACGCATCCGAGAACTGGGAGCTCGGATGGCCCAACCCCAAAGGTGGGGGAAGTGACTGGGTTGAGGTCGCCCCTTGAGATGCCTAGTTTAGGCATCAGATGCGAAAAGAGAACGTTAGTGTTGGAGCCGTCATCCAGGAGTACTCTTTTGACGTCCCAACTCCCTATCCTTGCAGTGACGATGAGTGGGTCATCGTGGGGGAACTTTACCGTGGACCCGTCCCTGCGAACAAGCTTATTCGAGGAGTTCCCGTACTCCATTACGGAGATCTCATTTACCTTTCTTTTCCTTTCAGCCGAGGGTATCCCTGTGGTGATGGTTTGGATGACCCCCGCCAAGGGTGGTGGATTTTTTCGAGGACTTCGGTCTCGACGTCTGTCGGAATCATAGTCCTCATCATCTCCTCTCCCCTGTTCCTCCTTTCTTCCCTTTGGAGAAGGCATCCGGAGGTACCGGTGAAGCTGGCTTGCTTGATTAGGGAGTCAATGTACTTCCTTAACTGGAAGCAGTCTTCAGTGTCGTGGCCATGGTCTCGGTGGTATTGGCAGAATTTCTTCATATTTTTCTTATTTTCCGAGGTCATGGCCTTTGGCCTTGGGACAGTAGTCCCTTGCCTTTCCAAGGCCATAAGAATACTGGCTCTGGTGGCGTTCAAAGGAGTGAACATCATCGGCTTTTTCCCCCTTTGCTTTCGGGGCCTTCCTCCAACCTCATTCTGGTGTCGAGGCTGGTGACTTGGTCCTTTGGACCGAGGGTGTTCCAGCTTTGGTCCCCCCTTCCTGAGTTCTTCGGCCATCATGTGTTGTTCGGCCCTCCGGTAGAACTCTCCCAAAGTGTTTGAAGGGTCCTTAGAGAACTCGTAGAAGAGCTGGAAGTCCCTTCGAAGTCCCCTTGTCATTACGAGGATACAGATCTCGGGCCAAAAGTCTGGCACATTCAGTGCTTCTCTATTGAACCTTTCGACATAATCACGAATGGTCTCTCCACTCCGCTGTGCTATGTTGAACATTTGTACTGGCATCTTGGCGGTTGGCCTGCTGCTAATGAACTGCTGAGTGAAGGCGGTAGACAGTTCCTGGAAACTCAGCAGGGTTCCATGAGCCAGGGAGTTGTACCAAGCTGTTGCTGGACCGGAGAGGGTCACCTCAAAGCACTTGCAAAGGGTGGCGTCATCGGCGCCGTGGAGCACCATGCTTCGTTTGTACTTTGTGAGGTGCGCCTGAGGGTCGCTGCGCTCATCGTAGGTTTCTAATCGTGGCACCCTGAAGTCACTGGGCATGGGTGCATTCACTATTTCCCACACGAATGGTGACTCTTCCCCGGTATAGGTGTCAGACAACCTTGACCATACTGGTTTTTGGGAAATCTGTCTCTCAACCTTTTCCAGTCTTCCGAGGATCTTTTCCATAAGGGCAGCTGTGTCAACTTCCCCCTGCTGCCTAGTGTTTGCCAGTAGTGGCGAACTTCTTCTCCTTGCCGAAGAGTAACTTCGGTGACGAGGAGACTGGGACCTTCGGCTCGGGGATGGACTCCGCCGGCAGGGCATCCTAGCTGATGCCCTGAGACATCTTCACTGGAAGGCATGGTGACTTCCGGGAGGACTTCCTGTGAGGGAGAGCGTCTGGAGTTGAGGTTTCCCAGGGGAATGTGCCTGAAAAGCTCAAAGAAGAGGGTTAGGAGGTCCCCGGGGTGCTTTTCCAGGGAGGAGCCTCCGACGCCCAAGTCAGCTTCCTGAGGAGGCAAGGGGGAAGCACTAGAGTTTTTAGTGGGCTTACCTTTATTTTCTCGAGGAGGAGGAGTCGAACCGTTTGCCAAGGTCTGTTCCCTGGTATTTATAGAGAAGCCCAGCCCGTTCAGATGACAACACGTGTTCGGTCGGATGTTCTCTGAGTTTCTGGGCGTAGGGGGTGAGTAGCCGGTGACAGGCTCCTTGAGTCTTGAACCGAGACAGGTCGTGACAAGACCTGGACGGTGTCGACGTGTCAAATCACCATTTGAGGTGACATGTAGCGTCTGTGAGCGGCATGTCAGAGGCTCCTTAAATGCTAATGCCGTACTCCCGAGGTCCTCTGGGCGAGGTCGTTCTTTGACACGGTCGCCCTTCTTCGGGAGTTATGCTCGTGCTCTTGGGGGGTTCCTTTGTTCGGAGGTTTCACCTTCGGGGAGATTCCCTTCTATTTGCGATAGCTAATTCTCTGCATCCGAAAGCGATCCGTTCGGTCCCCCGAGGGAGCCGGCAGCATCTTTGCGATCCCTGGCGTTCTTGCCGAAGTTCCAAGTTCAGGGTGCTTGGCTTCGTTCCTTCCGAGGTTAGTGATGGTGTCTCTTTCGGGTGGCGCCAGGCTTCCTGACCAGACTTTCGGCAGGAAGTACGCACTGGGAGAAGAGATAGTCCTTCGACTATCACAAGCATCCCTCCAGAAAGCCGAAGTGGGAACTTCGGTTTGGGCAGCTTTCAAAGGGAGTACTTCGGGGCCTTGGGTATAACACTCTTGCCGAAGGTGCACCTTTTGTCCGAAGACACGGGTTGTTCAAACATAGCCCGTCTTTTGGTGTTCCCGGGGTAACCTACTCCTTTACTTTTGTAGGTCTATGAAACGTCGCGTCTCGTAACCAGACGTGTCAGTCTGGAGTGGCGCGCCGTCTGTCAGAAGGCGTGTCCTCTTTTGGCGCGATGGCTGACACGTGGCAGCTTTTTATTGGCTGGGGTTGCATCGTTTACAGCGGGCGTGCCTTTTTATGCTTAGTAAGCAGTTATGGCGACACTTTGCCTTCGCGCAGCATTTATGACGTCGTTTCGCTTATCCCCCCTCGGCCTATATATACTTTTGTTCCTTCATAACCCTTTTTGCTTCTCTTTTTGCTCTCTTCTGTCTTTCAAGTGCTCCTGCCTTCTTCCTTGCTTTTCGAGGCGGTGCTGTTTAACGGGGTTTTTTTCGGCCACCTTTCACGACGACGTTTTCAAATCCAGATTTTGGCAAATCATTCAGTGGGTTTGTTATCTCCAGAGTCCTCTGATTTTTGCTTTTTCAAGCTTTTCCGGACTCGTTTTTTGCCTTTTTCCGAACTCATTTTTTCGCCAATCATGCCTATCCCCGAGAGCTGTCAGCCTCTTCTTTCTCACCCTTGTTGCACCACTCCTGCAAAACTGGAGAAATGGAAGAAGAAGTTCTTCCTTCCCTCCTATGCCACTACGAGGTTGCCACGTTCTGACCAATTCAGTTTTTCAAACCGTAGTGACGAGGTTACCGTTTTCTGAGCCCAGCTGAAGGCCGGACTTCGGTACCCTCCGCCGAAGATGGTTTGCGATTTTTGCGATTTCCATGGCATTGCCGTAAACCAACTTCCACCGAACTCGTATTGCTACTTCAATGCCTTTCTTTGTATGTGTGGCGTTTTCAAAATAGAACCCCACTTCATTCTTTTTCTGCAGTACTATAAGCTCTTCGTGGTTCCGAAGGGTGGCTTCTACTTGATGCTACCTCGGGGATCAGGGAGCAAAATATATAAGTTCACCTTTGACAACAAGGACAGCTGGCGAGGGTGCAACAAAAGTTCTTTTTTCTGAAGAAGGAGGAGGCCTGGTCACATGTTCCGACCAAATGGGCTCGGGGAAGGCTGGAGATGGACGTCGTTGACCCGAGGATATTGCTGACTCCCGAGTTGGCACCTATCTTCGCGGACTTCGACAGTCGGATCCGAGCAGTCTCCGACTAGGATTCCGAGGTCCCTTCGCGCCTTCTTTACCTCTTTCCCATTAACTGGAGGTTGATGACCGAAGAGGTCCTTCGGGAGCTAAAGGTGGTAAAGGAGCACAAGACAGACCTCGAGATGCCGGCTCCTGCCATTGCCGGGAAAGACTTCTGGCTGGTGAAGCTTCTTCGGAAGGAAAAGTCTTACGAAAGTTTTTATGAAAGTAAGTTATCTCCAAATCCCTTTTCTATATTTTCACCCTGGACTCACACTGATGTCTTCTTTCCTTTTTAGAGATGGGCGACGACACTGCTGCCTTCTACAAATCGCTTTTCCTCAGGCAATCCGAGAAAGGTGAGCAGACGAAGAAGGCCGTCTCCCGAAGACGGAAAACGTCTGGGGCTGGGCCATTTGTGGCCAAATGGGCGAAGAAGGATGTGCCCCCTTCTCTCCCAGAGATTTCCGAGGAGGTGGGCGAAGAGCCCGAGGCTGTTGCTGACCTCACTACTCAGAGTCCCACTCCTTCGGCGACTCTTCTGGATGCTTTGGTAGAGGCCCCTTCTGCCGAAGAGCGATGTAAAAGCAAGGGCAAGGGGATTTCTACCGAGGAGCTCAGGCTTCCGACGACGACGTCGCCGAGGTGCCAGCAGGTTTGTTTTTCTAACAAACTGTGGTGCCTTCTTTTTTGTGGGCTTTGAGATTTTCTTGCCTTGACCAATTTTTTGTTTTTGCCATGCAGGGGAGATATCATCTCTGGGTTGGGTGGCCGAGCACGCCCGAAAGCGGGCCCTTCGGGATGCCCATATCCTGAAGGGGAAGGTCCCGAAGGAGCCTTTTTGGACGTTTATGGAGGACATGAATTTGTACTCCGGAGACTGCCAGTAAATGGCTAAGGAGATCTCAAAGAGGGTGCTTACCGAGGCCTCCTTCAAGGCCGTCGCAGAGGCTCACCCTGACGATGACTCCCTTGCCGCGAAGGTCTCTGAGCATGCTGCCCAGGTACGCCTATTGCCTTTGTGTTTTTCCTTTTGATTTCCTCTAAATGTCTGCCTCTTCTTCTTTGCCTTACTAACTTTGTCTTTGTTTCTCTGCAGCTGCTGGGGTATGCCGGTTTCCTCAGAGTTTGGGTGGCGAGGCAGGCGCTGTTCCGGGCCTCGGCCTTAGGCACCATAGACCAATATAAGGCCAAGTGCTCGGAACTGGCCACACAGAACGCGCAGCTGGCTCAAGCTGCAGAAAATGAGGTTGCTGCCGTTCGGGAGGAGTTCCTAAAGGAAAAGGAAGAACTTTTGAAGGACTCATCCCAGAAGATTTCTGACCTCGGCTCCCAGGTGGCGGAGCTAATTTCGGCGAATGAGGCAGTTCAAAAGGAGAAGTCAGAATCTGAGGCTCTCCTAGTGAAGGTGCTTGAAGAGAAGGCCACGCTTCAAGCCGAGGTCGAGTCTTTGAAGAAGGAGCCAGAGAAGAAGAAGATGAAGGCACTGAAGAAGAAGGTCGCGGATCTGAAGGAGGACCTTGAAGACCTCGGTGTCGAGAAGGACAAATCCGACCAGATGACCAAAGTTGGTTTTCAGGACGGGTTTTACCTCGCTCGGTATCAAGTTCTTCAAAGGTTCCCAGACTTGGACCTTTCTTTTTTGGAGGCTCTGAACATTCTCGAGGGGCCTCGGTGGTCTTGGTCCAAGATTGAGCATCTGAACCTGCCCCCTTCGCTTTCGGCGCCGAAGGTTGTGGAGAAGGACGCAGGAGCTGGTGGCTCCCGGGACGCCGAGAATCCTTAGTTTGTTCTAGGGCCCTTTGCCTTATTTTCCTTTTCTTTTGTACTTCTTCTTCTGGCAGTCTTCCTTCTTTGTAAGCAAATTTATCTTAATAGAAGACTTTTTTAGAAAATTTGGCTAAGTATCTTTGCGAGATTTTTCGTTTCCCTTTGTCCCGAACTCATTCGCTCAAGAGACTTTGGAAAACCTTATCTGCGCTTAGCATGGCGACCTTCTTCGCGAAATCTTGACTTGTACAACTTATGCTCAAGAATTTTGGCTAAGTCTTTTGCCAGGTTTTCTCCATTGTCCCGAACACGTTCGCTCAAGAGACTTCGGAAAACCTTATCTGGTCGGTCACTTTTGCGGAATTTGCACCTCTTATGCTTAAGACTTTTTGGCTAAGAAATTTTCATACTTAGAGAATTTTTCCCAACTTGTACAGCACAATCTTCTTCGCCGAGATCCTAAGTATAGAATTTTCTCAAGGCGTCTGAATGCCACGTATTTTTTAATTCTATACCTTCGGAATCGCCGATCTTGTACACCCCTTTTCGTACTTCGGCAAGGATCAGATAGGGACCTTCCCAGTTCGCGCGAAATACCCCGTGGGGTGGCCTACGAGGTGCAAATTCAGCCTTTCGGAGAACGAGGTCTCCTTTCTTTATTCCTTTTGGCCTGGCACGCAAGTTTATAGCCGTGGCCACTCTTTGCTGAAAAGCTTTTCTTCTCAGCTCCGCTATTTCTCTGTGTTCGCCGACGAGGTCGAGCTTGGTTCTTAGGCCGAGGTCATTTCTACTTTCATCAAAAACTTGTACTCGGATTGATGGTTGCACTACCTCGATTGGGATGATGGCCTCTGTACCGAAAACGAGTGAAAAAGGCGTTTCCCCTGTTGCTCTTCGGGTTGTTGTTCGGTAGCTCCACAGTACACTTTGGAGCTCTCCTGGCCATTTCCCTTTTGCTTCCCCCAGCCTCTTTTTCAGACCATCTTTTATGGTCCTGTTAGATACTTCTACCTGCCCATTGCTTTGGGGGTGAGCTACTGGGGCGAAGTGCATTTTTGTTCCGAGGTCACTGATAAATTCCTGGAACCATTTGTCTATAAACTGGGATCCATTATCAGCTACTAGTACCCTTGGTATGTCAAATCTGCATATGATGTTCTTCCATACGAACTTCTGCACTTCTTTTGCCGAGATAGTAGCCAATGGTTCCGCCTCGACCCATTTGGAGAAATAGTCTACTGCTACTACGCAGAATTTCACGCCTCCAGGCGCTGTTGGGAGTGGTCCTATGAGGTATATTCCCCAGACTGCGAAGGGCCAGGGATAGTCAGCCGAAGTCACCATTTCCGAGGGTGTCTTCTGGATATTTGCGTGTTTTTGGCAGTTACCACATATTCGGACGAACTGCCTAGCGTCCTTTCTCAAGGTAGGCCAAAAGTATCCTTGGCGCAGTATTATTGCCGCCAGGGCGTCGGTTCCAATGTGTGAACCACAAGCGCCTTCGTGGACTTCTTTGAGGATCATTTCAGTATCTTCTTCGCCAACGCACCTCTGTAAAGGATTTGCATATCCCTGCCGATACAGTTCTTCGCCTATTAGGAAGAATCGCCCGGAGCGTCTTCGCACCTTTACAGCCTCGATGGGGTCTTCGGGGAGCACGTTGTTCACAAGATACCTTTTTATCGGGTCTTTCCAGCCTTTTTCCGAAGTTACTATGCTCAGTACTTCAATGCTCGGGCGGCTTAGTACCTCGGTGTATGTTTTTGACTTCGACAAGCAGTCTGCTTCGGCGTTATCCCGTCGAGGTACGTTTTCGATCCGTATGGTGTCGAACTCTCGAATGAGCTTTGTCACCAGTTCGTGATATTTTGCCAAGATTGGGTCCTTCGCCCCATAGTCTCCTGCCGTTTGCCGAACTACTAGCTGGGAATCGCTGTGGGCTTTTAGATTTCGTACGCCAATTCTTCTGGCTAGGCGCAATCCTACTATGAGGGCTTCATACTCAGCCACATTATTGGTGACGTTGAAGCTGAACTTAATAGCCTTCATTACTTCAAGGCCTTCGGGACCTCCGATAATTACCCCAGCTCCCTGGTGTTCGGACCCCGAGGCTCCATCGACGTACAAAGTCCACTCTGGCTCACCTTCGCCTGGATCTGGATGGCTATCTTCGGTGGTGGGTACTTCGGCAATAAAGTCTGCCAGAGCTTGAGCTTTTATGGCTTTTCGAGGTTCATAAGTGATGTCGTGTTCGCCAAGCTCTATGAACCATTTGGAAAGCCTTCCCGAATGATCCACTTTTCTCATGACATCGCGCAGAGGTAGACTGCTTCGAACGACGATAGGGTGAGCCTGAAAATATGGTCGCAGCCTTCTTCCTGCTAGCACAAAGGCATATATAGCTCTTTGCAACAGAGGGTACCTGACTTCAGCGCCATGCAGGGACTTGCTTACGTAGTAGACTGGCCATTGCTTCGGCCCCTCTTCTTTCACAAGGACCGAGCTTACGGCTTTTTCTGCGACGGTGATGTATAACACGAGGGGTTCTCTCTCGCGAGGTTGCCGCAAAGTGGACAGACCGGCTAAGTAAATTTTGAGTTCCTCCCAGGCCTTTTGGCAGTCTTCACCCCAAGGATGGTCAATACTCCCGAGGTTGTCCTCCTTTTTTGCAGCCTTAGTGAGGACTTTGAAGAATGGTCGACACCGGTCTCCATATCTGGAAATAAACCTGCTGATGGAGGTTATCCTTCCAGTGAGCCTCTGCACATCTTTTATTGTGGCAGGAGTTCGGAACTCGAGTAGAGCCTTAATTTTTTCTGGGTTGGCATCAATGCCTCTTTCTGATACCATGTACCCAAGGAATTTTCCCGAGGTTACTTCGAAGATGCACTTTTCGGGATAAAGGCGGATCCCGAAGGCTCTGAGCTGGTGGAAAGTTTCCTTTAGATCTGCGACGTGGTCGCCAGGCAGTTTGCTTTTGACTATCATGTCATCCACATATACTTCCATGTTTCTTTCTATTTGGTCGTTAAAGACCTTGCTCATCAACCTCTGGTAGGTGGTTCTTGCGTTTTTGAGCCCGAAGGGCATCCTAATGTAGCCGTATGTTCCTCCTTCGGTGATGAAGGCGGTTTTTTCTTCATCTTCAGGGTCCATCCTTATTTGATGATACCCACTGAAGGCATCTAAGAAAGTTAGGAGCCCGTATTCGGCAGTTGAGTCTACCAATTGGTCTATCGATGGGAGAGGGTATGAATCTTTCGGGCAAGCATCGTTCAAGTTTCTGAAGTCGATCCACATCCGGAGTTTTCCACTTCCTTCTTTTGTGGCAACTACCACATTGCTTAACCATTCGGGGTACTTGACCTCCCTGATGACATCTGCTTCTAACAGTCGTTGGACTTCAGTTTTGACAAAGTTACTTTTATGAACTGAGATGCCTCACTTCTTTTGCCGGACAGGCTTTGCTTCCGGACTTACTTTGAGGCTATGTTGAATTATGTCAGGGTTTACCCCTGGCATGTCTTTCGGCGAGTAGGCAAACAGATCTTTATTTGTCAGTAGAAAAGATACAAGTTTTTCCTTGTCACCTTCGGCCAAGTTTTTCCCTATTCGGGTATTTTGGCCTGGGACAAGTTCTACTTCTTCCATTTCCGCCTTCGCAGGATTCTCTGCCTCGCCCTTTTTTGGTGCTTTCGCTTCCACAGCTTGCGCGAAGTTGTTTGCTGGAGCCTTTCGTGTTTTGACGAACACTTTCCTTACTTCGCCTTGATCTATGAAGATTTCCGCATCTTCATCCTTGGCGGCGAAAGTGACGGTTAAGTACTTGACATCAGGGTGAATGTGCAGGTTTCCCTGTGTCTGTCTTCCAAGGATGGCGTTGTACGATGAAGGGACATCCATAACGATGAACCTTGTCATTGTGGAGGCGTACAACTTTGCTGTCCCAATCACCGAAGTCCCTTTCAGCATCAAAGGGAGATCGATCCATCCGAGGACGGGCAGTTCGGACGGACCTACCCCGAAGGTAGGCAAGGTGACGGGCTTAAGGTCGCTGCTAGATACACCTAACCTCGGCAGCAAGTGTGAGAACAAGACGTCGGCATTTGATCCGTCGTCAAGCAGCACTCTCTTGACGTCCCAGTTTCCTATTCTCGCCATGATCAATAATGGGTCGTCATGGGGAAAAATGACGGTGGAACCATCCTTTCGGGCTAGCTTTTTTGTTGGACTTTGATACTCCATGACTGCTATTTCTCTGGCCTTCCTCTTTCTTTCCGAGGATGGCAGTCCCGTCGTAATTGTTTGTATGATTCCCGCTGGAGGTGGGGGGCGCCTTTTCGGACTTCGGTTTCTCCGCCTGTCGGAGTCGTAGTCCTCATCTTCTGCCTTTCCTTCATCCTCTTTTCTCTCTTTCGGGGAAGGCATGCGCAGATAACGCCGAAGTTGGCCCTGTTTTATCAGCGACTCTATATACTTTTTCAATTGGAAGCAGTCTTCGGTGTCGTGGTCATGGTCGCGATGAAACTGGCAGAACTTCTTCATATTCTTTCTGTTGTCGGCAGTCATGGCCCGTGGCCGCTGGACCTGAGTTCCCTGCCTTTCCATTGTCATGAGGATGTTGGTCCTTCTGGTGTTCAGGGGTGTGAAAATGGGGAGTTTCCTTCCTCGCGTTCTCCGAGGTCGGCCTGCCTGTTCGGTGGGATACCGGGTTTGCTGGCTGGACCCCTCGGCCCGGGTGTGATCGGACTTCGGTCCGCCCATTCTCAGTTCTTCGGCTGTCATATGCTGTTCGGCCCTTCGGTAAAATTCGCCCAGCGTGTCCGGGGGGTCCTTGGAGAATTCGTAAAACAGCTGTGAGTCCCTCCGAAGGCCCCGTGTCATCACGAGGATGCGTACTTCGGGCCGAAAGTCTGGGACACTCAAGGCCTCTCTGTTAAATCTCTCGACATAGTTGCGGATGGTCTCTCCAGTTCTTTGCGCTATGTCGAACATCTGAACCAGCATCTTCGCCGTTGGCCGACTTCCGATAAACTGCTGCGTGAAGGCTGTGGATAACTCCTGGAACTCCGTGATGGTTCCTGGGGCCAATGAATTATACCAGGCTGTTGCTGGCCCAGTGAGAGTGACCTCGAAACATTTGCACAAGGTAGCGTCGTCGGCACCGTGCATCATCATGCTGCGTCTGTACTTGGTCAGATGGGCCTGTGGATCAGTACGGCCATCATAAGTTTCCAGCCGAGGTACTCTGAAATCACCTGGCGTGGCTGCCTCAACTACATCTTGGGTGAATGGGGACTCATCCCCACAAAAGGTTCCAGACAGCCTAGCCCAGACGGGTTTGCGGGCCACCTGTTTCTCCACTCTGTCCAACCTCACCAATATCTTCTCCATAAGGATCATGGCGCTAGGTTCTTCTTCTGGGAGGGGAGATTGTTGGTGTCTCTTCGGAGAGTGAGTTCAGCGCTGAGGGGATAGGGACCTCGCCTCAGGTGACTGGCTCCTCCTGTGTGTGATTTTGGGTCGTCTTGACCCCGCTTGTCCCACGAGCCGTGCCCTGAGGGGCATGTTTTTCATTGAAGACTCCTCTCGTGGGTCTCTGCATCCCGAACTACGATGGGTTGGTTTAGGACTTTTTTCCCGAGGGTGTGCTGGTGAAGGAGGCCTTTGGGCTTGAGCTTGTTGCGGCCATCTTCGGTCTATCTGTTGTGTCATTTCAGCCACAACAGAACGTTGAAAGTCGCACAGAAAGCTCATGGTTATGACCAGAGGACACTCTTCCTCAGGCGTGGAAGTCCTTGGGAGGGCTTGCTCAGTGGCCGGTTGGACTTCAGGCGCAAACGGGGACCTCGGGAGTCCCTTGTCCTTAGAACGCCGAGTCTCAACGACGGCGACCCGAGGATGGGTTCCCACAGACAGCGCCAAATAATGCCCTGAGACATCTTCACTGGAAGGCATGGTGACTTCCGGGAGGACTTCCTGTGAGGGAGAGCGTCTGGAGTTGAGGTTTCCCAGGGGAATGTGCCTGAAAAGCTCAGAGAAGATGGTTAGGAGGTCCCCGGGGTGCTTTTCCGGGGAGGAGCCTTCGACGCCCAAGTCAGCTTCTTGAGGAGGCAAGGGGAAGCACTAGAGTTTTTAGTGGGCTTGCCTGTATTTTCTCGAGGATGAGGAGTCGAACCGTTTGCCAAGGTCTGTTCCCTGGTATTTATAGAGAAGCCCAGCCCGTTCAGATGACGACACGTGTTCGGTAGGATGTTCTCTGAGTTTTTGGGCGTAGGGGGCAAGTAGCCGGTGACAGGCTCCTTGAGTCTTGAACTGAGACAAGTCGTGACAAGACCTGGACGGCGTCGGCGTGTCAAATTGCCGTTTGAGGTGACATGTAGCGTCTGTGGGCGGTATGTCAGAGGCTCCTTAAATGCTCATGCCGTACTCCCGAGGTCCTCTGGGCGATGTCGTTCTTTGACACGGTCGCCCTTCTTCGAGAGTTATGCTCATGCTCTTGGGGGGTTCCCTTGTTCGGAGGTTCCACCTTCGGGGAGATTCCCTTCTGTTTGCGATAGCTAATTCTCTGCATCCGAAGGCGATCCGTTCGGTCCCCCGAGGGAGCCGGCACCATCTTTGCGATCCCTGGCGTTCTTGCTGAAGTTCAAAGTTCGGGGTGCTTGGCTTCGTTCCTTCCGAGGTCAGTGATGGTGTCTCTTTCGAGTAACGCCAAGCTTCCTGACCAGACTTTCGGCAGGAAGTACGCACTGGGAGAGGAGATAGTCCTTCGGCTATCACTAGCCTCCTTTGGGGCCCTTTCCCCAATGGGTCACATCCTGGGGGGCACGTCTTCCATAGAAGATGTGTCAAAAGAGTATTCACTCCTTGAACTCTGGTAGGTGGACCCCGAGCTTCTCTCCCGATGTGCTACCGAGGAGGAGGCCCTTCGGACCAGTGGGGGGTGAGGTTATCTCCGGTCAAGCTGCTGAGTTACTTCGGCGACGATAGAGCGCTGGAAATCTCGCAAGAAGCCCATCGTTACTGTTAGTGGGCGGTCGTCTTCCGGTATGGAAGTTTTTGCCGTGGGCTGCTGGGTCACCGGTTGAGCCTCGGGCGCAAAGGTGGACTTCAGGAGTCCCTTGTCTTTTGAGCGCCGAGTCTCTACGGCGGCGACCTGGGAAAGGGTTCCCACAGACGGTGCCAAATGATGCCTTGCAGCATCTTCATTGTGTGACATAGTGAGACCGGGAAGGACTTCCAGTGAGGGAGAACGTCTGAAGTGGATATTTCCCAGGAGAATCTGCCTAAAACACTTAGAAAACATAAGTTGGGAGGTCCCTGAAGTTTTTTTCCAGGGAGGAGCCTCCGACGCCCAAGTCAGTGTTTTGGAAGTGGAGAGAAAGTATAAACGGAGAAGTTTTCTCCTGGGGTGCTTACCGAGTATTTATATATGGGTGAACAGTAGAAGTCCGTTTGACGTGGCCAACCCAGATTATGACATGTGTTCGGCCAAATGCGATCCGTACCTTCGGGGAGAAGAGGAACATTTAGTCGCCCGCAAGCCGCCTAGCCAGGAGCCTAGGCCACGCGAGGGCGGCGTGTCAAAGCGTGTCTGAGGGCAGCGTGTCGGGGATGTGTCAGAGGCTCCTTAATTGCTTCTGCCGTACTCCCGAAGTCCCTTTGGTAGAAGAGAGCTCTTCGGAGCAGGAGAACTATCTCCCGAGATCACTTCACTAATCCAGGAATATCCTTGCCAAGGGTGGTCCCGTTCGAGGACGTCCTTCCGAACCAAAGGTGGTTCGGTCGTCTTCCCGAGAATGATGATGGAGCGTTTTCCCGAGGTTGGTACTGTCGTCTCTAGGGATGTTGAAGCATTACCGAGGTCGGATGTAAAATGGGGGCCGGACACCCTCCTTTCTGAAGTCAGTGCTTTCCTTTCTGAGGTTGGTGTCTTACCCGAGGCTGCGGGTTCGAAGGGTGATAGGCATTTCGGCTATCACATAGGATACTCATGTAAACATATCTAAATCTACATCCTTAATATATTATTTAGTACTGCTGTAATTGATTAATGAAAAAACTTAAAAACAATTTGGTTGAACCTACAGTCTTTTCCTCGCTGTTTCAAATACCTACACTTACCCTTCTCACAAGTTAACACAATGATCCACAGAGAAAATAACTGACTTTCATTTTCTTAACCTTTTTCCATAAAAACCTAACCCCATTGACATTTCATCCCACCTTTTCTCCTCCCCTGTCTACATCTCTCCCTCGCCCTCCCTTCTCCCTCATTCACACCGAACACTGGCGACCCTTGTTGGAGCACCCACTGACAGCATGACGTTGCTAAGGAGCAAAACCAGATGGAAAACCCATCTATTCTCTTTTTCCCACTACCTCAAAAACCCATTTATTTTCCGAGTCGTTCTTCTCTACCCTGCTGGAAAACCTTGATCTCTACCTTATTGCGTTCAAGTTTGTTAAAAAAGAATAATTTACCAGGAACCCAACTGAGCTCTTTTAAATTCTGAGTTCTTCTCAATGAAACACTCATCTCCCACAAGCCACTACCAAGGGAATCCCAATTTTTATCCTAAGATCAGATCTTCACCTCTCTCCCATGGCAGAACCGATGGAGCTTCCCACTTGCGAGCCATTGGTACTAGCAAAAGCGCAAAGCACAAAAATGGGACATGATTTCAATTTTTCCCTGGGTTTCAGGTCTGGTATTGGGCAGATTTCAATCTCTCGGCCTTTCCTTCAACTGCCTCAACAGGCAGATTCTACCATCTTTGCTTTGATGTCTCATTTAATAGGCTTTCGGGGTCAAATTTGGAATTTGCTTGGGAATTGGAGCAGGAGTCTATCCAGATTCAATTAGAGCTCTTGCCGATCTGGCTCACAAATTGGATGATAATATTCACCAGTAGAGGATAAGAGACAGAACAGACTGGAATCCGCTTTGTTAACACTAGTCGGATGCAGGCAAGAGGCCATCGAACTTGCCGATGTAGTTTTACAAAGTGAGCCAGCTGATTGCACTTCTCCCGACAGTGGCAATGGGCGATGCCCGATGACCGACAGTGGCAATGACCGATGAGTGATGGACGATGGGTGATGACCAATACTTGTGAAGACAGATGAGCGATGGGTGATTCCGAATATGGTCTCCATTCCGAGTTGCTGATGACAAACTGGCGGCTGCATTGAAGTCCTGTCGGCAGAGGGGAGAGAAAGAAGAGACCGAATGGCGGCGTGAAAGGTTTCAGTTGCGATTCGGCCGAGAAAGGAAGTAATGAGAGAGAAGAGTGGCTCATTAGATGTATAAGTTGGGGGGTAAAACTTCTAAGGAACCAGACTAGGATGGCAAAGTTAGATATTTTCTCTTTTTTCTTTGTAACAGTGAATAATGGTGTCAATGTTGGAGGGTGTAAGTGATGTTTTAAAAATAGGGAGGACATAACTGTAAGTTTGATCAAATCTCAGGGGAATTTTTGTAATTTTTGTTTGACTAATTTATAGCAAATTGAATACATTAGTTATAATTCGATCATAAATATTGTGATATACCGTCCAATGGATTCACTGCTTCTTAGGAATTCACTTTAATTTTATTTTTCTAGAGATTAATTATATTATTTGTTATATATTTGTATATGCCATAATTTATTTTTATTTAGTATTGAATCTTTTAATGTTACTTTATCAATTCATTTATATATTTTTTTAGCTCAAAAGTATATTATAAGAGATAGTTACAAGAAAATCATATTATAAGTCTACTGTATATCCTACTTCATTTTACCTAAGCTATTCCTTTTTTTACTGCATAAAGAAAATCCTTTTGTTCTTAATACACATAAATTCTGATATTATAAGAGATAGTTATAAAAGTATATTATAAGAGATAGTTACAAGAAAATCATATTATAAGTCTACCATATATCCTATTTCATCCTACCTAAGCTAATCCTTTTTTTACTGCATAAAGAAAATCCTTTTGTTCTTAATACACATAAATTCTAATATATTTGCTCTTGTTTTTTGTTAATGTCATAATTATTATTTAGAACAAGACATATTTCTTGTATAGAACTCCAACCACTAAAGTATTCTACCTTTGCTCTTATAATTATCATATTCCAAGTCATGCAATTCTTTTTTTTTTTTGGAGCGGGTTATAAATATACAATTCTCTATTTCTTTATATTTATTAAAAATAAAAAAATACCAATTAATTTCTTTTATCTCATATTGCAATATGGAAACGATTTAGAAATATCTCATAAAATATAACATTTTAAAACACATCTCAAATGCAAAAAGAACAATCCTAGAAAATTTATAAAAAAAAACAAATGGATCTATTAATTAAAAGCCCATGCATTTTCAAGCAAAAGAAATATTTATGCTATTAAAAAAATACATAGTTTGTAATTATACATAAAATTAGTGTATTTATATACATGTCACTTAGATATAAATGAGAACGGGCAAACCTGAAATGAGAAATTGTTAACAGGGCTATGGTTGCACCATTGAAAGGGTTAGTGGCCAACGTGTGAACACATGAAAATATGGAAGGATCTCGATTGCAATAGGCCAAAGACATAAAAGACACGTGTCATCTTCTAAATAAAGACATAGAGCTGCAACCTTCAACAGAAGAACTGAAGAAGAACTACTTCAACACAATCCCCAAAATTTAAAGAACAAAAACTGACATTAACCCCCAAGAAAATGATAAGTGTCGCACCCTTATGCTCCACTTCTCCTTTAATGTATTATATAAATTAAAACAAAAATCAACCTTAACAGCAACTGTGCTAGAAATGTTAAACTTTTCTAAATAAATGAAGTACTAAATTTGTTCTCACATGAACATTATATGATTCACGGAACCGCCATTACCAAGTTCAAATTAACTCTAGGCATAAGTATTTTCATCCCAACGCATATCACATACAAAACTTACCAACACCTTGAATTCGAGAAGTTAGAACCAACTCCAATTAGAAATGCTTCAGTTTCTTCTTGAGCAAGAAACTACACCTAGTTCAAAAATATCACCCAATTTTTACTCAAACTACCATGAAAAGTATTTTTGTTGTGATCTGTGTCTCTGAAACGCTCAAAATTGAAAAAAAAAAAAAAAAAGGGATGAATTCCAGAATTTCACCTAAAATAGAAATTATGGTTCGAACGTCACTCTTGCCTTCCAGTTTCCTGATTTTAACCAAGCAAGTCCCAAGTTTACTAGATTTGCTACCCAACACCATTATTTTCTTTCCTTCTTTCGTTTTTTTTTCAGTTTTGTGCAATTTAATCCTTCTTCTTTTCGTTTTCCGTAGCATTAAGTCCTCCTTTTCCTTTGAATAGCAAGATATTCTCTTGGATATCACGTTACTTCCTTATTCTGTCATTCAAGTCACTACACTTTTTTTTTTTTAAATGAAAATTGCCTCAATAGATTAATTATGATTGGAACCAAGTACAGCAGATAACCAATCTGGCAGAGAAGTGGTGTAAACAACACAACTTGCTTGTCGGTACGATGAACGAGCAAGTCAGTAAATTACCATATTACCCCTTCTACTCCCATGACAGAAGACTACTGAAGTAAAATCTGAAATTAAACATAGATATCCTCAAGAATAACACCAAATGGGAGGTTAAATTCCCTTTAACTAGAACGAAGTGCAGAAATTAAAACCAAAGACTCTAACTCAATAATGAAACAATGCCACTAGTGGGTGCAAGCCTCAAGAAGTGCATAGAAAATCACAAAAAGCCTCCACCTGAATAACACTCCCATAAAATGATAATTCATGAGACATAAGAAGTAAAGTCTTATCATAATAATCACGAGTCACAACCCCAATTCCTGTGGAAGCAAGTGATCGTCTAACCCGACGACAAATGTCCCATTGTTTTCCAATACAACTCAGTTGAATTTGGAGTGCTCAAATTAATATCAAGTCAGAAGTTGTAACAAGGCTGTTGTTGTGGAAGGGTGGGAGGCTACAACTCACAAGATCTGGTTTGAGTTTGTTTGAGACCTTGTTTTGTGCAGCGAAAAATAATTACAACAAAAATGAATGAAAATATCTCATACTATTTTTGGAGAAAAAATCTATATGCAATGTAATGGTATACGGAGACAACTTTTTTTTATATATAACAAGGTGTTAAATACCGTTTCCGCTAGGTATATCGCATCCCAAATTTTTAAGGTATACTGCATGGTATATCACACTACACCGTTACCATTTTTGAGAAAAAATAAATAAATGTTAGAATATTATTTTAAGATAACATAAATTCAATAATTTTTTTTGCACATTTTATATGTATTCTAATTTTTTCTCATTATAATTTGCCAAATATAAATAAAATATATATGATAGAAGATATTTTTTAATACAATATATATATATAATACTTAGAAAGAAACAAATTTATTGATATAAGAGAAAAAAAATAATAGTTTAATAATAAAAATACATTTTCTAATACCACATTGAGTTCCTAGGTGACTCAAAGTAACTATTAAATTTTTATGTTAACTAAGAAAATTAACAAAAAGAATAAAAATAAATATTTATTTTATGATATTTGTATTAATTATATTTTAATGTTTTATATATTTATGATATTTTGATGTAAAATAACCAAAAGAATATTTCACATACATCAGTAAAAAATAAAATATTGTGATACGTTCCTCATTATATTTTCGGTATACTGTAATTTTTAGATAAAATGTACATAAAAATTGAACGGTATATGAAATACCACAAAATACCGTTGTATACTATTGGATAAAATAATAAAATGTAAAAATATTTGTACCACATATTACTTACTCATGAGAAGCAGTATATCGGGATATTTAATTCCATGATATAAACACACAAAAAGAAAAAGAATTGAAGTATAAATGAAGAATCAATAAAAAGTGAGAAAGGAAGGTAGGAATTGAAAATTCGTACTTTTCAGTACATCATGACTACCAAGGAGATGTGCCTCTAAGATTTACAACATGAAAACACAATGATATATAATTAGTTATCTTGCCACCAATGGAACACTATCTACAGTTCCACCAAAGATTCTGTATGATATATATGCGATATATAAATGATTTGTTTAGGCTGGTTGCTTAATTTGCGGGCTTTTCAACTACTGCTTTTAAAGAAACTCTGAATTAAGAAAAGCAATATATACACCTACACGACTCGATACGTACGTCTAAGCTAATTCATCCTATCGAGTACTATCTTAGGGCAATAACTTAACATCATGTTAATTAAAAGGTTAACCGAATATATAGTTAGTTTCTAGTATTATAAATTAATTTTACATGGTATAAAAACTCTGATGTCAACCAATTAGTGACAAATGAAGCAATAATAAGGAACAACTATTTAAATAGACTGGCTATTAAGCTTAGAGTTTTCAAACTTGTAATGGTATTGCATATTGCTAATACTATTATCAAACATATTTTAATTTCTGACCATAAAAGTGAGACACGTCTAACACAATGATAGACGATGATATATATACTAATATTTTCTTAATTTAGAGGCTAAGTTTGAAGTTTTAAGAATATATAGGATGGAAATATCCTTCTTCTTTTCGTTTTTTCCCCAAAGCATTTATAGATGAACAAAGCTGGATTTATCCTGTATTATATTTATATGTCAAGAAAAGGAATTGAATAGAAATATCCTTAGCTTACCAGTGGATGGAACATTTTTCGTTCCCTCCCAGCTGTGCCTCTGATGATGTAAAGGGGTTAGGCTTTAATTCTTTGATAAGAGGACGCCGTCAAAAGTTGTTTTGCTTTTAATTTACTTTTTCTGATCCTTAACCTCCATCGTCTCTTTAAAAGTTTGCTCCTTTCTATTGCCCACCACCTGTCTTTTGTATTGTATCTAAGATTCACACACAGTATGGCCAGGCATCGTCTTGGGAGGGATTCCCTAATAAACACCTTTTATGCACAACCCATCAATATATATTTATGCACTAGATTTAATATGGTTCAACTATTAAGTATCCTATGTTTATGGATAAAATAAAGTTTCATTGATACCGATAATAAAACTTACAAAAAAAAAAGAATTATCCGTTACCATCTCAAATCAGATTTACCGTAGTTGCAGAATTCACAACAGAATTGTAAACATAATTATAGAATTTAATAATTAATTTTTTTTTTCATTTCGGATTGTAATTGTAAAATTCTAAGATTTGGATTCAGAAACGAGATTTTGGTAAGTTCGGTTTCAACTCACCAAACTTTTTCTTATATCCAAAACCTTGACACATGTTTATAAGCCACATTCAAACTGAAACCAAATAATAATAATATTAATAATAATAAATCCTAACCAAAATCGAAACGTTAAATTCACTCGCACATACCAAACCCTCAAACAACTAGGACATAATAACACAACCAAAATTACTTGGTCTCCAAGCAACAATCAATGGCCGCGCCTCACCTCCAACTCCGCAAGTCTCTAGGCCATGAATTCCAAAATCGTGTGATTTTGGTTTAAATTCAAATCAAGTTTCCAAACTTTATAATTTTGGGACAACAACCCAACACATAAATATTTCTTATCGCATTTCATTACATTTTACAGAAATTTTCAATTGGTAGAGTTCCACCTGAAATTGTGATTTTAAGATGAAAAATTTTACCAGTTACGCTAATTAACGTGTTCAGCAAAGTTACGGTAATCCTTATCAAGCTTTGACCAATACTCAATCCTTTTTTATTTTTTTGTTTGTTCATACAAATGCTGAAGCGTGAAATGCCAAGATACAGTGCCTTTAACTTTTATGGGACAAAATAATTATTAATTGCACAAACCCATGGAATAAGTATAAGTGGCTTCACCTTTTCCTTTCATACATGGATCAAGGGATTCCCAGCGAAAAGCAAGCGCCTCCACCATCCAAATTAGGTCAGGGAAGTGACTTCACTTTTGCTTTAATGTCTTCAAGGCTGGAACTAATTGTATATACAAATACATTTTTGCATGATTGGTCCAACTTTAAAAGGAAAACAAATTCCCTATTTCACTTGAAGAAAAAAAATATATGTATTTCATTCAAAAACATTTGCCCAGTTATATTTTTCAAACATTTTTTTCAGTCCTTTTTCTAGTAATACTTTTTATACCCTTCACGAACGAAAAAAGGAAAAAGGAAAACCCCTATCTCGCCAAGGTTAATATTCACCTACCAGAATGAAACTACTTCAATTGTATTGATCGAAAATTTGTTCGGGGGAACTTTTTCTAGGTGTTATTTAAAATTTCCGATATTATAAAGATACTCTAATGAACTGAAACAGTACTAATACTGATTACTTTAGCATGAAAGTTGTCTAAAATTAACGTCTGGCCAAACTTTATCATATGCATATCTAGGATTCTTTTTTTCTTATAAATGTTGCTAATGGCGATCACTATCTCCCGAATCCCGTCGCCAATCCCATCAAATTGAGGTTGTCTTTTACTAATAATATTTGGAAAACACAAGATAATTTTAATAATATGTAGTAGATTGAATCTTTGCAAAGTAAGTTGAGGTTGGTACTTTATTGCCACTTGTCTTTCTTTTGTTTTTTCTATCCAAATGTAGTGGTCCTATTTTATTTCTGGAAAGTTGTAAAGATCTTCACCAGACGCAAAGAGTCCTAGGAATCAACTGGCACTAGTCACTACTTGCTTTCTGCTGGAATATACTTTACCAAACATTACATTATGTTCCACATCAATTATTAACATTTAGATTAGTAGTTTTCACCTGCCGGGTGAAAGATAATATCGGTTTCAGAAAAGCTTTTTAAGCTGGGGAGTGCCCATCAACTCACTCTACGACTCATCCCCTTCGTTCAGTTACTCTATCATTGGTCCTTTTTTTTTTCCTTCGTTCACAGGTGATACATCACTACGTAGTTAAGAAACTAAAGGGGCAAGCATTCGGTTTATACGACAGTCTATTGGGGAAAAAAAACAAAAGATTGATCAAATGAAACCTGGACTTGAACCGTGGAGTGGAGGCAAGAGAGGATCGTATAAATAGGCAAGATCAAGAATCCACCAAATAGGACTTTGCCATATTCATTCTTTCTACAAAAGGATGAAACCAAACATCTAGAAGTTCCCAATTCTCCATGTCATTATAAGCTAATTCAATTTTCCACCTTAGGATTTCTTTTTTTTTTTTTTTTTTTAACCTTTGAATCGTATTACAACTATGAGGTCTCATTTTCCAGATGAATTTGTTGATCCACCTTCACAGTGAAAATACAAATCAATTGTCTTGGCTTAACTTGTATCCCGTCCATTCATAAAACCCGTTCATGTACATCTATGTATAGACACACGAAACTGACCCAACTGATTTAACCTTCTGTATCTACATCTAACAGGAGGTAAAGCCATGCATTTGCAGAAAATTTCACCTGTGTCCTTAACCGTCAAGCCCCCAGCTGACGTTTGAAAAATGTAATTTAGCATCAACCTACCAATTTAGCACAAAATGAGTCAGACAGGAGAAAGAGCAGCTGTCTGTTATTCATCAAGGAAGAAGGGGAAAAATGAAAAACAGAAACGCATACAATTAACAGGTTAATCAGCAGAATGCCAGGCTGCAACTGCCGGTATAAGATGGGTTTTAGATGTGCATGGCACATGGCACAACCCCCACGCGCATACGTGGACACATCAATAAAATGGGCAGAACTCCACAGTGAGGGAACTTCTAATAGCTTCAGGCAAAACCATTTATTTCATTTTGGGATTCATATTACCGTTAAACTTTATGTAGAAGCAACCAGCTTTTGAAATTCTAGGGCATATATTGAAATGGCTGTCACCAATGCTACCAAGGGAGTGGGATGATATTGCAAATGAAAACAGCTAACTAGGCAGGACCTCACTCAGGTTATGAGCTATAAGTGAGAGTTAAGAAGGGAGCTAAACAATTTACCAAATGCAAGACGTATCTGTGTTTATAAGACGTAAAAACATAGAGTTTCAACTTGAAGCTTTAATTAGATTGCACATAAAACTTACAAGTACTGTATCATTTCTTTGTGGCATCAATGAACATGGCTCGAGTCCAATGCTCAACATCCTCAGACTCTGATGGAGGTGGGGGAAGTGTTGGGTGCTCCACGAAATCCCATTCATCATTAAGGCCTCCGTTCTTCCCACCATTGGGCATCTCAGTAGCATAAAGAAAGCTGGCTGCGTAACTTGGAAGGTTTTGATAAGAAGCATTTCTCTGCAAATCAGTACAAGTGATCAGAATCACTGCAATTCAACCAACATGCAGAAAACAGTCTGGAACCACAGCCATATAATTTTTCTTACTTATAACAATAAGCATGTAGCTTTAGAGTCAACAAAAAAATCACATGAATAACAATCAAAACCACGGCATAAATTGAAACACTGACACTGTACTATCTCTTCCAATACAACACATCTCCTTCTGGAGAACTCTAGTTCTAAGAAAATCACCAAAGAACACATCAGAACCATCCAGCCCACTTCCCAGACATTTTGCATGTCAAGTTCTGATGAAAGAAGTTATTTTTACAACCAGAAGCAGAAGAAGAAGAAGCAGACCACTTAAGACAATTTCAGACTACATTGATTCAGATAAAATTGCTGACACATGAAATAACAAATTTAGAAATGTAGCAGGGTTCAGGATTGATGCTATACCGCCATGGACATGATATGTGCACTTTCCAGTAAAGTGGTTGATGACATAGAAGAGTTCTCATTCCATACGGATCTATTTACTGGCTGAGTTTGCTTGGATGACCTGACAGCAAAAGGTGAAGCATAATGGATAACCTGCTAGATGCTTTTCATGCTTATGCATGTTTCTACTTTTGAATACCATTGCATTTCACAAAACGCGAGGTAATATGCCTAATTTAGCATAAAAAGCACAGGAGATGGGATGGGAACTGTGGGATGACAGAACAGCAATTATTCTAGTATCCGAAGCAGATTTTCTGTTGCTAGCCCCTAAAATATATTAAGAACACACACACATAAGCATGAAAAAACTCAAGCTAAGTGAACCACTTATGTTCAGCAAAACATGTTAGTCATTTTTCACTCAAGCACCAGAAAAGTTCAAGTAGCAAGTCATTTATGCGTCCATTAGGGACTTGATGTGAATTTCTAGCAAAACAAGTGAATGATAAAATTCTCAATGACTATGGATTTCTAGTGGACTACCTCTATCAACGGCATACACTTCTCACTCAATCAAGATGAATAAAATAGCTATAAACCCAGATTAACATGCTTCAGACAAAACCTGATCAAATAGGATAACAAAGGAAAACACTTGTGTTGGAAATTATGCATTTCTCAGACTGACACCAAATACTATTTCCTCTTAAGTCAAATGAAATGGAATTCTGAAACTAACAAGGTGTTAATTTCAGGCTCCGCAAGACTAAATAATGATCAGATCATGAATATGAAAGGCAATCAAGAAAAGAGATAACCTACCTTGCACAGGCCATTTTCAAAGAGAAAACAGAGCGAACTTCCTTGGATGAAGAAAGAGTGGCTAATAGTTTTGAAAAGGCTTCAAATGTAGATGCCTCAGAAGGAATATCCAAACACAGCAAATTATTGCAGTAAGCAGTAACACACGCAACACTTTTCTTGAGAAGCGATATTCCTTTCTGCAAGTCCTTATGAGTTTCAACAGAATGTAGAGAAGCTGTAGAATAGTTAAAGCTACCACTTCCAGAAGAATCCAGCCTAGACTTTCTGTCTGATTCCATTGAAGCAACACCAAAATTACTGGAGCTTCTGTCCGCCCATGAAGTATCCCCACTGGTGGAGCAATAATTTTGACGAGGTATAAAAAGTGGATATTCATTGCTGCAAAGCCCAGAATGTAAATCCTCAGAGTGAGGCGTGAAAATAAATAATAAGTATGCATTACTATGTCCAGCCAATTTACCTTCGGGAAGAAGGGCGTGCATCCCAATAAGAATCTCTTTGCCATATGCGCGAGCAAGAACCCTGAGGTGAATTATGTTCTGATGAATAAAACAATCATATACACTATATTTGGGTCCATAGATCTCAACAGACACACTCACACACGCATGATTGTGCACAAATACAGTTTCTTAACTACATTACATTACATAAGCAAGAAAATGTCCATTGATTAAAGATACTCAAGACTGAGGAATGTGCTTCAGCAGACGAAGTTCGTAATTTGCTTTTGAAAACAGATAGATGGATAAATAAGTAAATAAATACAAACTAAATGAAATATGAACAACTCCATGCTACAAACATCAAAGTCTCACTTTAGAATATAGATCAAAGGAATAAATGCCTGGCATTTGAAAGCCAACGTTCATAAGATGATTAAGAAAATATTTATAAGTTCCCCACAACATCAACATATCTATCATCAATACTTGTTGGTAATAAAAGAAATTCATGCGCCCATCCATGATTCATCACTCTATACGTAACCAAAAAGATCAGCCTGCAAGAACCTACTTTTCAAAAAACTCATGAAATCTAGAATAAGAAAAGGAAACTTGAAAAAAAAAAAACTCTGAAAAATGTTTCAGCTGGACAGAAACACCTTACCGCAAAACCTGAGTTATGTAAAGCAGGAGCAGCCACATTACGAACAACAAGATTCAGAAGCTGCACCATGTATCTGCTCCAAATCATATTTATTAGAAGCTAATCAAATGGTTCACAAAATAGCAGTTCCCTGAAACTAGGAAGAAAGGATTCTTTGAAATACTAACAATATTGATGACGAACAATTTAACCTAGTGAGCCAATCTGTCAAAGTTTCTTACTTAAAGTATATGAAAATGTGCTTTTAGGAAGGAGATTAAAAAACTAACCCCAAGGATGCAGCCACTTCTTCTGATGGCACAGAGTGAGGATCAAGTCCTTTTGGTAAGCGTGCATTGCAAATTACATCATACTGACTGTTGGAGCCATCTTTTCTATCCCCATCTAAGTTAACCTGAGATGGTTTCCGGGTAAGAGGAAAGGGGATACAACGTTACTTAAAAGCTCATACTCTAAGCCTAACCTAAACAGTGTTGGGGAAAAAATTATTTTCTAAAAGGGGAGCAAAGGAGCCATCAATTTCACTAATGAAACCACAACACCATATATCTGAACAACCATATATGGTTCAAGTGTTGCATATTTTCAAACAACATAGGAGTCCTACAAATAAAGTAGAATGCTTTTGTGACAACCATTCACCCAAGCATTATGGCCTTACTTAAAATTCCATCTTTGTTACTAATATTTGCTAATCCCAAAAATGTCCTAGAGCTGTGTCAACATACAACCTTCTGTAAGCAGGCAAATGCAATGGCATTGGAGGGAGATTCTGTTTTCAGAATGTAACAGATTCTTCTTTCCAACAGCAGTCACCTCCGGTAAAACTAACCAAAGAGTAGTTTCACAATGCATGAAGAGTCACCAGTTTTCGACAACAAAATATATAATTTTTCTGAAATCAACAAATTTCAAATAGAAATGCTTGCTAAGTGATTAGCACTTCTATTTGATATGACTACTATGATAGCAGTATAAGGTTCACAACCAAAGAAAGGACAATTGATTCAAGAGGTGGACATTTATGTTAGAAACGACAATAGCTTTACTTTAAGTATTTACCCGTCGTTGAGGAAACAATTTACATATTTGTTTTATCACCACAGACTGTTTATGGAGGCGTTCTGAGGTGATTGCCATCTGCAATATATTAAAAGAGAACCTTTGTTCAAAAAATGAAGACAACTTTGTAGGCTATGCCAAGCAAAGTAAAACATGAACATAAATAAGATAGTCAAAAGAAAAATAAAATAATGCTTACATGACCCAAACTCTGTGTGCATATAAGGTTGGGATAGAACTTCTCCAGTAGGTCCACATGATTTTTATCCAACTGCAAGGAAACCATAACAAAGCTTCAACTCGATTATATATGAATGGCATAGAAGAAAATAATGGACTTGCCAATACCAAGCCACGAGCTGATTCAAGGACACCATATTTAAACTTTAGATCATTGGACACCTGCTCAACCTTAGCCTTCCCTAAGAAAGACAATTTTCGCTTAGTTATGTTGGTAATAACACAAAGCCACATAATTACATATGACTAGGCCAAATAACGGAGCTTCAGAAAGATCACCAAACCTTGGGCAAGCTGTTCTTTACTACGACGTAGCTTTTCCTTCAAATCTGCAAGCTTTTCATTCTGAATCACCTTCCAGTTACATTGATCATCTGCTTTTGCCTGAAGAACATAAACTCTTAATCAAATTCCAAAAAAGGAACAAACATTCAATTCGGTGGCACGCAAAAGGGAAAGAAAACCTTGGCCACCAGCACTTGACTCAATTTGGAATACAAGAAATCTCTTCGATTCTTCAATGATTTCAACAATGTATTGTACTCGTTCAACCTGAATTCACCAGCAAAGCTTATAATTTTGGCTATGGAAGAAAGGCGAGCCCATATCAATTAGTAAGCCTACCAAAGTAAAATGAGCAACAAAACTGGCGAGAAGATTTCAGAAGCTATAACTCGAATCAAGAAGGACGAAGAGTTATTAGCTTCAGGCTTATACCTGTAATTAACGCAAACGGTGCAGATTGAAGGGCGATTTGAATTCTCACAAATTGCGCAGTGGCTGGCTTTCTTAGACATCGTCTAATTAAGTACTTCTACATCATAGAACCGAAGTCGAATCCCTGAATCGAAAAGCACGCGAAAACCTGACCTCGGTCCGGCCTTTGCTACTTCCCCAATTCGTTAAAGATGTTCGGAAATCATGACAGCGGCTGCTCCACCAACGGAGATCGGATTGGATGACGGCCGATTCAAGCGGAGAAGGAATCGTCCACGGGAAGCGAAGGAAGAAACTTTGGCTATCGTTAGGAACGTTTATGCTTGCAACCGATGCTGGCGATTCTGGATACGAAGCAAATAACGTGCAAAACTGTTCGAATTTTTTGAATTCGAAGTCCTTCACGGTGAATTTCTTGTTTCTTTTGTTTTTTTATTGTAAAACTTTCGGTGAAACGGGAAAAGATGAAAAAGGCCAACCTGTGGATGTTATTACTAATGATCAGTATTTCCATATGCCATACAAAAGATTACTGTTTAGGGAAGATTAAGTGATGACTTATTTAATAGTAATTAAATTTATTAATTTTTCATTTAACTTGTATATATATTGAAATTCTATAACTTAAGACACTCAAAATGTATTTTAAACTATTTTTTAATATAAATACTTTTTATTAAAATTTCTTTTTTTAGCTTGGTTAGGAAAAAAATTCTTAAAAAATTAATTAATTTTTAAAAAAAATATTTTGAAGTGATTATTAGGTAGATAGAGTGTAAGTAAGTTTCTAAATGATTATAAATAAAAAAAATTAAATTAAAAATAATAAAAATTTTATTTTTGTATTTTAAAAAATAGTATTGAACACAGGTTCATAATAATACTTTCCAAAGTTTTGACTATAAAGCAACACTTGAGTTGTTTATTCTCCTTTCTTTCAAATGGTGACAATTAGTCACTAGATTGTAACCCACACTTTGTTATGAGGCATTCAATGAAAATACGAATTTTTCATTTTTATTTTATTTGTAGAGAAAAAAGTACTAATAATTCAAAAATAATAATGATCAATTCAAAAGATCTAAAAAATTGAAACGTCTAAGATATTGGAAACAAAATTCGATAAGCAGAAAACATAAGGCATAAGACCAATGTAATGAATTTGGGATTGTAGTATAAGTCGAGTCTTAAGTGCCACTTGTAAAAGTTGGGGGGCTAAAACACAAAAATAAAAAATTTAAGACAAAGTGGTAAAAATATCTACTTTTAAAGTTTGATGACAAAAAATGAAAAAGACATCATTGTAGAAAAACATAGAACCAATTATGTAATTTACCATTTTTTGGTTTAAAAAAATGTTTGGATCGAGTGAAAACAAAGTGTACTTTCAAAGTTTGAGGATCAGAAAACATTCGTAAAAGCTAAATGTCTTACATGAGTTAGCGAAATCCAAAGATGAGCATTTACTTCAAGGGGTAGTTTGGCAACGTTTAATTGGATTAATGGGAATGAATTATTCTATAGGTCAAAGGTGGGTCAAAGTAAAAAATGGAGAAGGGTCATGCTTTTTTAATTATTTACAAAATTTTGCAGCAAGGTAGGACTATCCCTATTTCGTTGTTGCGCTCCGACTTCAGACACAGCTCGTCCTCTCTAGTTTTCTGTCCCCTTTAGCTACAACTAGCTCGTCCTCCGTGTGAGTTCCTCGCCTCATTCCAGCTCCCGTTGGCCATCCTTTCTTTAATTTAGGTCTTTGCCGCCGGATCCAACCCTCCATACTCCCGAAGACTCGCATCTTTTGCTATTAGGCTAAATCCCGCCATCTTTCACGTTCAATCCGTCTTTCACCGCTAGATCCAACCCTCCCCACTCCCGGACACTTGCATCTTTAGCTGTTGGTCCAAATCCCATTGTTTTTCGCACTTAATCTATCTCTAGCCACCTCTATTCATCCGTCCGTCTAGGTAACGCATGGACGCCTTGTGCTATCCTGGTATTTATTAGTGAACCCAACGCTGAATCGATGGATCTGAAGCACAAGTCAGCCGATGGGTCTCCATCTGCGACAAATTAAGGCTAAAATTATGGCATTTTGCTGTAATGGCACAATGATGTAATTAAGGCCAAAACCAGAAACCTTTCATAACAAACTCCCATGACCAGCCAAAAACCCAACCCAACTTGACCCAACATTAATTGATGCTCATTAATTTGATTTAAATAAAACGAACTAGCCCCAAGTTTGCAACCTATAGCATAAATTGGTAGATTTGGAGTGTGAAAATCAATGTTTCTAACAAGAAATTGATGTAATCAAACAAAAATCTTCATAAGTTGTAGACTAACTTCATCAAAACTCGTTAGACTTTCTTGACATTCCTAAGGTTTTACAAGCTTATAAGTCCAGAGTTTTGGTATACTCTTCCCATAGGGTTGGTCAGCAGTTGTCCTTTAGACGAAAGGAAAAGCGAGTCACTTGCCTCAAGTGTGGAAAACCTCTTTATAAGGGAACAAGTTGTTTGAATCTGAAAAGCCCTTTCCTTAATGAATCCTAAAAAAATTTCTAATATATGCAAAAGTTAGGTTCTAAGGCCAATGAGGATGGTCATTTCAACCAGGTTTTATGCCAAAATCAGTGCTAACAACTAATATTCTCTCCTCAAACATTTAGTCTAATGAAGACGAATTTGGACCCGCCTTCGACTCTTTACACTTAGTTGTTAAGTTAAGGAAAAAGAAAATTGCATAACTTTGTTCCATAAAAATGAAACACTGAGTTAGATGCTGCTGCTAAGTCAAGGCTTTTCCCCAACTAAATGTAAAGATTCTTTACCCTATCAACCATCCAGGTTCTTCAAAAGATTGAAGGAACTTGTGGATGTTGGGGACTTCGGGCACCTTGTTCCTTTTACTGAGCACAAGGATTCAAGTGTCTTTCATCCTTCTAAGTTGCCTAAGAAATCAAAGGTAAGATGTAACCAATCAAGTACAAAAGAACACATCCACCAAGTTTACCACTATTTTCAATGACCAGGTTAATGGCTTGATTTTTCATGGAGAAACCAATTAGTTATGCAACGTTACTGGAAGCAAGCGAGCTTGTTGGGAAGATAGTTAGTTGTTTGCAAAGAGACACCAAAGGCATCTAGTGGATGCATATCTTAACAACTCCAATTTGATGAAAAGTAGAAGTCAAGTAAGGTTTCACACCAGTTAAATGAGTTACTAATAGAAATATGTCCTTTCATACTTTAAGGTTCTTGGTTTGACTTAATTTCCATTGCCGGAGATTTTGTCACTTAACCTTTTGGATTATCCGTTCTCTACCCTTATTCTCTCTTATTTATTTTGAATACCAAAAAAATATTACCATAGACAAATAGAGGACCACTTGTGTAGTTTACCTTTTTTAGTCCAAACAAAAACATCTAAAAAAGCAACCTAGGAAAAAAATAACCAATATTGTAGCAGCACGAGCATTGTTCAAAAAACTAGTGCAAACAATGCCATCCAGGTAGTTAGTGAATGTAATATACTCACTCAGTCTCAAATTAATTAAAATATTTGAAGTTGATGTGGAGATAAAGAAACAAATGACAATGACATAATTTAAGCGTAAGAAGTATATTTTAGCTTAAATGTTTGTCTAATCAACTGATCAACGTCATATTACAAATGAAGAAATTGCTCATTTAACTAAAATTGTCTCCCATTGTTGAGTCCATTTGGCTGGGACATGAATCTTTGGTAAATGATTCATAATTTAAAAAAAAAAACTCTTTGGTAAAGAAGCATAAAAGTCATGCACCTATGAAAAAACATTAAATGACGTCACATGACTCATTATAATATGTTAATATGTTAAATAAGTAACACATATATGAAATGCTTAAAAATTAAATAATAAAAAGAAAAATGTATAAAATATAATAAAATGAGAAAAAAGTAGTAGCATGAAAAATTAAGAAAAATTATGTTATGTGATTTAATATATGTAAATATATTTGTAAACTTTTTTTTTAAAAAACATATTTGAGTATTTTGAATGTTAATAAAACATAAATAAAAAGTTTAAAAGGTAGAGATCATTTTAAAAATAAAACACATATTGAAAAATGATTAAGAAAATAACAAAAAAATGTTATTAATTTGTAAGAAAATGCAACATAAGTATGAATTATCTTATAATAAAGTATTGTTGGCCCAAGTGCAACCAAGAGGGGGGTGAATTGGTTGTATTAAAAACTTTAGCAAAATCAATTTTTACAACTAAATTTACTTAACCAAAAATCAAGAACAAAGTAAGCAAGTATAAGGAAAGTATAAAGCAAAATATAAAGAGAGATAAGGAAAGAGTGCACCGGGATTTATCGAGATTCAACTCCACCAACCGGAGTCTACGTCCTCTCCTCAAGCTTGCCCACTTGAGATTTCCTCCACTATCTCTTGATCAAAATTACAATAGTGTTTTCTTCAAGGTTCACACCAAACCAATCTCTAGTTTTCTCCAAGGCTCACTAGAAACCACTCCCTAGTTTTCTTCAAGGCTCACTAGAAACCACTCTACACTCAAGAGATTCTAAGACTTTGAATGTTTACAAACTCACAAGCTCACATAATAGCACTCAAGCTAGATATACAAGTGAAAGCACAACTACAATAATGAATTTCTCAAGATAAGCTCTTTTCTCTTGGATTTGATGATGAATCTTTGATCTTATGGCCAAGAGTTGTCTCCAAGGTGTTTCTCCATGTATTTATGCTCATTTGGGGGCCAAAGAGACGTTGAAGAACCGTTGGGAAGGTCAGAAATGTCTCCAAGAAAGCAGGTGACCGTTGCTGTCAAATTTGACAGGTTTTGCGTCTGTCGCCCAGTTTCACTCGGGTGAAATATTTTCACTCGGTTGAAAATTCTGTCTAATAACGAAAGTCAAGGTTTGACCTCCAACGGTTATATTTGTAATTAATGAGTTGTCAGCACTTTATACACGTGGAATCTGACGTGGCATAAATTTATAATTATTTTTCAAAGATTTTTTGAATCGAAAACTTGCGCGCAGGTCTGGAATCCAAGTTTCACCCGGTTGAAAATTTTTCATTCGGATGATTTTCTTGTCCAGAAATAAAATCCTCTCGGGTGTGAAAATTGAGTCCAGTTTCACCCGGTTGAAAAAATTTCACTCGAATGATTTTCTTGTCCAGAAATAAAATCCTCTCGGGTGCGAAAACTGAGTCCAGTTTCACCCGGTTGAAAAAATTTCACTCGAATGATTTTCTTGTCCAGAAATAAAATTCTCTCGGGTTCGAAAACTGACTCCAGTTTCACTCGGTTGAAAACATTTCACTCAAATGAAAATGCAGTTCCAGGATTTTCTTACTTCCAAACTTTCAAACTTCAATGAATTTTTCTCCAAAATGATTTCTTCCTTCACAAGCAATGCTTGAATCAACATAAATACTTCAAATATACTTATGAAATAATTTTCCTTCCAAATATCAAAACTTTATCAATAAAAGACCAATTTATAAATCTTTAGGTAAAGCTTTAAAACACATAAAACAAATATGTTTTGTTATCATCAAAATCAAATAAATGTGACCATGAATGGAACAAAATCCAACAAGTATAAATAAAAATAATAACACATGATAACAATATAACATCAAATTAGTAAAAGAATGTGTGAGTAACATGTGTAAGCCATTATATGACTACTTTAGTTTGAGTATTAGACAATACATATAGTTCATAATGTGAACACAATGTAATTGTAATTTAAATCTTGGACTGCACATGAATCCAAGATAAAGAAAATTCAAAGGTGAACAAAGTGTGAATTAGAATCATTAGCACATATAGGAGTGATAAATATATAATATCATTTAATATGAGTTGAAAATGATGGAAATATGAATTAAAAAAATTAACGTATAATATATTAAAATAAAAAATAACAATGAGGGAATGAATAGAGCATGTAGAATAATAAGAGAATCTTGAATTTAGGATTTAGAGCCATAGAAAAAAAGATCTTGTATTCATAGTAGATAACGCTATTATTTGCACAAAAATGCTAAATTTAATGAATAATGTCATCATTTTGAATCTTAAAAAAGTTATATTAATAGTGAAAATTGTCATTATTCTACAAAAAAAATATCATTTTATCTTAATAAAATACTTTATAGTATTTAGTAGTGACTAAATTTCATTTTTGAAAATTAGTGATGCATTTACACATTTTACAAAAGCTCAAGGACTAATTGCGTAATTTTGGAAGGAACATTTTGTAAATTTTGAAAAATTCATGGACTAAATATGTAATTTGTATAGATAATTTTATCAATTTATAAAAGTTTAGGGACTAAATATGTAATTTTTAAAGATATTTCTGTAAGTTTTTGAAAAATTTAGGTGCCTAACATATAATTTTTGAAAAATTTTAATTCTGAGAGCCTCGTTTTATATACCAATAAACTTATATTGTATACCAGTTATTTCTTTATAACTAATGATCTTGAAATATCAAAAAAACCTCTATCATGTAAAAGTACCTCATTCAGAATGTAAATAAGGTCTATGTGCTTATTTTCATTCTATTACTCTCATTTTACATATTAGGAATCTGTCAAATTACATATCAACTATTTTTCTAAATACAAAAAATTTACATCCTAGTACCATCATTTTTACATACCGGGAACCTTAAATTATACATTAGCTATTTCCTTACAAAACAATTATTTTCAGTATAGTACCCTTACTTTACATATCGGGGGTCTCAAGTTACATACTAATTATTTCTTTACATATCAGTTATTTTGAAATGTACTATGGTATGTAAAAGTACCTCACTCGGAATGTAAATGAAGTCTATTGGTGTGTGTCTATTTTTATTCCATTATTCTCATTTAATATATAAAAAACATGTTAAATTATATACCAGTTATTTCTTCACATACAAAAAATTTACATTACAGTACCTTCATTTATACATACTAAGTGCATTAAATTATATATCAACTATTTTCTTATATACCAATTATTTTCATTTTAGTACCCTCATTTGACATTTCGAGCACTTTAAATTATATACCGGCTATTTTTTATATATTAGCTATTTTCATTCTAGTACTATCGTTTTACATATGAAGAGCCTTAATTTATATACCATTTATTTCTTTACATTCTCAGTATGTAAAATCATCTAACTCGAAAATGTAAATAAGATCAACTTGTATGTCATATGAAAAATTGTTATTTCCTGATTGGAAATCGCTTTCAATTCTTAATATATTGTTATCATGTCTTAAGAGAATGCTTTTATCTAACACAAAAAAAAATTATTTTTCCTTGCATTGACATCACTTTTATTTCTATTGAAACCACTTTTCAGAGTAAAGGAAATGTTTTCCTTTGAATTAACATCAATTATTTTCCATGTGATTACTTGTACAACATTAGATAGCTCTAAATTATATAGCAATTGCTATATAATATAAAGAAAATGTTGTTATTTGGTTCTAAATTACAAGTATTCATTCATAAAGATCATCAATTTTTTATTAAAGATCATGCTAAAATCATACTTTAATAACTTCAATTACATATTGAATGAAAACTGTGAATATCATATCAAATAAAATTGTACATCAGACATGTCAGTAATTCCCATGTCAATTCACTTCTTTGTCTCTTTATTCATTTGGTCTCTTGTTTATTTTGCTCTTTTCTTTTTATCGTCCATCTTCCCTATTCTATTTTGTTTTCCTTATCTTTTTTTGGACCATTTTCCTTTAACCATGACTAATAGCTGAACCAATATCTAATAACGTTAATTTTACATTTCATTCTTTGTCACTTCCACATTGTCTTTGTCCTCCATTTTTAGAAAACAAAAGCTACCACTGAAATCAGGAAAACAAAGATAATAATGCATACACGAATAAAAATGTTGTACCACATAAGGAGTGTTATTTCTAGATATGAAATTGCCATATACAGCTAAGGGATTGTAGTATTGAGATAAGAGATCACTATTACCATTCTACTGCGAATAAATCAGTCTCAATCATATCTAAAAGCTCATCTTCCACATTTTTAATTAGATTGAATAGACAAATATAAATGATGCATAATAAAATACATAACTAATGTTTCAATTGAGAGTAACTAATATGAATTAACATAGCCAGATCACTAACGTCTTTTCAAACCCTAAGCATTATTCTTCATTAAAAAAATTCACAATCTCTTGTCTTTTTCTATGGATTCTAGATAAAAAAAATTTCGAACAAAGATTAGATAGGTGTTTAAAAATTGTATATTTAATGAAAAAGGTTGATAGCTCATCTGCATTTTCTTATTTGTTCTTAGTTTTTTTTTTCACTAGCAATTTTTATTTTCTTTTTCTTATATTCTTAATTCACTTCTAACCAAGTCATATCTTTTTAATCAAATAGCTAAAATTAACTTCTTAAAATCTAATGGCTAAAATTGCTCCTCCACCAATGAAAGAGAAAATATGGTTATCCACTGTAGTCTGTGTCAGTGAAAAAAGAAAAAAAAAAAAAAGAGGTTTGATTTAGCCTGCGAGAAAGCCGGAGCTTCCCCAGTTGTAACAAAAACATTTGATTTAGCTCGAAAGCAAAGAAGGACGATGCTTTCTCTAACGTTAACATCCTCGCACATCACTCTGTCTCAGCAGCCTTCTCGTTTGAAGGTCCAACAATCGTCGCACTGTTCAAATGTGATTAAAAGCTTCTCAGAAACAAGTAACAAGAACTTCAAAACCTGGTTTCTGTCGTCTCGTATTCAAGGAAACAAGCATTTGTGTTATGTCTCTCAGGTTGATTCAACTATAACTCCAAGCACCGGAAACGCAGGTTCCAGTTTCTCGGATTCACTCCCATCTATCAGTACCCATTCTGATTTAAATACAATTGTTGCTTGGCTTCAGTCTTGCCGTAGCGCCAGGGAAGTCAGGCTGGTTCACGCTCTCGTTTTGAGGCTGTTAGGTAAGCAAGTGATTTATGTCGACAACAATTTGATTGGTGGGTATCTGAGATTCAGGAAGTTGGTTGAAGCTCGCAACGTGTTTGATCAAATGACCGAAAGAAACGTTGTTAGTTGGACGGCAGTCATCAATGGATATCTGAGGCTTGGCTTTGAAGAAGAGGCTTTACGTCTATTTAGTGATTCGATTCTGAACGGTCTTATAGCGAATGCGAATATGTTTGTTTGCGTGCTGAATTTGTGTAGCAGGAGACGGGATTATGAGTTGGGGACTCAGGTCCATGCTTGTATTCTCAAGGGTAATTGGAGGAACCTGATTGTAGATAGTGCCATTGTTCATTTTTATGCACAAAGTGGTGAGCTTTACAGTGCTCTCCGTGCTTTTCATGGGATGCAGGAGAGGGATGTTGTGTGTTGGACGACAATGATCACTGCTTGCTCCCGACAAGGGCATGGGGAGGAGGCCTTCTCGATGTTCTCACAGATGTTAAGTGATGGATTCTCACCAAATGAGTTTACAGTGTGCAGCATCTTGAAGGCTTGTGCAGAGAAAAAGGCCTTGAATTTTGGCAGACAATTGCATGGTACCGTAGCAAAAAAATTTGTCAAGAATGATGTCTTCGTGGAGACATCTCTAGTGGATATGTATGGGAAGTGTGGGGAGATTTTGTGTGCTAGGAAAATATTCAACGGAATGCTGGTCAGGAACATGGTCACATGGACATCCATTATATCAGGATATGCTCGAAAGGGGCTCGGTGAAGATGCCATTAGCCTCTTTAGAGTGATGAGGCGACGAAATATAGTTGCCAATAATTTGACCATCGTCAGCATACTCAGGGCATGTGGCTCAATCGGGGCTTTACTGATAGGGAGAGAAGTTCATGCACAAATATTGAAGAAGTCTATTCACAGAAATTTGTATGTAGGAAGCACTTTGGTATGGATGTATTGTAAATGCAGGCAGTATGAAGTTGCCTCCTTTGTCCTCCAGCAGATGCCACTTAGGGATGTTGTCTCATGGACTGCCATGATCTCTGGGTGTGCAAATTTAGGTCATGAATCTGAGGCTCTTGAGTTTCTGAAGGAAATGATGAAGGATGGTGTAGAACCTAACTGTTTTACTTACTCTTCAGCCTTGAAAGCTTGTGCTAATCTAGAAGCAGTTCTACTAGGGAAATTAATTCACTCCTTTGCAAACAAGACTTCTTCCTTGTATAATGTCTTTGTGGGAAGTGCTTTAATTCATATGTATGCAAAATGTGGCTTCGTATCAGAGGCAAGCCAAGTTTTTGACAACATGCAGGAAAGAAATTTAGTTTCTTGGAAGGCTATGATATTGGGTTATGCTCGGAATGGGCTTTGTCAAGAGGCTTTGAAGCTCTTGTACAGGATGCAAGCTGAAGGGATTGAAGTGGATGATTATATCCTCTCTACTGTTCTTAGTGCGTGTGGAGATTTTGAGTGGGACAAGAGTCCTTCAGCTCATTGCTACTTGCAAAGAACTACTGCTTGATATCTGTGCATAAAGGTGCTTGAGATGTACTGCCTTGATAGAGCATCCCGTGTGAGAAGAATTGGCTCCTAATGTAAGGTGTGAATAGGTAGATTAGGGACAGCAACACAGTTAGCAATTCAACCATGTTCTTTCCAGTGTATGGGGCCTTTTATTTTTTACAATCTGTTACTAGAAGCCGCTGTCGTTGGAAGGAGCAGGGAATGTTTCTTCATGTCCATATATTATTCTTCATATCAGTTAGGCGTCTGGCATTTCTTGCGAGTTCAATCGTATTGCAGGCCTTGGGCTTGTTCATTACAGGTCAATATTCTTACACATGGCTAGAAATATAATCAGTTTACAATCATACTGTAAGAAAAATGATTAAGTAAACGATATTAATCAGTTGATATGTAAGAAGACACAGGAGGTTGCCATATGTCTGTTCAATGACGAAAGTTGCTGGAGAACGGGTCCCCGCTGTTGACGTCTGGTACTCCTACTCAACTTTAATACTACTTTATAATTGATAGAACTTCGCACGCGGTCCTTTAGTTGTCACAATACAAACTTCGAGGGTGTTGATGGACGATAGCAGAACGATGGATGGCTTGTTTTCAAAGCGGAAAAGGTCAACCAAAGTGGGCTGTTGTGGCCTGTGACTTGCCAGGTGAGGATCCAAAAAGCGAGCCCTGGATTTCCATTTTCAGACCACACGGAGTTCCCGCTTCTCCCGCTCGTCACTTGACTTTCCTCTGAAAACCATCGCTCAAAATTGACGGTTTCCTTTGCGATTAATTTAAAATTTTTATTTATTTACTCTAAATTGAAAAGAAACGTTCTCTGCAACTTGGCTCGTTTGTCGGTTTCGCTTCTCTCTCCGGATCTGTAAGATGTCTATCCCTCTTTCTCGCTCACTCTAGATTTTTGTTTCATCGTCTTGTTCGTTGATTTGGTTTTTTCCTGGGTTTGTAATTTTTTGTTTCATGATGATCAAAGTTGATTTGGAAATCTTCTCGGTTATTACTGTGTTGTAAATTGATGAATATTGTTTGTGAATGTTTTATCTTTCTGAGCACCTGTTCGATTTTGACTTGTTTCGACGACATGAATATTGTTTGATGAATTGATGAATATGCCCCCCCCCCCCCCTCTCTTTCTTTTTGGGTTCTGGGATTTAGGTGCTCTTTCTTTCTTTCTTTCTTTTTTTAATCTACTTTTAAGTTTGTTCGTTGACTTTGGCAGGAGTTCGTGAACAGCAATTCAACTTTTTGTGTTTCTCCTGCATAAGACGAATTGGATTAATAGGCATGTTCTAACTTGAAAGAGTTTATTCCCAAGATACTATACTTTGCGCTATGGAAAAGGAGAACTCGAGCAATGAAGTCACCACCATTCCCCCTCTTGCTGAGAAACTTGAGGGTGAGGAAACTAATGTGAAAAAAATAGATGAAGAGGAACCAGCAAAAGAGATACGAAGTTTGAGCATCAGCAAGGGCCTCCAGAAGTTGGACACTAGTGGTGAGCCAGATGACAATGTGGATGACAAGAAGACCATGGAAACTGAAAATGATGTGGAGAAGCTGGGCAAGAAACTTGGAAATGATGAATTGAATAAGATGGAGGAGAACAAGGATTTAAAATTTGAAGTTTCAAGAGAAAAACTGGACAATAGTGTCAAACATAGTGACCAGCTGCATGGGAATGAAGATTCAGATTCTAAAGCTGAAAACAAAAAAAAGGGAGCCACTGAGGAAGTGATTGTTGATGAAGAGGCAGAGCCTGTTTTTGATGGGACAGAGATTCCTGGTGTTGAAGTGAATGCTAATGTATCAGGCCAGTCACTGGATTTTGATCATGAGGCTGAGGGTTCTGCTTGGCCTGAGAAGGCAGTTGCACTTAAGAACTTTGTCAAGGAGAAAGGTACTGTTGCAGTGACCACTTTCATGCGCCGGCTTTCAGGAAAAGGTGATCAGTTTGGACAGACTCTCTCTGCTGGAGCTAGTGAAGCTGGAGAAGCATCTCCAAAGACAGAAAAATCTGCTTGGAATCCCCTGAATTACATTAAGGTATCACGTGATGTTAATGCTGAAAACAGTGCTGTGGCTGAAAATAGCATTAGAGAAGCAACACTACCTATTGTCACAAAAGGCAGAGTTATATTGTATTCAAGGCTAGGGTGCCAAGATTGCAGAGAAACTAGGTCATTTCTGCGCCAAAAAAGGCTTAGATATGTTGAGATAAACATTGATCTTTATCCCAGTAGAAAGTCAGAGCTAGAGAGGTTTTCTGGATCTTGTGTTGTGCCCAAGGTGTTCTTTAATGAAATACTCATTGGGGGGTTGAGGGAACTGAAGGACTTAGATGAGTCTGGCAGGCTTGATGATAAGATTGACTATCTGATTGCTGAAGTTCCGTCATTGGAAGCTCCTATGCCTCCTCTGTCTGCTGAGGATGATGAGTTGAGTGATGGACCTGTCGACGAATTTTCTCTTATTGTAAAGAAAATGAAAGACAGTATTGTAATCAAGGATCGGTTCTACAAGATGCGTAGGTTCACCAATTGTTTTCTAGGTTCAGAAGCTGTGGACTTTCTATCGGAGGATCAGTACTTGGAGAGGGAAGAGGTCAGTATGCATCTCTGTAATCGATTCATCCGTAAATCAAGTTTAATATCTCATGGTTCTTTTTTTTCACAGTTTTGGTTTTACAACTTTATTTTTTAAAGGAAGTTAGTTTGAAGCTTTCTTAGATTTCACTACTTGGGTTCTATTTGAGTTTGTGGTAATCAGAAGCATGTACATGTTAAGGAGAATTGCACAAAGACTTGAATCCACGTCGTGGGGATTTGGAGTTGGTGTGCCTAACTGCTGAGCCAAGCTTTCAGGGACAATGAAAATCTTTTTATTATGCTTTTTTCATAGTGTTGCTGGTAATATTTTGAAAATGAAACAAACAAAAGGATGATTCCTTATACCGTAAATATCTGCTTCTGTGTTGACCCTAAATTCTGAGGAACTTGGTTTTCCTTGAAGACTTAGTGTGAGCTTGATTCTTACTGCATTTGGCTGAAGTACTCGTGTGGACTGTGGAGTACTTTATGATACTTATGATTCTAACAGAGTATTAATAATGAATACTGAATAGGTTTTGCAACAGAATTTCATCATTTTTAGTTGTATTTTATTTTTTTCCTCAAAAAAGAGAACTGTTTAAACATTTCATGTCAAATTACTGAGAACATATCAGCAATCACAAAATATGGTTCTAAGTAAATAAAAACCAACAATCACAAAATATGGTTCTAAGTAAATAAAAACCAACATTCTTCTGATTTTAGAGAATATCTGATGGGATTACAATTGGTCTTAAGTAAGTGTCCTTTTCTCATGGTGCAGGCTGTTGAATTTGGGCGAAAACTTGCTAGCAAGCTTTTCTTCCGGCATGTTCTTGAGTGAGTCCTTTGAGGACACATTATACAATTACAATTATCATGCTTATTATATTTTTTTTAATATTTGTATTTTTAATCAACTTATTTTTTTTTAATCTATTTTTCTCTGTTACATATGATTAGTGAAAATCTGTTTGAAGATGGCAACCACTTGTATCGATCTTTGGACCATGATCCTATTGTGTCTGCTCAATGTCACAACATCCCTAGCGGCATAATTGAACTGAAGCCAAAGCCTATTAGAGATATTGGATCAAGGCTCAGATTTTTGTGTCACGTAATCTTTGAAACTTACACATCAGAAGATGGGAAGCATGTTGACTACAGAAGTATTCACGGAAGTGAGGAATTTGCAAGGTTTGTTGCCTCATGCATATGTCATCTTTATACAATAAGAAAGATATTTTCTTTATTAATAAAGAATCTTCTTTAGGTACCTGAGAATGGTGCAAGAACTTCAGAGAGTAGAACTGCAAGATATAACAAGGGATGAGAAGCTTGCTTTCTTCATTAACTTGTATAACATGATGGCCATTCACGGAATATTGGTGTGTGGCCCTCCTACAGGGCCATTGGATAGAAGAAAGTTATTTGGAGACTTCAAGTATGTAATTGGTGGTTGTGCGTATTCCCTCTCGGCTATACAAAATGGCATTCTAAGAGCCAATCAAAGGCCACCATACAATCTTTTGAAGCCCTTTAGTGCACGGGATAAACGTTCAAGTGTAAGACGGTTAATACTTTGGATTTATTGTCTCCATGTGCAGTTATAGAATTAGGTTATATACAATCGTAGTCTAGGTAGTGTTCTCCTGGTGTCTGGTTGATGGACTTTTACCTGGAAGGGGTATGATCTAGTTGCAGCCTAGAAATTCTACTCTTAGATGTGTGTGTATATGTGCTGGCTATAGTTGCTCAATCTCTTTTAATTATGTAATATAGCATTTTTCACTTTAAGTTTGTCTAAACTAACAGAAAACATGAGCTCCTGCCACCTTTCTTGTGTTAGATTGCTCTCTACTTTTTACCAAGTTGTCCCACAGGTTATGGCAAGGCCAGTTGGTGCGTGCATGAGGCTAAGTAGTGTCTACCTCATGTGCTCAATTGCTTGCTTTAGGGTGATTTTAGTTTGTACTTTGCAGCATGGTCAGTGGGCTGAATTTTTATTCTTTGAGGACCCTTGGTTCTATATATTCACACTTTTTTCAGGCTTAACTTTAAAATTTTTTGTTTATGGAAATGTGTAATGGACTTCGGTATTCTTTTCCTTTTAGTCTGGACATGTCAGTGTTCATTTAGTTGTGTAATAATTTTTGCATTTTTCTGCGTATGGTTGTCTGACATTTTTTATAGAGGTGGAAAATCTTGTTTTCTAATATTTATGGAATTCTTTTGACGAAATGGAGAATCATATAAAACATGGTTTCCATTCTATCAAACCTGTTATCCAAAACTTTGGAAAACTAATTTTTCCCTGTCCTGAGCATTTCATGCAACCATATTTCTGTTGAAGGAAATTTAAGGAAGGAAAATGGAAAAATTTTCAGTTTTTGAGAAAAAAATTCAGCTGTTGTGGACAGAGCTTTCAACCTTGAGTTGATTCTGTAATTTTAAATATTTTTCTTCCTCTTCTTTGGATAGAGAAAGTGCTGTATGCTGAAAGCACAAATTTAAGATTCAATAGATGCGCATGTACAGCTAAAAGTGAAGTGTTTTTTTATATCAAATTTCAGTTTAGTTCAGGCCTGTTCCTGATAAGTCACTTTCTATTTTTTTTTCCCTCAGGTTGCTCTCCTTGATGCAGAGCCTCTAATTCACTTTGCGCTGGTTTCTGGTGCTCGTTCTGGGCCTGCACTTCGTTGCTACTCTGCTGAGAACATTGATAAAGAACTGATTGAAGCAGCACAAAAATTTTTTAGGGATGGTGGACTTCTGGTTGATTCAACAGCCAAGGTTGCATATGTCAGTAAAATTCTCAAATGGTAAGCTATTTTAGTTCTAATTTGCCCCCACAGTGAAAGAAATAAATAAAAGAAAAAGGTTGAATTATCTCTCCGCCAACCCTTCTCCTACTCAGCAACTCGCACAATTCACTCTTAAAATGTGCAATAAAACTTCCAAACATTGTCAATCCCTTTGTGGGTGACTCTTTACTCCAAGAGTTTTTTGCACATTTCCTTGCAATATGTAAATGTGTTTGTTTGATTGCACTTTTGAGAGTACTTGATAATGCATTTGAAAATAAATCATGTTAATGCAGATTTCCTGTTTGATTTGGAGATAGATAACTAGATTTGTTGTGTATAATAATGCAGCTGGTATATGTCTTAATACAATTGTTAAATTGGTGTGACAGTTTTAGCATAGACTTCGACAAGAATGAGACGTGTTCGTTTGTTTGCACTTTTTAAGGCAGATAACTAGCTTGGTTGTGTAAAATAATGAAGCTGGCAGGTGCCTTAAATACTATTATTAAATTGGTGTGACAAGTTTAGTATAGACATGGATGGAATGAGATTGTGTTTGTTTGATTGTACTTTGGGGAGCAACAGATAATTTGTAAGCAAATAAATGACGTGTATGCAGATTTCCTGCCTGATTTGAAGTAGAGATGACTAGATTGGTTGTATATAGTAACATAGCTGGTATATTTATTAATACTATTGTTGAATTGGTGTGACAGGTTTAGTATAGACTTCGGCAAGAATGAGGTGGAGGTATTGAAGCATGCCGCCACTTATTTAGATCCAACACAGTCGGAAGAATTATTGGAGTTGCTGACCAGTAACAATTTGAAGATGATATATCAGCCTTATGACTGGGGATTGAACTGGTAGACGTAGACCTGTTGTTGTGCCATATACATACATGCTCATATGAATAATGAATTCCCATTTAGTTAAAAAAATTTTGGGGTGGGAAAGAGGGTATTATCTTGTAAAACTCCATGACATAAAACTTCCATACAAAAAAAGGATCTTGAGCTGTTGCTTCCTATGTGCACCATTTGCATGCCGTCAAATTGATCTTGCCCTGGTGCTTTCCTCATTTTCTCTTGTTGCCCAATATTAATCCAGGTTAGCTGCCATGATTTTGGACAGTACCATCCTTTGAAATTAAGATTATCGTTTTGTAGGGCTTCTTTCGATTCTTAAGATATGACGTTAATCACTAATGCTGTTACCGAATCAACTCTATATCATGCTCAGCTATCTATCCATTTTCAGTGATCCTCCAGTTTCAACGTTATGATTCTGTAGCTGAAAATATTGTGGCAGAGGAATGATGAAGGACTGGTATTAGGATACTCTCTCTAGTGTTTGAATTTAAATTAGGGTGGTTGAGTTGGTTTTTTCAATCCCTAACGTGTGAGGTTGATGGCATATAGTGTTGCCAAATAAACTCCATGCCGAGTGGTCCTTCAGGAACAGCTTCCATCTATTCTGAAGTCAATCATCCCCTCTCCTTTATAATTGTATGGCCAATAAATGATGTAGCTCTGTAGCTAGCAAAAGGAATTAGCTAAGCGATGAAGATAATATTTCAAAACTTTTTATGCAAAAGTAAACTTTATAAATCAATGATGTATATAAAGAATATGAAATATAATAAATACGTTTCAAAAGGCTTTTATTGTATTTCTGGAGCGATGTATCAAGGAAAGTATGTGTAAATTACAACATCTGTTGTATTTTGGTGTAAGTTACACTTTGTCCCTATATTTTCAAAAATCTACAGTTTACCCTGCTTCTTTTATAGTATTTGACAATAACTTCAGAAACTCTAATTTAAACTGTCTAATAATTATGTTCCAGTAATTTTAAGATTTTTTATATTTTTTCATAATTAACTGATTTTTAAAAAATACTGATATGTATTTACAAGAAGGAAAATAAATTTAAAGAAAGAAAAATTGATAACTTAAAATACCTATTAAATATAAGAAAAATATTGGAGAAATTGAAATTATTGAAAAATAATTGGCGTATAGTTTAAATTTCAATTTCAAAGTTGTTATCAGATAGTGTAAGAGAAATAGGGGCAAAGTGTAGGTTTTTAAAAATGAAGGAAAAATTGTAGTTTAGAGCAAGCCTCAAGGGGGTAATTGTAAGTTTTCCAGAAAAGTCTCCTTGTTAGCTCAGTATGGTGGAGCCTCCTGAATTTTGTAAACTTGGTCGAGTTGGTCCTCAACTAAAACTCAAAAGCCCTTGAGCTTTCAAATTCATAAAGTGTTGGTCCAGCTGTGTGCTGAAATGAGACAAGTGGCATCACGTCACGTCGTCAAACATATTCTAGAAAAAGGGGGGAAAACACACCAAACTGCTTTCTTAAATGACCACTTGTAGTTAAGTTTATGACAAATTAGTACATAAATTAACTTTGCTAATAATTTGGCACACATGATGTTATATACATATAATAGTTCTTAGAGGCCGAGATACATAATAAAATATTTTTGTATAACTTTTGAGCAATATGAAGAGTGAGCTGTGTAATATTATTATTTAATAGATATTAGTATGAAAATTTTTACTGTATTTATAAAGTTTAACAATTCAATGAAAATTTAGCATGGATCTTTATGATTATATTACATTTCAAAAGTTAGATGAACCAAACAGAATAGTCCGAGGTCATTTGTTGTTTCAATTTATAAAATAAATAAATAAATAAACACAGGTAAAAAATGAATGAAAAACTTGAACTCATTTAAATTGTTATCAACCCAAGTTTGAACAGACTTTCAAGCTGCATGCACCCTTTGCAATACTCAACCTTGTTCTGTCTATTTCTGACGTATACAACCAAACAAAGAAACGAGAGTAAGACTAGAAACGAGATTTGTCATGGTCAAGGTTTTAATCGGGCTTGGTCAACAGAGAGATTGAATAGCAAGGTTGACCAACATTGAGGTCCAAGTGGCCGGCAATGCAACTACTGTTGGAAGGGCTTATTTGCAAATAAAGAAAACCGCAAGAGGTAATTGTCACAAGTCTAGCAAGAAATCACATGGAGTTTATTTTTCAGCTATCAATTGGACCAAGATGAGTTGATTTGCAAAGTTCAGAGGTTGCTGCTTTCCGAGTTTAAGTTTGAGGACTAACCCAAATGAGTTGACAAAGTTCGGGTGCTTATACTACCTTTAGGCCTATCCTAATTGCACATGAACTTTTGCATGTTGTTCAAAAGATTGATTCGCACAGTGGGCCTTGAGAGTATAAAGTAGTGCTGAAGCTCCAAACTCATGAAGCCTATGATAAACTCCAATAGTCTTTCATCGAGAAAGTTCTTTAAGTTGTGAACTTTTCAGATTGGTGGATCCATTTGTTCATGTAATGTGTCACAATAGTCTCATATTCTGTGTTGGTAAGCAGTTGCACTACTAAATGGTTTACATCTCAAGCTGGTATTTCTTAAGGAGATCTTGTCTCCCCTTACATTATTATCCTTTAAAGGAAAACTTTTCCAATTATTTACTATGAGTACAGAGTTTAAGAAGGATTTAGGGCATTAAAGCAAGCAGAAATAGACCCAGCATTAATCATTTGTTCTTAGTTGATGATTGTATCATTTTTTCCACCAGACCACCATTGCCACTAGGACACTTTAAGAAGCATTACAACTACAATCAATCATGACAAGGCAAGAAATCAACTTCCATAAGTTAGAATGGATGTTTAGTGAAAATGTTTCCTCTTTGACTAGGGGAGAAAGTTTCAAGTTTTAGGTTGAGTTTGGGCCAAAACCCGAAATAAATGGACTTTTTCATAATCCGAAATGTTAACCCGAACAAATCTAAAATGGAGAAAAAACCCGAATCGACCTTAACCCGAAAGTATAAGGTTAGGGTTAGGTTTACTCAATGCCCCACCATCGACAGCCATTTCCTCCACTGGGAAGGGCGTAGGACGATGGAGGATGGTGCAAAAGGTTGAACTAGAGGTGGCAGAGCACGGCATGAAAGGCTGAATGAGAGGTGGTGAAGGGCAATACGACCGGCAAGGGAGGCAAGACGGTAGTGAAGAGCGATGTAACGTGGAGGGTGGTGAGAGTGAAATGAACAAAGAACACAAGATAGATGAAGGAATCAAGACGGAAGGATAGGGTGGAGCGACGACTGAGGAAGAACAACAGATGGTAGAGTGTGAGGGAAAACAACGGGTGTGTGAGGTCTGAGTTTGTTCAACTTCAAACGACGAGAAGCAATCGAGCAGAGTAGCAGGTTACTGCGGGTTAGGGAAGGACAATAGGATTAGGACTCACTTAGTTAAGGCTAGGCTTTAGCAGCTAACAGGCCCAAATTAGTGTTAGTGGGTTGGGCTAGGACAATGAGGTTTGAGTTTGGGGGTTAATATTTAGGTCAATCAGATTTAAGCTGAACCAAACTAATTTTTTAGTCTTTGAATAGGGTCAGATTTAGGTTGGCCAAAATACTACTTATTTAATCCACTGGCCCAACCCTAACCCGAAAAATAGGGTTGGGTTTCGGGTTAGGTTAAAAAACTTTCACCCCTATCTTTGAATTAAGATGATCTTCACCAAATTCTCTCATTTCCGAAAAATGAGGGCATCATAAACCTAGGTCGTCTCTTTTGTCAGTATAATGTCCAAATCAACCTTCTAACAATTTTTAGCTAACAACATGATGAATCTTATAGGTCAGCTAACTCTTATTTGGCCTACTGTTTCTTCCATCCCGATTTATATTATATCATTTTTAAAGTTCTGGTAACCTTATTGGATTCTTTATCGAAAACATTTATATGAATCTGGTGGTCAAGCTCTCATGAGAAGTAAAGAATTCATATACGACGTCAAGGTTTTCTAGCTTTTTCAAATCACCTAGGTGGTTTAAGAATCAAGGATCTTTGCTTTTTCAACCAAACACTACTAGTGAGGACATTTTGGAGAAATTTTTTTAATCAAATCTTGCATATAAAATTTTTACAGTTGAATAAAGCCATTCACACTATATTTGGAGCATGAAGGCAACATGAAATGTATCCCCAATTTGAAGAAGTTGGTATATAGGCGAGCAATCTTACAAGAACATTATCAATGGTCCATTGGCAATGGCAAGTACACTCGAATGTGAGAACATGCGTGGATTCCAAGTATCTCTCCATCCTTACTTAATCATATCTATTATGTTCAGTTCCATCACAAGAACCTTAAGGTGTCTGATTTGACCAATCCCAATACAAAATATGGGGAATAAGGATCTACATGCACAAATAATTGTTGGGCAACTTTAGAGCTTTACTACCTCTCCATGATTTGAATATCAAGACTCAATATTATGGCTTGCCAATGCCTTAAGGTTTTTTAGTAAAAAATATAGAGCTTCAAAAGAAATTAACTATGCTACTAAACCCAGTAGGCAATTCATTACCTTATCATAGCTAACTAGACTATTCCAAAGTTCTTGAACAAATATGAGCATCCATCATTCCCAAAAAATTTAAAACTTTTCCATGCATGGAAGTTAATGTCCTTCCTTCAATAGTAAAACTAGCTACTCATGGAAGAGTTACGGTTCCAACTTGTTCTCATTGTCATATTTCACCTGAGTCAATGATGCATTTATTTTGGGATTGCTAAGGTAGTTAGGAAGTGCAAGGCAATTTTTGTGCAAGACCATCAACAAATAAATCACCTGATGTTTGAATCTACATAGCTTGCTTCTCAAGATAAATGAAACTTGAATTGGTTCATCTTCTTAATCTTTATGCTTTGGATTATCTAGTTGGGTAGGAGTTAATGCATTTTAGTCTACTCTTCAATTCCATGTTCAATATTTAATTGCAAGGCAAGATGATCTTATTCAACAAATTAGCATCTCAAGAAACTACCATAAGCAATTCTCATATCCTTTTAAATCTCTAAACTCTCTTTATCATACTTGTGGAACAAGCAAATATCAAATGCCACATTAAATTCCCATTATTTTTGTTGGTGATGGTACATGGCATCATTCTTCAGGTTTAGTGATAGTTGGGTATGGATGAGAACTAATGCTCTTCCTAGATTGCACCAAGATATTATCGTTCCCTAGTGCTTTTCAACTATAAAAGTAGAAACCCATGCACTCATACGAGTAATTTGGTTAGTAGCTTCATCCAAACTCCAAGGCATCACTATCATTGTGACTACTCACAAGTACTCCTAACATTAAAGGGACTAATACAATTGGATCCGTAGTTGGCTCAGCTCATTCGGGAAGCAACAAGATATATGAAGGCTTTATCTTGCTTCTCAATAAGGGTGATTACTATTTGGTTTAAACTAAAAAAAAATTAATTCAGTTTTTTGTTCAGTTTCTTCAATTATTTAGTTCAAATTTTCTATTGAAACTTAAATAAAAAAAATCAATTTTGTTTGATTTTGGTAAGGCCCCTCGGTTAATTTGGTGATCAAATCAATTGAAATTCTTTTTGTTGCTTTTAGTCTTATACACAAGCTCCCAAGCTCATGTTCTCACTAGACCCACTTCATCATGGTTTCACATCCAGCACGTATTGATTTTCCCAACCCTACCCATACCCATTCCCCATTTTCTCTTAGTTCATCATCATCAACAACATTAAAAATTTTCACCTCTTAGCTCTCGTCTGTTGTCACCTTGTGTAAGCTTGCTTAGGTCTCTTCCACATTCATCATTTTCTCTGTTTGTTTTTTCCCCCTTTTTTAGATGGCTATGATATTTTATCATCAATTTTCACTTGGCGCTTCTTAATGAGAAAATACTCTTCTTCTTCTTCTTTGTTCATGACATCGCTTGTTCAGTCCCACATTCGTTGACCTTGCTTCAATTCTCTCAATTTCTTCTTCTTTCTAGAACAGCGGAAAAATGAATTTGGTCAATCTTTCTTAGTTTTGGTCAACTTTTTAGTTTTTTGGGTATCTTTTAGTGTGGTTCTTATAGCTCATACGCAGACAATCATTTGTTCGATGAATTCGGTTAAAATCAAAACTAGATTGAAAATTTTTGGTATAGTTTTGTTTCGATTTTGCTCATTATTTGGTCAACTCGGTTTTGTTACTATCCAAAATTGAAACCCATCAAACCAACTATTTGGGTTTGGTTTGAATTGAACTAATTGATCACCCTATGCTTGATGTTCGTCGTCTATCAGGAGTGTGTGGCCTTAGCACATAACCTTGCTACTTATCTCCTGATTATCTTGTTTTGATTCTGATTACTAAAAAAAAATAATAATAATAACAAATAGAATTCGTATGTATTAACATGATACTGTTCCTCCCGTGGTTCTACAAGCTTTAATGATGGAAGGGCAAGTTCCATTTCATGACAATTCAATGCAATTAATTGAACATGTAAGAGTAATGGTGGTAAGTCTATCCAATTTGGTCAAAAAAATGTGTTTACGTTTACCTGTTTGATGACACTGCCTGCCTGCACTTTTTTGTTTTGCACAACAAAATGGGCACAAATTCAGAAGTGATTTTATTTATTCGACTCTCCCCAGTATATGAGGATGATAATATGCTAAGCTAAATTTGAATAAATAAAATACATTCTAGTGGATCATGAACACTACCACCTACAATCAATCAAGAGTTCTTGTGTAATTTTGAAATTTATTTCCGTGGAAACAGACCTGTTAATTTAGCATATATATATTTCCCATCGAGACATTGATTTATTTATATATGTAAGATTTAGCATATCTATATTCTCAATCGAAACATTAATAATATGCTTTCAATGGTCCATTTTCCCCTCATGTGTCGTGATATTTCATGAATGCCTTGCAAATTGTTAAAGTCATAAGATAGCGATTAGCGAGCCATGGATCACGACATAACATTCGCAAAAGTTTGAGGAAACAATTTTTTTTTTTTTTGTGAAATTACAAAAACCCTCCCTTAAGGTTTGGTGAAATCTACAGTTTTATCCATTCTATTTCAAATACCAACACTTACTCCCTCTACACAATTAACACGTTATTCATAGTGGAACCAAACCAATCCAAAATGGCATCAGTTCCAAAATTTTTTTACCCAACCCAAAACCAAGAACCGAACAGAACCAGAACCATGGTTCTAGGTTTCTCGGTTCTGGTTCTCAGGTTTTTCGGTTTATATCATATACCTATCATAACACCAAAATTCAATAAATCTACATACATAATCAGTTTTATGACATATTCAACATAATATACAATTAAATTAATATTTAAATATAAGTACTTAGATACATTTAAAATAGTTTAAAATGTTGTTATTACAAAATTGGTTCAAAAGAGTTGGTTGTGGGGCATCTTTTATCTTAACTAGTTTACTTCATTTTAGTAATTTCAATATTGGTATGACATTCAATATAGAAAATTGAGCCTTTAAGACTATCTTCTTCAATATCAAAACCTAAAATATGTTGATGTCATAAATTTTTAATTTTGCATAGACTCAAATGAAAAAAATATCATAATTGTGTCGTAAAAAGTAGTCTGGAGAAAGCAAAATGACTTAGGAGTGGTAGATCTATGAAGCAAAGTGATTTAAGTGAATATGGAGAAATTTCATAAATGATCCCACAACTTCCATACTGTTTCAATTTAGAATATCAGTTTAGGAATTTAATATAAAAACATAAAATAACCATCATAATACTTCAAAGAAATATATGTGTGTGTGTGTGTGTGTAGATATATTAGTAATACTATAATTTTTATTATATATATATATATATATATATATCTCAGGTTTGGTTCCACCTCGGGTTGGTTCCATATGGAACCAGAAGCAACCCAAAAACACTCGATTCTCCTATATGTGGAACCAATCCGAAAACCATTATCAATTTTTAACCAACTCAACCCAACCCAACCCAATGGGGATGGTTCGGTTTCGATTTCAGGTTTACCAAACCCATGCTCACTCCTAATAGTTACCATAAAAAAAAAGTCTGACTTTGTCCTCCCACCTTTCTTTCTTAAAAACTTTGCCCTCAACTACTAAAATCCTTTCAAATTAAACCAACTAATTTGAAAGGGAAAATCAAACCAATTTGGAATCTTTATCTCCTTTTCATCTCTCTTGCTAGACTAAGGGATATCCAGGTTCACAAATCTTCTCCACTGGAGCGAAATAGGGCCTAGGGGGGGGGGGGGGGGGGACTGAGGAAGACTGTGAAAAAGTGGAATGGAGGGGAGACGAAAAGGATGGAGGTGAGAGATTCCTCGGTGGCGGAGAAGATGGTGACGAGGACAACGGAGGTGCTCGAAGACGGCAACGAGGATGAAGGGGGCAAAGGCCGGCGCTCGAAGACAGAGACGACTATGAGGATGGCAGAGGCGCTTGAAGATGGCTCTCGATTTCTCCACCCGCCATGTTGTGGACGAGGAGGGCGCAATGTCTGCCGACGTTGGTTGGGAACAATTATGACGAGACAGGAATTGCAACTAGACGACTAATCCTCCGAACTACAATCTGGTAGATCCTCGTTTCCGTATCACGGATGAGCAATCAGACCTCATTTAGTGTCGATTCCGGCGAGCATATGGAGGAGATCCGGTCGATTATGGTGCGAGAACTGTGGAGGGTCCAGAAATCAGAGGGTCGATGAAATCAAGTACAGAAACACAAAACCAAATTGAATGTTTGTTTGATTATTTATTGGTTAATTTTTTTTTCATATTAATTGCTTTGAATTGGTTGGATTTTAGTAGCTGGGGGTAAAGTTTCTAAGGAAGAAGGTTATAAGGGCAAATTCTAACATTTTTCTTATCTTTGTGATAACAGTCATTAATGGTATTAACTTGACAGGAGGTAAGTGTAGGTATTTGAAACAGTGAGGATAAAACTGTAGGTTTCATTAAACCTCAAGGAATTTTTGTAATTTTTCCTTGTTTTTTCTACTAGAAAATTTACATATAATTTGTAAATGTACACTCTTTCCATTAAAGAACAATTCAATTTAATAGCTCAAATCAGGGGTGGAGAAAGAATGTTTTTCGTGGGAGCTGAGTTGCAGATTTTTTTCTTAGAAGTCCAATTGAAATTAACATGTAAAATTTTCTAAAATAAATGTAACTATGCATTAATGTGAAGTTTGGGGGAGCTAGACCACACCCTGGTCCCCAGTCCCCCATCGGCTCCGCCACAGGAGCTCAGTGGCGTGATGGTTACAATTACGGAAGTTTGCTGGGCAGTTGTCAACAAAAATGACATTTGATGGGATGAAGGGCCAAAACGTAGAAGTTCAGTGACTAATTTGGTATTTTAACCTTAATTTCCAATCTCCCTCTCCTCTAGTCTCCTCCCTCTTGTCCTGCGACAGTAGCCATGGTCACCGGCGTCGAAGTAAAGTGAGAGTAGCACCGTTCCTCCGTCAGATCCATCCACGACAAAGAGCTCCGAGACGAAACCCTAATTCCTTGCATGACAACCTCTGTCCTCCTTGCCTCTTCTGTCCACCTCGTTGCTCGCACGTGAGAAATTAACCACACACTAAGAGTAACTGAGTAAGACTCCCGAATATTCCCCAGGCCCGAGGCCAAGATCTGCAGCTATATATTTTTTCAGGTTAACAAGCTTGGACCCAAAAAAAGAAAGACCAGACTATGATCGGGTCAAGCAAGCTATTTAAGAGGCTCACCTAACCGTTTTAACGTACATTGTGACGCCTATATTTGCATAGAAAAATTCAATGTAGAATTTCAGTTAATTTAAATGTGTATTTTTTGAAATCATAGATGTATACGTACAAATCTGTCGTTTGCATGTTTTTTCAAGACTTGCCTTTTAATTGTGGCCTGTCAATATACAACAGTTGGAATATAAAAACATCTCAAATCGGTCAATGTGAGAGCAAATAGGCGTCGAAGAAGAAAATAGGATCTGAGTCGGTTTGCCGGAGTAGGGATTAAAGAGAGTTTCTGAAAGTTCGAATTTCGTGTTTCATGTGATGTAGAAAAATCTGGTCTCGAACTTTGTAAATTTATGCATTTTAAGGTGCATAGATAGTTTTGTACTCCATACACCAGGCCTATACAAGACCTATTCAAAATTGAAATTTAAGATTCTTCTTTGTAACTCAACTCCACCTCTCCGTGTCTGTGTATTCTGTTAATTTAACCCTACACCTCCTCTTCAGATTTGCCAATACAAAACTTGACACATTAGATTAGATAGAGGGGTGGAAGAGGAGGAAAAACCTAAAACGAAATAGATGAAAAAAATGGGTGGAGAGCAGACCATCAGAGAAGGAAGTTTTCAGAAGAAGAAACTAAATTAATTCATGGTCAGAAAAAGCTAGAGGGTCACGCGAAAGGAAGAAGAATGCAGCTTGAGGAATTTTGTCTTGTCCAGAACTCTGGAATTTGGAATCCATAATCTTAAAAACATACTACCCGAATACTGAATTTTATTTGAAAATATTTCATTTACAATTCAAGTGTTACGAAATTACAATAATTCACAAATTCGGTACTGAAGAATACCCAATGGCCGCCGCTGCTCCGAGGCTCCATAAACAGCACCGGCGGCTTCAACTCTCTTCGGCGGGGATCAGGATTTTCGCGACGAAGGAGGGGGGTGGAAGAAGAAAAGGTTTTCCGATGCCGGTCAGGTCTCCTTGGCGTGGAAGAAGGAGGAGGCACGTAACGGAAAGAAAGAGCAACGTTAAATCGCCGTCAGGATATTAGTGGGCCAATTTGAGAGAGGACGTGGCAATAATAATATCTGGCAGAGCTTTCAAAATGCCACGTACGGTCGCTTGCGCTTCCCAAGTCAATGCTGCCATACTTCTTTTCAATATCAGGAATGGCAATTACTTGCTATTAGTGGAAAGGGTCCCAACAATGCAGTTGCTTTTATGGTGATAAATGAGGTGGCCCTAAGCAAGGGCCATGGGCGTAACACTTCCTGGCGTGTCTCTAACCTAATGGTTCCCGGTAGGGGTGTAAAACGAATCGAGTCTTACCGAATAGTTCGAGCTCGAGCTCATTTTTTTTATTTTTGAATCGAGCCTAACGAGCTTCAAGCCCAAATTCGAGCCAGATTTTAGGTTTGAATCCTTAACGAATCAAGCTCGAACCCAAATATGTTCGGCTCGAACTCTTAACGAGCTTAACGAGCCTGGTATAATACAATTTATTTATTAAAACAAAACATTTACCCTAAAATCCCTAGATTCCCTGCCTTAATTCAAAATTTCCCTGACTGCCCTCACCCACCCTATCCCTCACAGCCCGCCCACCCTCAGGAGTTGTGACTCGCGAGTCTCGCCTCGCGACTCACTGTCGCCCCAATCGTCGGCTTAATCGCTATTAAAGTCTGCAAATTCGCCGTCGCCTGTGTGACCCAGCTGTCGCTGCCCCACTGTCGGTTCCTACGTCCGCCGTATCACTGTCGCAACTCGATCTGCTCACCATCGCGCCGTCTGTTGTCGGGCTGTCGTGCCAGAGCCTTTATCTTCATTGTCCGTCTATCACGCCGGCAAGCCTTTCCTCCATCGTGCCGTCATCACGGCACGCCATCGAGCATTCTCTCCGTCGCGCCTCCCCTGTCTCAACTATGCTTTCGAGCTTGAACCGAGCTCCACTGTTCGAGCTCATAAACCAAGTATATCGAGCCTCTCGAGCTAACGAATCGAGCTCGAGCCTACTACGAGCCGAGCTCGAACCTTGTTTCTAAAGCTCGTCGAGCTCGAGCTCGAGCCTACTCCAATATGAAACGAGCCGAACTCGAGCCTGGCTTGTTCGCGCTTGGTTCGGCTCGTTTACACCCCTAGTCCCCGGCCCACCTTAAATTACATTATATTTGTAAGGGTCAATTACAATTTGATCTCTAACATTTAAATAAAATTATACTTTACCTCATTTTTTTAAAAAAAAATATATTTTATCTCCTATTTTTTTAATATAATCTAACAGTAATTTTTAAAATTTAAATTTAAATTGTGCGATTATCATATTCAAGTAATTTCAATATTGATGGTCATGGGCCTCATCGTTTAGAGTCATGGTGACTGTTGGAGAGACTTCCAGGAGGAAGAACGCCGGGAGGATGGTGCGCCCAAGGGAGAGTACCTGAGATGCTCAGAAAAAGTGGGTTAGGAGACCCCCGGAATGTGTTTCCAGGGGGGGAGCCTCCGACGCCCAAGTCAGTGGTGGCTGAGAAAGGCAGAGGAAATAGCACAAAGGGGCTGAAGAGTCTCGTCTAGTGATTTTCTCAGAGTCTGGGAGTCAGACCTTTGCCAACCAACCTCCTGCCAAGTATTTATTTCCTGGTATTTATAGGAGTACCTAGCCCGTTCAGATCGCGACACGTGTTCGGTCGGATGTTCCCTGAGTTTCTGGGCGTAGGGGACAGATAGCTGGTAGCAGGTTGCCTTGAGCCTTGTGCTGAGATGGGCCATGATGTGATTTTGATGGCGTCAGCGTGTCAAAGCGCCTATTGAGGCGGCTTTATGACGTCTGTGAAAGGACGTGTCAGAGGCTTCCTTAAATGCTTCCTTAAATGCTCCTGCCGTATTCCCGAGGTCCTTGGGTGAGGTCGTCCTTTAGTACGGACGGTGCCTCTTCGGGAAACACGCCCTTAGTTCGGGGGTACCCAGCTTCAGGGAGTTCCGCCTTCGGGGAGATCATGTTCGGCCCGCAATAGCTGGTGCCTCTTTTCCGAAGGCGATCTGTTTGCAACCTCGGGGGGCTAGTAGTATCCTCAAGTTTCCTGGCGTGCCAGGCTCGGAGCTCTTCGGCTATCTCCCGAGGTGTATGATCCCACCTTTACTCGGGTAGCGCCAGTTTCTTCTGGCCATTTTTGTGGCAGGGAGTTCGGCCAGATAGTGGCGATAGCCTTTGGCTATCACATGCCCCCCTTTGGAAAGCCGAAGTGAAGACTTCGGTTTTGCATCTCTTTCCGAGGTTGTTCTTGGGAGTCTCTTAGGAAGCTCAACCTGTTCCGAGGATGCACCTCTTGCCCAAAGGGCTGCTCGGCCTTGGCCTGTTCTTTGGTGTCTTCGAGGCGGAGCCTGTGCCGAAGATACACCTCTTGCCCGAAGGTCATGGGCTGTTTGGCCATAGCCTGTCTCTTGGTGTCCTCGAGGTAACCTGCTTTTTCTTCTTGCAGGTCTGTGTAATCGTCGTGTCTGATGGCCAAGCGTGTCAGTCTAAGCGATGCGTCCCAGCTTTTTAGGGATGTCAGAAGACGTGTCCCCTGTTTTGGAGCGGCGGTTGACACGTGGCGCTTTGCCATTGGAGGAGAGTCGCGTCGGTTACAGAGGGCATGCCTTTTCAGGTGCAGAGGGCAGTTATGACGACGGTTCGCCTCCAAAATGGTACTTATGACGACGTTTCGGTTACCAACCTTTGGCCTATAAATAGCCCATTCCATCATAAGTCCCATTTGCTTTTACTTCTGCTCTTTCCTCTGCTTTGCCCCTGTTTTCGTACTTTCTTGCTTTCTGTGGCGGAGCTGCCTTAATCAGAGCTTTTTTCAGCCAACTTTCATGACGGCGTCCTCAGATTTTGGCAAATCTTTTGGTGGGTTTTTGTTTTCCAGAGTGTTTTGATTCCTCTGTTCTTTTGAGTTTTTTCCGGAAACTGTTTTCTTGCCTTTTCCAAACTCATTTTCTTGTCGAAAATGCCTATCCCTGAGAGCTGGCAGCCTCTTTTAGCCCGTCCTTGTTGCACCACCCCCGCAAAATTAGAGAAGTGGAAGAAAAAGTTCTTTCTTCCCTCTTACGCCGTTACTAGGCTGCCTTGCTCTAGCCATTACGCCTTTTCAAACCATAGTAACGAGGTTACCTTTTTCGAGCCCAGCTGAAGGCCGGACTTCGGTATCCTCCCCCGAAGATGGTTTGCGAGTTCTGCCAATTTCATGGCATTGCTGTGAACCAGCTTCCCCCGAACTCGTTCTGCTATTTTAACGCCTACCTCTGCATGTGTGGCGTGTTCGGGATAAAACCCCATTTTATTATCTTCATGCAGTACTACAAGCTCTTTGTGGTCCCGAAGGGTGGCTTCTATTTTATGCTACCTCGGGGATCCGGGAGCAAAAAATTCATGTTCACCTTCGCCACCAAGGACTGCTGGCGGGGGTGGCAACAGAAATTCTTCTTCCTGAAGATGGAGGAGGCCTGGGCGTATGTTCCGACCAAATGGGCTCAGGGAAGGCTAGATGTGGACGTCGTTGATCCGAGGTTGTTGCTGACTCCAGAGTTGGCTTCCACTTTTGCGGACTTCGATGGCCGCATCCGCGCCGTTTCTGACTGGGATCCCGAGGTCGCGCCACGCTCTCTGTACCCCTTCCCTATCAACTGGAGGTTGATGACCGAAAAGGTCCTCCGGGAGTTAAAGGTGGTTAAGAAGCACGAGACCGACCTCGGGATGCCAGCTCCTGCCATCGCCGGGAAGGATTCCTGGTTGGTCAAGCTTCTTAAGGAGGAAATTTCTTTCGAAACGCTTGTCGAAAGTGAGTTATCTTCTACTCCCTTGTTGTTTTTCCCTCGGACTTACGCTGATGTCTTTTTTCTTTTTCAGAGATGGGCGACGGGACTGCTGCATTTTTTAAGTCCCTTTTCTCCGGCCAGGTGGAGAAGGGCGATCAGACAAAGAAGGCGACTTCCCGAAGGCGGAAGTCGACTGGCGCTGGGCCTTCGGCGAAACGGGCAAAGAAAACTGCCCAGGTTCCTCTGGAGGAAATTTCCGAGGAAGCAGCCGAGGAGCCTGGGACAGCCGAAATTCCGGCGTCTGAGGCAGCTGCCGAAGTCCCTGCCGCTGCTGAAGTTTCTTCCGCCGACGTCCCTCCCCAGAGCCCTTCTGCGCCGCAGGCCCTTCTGGAGGCCGTGGTAGAGGCTCCTTCTGCCGAGGAGCGGCGCAAGAGGAAGGGCAAGGCGATTTCGACCGAGGAGTCTGAGGATTCCGAGGACGCCGTATTCGAAGTGCCACCAGGTCTGTTGCTTTCAGAACAAGTTGGCTCTTTTTGTTTTTCTGAATTTTCCTTTGTCTCTGACCTGCTTTTCATTTTCGCCACGCAGGGGAGTTGCTTACCCCGAACTGGGCTGCCGAACACGCGAAGGCGCGGGCCCTTCGTGACGCCAAAATCCCGCAAGGGAAAATACCAAAAGAACCTTTCTGGACATTCACGGAGGACATGAACTTGTACTCCAAAGGCTGTCCTGAAATGGCGAAACAGATTTCGAAGGGGGTGCTTACAGAGGCCTCCTTCAAGGCTATTGCGGCGGCCCATCCGGACGATGACACCCTTGCCGCGAAAGTCACCGAGCATGCTGCTCAGGTATGTTCTTCACACATTTTTCCCTTCAATTTTTCCTAAGTGCTTGGCTCTTACTAACCTTGCGTTCATCTTTTTGCAGCTGATGGGGTACGCCGGCTTTCTCCGAGTTCGGGTAGCCAGGAACTCGGCGTTCCGAGCTACGGCCTTAGAGACCCTAGAGAAAGCGAAGGCCACGCGCTCGGCATTGATTGCCAAGAACCAGCAGCTGTCAGATGCTGCGAAGAAAGAAGTTGCTGCCCTTCGGGAGGAGTTCCGGAAGGAGAAGGAAGATCTTGAGAAGAACTCCTCCCTGAAGATTGCTGACCTCGGCGATCAGGTGAAAGGGATGCTCGCTGGCAACCAAGACTTTCTCAAAGATAAGTCAGATTCTGACAATCTCATTCGGTCGTTGGTGAGTGAGAAGAAAGCTCTCGAAGCCGAGGTCCAGTCTTTGAAGAAGGAGCCTGATGCTAAGAAGAGGTTGAATGCGCTGAAGAAGGAGGTTGCAGACTTGAAGGACGAGCTCGAGGACCTTGAGGTTGAGAATGACAAATCCGACCAAATGACCAAGGTCGCCTTCCAAGACGGATTCTGCCTTGCTCGGCACCAAGTCCTTGAGAGGTTCCCAGGTCTGGACCTCTCTTTTTTGGAAGCTCTCAACATTCCCGAGGGGCCTCGGTGGTCCTGGTCCAAAATCGAGCACCTGAACCTGCCTTCCACAATTCCGGTGCCGAAGGTGGTGGAAAAGGGCACAGAGGCTGGTGGCTCCCGGGACGCCGAGAACCCTTAGGCTATTTTAGCGACCTTTCCTCTTCGTTTTTGTGCTCCTTCTTCGGGCACTTCTTCTTTGTAAGCCTGATCATTGTAAATGAAGATCTTTTTTGGCTAAGTGTTTTTGCAAGTTTCTTTATTTCCATTGCCCCGAACACATTTGCTCAAGAGACTTCGGAAAACTTGCGATCAAAGAAACTTGACTAAGTGTGAAAGATCTTTCCATTGGCCGAGCCTGTTCGCTCAAGAGGCTTTTTGGAAAGTCTGAAAAATTTGACTAAGTCTTTTTGCAGGTTTTTGCATTTCCATTTTATCCCGAACACGTTTGCTCGAGGGACTTCGGAAACCCCTTAGTCAAAATTTTTCATTTCCCCTTGTCCCGAGCATGTTCGCTCAAGAGACTTAAGAAACCTTTTGCGAGATTTTTTGTTTTCCATTTTTCCCGAGCGTGATGGCTCAAGGGGCTTTGGAAAACTGTCTCTGCGCTTATTACGGCGAGTACTACTGAGAGATTTTTCCATCTTTCCCGAGCATGATGGCTCAAGGGACTTCGGAAAGTCATATCTGTGCTTGTCGCGAACATCTTCACGGAATTCTGTACAATTCTGCACTTAAGAAATTTTCTCAAGACACTTCTGTACTTAGAATATTTTTCGTACAGTATGATTCCTTCGCTCAAGCTTAGGCGTAGAATTTTCTCAAGGCGTCTGAGTGCCAAGTGTTTTTCAATTCTACGCCTTCGGCATCGCCAAGTTTGTACACGTCTTTTCGTACTTTCGCAAGAACCAGATAAGGTCCTTCCCAGTTCGCGCGAAATACCCCGTAAGATGGCTTTCGGGGTACAAAGTCAATCTTTCGGAGAACGAGGTCCCCTTTTTTGATTTCTTTTGGCCTGGCTCGTAAATTTATAGCCGCGGCCACTCTTTGCTGGAAAGCTTTTCTTCTCAGCTCAGCTATTTCTCTGTGTTCGCCGACGAGGTCGAGCTTCGTTCTTAGGCCGAGGTCGTTTCCACCTTCATCAAATACTTGCACCCGTACTGATGGTCTAACTATCTCGATAGGGATGATGGCCTCTGTTCCGAAGACGAGTGAGAAGGGAGTCTCCCCTGTGGCTCTTCAGGGCGTTGTTCGGTAACTCCATAACACGCTTTGGAGTTCTCCTGGCCATTTCCCTTTTACTTCCCCCAGTCTCTTCTTCAGGCCATCTTTTATGGTCCTGTTAGATACTTCCACCTGCCCGTTGCTTTGGGGGTGAGCTACTGGGGCGAAGTGCATTTTTATTCCGAGGTCGCTGATAAATTCCTGGAATCCTTTGTCTATGAATTGGGATCCATTATCAGCCACTAGTACCCTCGGTATGCCGAATTTGCATACTATGTTCTTCCATACAAACTTTTGCACTTCTTTTGCCGAGATAGTTGCTAGGGGTTCTGCCTCGACCCATTTAGAGAAATAGTCTACTGCTACCACGCAGAATTTCACGCCTCCGGGCGCTGAGGGGAGTGGCCCAATAAGGTCTATGCCCCAGACTGCGAAGGGCCAGGGGTAGTCAGCCGAAGTTACCATTTCCGAGGGTGCCCTCTGGATGTTCGCGTGTTTCTGGCAACTACCGCATTTTCGGACGAACTGCCTTGCATCCTTTCTCAGGGTAGGCCAGAAGTATCCTTGGCGAAGTATCACCGCCGCAAGGGCATCAGTTCCAATATGTGAACCATACATGCCTTCGTGGACCTCTTCAAGGACCATTTCAGTATCCTCTTCATCCACGCATCTTTGCAGCGGGTTTGCATATCCCTGTCGGTATAACTCTTCGCCAATCAGGAAGAATCGGCCGGAGCGTCTTCACAGTTTTGCAGCGTCGCCGGGGTCTTCGGGGAGCACACTTTCTGCGAGGTATCTTTTTATGGGATCTTTCCATCCTTTTCCCGAGGTCGCTATGCTCAGTACTGAGATGCTGGGGTGATCTAGCACCTCGGTGTATGTTTTTGACTTCGCCAAGCAATCTGCCTCAGTGTTATTCCACCGAGGTACATTTTCGATCCGTACGGCGTCAAACTCTTGGATGAGCTTTGCTACCAGCTCATGGTATTTTGCCAAGATTGGGTCCTTCGCCCCATAATCTCCTGCCATCTGCCGAACTACCAGCTGGGAATCGCTGTGAGCCTTTAAGTTTCTCACACCAATCCTTCTGGCCAAGCGTAATCCCGCTATGAGGGCTTCATACTCTGCCACATTGTTAGTGACGCTGAAGCTGAACTTGATAGCCTTCTTTACCTCTAGGCCTTCGGGTTCTCTGATAATTACTCCAGCTCCCTGGTGTTCGGATCCCGAGGCCCCGTCAACATGTAAGGTCCACTCTGGCTCACCTCAGTTCGGATCCACATGGCTTTCCTTAGTGGTGGGTACTTCGGCGATAAAGTCTGTTAGTGCTTGAGCTTTTATGGCCTTCCGAGGTTCATATATGATTTCGTGTTCACCAAGCTCTATGCACCATTTGGAGAGCCTTCCCGAATGATCAACTTTCTTCATAACATCCCGTAGGGGTAGACGACTTCGGACGATGATGGGGTAAGCCTGAAAGTATGGTCGCAGCCTTCTCCCTGCAAGCACCAAGGCGTATATAGCTTTTTGAAGCAGAGGGTACCTGACTTCGGCGCCATGCAGGGATTTGCTGAGGTAATAGACTGGCCATTGCTTTGGCCCTTCTTCTTTCACGAGGACCGAGCTTACAACTTTCTCCGTGACGGTGAGGTACAAGACCAGGGGCTCTCCCTCCCGAGGTTGTCGCAGAGTCGGCAGGCTAGCCAAGTAGACTTTGAGTTCTTCCCAGGCCTTTTGGCAATCTTCACCCCAAGGGTGATCATTCCTTCCGAGGTCGCCTTCCATTTTTGCTGCCTTTGTGAGGACTTTGAAGAAAGGTCGACACCTATCTCCGTACCTGGAAATAAATCTGCTCAGGGAGGTTATTCTTCCGGTGAGCCTCTGCACGTCTTTGATTGTGGCAGGAGTTCGGAACTCAAGCAGCGCCTTAATCTTCTTGGGGGTTAGCGTCAATGCCTCTTTCGGATACCATGTACCCAAGGAATTTTCCTGAGGTTACCCCGAAGATGCACTTTTCAGGATTGAGCCGAATCCCGACGGCTTTGAGCTTTTGGAAGGTTTCCTCTAGATCTGCAACGTGATAGCTAGGCAGCTTGCTCTTGACTATCATATCATCAACATACACTCCCATGTTTCTCCCCATTTGGTCTTTAAAGACCTTGTTCATCAACCTTTGGTAGGTGGCTCCTGCATTTTTTAGCCCGAAGGACATCCTGACATAGCAGTATGTTCCTCCCTCGGTGATGAAGGCGGTTTTTTCTTTATCTTCGGGGTCCATCCTTATTTGATGGTAGCCACTGAAGGCGTCTAGGAAACTCAGGCGCCCATATTCGGCAGTTGAATCTATGAGTTGATCTATTGGCGGCAGAGGGTATGAGTCTTTTGGGCAAGCATCATTCAAGTTTCTGAAGTTGATGCACATCCGGAGTTTGCTACTACCTTCTTTTGTGGCAATGACCACGTTGCTTAACCATTCGGGGTACTTCACCTCCCTGATGACTTTGGCGTCTAACAGACGCTGGACCTCGGTTTTGATAAAGTTGCTCTTGTGAGCTGAGATGCTTCGTTTCTTTTGCCGGACAGGTTTTGCTTTCAGGCCTACTTTGAGGCTATGCTGTATTATGCCAGAGTTTACCCCTGGCATATCTTTCGGCGAGTAGGCAAACAGATCTTTATTTTTTAGCAGAAAAGATACAAGGTTTTCCTTCTCACCTTCGGCCAAGCTCTTCTCTATTCGGGTAGATTGTCCTGGGATAAGTTCTACTGTTTCCATTTCTGCTTTTGCGAGATCTTCTTCTTTGCCTTTTTCTGACGTCTTTGCCTCTATCGTTTGTGCGAAGTTGCTCGTCGAGGCCTTTCGTGCTTTCACAAACACCTTTCTGACCTCGGCCTGATCTATGAAGATCTCTGCATCTCCATCCTTGGTGGCGAATGTGACAGTCAAGTACTTCACATCAGGGCGAATGTGCAGGTTTCCCTGTGTCTGCCTTCCAAGGATGGCGTTGTATGAGGACGGGACGTCCATGACAATGAACCTCGCCATTGTGGAGGCGTATAACTCAGCTGCTTCATCTACCGAGGTCCCTCTCATCATCAGTGGGAGGTCGATCCATCCGAGAACGGGCAGTTCGGATGGTCCAACCCCGAAGGTGGGCGAGGTGACTGGCTTAAGCTCACTGCTGGAGATGCTCAAGCTCGGCAGTAAGTGCGAGAATAGGACGTCCGCATTTGATCAATCATCAAGTAGCACCCTTTTGACGTCCCAGTTCCCTATCCTTGCCATGATTAGCAGCGGATCGTCGTGGGGGAAAACGATGGTGGATCCATCTTTGCGGGCCAGCTTCTTTGCTGGATTTTGATATTCCATGACTGCAATTTCTCTGGCCTTCCGCTTTCTTTCCGAGGATGGGAGCCCCGTGGTGATTGTTTGGATAACCCCTGTCGGAGGTGGAGGGCGCCTTTTTGGACTTCGGTTTCTCCGCCTGTCGGAGTCATAGTCATCATCTTCAGCCCTTTCTTCCTCCACTTTTCTGCCTTTCGGGGATGGCATCCGTAGGTATTTCCGAAGTTGGCCCTGCTTTATCAGCGACTCTATGTACTTCTTCAGCTGGAAGCAGTCCTCGGTGTCATGACCGTGGTCGCGATGAAACTGGCAGAACTTCTTTGCATTCTTCTTATTCTCGGCGGTCATGGCCCTTGGCCGCCGAATCTGCGTCCCTTGCCTTTCCAGCGCCATGAGGATGTTGGTCCGTGTAGTGCTCAGTGGTGTGAAACTTTGGGGTTTCCTTCCCCGCATCCTCCGAGGTCGTCCTGCCTGTTCGGTCGGATGCCGAGCTTGTTGATTGGACCCTTCGGCGCGGTGGTGATCGGACTTCGGCCCAGCCATTCTTAGTTCCTCGGCGGTCATGTGCTGTTCTGCCCTTCGGTAAAATTCTCCGAGGGTCTCCGGGGGGTCCTTTGAGAACTCATAAAACAGCTGTGAGTCTCGCCGAAGGCCCCGTGTCATGGCAAGAATGCGGATTTCGGGCCGAAAGTCGGGGACGCTAAGAGCTTCCCTGTTGAATCTTTCAACATAGTCTCGGATGGTTTCTCCGTTCCTCTGCTCTATGTCGAACATCTGGACAGGCATCTTCGCAGTAGGTCGACTCCCAATGAATTGCTGCGTGAAGGCCGTGGACAACTCCTGGAACTCAGTGATGGTCCCTGAAGGCAATGAATTGTACCATGCAGTTGCTGGCCCTGTGAGGGTGACTTCGAAGCACTTGCACATGGTAGCATCGTCAGCACCGTGCATTATCATGCTGCGTCTGTACTTCGTCAGATGGGCCTGTGGATCAGTACGGCCATCATAAATCTCCAACCGAGGTACTCTGAAGTCACCTGGCATGGCTGCCTCGGCCACGGTCCGGGTGAACGGGGACCCATTTTCGCAGAAGGCTCCCGTGAGCCTGTCCCAAACGGGTTTTCTGGCCATTTGTTTCTCTACCCTATCTAGCCGTGCTAATATACTCTCCATAAGCACGGTGGCACTAGGCCCTTCTTCAGGGAAGGGAGATCGTCGGCGCCTCTTCGGGGAGCGAGTTCGGCGCTGAGGGGACAGGGACCTTGCCTCAAGCGACGAACTCCTTCGCCGTGAGACTTTCGGTCGTTTGGACCCAATTTGTCCCACAGGCCGTTTCCCGAGTGGTATACTCTCCGTGGATGACTCTTCGCGCGGGTCTACGCTTCCCGAACTGCGATGGGTCGACCTCTGACTTTTCTCCCGAGGGCGTGCAGGTGAGGGAGGTCTTTGGGCCTGTGTCTACTGTGACCACGTTCGGTCGATTTGCTGTGTCATTTCGGCCACGACTGAACGCTGAAACTCCCTCATAAAGCTCATAGTGATTACTAGAGGGCGATCTTCCTCGGACGCAGAAGTCCCTGGGAGTGTTTGCTCAGCAGCCGGTTGTGTCTCAGGCGCGGACGGAGACCTCGGGAGTCCCTTGTCCTTAGAACGCCGAGTTTCAAAGACGGCAATCTCAGAGCGGGTTCCCACAGACGGCGCCAAATGATGGCCATGGGCCTCATCGTTTACAGTCATGGTGACTGTTGGAGAGACTTCCAGGAGGAAGAACGCGTGGAGGATGGTGCGCCCAAGGGAGAGTACCTGAGATGCTCAGAAAAAGTGGGTTAGGAGACCCCCGGAATGTGTTTCCGGGGGGGGGGAGCCTCCGACGCCCAAGTCAGTGGTGGCTGAGAAAGGCAGAGGAAATAGCACAAAGGGGCTGAAGAGTCTCGCCTGGTGATTTTCTCAGAGTCTGGGAGTCAGACCTTTGCCAACCAACCTCCTGCCAAGTATTTATTTCCTGGTATTTATAGGAGTACCTAGCCCATTCAAATCACGACACGTGTTCGGTCGGATGTTCCCTGAGTTTCTGGGCGTAGGGGACAGATAGCTGGTAGCAGGTTGCCTTGAGCCTTGTGCTGAGATGGGCCATGATGTGATTTTGATGGCGTCAGCGTGTCAGAGCGCCTATTGAGGCGGCTTTATGACGTCTGTGAAAGGACGTGTCAGAGGCTTCCTTAAATGCTTCCTTAAATGCTCCTGCCGTACTCCCGAGGTCCCTAGGTGAGGTCGTCCTTTAGTACGGACGGTGCCTCTTCGGGAAACACGCCCTTAGTTCGGGGGTACCCAGCTTCAGGGAGTTCCGCCTTCGGGGAGATCATGTTCGGCCCGCAATAGCTGGTGCCTCTTTTCCGAAGGCGATCTGTTTGCAACCTCGGGGGGCTAGTAGTATCCTCAAGTTTCCTGGCGTGCCGGGCTCGGAGCTCTTCGGCTATCTCCAGAGGTGTATGATCCCACCTTTACTCAGGTAGCGCCAATTTCTTCTGGCCATTCTTGTGGCAGGGAGTTCGGCCAGATAGAGGCGATAGTCTTTGGCTATCAAATATGTATAATATTTTTTATAATTAATTAACATTTAAAAAAAATACTATTTTAAAAACTAAAAGAAATATAGAAATAAAAAATACTAATTATTTAAAATATCTATTAACTGTAAAAAAAAATACCATACTGATTGAAATTACTAGAAGATAACTACCGTAATGTCTAAATTAAGAGTTCAAAAATTATTATCAGACAGTATTAAAAATGTCAGAGCAAAGTGTATATTTCTAAAATAGGAGGGGCAAAATGTAATTTCACATAAATCTTAAGGGAAACATTATAATTATTCATATTGCTAAATATCAACATCCGTATAGTAGAGTGTCACATCTTTTTCTTTTTTCCTCTCTTTTTCCTTTCTTGAGGATGTGATTGACACATTTTAAGTTTGGTCCCCTTTTCATGAAGTAATCATGTCTTGAGAGCCAGTGTTGTAATTTCTCTAATTGTGAATCTTGTGATCCCTCAAATTCTACCCTTTCTCATTTTAGTTACTAAGTTCGACCCATGTTGTGTTTTGGTCCCCCAAGCTTAATAACTAGTACTTAACTAGATTCTTTTTATTTCTTTTCTTGGTCCCCAAAGTATTTTTTTATATACTACATTCTAAAGCAAAACATTGGTCCCCATTAATTGTTAAATTTTTAATATTTAGAACTTTTCTATTTCCTCTCTTAGTCCCAAAACTTTTTGGCCAATTTTTTTTTCTTTTAATTTAATATTTTTTAAGGTAATGGTTATACCACAAATTGGCCAAAATAAATTAAACATGATTTATGTGTTTCAGTCATATTTTATTATTGTTGATAATTGAGTTTTGTACCATGAGTTATTTAATTCAAAACCTCTATGGTTTAATAAAGTGATTAATTTGGTCTATATTCCTAAAATTGAAAGTGAATTTTTCTAAATAAACTTCTCATCTATATTAAAAATTGGAATTTGAATTGATAAGAAATGAAATTTTTTAGTGAATTGCTATTTAATGAAAAAAAAAATATCAATCATTTCAAAGCATATACAATGTTATGTTTCATAGTGTTATGTTCTATTATAACTAATAATTTTAATGATAAGAATATAATATAAAGAATGTATATCTCAAAATTAAAATAAAATAAAATTTTAATTCATTAACAAATTTATTGTTGAAAATTTTTAAGTTATTTATTATTGGCATTTCTTAGATGTCGGCTTGTTTGCTTTTCAAGTTAAATTCACTATAAATTCTCACTGAAATTTGTGATTTGCTTTATCATTGAGCTTGGTAAGTCAGTCCTAAACCTAAAATTTTTCTTTGACCAAAAAAAAAAAAAAGATTATGCTACCTATTTTGTGTTAAAAAGATCTATATATTTTCATGTGATGTTGTTTGACTGGGTTTTAAAAAGTATAGTAAAGTCAAATAGCTCTTGTACATCTTTTTTTATACTTAAAAATAAAAAAATAAAAAATAAGAAGTTTATCGTTAAGATTACATCAAAAAATCTTCATCAGCCGAAGAGTTAAACCCTCTGAACCAGATAAGACAATTGCTTCCATTTTCGTTATTTCGGATGATTGACTCGAATAAATCAACACTCACGTAGTGGCGGATCCAAGATTTATATAAAGAGGTCTAAATACATATAAAACTGTAAAATTTTAATATTATATAATGAAACTTATAAATTTTTATTCCTCCATTTCATATTAATTGACCATTATATCTTTTTTTACTAAAGTTTGACTTGAATATATTTATATTAATATATATTAAAAAAATTCTTAAAAATGATACTCCATCCGTCCCATAAATTTTGATATATTTGACTTTTTGTTGTATTTTGACTCAATTTTATTCATATTATTGTTTGTTAAAAAAAATAAAAAAAAATATATTTAGAAACTATATATCTTGAATTATCATTCATATACAAAGATTTTGTATTTATATATTAAAATGTTGAAAATAAAAAATCATAGATTAATTGCCAAAAATAAATGGAGCAAAACTTTTGGGATGGAGGGAGTATTTAAAAACTATAATCTTTAAATTTTCATTTTCATATAAAATATTCATATTTTTATAATAAAATTTGAAAGAAATAAAATCATAAATTAATTACTGTGAATAGTAAAAAGATCAATTTTTGTGGAATAGAGGGAGTATATCATAATATAATGTGAAAATAATGTCTTTTAGAAAAAAAATATGAAAAATGATTTGATTTAGCTTTTTTTATACCCTTAGTTAAATTAGTTTAACGAGAGTTAGAAAATTATATGAAATATGAAGAAGATTAGCAAGATATTCATGTTGTATAAAATGTAAAAGTAAAAAAATCCTCTTTTTAACACTTAAATGTATATTTGATCTGACTTATTGATTTTATCTTATGTCTAACTAACTCTATCATTTTTCCATATATGTTTAAAGAAAAAAGAGTGGTAAAAAGAGTTTAATGCCTAGATATAAAAATGTAAGAAAGTTCAAAGGTCATCTACCATGATTCTAAATGTCAATGGAGAGCAGAGATTAATCAATTTTTTATCTTTGTTGATGTAAGAGAGACATATTTTTTTTTGTTTCAATAGATATTATAAAAATTATGGAGCTCCATTAAAAAATTAAAGGAGATTTAGTTACTAAATTATGTAATTCTTATTAACAATTTTCTAGAAAAAGGGGAGTCTGTTAATGCTTTGCCATAAGTCTGTTAAATAGCTAACATTTGCATCATATATTGTTAACTTCCAAATGGTCAATGAAACAGTTGCTGACTGTAAAATTAGTAGTTTTAATAACTTTCTTTCATAGCAAAGCATAAAAGAGTTAAGAGTAAGAACTTGAATGTTCACGACTATAGCCTTGAAAGTGAGAGGCTTGATTAGATGAAGTAGCACTTTCAACCATGTTACTAACTTTTTTCTTATCGTGTTGATAGTCATATTATTTCTATTTTGGTTTCTTTTTCTTTTATTGATAACCTTGGGGTTGAGTATTAAACTAAAAATGTGAATGGAGGGGAGAAGGAACCAACCTATCTATTTCATTAGGACAATGGCTAGCATGTTATTGGAATTGGAGAAGAGGAAACCTAACTGATAACACACTATGAAAGTTTGCTTGAGTATTGTTTGGTAGAACCCCTGTGAATAGTATCTTAAATGTACCAAGTCACTCTATATGATATTTCGAGATAATGAGAGGGTTTTCCTGTGTGAATAGACAAACCGTACCCTAAACAAGTGTAACTCTTTTTTTTATTTTTTGAAGCAATCCAACTTCCCTTATTGATTAGATGTTTCTTAATACATTAACTTCTATATTATTCATAGAATTTAGTGAGATTATAATACATGTATTTTAATACATTAGATTTTGCATAGAATACAAAGAGGGGCGCTGTTTCAAGTTGTGAAAGAGAAAACCCAATTAATTTAAGAAGTTAAAAGAACAAATGTTAATAAAAGAATTTCATCATTTACACTTTCCATAAGGTTTTTTTTATTAACTACACTCTCACCCCCTGGTTCGGAAATATACTCTTGTGCTCCTATAATTTAATAATTTTCGCATTGTATGGCACCGTCTCTTAAAATTATAGTTTGAAAATTATGACAATTTTCCTTCAATAAATTTAAATTATTCAATGAATTATCATGGGCAGGCTAAATTATAAACATTTTTATGTCAATAAATAGAAGATGTTCTTTCTCTTTAATTACTAGAATTGAAAAGGAAAAAAGAAAGTGAAAGGAGGTTTCCAAACCTAAATGGTGTGACTGCAATTAATATGAAACCTATAGGAGTAAAAGGGTGATTAAGACTAAAAAGACAGCAAGCTAATAAGAATCCTATATGAGAAATTCTCTATGATCATTTGGCATGTCTACAAGACTAAATTTTAGAACTTAATGGAGATTAACCACGTGGTTGAGGTAGATATTCCATAAATCTATCTTAGACTCGAGTGTGACAAATCGTAGTAAGCTGCACTTGAGTCATCACATCATTGGCACTCCAAAGAGTGATTATGATTGGGACTTGTAAAGCTTTTTGCGAGGTTTTTATCATCCATACAAAAGTATTAGAGTATCACTCTCAGATGATGCGATTGTAACAAAGATCTCTCTGTTCTTTTATCCCCCTTTTTTTTTATTGTCTAAATTATCATGAAGGTACTTCAAAGAGAGAGAGAAAAAATATCTTGGCATTAATAAGTGAACTTTCCACGTGTTCCGTTTCTTTTATTTCTCACCTGGGCTCCTTATCCTGAAGCTGCTTTGAATTTAAAATTTTACCACCTGTTCTAATGACCACAGGGTAATTATAGTTCCACGTGTTCCGTTTCTTTTATTTCCCACCTGTGTCCCTTTTGTGTTCTCAACTACTATCCATTAGTGGAATTGTTAACGCCTTTTAGAACATGATTGAGGTAAGGAACTTCCCCAAGTAATCTACTTTAATTACTCCATTCATTCCTTACAACACTGACCATCTTGAAAAGTATCTAAGTTTGAAAATGAGTCTAGTCAAGATGAGTATTAGGCTGTTCATATTCAACTTAATATTTTTTTTTTCATGTTTGGATTGAAAATAATATTAATAAATTATGAATGAGCTTTTGAATAATCAAGGTGAGTTGAGATCAAACTGTTTACTTAAATAAAGAAAAAACACTAAAATCAAACCAAGCTTAGTCGAGCCAAGTAATAAGTAGGTTGAGTTTGGTTTGAATTTCGTATCAAGTTTAAAATTTTGTTTATGTTTAACTTTATAACAGTTTTAACAAACCAAAAATAAGCTTTAAATTGAGCCAAATTCAAACTATTTGTCTATTTTTCACCCTTAAAAGTGTCAAATATTTACAACAATTTCATATTTATTAAATTCTTTTATTATATTACTTTTCAAACTATCATTTTAATATTTTTTATTCTTAATTTACATGGAAAAAAAATGGATGGTAAAAGTGAAAACATAACATAAATTTTTCATCTTTTCTTAATCTCTGTATCAAACTCAAATGTTTTAAAGAATTAGGATTAAGAAAGTATATTACTTAATAATGCTTCTTACTAAACAAAGTTTCCAATCTGAACTGATCATTATAATACTCAAGACTGTATAAAACCACTTAACAAGCAAGCTAGCTACATGGGCATGGGTCGTAACTTGTTAGGGCATTGAAGCTTCTAGTTGGATTTGCGTTGATTTCTTGAATAAAATTACAGCAGTAGAGGAACAAGTAACATATACACACACAAAACACACAGAGCAAACTAGCACATTCTGGAATTTATCCGTACAAATGAAGGTAGCGTTTTTGTAACTACCGTAGTTCAAGTATGTTTACACTGGCAGTCTCGTTCATCAGAGTTTCAGAATGAGCTTCAAAGATTTCCAGTTCAAAGCAGTGCTACCAAATAAACACGGGATGAAGTTTTTCTTTTTAGCCTCCCACTGAAAGAGAAAACTCCTTTCTTGGACCGGAAGTTACCGTCTCATTAGACAATGCCCTCATTCCCTGCCAAGATCCTGTACTTATCCTTCCGGGTAAGATTGGTGCACTCAAATCCTAAAGCGCTTGCAATCTCATGCTGCACAGTATTTGCAACTTCAAAGCTTGATTTCCCACCTGCCTTAAAAGTCTGTGACACCGGCAACTTCTCAAAAATCTTAACAGAACCAACAGGATGAGGGTTTAACAGGTGAAATACGGGGTCCAATGATTTGAGTCCACTCGCTGTTGAGCCATAAAACATGCTTACTTGTATGTCAATAGCTACAGGCACAATCTCATCACTGATTTCTGCAAACAATGGGCTGAACCTCAGCAGGTAAGGCTCCCTGCAGGTTGTTCCTTCAGGGCAAACCACCAGGTGGTCCTGGCTCAACATTTTCTCCATGATGTTCTTGTCAAGATCTCGGTCTCTCGTTAATCTCACCGTCTTGATTGGGGCAATCAACTCACTGAACCTGCTCACACTGTAGGTCACAGCGCTAACAGACTTTGTAAGGCAGAATGAAATGTAAAGTGGGTCTAGCAGGGTTCTGTGATTGCAGATGAACAGAAGTCCACCCTTTTTATCTCTTCTCTTTTCTAAAGCATGTTCAAAAGATTTTGACTTGGAAATTGTTGTTCTCACCCCACTCATGGCCAAAAAGGGAACTGACAACATGTAAGGAAGTGTGAGGAAAGTGATGAGTCTGAAGAAATAGAGAAGCAAGCCTAATGGGAGCCACATGAACATAACTAATGTTGCAGATGGGGTTGGCCTGAAAGCCAATCTTCCATCATGGAAGATCAAAGGCTTTGGATATTTCTCCCTCGGAAGGCCTTTCCAGTGCCTTTTCTCTCCCTCTGTCACCAAGTAAACTTCCTGTTGCAACAAATTGATTAAAAAATCTGATAAAGAAGGGGAAATGTGAATACGCAATTTGATCTGCTATACATTACCTTGCAATGTGAGAGTAGTTTTTGGTCACAGGACTTGTGGAAGAGTCCTACATTCTGATCTCTGTGATGCTGGTTCAGAATTGGATCTTTTTCCTCCCTTGCCTCCTCCATTAAACCCAAAAAGTACCCCTGAGAGACCTTAAGCTCCCCCCCAATGACAGCATCCACTTGCAAGTAATCTCTGAGAAACCCTTCAACCATGACTCTTGGCATGTCAGAAACAGCAACCTTTCTTCTAAACCACATCACTGCATCAAGGCCTTCACAGCCAACATCTTCCAGGAAGAACTTGGGCAAGACTGAGCTCCCAATCTTGAACTTGTCCTTGGGGATACCAAAAAAGCACACAAAAACCATGACTTTAAGTCCCATCTCTTTGCCCAAAAGCAGCACAAGAGGGTACAGGAGGAGCAAGAGAATAGACCTTAGTAGCCCTCCTGCTTCAAATGCCACCAGCATGAAGTAAGGAAACAGTGAGGGTGATCTCAGCAATGCACCTTCAAAGTGAAAAACCAAGGTCTGGTCTTGAAGGCCTCTGTTCCTGTGAATGAAAGAGGTGTTCTTGAGAGATTTTTGGTGGCTTGAATTAGGGGCATTAGAGGAGGGCTTCAATCTTAGGAAAGGGATGAGATTGCTTAAGTTTCTGAGTAGGATTTTGGGCAAGAAACTGAAAATTTTGGGAGAGAGGAACTTTTTTGCCATGTTTGAGTTACCATGTGAACTTGAGCAAGGAGTGCAACATTTTATACTGCAAAATATCTTGTAGTTACCCAACAAACTCAGTACTCAGTACTAGTAATGTAGAGTTGAAATGAGTGACATTTTTATTCATGTTCCAAAACATGGACTGCTGCAGGTACTTGGTCTTTGTAGCAGAACCAGAAACTTGGGTAAGGAGTAGAAAATTATTGATATGTTTAAGCTGGGGGGGTGAAAATTGTTCTCTTCAGTTCCACTGTAAAAGTGAACACTCTAAAAGCAGCTTGCAGAACGTTTCTTTGAAAGGCAATTTAATTTATGATTAGTTCAACCGAGAAATGGCAAAGATCTCTGAGAAGAACATTTAACAAAAAAAAAATCTAAGTGTGTTCTCGTACTGATCATGAAATAGTATTAAATGTCCAATAATATAAGAAGCTAGGAAAAAATTAGGAATGAAGTCCATCTCTTTTTATATTTTTTATGATTTCTTGTTGTTAACATGTTTTTGTTTTCTGAATTGCATGTAAGGTATTAAATATTATTACCACTAAGTATATTGTACACCAAATTTTTAGGGTATATTGCATGGTATATCATATCTTATACCGTTACTATTTTCATAAAAAAATAAATGTTAGAATATTATTTTAAGATGACATAAATTCAATAATTTTTTTTGCACATTTTATATGTATTCTAATTTTTCTCATCATAATTTTGTCAAATATAAATAAAATATATATGATAGAAGATATTTTTTAATACAAAAAACATAAAAAAAATGTTATAGATAAAGCAAAATAAATAATACTAAGAAAGAAACTAATTTATTGATATAAGAAAAAAAATAATACTTTAATAATAACAATATATTTTCTAATAACACATTCAGTCCCTATATGACTCAAAACAACCATTAAATTTTTATGTTAATTAAGAAAAGTAACCAAAAGAATAAACGTAAATATTTATTTTATGATATGTGTATTAATTATATTTTAATGTTTTATATATTTATAATATTTTAATGTAAAATGACTAAAAAAATATCTCACATACATTCATAAAAAATAAAATATCATGATACATGCATCACGGTATTTACAGTATGCCTCAATTTTTTAACAAAATATACACAAAAAAGTGAACAGCATGTAAAATATCATAAAATATTATACAATAAAATAATAAAATATAAAAATATTTATATTATATATCACTACCAGCAATAAATAATATACCACATAATATACTGTAATATACTGTGATATTTAATTCGTACCTGCAGGCCGAGTATGGAGCCAGGCTTAATATGTTTGTCGAGACTTGAAACGTATCCCAACCGCTAGCATGGAATAAGTATGTGCAGAAAATAGATAGAGAGCAATCATAAACACCCACGTATTTTATTTTATTTTATTTTATTACAAAAAAATACTTTTAATTAGAAATAGAAGCGAATAGTACAACTAGTGAAAAAAAAACAGGTAAACTTTAATTTATCCTCAGAATTTACGCCGGTAATTGAGAGAGTGTTTGTAAATGTACATTGATTCGGTGAAAGACTGGTAGAGCCTTAGCTTAAGCTGTAGAACAGAACTTTCTTAACTGACATCGAAGTAATGATTCACGTGTACGCTGCTAGGTGTGGGGGGGAGCCCTCGTCCTCATCCCTGCCCCTTGGATTTTATTTTTTAGTTGAATTATATTGTGGCCATCTGTTATCGTAATGAATATATTACTCTATCATGATTTTTACTTTTACTCTGTCTGTTATTGTTCCTTTTTCCCATCGAACTTTATCCTATATGTACAAAAGAGAAAGACATGTTTTTGGTTTTGAAAAACAACCGAAGTGGACGTATTTTCTTGTGAAATACTTGGGGCTCTCGTATTTTTCTCAAATAAATGGTTTTCAAAATACGTCCTCTCAACTTTGTTGCTGATATGATTGTACATACATAATTTTTTTTTTGTAAGAAAAAAACAGAGAAAGAGAGACAATGTTTATGGTCATGGAACACTAAAGAAATAGATGTATTTTTTTTGTATAATACTTGTGGCTCTCGTATTCTTTTTTTTTTTTCTCAAATTAATGTTTTTCTAAATACGAGGCCTACGCCCGTAGATAAGTTATGACAAAAGGAGGAAAATGACAAAAATAGGCTAGCCTCTTGCTTGGAGGTTGTTGGGAGCATTGATTTCCTGGTGACCAGAGCCTTGAAACTGAAAATTGAAACTTCAAAACTGCCAACTACATGGATGAGTCATATAATTAGTAATTCTGTTGAATCTGATCCAGGGTTTATGGTTTGATGTCTCATCTAAGATAACAATTTCACAGTCAATGTCATTAGGTGGTATTAAACACAATAAACAGATACTTACTATGTTCCTTCAATTCTACGTCCATTTAATTCATCTTTGTACGTCAATTTAATGCATAATACCTTCAATTCTACGTCCATTTAATGCATAATGAACCCGACTCCTATCTTTTCTGCCAAACATTAGAGTAATAACTACATTAAACTTATGGCCTCATCAGAAGCATTCACGTTTTCTCACATAAGCAATTAGACTACTTTGCAGTGTCCATTAATCCAGTTCAGTATGCTCCTACTACTATTTACCGGGCTAAGTTCAAAACAAAACGTCCATCACATAAATTTCTTTGATTTGCTTTTATTCCAACAGATCATCTTTCCCTCATGGTACAATAGTTGGTGATACAGGCGACAGTACAAAGATTAAACCCTACAGAACATTCAGGAGCCTGTCTGTCACCAAAATCTTTCTGCTGATGTTCTCTGGTTTTTGGTCAGCCCATCCCTGTGCTCTCGTTCACTCTTCCCCAAATAGAACCATTTCATCCTTCAGAAGTTCCTTCTGCCTCCATAGACAGTGCTCCTTGTGCTGAAAATGAGTCTACGCAGAGCAGCCTATATGTGATTTCTTTCAAGCTGTTTTTTTGAGGACAATACACCAGTTTGACTTGTCAAAGAACTTGTCAATGACCACAGCATTGTCCATGCCAGAGACCAGCCTGGATAATCAAGCAAGAACAATGAGATAATGCATTCATCTGAGAGAAAATCATCCATACATTTGTGGAGATAGCACAGTTATTAAAAGCCCATTTAGGTACAGAATGATCTCCGTTGATCGACAAGTGAAGAATAGATCAAGTACAGCCCATTAAACCAATTTACAATATTGAAGTATTCTATACCAAAACAGAACGCACCATTAACATACTGTACTTGTACAAGACAGTAGCATTCTGGAACAATAAAGGACGAACTGCATTTAATCCAGACCTTAAAAAGATCATATCTCAAAATGAGAATAAAACAACGTCCCAGAATTTTAGGCATTTGTGGGACTAGCTTCAATGCACAGCTTTATTATGGGCATACTGCATTCATTGCAAGAGCAATACATACCTTTCAAGCTCACCTTCACCGAAGACATGATAATATCTACTGTACACTACAGCACCCTTCTTATCATCTTTCCTGGCCAGCCCATTTGCAAGTGCACCAGCAGAAGCACCACTGACTTCAGCACGATGATAAGGTAAGTGCCATGGAACAAAATATTCTTGCTGACTCTTTTTAATGGTTTTTTCATCCCCAGAAGCCAACATGTCATATGCATTCGAAGAGATCAAAGGCATAGACACCTGCATATTCTCTGTTGTATTATCAGTGAAACGTTTTAGGTGTTCTCGTGATCCATTTTCCTCAGCTTCCGGGATGCTTTCAAGAGCTAAGGATGGAGAGTTACGAACACGAGGACTGCCTGGTCCTATCCACTCTTCTGCATACTTTTCGGTAAGAGGAGTCCATTTAGTGATCAGGGACTTATCCTCTTGTTCTACAGCCCAAACTGTTATTAGAACAAGACCATCCTTTTTAACAACTCGAACTAATTCTTCAATTGCTTTCTTTCTCCGGTTCTCAGTACTTAGGTGATGTAATACAGCAATTGAGATGGCAGCATCACCAAAACCTGTCCTGTAGGGAAGATTAACAGCATCTGCAACCAATACTTCATGTCCTCTGTCCGAACAAATTCTGATGAGGGGAGCACTTATATCACATCCTACAAAATAGCAGTCCGGATTCAAGCCCAAGTATTTCCCATTTCCACATCCGGCATCCAGGACAAGTGAACCTGATGCCAAAGATCCCAAGAAGGAAGCAACCTTTGGCCATTTGGCAAAACGTGTGGCACTGAAATGGGGAGCAATAGCATCATAAACACGGTGGACATACCTCTTCTCTATTTCCGGGGTAGATTCTACACTTAGCAAGCAACTCTGGTCCTCATTTACGGATACAAATTGCTTGAAGTGAGATGCAGAAAAGCTACATGCCTCTGCCACATTGATTTCCGTCATTGTAATGGATATCAGTGGAAGCAAAAATCTACTAACACTGGCAACCAGTAGGCCGCATGTGATCCGAGACTGACAGAAATATCTACTTGTTGTAGTAGCATAAGGAATCATCAAAATCAAACACAGTATATGTAATCTGATACGACCTACAAACGCAACAATTTGACATGAAAACGGTAACCCCGAATGCCATAATTGACAGTTCCCTTGAACACAGCTGAAAAAGGACAAATGTAGGGCAATTACAACAGTAAGAAATGGTGACGAGAGAAGCAAAAATAACACTATGGCAACAAGCTCATCCAGAAAACAGAATCAATGAAGATTTCGAAATTGACCACAGATCATAAAAGTAGGTCCCTATAAGATTTTGTGCCTTTTCCGGTGTTAAGGGGCATCTGAAAATATGCTTTCCAATGCAACGCAAGCAAACAGTCACAGCATCGACAAGGAAAAGGCATATACATCAGCGTTCAGTTACCAAATGAAAAAACATGATTAAATTCTGAAATTGAACCAGTTCAAGCCCAGAAAAAAAAGGTGAAAGAACAGAACGAAATCGACTAAGCTATGCAGAGATATTAATGAAGGAAAAAGAGCTGTGGATACCTGTTGTGCACCAAATTTTCAGAGTTTAAGGTTATGGATACTTTACGAGAGCTCAATGAACCTCTCGGTAGCACTCTTCTGAATCGCCCAACCGGCGGAAGAAACTAGGCTTTGCCCCTCTGAAACCCTGCAACCAGAGAAAGCGGGTGAGAAGACGAATATACCCTTGCTAGATCGTTGTTTTAAAACCACTCGAGGGCTGGACTTGGAGGCCCTATGGCTGCGGGCTTTCGACTCCTCTACGCTCCCCCTCCAATACGAACACGCAGCGGACAAAAAAGTCGAAAGGCCCAAGCCTGCATATATAACTTATTTTAGCCTCCATCGCACCATACCCAACCCACACCTCACTTTCTTTGTTTTTTTTCTTAGAAACACCTCACAAGTATATTAGATTATTAGAGATTACTTATGAAAGTATATTAGATTATTAGAGATTACTTATGAAAGTTAGGTGAAAAATCTATTAGCTTCTTGAAATTTAAAAGACAGCAAGTTATAATTTAATAATATTGGTGCACAATACTTCTAATGAGATTTGATCCCTGATTGGGACTATAAGTGTCCTAACTCTACTCGCCCATGTTATAAAATAATCTTGATGTCAAACTGATCCAAACCAAATAATTACAGCACAGTTGAAAAAAACCACCCCTTACCGACCCACCTCTCATTTACTGTTCATGGTAGAATTAAAGATCTTACTACCTTACCGTGTTTACTATTTGATTCTTTTGACTCTTTTAATCATGGCAGTTGCATGTACCTATGGATAACAGGATTATTAGTTTACATACACACTGTTAGTATAGTTTGCGAAAGATTGCACTGATATAAAAGAAAAATTGGAATAAAAAAATTGAACATTGTATAATAATATGTTAATTGATACTTATTTGTTTTGGAAAACAAAAACCTAGCTAGAAGATATTGTATTTTACGTTGAACATAATTTGTCAATGATATATGTTTCGAGGTAATTTCATTTTTGCTAATTAAGGTTGCTAGTTGCTTCCTAATTGCTGCCTCCATTTTTGGATGGTACGTATACCTAATTCATGCTGGTTTTTAGCGTGGAAATTCATTTATTTTGACTAATACGTTGGTCAAACATATATATTACGTATAGAATTAAATACCGTAGTATACCACGCATCAAGGGTAAGCAGTATACGGTGCAAATATTTTCACATTTTATTATTTTATCGCACGATATTTCGCAATATTTTGCATACCGCTTACTTTTTGTGTACATTTTGTTTAAAAACTGTGGCATACCATAAATACTGTGAGGTATGTATCGCGGTATTTTATTTTTTACTGATGTGTGTGAGATTTTTTTTTTTGTTATTTTACATCAAAATATCATAAATCTATAAAATATAAAATATAATTAATACACATATCATAAAATAAGTATTTACTTTTATTCTTTTGGTTACTTTTCTTAGTTAACATAGAATTTTAATGGTTACTTTGAGCTACTTAGAAACTCAATGTGATATTAGAAAATGTATTGTTATTGTTAAAGTATTATTTTTTTCTTATATCAATAAATTAGTTTTTTTCTGAGTATTATTTATTTTTCTCTATATATAACATTTTTTTTATGTTTTTTGTATTAAAAAAATATTTTTTATCATATATATTTTTATTTATATTTGAAAAATTATGATTAGAAAAATTAGAATACATATTATTTTTTTTCTTATATCAATAAATTAGTTTTTTTCTGAGTATTATTTATTTTGCTCTATATATAACATTTTTTTATGTTTTTTGTATTAAAAAAATATCTTTTATCATATATATTTTTATTTATATTTGAAAAATTATGATTAGAAAAATTAGAATACATATAAAATGTGCAAAAAAATTATTGAATTTATGTCATCTTAAAATAATGTTTTAAAATTTATTTATTTATTTATTTTTATAAAAAATGATAATAGTATGCAGTGCGATATACTATGCGGTATACCTGGGAGTAGTAATGGCAGTATTTAACACCTTGATATTATGCCAGTATTTGTTGAACAATTGGATGCTATTACCTGACTCCTAAGCATATACGATAAGTCGATAATTAGCAATAAACCTTTAAGTATTTGCTATATATTTTGTGTTTGCACATTCCTAATAAGACCTCACCCTAAATTTGAACTAAATAGAATCGTTTAAGAATTACCAGACCGACAAAAGAAACTCTTGATCATCTTAAAGTAAAAACCAACATGATTAGCAATTAGTGTCGGTATTAGAGAGAACTAGTTTACATACTTAGTGTTACCATAGGAGTTCAAGTCAAAATTGAGTTTCTGAAAATTGTATATATTTAATTATTATAGAAATATTATTTTAAATTTAAGATAATTTTGTTATGTATGAAGACAAATTAATGTGTCACTCAATTACACTATAATAATTAAGATATTTGCATTGTATGCTACTTTTTTATGCATATTCTAAAAAATTATCATTAAAAATTCATATCTCAAGGATGACTTCCAAAAAGTAAAAAATATAACTTATTAAATTACCTTTTAAAGATCACCTTTTATTCTAAACCAAGCATATCACAGGCTTACAAGGGAAGGGATAAGACTCAGATAAAGAATTGATCTTGTTTTGTTGATCATCACAGCCCACAACTAGTTATGATATTAGAGACAAACGCGATAGGTTACTTGAAAGTTGTGCTACCACTATTTCATGGAAAAATAGAATAATGTGATGGAGCTTCTTGATCCTGTCCTACCTCATGAAAAGTTGTTTCCTTTTTGTTTTCATTTTTAAGACCATTTATAGTAGCATTGTTAGTCGGATGGTTTAAATCAAAATAGTAAATAATAGCACTGATTGAGAAGAGGAATAAAAACTCAGGTTGCATTGATATACAAAGGTTTATGTACAGCTTATAGTGTGACAGACTGAAAAAATAAAAAGCTGAACATACGTTTCCCGACCTTCAATGAGCTTATGCTTACTAAGGTCACCCTTTGATCACATAACAGTTGTAAGATTTACATCTTATACATGAACTAAACCTCAAATATCTAATATATCAAAAAAATTACTATCTATCCAATTTTGAAAAGCTTTAATAGCAGTAACTCTAGCAGTAGTTGCTGCTCTATTGGCAACATAATGTCTTTGCACATCTGTAGTTTTCCTAACAACTTGCAAGATTAAGCCGTGCAATGTAAGAGTTACGAAAATAGTTAACCTAACTAAAAGGCACATAACTAACAGGGTACATGAACTTCATAATGACATAAAAATGAAATTAAGTACGAGGACGACTTGAAGGACTGAATCAGTTAGAAGTGACAAATGGATCTTAAGGGTGCTAGCATCCCATTCACCATTTAGGAACTTGTACATGTTGTAACTTTTCTTAAGACCTTTATACCATGATCCCTCATACTAGTGCGTTTGCAAAATGATAAATGCTGAAACCACGAATTTTGTCTTCGAAGTATCCTCTAACATATTTATCTCCATTCCTAAAGAGAATAATATAACAAATGAACATATTAACAATAGTCTTCTAATCATCCCTACCATTGTCTTACCATGTACCCATGTACAAATCTAGGAAAACATAATACTTTTCTAGTTGATCATGGTAATTACTTGATTTCAAATATCCAAATTTAGAGGTGATTAGAAGGATTAATAATACTCAGAATTCAGCCACAGTTATTAATCAGAACAGAAATACAAGGGAAAAGACCGAATTCCTTGTTTTCCATTTGCATATTCCAATAGATCAAAATCAAATCTAATCATAAATGGAACAAAAGAAAAATCACTATTTCATTTAAGGAACAACAAAAAAAACTGAAAATGGCAAAAAGAACCTAATACGTAAAATGGTAATATCCAAATTTGTCCTTAAGCCCACACTTGAATTCACCTACAAAGCAACTCCCATCTACGTAGGTTTGAACCCTAAGCCTATGGCTCTTTCCGTTGCACCACTTACATGCATAAAAGTCTCATGTAAAGCCTATAAACTCTATAACCATGCCTTAATCCCTATGTATTTGTCTCTATATCGACTTCATCTCGCCCACCTCTCAACTCCATAACACAGTCATAATTATGCATCTAAAACATCTTCTAGTCCAGTATTACAAGCTCTAGTTCTATTACACAAATACTCATTGAAGCAAATTTTATTGCTCGGAGTTTGTTTTGATTTATCTACATCAACTATATAATAGTTGGTTTGCCAACTAGTAAAAAAGGTTTTTGAAGAGAAAAATGACCTTGACCCACCTACCATTCAAAACTATCAAGGTCCCTACAGTCAATCAGCCAAATAGCTTATAATCATTTCGTAATAAAAGCAAGCAACAATATTATGTTGGTGGTACTCAAAATTACCTTTGTAATGTACAGAATGCACTTCGAGTTGCAAGCATGTTCTTTAAGGCTTGCAGACACAACAAAAGATTTCAAAAACTTGCTAGGCTATGCAGCAACAAAAAATAAAAAACTCACAAGATTTAAACAGGATCAAAAAATGTTAGCTTGTCAACTAAGATGTGGACCAAGGGTGACTCAAATACTATGAAACAAAATTCCTAAAATTAGTTGCCTGATTTATACCCAAAGCTGGAAGTATTACATCTTGGTACCCATATTGTGCATTGCTAATATGATTTCCATTACTGAGAATCTAGGATATAAGGTGCAGATGAACTAAAGCACATATGCATCTGAATATCTTTTCAAATGTGGGCTCATCATAAACATATCCTATTATATATATATAACCATAACATGCCAAATAAAATAACAATAATAAGAATTATTAAGATGCTGCCACTATGCACCAAAACAAAACATAAGTGGATTTATGATCAAAATGTCAGATGGAGTTTTTGGAATCAACTTAAATATCTTACCCGTAGAAAACAGTATCTGACAGAAGTTTTTCACGTATTTGGTATTTTCATTGCAAACCCAAAACATTTAACTATTAAATAACACAGAGGTTTTGAAAGAACTAATACCATAAAGTGAAACCCATACATACATACATACATCATGATTTACTCACCATATGCCTAGAACTCTTACTAGTCCCTCTATTACACTTTCTTTGCTCTATTTGACTTTTTCAACTAGTTTGATTTGAATTTATTCATATTATTGTTTGTTAGAAAAAATAAAAAATATATATATTTAGAAACTATAGGCCTTGGTTTATCATGTATATATAATTTTTTTTTTTCATTTTTATGCTAAAAGGTTGAAAATAAAAAATTATAGATTAATTGCTGAAAAGTGAATAATGTAAAAAATTTAGGGTAAAGGGAGTATTATTTTTTTCAGAAAAAGCGTCTTATGACTTTTACCATAACGAAAATTGCTGATTGTTTATTTGAATTTGGTATTCCACAAGGTATTGGAAGTGTAGAGCATATGGTGTAATTAAGAAAATGGAACACGAAATGATAACTCAACTATTGTAAGGTTTCAGTCATAACACGTAAAATTGGAAGTTTAAAATTTCATAAACTATGAACGAGAACAGTTGAACCAGTAAATTACAAATACTACTCCCTCCATTCCATATATATATATATATATGTGTGTGTGTTAAAATAAATCTTCTACTTGGTTTCTAAATACTTTTTTTAAAAAAATTGTTATGATAAAATTGAGTCAAATTCAAATTTAAAAAGTCAAAATATGACAAATTTTATGGAACATGGTACTATTAAGTAGATAATCCTTTGAAAGCTTGGCACATAACAACATTACATTCCACAATTTCCGCATGCAATTTTATCAAACATTTTAAATTATAATATAATAAATTAATGCCAGACAATGAAAAAAATAAAATAGAAGTATATTTCCTAGCATGATTGCAATTACTATAAACTTAGGGTCAATTTGTTTTAACATAAGTCAATTGATTTATTTTTACTTTTACATTTTTTTATTGAAACTAATTTCATTTGAAATTCAATATTATGTAGATGTAATAATCCATTTAAAAGTAAATTTTTATAATGTTGTTAAATTTTTATGAATTTTTCTATTTTAATTCCTTAAACTAAAAAAATTTATAAAAATTTAATAAGATTACAAAAATTATATTTTCAATGAATTATTGAAACTACATAATATTGTATTTTAAATAAAATTGGTTTCGAGTAAAAAATATATAAAAATAAAAATAAGTAATTTTGAAGTTAATTATATTAAGTTAAAATAAATTGAATGTTAGAAACTGTAATAAAAAATAAAAAACAAAAAGAACTTGTGGATCTTGAGACTAACGAGATCCCGAATAGCTTCGACAAAAGCAGGCATGTTATGGACAACGACAACTACAAGAGCCCAAGCCATCGTTTTTCCCCTGAAAGTCCAAGGTCCAAGCCAACGTTTTTATTGTGGTTGTCTCATTATCGAGTTCTGAGCAACTGCCCCACGTAGAAGACAATTTTTCAGACCCAAACTCCCAAGAGCCACCAAAAAAAGAGACCCCCCCCCCCAAGAGCCATCAAGTAGTCGTTCAAGGCAAATTGTCAACGAAAAGTACAAAAAGGAGCTCAATTATGGAAGTAATGGGATAATTGCAAAATGTCCCATAAGGTTTAGTCAAAATTACACTTATCCCCTCCTGTTTCAAAAAATTTTCAAAAACCCCCTCTGGTTCCAATAAATCTACAGCTACCCCCTTAAGCTTATTTTGGAGGTTAAAACCAATGGACTAATTGCATTTTTGAAAGGACATAATATATTTTTAATGTATGGATCCTTTTAGCTTACTTTTTTCAATTATTTTTCCTTAAAATCAGTTATATTTGTTCCTTATTTATTTTTGCAGTCTCTATAGTTATTTTTTCTTATATATTTTCAAAATTTTAGTTCTCTTCAATTAAGAATACCATTTTTATTTTGAAATTGGCTATTACTTTCATTTGCTTTTTATCCTCACAATTTTGAAAATCTTTTAGAGTAACTACTAAAGCTAAGGGTCATGATATGGTGATTTATGGTCACCATGATACCATGCCAAGCATGTAATATTAAGTGCTTCAATTGGATAGAAGATAACATGTCAGTTACAAAAACTGTTTGTTGTATTAGAATTTTCTAAAGTTAAAACAAAATGAAAACTTTAAAATCCTTCTCATTTGAATTAATAGATGATTAGTGATTTTCTTGTGATTTCATATTTATATATTTCTTTATTAATTAATCATTGTTGAAAAATGTCTTATTCAACAAAATAATTATTCTTTATGAATAAAAAAATAATTTTTAGCTTCCTTAAAGTGAAAAATGCACAAGAAACCATAGATTTAGTGAATTCTTTTACAATTATAACTTGCAAACCTAAAAAATATATATAGTTACCATAACAAGTTTTGAAAAATGTGACAACAATTTTAAAAATAAAATTAATGTATTCTATTTTAGGTAAATACACTACAAGAGAGATGACCTTTTTCGATGACCAATTGTGACAAAAAAAATTGAGGCAGATAAATGTCATCGTAAAATTGTAGTAAAAACAAACTTGGACCAGTCAACAACAACAATTGTGATGATTTTCTTATGAAAGCCTTTGCTACAATTAAAATCATTGCAGTTTGTAATGATTTTGCAATGAACTATTTGTAATGATGAGAATAGTCTGAAAATCTTTGTTGGGGATTTTTGGACGAAAATATTGTGATAACATTGCTATGAAATTAGTAATATCAAATATGTGTAGCCAAAATTGTAGAAATATTTGCTACAATATCCCCTTCCTTTTTAAACCTCAAAAACCTAAATTCCCAAACCCCTAAACCCTAAACCCCTAAATTTCTCAATCCTAAATCTTAAACATTAAACATGAAACCATAAATCCTTAATCTTTAAATCCTAAATATTAAACCCTAAACCCCAAATATACACTAAACACTAATCCAAAACCCCTTAACTTTAACAATAACACTAATTAAACCCTGAACCTCCTAACCCTAACCCAATCCCTAAACCCTAAACACTAAGTAAATACCTTAGTACTAAACCCCAAACCCTAACTCTAATAGTTGAACTTTAATCCCCAAACTCTTATCCCTAAACTTTAATTGCTAAAAACTAAACTATAAAACCTAAACTCTAAACCCTAACCCTAAACACTAAACCTAAACATAAACCTTAAACGCTAACACTAACCTTAAATCCAAAATCCTTAAACCTTAAATACTAACCTTAACCCTAAACCCTAAACCCTAAACCCTATCACTAACCTTGACACTAAACCCCAAACCCTAATTTCTAATCACTAAACGATAAACCCTAATCCTAAACACAAGGCTTTAAACCCATTAATCGTAACCTGAACCCTAATTCCTGAAACTAAGCCCTAAACCCTAAAACTAACCATAACCCTAAACATTAATATTAAACCATAACTTTAAATATTAAACTTTAAACACTAACCTTGAACACTAACTTTAACACTAAACCTAACTCAAAACTTTTTGGAGACCTCCAAATTTAGAAATTTCCAACTTTTGGGAGACTAACCCTAAACATTATCTCTAACCCTATAAACACTAACATAACACTAATCCTAAAAACTAACCTTACAATAACCCTAATTAACATTAATTGGCCTAACTTTAAACACTAACTCTAAACCCTAAACTTTCCACTTTATAGGGGTTTCTATATTTGGAAAGTAGTATCTTATTTGAGGTTTCTATATTTAGTAAGTTTAAGAATATTGTAAAAATTTATAAAAATTAAAACATTGGTTGTTAAGCTATTTATATTGGTTAAATTAGGTTTTCAATATTTTGATAAATTAATGTTTAGCCATCGATAATAATAACTGTAGCAGATTACCTCAACTCTTTATTAATTTTCAATATAACACAAAAATTTTAAGATTTTACAGTCTAATAGTAGTTGAATGTTATTGGAAAATAGTAAGAATGAATAAGAAATCTAGGGAAAAAAAAACTAATTAAGTCTAAATTGTAGGAAGAATCAAACAAAAGGGAAGGCAATTTGGGCGGGATAATTGGGATGATTTTTATTGTAGCAAAATTGTAGTAACTTCAATGGCGTAGACTGTGGCACGTGGCAATCACAAGCCTTTTGCAACTATTTTGCCTCAATTTTGCAAAGAACTAAGACAAAATCAATCGAGGTAGAATCATTGTTATTAACAACGATGATTATTTTTTTTGCAATAACTAAGGATTAATTTACCTTACTTTCGATTCTTATAACCCTCATCTCTTCTCATCTCCTCACCTTAATTCTTGTTTCCTCTGTCATTTCTCATCTCTTCACTGTATCTTTCAAATCTCCTATATTGTAATCCCCTTTTCTCTCTTCCACCATCATCTATATTCTCTTCTACCACATGTGTCATCTCTCTTCTGCCACGCCATGCCATTTCTCCTCTCATCACGCCACATTGTCTCCACTCTCTTTCACCACGTGTTGTATTTGCTCTTCTCTAGACTCTACTGTGCGATCTTCTCCCTTTTCCATTGTGGCCGTCTCCTCCCTCCACCGCATCCATCTCCTCCACCACGGCCTTCCTCTATCTCGTATCCTTTGGCTAGCTGAATCTTCTATCTTTCAAAAGGCCTGATTCCCATATGGGTTTCGATTGACAAAAGTTTGATTTATTTGGTTTGGCTTAGGGTTTAGGGTTTGATTCTTGGTTTGATTTAGGTTTTGATTCTTGATTTGATTTAGGATTTAGGGTATGATTTGTTATATGATTATTTGGATAATGGGTTAGCAGGATTTTTTGTTATGATTTGTTATATGTTTAAAAAAAGGTAATTATGGATGATTCTAGGTTATGATTTTTGGTTTGATTCATGGTCTAATTTTTGGATTATTTTTTGTATGATTTATGGTGTAAGGACACATACATTTACGGGTCATTAGAAAGTTCCCCAATCCCACAAATCATCCTTGGTACGACACGAACACTTGGCACGATGTTCGTGGGCTGCCAAAGAAAAGATGCATCTTGGGTCTCCTACCTCGCCTCGCAGATCCTATCACCTTTGGATCCTAGCGGGTAATTTTAAACCGGCATATTTAATTACTTATACTTTTCTATAAGTTACACAAAACTAAATAATTATCTTACATATTTTTGTAAGCATGCATTGATGCCCAGAGGCTGAAATTGCTCAACTGAAGATAGAGAGTGCGCAGATCAATTCAAACATGGTAGGGCAAATCTAGTACTAGACAAACACTGCAATCAACACTGCCCTCAAGGAGTTGATCAGGAATGGAGTTATTACAACCACCTCTATTCCTATCGGATTATGGATTGCGTCCTTTGGGGTTGGAGCTGATGATGAGGGTCTGCACAATAGTCATTCGATTGCTGCCGTAGTAGTGATATTTGTATCATTAATGTAAATTATTGTTTAGGTTTTTCTCTCTCCATATTTTAGTATTCAATTGACATATTTATTAAATTATTAATATCTATATTAATAATATTTAATTATTCAGCTATAATTAATCTACTAAGAAAAAGTAATATAATATACTAACTTGATTAATTAATTGAAAATTTTAATATTTCCTACAATCTTATTTATTGCATAATCGTTGCAGATATGTCATCACAAAATCGTTGCTGTTTTAGAATCACCGTAGAATCCTCCCTCTAATAGAATCATCGAAAAATCATTGCTGTTATTATATCATCATAAAATTGTTGCAAGAGATTAATCATCACAGAATCGTCATGATTGCACTTTGGCCTCAATTTTGTGACGACTACTTTTTGCAATGAGGATTTTCACAACAATTGATTGCGATAGTATATTTCGTAGCAAATACACATTTGCTACGATTCACCTACGATATTTTCTATAGCAAAATCTCTACATTCTTATAGTGAAAAAAATTGAAATTTAAAAATGAAAAATGAGTGTGGATAATAAAAAGTAAGTGTAAATTGGACCATAAGGAATAATCATTGAAAAGATAAGTTAAATGGAACTATTTATAAAAATGTATTTTTTTTTTGAACGGTGATGAAAATAATATTAAAAAAAAATGAGATAACATTCAAGTTCTAGAAAGGTTCTGAAACAAACCCAAGTCACCCATAAGAGTACACCCAAAAGAGATTAATAAAAGTTGTATTATGTCATTTAAAAAATACAATTTACGAAGCAATTTATATGCTAAGGAGAAATTTTACACAACAACTAAAAGCCGATGTCTCAAAGTGTAATTAATCTATTGGTTATAACCTTCAAAATGGATTTTATGGGAGAAACTGTATATTTATTAAAACCTGAGGGGTTTTCTAAGATGTTTCTGAAATAGGAAGGATATAAGTGTAGTTTTGACTAAAAATCAGGGGCATTTTGTAATTCTCTCAATTTTACTTTAGCTGATAGTAGAATGTTTTAGTCAGAATTGGGTAGTAGTAACTTTTTTCCTATTATGTGAGAATGAGGAACTGTTTTCCCAGAAGTTTCAGATTTGAATAATTAATCTTGGTTTAAGTTTTTAAAAATAACACTTGATTTCTCTAAAAATGTTAAAACTTAATTATTTTAAAGCTTATAGTATCGAATATGAATAGTTCAAATAATTGATCCAACAAAACGTGATTTCTTTCGCATATATAGTTAAGACTTGGGCCGAATCCATTCGGACTAATTTAAAATAATAAATTATTTTTATTTTTATTTTTTTCCCTAAACTAATGTCATTTTAAAGCTAATATTATATAGGTATAGTAATTTATTGATAACTTTTTTTATGACGTAATTAAATTTTTATGAATTTTTTACTTAACCTAAAAAAATTAATAAAAATTTTAATCACATTATAAAAAATTCAATGGCTTATTAAACTGATATAGTATTAATTTTTAAATGATATTAGTTATGGAAAAAATAAATTCATAAAAGTAAAAAATAAGTTATTTTGAATTAATCATTTAAATTTAAACGAATTGGAACTTATTTTCTACGGAAAATTCCAAAAAAATTGCACAGATATAAAAGTGGCATACGCATGCTTATATCTATGTGGAAATTGTTCGTTGGTAGTAAAAAGGCACATTTCTTTAATTAAACATCATAGAAAAGATGTTTAACTCCCATAGTCCACTATACTAAAATTATTATGCATTACTTCTATACAAAAGTGATTATTTGCCATAGTTACCGATTTATTAAAACCCTGCATTTTAATAAGTCTAAAAAGTAAATTTAAGATTTTTTTTTTGTGAAAAATAAGTTTATTTATTTATTTTTTAACTTGTTGGCGAAATATACACACACACTTGATCTAAAAATTACACCTTTTGCCCTTATTTTTTAAGTCAGTAACCCAATATTGGTGAGGCACCACATTTCTTACAGGAGCAATATGGGATTTATGATATGTACATATAAACTCAAGTTCCAAAGTATAAGTATTTCTATTTATTTTTTTCCCAAGCGATAGTTTATATTATGAGGGTGGATGTTCCAGGGATTAATTTCGGATTTGTGTCATGGTATGCCACCAGTGAATGGTGCGAGAAATAAAAAGGAACTATTTGATCATTAAATAATAATATAGGGGGAAGTAATTTTTTCATCAGTTATTAGGCAATTTAAATATAATGATAGACGGTTATTGAGATATTGAAATTAAGGTTCTTTAGTAATAGTTTTGAGTTAATTACTTAGGCTTATAATTGAGTATCAGTGTTAGAGCATAAGGGGGAAGTGTTATATAATTTTGATAAAGCCTCGCAATGGAAACTATAATTCATCCAATAATAATATTGTAGTCTGATCTTTGAAATCTTAAACTGGTTGATTCTTACACCCAAAGATTAACTTTGAAGTCTTCTACCATGTAAGGTTTAATTCAACTTATTATACCTTTCCGTTTGTTGTTATGTACAGAAAAAGTTTCCAGCTTGGGACTTTCCGGGTGTGGAAAAACAAGTAGTCTTGGCTGTTTCTTGTTGTGTGGAAAACCAAAAGTTTTAGAGTCCTCGTCCGAGCAAGTTCCAGGAATCTGGTCGTCTATTTTTCTTTCTTCTCACATATTGGAAGGCGCAGACATGTATAGACAACAGCCCAGCCTGAAAGCCTGGGGTAAATCATGTCTATGGCCCCTAACATTTAATTATTGTACCAGTTTGGACCATAATCTTGATTTTTTGCATGAAAAATCTATAACCTCATTTAAATGTTTTATTTTGGACATTTTATGGATAAAAAACATTAGTGCGGATAGAAAATGCCATGTGGCACATCAGTGTGGACAATTTGCCACATGACATGATAAATCAATTGTCACGGATGATGTGTAAAATTAAGAAAAAATAAAAAAAAAAACACTTGAAACCAATTCAGAAAAGAAACTAATCCAAAAGCAAAGCCGCCGCTGATCACCCGCTCCACCACAGCCAGTCACCCTCTCCGGCGCTAGTCACCCACTCCACCGCCACTATTTTCTCCTGCCTTTATTTCTTCCCTTCATTCACATCAATTACCTAAATCAATAACCCACTCCATTCATATCGATTACCTAAATCCCAAATCGACCACCACTTTGTCCACTACTCCTCCGCAAACTCCAATCCCTCCTTGAATTTGAAGAATCGACCCCCTCTTCTCTCATTCAATCCCATCGAATTTGAAGAATCTGGGGACGATGTGAGGCAACAGTGAAAGGAAGCTCGAGGCAGCGGCGCAAAGAGGGCATGAGACAACAATGCAAGGACATGAGGCGGAGGAGGAGAGAGAGACAGGGAAAGAAGTGGGGGAGAGAAAGACAGGGAAGGAAGCGGATGAGGAGCAGAGGATGAGAGTACGACAGATGAGGGGAAGAGGGAAGGAGGGAAGAAGGAGGGGCGGATGAGGGCAGGAGTGGAGGAGGGGCAGATGAGGGAAGGAACAGCGGAGGGGGAGGAGCGCGATCTAATTCTTTCTTTTTTTTAAAAACAAAAATAATTTCTTACTTTTTTAATATTTTAATGTTTTTCTTATTTTTCCACATCATCTATGGTAATTAATTTATTATGTCATATGGAAAATTATCCACACTAGTGTGCCACATGGCATTTTCCATCCACACTAATATTTTCTATTCATAAAATATCTAAAATGAAATACTTAAATGGGATTAGGAATTTTTCATGTAAAAAATTAAGATTATGGTCTAAAATGGTACAATAATTAATTGTTAGAGGCAACTGACGCAATTTACCTGAAAACCTGTCTATCTCCTTTTCTTGTACTGTTGGTCGAATGCTTGCTTCACATAATTTCTGTCGTACAAGAAAACTACATGCATGCATTTCATGTGGACGGTTTCAATTTCGAAGCCACTTATCTTTTGTAATCTATGCACTTCCTCAATTAGTCCCATAATAACATAATCACATATCGTGAAAAAAAGTACATTTGGATAAGATATTATGAACGTGAAAAAGTGATAAACAACTAAGGTCGAACAAAAATTGAAAAATGGACAATGGATTATGGTACAGATGGATTAGCTTTTTTGATGTCATAGCAATGAAGGAGAGAAAGCAGGCCCGTGATGGGGTCGACAATTATAGAGCTATTTGTAACATCTGAAAGCAAGAACAAAGCTGTGCGATTGTCCTTTTTTTTATTTTTCCCTTCGAAGATAAGCTTCAAGGGATTGTACTCTAACATCCAATAAGAGCATGCAGATAAGTGCACATAAATTTGCATTAAGATGAAACAGAGTGTGTAATTAGAGTAGTTTTCTACATTCTCCATAAATCATAGACTCTAGAATCTTCAATGGTCTAATAATACCGTCTTCTAGAGAGAAACAAGATGAAGAATAGTCAGAGGAATATATACTGGGAGGTAAGGTGAAGTTCTACATGTATATATATGTGTATTGGTCTGGTGTTAGGCTTATTGCTACTTCAGAGCTTTTTTATTTCCCCAAAATATGCCATATTGAGATTTGAGAAGAAAAAAATTGATCTACAAGTTGAAGATAAAAATCACATGTATTCTATGCAATCCTTATTACCCTGCATCTGCATCCCACAAGGGGTGCTACTACACCCTAAAACAACAAGGTTAATGTCACTACTGTTGCATCTTTCTGCAGCTGTTTCTTTATTGTTTTCATGCATCTTAAACCCTGATTTGTTTGCCATTTTCAGGTCAAAGGAAAATGCTGGGAGGACATCAGTTGGTAAGTTAGGAGTGCTGGCACATGAAGCCAAAGCTTTCTTGCTTAATTCTTGTGTTTGTCTGCTGTTAAAATGCTAAGACCAAGGTCTGCAAGCTAATGCCATTGCAGGTCACTCTACTAGAATCCAAAGGAATCTAAATTTGGAGAAGCTGAAAGGTGGATATTTGTTTCCCGAGGTCAGAAGCTAAGCTCATCAGCTCACATGGCTCCCATTCTCCTCATTTTTTTCACACTCTTATGCTTATTTATGCAACTTGATCTAAACCAGATAGCGGGCTATGTCTCTGAACACACCGAGCATAATCCTAATGCAAGCTTAATAAGACTCGGCATTGGAGACACGACACAGCCTATACCTGAGATCGTAGCATCAGCTATGGCTGAGGTAACTTGCACTCTGTTTCATACAACTGAGAAAAATTACAAAACTTAGATTGACATTCTAAAGAAAGAAAACATGTCTAGAAGTTGCCCTCTTCACATCTAAAATTCTCTATATTATGGATATGTTTTCATGAATTGAATTGATCAATATAATGTTTACGGTGTTATTCCCTTTCTTTCAAAATTGCAGTTTGCTTTTAACCTATCAAAAGTTGAAGGCTACAGAGGGTATGGAGATGAGCAAGGCAACATGGTAAAGCAAAATTCGTTCTAATTTCCACAGTCTGATATCTTAGATGCTTGTCTTGTTTCAAGGCAACAATTGTAAACCTTTATGAAGTTTAAAGAGAACCTAGAAACTTGAAACCATCTTCTAGATGCTTTCATCATTCTATATTAACCTATTTCAATACTTGTCGTAACTATCAAATCAGGATCACAAGAAGTTTGATACTGAGATTACATGAACTGAATGTTTGATATGTAGGAGTTGTCATAGCCAGATAATTTTAGGTTGCGGATGATACTGTTAAATCCAACATGGCTTAATAAAGAAGTTACTTGTGGCTTGATACTGTGGCAAACCTCATGATCACTTATTACCAATACATTTTACGTTAGATGCTTTAACATGGCATCAGAGCTCATGTTTCGCTTTCCCAATTTGTCTCAGTTGTGTCATTTTTTGCCCGGTCATAAAGGAGTTACTTGTGACAAGCCTCTCCACTTATTATCAATTGATTTTTAAGTTAGTTGCTTTAACATACTGGCTAATGTGGTGCATAATCATAATGATGCCTACTATCTGGTGAAGATAATAAATATTACGAGATGCATTTGAAATTCATGCAGCTTAAGTTGACTTTTGGCTGGTTTGATCAAACTGCAACAATTGATGGACTGTAACATGTATTGATTTTCAATCAACTCCAGCTAGCACTATGAACTTCCCAAAGAATTGAATGCTCCAACGACTACTATTTTTAGTTCTCGGGAAACTTTTCTTCTACAAATAGAAGACAGAGATTTACCCTCTTTGTACCATGGTTCCATTAAAGAAGAAGCAAGGTGCTTTGTATAAGACCGAGGATCCAAATTCCGGAAAAGAGAAGGGAAAAACATCAAAGATTAAAAACAAAAAAGCTGATATTTTGAGCATAAAAAGTGCTTACTTGTTAGAACTTAGAGTAATGGAAATTTTAATCAATAAACGTACAGCCAGAACCTTCTATATTTTGATAAAATTTAAGAGAAATCTTACCGGGCCTCATTTTGCAGGAATTGAGAACAGCCATTGCAGATAAAGTTTATGCAAAGTTGGGTGTTAAAGCTAATGAGGTGTTCATATCAGATGGTGCACAATGTGATATTTCTCGTATTCAGGTCAGGAAAATAGAGGGGAAAAGAGAAAATTACTTACCTGCTGAGAATTGAATTAGTGGAACAGGCACAGCTGATAATGTTTCCTAGCAAAAGTAGTTGAACTGAGTTCATTTCCTTTCTTACAGATGCTTCTGGGACCAAACTTGACAGTGGCAGTTCAGGACCCAACTTTTCCAGTAAGAATGAAAACACTGTTTTAGCACCTGTGTTTGCATCTGCTGTATCATGAGGAGAAATATTTACCAAAATCGGTCTGGAACCGGCCTCAATAGATTAGCAATATTTAAACAATATCAAACAACGAAAGGAGTAAATAGCATCAAACACTTTTATCACATTTTAAATCGGCTTCTTACTACTAGTGGGATTGGTTGCAATAGGGATGAGAGAGCTTCCCAGCAAGCTAGCTAATAATTTGCATGCAGCACTAACACAATTTGCAGGCCTGAAGCACGGAAACCAACATAGTCACCAAGTGATTCTAAACCTAGATTCTGTTTTAGGTGCCATATTTATGAAGCCTTTTACTGGTGCAGGCTTATGTAGATTCAAGTGTTATAGCAGGCCGAGCTGGGTCTTTTGAAGAATATACAGGCAAGTATGGCAACATTGTGTACATGAACTGTGGACCTGAAAATAATTTCTTTCCAAACCTATCCGCTACTCCAAGGACAGACATTATTTTCTTCTGCTCTCCAAATAATCCCACTGGTCATGCTGCATCAGAGCAACAATTAAAGCAACTTGTTGCATTCGCAAAGGATAATGGATCTATAATAATCTATGACGCGGCATATTCTGCTTACATAACAGATGAAAGCCCCAGATCAATATTTGAGATCCCCGGTGCTAAAGAGGTTCGCCTCCTCCATAACCAGACTTAATTTCACTAACAAATTTGGCATAATGCCTTGCTTGGTACTTATATCTCGATGCTTTATATATACATGACGAAGGTTGCTATAGAGGTTTCATCCTTCTCCAAGTCTGCTGGTTTCACTGGCGTGCGCCTTGGCTGGACAGTGATTCCTGAACAACTGTTGTACTCTAATGGATTTCCAATCATAAGTGACTACAACCGCGTAGTGACCACCAGCTTCAATGGTGCATCAAACACAGCCCAAGCAGGAGGGCTAGCCTGCCTCTCAGCAGATGGCAACAAGGTTAGTCTGTAAAACACCTTTCAGTTTGAAGCAATCATAGAAGGGCATTTTCCCCCGTGACACAAAACACGAACGCGTCCCCTAAATGAAGGACCTTGATGTCTGCCTCCATAATTGGTTTCAGGCATTAAATAGCGTGATTGGCTACTACAAAGAGAACGCCAAGATACTTATTGAGGCATTTAGATCTCTGGGATTGAAGATCTACGGAGGCAAGAACGCTCCTTACATATGGGTGCAATTTCCAGGACAGAGTTCATGGGACGTGTTCAAGGAAATCCTCGAGAAGACACACATTGTCACAATTCCAGGAAAGGGTTTTGGTCCAGGTGGGGATGAGTTCATTAGAGTCAGTGCGTTTGGCCACAGAGGAAGTATCTTAGAAGCTTCAAGGAGGCTGGAAGCATTTCTTTAGACAAAATTATACTCCTACAATTAACAAGAAAAACCGCCATACCAGAAAAGCATGAGACAATAAGTTTGACCACTCCAGCTAGTTTGTTCTGTCCTAGTATCTGGAGAATGATTTCAAAAACCTGTCAGGCAGAGTCAACAACTCTGACATATGATGTAGTAACTTTCCGAATTTTACATATTAAAAATGATGATATCTATAACGTTAGTATAAGCTTGCCAGGGTGCATCCATTTTTCTTGAAGCTTTGGCAATGGAGCTTCAGAGAGTTAAAATTTAAAGAAGAAGAAGAAGAAGAAGAAGAAGAAAGAAACGTAGGGACATGAAATGAATTGCCCAAAGAGTAATTTTAAAATAGAGAAGGAATAAAAAAATAAAAACGAGGTAGGCAGCCAGCATGATCCGGAGGTCTTTTGGACCGTGTTATATGGGGAGAAATAAATATATAGATACAGTTATAGACATACTAATAGGTACTTAGCTAGGATAGCTAAGCAGTTAATGACAAAACCATTATTGCCAAAAAGGACCAATTTAAGTGATCCTTTATCTTTAATATAATATCATATATAAATATCCTTTCTTAAATATGCCTGTAAGGTGTTTCTGAATACAAAAAGGGGATTAATTTGTTCTCATAAACTGGTGGCCCATCAAGCGAGTTCACAGATCACAATAGTGTTTGAGCAATGCTCTACTTGACTATGCTATAGAGCTCACATATGCTCTAACAATACATACACAGAGTATGAGGCCTACACGATTAAAAAGACAAAACCTGTTCTAAAATCAAAGCATATGAAAAAAAAAAGCCATGTGTTGATATGTGTGACCAAACTCATATTATGGGTTATAAAGAGATCAGACTAGCTAGCTTGAACCCATTGGGTTTTAGCTCCTTGGGCTCAAACTTGATAGCATATTGATACTATGATTTAAATTCGAGCTCAACTTAAGAGAACTTCCAAAGCTCACTAGACTTGACAAAAATTAAAGGCTAATTGTCACGTTTCAAAATTTAGTAAATTTATATAATTATGATCTAACTTTAAATGGTGAATTATAATTACTCTCTTATAATGATCACCTTCCAACCAGAGACAATTGAAAGTCCTAAAATCTTAGAGTAACGAATGCCCATGACCTACCTTTATGAGAATTGATGTAATGAACTCTTTTATAATAATTAACTTGATAAGTATGTGACTTGAATATCACAATATGGGCTTTGCCCATTTTTATGGCTACATCACCATTTTCAATCCAATGGGATTGGATTCGGAAGCAAAAAAAAAAAACCAGTCCCCGTAGTCACCATCATGGGTAAATTGCATCTATGACCCATAATCTTCTATTTTTGTCCTATTTTGAACTATAAACTCAAACCTTCATATGAGAAGTCATCAAAATCAATTTTTTGTTCCATTTTAGACTTTTGAAAGATGAAAAATAGTAAAATCGACAGAATTGACTACATGGCATTTCAACGTGGGGCGATTTGTCATGGTGGCATAAAAAAAGTGAAAAATAATTAAAAAAGAGAGGAAAATAATAAAGAAAGAAAGAAAACTAATAAATAAAGGAAGAAAATATGAAAAATTAAAAATTAAAAAAAATACTCCATCCGTCCCGATATCTTTGCTCTATTCTTTTTTTCACGCAAACCAAGGCAGTCATTCGGCCCCATGTCTGTTCCAAAATTGCCCTCCTTGCCAATTCTTCGCCACTCATCGAACTTGTCGTCATGTCATCGTCACGTTGTCGGCCGAAGTAATCGAGGTTCCCCTCATGCCACTGCACACACTTATTCACTCCCTCTCGCCTCCGATATCTGCCTTGTTTTTGTAAACTCTGATCTCCACCGCATTTTTGTAAACACCGCTGACCTCCTCACTTTCAACCTAAGGCCGCCCATACCCGTCGATCTTGGAAGTTAGGTCCTCAATCCACCCTTTTCCATGATCCGGTCTCGTCCTTGATCACAAAATCGGGTCTCATCCTCGATCCCCGTCGTCATCAATCACGCTTCGATCGCATTGATCTTCATCCCTTCAGCCTCCGTCTCTTCTTTCGATCTCGATGTCTGCCTTCGACCTTCATCGATCAGAGATCCTTCCTCCATCACCTCGATTCATCGCGTTTATCAGAGATGAGAACGGTTAGCAATCTCTGTTGCTTTGATCTGCCGTCGTCAATTTGCCATTGTCAATCTGCCGTTGTTGAATCGCCATAGTTGATTCGTCGGTCAGTCGCCCGGTTGTCGATCAGAGGAGAGAACATAGGTTGGAATAGATGAATTGTGAGATTGGAGAATAAAAGGTATAATAGTAAAAATACTTGGTAAAATTTACTAAAAAGGGAAATGTTGCAAAGAAATTGGGACAACCCAAAATGGAAAATGTTACAAAGAAAATGGGACAGATAGAGTAATATAAATTGAAACCCAGAAAACTAGTGGCCTATCTCCACCTCCTTGCCCCGCTCTTCTGCCCATCCCACATCCTCTGGCGGTGTCTCAACGGGGATGCCATAGGTGCAGGAGAACTTGGATCGGAACCCGGCACATTCTCATGCAAAGGTATTATGTTCCTCACTTAGGGGTCCCAAGGAGCCTTGGGTCAACCTCTTTTGGGTTATCCAACCTGAATAGGTAATTTGGCACTTCAGACATAATCAACAAAACCTCCAAGTGTCCCCACTCTACTTCCAACCCATAAGCCATTTTGCCACCATTTAGTGCGTTGAGAAACCAATTCTCGCGATTGGTGGAGTCGTCAAGAAGTGAGTTGATGCAATTGGATCCCGAATATTTCCCTTTCAAAAAAAAAAAAAAAAAGATGGAGTCAGGTAGTTTGTATGGTGCGTGTTTGAACTTGGGAGTGGAGGCAAGGGAATCAGTGGCTTAGTCAAGCTTCGAAGGATGGTGCAAAGGAGGCACAATCGATAGCAAACAAAGGCCCGACTCAATGGCAAGTAAAGGAGGTGCTATCAATGGCGAACAAAGGCCCAATTTGACGACAAGCAAATGAGGCGCAATTGACGGTGAACAATGGGAGGGGTCGTCGATGATGGACAAATGAGCAAAATAGGCTATGAAGGCAACCTAGAAATTTTTTTTCCCATTTTTCATACCTTTTTTTGTTAATTTTTTTTATCAATTCATAGTGCCATCGCCGCAAATTGGCCACGTTGGCATTCCACGTGGCAAGTTTTGTCAATTTAACACTTTTCATCCTTCAAAAGTCTAAAATGAAATAAAAAAATTGAAGTTGATGACTTCTCATGTGAAGTTTTAAGCTTATCGTCCAAAATAGGACAACAATAAAATGTTAGGGGACACGGATACAATTTACCCCACATCATTATTTGCAGACCCAAAAAGGGAAAACCCCCTAAACTAGCAAGGTGTGTTGCGTATAGGCTTTCTTTAGATGCGACTGTATTGATGAACCATTCTCTTGGTATAGGCTTGTGTAGATTCAAGTGTAATATTATGTGTAATATTATAGTCCCATATATGATCTGGACTCAAGTGGCTTCACACTTTGAAATATTAGTCATCTAAAAGTGGTCAATTACAGCTGTAGTCTTTCAAAATTTTGTAGAACAGACACGTCACTCTTTTAATTTTCCCACAATACCTTCTAATTCTTGTGCTTGTAATAATTTTGAGTATAAAAAATACATATAATAATACAGGTTGAGCTATAGTAATTACAACTAAAAACTGGGAAGTATGAATTTTTTTTTTCATGAATTGTAGAGTTGAGAATAATTTATTTCTAAGTTGTTAATAAACTAGCCCAATAACAGATATCAATTACTTCCTCTTTTTTATATTAGTTATTTTTTTTTATTAAAGTTTGACTTGAATATATTTATATTAATATGAATTAAAAAAAATCTAAAAAATGATATTTAAAAACTATAATATTTAAATTTTCATTTTCTTGTAAAAAGTTTATATTTTTATAATAATTTTTTTAAAAAATAAAATTATATATTAATTACTGTGAATATTAAAGAGAACCGTTTTTATGAGACAAAAAAGTACTATTTATTTTGCTTTGCAAACAATCACATTGCTGGGCATGCGCCATCAAAGGAGCAACTTTTAGCGTTTGTAAGATGTTGGTCTTGGTGGTTACAATCCGCGCATTTTACAGAGCAAATGTATTTATGAGCTTCAAAGTGATCTGCATGATTGAAAAGTTTTCAGATAGGGTCCCATGCTTGTTTCATTCCAACCCCTCAAGTCCCTTTCATGTAAGTGCTGTGGTCTTCAAGATAAGCCATCACAAATAAACCGAATCCAGCCATCACAAATAAACGCCGTACCTTATTCTTGGGCAGCAAGCTCCACTCGAGGAATCATTTTGTCTGTCTTTGGGATAGCTAGTCAAATTCTTTGACCTGACAACAAATTTCAATCGTTTCCTAGAAGCTCTCATCCGTGTTCTCCAAGCAAAAGAAATGAACCAAAAAACCCTCTATAAATTGTGCAACCAGACTGAAATTAATGTCAAACCAATATTCCAAAACTAGCAGTTTGGCAAAAGGGAAAACCAAAAGTCGAATTTGGTTATAAGTGGTTATTTCTTTTGTGGCTGGTGTGTTAAGGGGGATGGCCACATCTGGGTACAGTATAGCTGAAGCGTACGTATTGAGAAAAATGCATAAGGAAAAAATTACTAGAAGAGTACTGGAAGACGAAAGAAGAAAGACGTCGACGGAGGATAGTGTCGCTGACATTGGCACCGATACAAGCACAACAACTTCTGCTGCTTGTTGCTTCTTCTTCAAGTTCAACAAAATCCGTGACTTCTTCTTCAAGTTAAACAGAATCCGTGATGATCGAAGCCTCTCAGATCATAAATTTGTGAAACAAGAAGAGCGTATATGATATATTGATCCTAAAGGTTGACAGGGGAATTAGGTTTTGTCAGCAGCAATTCGTTTTTTTCCCCCTTCTTAAAGAAAATGTTGTTTAGATATGTTGGAGAAGTTTATTATTTCAATAAAAAAATTAATTACCGAAATTTTCCTTTAACAATTGTTCTGAAACAGCCGTTTGTCTCCATAATAACATTAACATTTTTTTTTTCCTACTCAAAAATATCTACCTACTATTAAAGTGAAGGTCTTTAAAGGATGAAGAGGGGTGGGGTGTCTAGAACTAGGGCCTTAGGCATGGAAGGGCGTGCCCTTACCACCAAGGTTAAGTTGATACTCAGAATTATCTACTACTATTAACATTTTCTTTTGATTAAATGGTCTAAGCAGCTAGTGACAAGTTTGATTGCTATTAATATTTTCCCCTAACGTTTCGTGCCTACATGCCTCTATATATGTTGGTTTCAGCTTTGTTTTGTAGAGAGCACACTTTTTTTTTACTCTCTCTATCCCATATTTTTTGCATCATTTGACTTTTTTACTTAGTTTGACTTAAATTTATTCATATTAGTATTTGTTCAAACAAATTTTTAAAAAAATATATTTAAAAATTATATGCCTTGATTTATCATTCTTATATAAAAGTTTTTCATTTATATACTAAAATATTGAAAATAAAAAATCATAAATTAATTGCTAAAAAGTAAATTGTGCAAAAAATATGAGACGGAGTACAAGATTATTGGGTAAATAGCACGTGTTGTCACTGAATTAAGGCTATATTGCGAATTTATCCTAGAACTACAAAATGTATTACATCATTCGTCTTCTAACAATGAAAATGTTATACTATTCGTCTTACCATTAAGAAGTAACAAAATAAAATGCATAGTCAGTTCTAAACTTGGTAAAATTTTTTATTTAAGTCTTAAAACTTTATTATTTTCTACTTCAATCCTAAAACTATTAAACTATGCAATATGGTAGACACAAAATGCGGATCCAAATAACCACTCAAATGAATATAAAAAAAAGGAATAATAAGAAATTATTAACCAAAACAACAATCAATTTATTTAAAAATGCCCAAGCAATTGAGTGGAGAGATTGCCTAATCAATTTCTTCAAAAGGTGTTGGGGTGGAGGGGGTGAGTGAGCGAGGACGATGACTTGAGGATGGACTTGATTTCAGGTTCGACCTGATTGTGAGTGAACTTTTCTATTCAATAATCATGCTGCTCAATTGGAAATGAAAAAGCTTTCTAAAAAGAGAGAGGGAAATATCTATTACCTCAGATTTCAATTTTGGAACTCAAAATTTGTTGCATTGGATTTATAGTTGTGAGAACTTAAAGTTTTTTTGCCTTGGGAAAATTTTTATAGAAAGAAATCGGTTAAAGATTTAGACTTCAATATATGTTTAAATCAAGATATCAATATAGAGAATCATGAAATACTATTATGAGATATTGTGCTAACGAATTAAATTTGTGACTTGTCATGTCACAAAGCACAAAGACCCAAAAAGAGAGTTGTCATATTTGACAAATTAATGCCCCTAATAAATGTGAGAATATGATGGACCTCATTTATGTTTAATTGAGAAAAGCAGACAACAAGATGTGAATACGAAGACCCTTATTTATACTCATTTGAGAAATGCACACTAGCAAAAACAAGTATAGAAAATAAAATAGACCCTAATTCACGTGTGTGCATACTCATTAAAGCATATTTAAATATTCCATAAGGTGGAAATCATGAATTTGTATATACTCATAGAAGCAAATTCAGAAACCCCCAAGAGATGGAAAATCACAAATTCCAATAAATGATAACGTTATTGAAGAAAAAAAATCAAAAGTTTGGTTCTTCTCCAATTCATTCACGTTCTTCAATTTGATGTCCTCTGAGGGCCTCCATCAACCTGTTGCTAAATCTACAAATATAGCAAAAAGGGTTAGTATTACAAACCTTACCACTCAATCATATAATCAAGAGTACAATACATTCTAACTCGCCCTCTAAGATGAAACCTCCCCTGAGGGGATTTATAAACTACCACGCATCCTCCCCCCCCCCCCCCCCCCCCCCCCGGGCATGGATATCTTGCCTCATATGCCTTCAAGGTAACCTCATTTAGGTACTATCAGGGGAAGAAAACAATCTCCCTTTTGATATTATTTTTCATAAAACCCAATAGGCATGCTATGATCTTTCTAATAGCCTTAAAGGCTTCAGAATTGGCTCAAGAGGGGGGAGCAGTCTTCTCATGGATGGAGTAGTGTGTTAACTCACAAAGGAAATCCTATGTTCAACCAAAGGGCACAAAGAGAGACTTATCTTTCTACACCTTCCAGCTTTTGAGGTGGTGGCAAATATGAAGGCCAAATTATGCCCAAAAAAGTTAGGTCTCGAGTTGAAGAAACAGGAATTGGCCTACATTAAGGTAAAGAAGATATTATAGGTCAAAACCCCCAACCCCACCATGTGACAAGTTAGGATGAAGTTGTTTATATAGAGAAATAAGTTGAGGGCCAATTGAGATAAAGGAATCCTATGGTGGTTACAGTTGGAACACTAGAGGGTGAAGGGGGAATCTAAGCTTTGCCTTGACTTGATTGGCATAAACAGTCATCTAGTTCTTTTTGGGCTTACTAGCTTCCCCTGTTGACCACATCCAAAGTGGAGGGAATGAGGGTTACCTTTTAGCTAATTAACTATGAAGATTTGAGGTTTTAGGCTACTCCCTTGGCCTTTCACATCCTTGGAGTTGAGGGACTTGATCCTCTAAATCTCGGTGATCGCCTAACCTTTGGTACTTGACATTTGCAAGCACACCCTAAAAAACAAGGAATTGTAAGGGGAAGGCAAGCCCGACACTAGCCAAGGAAGATCGATGACCAATTCTTGGCAGGATGGACTAGAAAACAAAAAATCATTGAAAAAGGAGAGGTACTCATACTTTTTCCGGTGTAAATAAAAAAAAATGTTTGCTAGAATATTGAGGATTTTAGTTGACACAATGATGGTGACTGCGACAAAGCAAAAGGCACTCATGTCTAGCCTGTAATGACTAAAATATCAAAAGGTTTTCTCCTAACATATACTTTTGAGCCGTTAATATTATTTTTGATTTCATGTCTAGCCCATCTCATTAGATGTCTTGTAGCCCATTCAACCTCACGAGATTTCTATTCTTCTAGTTTAATTTACATAAAAAAAAATTAAATATGCTAATAATTTAGATCACCGTCAGTTTTGATTTTGTGTTTGATATACACTCATGCTTTTCCTTTTTCTAAAATGAATGTGTGCGTAACTGTATGAATGTTGAAGAACAAATGCGAAACAATTATGAAGATTATTGAGGTCAAACCATCATATTATAAGTCGGCACTCTTCGAAACTTTAGAAATGAAATTGGGTCGAGCTTAACTCAAGCATCGCAAAACAGAACAACTAAGTGCCATTGGGACCCATTGGCTCCGTAGGCGGTAGGCGTAGACCCATTGGGACCAAACTTAGCACAAGATTAACAAATAACAAAAGCCAATGGTGCCCAAAGTGCCACGTCTTTGCTGACATATTCAAACGTATCTAACTTCAAGTAGTCCTGGAAATAATTAACAAAACGTAGAGATATTATACGGAATCATTGCACCCAGACACATTTTATATGGCTTAAGAAATAATTAATACGCGAAAAGAAGTCGTTCATTAGACTTCTCTATAAGCTTAAAGGATCAATGTTATTTCTCTCAGTCTTTCTTGCTCCACTCACTTTAACACTAAATGATAAACATGCTTTATAAGAGCTGGACTTGGAACCGTTAACATTGAAGTCATGGTATATGCATGATGCATCTTTGTGAATTCAATTAAGTTTAGGTTTTTTTTTCATTTTTTATTAAAATAATTAATTGTTTTTATTTTGTTGATTTTTTTTGTTTAGAACTCTATCTAATTAATAATCAATTGAATAATTTTTAAAATATTAATTTAATTTTTATATTTTTTCTATACCCAGCCAAGAAAAAATTAATAAAAATACCTAGTTTTTAAAAATATATATATATTTGAAGAATAATTTTTAGACTTCTTTAATTTATCAAGTATTTAGAAAATATTTTTTAAATTATATGTATTTTATAGATATATAAATTAAACAAATAATTACTAATAACTTGTTCCTAAAAAATACTGTGGGGCGAGGAAGTAATTTCCTATAATATTGTCTCAAAAGGAAAAGAAACGGTCTCTCACTTGCTATGCTATGAATACGTTTTGGGAAATTGTAGTTTTTTGTCAGATCTGGCTCTGTATTATTGCACCTTTATCCCAAAGTTTGAAAACTACTCTCACCCCTCCATTTTTCAACGCCAATATATTTATAAGAAAAAAAATGATAATATAAAGTTTCTTCTAATTTTCAAATGACGATTAGACATTTTAAATTAAGATTTAAAAATTTAATGTTCAACAGCGTAAAAAGAGAATGGTCTAAGATAAGATTTCTAAACGTGGGGATGAAAAAATAATTAATACTAAATTTTAGTATAAAAGTGTTGTTCAAGTCAAGCCCTTTGTTGTCCCCACTTGCTCTTCCACGCACCGAGCAATTTCTGTCTTGCTCGCCAAGCCAAAGTAAACTTTAAGGCCTTTATTGACCACTTGTTCTTCCGCGCACCGAGCAATTTCTTTCTTGCCCGCCAAGCCAAAATAAATTTCAAGCCCTGTATTTGTCGCCGGTTCCCTATAAATACAGCCTCTCACCAGTCACAGCTACCGTGCATCTATACTACAACTTCTGAACTCGTCCGCCGCAATTCCAATCTGTTCCCAAAATTTCCCCTAAAGATTTCTCACAATCCAACGTCTAAAATTTTATCTGATCCAAGTTAATCACAAGCGATGTCAATGGTTGGAGCGAGCCTGGCAGAAGCATACGCCATGCGAGCAATTCACAAGGAGAAAATGAAGAAGATGGAAATGGAGGAGCAGGCGAAAGGAGAGGTTTCTGGTCATGAGAAGGCAAAGAAGGGCCATGGCGGTTGTTTCTCGGGGGGCTTCAAGAGCTATTCTTCAAAGGTTTCTTCTGCAGATTATTGTGGCCAAAGCTTGGATAACAAAAATTAGTTTGGGTCCCATCTCTTGCTTTAGTTTTGGGCTTGCTCTGCCGTATTTGGGCCTTCTTAAGCTTCCACTAAGGTCGGCAAATATTTATTTGATTCATTGCGAGTTTGTAACTCTTTTTTATTCTCAGAAAAAAAAGCTCCAAATTATGGGTTAAACAAAAGGAGCTTGTGAATTAGAGTCTGTAAGATAGTCATAATCATTTATCTGTACTTTTTTTTTTTTTAATTTGAGTTATGGTAGGACCATCAGCTTTGGGCAATTGGGCTTATGACCTTATGAATTGTATTAAGGCAATTGTTTACCGCATTAATTGATTTTTCTAATGATCTTTTACGGTCACCATGTTTACGGTCAATTATTGCACTCACTACTGTCGCAAATAAACGATTAATTAACTAATGGTTTGGTTGGTTCTGGTTTAAAAATAAATTATTGTTTTTCATTGTTTTCATATCTATTTTGTAAGTCTTCCATGTTTTCATTATATCTTGAAATTTTTTTATATGAAAAATTAATTATTTTTAAACAAAATTTTCACATTCCTAGAGCGAAAATGAATATATGTATATATATGTGTGTGTGTGTGAAAATCAGCAAGAAAAACAGCATTCGAGGATAAAGATTCACAAGACTTATTCCAAAGAGAATGTTGTTCCAATTTTTCACATATGCACCTTCTTCATCCAAACATATTAATCTCTTTTTTTTTTGTTAAAAAAATTAGAGCACTAAAATCAATTAATAATCTCATAACTTGTTTAATTATTTTTCTTGTCACTTATCTATATTTTAATCCCATATAAAGCCTCTTACACCTTACATTAAGTCCAATCTTATCTTGCTTTTATTGTTTGATCGGTAAAAGGATATGACTCATACAGTTATCGCTCAAGTTTAAGTCTGACCTCCCTTTTCCTTTTAAAAAAAGTCTACCTCCCTCTTCCTTTTCTTCAAAACCACTTTATTTTAGTACTCCCTCTATTCCACATTGTTTGCACCATTTGTGTATGGCACGGAGATTAAGAAATGTTAAAATGATGTACATTTGTTCATTTTTATCCCTAACCCACCCTTTTTCTTTCCCCACTTGCCGCACCACCAAACCATATTAGAGAATTGATCCCACATTATGTAGGAAATTTTTAAATTAACTTCTAACAGTATAGTTATTGTGAAAAAATTCTCTAATCACTCAATCACAAGCAATGAAACAAAAAACATGATGAAACAATCACATACAAATTTAATGTGTTTCAGCAGTCAATTAGTCACATCTATTAATGTGAGAGATTCACTTGGATAAAAATATTAATATTACAGCAGAAATATATCCTTAGTACTTACCCTGGTTTATGGATCCCTATATACTACTAATAATCTCAATATCTTGTCTTCATACAATTACAAAAGGGTAAATTCCTCTGGGGTCCCTTAGTTTTTTTTTGTCCCAAACGAGTACTCTGCTTTAATATTGTCATATTGAAATATCCTACCTCATTATGCATGTCCCAATTGAGTACTCTCCATCCATTTCACCGTTAAATTATGTAATGATTATTTTTGGATTCCCAAATCCCCCTTTGATTATGCAAACACCTATTACCTATAACTACAACTATGTCTTCCATCCCCTTCTAATATTCCCAAATATTCTTGCCCTTGACCAATCACCACGATTGATGACAACAATGCACCCTAAGGCCAAACTTGACACCGACAATGATGCACCCCAAGCTTGATGCCGCTGGCGACATCCATGCAGTCAGTGCCCATTTCCCCAAGATGCAAGCACCAATCTGCTTCTTTCTATTATTGTCTCATTTTTCTTTTATTAATTAAATATAGTTTATAAGACTTGATTTTGATGGGAATGTGATGGAATTTTGTTGATCTTAGAGGATTTTACAAGAAATTGGTCAAAGAAGCTAGCTTAAGGAAAAAAGAGGTGAAATGAGAGCCAATTGGCAGCAACGGTATTGAGGGATTGTATGGGTAAGCAAATAATTTTATTTTTACTTGAGAAAATCTAGTTTAGTACCACAATATGAGTAGAATATGGGGTTAAAATGGCTGGATTTTTGGAACACTCTAGGTTATTTTCCAATTAGCTTAAACAACAGCTAGTTAAAGAGGCTTTGTATTGCAAAATGCTACAATTTTGAAGGAAGCAAGATGAGACATTTTGTGTCACAAATTTCTGAGATATTGATTGATATCAAGGAAATTTTAGTTCCAATTGCTTAAGTTATTTACTTACATGTCTTTGTCCTTTGTAAAGTGTGAAAAATCCAATTGTGGTGAAATCTACCCATTTTTTTATATGGACTTCTTGCGACTTATGGGGAAATTATGGTAATTTTATGGATTTTTTCTAGTGCATTTGAATGAGTGGCCAATTTTAAACATAACACTAGGAAATCATTTGAACTATAAATGAAAAGAATATGAACCATGATGGTTGGTTCTTGCTTGTTAGCTACACCGTCACCATGTACTGTAACCTTTGTGTGCTTTCTTGTTTAGGGATCATTTGTACTTGGCATTGTTACTATCTAAATATGTTATTGATTTCTAGTAGTGATGTCAATTTGCACTCATACCACCCGTACCCATGTGTACCCCACCCGATGAGTAGTTTTTTTTTTTTCAACTGTATGTGTTTGGGTCAATTTGGGGTAATTTTTGTTTTTGTGCTCATCTGATATGAGAAGGGCATGGGTTTAAGGGTCTACTCTTCCCAAACCTGACTCATATCTTATTCGTATGTTATACATAATATGTAAATATCTAAAATATTACATGTATTATATACGTGCCTAATCCTAATCTATTTTTTGGTTTTCTATGTTTATTGTTTAATATAGCCTAATGAACTATTTTTTGTTTCTATATTTATTGTTTAATGTAGCCAAATTGATGTTTTAGACTAACTACATTTGTATAATCATGTCCTGAGTGAATCTTCTATTATGTGAAGCATTTGTATAGGTATTGTCAGTATAATACCCACCTTATCTGTTCCAATGCAAAAAAGATTTGGGCAAAGAAACCTTATTTGCTACAGGTTGTATGGATGGTTTGGATAGAACTCTTATATTGCGGTTTAAGAATGATCATACCTTTCTCAAACCCGACTCATTAAAATCCCTGATTTCTATTGTTATTGAAGAGTTGTTATATGTTATACCTTTATCCGAGAATCATAGAATCATGTTTATGTACCAACCATGTAATGACTTTTGTAAGTGTAGTTTGTAAACTAGCTAATAGTTACAATGGCTTTCTACATGTGAAGTATGATTTTGAATTGGTTATATGCTCAAAGGAACAAATGCGCTTTGATTGTTTTGTTCAGTTCATTGTTAACCATATGAGTAAAAGATGAATAGAATGACTAATGTCTAACTGAGAGTAAAATATGAATTTGTATAGCTTACATGTATCCATATGCTTTGGAAACTATTTATTATTTGTTCTAAATGACAATTGTTTTTATTTATTCAAAGCTAACCACGTAGGACTCAAACTCAGGTAATGTAGGAAGTTTGAGAGTTTAACTCAGGCCAAGCCTAATACTTCACCCATCCCAAAAAAGATAATAAGTATTCCTTCTTGGGTTACCCCAAAAATGATAAAATATTAAATTTTTGAAACCTCATTTGTTCTAAATGACAATTTTTGAAACTCTATGTACAAAACCTAAAAACTGTACAAAACTCAAAAAAGAATTTTTTTTATAATCCTCATTTAAACTTTCACTTCACACAACCAAAAAAAAGGATTTTTTTTTGTTTTAACTTCAAGAGAAAATATGAAAAGAACAACATAAATTGTACACATATTAATCTCTATGCCCAAAGGAACAAATCATCCAAAATGGGGTGAAATGAGTAACTAAAAACAACCATTTTTCTCTTGTTTGACATTTAATGCATGTACGCAGTTTTGTTATTCTAACAATTGGATTTTGCTTGTTTTAAATTTGTTTAAAACGAGTTGGTGCCTAACACTTTCCCAACTTGTACCAAATCATCAATCCCAAAATATTTAGCTTCTACTAAAAATTTGCCCATTTCATTATTTTGCAGTTAAATTGGGTTTTTCTTTAGTTTTTATCCGTTTTTTAAATTAAAGTGATGACTCTATTTTTTCTACTAAATGGGAAACTTGTAGCCTAAGTGGTAAGCAGTCATGCCCTATATCATGGGTTGGATGAAAAATCCTAGGTACACACAGATTGCTCTAAAAAACCTTTTCCTTGCTTCCTAATTGGCCTAATTACTGATTTAAATATCAGGAAATTTTAATTGGACATATAACTTCAAAAACCTCTAACCTCATATTTGGTTGTAGGTCTCTTTATTATTTCTTGATCTCCAGGTGCACAAGCACAACCTTGGTTGTACATTAACGTATATATGTAATTTAGTAAATTTATTTATTTATTTATTTGTTTGTTTTAGAGAAAACTCATGCAATAATATGGTCGAGAAAGAGAGTAGTATTTGTATATCGATATATCTCGGATGTTGTACATTACGTCCTTGCTTACGCACAGCCAACAGTTCCAAATTTCCTTTTTCTATTAAGACGCTTTCTGACTAGATGTTAACATCAGAATCTGCCAGGAACTTAAGAAATTAAGAAATGTCTTTCTTTCTGGGCAAGCAAGAATTAAATTCAAACCTCTTTAGCTTTTGTCCCCAATTTCGGCACAAAGCCTTATAAATAGTCCTCCTCTCACCAAGACACATGAGTCCATACCTAAAACTCGTCTGCCAAAGTTCCAAATCTTCTCCTGGAATTTGCCCTCAAGATTTATCAGTCCAACATCCAAAAGCTTATCTACTTTGTTGGCTATAATCTAATTGCAAGCGATCATGTCGATGGTTGGAGCAAGCCTAGCGGAAGCATACGCTATGCGAGCGATGCACGAGGAGAAAAGGAAGAAAATGGGTATGGAGGAGCAGGCAAAAGGAGAGGTTGTTGGCCTTGAGAAAGCAAGAAAGAGCCATGGGGGTGGTTTCTTGAGGGTTTTCAAAAGCGACCATTCTTCCAAGGTTTCTTCTGCTGATTGTAATGGACAAAGCAACTTGGATAACAGAAGTTAATAGCTTTCGGTCCCATCTCTTGCTTTATTAGTTTTGGGCCAGGAAGGCCGTATCTAGTCCATGATCAGCTTCACCAAGGTGGGCAAGTATTTTTTTCCCAAGGCGCCACTATGTTATTCCTTGTAAGGTTGTTACTCTTTTTACCCTTCAAAAGGGCACCAAATAGGGCTCCAATATATGGTACAAACAAAGGGGAGCTTGTGAATTCTAGCTTGTAAGATAGTCATTCTCACCTATTTGTTTGTTTGTTCTTTTTTTCAATGAGGTATGATAGAGAAAGAAGCATATTAGGCCCATGATCTGGCTTTGAGCAATTCGGCTTGTGACCCATGAACCCAATTAACGCAATAGTGTCCAAACTTAATGAATTGGACTAATCTTTATTCGTGATCCGTGAGTAGCATTAACTCATGAGTATTTTTATACTGAAAAGCAAGTTAAACTCTCAACATTGTGTGTTCCAGTGGAGACCTTATATCAGTTAAGTTATATTTTGATTTATTTTATCATGTTTTGGTTTTTCAAAACAACACAATGGTGTAGCTTTTATTAAATGAAACAAGGCTAACGGTACTTACATAATAAATGCAGGAGCCTAAAATAAAGAAACCAGCAAAGTCTGAATCAAAACAAAAGAGAAAATAAAAACTCTAAGCCTCTGCTGCATACCAAAATCAGGGAAAGTACACTCTAGCCAAAAAAACTATATCAATATCTAAATCATTGTTTTATCACATTAGTTGAGTGTTATTATGAATTTTTTAGTCCTTTTGTTATATTGTTTAACAGTCGCCGTATTCATGGCCAATTATTACGTACTTACTATCGTTGTGAAAAAATACAATTAAATAATTGGTTAGGTAGATCTCAAATCAAGATTGGATTAATTAAAAGGGTTTATGATGGTCTAATCACTTTCTGATTTCTGATTGCTGTCAATGTGGGACTTGGCCGTGTGAGAAGGAGGTTGGACCCCAAGAAAAGCATACTACATCTATGATAAACAATATCAAATCACAAACTAACATAAATAACCCTCATGATTTTTTTTTATCTTTTAACCTTTTGATTTGGGGCACCATTATTATTCTGTGCCACTTTATGAAAGGTATCTCATGCTGCACGTGATGAGTGGGTTTGTCACGTGATAAAGCCATAAAAGTGGTAGTATTATTACTAGTGGCTTAGATGGTTCCTGTGGATGTGCCTCCCAGCCGATGTCAAGCCCCATGTGCATGACTAGGCCCGTTGAAGGCTCCCATAAATGCCCCCCACTGGGGCAAGTCAATGCCCCAAACGAGGCTTAGTGACTTGTGGACCAAGCTACACATACAGCAAGGCATGCTCTTTCTATCTTCGTCACTTCTTCTTCTTTTTAGGCCAATTTGGTCACTTCTTCCTGTTTGGTCTGAATCTTGCAGCTTCCTATTCTCTAGTGCCAGAATAGGTTTGCTTTAGTGCCCTTTTTTGGGCCATAGCTCTAACATTTGGCCAATTTTCTCTCTTGGACAAAAGGAAAAACGATCATGAGTTTACTTAATGGATAATAAATAAATATGTTCAAATTATCAAAGGAAAGATTAGAGGTGTAAATAGATCAAACCTTTGTTGGATAGCTCGAGCTCTATTTAAGGTTTATCAAACTGAGTCTTATCGAGCTCGAACTCCTCAAAGGGTTGAGCTTGAGCTTGTAAGTACTTGGTTTTTTTTTTTAAGGGCCTAGTGAGCTTTCAATAAAAACATATATAATAATTTAGTTATCTAATTAATTATAGAATTATTGGTTTATATCACTAAATTAAACATAATAAACTCTATAAAAGACCCTTCATTTGAGTTTGACAGACTTTTGAGCCAAGCTCGAGTTCTCCATGAGCTATGTTCGAGTCTCAAACTTTAGGTTCGAATAATTTGAGATGGATATCACTTAATACCCACAGCCCTTTACACTCTAATGAAGAATACAATACTTATTTATCCCATAATAATTATTAGTGTTAAAATATAGTCGATCAAATTTAGGAACTTTCGATGCAGTGGTATCCAAATTTTGGACCAACTACTTATTTTTGGATCAATTATACTTTTTCGTCTCAGGTTTGATTCTAATCGCACTTTTACCTTCACGTTTGGAACTTATTCTTAACCTTTTGAATTTTTTTTCGAAGGGTAACCTTTTGAATTTTAACACTGATAGAGAAATCCAACTTTTATAAAGAGGAAATTAATAACTTGAATTATTTATTAATTATAAAAAATATTGAATGATTTAAATTTACTAGAAGGTAACTAACAAATTACTTGAATTATATTTAAATAAATTAATCTCAAAAAATATAAAAGAAATAGAGAAGAAAGTGTTTAAATGTGAGGGTAAAAATATGAACGTACTATTTAAACCTTCTGATGGAACTCGAGCAAATTCATTTTAATTTAAGTCAACTTAATTTAAAATGATTTATTTTTATTTTTACATTTTTTACCTTGGAAAAAATTCCATTTGAAAGTAAACATTAATTAGGTGTAATAATCTATTAATTTTAAAAAATTTTATGAAATTTTCTTGTTTCAAACATTAAAAAAAAAAAGAAAAATTTATAAAAAATTAATAACATGATTCTGGGTAAAAAAGATGTAAAAATAAAAATAAGTTATTTTGATAAAGTTTACTTAAATTAAAAAAAATTTTAGTTCGATGGACTTTTTCTTTTTCTCAATTTATTTAATTTTTTTTCTACTTTAAAAAATAAACAATAAAAATGAAAAAAGTTTGCAGCGTATTGTCTTCTCTCTTATCTTTTCCCTTTTTTCACCTGAGGAAGGCCTATTTAAGAGTTGGGTCATAACATAAATTTTGACAGCTTTTTTAAGAATTTTTAATCCAAATTTTGTTACAATAGTATGAAGTTGTTGTATTTTCCTTTCCTCAACCAACATAAGCACTTTGTTATAATGACATTTTGTGATTATGATGGACACATTACTCATCTTAGAAACAGTTATCAAGAAGAGTGTCTAGTCAAATGGTAGCAACAATCGTAATTGCAGGTTAGTACATCATGCCCCTCACCAATTTTGTCAAGTTTTCAAGACATTCTGTTTAAAGCATCAAGGAAACATTTTCTCAAGCTTTGCACTTTATCGCTAACCAAATTGACAACTCAAGACTAGAATAACTTGAAACTAATATCTCAAATTTAAAAGCACAACTAGAGAAGATTTAGCTTAGCCAAGGGGTCAAGGAGAAAAAAGTTAAGGCTACCATTAAAGATTTGGAAAACCAATATTTAAACACCTTGCAAAAGAAGAGCAACATTCTAGTCAAGTTAGAGCATTATAGAAGAAGTTGGAAGATTTGGAATATAAGAATTGGTCCCTCTAACAAGATATTGGTGCACTTTGTGATAAGCCACTACAAAGTATTCCTTTTTCTAAGCTAGGTTCATTTGTTGCATCAACTCTGGACTCTATTAACACCTCCATTCTTCTAAAAGCTAGTAAATTATGAGTTTGGGTATTGACTTCAGATGATTGTGGTCATTAGTTGGCTTTTTTCCTTGAGAAAAAATGAATGATTAGTAGCAATCCTGGAAAAGCTTGTTTAGTGTCTATTGTTCTTTTGATTTGATGATAAAAAATAAGGTTTCTAATAGCTGTCCATGTACCCAATTGCATAAAAGTTAATAGTTGAGGGATGCCTCCACACCAACTGCCCAATTGAAAATGGATTTTGGTCAACATACAAATCCTGTTACTTCAACTCAAAATCTTAGGAAAATGAAGCTATATAATTCAGTCACCACAAACACCAACACATGCCATGTTTAAACAACCAACAATTGAGTTTCATTTCTAAGCGATCAAATAAATTTACCTCTTACTTTTCCAAGTTAGTTAAAGCTCCAAGGGTTTAAATGGTCTTAGGACCTCTGATATGCAAAGGTTTATGTTGTCAAGTGATGTTTCTCAAAAGGAAATCTTAATGGCATTTAAGGGTAGTCACCCTTTAAATGCCCATAGGCCTGATGGCTTTATTGTTGGTTTCTTTCAGCATTGCTGGGACATAATTGGATCAAACATATCTTATGTTATTTCTCATTTTTTTGATAATGACATTCTTTCTACTTTTCTCTTTACCACTGATATTCACTTTGTGCCAAAGCATACTCATGCGTCTTATGCTTTTGACTATAGACCTATTGCTTGTTGTTTGATCTTTTACAAGTTTATTGTAAAGATCTTGGATAATAGGCTGCATGAGATTTTAACTGATCTTAGTAAAACTAGTTAATGGGCCTTTATCAAAGGAAGGTTGATTGTAGACAACAAGATGCTTTGTCAAGAACTTGTTATGAGTTATAGCCATAAGAACATTAAACCTAGAATGTGTCTTAAAATAAACCTAAAGAAAGCTTATGATCATCTGGACTGGTCTTTTTTAAGAGAGGTTCTTATTGAATCTAGGCTTTCCTTAAATATGGGTTAATTGGGTTATGGTGTGTGTCAAATCTCCCAAAAATTCTATTGTTATGAATGGTTCTCTATGTAGTTATTTCTTTTGGAAAAGAGCTGTTAGGCAAGAAGATTTCCTTTCCCCCTTTTGTTTGTTATTACTATGGATTATCTTTCCATAACTTTGGGGAAAATGTTTGATGAAGGTAATGTTGGCTATTATCCTAAGTGTAAGAGGATTAAGCTTTCTCACATCCTCTTTGCTGGTGATATCATAATTTTTTCTCAGGGTGATGTTAGCTCTGTTAGTCATATTACCTTTTGTTTAAAGGTTTTTTTTCTCAAATTATTGGCCTTCAAATTAATTATGATAAAAGCCAAGTTTTATTTGGAGGTGTTTATAGTGATACTGAAAATTCTATTCTTTCTATTTTAAACATGCCTAAAGGCTCTCTCCTCATTAAATATCTTGGGGTCCCTCTGGTTGATTAGGGGCTCCAAATTAAGCACTATAAGCCTATTAAGGAAAAGATTCTTAAGAATCTTAATGGATGGCCTGTTAAGTTTCTTTCTTATGCTAGTAGATTACAACTTATTAAATTTGTGGTGTTCAATATTCATGTCTACTAGGATGCTATTTTTCCTATTCCCAAAACGGTGTTAAATCACTTGGAAAATTGCTGTAGAGCATTTCTCTGGGCTGACTCTATTTCTAGCAGGAAGTTTCCAATTGCTTGGAGCAAAGTTTGTGTTCCCAAGGCTTAAGGTGGCTTGGATGTTTTTTGTTTGCATGGTTGGATCATTGCTTCTAATGGTAAGAAACTTTAGAGGCTCTTAGTTGATAAAGAAAGTTTGTGGGTCCAATGAATTCACACTTACTATTTGTGTGACTTTAATGTTTGGGAGATTTCTCCCTCAAGTGATGTTTTTGTTTGTGGAAACATATTTTAAAAGTCAGATCTTTTTATGTTAATGTGTTCATGATGGCATCTGGGATTATGTTCATAATGTTAAGTTTCTTATGAAACATACTTATCTTAATGTGGTTGAAAATTTTGATAAGGTACCTTGGCTTAAAATGGTTTAGGGTTCTATTCCCAAAATCTCCTTCATCTATTGGTTTGCTATTTTAGATAGGCTGTGCACTTTGGATAGAATTAGATAGTATGTTATATTGGATTCTTCTCTTTGCCCTCTTTGCTTATTAACTGAGTAATCTAGGTGCCATATTTTCTTTGAATGCTCGTATTCTTTTTCTATATTGCAAGATCTTATGTGTAAGATGCACTTGTGGGATGTTCCAAGGAAGTGGGCTCGGTTTTGTTATTGGTTTGGTAGAACTATGAAAAGGTAAATATGTTAAAACTGTTGTTAGAAGAGCTTGTGTTTCTATTTTGGTTTATTTCATTTAGCAAAAGCATAATAAGAGGTTTTATTAGATGGGTTGTCAATCAGCTGAGGATCTCTTGAATCTCATTGATTCTTTTGTTGCTTTTAGATTTTGTTTTCATATTAGTGAGGTTTTTTTTTAGTTTGTTTTGGTCTGATTTTGCTGGTAAGCATATGCTTAGGTTTTGTTTTATATTTTGGTTTTGGGTCAGGTTTTGCCGGATTCCTTTTATAGGGACTTGACCAATTTTGTAAGGGATGCTATTTTTTTTTTTTTTTGTGAAATGAAATACACACCCACTGAGGTATTTCTAAGAAAAGAAAAAAGCTCCAAAGGTCATGCAGACCCAATTATCTAAAATGATATCTTCATAAGGGCTTTGAGCCACTAATAGGGTTAATATTGGGTGTTTAGTTACTAAAGGAGAAACTAGAATCAAGCCTGATTTCGTTGAAAGACCATGTCTAAAATATAACTGTTTATTTGCCAAAAAGTATCAAGTTCCTTTACAAAATACATTTGTCTCAAGAAATGACTCATCCAAATGCTCAAATGGTTAGACTGGGTTACATATAAGTTAGATTAATTAGTGACATGCTTGACAACAACAAGTTATTGTAAGCTATGAAAAATCTTGGTTTGATTTTGTATCTTCCTAGTTTTTATGTCTTGTATCCTCTACTATTTTTGTTTTCTCTCGTTTTCATTCTGAGTACAAAAAAAAATTAATGGATGGTTACTTATCTTTATTTTATTTTATTTGGTATTCGGTAAGACTAGAGCTACAAAGAGAGGAAAGGAATAGCTAAGCTATAGGTTGGAGGGGGGCACATTTCTAAAGGGACAATGGCCACTAAGCAATGAGTCATAGACTCTGTCACTCTATTTGAGCAAGAGCTCATCTAACCATTAACATTACTCTTGGACTTTTCACGAATTAATTCCATAAAGTTTGAAAGGACATCAAAGATGCTATTGAATTTAATTTATGAAAAATAATGGTGCATATTCTATTAACAAATTTAAAGATTAAGATTTTATATTATAATTTAGTTTTATTAATAGATGAACTATCGTTAAAATGACAAATTGACTATAAAGGCAGAAATATCAAATTTACCACTAATGTTTTGGGTTGAAAGTGGATATGCCATTATAGTTTGTTTTTTACCCAATCTCCCACCAATATTTTAAAATGGGTCGGATATGCCATTAAATTTTCAAATTAAGAGTGGATATGCCATTGATGGTTAACAAGCTAATGAAAAATGTTAAAAAGCTAACGAAAAATGTTAAAAATAACAAATTTTTAAATTTTAAGGTGATAATGCAAGTTTTAACAAACTTAAATTTTTTTTTTGTAATTAGACTCTCTTTATCTGTCTCTAATGCTGAGGAGGAGATTAAATAGCAGAGACAAAGATAGCCCAGTGACGGGGTTTGGGTACTAGTAACAGAGACAGCAACAAGGCCGAAGTAGGGATGTCGATGGGTCAGATTTGAGTAGGATGAGAGTAATACCACATCCTACTTGCTACGTTAGACGCCCTACCCTTATCCTACCCATTACCCGTCGAGTAAATAATTTTGGCACTCATATCCTACCCATTTTTATGCAGGTAAGATCGGGTAAAAACCTGTCCATCCACCACACTTCTATAATCATACACACATAAAAAATCAAGTAAGAAGTTATAAATTACATCAATCAAAGACGTCAAAAATGTTATTAGTATGTGAAAAAAATAAAAGAGACACCACAAGTAAACACTACACATAAATTCACACTCCAAACATACCAACACATAATAAAAAATGAACTCCAGAATCAGTACATCACAAACATAGCAAAAAATAATACAATAAGCCAACAAAGGAAAACACATAAAAGTCTAGGCCTTGTACATAAGTTTAACACCTTGGTAAATACTCCCTCCGTCCCACGTTTATTGAAACAAATGATTTTGCACGCTTTTTAAAGCCAGCTTTACTTTTGCTGTGTTTTTCTGTTTTGCCCCTTCGTTTTCGTCTCCGACATCAGTCTTCATCCAGTGGCCTCGTCGCCTCATCTTCAGCTTTCATCTCAACCTTGTCACTTTCGTCCTGTCGCCTTAATCTCCGGTTGCCACATCTCTTTAATCTCTGTCCATTGATTTCATTCATTCGATCTGCCGTCCTCGATCTTGTCACTTTCATATTTTACGAGTCAATTACCATCGGTGTCATGTTGATTTTAGTCCCCATCTCATCAATTGCCATCCCAGGCATGATGATTTCGTTCCTCGTGCGTCGATTGTTGTCCCTAACCTTTTTGCTTCCATATTTGATGAGTTGATCCATAGCTTCAACCATCGATTAATGTCACCCACCTCCTCGCTTCCTTCTTTGTCTCTATCGTTGGTCACCTCCGCTTATCGCCTCGATCTGCTATCGTTTCATCTCCGTTTGTCGTCGTGCCCACATTGAGATCAAAGGGGAGAACAAAACAGACTGTAGGTTTTAGGGTTAAAAAAAAAAAATTGGTAGATGAGAGAGGGGTATAATGGTAAAAATACATGTTAAAACTTACTAAAAAGGGAAATGTTTCAAAGAATTTGGGACGAATCAAAAAGGAAAGTGTTTCAAAAAATATCGGACGGAGGAAGTATGTAATAGCATATACATATATGGGCAAGATATGAGGCGAGTGAACCCTAAACCCGCATCCTACCTATATCCAACCAGGGGTGTAAACGAGCCGAACCGAGCTCGAACAGGCCAGGCTCGAGTTCGGCTCGTTTCATATTGGAGTAAGCTCGAGCTCGAGCTCGACGAGCTTTAGAAACAAGGTTCGAGCTCGACTCGTAGTAGGCTCGAGCTCGATTCGTTAGCTCGAGAGGCTCGATATAATTGGTTCATGAGCTCGAATAGTAGAGCTCGGTTCGAGCTCGAAAAGCATAGTTGAGCTCGTTAACAAGCTCAATTCAAATTACCTAATGGCATTTTTCTGTCACTATAGCAGCAGCTTGATCCTGCATTCAGAATAAAAACACAGAAAACCAGCAGCCCAATGGCATTTAAGTTAAAACACACCCATATAAAACGCATAATCACTAGTACAATATTTCTCGGCAGATAGAATCAGTAATGCCTGGCACTAATATGATACTACTATTTCACTAACAAATGCATTCTGCACATTTCAGCATTCCATCAATCCAAGACAGCCACATACCTGCAAGCCATGTAAAATCTCGGGCATCGGCAGCTTAGGAAAATGAGCAATATCAATAAATCCCAACTCCTCTGCTCTTCTTGCAGCACCAGGCCACCAGCTGCTTGCAGACAGAGAAACTTTAAAATAAGAAACGTCACTCTATATATCTGAATTGCAACTGAATCAGAGAAGCAAGTTCGAGTAAAATAATTGCTGTTTTCGACACAAGTTCTGTTGTGGTTGCGGCTGAAGAAAACTTGGGCTTTAAAACACAACCAATAGGTGCAAGGGAAAACGGTGCGATGGTGAGCAGATCGAGTTGCGACGGCGGACGCAGGAACCGACGGTGGGCGACGGCGATTCTGCAGACGATTCGCAGACGATTCTGTGAATCTGCAGACGTTTCTACACACGGGCGATGGCGATTTTGCAGACGATTTGCAATTAAGCCGCGAGGCAAGATTCGCGAGTCAGCCGACGATTGAGGCGACGGTGAGTCGCGAGGCAAGATTCGCGAGTCGCGACTCCTGAGGGTGGGTGGGCTATGAGGGACAGGGTGGGTGAGGCTCGTGAGCGTAGTCGGGAATTTTGAATTGAGGTAAGGAATATAGGGATTTTAGGATTTTAGAATTTTAGAATATATGTTATGTTTTAATAAATAAATTATATTATACTAGGCTCGTTAAGCTCGATAAGAGTTCGAGCCGAATATATTTGGGTTCGAGCTCGATTCGTTAAGGATTTGAACCTAAAATCTTGCTCGAATTCGGGTTCGAAGCTCGTTAGGCTCAATTCGAAAATAAAAACAAACGAGCTAGAGCTCGAACTATTTGATAAGGCTCGATTCGTTTTACACCCCTATATCCAACAGGTGAAAAAAAAAAACTCATATCCGCCTCAAATATGTTGAATTGTAAAAAAAAAAAACTAAACCGTTGAGTAGGATACAACAGGATCCCCATCAACCCGATTATCCGTTGACATCCCTAGGCTGAAAAGCTGATGGTAGAGATCAAACATTTTTTTGGTAAAAATATCAAAAATCTTAATACTTTTTGAAAGATGCATTATAATCTCAAGATTTCAAAATTTACTATTTTTATAATTTTTTGTTATTTTCTAACTGGTAGTAATATATTCGGACTATTTAAAAATATTAGTACGAGATTAGTAAAAAAAAGTTATAATGACATATACGCTCTCTACCCAAAATATTAGTGGTAAATTTAATATTTCGGTCGGCTATAAATGTAGTGGGTGAGAATAGTACTATAGTTTGTGTTATTTGAAAAGAATTTTATTTCTCTCCCCTAAGATATTCCGTAAAATGAAAAAACTCTACTACTAATACCAACTAATAATTAGTTAATTACAGTGAATCGGAAAGCTGAAGTTTCACTTTCAAACAAGACCTGATTTCACCTCACTAATCTGTCTATTTTCCTTCCTTTTAAGACAAATCCCCAGAATTTTCTCCTTATTTACGTCACGCCATCGCCCACTCACTGTTTCTCTCCCTCCCAAAAATTCCAACCAACAAAACTCATAGAACGAACAAAGTTTTTTTGGAAAAAAAAGCATCGACTTTGTCTGCAGATGATTCAAATCTTCGCAGAGCTTGCCCGTAAAGATTTGGACCTCTTTCTTCAATGGTAAGCAGCTCCAGATCCGCCGCTAGGTACCTACTTTTACTGCAACTCCTCATTGCTTTGTTTTGTTTTTTCTTTAAATGCTACTACTTTTTAATCGTTAATACATACTACTTTTACTGGTTAGATGGACAAAAATGGCAACCTTTTACTTGGATTCTCTGTGATCACTTCGCTCCTCGACGTTTTCGGCATTGTGTCGGTAAATTATTCGTTGTTCGAATCTGGGTGTGGTTTGTTTTGACGTTTGGTCGAGGCTAGAAACACTAGTGTCGATCTACCTTCGATATCGATGCCACTCATTTTCCCACATTTTGGTGTGCATTAGTTTTGGATTCTTTTCCGTGTTTTTTTTATAATATTTCTGGGTTCCTGTTGCTTCTTTGGCTGGAGTCACGTTTTTCAGCTTCCTCTCTTGTCGTTTCTTGAGGCTAAATTTTGAATTTCACTACCTTGTGCATTTCTCTCCGTACTAGAAATCAGATTTTCTGATTTCAAAAGGGTCCGGATCAGAGATTGTTCTGGGCATTTTGGAGTCTGTCTCTGGCTTTGGCGTTCTGGGAAAGTTCCTGCTCCTTGAACCAGGTACGGCTGGCATCAACTTCCGACTAATCTTCCGTTTGGATCTTGCATTTAAATGGGGAGGTCAAAATCTTTGACTGGAATCATGAACTATGCTGACTTGTTCAAATAAGTTGCTTGCAATCCTAGAGCTCTTGTACAGTAGATGATCTACTGGGGATTCATATAACTTGCTCTGAGTTCAAGCAATCTGCATTTTAAGTTATGCAGTTTCAGTTTGTTTTCCACTTGATGCAGATGATAGTCTTGTTGATTGTTGTTTTGGTTGACCAGTGTTTGCATTTAAACCATATTGGCACTTGTTGGAGCCATATGTGTAGAAGGCTTGTGATTGTTATTGACTTCAATGGATACGTAACCAGGAACAGGCTAATTGAAGTAGGGTTGCAAAATCATGCAACTGGGTATAGATTGATTTTCCAGTAATGTCAAGGATCACAAGGTGGAATGTTGAGAAGACAAAAGTAAAAGTGGTGTTCCGGTTGCAATTTTATGCCACACATGTAAGTGCATTCTGAAGTTTTAGTAATATGACAAATTATGTTCTGTTGAATTTGGAAATCTGGCTTATAGAAGAACTATTTGCTAGAGTTGCAGTCTCTTCATAGAAGTTGTTTGAAAATTTTGGCCTCCAGAAAAATTTCTCTACATGCCATCTTCATTTGAATGTTAAGTGACTGGTTTTGATGTTTTCCGTTGCCTTATTTAGATTCCACAAGCTGGATGGGATAAGCTGTATATATCCTTCATTCCTGCTGATTCTGGAAAGACAACAGCAAAGACAACTAAAGCAAATGTGAGGAATGGGACTTGCAAATGGGCGGATCCAATTTATGAAACAGCAAGACTTCTCCAAGACATTAGGACAAAAAAATATGATGAAAAACTGTATAAGCTTCTGGTGGCAATGGTAATACATGACGCTCATTGTAGTTTCCTCCGACAAGAACATGCATGTTATATTCCCTATCTAACTCTTCTCTTGAATTCTTTTAGAAGAACATGTATTTCACACTTTACCATTTAGTTGTCGTTGTCCCCTTTTGAGTTAATTAAAGGGAAAGCAAAAAATAAAACTCAGTTCTTTATTGCCAGATATAGATTTTTCTTTTTTTTTTTTGTTTCAAAGTTGTGTTGAAGGAAAGTTTTATGAGGTGATGGATGATGATATCTTCATTTTTGAATTTGGGCATAAATTTTGGAACAACTGAAAAAGAGAACTGGGACTTTTTCATGTGTAATTGGACCTGGTATAGTTGCATTCTTGCTAACTATTGGCAGTTTGTTCCATGCTGATTTACACCGTCATGGGAAATTGTTTTTAGTTTTTCCCCGTTTGTTCTGTGACTGAAATTTAATGCTTTTATTTGAATTCTCATTAACATTAGGGTTCATCTCGTTCTAGCATCCTTGGTGAGACGACCATTAACCTTGCTGACTATGTTGATGCATCGAAGCCTTCTGCTGTGGCATTGCCTCTTCGTGGTTATGATACTGGAGCAATTTTACATGTGAGGGCTTTTGAATTTGTAAAACTGGGCCATATTTGAGTAATCAATTCTATATTGGTTGCTCTTAGTGTATGAATATGTTTCTTCTAGCTTTTATTCTGCATATCTTCTTGTTTATCATAGAGATTTGCTTTCACTTTACAGGATAAAGTTTAACCAATTGTTTACTAAATCTCAGGTCACCGTGCAGCTACTAACTTCTAAAACTGGTTTCAGGTATTTATCACAAATATATGCGTTTTCTGTTTTTCTTTTTTCATTTAACGAATTTAATCCATAGTTCAACATGATTCAGAGAGTTTGAACAGCAAAGGGAACTGAGAGAGAGGGGGTTGCAGGCCGGAACTGAACAAAATAGTTCTGTTGGCAAAGTATCATCTTCCGAAGATGTTTTCAATAGTCAGATGGATAAGGTGCACCTTTTTCTTTTCTTTCCAGGTTGCATGTAATTCAACTGGACTAATCTCTAATTGCAGCATAAGCTTCTTTTCTTTAGTTTGTTGTAGAAAACTATTTCTATGCCTGTGATATTGTTTTCCTAAATGTCCTCTTATTTTGTTGTGATAATATACTTGGATGCAATTCTTCGTAATCCAACTCCCAACTTGAAAAGGAAAGAAGAAGCAATCATAAAAAAGGGAAAAGTTATTATTATTTGAGTAAGCGCCATTCTCAAATTTTTCACTTCTTTTTCTCTCTGTTTTTCTTCTGGATACAGGTTAGTTCAAGAGTTAGGTCCAAGGAGAAGTTTGAAGATGCGGGTATGCTTGCAGGAGATGCAAGACTCACTGAAGAGTATGCCGACTCTGCTGTTGGACTTGATGGCTCCTCTAACACTTCAGAAAGTGTATATGCTGATAAGCATGAAACATCAAGTGCACATGAAGTTGACAGTCTGAAGAGCACAGTTTCTGGTGATTTGGCTGCAGTTGGTCAAAATCAACTTCAAGAAAAAGGAGACAGTCAGTTGTTGGCCTCGGGGACCCATGATTGGGTCCATGGATGGAGTTCAGATTGCTCTATAGATAATGACTTCACACTTGTGTATGAAGAGAACCATAGACTCAGAGGATGCATGGAAGTGGCAGAGTCATCAATTAAGGAACTCAAACTTGAAGTAAGCTCCTTACAGAATTATGCTGAGGAAATAGGTGTTGAATCGCAAAAGCTAGAGCAGCAACTTTCGGCTGAGATTGCTTCTGGGGAACAACTTGTAGGACAAGTATCAGTGCTGAAATCAGAATGTTCGAAGTTAAAGGATGAGCTTGAAAGGTTGGAAAATCACAAACTGCACCCCTCATTCCCCTGCAACAAAGACATTCAGAGAGACCCAGCTCCCTTATTTCAGGAATTAGAGGTCAGTTTGTCAAAGGGGTTTTCAGCTATGGAGGAGAAGATCAAGGAAGTACAAAACAAGGGATACTTGGGGTACCATGAAAGAGACCCTAGGTTTCTTCACTCAGACATAGACGCACTGCTTGAAATTCTGCAGGTTTTGAGACAAGAAACTGGAAGGGCAATTTCTGGTCAAAATTCAAGCAAAGTGATTTTAGATAAACATGAGCAGTATGTACTGGGAATGGATCTTGGGGTAGAGCCAGAACTAGGAATGCTGCCATGTATTACTTTGCCTGGTGTTGTGTCTCCTGAGTCTGATTCTTTAGATGCTACCAATGAGATGAAAAGCAAAATTTTTGAACTTCTGAGAGAGTTGGATGAGTCAAAATCTGAACGTGAAAACCTTGCAAAGAAAATGGATCAGATGGAATGCTATTATGAAGCTCTTGTTCAAGAGCTTGAAGAAAATCAGAGACAGATGTTGGGAGAGTTGCAGAGTCTTAGAAATGAGCATTCTACTTGCCTTTACGTTGCTCAATCTGCAAAGGCTGAAATGGAGACTATGCGTCACAGACTGGATGAACAAATATTAAGATTTGCTGAAGACAAACAGGGTTTGGACTCACTAAATAAGGAGTTGGAAAGAAGGGCAATAACTGCTGAAGCGGCACTAAAAAGGGCACGCCTGAATTACTCAATTGCTGTCAGCCAGTTGCAAAAAGACCTTGAACTTCTTTCTTTCCAGGTCCTGTCTTTATTTGAGACCAATGAGAATCTCATCATGCAAGCAGTTACGGATAGTTCACAAACAAGCTTCCTAGGTTACTCACAAATGAAGCAAAATCAGAATGAAGATCCAAAGAAACTTCATGCTTCTGATCTCGTTGAGTTTCAAAATCAGTTTGTTGAGGCTAAAAAACAGCATTTGACTGGAGATAATGTTGTAGAGGAATTGAGGAGATCCCTCTATCAGCAGGAGAACCTCTATCAAAAAGTTGAAGATGAGGTATCTGAAATGCTTTCACTAACTACACATCTAGATGTGTTTTCAAAGATCTTGCAAGAAACACTGCACGATGCATATGCTGACATGAGACACAGGAAAGAGAACTTGAATGAGGTCTCACAGAAGCTAGAGCTTTCAGTCAAGTCTGAGGAGTTACTGATGCAAAGGCTGCAAGCTACTATGAATGAGATTAGAAGCCTCAGTGAGTGTAACGCCGCTTACATTTCCAAGCATGATGACATGGCATTGCAAAAACAACAATTAAAAGCTAATTTACATACTGTCACCCTGGAAAATAAACTTTTTCAACAGAAGATGAATGAACTAGAGCCTCTTATTGTAGAGTACAAAAGTTACAAGAGCCGATATGAAGCCGGTGTCACGGAAAAGATAGAGCTGGCTAATTTATTGGATGCCAGAACTGTGGAAAATAGTAATCTTAAAAATGAGTTATCTTCTCTGGAGGATGAATTGAAAATGGTCAGAGATCAGTATGATGAAATGGTTGTGGTTCATAAAAATCTCAAGAATACGGTTGAGACCTTGCAAAGCAAGGTGCAGAATTTAGTGGCATCCTACGACAAGACTTTAGGTGGACTGTCAACCTGGGGTGAGTCCCTTAGTGGCACTTTGGAGTGTAAAGACTTGTTAAGCTCCCTGAGGCACATAGAAAAGCTTCAGAATAATACATTTGAAAATATTCTCCAGCTTGTAAGGGAGAAAGATGAAGCAATCTGTGAGAGAAATGAGGCTCGAGCATCCTTAAGCCAAGTGCAATCAGACACAATGGCGATGAAGCAGAAGACTGAACATGAGGTACAACATACATATCTTAAACTGGATGCTTCCAGTAAAATGCTTAAGAAGCTTGAATCAGATATTGAAGGTATTACAGAAAAACTCAAGCGTAGTTCTGAAGTTGAACAATGCCATGCACAGCAGCAGAGTGAACTTCTGTCTGATCTTGAACATCTTGAAGTTGAACTGCAGCAGCTTTTCACAAAAAACGGAGAGTTTGCTCAGGAAATCTTGGCACTGGAGTCTGTCAATGAGGAACTCGAAAAGAGTAAGTTGATTGTGGCTGAACTTACAGATCAAAACAAAGTTTTGAAGGACTCTTTGGAGCATCAAATCAAGGAAGCATCCAAACTTGGATTCGAAGTTAACAGTTCAAGAGAAACTTTGCAATCTCTCCATGATGAGTTGAAGACAGAGAGAAGGTACAAAGATAATCTAGAGATTAAGGTTGCAGAGCTCACTTCCCAAATAAATCAGATTCAGTGTCAGCTGCGGCAGTTTGAGCAGCAGGAATCTGAAATTAACTCTCTCAAGCAAATAATATCTGATATAGAATCAGAGAGATCAACACTTTGCCATCTTCTGCACCAATCTGAGGAATGCCTTAAGGATGTTCATGAAAAGTCCTCTTCTAGTGTGCTGGAATCTCAGTTGTCCGAAATGCTCAAATTCTCAATAGCTGCGGATATCAGTTTTGTGTTTGTTAGAACTCAGTGTGAGGCCTGGACAGAAGACCTTCAATGGCAGCTTCTCTCTTCTGAAAGTCATCTCATGGACTTTCAAAAGAAGCATCTAGATGCTGAAAAAAAACTTAGTGATTGTCTGGTCCGTGGAGCACATTTTGTGGAAGAAAATGCAGGGTTGCTGGAAAATCTCCACTCCCTCAAATCTGAGTTAGAAGCTTCTGTTTCCAAAAGCAAGGCCCTTCTGAATACTAATAGCACCACAACAGCTGAGCTAGAGGAGTGCAAAGATAAGCTAGAGAAAATGGAAATTGGCTACTTAGAGGATAAAAAATTGCATGACACTGAAGCTGAAGATTTGAGGCTCTTCTTAGTCAGTTCCCAAGAGGAGTTCGATAATTTGATGCTACAAAAGGAAGAGCTAGAAATCAATACTTTAGTACTCAATGCCAAATTGGATGAACAACATGATCATATCACCTTGCTTGAAGGATATAGAGAGAAAGTGACACAGCTGCAGGATGAGTGTAACGAGCTCGGTGAAAGGCTCTCTGAACAAAATGCGAAGACTGAAATTGAGTTCCGAAAGAAGCATCTAGATGTGGAAAGAGAACTTAATTATTGTCTTGCTCGTGAAGCACATTCTGTGGAAGAAAATGCACTGTTGCTGGAAAATCTCCACTCCCTAAAATCTGATTTAGAAGCTTCTGTTGCCAAAAGCAGGGCCCTTGTAAATACAAATAGCATTGTATCAGCTGAGATAGAGGAGTGCAAAAGTAAGCTGGAAAGAATGGAAATTGGCCACTTAGAGGATAAAAGGCGGCATGATACAGAAGTTGAAGAGTTGAGACTCTTATTAGTCTGTTACCAAAAGGAGTTTGATGATATGATGCTACTAAAGGAAGAGCTAGAAATCAATGCTTTATTACTCAAAACCAAGTTGAATGAACAACATTATCATATCACCTTGCTTGAAGGATATAGGGAGAAAGTGATGCAGCTGCAGGATGAGTGTAATAAGCTTGGTGAAAGACTTTCTGAACAAAATTTGAAGACTGAAGAGTTCAAAAACTTGTCCGTTCATTTGAAGGAGCTCAAAGACAAGGCTGAGGCAGAGTGTATTCAGGCTCGGGAGATAAGGGGTTCTGAAGGGCAGATGACTGCCGTGCAGGAGTCCTTGAGAATTGCATTTATCAAAGAGCAATATGAGACTCGAGTGCAAGAACTAAAACATCAATTAGCTGTCTCCAAGAAGCATAGTGAAGAAATGTTGTTGAAATTACAAGATGCTGTTGATGAAATTGAGAATAGACGAAAATCTGAGGCTTCTCACTTGAAGAAAAATGAACAGTTGGGAATGAAAATTCTAGAATTGGAGGCTGAGCTACAGTCACTGATTTCTGAGAAGCGTGAAAGAACAAATGCATATGACCGCATGAAGGCTGAACTAGAATGTGCTTTGATAAGCATGGAATGCTGTAAAGAAGAGAAACAGAAGGTTGAAGCTTCTCTGCAGGAATGTAATGAGGAAAAGTCAAAACTTTCTGCAGAGCTTAGTGTGGTAAAAGAATTACTCCACATGTCTGCATCCATCAAGAATGTCGAACATAGAGATAAATCAGATTTTGATGGTTGCATATCTGGTGAGGTAGCACGCACAAACTTCCACCAGAGCAGTTTAGCTTCATGTACAGAAGAAAGTGTAAATGTATGCCTGATTCCTAGTAATGGTCAGAAGAAAATCTCAAAAGCGTGCACTTCGAGTCAAAATCCAATGAATTGTGAAGAAGCTGAAGGTATAGGCTTGCTTTCAAAAGATGAAGGCTGCTGTTCAGATGTTTCCATGAATTTGCAGCATCAGCAGGTGATTATTGATATTTTTTTGAACTTTTCTTCACTGATTTTTAATTTCTTTAGCTAAAACTCATACTTCCTATTATTTGGCTTTGTGCATTCTTAATATTTCGTTTGCCTAGGATATAAAGTTTTTCTTTTTAGAGGAAGCCTTGGATATAGAGTTGAGAACAGTCACTTTCTTTAGCTATGCATATGTTACATGCCCATTACAAGATAAATTTCTGGATCTATATTAGCTGGTTTTCATCTGCATGGTCTGCTTTCATTTGACATATGTTTCTGAAGATAGATAGAACAATCATTTATCAGGATCTCCATGCGTCCAGTGATACAAATGAAGTTCAAAACCTTGAACTTGAGAATCAAGGGGAAGCGCTGAACGATGACACTAAACAGCTAGCTTTGGTCAATGGAAAAACACAAAGTTTAAGGTTTAGCATGGACCAGTTGAGCAGTGAGGTAGGTTTAATTGTTGACGGCATCAAGTTAAGGATAATGTTATAGTTCACCTTTTTTCTTTACATGGATAGGGCTTAAGAGACACCCTGTCCTAAAATGGGCTTAATGTAACTACTAATAATGCTTTGATTTCTCATTTTCCACTTCTAGTTGGAGAGAATGAAGAACGAAAATTTGCTTCTTTCACAAGAAGGTGGTCAATTTGAAACAAAATTTCCAGATTTACAAAGAGAACTGTCACAGCTCAGTAAGGTCAGTTAATTCTGGGCACCTTGGATTCTGATGGCTCACAGTCATGCTCATTAGTGAGGTTCACTTTTCTTGTGCCTGGTCAGGTAAATGAGGAATTAGAAAGCATATTCCCTCTATTTAAAGATTATTCGGAAAGTGGTAATGCATTAGAAAGAGTACTTGCGCTGGAACTCGAGCTAGCAGATGCATTGCAAAATAAGAAGAAATCTAGCATCCAGTTTCAGAGGTATCTCTTTGTTCGCTCAGAAAAAAATACAAATAAAACCAAACTTGTACAAGTTACTAAATCAGCTTGAACCGAAGCATACTCTTGCCTCATTTTTCATATTTCTAATTTCTTTAAGAGCTTTGACAGAAAGTTGATTCATACCTCAGTTGCATAAAAAGCAATCGTCTTTTGTACATCCGTCTTCTCCCTTTGATGAAGTACCATATAGCTGTGATAGTAGGAATAATGCAAATGGCAACATGTCCATTTAGGTTGTAGCTTGTTTTATCCAAAATACCCACGGTGCTTGGGTAGTTATCTTTATTCACATGTGTAACAAATTTACTGCATAATTTTATTCTGTAATATTAACTCTTAAAGAACTAGTGTAATATTTGAGTCTTCAGAAATGTTTCAATTGTCAGCTGTTAGTTCTTTACAGTCACCATGCACTAAGAAGAGTTTCCTAGTAATCACTAGAATATATTCTTGGCATGCAGCCTAAACTCAACTGTGAAGTTTGGAATGTTTGCTAACAACCAATGTGTGAATGGAAACAGCAGCTGTCAAAGTCAGTAGTATGATATTGGCGGACAGTGAATCGTTCATGCACCAAATCTAACAGTACAGTTTCCTGTTATGGCACAGCTCTTTCCTCAAACAGCACAATGACGAGGAGGCAATTTTCAAAAGCTTTAGGGACATCAATGAGCTAATTAGGGACATGTTGGATGTGAAGGAAAGATACAAAGCTGTAGAGACCGAACTGAAAGAGATGCACGAGCGATACTCTCAGCTGAGCCTTCAGTTTGCAGAGGTTGAGGGAGAAAGACAAAAGCTTATGATGACTCTCAAGAGTGTCCGTGCATCAAGAAAGGCCTTACAATTGAATCGCTCATCTTCAGCCACCATCGACGAGCAGTTATGAGCTACAAGCGCTACCCAGAGATGAGCCTTGTTCTCTATGCAATCTAGCAACTGTCAAGTAAATCTGCATGATTTCTGCAGTGTCAAGTAATGGATTGTGTGTACGCGGGATATCTGAAAGGAGCTGAAAAGTTTTCAAGCACCGTAAGCATAGGGGAAGCCAGGCAGCCAAACCAAAATTGTCATGTAAATAACCCTTATATATGCTTCTCTTTCTTTTGAGGTACAGACAGCTGCAAAAAAACATTTCAGTAGTTTTGAAGTTAACGCGTATACTTTGCAGTTATACTGTATAGTGAACCAAATTCTTCGCTTGAAAGTAATCATTTTTTTATTACGGCTGTGGGCATTTTGTCTTTGCTACTAATTTGCTTTTAAAACTCTAATACACTGAGCGAAATACATTATTTGGCAAATGTTAGCCTACAAAACATCTAAAAATTCTTCTTTTTCTGCTTTTTATTTTTTTTCAGATGGAATTGTGATTTCCCTCACAACTCTTTGTGACCCAAATCTAGTATTCTGCACAAGTTGATTTGAGTGGCCTTTTTATCATTGAAGTTTTGGACTAAAATCATAACAGTAGGTTTAGCTCCATCCACCAAATAGAATAGCTGCGAGACAACTGAAGTGGCTGAAAATCTATAACAATACCTTACAATCCCAGCCATGTCTATTATAAGTGGTTGTGTGCATACTGTTTCCCCTCTGGCCATCAGAGACGCATTTTCCAAAAGTTTCGATCAGAATCGATTGTGGTGGTTATCAGGAACGTCGTAGCTGCAGCTCGCTCTGTCTCGAGCTACCGCTTTCTTACCTCTGTTTAGGCTGTTCCCCCTCTAACCATCAGAGACGAATTTTCCAAAAGCAATCCGTCTCACTCCCTCTCTCTGGCGCAGTCATTTTGCTCGGGGCAATGCTCCATGGAAGAGCCGCCTTCTCTTCCTTGTCCTCTACTCGTCCTCAAAACTCAACTCAACTGGCCAATATCCTCCTCCTCGCTTCTCTCTCCAAATCCCTCTCCCAATCCGGAACCCGGAACCTAGACCCTAATTCCATCCCCGTCTCCGAGACTCTCCTCCTCCTCGTGCTCCGCCGCCCCTCCCTCGACCCATCCAAGAAGCTAGACTTCTTCCGCTGGTGTAGCTCTCTCGGGCAAAACTTCAAACACTCGGCGTCCACTTATTCCCACATGCTCCGCATCCTTTGCCGGGACGGATTGCTTGGGGAAGTACCTGGTCTGTTGGGGTCGATGAAGGACGACGGCGTCATTCTGGATTCTTCTACGTTTAGGTTCTTGCTCGATGCGTTGATCAGGGCTGGCAAGTTTGATTCCGCGCTTGACATTCTGGATTATATGGAGGAGTCGGGAACTGAGTTGGATTTTAGTGTCTACGATTCTGTTCTTGTGGCTCTGGTCAAGAAAAGGCAAGTGGGTTTGGCGCTGGCCATATTCTTTAAGCTTCTCAGAGCTTGTGATGACGGCGGCAATGTCAATCTCTGTTCTGGATCAATTCTGGGTTCGCGTGCTTGCAATCAGTTGCTGTTGGGACTTAAGTGGGCACATATGAGGGTCGAATTCCGGCTGGTTTTTGAGAAATTGAGGGAAAGGAAGGGTTTTGAGTTTGATAGTAAAGGCTATAATATATGTATTTATGCTTTTGGCGGCTGGGGTGACTTAGGTACTGCCTTGGGGCTGTACAAAGAGATGAAAGAGAAGAGCTTGAAATCTAAGTCACCTGGCCCTGATTTGTGTACCTATAATAGTATGATTCATGTGCTTTGCTTGGTGGGGAAGGTAAATGATGCTCTAGCTGTTTGGGAGGATCTAAAAGTGTCTGGCCATGAGCCAGATGCTTTCACATATAGAATACTCATCCAGGGTTGCTCAAAATCTTATAGATTAAATGATGCAATGAAGATCTTTAGTGAGATGCAATACAATGGGTTTGCCCCAGATACTGTTGTCTACAATGCTCTCTTAGATGGATTGTTCAAGGCCAGGAAGACTATGGAAGCGTGTCAGTTGTTTGAGAAAATGGTTCAGGATGGGGTAAGAGCCTCATGTTGGACCTACAATGTTTTGATTGATGGGTTGTTTAAAAATGGAAGAGCTGAAGCTGGTTATTCTTTGTTTTGTGATTTGAAGAAGAAAGGGAAGTTTGTAGATGCTATTAGTTACAGCATTGTCATATTGCAGCTCTGTAAGGAGAGTCAGCTCGAGGAAGCACTCAACTTGGTGGAGGAAATGGAAGCAAGAGGCTTTTCAGTTGATTTAGTTACCATAACGTCATTATTGATAGGATTTCACAAACAAGGTAGATGGGATTGGACAGAGAAGCTCATGAAGCACATTAGAGATAGTAATATTGTCCTTGATGTTCTCAAGTGGAAAGCCAGTATGGAATCTTCAATGAAGAGCCCTCCAACCAAAAGAACAGATAGCACTGCCATGTTTCCACTTAAAGGAGATTTGAGTGACATAATAAGATCAAGCATTTGGGCATTACAGTCCAAATTTCACTCAGATAATGTCGAGAATGATAAGAAAACTTTGTCAGGTATACCGACTAATACTTATGAGTGGTCATCATCTCGGCATATGGATCAATTGGCAGATGAAATAAATTTGACAGAGCACTCTTCTCAGCGGTTCTCATTAAACAGAGGCAGAAGAGTTCAAGCCAAAGGTACAGATTCTTTTGATGTTGATATGGTTAATACCTTCTTGTCTATATTCTTAGCGAAGGGTAACTTGAGCTTAGCTTGCAAGTTGTTTGAGATTTTCAAAGATATGGGTGTTGATCCTGTCAGTTACACGTACAATTCGATCATGAGTTCATTTGTCAAGAAGGGTTATGTGAAAGAAGCATGGGGGATCCTCGAACAGATGGGTGAGATAGTCTGCCCAGCTGATATAGCAACATACAATCTGATAATTCAAGGGTTAGGGAAGACAGGAAGAGCAGACTTTGCTAGCTCTGTTCTTGATCAGTTAATGAGGCAGGGTGGTTATCTCGACATAGTTATGTACAACACCCTGATTAATGCACTGGGAAAAGCTGGACGGATTGATGAAGCAAACAAGTTTTTCGAGCAAATGAGGAAGAATGGAATGAATCCTGATGTTGTTACATACAACACACTCATTGAAGTCCACACAAGAGCTGGTCAATTGAAAGATGCGTACAAATTCTTGAAGATGATGTTGAATAATGACTGCTCACCCAACCACGTTACGGATACAATCTTGGATAAACTAGGGAAGGAGATTGATAAGTTAAGGTATCAGAGGGCATCAATGATGCGGAGGAATAAGGAAGATTCCAGCTGAGGAAGGACATTTTAAATAGCTCGTGACTTCATGTGCTGGTTCAAGTGGAAAAGGCTGCTGTTTGATGAAACTGAATGCTCCCGTCAGTTCAAGGAGCTCCACGACCTTGTTCCTTGAAGCAGTTAGTTGTTAATGTCAGCTGCTGGCAGAGCAAGGAACCGAGAACTAAAATAGTTGGTGCTGTGGTTGAATGGAGAAGCAGAGGTTTACCACTGTTTTCCTCACAGAAACACAAGCTGTTGATTGGCGGTGGGAAGTTCAGGATGTCTGCGCTCGTCAACTGTCCTGTTGCGTGTTGTGTGCAGTGGTTTTTTGAGGGGAAAAAACTGTTGCGAGTTTGAACTGGTTGCTTTGGTTCCATCTAACACCATAGCTAACAACTTGTCAGAATGTTGATCATCTTGTTTGGCTAAATGTTTTCCACAAACGCATGATCTGAACTCTTTTGCCACTCAATGTACCAACAAATTGGAATCAGAAGTACACATTTATGGAGGATTCGACCATCTTCTTGCGTTTAAGCTTCCACTTATTATTCGATCATCTTGATTCTCAACACCGATGGTGACAGAAAACGGAACGATATGTACAATGTAACTTATCGTGTAGAGGTCCATCAGAAACCATGTAGGGAACTCGGAGTGGACACGCCTCCAGGCATGACACGAACCCCAACTAGAGAAGAAAAGTATTTCTTCTCTGCCAAGAATGGTATTCACTTCATTTCGAAAGAAGAACAAATGTTATTCGCTGTTTTATATTCTTTGCCCACTGTATGTCTATATCATAAAGCTGTAATACCAATAGCGAACCAGGAAAGAAACAGGCGAGACTTGGAATGTGGGCAACTGAATGTTTTCACTACTTTTGTTCTTTTGGTACAAATATACTTACATAATGTGGGCAACTTCACATGCATCACATGCATACATCACATATCTACTTAACGTGCAAGAAAGTGAATTGATTTATTCAAACCAATCTTTATTCTCTAAGCACCCCTCGTTCCCTAGAAATGATATTACTAGGGGCAACTTATTGTTCTCCGTATCAATAATACCATCACGGCATATCAAAAGAATGCCAATAAATGTATAAAAGGAGCATCTATGATGAGTCGACTCACAACATGTACGAAGAAGTCACTGAAACTGCTGATATGCTGAGACTATGTAAATTTACTTTGCTACCAAGCAGGAACCCGCCGATTGTATTTGAAGCACTTTTTGCAGCCTCCTAATAAACTCACGTTGTAGTACGTGAAGCAAGTAATTAGGGTGCCAGCAGGACATTCCGCTTGCAGAATTTGTATCTATAAATCAATAACTTGACAACTGACAAGTTCAGCACAACCAAAATCCCTACTGGCAACAACTTTCCAGACAACTGCTTCAGATTCAACCAGAGCATGAGAGAATTCAGATGGATCACCTGAAAGAGAACCGGAGCTTTCGGGTGAAGAACCCATGGTACCACGTGGAGCAGCCTGTAGAACTGCAATGTCATGATTGACATCTTTTGTGACAATATTAAGCTTCCCATGAAATCCAGCGAGTAAATAAGGAGATTCAGAATCCGAGAAATCATGAATGGGAACTTTCCCTATGATGACCTTCCAAGCATCTTCGCTTTGGTCATAAACTTTTATCTTGCCACTGTCCATCGAACTAGAAGGATCAAAAGCATATAATTCACCATCTACTACGACACTAAGTTTTGTGCCTGCCTGACGTGCAGGCCATCCGTCTCCCATGCCATTTGGCATTTCAGCCCATGAGTTTGTCTCAGGATCATAAACCTCCCCCCCAACATCAACAAAGAAGGGCCACGAGTACAAACTTTGAGGTACACAAAGCCTCCCCATGTAAGAAGTGGCTCCAGTGGCTATAGGCTTCAGCATGTCAGCCAGAAAAGCATTAGGTGAAACTTGAGCTTTTGAGAAAGGCATACTTGGAACTTGGGACCACGTGCCCATGCGAGGATCAAAAACTTCAGCAGATTGAAGAGGAATTAATCCCCCTCGACTTCTACTAACACCGCCAACAACATATAGCTTATTATTTAAAATCCCTGTCTTACAGTAAGCCCTGCCAGTAGACATGGAGGTCACTTCATTCCATTCATTTAAGACTGGATCAAATTTCCAAACGCTCTTAATGGTTGAAGCCCTAGAGAAACCTCCTAGCACATACAGACATCCATCCACAGCACCAACAGCACACCCACAGAATGGCACGTGATCAGTTGAATCTTTCCTTCCAAGTAAGCTCTTCACAAATTCAGCAATTCTTGTGGTCTGTCCCCAAAGCCCAGCTAAAACCTTCTGTGATTCATCTTCAGAGACAACACTGGGCATTGGGGGCAACTTCAGCCATTTTCTTGACATAGGATCCAAAGCATACCACAAGAGTTTATCTTCCTCAGCTTTAGTTAACACATACAACCATTCTTCAGAGGTTCCAATTTCTTTTCTCAGTTTATATAGCTCAGCACTCATCATGGTTGCCTTCCACTTCCTTGATACTAACCTCAATTCAAAGTAGTGAATTCGGGGAATTCGAGCAAGAATCTGCAATGATAATTCATCAGGAAGACTAGGAATCAGTCTTGGGCTCTCTCCAATGAGGTATGAGGACATCTTCTGCTTCTTGCAGGTTTCATTCCATGAGACTTCATTGAAATCACTTATTTTACACTTGGCACCAGCCAAGCTCAGAAGAATCCCCATTCCTGCAGCAAGCAACTCTTGAAAGGAACTTCCGCTGCCCCAACTGCGTATTAGCTGACTGAATATGTTGAAGCTGAAAAATCAAAAACCATTTTTTGTTAATGATGCATAAACTACAACTAAGAAATACAAAAAAGTTTAAAATTATCGGTCCAACTATAATGAAGAGGTTCAACTCCATTTAGATACATCTGAAAATGAAGACACAATCTAGCATCATCAAACGACAGAAAACAGAAAAGACAAATCAAAATCAGGATAGGCTTCTACAACACAACTGTTATGTAAAGAAGTTAGATAACTGAACCAATAGAAATTTACAGAGGGAACTTGCCGAGCTAGCAGAATCACACAGCTTGTGTATAAAACCGAGCAAAATCGTCCCATGATTATCCGACAAGACATACGGAAACAGTGTTTCTTGAATTCTTTTACCCATTAGCATAAGATTTGTCCTCTAGTCTATGCCATTCTTGCTTCCCTTTTTTCCCCCCTCTTTATAATAATCAAACGAAATAAAAATAATCGCAATCTACAACAGACAGAAATGTTACCATCGACCCATGAGAGAGAATCAAATTTGGGCAAATTCGAATTCGAAAAACCCAACTGAAAGAAATTACTCGAGCAAGAACAAAATCTCAGACAGAAAATCAGAAAGTTGCTACAGGACAGCATGATCTTGGGAAGAAAGAAGATATATAATCAGAAGATGAGAAATTACCAGGTGCCCAAGTGAGAAACGCAGCTCGATTCAACTAATCGGAGAGAAATGAGGGCAGAAATATCCGGTAAATACATCACCTCCGCCCAACTTTGTCCTTAAGCTGGACTCCTTGACGTATAAACGGATGAATGGAATCCATCTGCTTACTTATAGATGTGACTGACAAGCCTTCTAGTGATACGCGTCGCCGGAGGCGAATTTGTTATTAGAAAACATATTATTTTCAAGTATATTAATTTTTCATTCGATAATGATGTTATTTGAAAATTAATATTGCTCATTTCGTTGATATAATTTGAGAAACTTTTAGTCACTATCTGTTCCAAATTTTTTATATCATACTTTTACTCTCCCTATTTCAAATTTTTTACATCATTCACTTTTTAATAATTTATTTATGATTTTTTTTTAACATTGTAGTATATAAATGAAAGGCCTTTATATGTAAATGATAAATAAAACATATAGTTTCTAAATACATTTTTTAATTTTTTTCCCAACAAACAATAATATGAATAAATTCAAGTCAAACTAATCAAAAAAAATCAAATGGTGTAAAGAATAAATTCAAGTCAAATAGTGTAAAGAATATAGGACGGAAGAAGTAATAATTTTGTTTATATCTAACTTTAAAAGGAAAATTTAATAAAAAATTTTAATTTTTTTTAAAAATATTATAGAATACATTTCGGGCACCTTAAGTTGTAGATCAATAAAATTAAGAATAATATATTAAATAACTTATCATCTAATTTCTTCAAAAACGCAATAGCTTTTTAAACACCGAAGTTCGTTTTAACTTAAATCAATTTACTCCAAAATGACTTATTTTTATTTTTACGTTTTTTTATTTGAAATTAATTTTAATTTAAAGCCAATATTATTTAGTTGTAATTATTCATTAAAAATACAATTTTTTTAATTACTACCAGTTCGTTTGGCTTTAACTTGTGCATGTTAACATGTTAAAAAAATTGGGCTTGGACCTGCTTGACTCAACACATGAAAGCACCCTAAACCTTCGTCAAAGTTACTACCTTGCCATTTCAAAATGGTTCCAACTTCAAGACTGTTCGACAAAGCCACCCTCTATCACCACCTGATCCCATTGCCAAAGTACCATGTGTCATCATCTGAATGCCAATCCCCGTGCTAGCCTTAATCTCCTCCATCTTAGCATTCTCTGACAGCCGAAATCTCCACACGAACTTCTTGGAAGGCTTGTACCACTTGATGCCATGTCTTGATTTTGTCCTCCTCCTTGATCTTCTTCTTGCCACTGATCTAAAGCATGCAGCACGATGAACACGTGCGCTTCCAGCTTCTTTTTCCACTTGATATGGGCATTAACAAAGGACAATTACAAAATCTTCCGATTGCTGGAATTAAATTCCACTTGGTGTGATCTTTTGATCGCTAGAATCGAGTTCGATCCCCAACCTTAATGAGATTCATTGCTAGATATGCGTCTATTGAGATCCATCTCTCCCTATCAACATCTTTGGTGCTAGGAAGAATTGCCCTCTCAACGTGGCAATGATGTAATTTTAACCAAAACCAAGCCAATTGTCCTAAGTAAATCGACCGGGTCAAATGTGACCCGCATGTAATGCGACCTAAAAAGAAAAAAACATGTTAATTGGGTTGAGTTAATTCCAAACCAACTGGACCTAAATTTTTATGAATTTTTGTAGTTTAAGGCATTAAACAATAAAAATTCATAAAAATTTAACATCATAAAATTTTATTTTAAAATAGAGTATTGCATCTACATAATATTCGTTTTCAAATAAGATTACTTTCAGACAAAGAAAATGTAAAAATAAAAATAAACTGGTTGACTTAAATTAAAACAAATTAGTTTTTTATTCCTATTTTGTTATTTTCTTTTTCCATGACAGGAAGGCCAAGAAAAGCCCTTATCTTATACTCTTTTGGTCTCATAAGCTCCTACGGATATTTTCAAGAGCAACTACGGTCCTGTTTTAGTAAAATCATGTCAATCTTGATCCAATGATTAGCTTAGCCCCACAAACATGTAATGACAATCAATAGCAGTATAAGAAGAGTATTTGCCGCAACAACAACAACAGTAAGCTCACGTATATTTATATTGTAGAGGTTAAAACATAGATGGAAATGTACAATTCAAAAAACATGTAAAAAGGGATGGAAATGTACAATCCAAAAAAAAATGTACAAAGAGATGGAAATGTACCATTCAAAAAACATATATTGTTTTCAATTTTGTCTTTTAATATTTATACATAAATCAAAAGAATGAAAAAAATAAATATTGAAATAATATTTTAAAAAGTATTATGGTAAAGTAATTCACTAAAAATGAAAACTTTATAAAAATTTAAAAAAAATGTGTGAATAATAGAGCATCAAATAATTAAAAGCATAAAACTACTCAATTAAGCAGAGATAATCCCCTCTAGTTGCACTTAGCGGTTGCTTCTGCCTCTACGCCTATCAACTTAGACTACTTTTACGAGAACAGTGACTTAATTAGTGCAATATATACAATAGGGGATTATTTTGCCAGAAAATATAGATAGAAGCCCGTCCATGTGATTTTCCCATTTCGTTTATTACTCCTTTGCTTTTGCTTTTTCTTTTCCTTTTTTTCTAAATAGCAATGCTGAACTAACATAAATTTCTTGTGATTTTAAGCAATTGACGTGGTAAACAATAACTAAAACAAGTTTATGTATATAATTTCAAATTTCAACTATTCAATATGAATATATACCATGTAAGTTTGTAGAAATTTTACAAAAATTGTTAGAAGTGTAAAGATATTCTTTTAAGAAAAAAATAATGAAGGAACTTGTGGACAGTTGGTCCAACTCGTTTCATTTTTTTTAATAAGTTGAATGTTGAGTTAAAGTCAACAAATTACTCGATATCAACTTGAGTTCGACGTTAAATCACGGTAGTAAAACAAACCAAGTTCTAGTAGTACTCTCCGACCCATTGGAAATGACTGCGGTCCTTGTTGCCGTAAAAATGCCACGATTGCTGATAATCATTACAACGTTACTGATACTGGTTTTGTTTCAAGTAGGAAAAAAAAAATTATTGCTTCCTTTGTTTTGCATTAATTGATCATTTTATATTTTTAAATTAAAGTTGAAGTAATATTTTAAAATATTTTTTATTTTATCTAATATTTTAGAATATTAGTCGTACAAATTAGAACATAATAAGATACTTAAGGTGAGAAATATAATAATGATAATAATAATAACAACAACGACCATATTTTTGGGCGGTTCTTTCTCATGACAGCTATTCTGCCAAATAAATAGAGTAGAATTTCTACGATCTGCAGTCCTTTATTGACGGTGACTAAAGACTAGAAACTGGAAAGTCGGTCGTTGCCCGTTTCATCGCAATCTCCCCTTGATGCTATTGGGCCCCATAAGCCCATCTTTGTTTTTTGGGCATAAATTGCAGGCCTTTTTCTTATCGGTTGGAACCATTGCTCTGTTTTTTTGTTTTTTCTGTATTCTCAAAAAGTTATTGTTCTTCTGAAAAAAAAAAAAAGATCAATGGATGAATAGTTTTTGTTCCAAGGATATCAAGTACTTGAATCTAAATCATAATTCAAACAGAATAAGCATAGACTATTTTTTGAAGTAGGCTTTTTATGCAGATAGTTTGGTTGTTGAATTATTCTTAATTTTAAAAGAAAAGAAGGTTTTTTTTTAAATGAATTTTATCAACTAAAATTTCGCGTCGCTCTTAAGAGTACAAATTTGACAAGAATCTATAAGTTTCATCATGCTTTTTTGGCATTCAAATTAAAAAATTTAGGTGTCAGTCACATTCAGAAAGAAAAAAAAAAAAAGATCATTTTTGTCTCCATTTGTTGGCGGACGTCGTCTGGCCGTTTAGTTCAAGTTTTTTGACCTGTTAAAATTTCAGATTAATTTAGCGTTTTAGATAAGAATAAGATAAACGTGCTTTGGAGCATCAAGCCCTTTGAGATGGTTTGAAACGTGCTTTGGACTTGGAGCTTGGCTTCCCCGATGCAGTGATTGAGTCAAACAGCGCTGAAGTCGTGGCTGGTGTTCTTTAATTTGAACTTGTGATTCAGTGGCTTAGTGGACGATTTCTGGAATGCACGTTCAAGAAGATTGATAGGGAAGCAAACGATTGATTCCTCAGACTTGTAAAAGAGTGATGAGAAGCATGCTTTGAACGACAATTCCCCCATCCTCTTGTCTCATTAATTTCTTGTCTCAAGGATAACTTGTACGATCCTTTTTTTGTTGTTGAATAAATTCAACTTTCTTCCGGCCAAAAGAAAAAGGAGATAAATACTGATAATGATCTAATTCAAAATTAATTCAGTGGCAATACGTTCAAATCAATTCACCGTTTTCTAACTGTCACCTTACGCAAAATATTGATAACAACCCACCATTAATATACCTAGTGCAATAGCAAGACTAATCCAACGTGTTGCAACGTGTTTTTTGTTTTTTTTTTTTTTTGCTACTCAAAATTATCTACCCACTATTAAAGTTTAGGGTTTTTTAAAGATGAAGGGAGGGGGATGTCTTGAATTGAGGCTTTGGACATGGAAGGGCAGTGCCTTGACCATGCAGGCTAAGTTGTGGAGACTTGCAACATGTTTTTTATTTGTCACCAATCATTTTTCCTAAAATTGTGACAAAATTCTAGAATTCATGAGTTGGTTAAGTCAAGAGAAACTAAGTACTTTATAATGTCCAAAATTGATACCATGAGGTTCAATTTTATTTTTTGTTAAATTTTGTTTCTTTTAATGCCTAACTCGTGATGCAATAATTTTTCTAAATTTAATTTAATGTTACATCCAAATTATGAATCTTACCAAACAAATGGATATGATGAAGTTTTTGGATGTCCTTCATTTTTAATTTCGGGATCTATACTAAATCCACCAAGAATTGAAATGACATTTCTTCAAATCCTATGTCTTACTAGATTAATTAGATTTTAATAATCAAATTTGAACAAATAAATTTGTCTTGGAACTTTATGATGTCTACCAAGAACAATTTCCTTAAGATTTATTGAGTTTCTATGTTAATTCAATTAATTTTCTAGTTTTAAGAACGAAGTAAATTAGTTTATTCAAACAATTAGGTAACTGACCTAAACTTATAGTTTTATGCTTTATTCAACTTTTTTAAAATAATTCATGGCTTACATAAATAAATAAATAAATAAAATTGAATAAAAAAAAAAAAGGCACAATACTGTCAATGACCAAATTACAAAATGGAGACGGATTGGAACTAAATCAAGCAAACATATACCATATGTTAAGGGACTATTTTTGTCGGACAGTATAAGAATTGGCTGAGTCAATATATTAGATGTAGATCAGAATTGGGTTGCATGGGTCAGGAAATTGGCCACAATTGGGTTTGTCCCTAGTCTATCAATGATAGCAGTGGAGGGTGGAGGAGCAGCCTACGGTTTGAAGGTGACGAGTAGGGCGACCTATAGGCGAGTGGACAATGGGCAATAATGTCGGATGACAGTGGAGGTGGATCGACATTTGAATGTGGCGGGGATGGTGCTCATGAGTCTTTTCCCTCCAATTTGATGTTGTCAGTGGCTAGCAACACCAGGAATGATGACACGGGGTGAGGTGGGACAATGGTGGTAGGCAGGGACAACTATTGGTAGTGAAATTGGACTAGATACGGGCAGATCTATAAATGAATAAAAAGAACATGAATAAACTCTATTCATGTTTGTTCATTTAGGTTTTAATTGAATACGGACATGAATATAAAGAAGCTTTGTTCATATTCATTTGTTTGGTTAAAAGGGTATTTGTGTTTCTTTATAAACAACAACAAATGAACTAAATGAATAAACATGTTCATGAGCAAAAATAAACAAATGTGTTCACAATGATGTATATGAACAAGTTTGTGAACAATTTAAACAAATGTAATTGAACAAAAATAAACAAACTTAGATAAATTAACACATACATAAATACAAACAAACTTCACTTCAGTTTTATCACTCATTCAAAACCATTAACATCACATAAAGCAAGAGTAAGATCCAAATTTGATCCCCTTAATTTCAAAGTTCATCCTAAAGTAGTCCCTTAACTCTAAAAGTATATGATAAAGTCTCATAACTTAACTATCGTGTTCTATTTTAGTTTTTATCATCAATTCTTTTATTATTTTGGACAAAAATTACCCACAACACTGCCACGTGGTTCTATTTTTAACTAGAATAGAACTGAGAGCCCATATCGTACGGAAATGAAATTTCAAGGCCAAACTGATACAATCAATAATCTTGGGACTCACAAAAACAATCCAAACTTCACCTTCTTCGTTAATTCCAAAAGCCTCGCTGCTCCTGATTTGCCCATTCCTCCATACTGTGGTCCGATAGTGTTTTAGCCAAAGCAACCTAACCGCCGTCGACAATTCCTATTTCTGAAACAAGTAATCATTCAGATTTCAAGATCTTTTTAATCACAAAGTTGTCCTCCACCCAGATTTCAACTCTCTAACCAGACAAATTGAAAATCCTGAAATCCTTCGATAGTTCGATTCGATAGCTAAAGTAGACTAAAAAGCAAGAGGAATTGAAAAGGCCAAACCATAGTTCTTATTAGCAGTCGTAGCTGGGAGATGTTTCGAAGAAGAATGTAGCTGAATTAATGCCCGAACCTAACCCATAACTCGGCAAACCTCTGCTTTGGCTCACAGAAGCAACCTTAACTCCAAATGAGAGGAGCAGGCAGCCGCCGCCATAGCTAGGAGGAGGAAGAGCAATGACGTGGCAGTAAAAGACATTTTCAGTCTGGCTCTAAGTGACGGTGAAACCAAGAACATAAAGACTAACGACGCAATGAGGGAGCCGCGTCGAGGTGGATGAGCGAACGACTACGGTGCTATTGATTACTATAGTGGCGGAGAATGAGACAAACAACGAGAACAACGAAGGTCCACTAGCCCCAAATTGCTCCTAAATCATCCTTCTTTGAATCCATGTAGATCTTCGGCAGTGGCGAGGGTTAAACCTAGTATTGGGTCCTTTGATCTGGATGGTCCCTTAGATTTTCATTGTCTTTCCTTTGACCATATCGCAACTGGCAAGATCTTATCCTCCGCTTGCCTCAGTTCCTTTCTTTTCATCCGAACAGATGAAATTTGAGTATTGTTGTTGAAGAAGTCCTAAGATTCCAAAGACCAGTTCACCAGAGTCCAACTAAACCCCTTGCTCACAGACTTAACCTTCAACAATATCATGAGGATGATGGCTAGAAAGAGGTACTACGGCAACGATGTTCCCAGGGAGGAGGAGGAGGCTAGGAAATTCAAAGAACAGATTTAGGAGACATTAGAGATCGAAGGCGTCACAAGTCCCCGGGATTTTCGACCTTTTTCGAGCTGGTTCAGAGAGGGGAGCTTCGAGAAGAAGATCAGGAATCTGGTGAAGAGCTTGAATGGGCTGTTGCAGAGGTTTGGCAGATTAACATCGGTGGGGCGAGATAAAGAACACGATGATCTGTCACCTCCTTTCTCTGCATCAATTTGGGGGCGAAATTGAAGGTTCAGAAGGTTTAGAGATGAAGAGGAATTTGAGAGAGGAGAAAAATTGTGAGACAGAAAGTTCATTTAGGAATGGCTAAATAACATTTTAAGTCCTTGTAATTTTTTTCTTATGTCAATTTTAATTTGAAGTTTCTTGTTCTTTTAGTATAGTCATCCACTTCTGGTAGCTTAGGACCTACCATGATAGTTGTAAGTGCCATGTAGGCATATTCTGTCCAAAATAATACCTAACTGACAGTATGGACTAAAATGGAACACCTTAGTTGAGTTTGGGGATTTTAATAGCCACTTTTAGAATTAAAAGACCACTTTAGGACGAATCTCAAAATTAAGAGATCAAATTTGGATTTCACCCCACAAAGTAATACATGCATAAGCACTAAAAACATCCAAAAAAACTGATGTTTCACGGCTCCGACGGACAATCGCGGAGCTATACAATACTTAGGCAGCCCATGGCCAATCCTAAAATTTTAGGGTAAATTACACTTGTCATTTTTAAACTATATTCAATGTTGCTTATTCGTCCTTAAACTATCAAATATTTCTTAATCATCCTTAAATTATATCTAATGTTACTTAATCGTCTCGTTGTTTATCATACTCTTAAAAATTGATAAAAAATGATGTCACATAAGCAACTATGTCATTTTTTCATGTCAAATTAGCAGCCTCATCATTTTATCGCATATTTTTAATGGCTGTGATAAACGGCGAGACAATTAAATAACACCCGATATAGTTTAGAGATGATTAAAGAACATTTGATAGTTTAAAGATGAATAAGCAAATATTGAATATAATTTAGGGATGATCGGTGGAGTTTACCTGAAATTTTAATTTCAACATATATATATATAGCATCAAATATTCAGATATTGTTGAAAATTAGATCAATTTTTAGTTTTGTTGCTATGTTTTGAGTGCTATATTTTCTTTTTTATACATGGTTTTAATATATTATTTATTTTTTTGTTTTTAGTGCTTGACTCCACTATACAACATTAAACCCATTTTGTCAAATCATTTAATTTTTTGCCTTTATTTAGTTTAGAGATTTCTTCTAATCAAACATACTCGCCCTTTTCACCAACTCAAACAATCCTCAATCACTTATTTTATAATAAACACGTGACCGCTCTTTTTATTTCATTTGAAAGAGCAGAAAAGCCTTCTAAAATTTATTTTCAAAATAAACTTTTGATTTTGGGTAAATAAGACATTATTAGATAATTTGTTTTTGGACTACTTTTTTTTTGTAGAAAGTTAAGATTAGCTAGTACATTTTTTTAACTACCACCTAGTGATTGGTTTGAAGTTTTAAAATGCGTTACCATTTTTTTAAATCTAAATTCAACTCCATTTGAAAACTAAGGGCCAATTTATTTTAACTTAAGTTGACTGACTTTTTTTTACTTTTATGTCTTTTTTAACTAAAACCAATTTTATTTGAAGGCTAATACTATGTAGATGCAAAATAATTCATTTGAAAGTAAATTTTCATGATCTTGTTAATTTTTATGAATTTTTTTTCTAATATCTTAAACTAGAAAAATTCATAAAAAATTAGTAACATTACAATATAAACACATGATAACGACTAAGGAAACTATCACTTTCAGTCACTAGTTGCGGCTAATTAGTGATTGAATGTGTCAATTGAAAAAACCTTAGTCACTAGTACCAACTTTTTAAAAAAAAAAATTAATTACTAAGATGTTTACATGTGTGTGTGTGTGTGTGTGTGTGAAATGTGCTAAATGCAGTAATGAATTATGATAATAAAAAAGTTCAATTAAAATAAATATAGAATCTAAGTATAATATTATTAATTTGAAAGTGACAAGGAAGAAAGAGGAGAAATGAAGGAGAGGCCAGAGCTTAGGAAGAAAAAGGAGAAATGAAGAAGGAAGAAGAAAAAGGAGAAGGAGAAATGAGGAATGAGAGACCGAAGTTAAAGGAAGGAGAAGAGGAAGGAGAAATGAAGGAGGCGGAAGAAGGAAAAAAGATGAAGGAGAGGCCTGAGCTAAGGAAGAAGAAGGAAAAATGAGAACAGCGAGGTTGGAGTTGAGGAAAGAGAAATGAAGGAGAAAGAAGAAGTAGAAATGAGGAAGGAGAGACCGGAGGCAAAGTTTTCAATTTGTTTTAACGACTAAAATAACAACTGAAGCATATTAGCAATTAAATAGCGACTAATTTCAAAAAATGATATAAAATGTGTAACTGACTAACGACTGAAAATTTAAAATTAGTGGCTAAAATTTTCAGTCGCTAGTCAACTGCAATAATTACAAGGCACACAAGTTAGTGATTGACTAGCAACTAAAATTCAGTTTTTAGTTTTAATTGCTCCATCGCTTCTTTCTTATAGTGTAAGATTACAAAAATTGTATTTCAATGGATTATTGTAGCTACATAATATTGGATTTTAATTAAACTTAGTTACAAGTAAAAAAGATGTAAAAATAAAAATAAGCTATTTTTGAGTAAATTGAGTTTAAGTTAAAATGAATAGACTGTAATACTATATGTATAATAATGAATTTGATATTATGCTTTTAGAAAGTAATTAAAATTTTATGAATTTTTTTTACTACCACAACCTTCAAACAAACGATTATAGTTAATAAACATTCATCATTTTTTATAAAAAAAACATATTTTAAAAGTGGTTCCCATCCTTCTTAAAGCATGAGATTTCAATAAGTATATTTTAAGGATAAAATGTCTAAGTTCACCATCACACCAATTGCTGGATTTTTTTAGAAATTTGTAAGCGCTCAAAAGCAAAAATTGGATTAATCAGTTTTGCTTATATAAAAAAAAATTTCATAAACAATTTTAATATTGGTCACTCAATCATGAAACTCTAGCTCCACCACTGTAACAGAAACATCTATAAACCAAATCCAAAAACAATGCCACAAGAGGAGCTGCACAAGTGAAACAACTAATTTTATCCTTTAATTGTTCTTATTACATTGTACATACAACTCTATACCAACATGTTAATTCTGAAGTAAAAGCAATTTGAGTCCTTAAATCTGACTCACCATTGAATTTGCATAAAAAAACACACAACAATCGCAAAAATCAAACTGGGGTAGCCAACAAGAAGGACGAAAAAAATTGCACAATAGAGACTATTGGCACAAGTGCAACCAAGAGGGGGTAAATTGGTTATTTTAAAAAATTTAGTAAAATCAAATTTTACAACTAAATTCACTCAACTAAAGATCAAGAACAAACCAAGTTAAGTTAAGCTAAAATAAAGCAAGTAAATAAAAGAGGATAAAGAAAAGAGTGCATTGGGATTTATAGAGGTTCAACTCCACCAACCAAAATCTACGTCCTCTCCTCAAGCTTGCCCACTTGAGATTTCCTCCACTATGTCTTGATCAAAATTACAATGGTGTTTTCTTCAAAGTCCACACCCAACTAATCTCTAGTTTTCTCCAAGGCTCATTAGAAACCACTCTTTAGTTTTCTTCAAGGCTCACTAAAAACCACTCCACACTCAAGAGATTCTAAGACTTGAAATGTTTACAAACTCATAAGTTCACACAATAGCACTCTTGCTAAATATAGAAGTGAAAACACAATCACAACAATGAATTTCTCAAGATAAGCTCTTTTATCTTGGATTTAATGATGAATGCTTGATCTTATGGGCAAGAGTTGCTTCCAAGGTATTTCTTCATGTATTTATTCTCATTTGGAGGCCAAAGAGACATTGAAGAGCTGTTGGGAATGTCAAAAAAGTCTCCAAGAAAGCAGGTGACCGTTGCTGTCAAATTTGACAGATTTTTGCTTCTGTTGCCCAATTTCACCCGGGTGAAAAACTTTCACTTATTTGAAAATTCAGTCTCGTAACGAAACCCTGTGTTTGAACTCCAACGGCTAAATTGCTCATTAATGACATGCCAGCACCTGATCCACGTGTCAATTTGATGTGGCATGATTTTAAAAAGTTTTTTCAAATCGAAAAATCACGCACAGGTCTGGAATCACGTTCCACACAGTTGAAAAATTTTCATTTGAGTTTTTTTCTGTTCTAGAATGAAAATACTCTTGGGTTAAAAAAATCGCTTCAGTTTCACCCGGTTGAAAAAAAATTCACTCAACTGTTTTTCTACTCCAGAACCAAAATATTCTCGAGTTCAAAAAAATACTCCAATTTCAACACGTTAAAATATTTTCACCTTGTTGAAACTGTAGCTCAAGATTTTTCTCACTTCCAAACTTCCAAACCTCAATGAATTTTTGACAAAAAAAAAATTCTTTCTTTACAAGCAATGCTTAAATCACCATAAATACTTCAAATATATTTAAGAAATAATTTTCCTTCCAAAGATCAAAACTTTATCAACAAGAGACCAATATATAAATCTTTAGGTAAAACTTTGAAACACATAAAACAAATATGTTTTGTTATCATCAAAATCAAATGAATATGAGCAATGAATGGAACAAATCCAACAGAGACACACAACAAAAGTAAGCCAACCTTGACCTTGTGCCGGCGGGGTTGAAGAGATGAGGTATTTTAGGGCTTCAGCGGCGTAGTCATAAATGGAAGGGCCAAGGCTGGACCTTAAGGTGGTGGACGGCAGACTGCGACAGATGGTGCAGTACTGGATGGTGGACTGCAGCAGGCAGTGTGACCCTGGATATCGAATTGTGGTTGACGGTGCAACGTTGATTCTTAAGGTTGAGGAATAGGGATTTAGCACATACAAGGAGGGCTAGAGTGCTCTGCTACATGCCCAAGTGTGAGTGACAAAAGTCATTCTCTTGAAAGGGTGTGAATCATATGTGGATGGTTTATATAGGCATAAATGGATATTTATGTTAATATAAATAATAAATTACTAAACAAACAAACAAATAACAATCAAATAAACGAACAAACATAAATAAACAATAGTCAAACTACTCATGAATAAAAATGAATGAGCATGAGCTTGTGTATGTTCATTTGTTAACTTAATAAATGAACTCCACATAAATGGTTCACCAAACATTTTATTTGTTTACAACTCTATGAAGGGGTGGTGGTGTGGCAGGCAGCAAAGGCAACAGAAAGGTAAACTTTATGGTTTTTTTGGTGGATTGTGAAGAAATAAGGATTAACTGCCAATTTGTTTTAAATTAAGTCAACTAGCTTATTTTTACTTTTACATCTTTTTTGTCTAAAACCAATTTCTTTCAAAAGCCAATATTATGTAGATACAATAATCCATTTGAAAGTAAATTCTTATGATATTGTTAAATTTTTATCAATTTTTCTTTTTTAATGCCTAAAACTAGAAAATTCATAAAAATTTAGTAAGATTACAAAAATTATATTTTCAATGGATTATTACACATACATAATGTTGGCTTTTAATTAATATTAGTTCTAGATAAAAAAATATATAATAATAAAAATAAGTTATTTGGAATTCAATTGACTTGAGTTAAAACGAACTGAGTATAAAGTTGTTGTTTTTGTCCTTTTTCTTATAAGAGCTTAGAGTTTTGAATTTGCTCTCCTTGTCTCTTACTCTTTATTTCTGATTTCTCTTGAATAATGACCCTATTCATAGTGAAAGAGAATAAACGTGGTTAACAAGAAATTTAAATATTAATACTCATTAGAGTCGAATTTGTAGAGGTTTAATTTTCCTATAAATCAACTTGGTTAAATACTAATAAAAATCCACAAGAACTCTTAAAGTGTTAATCTTGTCTCAGATTTTACATGAATTTTCAATCTAACCCAATACTTCAAGAATTTGTCAAATTAGCCCAAACCTTTGTTATATTGCCATATATTGCCTAGAATTTTCTAAAATTACCAGTTTGCATCAAACTCTTGGAAGTTGATAGACTTGCCCCAAAATTTAGATTTTTGCCAAGAAATTTTCAAAAGCTCCATTTTATCCCTAAACTTTCTCTTTTTACCTAAAATAACCCTAAACAATTCTTAAGATTCTAAATTACTACCTAAACAATATTAACACCTATTTTAACTCTAAATAACTATTCTAAATTCCTAGAAAATTTATAACATGAAAAGAAAAACGCAAATTACACAAACTTAGACCTAGTAAGTATCTAAATAAGAAAATAAAAATGCTCATAAGCTAACTTTGTCAAATCTAAACATAAAACTAAAATTAATATTTTGACACAAATTGGGTGTCAACACAATGCATTTTTATCAACTTTTTTCTAATAATATTTTATGCATATGTGACAACAATAAAAACTATCTACATGGCCCCATATTCTTTTTGCTCTATATTTCTAATTCTCAAGTGATCATTATTTGCATGAGTTATACAAATTATATTGTGCGCGTCATTTAGAAAAAGGTAAGATTGTGTTTCATCATCGTCCTCATCATCAAGTCTAGCTCCTACCGCCCAAATCGTAAAACTACCCCGAGCCAAGTGATCTAGAGATATTGAAATTGTGGAAAAACAAAAGGGATATATTTCTCATATTGTTGATCATTGCCCAAGAGATTTTGGTTATACCAATGTCAACCATTTCTTTTGATTTTGATCTTAGTATAAGTAAACTAGTGATATCGAAGAAATGAACAAAGTTGAGACCTAAGATTATTAAGGTCTATATTTGCAATCATGATTGGAGTTTTACAGCTTAATAAAAGTAGGACCCACCTCTTAAGAGTTCCAACAATGAGGTGCTAACCAAGGGTCGATGAGACATTAATATTTTTTGTTTTTCATGTCCACTCTTAGTTTGTATGTGAACTGATTATATTATTAAGCACAAACACAAGGTTGGTTTTTCTTTTTATTATTATTATTTTTTTGTAACATTTTTCTATTATCTCATGTAAAGCACATTCTAGTTATTGTACATGTTGTTACACTTTTTAACATTTTTTATATAAATAAACATATACGCAAAATTGTTCCAATATTTTTCATTTAATTACCATTGTTTGGAAAAAAAAAAATTTGAGCTAGGATCGGGTCTAGCCTGGCCCATGCTCAATCTGGCATACCCAGTTCGAGCCTGGCTCCGCTCATTGTTGACCTCTATGTATAAAGGTAAAACTTTATGGTTATTATTAGAAAATTAAAGTTCAATTTTTGTTAATCCTTATTTTTTAAATAAAAAATAATAACATTGGCTATTGCAGAGAAAAAAAAATTCCTCCGAATCCTTTGTCCCACAGAATTTGCAGCGTGTCTTGTAGGGCTTGGCTCCTAATCAAAGTATGATTGGTTGATCTATTATCCCATGTCACCTCGTCACCCTCATCGTTGTAGTTTGTAGTTTCGTTGGAGATGGTTTAGCTAAGTCAGAAGAAGATAAGAAGGAATTTGTAGTGAGTGAGCAATATCCAAATAAAAGATAGGATGTCTTGTCTTTCATTTTTGTTTCAATTTTTTATGTTTTATCTTTTTAGCGCTCATTCAGGTTTTATGCTTGAACTATGCGTTAATCTAACCTTATGTTGGTTTCATTCAATGTAGTAGTATGTCAAATTAGTATTTTGGTTTATTTATTTTTCTGTTCTTTCAGTCTCTCTTTAGATTTATTGACATGGAATTAGAATTACCTAAACTATTCATAAAAGTTCTCTTCTTGGTATGGTAACTCCGGAATGTATTGTAAAACCTACAATTAAACCAACTAACCTCAATGTCTCAGTGTTTTGTTTATGTCATTGATGTTGTATGAATTATAGTTAATGAGATGAAACAACCAATTAGAAGAAAAAGGAAGAAAATAATTTACATGCGACCCTCTATATTACAAAACAGAAAAATATTTGAGGAGAACCATCAAATTCAACTATTGTTTGGTAATATAATCTGAAATCTCCATCGCATCGCCGTGGCATTCTCCTTTGCCTTCTCGACCAAGCTAGCTACAAGCTACCAAAGGAGTCGACGACTGCGTCAGGTTGCCGATCATGTGCTCCGGCGCCGCCGCGCTATTGCAATATAGATTAAGATTCCCAATATAATTCTCCGCTACATACATTTCGCCATTCCCTTCCTCCGTTTCGCTCTCTCCACCTTCCGCTTCGAAAGAACGATCCTCCATTTGTTGTTCCTCTTCCGGCGAGTCTTCGCAAAGGCCGTGACATGAAATGGCGTCGCCTAATTGCACCAGCGTCAGAACGAGGCGACCGTTTTCCCTGCGGGCTTCGAAGTACTCGTGACGCTTCACCCTCTCCTCCTTAAGGATTAGCCTCCCGTCGCTACAGTGTCGGGTCAGGACCCAAGGCATGTGACCCGGCAAGTTCCCTGTTCGGGCCAGTAACGGAATCGGAGGCGGAAACTTCCTGGTGGATTCGCACGGTCGGTTCCTCTTGCCGCGATCGCGATCAGATGACCCACTGTTCGGCTCCGTTTCGAGATTCGTGGAGCTCAGATAGACTCCGCTTTCGGATCCGAGCACGTCGTCGATATCAGCAGACCTAGAGAGGCTCAAGGATTGAATGATGGAATTGCAGGGTAGATTTGGTGGTCGAAACGAGGCTGTCGAGTGAACAATGTGGCGAGGAAGAGACCTTTCTTGGGCGTAAATCAGGGTTTTTAGCCCGGGTTGGAGGAACTTGCGGTCTTCAGGTTTCTGGACGTCGATGGAAGATGGAGAGACTTTTGTCCGGAATCCCAAAAGTGATGAAAATGTCGGGTTCTTTTGGTCAGTTGAACCTTCAATTTCACTTGATGCTCCCATCTTAAGTTTCTGAGTCAAAGATTACAAACTTATAGCAGTTTAATTTGGTTGAACTGCAAGAGAAAAGAAAATGTTAGTTTGTGAAGAGTGAAGTAGTGTATATGGTAAATTAAATATTAAGTATTACATAAAAACATAAGTCTTATTTAATTAATATAAATGTAAATGGAAGAATATGAACTACTTAATTAGCAGATAAAAAAACTTTAGTTTTGAATTTGTTTAGAAGAAAACAGTCCGATCCAGTTTAGGGAAAACACAGACATATACATGTGAAAATAGAATTCTGGAACAAGTTTGGTAAGGTTGCTATAATTTCATCTGACCAATAGGCGATAGTAATAAAAAAAAGAAAGAAAGAAAGAAAGAAACCAAGTATTTTATCAGCTAGCTAAACTTTTATTTAAAAAAGAAATATTAGAATCATTACTATGAAAACTATTTAGAAGGAAATCTTTGTACCACATGCATTGGTCAACCCAAATGCGATTGCGAATTCAAAAAATAATCCATACCGCAACAGCAAGGCTTGGCAAGAAGCCGAGAACCGACACGGACAAGCCAAAACAAAAACTGTTGTGTTTTTCTTTTTCGGTTTTAACTTTTAGTTCACAGGCACATGGACGACGCATGCTCTCTCTCTCTCTTTTTTTTTTTTGGTTAATTTTAGATACTCCGTATTAAATAAAAAAAAATCGAATCATTGAATAAGAATAAAATTTAATTCAACTGATATTGAATTATAATTCTTTTCAAAGTGTAAATGCTGAGTATATATTTGCTCTTGCATGGAACAAATGATTAGATGGATCGATTTTGAATGTTATACTTAACGTTATTAATGTCAGTAATTAATAATAAGGAGGAGGTAGAAAAAGGGGGGAAAAGAAAATATAAAAGGATGGGAAAATTAGATAATAGAATCTTTGAATACATTTAGGAAGCAGAGAAGGAGCCTCCAGCCAGGTACGGACCAGTTGGAGGCATCATACACACACTACACACACACACAAAACCATTTTTTTAGGGGTCACCACGACTATTTTATTTTATTTTATTGGGTTTGAAAAGAATCCAAATTTATTCATTAATTCTTCTGTTTGAAAGAAGCATGAAATTCATATATAATAGATAGATAGATATAAATATCGAAACCAAGGTAGAAACAAAAAAAACAGAAAAAGAACAGAGCAGGTTCTTAATTTTAATTAGAATCATAACAAACGTAAGACAGGTATATAGCTGAAATGGGGGGAAAAGGAAAGAAAGAAAAGAGAAGTCTTACAGAGAGATGCTGGTGCAAGATGAGATGTGATCAATCTAATCCAATCAAATGATCACCCAACTTTGGGTGGCCACAGCCAGATTACGCACAGCCAGGCCAGCCAGCCACATTATTATTTCCAGTTAATTTGTGTTGCTAAAGCTTGCATTCAGATGAGACGAGTCCACCTGTGTTGTGTGTGGTTATATATATAGCGAGCAGGGAGGGGGCGTGGGGGCCACTGTCAGCCCAGTTGGCAGGCATCCCTTCTTCATCCTCATGCATGCACAAACAATCTCAAATACTAACCAGTAATAATTATTTGCTCAATCATATAAGCTAGCTTAGCTTAATTGTTTCTAGCCACTGTTATACTCTGTTACTTACTTCAACCCCATGTCCGGTTTCAGATCGATTAATTACTATATATACACGTGTAGTTGTTACACTATTATCCTGAAACTATTGATAATATTATAATATTTATTTATTTTTTATTATTGAATTGAACACTTAAATCAAATTAAAAGTTTAAGAAAGTCCATAAATACAAAGTGAAGGCTCATATAGATTATCTAATTTCTTCTGGCATAAAGGCCATCTTGCATTTATAAAAAGAAAAAAATTGATATATCAAACTATTTATTAACTGTTAAAAAAAAATCTTAAGAGTTTAAATTTACTAAGAGACTTTTTTCAATCGTTTTAAATTTTATATTTATGATTAAACTATTTCATTAGACCTTCAATTTTGTTTAAATGTTCAACTTAGTTTTATATAATGAATATTACAACATTGTTAATAGTTTCAGGATGATAGTGCAATATTTTATAGTTTAAGAATTGATGAATATGCAATATAAATGATAGTTTTGGGATAATTTGTGCTACCCTCAATTTTGAAATATTTGAAACTAACTCATCTAATGGATCTTAGTAGTCACTAGTGAATATCAGCTGTCGAGCAGAGCACGGATGTCGAGTTTGGATGCCAACTAATTTTTTGTAACCTCCCCTGACAAATTCATGAGACACGTAGTGTCCCTGGCCTTGGATTTTCCTTCGCTGTTTATTGCTATATAGAATCTATGTACCCGCCAAAACTTGTCTTTATTCTTTTATCTGCCCTTGTAGACTATACTCACCAGAGACTGGGGCGTAATGAGGCTTCATTCAAAAGGATCAAAACAACAACAGCCATTAGCTAGCTGATTCATTCATGCTGTGATTATATATATATATATATATATATATATATATATATATTCCAATCCAAAGGAGAGCCTTATTTGACTCCTACCATAGAATAGAATAGATTAATTTAGCTAGCTAGGTCCATATATAAATTAAATATGATTGCCAAGAAATGGTAGTCGAAAAGGAGAGTGGATCAGTGGATCTTAAAAGTTTATAGCTAGTACGCAGCATAGTAATTAACACCGATTCTCAACTTTTTGGTCCAATTGTTAATGACTTAGAAAAATATGATTGAATCTTGACCTTTACACTTCTTTTAATATGTCATATAAAAATTGATTCGGCTACTATTCTGATTCCTCGCATGTTTATTTTCTCATTTAATAGTATATCTCTTCTTATTTAATTGTATGATGATTCTACATATAAAAAAATTAAAAATAAAAAAATAAAAACACACCAAGCTGGACGAAGGAGTAGGAGCGGGGAATTAATAACTGGGAAAACCAACGCGTGGTTGGCATCAAACTGCAGCAAGACACACGTGTATTTGTGAATCGGCATTTTGTGATGCCATGCCAGCTTATATATATATATATATATATATTGCATGCCATGCCACCCCATCGCAACGTCTCCCCCGTTCCAACTGCCCACTTACAACTACAATATCGATCTCTCACTTGTTTTGATTTCTCTCATCTAAATTTAGCGCGAGAAAATACACTCTTTTGACATGTGTACATAAATATCAGCTGAATCGAGGTGCGCGGTTCTTCGCATGTTGTTTTGAATTATCCATGTATTGTTTTGATTATTTTCTTAAAAAAAAAAGAATAAAATTGAAGTTAATTCTTTTTATAAAAGTGAGAAACAAAGTCGACTTTAATAAGTCCGACTTACAATTGTACTCGTCATCATACAATATAGTAATTACTTTTCCAAAGTTTTAAAGCAAGATTAGTGCTTAATTTATATAAAGAAGAATCAAAGCATGATAGTTTATGATAAGTGTAAATCATTAAGGACCCTCAACCAACTTATAAAACCTTTTAAATACTCTAGATCCTAAGTTAATCGACGTTTCATAATAACTCACGATTATCACGAATAGTTATACTATTGGAGTCCTGTTACAAGTATAGAGTTTTGGAACTCAGGTCATCCAATGTTGTGTAGTAATGAATATTTGGGGAAGCGGGTCGAGGGGAGGCCTGGGAATTGAGGGAGAGGCAGCCAATGGTGAGGTCTGAGTCTGACATGAATTCAGCAGAGGCAGAGTGAGAGAGCGAGCGAGCAAGCTGTAGTGCACCACTGATTAATACGGATCAGCTTCAGGTTCAGTTTGGTACTCCTGGGAAATTGGCTCCTCTCTACTCTACTCTACTCTACTCTACTCTAATTAATATTATTTCCTCATTACTGGCTAGGTGGAACTGTAACTCCACTAGCAGTTGCTTCAATTCTTCTGCTGCTACTGGATATGGACCCATGGTTTTGTTTCACTTCATCTCATATTTATTCTGTTTTTGAGAGGCGCGCCCAACCCCCCATCCCCCCAAAACACGTCTGATCCCATATCGTCGTGCTTGCTAGCTAGACTCTACACACGACATAATATATATTAGTTTAAATTTATCTAACATTTTAAATATTACAAAAATTTATTAATTAAATAAATATTATTTTTCACTATTAATTTTTTTAATAAATTTATCTATAAATACTATAGGCAAAACAAAAAAAAGAACCCACACATAATAGATATAAAAAGCACAACTCAATATTAAATATACAATTACTTTTTATTTAAAATAAAATATGTAATACTCTTTCCGTCCCACTTTTTTCACTTCATTAGAATTTTTTACTCCCTCCGTCCCGAAATCTTTGCTCCATTTGACTTTTGGTTGTATTTTGACTTGATTTTTTTCATATTATTGTTTGTTAGAAAAAATTAAAAAAAATATATTTAGAAAATACATGTTTTGATTTATCATTTGTATGCAAAGATTTTTCATTTATATATTAAAACGTTGAAAATAAAAAATCCTAGATTAATTACTGAAAACAAATGGAGCAAAGATTTTGGGACGGAGGGAGTAACTAATTTGACTTGAATCTGTTTATATTATTGTTTGTTAGAAAAAAAATTTAATATATATATATCTTAATTTATCATTCATATATACAGGTTTTTCATTTATAAGCTAAAATGTTGAAAATAATAAATTATAAATTAATTGCTAAAAAATAAATGGTGCAAAAAATTTGACATAAAAGAAGTACTATACTTTATCCCAGTTAAAAAATTACTAAAAGAATAGGGTAAATTTTGTAGATAATTCATAACCTTTAATTTATACTTCATTATCATTGTTAGCATATTAATATTCTCTTTTTGTTCTAAACTTTTTAAAATGCTTTATATTAGTTTCCAATTGAATGAAATTTATTAACTTAGAACTGTGTCTATGTACCATCAATTTTTCAGAATTATTTTAAACTATTTGATAATTTTCCTCTTAAAAATTTGAATTGAGAAATAATTCTTTTACAATTAAATAAACTCTTGCATTATCAATTTTTTTCATATATGAAATAGTTATTGTGTACAATATATACTTATTTTGTAACAACTTTTGGTTGGGTTAACAAATTTAACCCACCTGGAAAAATTAAAATATTTTTAATTGCTTTAGAATAAAAAAATAATGGACAAAAGTTTAGGATGAAATTTAGTTTAGATAAATCATAGATATTAAAGGAGATTAATTTTTTTAATAATTTAATTGTATATTTTAATAGTATATCTTATCTAAGTTAAACATGAACAAATTGAAGATTTTATGTGGGATAATTTTCATGGAGGGACCTTACATCTAATTTTCTTTTTTGTTTCATCTTGAATGTGTGCACTAATTAAATAGACAAATAAAAGATTTATTAATGAATGTATTTTTAAGTGTTAATAAAAATATTTTGTTGAAATTAAAAGGTAATAAAATTGATAAAATCTTGTGCTTGAGATCTTGTTTGATAACAATATAAAATAAAGGAAAAGTTTGATTATATGTGTGTGTGTAAAATCTTGTGTTTAATGTGTACGTTGTTGCTACGTTATTATTCTTCATTCTGACCTGCTGATCAAATTCAACCAATTAGTCGATCTTTCGACTCGACCGGACCCGTGCATCTTAATATTACCACATTATTTTCGATTAGTATCCGAATCTTATGACCAAATAAATTCAAATTTCAGTAAAATATACAGGACCCTTCGGTTTTAATTTGATGATCTCCATCAATTTCAATACGCATCTTTTTTTGTACGCACAAATTATGCACAATAATTCCCACGCCTTCATCTGCTTCTTCAATATTCTTCTTCTTTTTCGGTGCTGAAGAATTGTATGTGTTTGCACTTCTTGGGTTAGATGTTCGTTATAAAATGAAACTGGAAAGAGCAGTTTGTTGGATATGAAAATAGAGAATTACCTATTAACCAGACCGATAAGACCCTTTGTTACAGAAACGAAGGAAAAGGGGTTGGTTTGAGGAAAAGACTAGCTTAGAAAGATTTTTCACTTTGGCATTTGATCACATTTTGATGGAACTAATTTTTGGATATTAAGACTATAGTTTGGAATTCCTATATTTGATACTTCACTATATCTTGATAATAAGAATTATCTTGAGTAGATTAATTTTCGCTTCCTATATGGATGATGAAACGTACAATCATGTGAATAACAAAGTTTACATGCACATGGATGTTAACAAGAAGAAAAATATTGCAGAAATGAGAAACCAAATTTTAAAATTGCTTTTTAGGATAACGAGATATATTAGCTTTCCAATTAAAAGTACGGAGGAATTAAACAAAAAACAACGGGTGATAAATCATTTAGCAACAAAATTTGAAAATTTTCGCTGTCATTTTATGAGCCTTCATTAATCCTCCCCAGGAAGTTAAAACTTGCACATTTCTGGGCGACAACATTCTTGTGTGCATACCAGCTATAGTCTTGCCGTTCATTTCCACCATCCATATATATTTTCTCTCTTTAGTTGTACCGATATTATATGTTAATTTTCGTATTATTTTATATTATATTATAAACTAAACATCATTAATTATAGAACTTTTATGATAAAAATCCACTCCTAAGAAATATGCATGGAATTAGAAAACAAGCCCTCCAGCGAAAGCTTTCGATAATGGAGGCAAAAAAATATACAAAGAATCTAAAGAAACAACAAAAATGTCCAGGGCAGTACTGATAAAGAGATATATAAACTTAATTTAATATAAAATGGTTTATTTTTATTTTTAAATCTTTTTCATCCAGAACCAATTTTATTTGAAATGCAATTAATATTATGAATATGTAATAATCTATTTGAAAGTAAAATTTCATGATCTTATTCAATTTTTATAATTTTTTTCTATTTTCAAGCATTAGAAAGAAAAATTCATAAAATTGTAAACAATTTATTTTTAATAGATTATCATACCTACATAATATTGACATCCAAATAAAATAAGTTTTGAATAAAAAATATAGAAAATAAAAATTATTTTAAATTAAGTTAAATTAAAACCAGTTAGCTATAAAGCAACAACCGGCCGTCGGCCATCTGCTTCTGCAAGCAAGCATTTCCCACTAATTTCATTAAAGAGAGGACATTACATTATTCCTTGGTCAAATAGGGGTCAACGGGTTGGCGAGATGGGCCACCAGAAGGTTATGAAATGTGGTATGGGTTTTGTGGTATTTACACCAGTGTGCCACTGAAAAGAAACGAAAAACAATGCCTTAACCAGCCGACGACGCCATATGGAATCTGCCAATTTATTTGTTGCCATATCCACACACATGCACGAATCTAGGCCAAGCATGGAGGCCCCGTATAGTTTTAGCGCTCAACGGCGGATCCGGCGATGAATCGATGATCTAAAGCAAGGGGACAATCGGTTGCTCTTGTGCGTTCGTGGGCGAATCCAGTGATGAATCGATAATTGGAAGCACGGATTGCTCGGCGGCCGGCCGGAGTGAACAGGAGAAGGGATCTTGTGTTCTCATGGGCGAGGAAGACAGATTGAAGAAGCAAGGAGCAAAGGGTCTCTCCGCTGCAATGGTGAAATGCTATAATTATAACCAAAATTAGAGACATTTTCATACACTCCACATAACCCGCGAGAAAACACAACTTCGACCCAGTATTAATAATGTACCCTCATTAATCGACTTTAAATCAGAACGAACTCCCCCTTATGTGTGTACCGTTCTGATTGGTAGAATCGGCATCCTAAGAAAACAAGGGCTATTATAGTCCATGCACTTCCCTCCCACCCCACCGGCACCGCCTTCCTCACACGCACTTTCCTTCTCCATCGCCATTACTAATCCTTCCTCAACCACCTCCTCCTCCTCCTCCTCATCAAACGAATCCGCCTCCTGCGACTCCTCACATTCCTTTTCCTCATCGCATTCACTCTCCTCGCAAACTTCGTCGTCCAGGAGGAAAAACTGGAGTGTCAGCCGCCCGTTCGATCTATTTGACCGGAAATACCCCTGCCGCGGCACTCTTTCCTCTCTCAATATCAGCCTCCCGTCGGCGGTGTGGTATCGCCTCAGCACCCACGGCGTCGAGTCCTCCGTCCAAGCTAGAATCGACAGTGGCGGGGGGAACTCCTTACTCTCCGTCTGCCGCCGCCGATCTCGGACTTCCGACCGCTGTTGCCTGAAATCTGTCCGCCGATCTAAATCGCTGTCGCCGTTAATCGATAGATCGGAACAGCTCTCCATGCCGATGCAATCGCCGATCAGATCGTAGCAGTGCATTTCCTAGAACTGCATGGAGAAATAGAAGCAGAATGGAACTGTAATAACGAGGCGAGCTGTTAATATATAGCTAAGCAAGCGTGTTCGTTATGGAGACGATCGAAGTTGTGTGTTTAAACTTAGAGAGGTAAAAGAAAGAGATATGAGAGCCAGGCCAGAGTCAGAGTCAGAGCCAGCTAATAATTATAATAATCTTCTCACATAATCAAAATAGGAATTTCCACATCAGACTTCTCTTCCAGTATATTTTAATCTTCACCTGCAAGGAAGCAAAACAAAAAGATTAGGCCTTATTAGTTTAATCGCCATCCCATCGGTATTATTAAATTAATACTATATATGGTCATGGTCAGAAAAATGCAAATACGCGTCCTGCCTGGGCTGGGAAGCTTATTGCTGTTCAAGCGACAAATTAAGCAAACAAAATTGTCCTGAGAAACTGCCTGCCACGTTTTTCTACCTCATTTGCGAGATTCAGAGAACACTGTTTCTTGGCTTATAAATTACTGTATTCCTAATAGACAAATAAATAAAGAAATGAATGAAACAGATTACATATTATGATTTCGGGAGGACACAACATGAACAAGTTAATCACATGATAAACAATATTAATGATGTTTATTAATTAATAGTTAACCGATTAATTAATTAAGTTAAGATAAGTAGTCCATATATAATTACCTGATGGGAGGGAGAAAATAGATGGAACAGGTGCACCCGCAAGGACGAGCTCTCTCTCTCTCTAACCTCTCTGCAGAGGCGAGGATCGGCAAAGAAGAGAGAGAGGTAGAGGGAGAGCGAGCTTGTGGTGCAGAATGGAAGAGAGACGAAGCAGACGAAACCTATAGAGATTTACGTTTGATATGATCTGTCAGAATCATCATTTACGATTCAATTAATGCGGATATATATAAACATAGGGATTGCTATAAATTTAAGCATTTGGGTTGGTTTTATCTTTCGCTTGACGAGATGGATATATATGGGATTAATTGCGCCACATTTGCCTATTTTTAGGCGTGGTTTAGGGTATACATTATATGGTTGTTAATTTGGATTAGGATGTTTTAGTGGCTGGTGTGTGTTTTTCTTTCTTTCTCCAAAACGAGTTACGGGGAAGCCTTGACTAATTACAATACGATAATCTCAGATACGCCTTAAATGATGATTTTATGGGATTGGACTTCCCTTTCATGCATGGAGTAATCTAATCTTATTGAGTAAATTGCATAAATGGTCTCTAACCTCTAGTCATTATTTTTTTTAGTCTCTAATCTATTAAATATTCTATTTTAGTTATAAACCTATTAAAATTATTTCACTTTGGTCTTTTACTAGATGAAATTTATTAACTTAAAATAATTGTGATTTGACAGAAATTTTTGAAATTTTAATTTAAATATTCAGTAATTATCTTCCAGTAAATTTAAATAATTTAATATTTTTGGACAGTAAATAGATAATTTAAATTAATAATTTTTTATTTCTAAATAAAATAAGTTTAGTTTATAGTAAGGACGGAAAAAGTGATTTGAATTTCTCATTAACCATAAAAAAATTATTATGCTAATTAAATTTATTGTAAAATAGTTATCGGATAGTTTGAATTATAATCTAGAAAGTTGTCATCAGATAAATACTTTGAGTTAACAAATTTCATCAAATTGGGTCCAAAATGAAACATTAATTTCAATAGATCGATTTAAGACTAAAATGAACATTTTTAACATGTTTAGGACTAAAACAAAATATTCAATAAGTTAGGGATTGTTCATGAAATTTACTCTAATCTCATCTAATCTAATCTAATTAAAACAATCTGTACGAATATTTTGATCTTTTTCATAATTGGCACACTTATTGATTGACAAGTGTCCTTTTTTCTTCAAAGATTTTTTTTTTTTTGCATAGTTGTATATTTGTCAATCAAAAGTTGGAATCAAATATTATCCCTCGTTAAAGTTGATGGATTTCTTAACACCATTACATGAATTTGGCAGAACGATATTTAGAAAAAAATATGGCTTGGCAGTTAAATCTCTTAATCATTTTATTTCAATTTTGCACCATTCTTATTTGTTTTTATTTATATATGGCCGGTTTATAATTTTTAAAAAAGGAAAGCCAATATAAAGGCACTATTTTGAAATCACGTTTGTTACAACGAATCTGTAATAACCCTAGAAATTAAGTAAAATAAAATCACCAAATTATCCTAATTAATTAAATAAATAAAATAATAATAAAAATTAATAATAATAAGTAAATACATTAAATAAAAAAAATTAATTAACATTTTGTCCTCAAGGGTATTTTTGTAATTTTACCTATCAATTTAGAAAATCAATATAAAATTAAGAATCTTGATTCTTAGATGATTCCTTTAGTGGTTATTAAGTCAAATTCCAAACCGGAAGCTCAATGTCATTTTCTTTAGGCTAGGGGCATTTTTGTCATTTACAACCAAGCATCGGATGAAAAATCTGGGAGCACCATTGGATTCTTCTCGAAAAAATGAGTCAAGAGAAATTTACTTCACTCAATTCTGAATTCGTTTGCTTAGGTTTTCCAAAATTTAGCCAACGTGCGTGTGAGGTTTAAATCGGGTTCGTACTACTGCTATATAGGATTATTTTTCTTTTCTCCCTAACCCTAATTTCATTCTTATAAAATGTTTCAGCCGTCAAGCACCTACAGGATTTTTTTTTTCTCTTTGAACCTTTAGAAAAAAAAAATTGTCAATTTATTACCTGCCGGCCATCATTACGTTTTTATTTACCTTGCCCTAGTTTCTATTTGGCGTCTAATTCTCTCAGCCAAATTTTCGAAGCGCCTACTCCTCTGCCATTCATGTTTCCAGCCAACTAGCATCAATTTCTTCACTTTAATCACAACAAAGGCCGCCAACCCCTTAATCCTTATTGTACGTGTTGTTGCCTTCGGTTATCCCTTTATCAAAGCAGCGTAAGTCCAACTCTTCACACTCTGATTACTGGTTATTGTAGAATATTAGTATGTTAATTTATGCCATAATCTTACCTAGATTCATTAGGTTGAAGAGAAATCTCGTCCGGACAGTAGAATCGATCCTACGCGTACCGACGATCCCAGATTCATTTGTGTAAGTCTAAATTATTCTATATCCCTCTTTTAATTTTTTTTTCCAGCACCTAAAGGCCTTATATCTTTGCTATAAATATTTGGTAGATTATCATTAATCTAAGTTTTGGGTTTTCCCACTCATTTCCGGTGCAATCTTGTCCATACTTGGTTCTAGGCCCCGGTAAGCCACCGTAGCCTCTTTTAAAAATTATCTTGGCTGCCAATTTCGAGTCCATGTTGTTACAAAGGGTTAGAAAATCCTTACTTAAAGGTTTGGTGCTTCTTTGGACTCCCGGAGCGTCAGAGATCCTGAAAACATATCGGTAACCGAAATAAAATTTTTTTCCTTCCAAGATCAATTTTTACAGCCATTAAATGAGCTTATAAGTTAGTGTATAACCGTTGTAATTTTTAGGATCAATATCAAGAAGACTCCCAGCACGATCTCAAATAGGCACGAGGTCACCAAAGACACCCTGAGACCCTTTTTACTCACTAGGTAAAATTTCGGCCTAGATGCAAAAAACATGAACCTTCCAAGTACCATTTAGGAAATTTCCAATTTTTAGTATATTTTTCTAATTTTTCTACCTTATTAAAATTTTGTAGGACCGTTCTAAGAAATCACCCCGATTCATCGTGTTTTCCGTACTAGGTAGGGGGGAAGAGCGGGTTAGTTCTCGTGGGCCCTCTTAGGCCCAAAATAAGCATCAACCCGAATAATAAATTTTAAGTAAACAATTGGGCTAAACAAAATCTTTAAACGCGTGGGCAACATGGGTAGGGTAATTAATTAGTTTTTTCTAGAATTTTATTTTATTTTATTATATTTTATTTTAGTTTTCTTCCTTTGATATGTAATTTTTGGTTGGTTGGTTGTATGGCTGTAATGATATGATGTGTGATGTATGTTTGGCGTTAGTATCATACTAGGACCGCTTATAACAAGAATTAAATTAGAAATATGTTAGGACCGCCTAAATAAACATCGCTAGTAGCATGTTTAGGGCCGGCGAGACAAAGACCGCTAGTACCATGTTTAGAGCCGACAAGCTCATTAGCAACATGATGAGATTGGAAGGAACCGTTAGTGGCATGTTAGGGCCGTAATAAATTATTATAAACCGATAGATAAAGGATTAGGAGCGTAAATACTAAATGACCAAATTAGAAAGAATTCACGAGAAATGAGATGAACATTTATCACAAATACACTTAAAAGATATCATTGATTGTCATGACATCATGTAACACTAAATTAAGATAACATGATAAAAGAAATAGGATGCACTAGAATCATGGCATTCTACTAAAAAGAGCTAAAATAAAATGAGCTACGGTCATGCATCAATTGGTGTTGACACCCAATTTCGTCCGGGTGTTTTAAAATTTTGAAAAAAATTTTATTAAAAAAAATTAATTTAAAAAAAAAAATATATTACTATTATTATGAAAAAAAATTTAATTAGTTTAAAATATATTTTTTTTTTGTGAAAATTTGATTTAAAATGATATATGTGTGAATATGTGTATGTTTGAAATAAAATAAAATTTCATGAAAAAAATGACAAAAAATTAAAAGTTTGAGGTAAAAATGACAAAATTGAGAAGTTTCGGAAAAAAATTGACAAATTCTAAAAGTTCCAGGAGCATTTGGTAGTTTGTCACATAAAATTTTGAGCCTGCCGACGTTTTTGGCTCCAATTGACAGAAAACGACAAAATTGTCAAAATCAGAAGCTTCAGGAACTTATCCAGAGGCTGAGAGACGTAAAGGACTAAAATTGTCATTTTACCAATTTAAAAGATAAGTTTGAAATTTTTTATTAATTTATCAACAGTTCAGCTAAACTTCCTCTATAAATAGCCCCCCAAATTTTGTGCTGAACACAGAAAAAAAATAGAAATGAAGCTTAGAGCTCCGTTTTGAAAAAAGAAAAAATTATAGCCTAGGTCCCTGGCCCTCTTCTCTTCCTCTCCAGAAAACCTAAACCTTCTCTGACCCTTTTTTTTTTTTTTCTTTTTTTTCTCTCCCCCCGCGCGCGTGCGTTCTGTTCTTCACGTTTCCAGAATTTCAAATTCAGTTTTTAAGGGTACAACTCTCATTTAATCCTTCATCTTTTCAATTTTCTTTCACTTTGGTCACTAACCTTTTATTTTGTTCTTGCAGAATTAATTACTAACCCTTTTAATTTTTACTTGTTTGTTTATTATTTGTTTATTACTAACCCCTTTTTTTTTATTGTTGTTATTAACTTACTAACAACTAACTTTTAATACTATTATTGTTACTAACCTTTTAATTTTTGCATTATTACTAACTTTTATAATTGTTGTTAATAATTAATTAACTTTTTATTATTGTTGTTAATTAATTAATTTAATTAACTTGGCTAACTTTTTATTATTGTTGTTAATTAATTTAATTAACTTGTCTAACTTTTTATTATTTTTGTTAATTAATTAATTAACTTGGCTAACTTTTATTGTTGTTAATTAATTAATTAATTAACTTGGCTAACTTTTATTGTTGTTAATTAATTAATTTAATTAACTTGACTAACTTTTTATTATTGTTGTTAATTAATTAATTTAATTAACTTGACTAACTTTTTATTATTGTTGTTAATCAATTAATTTAATTAACTTGACTAACTTTTTATTATTGTTGTTAATCAATTAATTTAATTAAACTTGGCTAATTTTTATTATTGTTGTTAATTAATTTAATTAACTTTGCTAACCTTTATTATTATTTATTTTTAAAGTGGATGGCCAAAAAGCCCCACTTTATTATTATTAATTTTCCTTTATATAATTTTTTTTTATTTAATTCACCTTTACCCTTACTTAAATAAATAAATGAAAATTAAAAGAAGATTATTTTTTAAGCCTAATAAAAATAATTTTTTAAAAAGCCAATTATTTTTATTTTTTCTTTTATAAATTGAATAATTATTTAAATAATAAATAACTTTCACTAAAAAAAACTAAAAGAAAGATAAGAAAAAGATAAGAAAGATAAGAAAAACATAAAAAAAGAAAAGAAAGAAAGAAAAGAAAGAAAAGAAAAAGAAAAGATAAAAAAAGAAAAGAAATAAAGAAAAGAAAGAAAAGAAAAAGAAAAGAAAAGAAAAGAAAGAAAAGAAAGGAAAAATAAAACTAAAAGAAAGATAAAATCAAAAAGAAAGAAAAGAAAGAAAGAAAAGAAAGAAAAGAAAAGAAAATGTAAAGAATAAAAAATAAATTTTTTAGATTATTAATAAATCTAAAAAACAAAAGACTTACAAATTAGTAATAATAAATTCCATAAAAATAATAATTATATAACTAACAATTAATTAAAGTAATTTCCATATCCGGATGATCCAGCAGGATCTACGGTTTGGAAAATATCAAACTTTCAAAATAAATAAATTAAATAAAAAGATAAAAATCCATATTTTTACGATATGGATTAAAATTTTCACCAAATTCCGTGTCCAAATGACTCGGCAGAGTCCATGGTTCGGAATAAAAATCTTCCGTGTCCAAATGACTCGGCAGAGTCCATGGTTCGGAAGTATAAAATTCTATACAAATTAATTACCAAAAATCCACATCCGATTAATTCAATTAAAAATTCTAGATTGAAAATTAACTGAAATTTATTTAAAAGCAAAGCGAAACAAAATTAAAATCAACTAAGGTGCCAATTTTTGGGCGTTTTAACAAAATTGTTTTAACGTAACCGTACTCCCGAACCCCCGAACTCTCGCAGACCAATATTTAAGGTGACCAATCGACCTAGGTAAACTGATTGGTGGCGACTCCCGAAAACCCGACGTTGCCACAGCTTGGCGACTCCGCTGGGGACTCCACGTTAGTGAGTCGAGCCTAAAGTTGATTTGTTTTGATTTACTTTGCTTATTATGTGGATTTATATGTTATATTTACTTATTCTAAACATGCATAATGCATTCACAATATGAAGCTCTATACCCGAGCTTCCTTAAATCAAACACGATTCTTTCTAAGCGGAATTGGTGTTGCTGTCCTTGTGAGGCCACGGTCTCCAAGCCTTCACCGGTTTCAAAGTAGCAAAGTAGTGTATTGCCTTCTGAGATGGTTAGTCTCTGCATGGGCCCACGAAAAGCTACGACTCGAATTAATCCATTCCTTACATTAACCCTAGAGGATAAGGAATCGGGCCGTCACTATGATTTAGTGACGGGATTCGGGAACTATCCCTTGCCTTTTTGATAAGCTACCTTATGCATATAGAACTCCCCACTTAACCATAGAACTGACCATAGAATTTCTACCATTTTACCAACGCCATAAGCACATCCTTGTTATGCTATGTTGTTGCTCTACACTTTTATTTTCTTCGTGTCTTATATTTATGGTTTTAATTCATTTTTCCATAATACTTCATGAGTTGTTAATTGCTATTTAACTTATTAATAACCTTATCTTTCTTGTGCAATTATTCTTCATGCATCAAAACCACGCATCAGATTATGCTAACTTTTTGGTCTTTATAATGACAACTAAAAGTCTTGAAGTTCCACGATAGTGGATAATCAAATTCACTCATCGCATACATCCATCACGTGCATATAAAGTCTGATAAAAACATAATCTCATTGCATACATCCATTACATTAATCACGTGCATATAAAGTCTGATAAAAACATAATCTCATTGCATACATCCATTACATTAATCATGTGTATACAAAGTCTGATAAAAACATAATCTCATTTTTCCTACATGCATCCATTGCATCAATCACATACACATAGGATCTAATAAAATATACCTTACTTTTAAAAGGGATAAAATTGGACCTCGACACCGATATTCAACTCGGCTCCAAATAAGATTAATGGCAGAACAAATCGAAGGACTTCTCATAAAGATAGAGTCCAAGATAGAAAGTATGGCCGAACAAATGAGACAATTGATCGAGCTAATCAAGGCGAAAGCAATTCAAGAAGCACAAGTTCAGCCACCCATGACAGAAAGAGAAATGGTCACTTTGTTTGTCCAGATACTGAAGTACCTATATTATGACGAACTCATTGGCAATTCGGTAACTAATTTTTCTAACATTGTCATGTCTGGAGAAAGAATCGAGCATGAGATTAGGACTGGGAATATTGCTGAATCCTTTAATAATCCTATGAAAAGAGGAGGACCATCCAGAAGAAAAGATGACGAAGTACAACAAATAGGACGCGGAAGAAGGATGCCCCTCGTGGATACTGTGGCTATCGGACCTCGCCTATCCTATTTTGCCAATAGGCCCGATAATTACCTTCCAAATAGGCCCAATGATTATCCTCTGAATAGGCCCAATAATTATCCTCCAAATAGGCCCAATGATTATCCTTCCAATAGGCCCAACAATTATCCTTTTAACAGACCTAATCAGTCATGGCCACCTGCTCCTACTCCTCTAGTACCTGCACCAAGACCAAGAGAAGTTTTCACACCAATTTCCATGACTTATACTGAGTTATACCCAAAACTCATCGAAAGACAATTTATCCGTCCAATTCCTACAAAACCATTCAAACCCCCATATCCAAGGTGGTATGACCCTAACATTACCTGCCCATATCATGATGGCGTTCCAGGCTATGGCCTGGAAAATTGCATAGCATTGAAACGTATAGTCCAACAATTAATCGAGTCAAAATGGTTGGACTTTTCCGATGAACCAAACATCGCTCACAATCCATTGCCGCCTTATCAATCAAAACCAGTCAATGTAATAGAAGAACACCGGCCGATAAAGAAGTCAGTCAACGATATCATAACCCCTCTTAAGCATGTATATTCATGCATTCTGAAAGAAGGGGTTATCATCCGGAAGTCTTCTTTTAAACATGAAGAAGTCAAAGATGAGGACTGGTGTGACCTTCATGACAGTAAAAGTCATTCTATCCAAGAATGCTCAGAATTCCGTGAAAGTCTACAAAGGCTCATGGACTCATCCCAACTCATCATTTCTACGTCGGATAAAGATGATGATGTAAATGTGATCACTAAAGAACGGGAAGTCAATGCTACGCCAAAACCACTAGTTATACCAATTTCAAAATCTATTGTCAAACCTTTAAGAACTCGAGTCCCGAGGTCATTCCTCTACAAATCAGACAAGGCTGTTCCATGGAGCCATGATTACACTTCCAACATCACATCAACTCCGTTAGAAGTTAGGAGTATGACTAGAAGTGGTCCATGTTACTCTCCAGAACAAATGTACAAGCTTCGACAAGATAAGAACGTCATAGACCCAACAAGTGAGCCTCTAGATACAGATACATCCAAAGAGCAAAAGATGTCTCAAGAGGTGACAGATGAACAAACTACTGAGTTCCTCAAACTCATGAAGCAAAGTGAGTACAGCGCCGTGGAGCAGTTAAACCACTTGCCAACAAAGATCTCCATACTTTCACTACTCATAAGCTCTGATGCTCATCGAGAAACCCTCCTCAAAGTCTTGAATAAGGCCTATGTTGAGCCAGATATTTCAGTTAATAATTTTGACCACCTCGTCAACAACATCACCGCACAGAATCTCATCACATTCACTGACGATGAGATACCAGCAGAAGGAAGGGGTCACTCTAAGGCTCTATATATTTCGGTTAAATACAAAGATCGAACTATGACTAGAGTTATTGTTGATAATGGGTCAGCTCTAAACATAATGTCAATTGAGACCTTACACAAGTTTGGTATAGACTCATCATACCTCAACTACAGTCATATCACTATTCAAGCATTTGACGGGACGAATAGAAATGTCGTCGGAAAAATAGAGCTGCCAATAGAGATCGGCCCTTGTGTCTTTCATATCACATTCCAAGTTATGGACATTAATCCTTCTTATACTTGTCTGTTGGGAAGACCATGGATTCATATGGCCGGAGCAATTCCCTCCTCATTACACCAAAAAATGAAATTCATTTTTGAAGGAAAGTTAATCACAGTCTTTGCTGAAGAAGGCATTCTGCTATCATCTATATCAATAGTAGCAAAGGCCAAGTGACCTTCTCTTCCAAGTTGGTGTGACCCAAATCCCAAATGTAACTGAAAAGTCTGTGGTGCTGAAACTCAAGGTCCAACAGTTGGTCGAGTCTAAATTGCTAGGCCATGATGTGATTGATAATTGAAAGTGAAGATTTTGAGCTGGAATTACATTGATTTTGGAAGGACTCTAAGTCAGATCCGATCTAACAGTTCGCACACACTTTTGAATAACAGGGAATCCTTTTACTAAGCTTGCATCTTTGAAAGCTTGCAAAAGTAATCTAATAGTAAAAATCTCCTAGATTTAGTCCAGAATCTAGGGTGTAGTCTTTGTTAAATGGACACCTGCTATTCTTTTTCTGGTACAACAAAAAGATGTGATGCGTGCATTCTACTACTTTCCATTTTTACACTCTTTGCTATTATACTATCCATTATAGCCATCACACTTTACTTTTTGACAACCGGTAATTCTTTTTGTTCTCTAACAAAAAGATGTTGCGTGTGCATTCTACCACTTTTTAATCCCATTATTACTTCTACACATTCTACCAATTTTTACCAAAAATTCAATTATTACACCTACACATTCTACCACTTCTTACCAAAAATTCCGTTTTTACATCTATCTCTCACTCCTTTCCATTATACTATCCATTATTGCTATCATACTTTACTTTGTAAACAATACTACTCGTGGGTGAAAATAAAAGTTAAAGGAGATTTGATAGTAATGATCTTCAAAGTGCTACCAAATCTAGTAAGAAGGATTTCAAATGTTGCACCTCAACCCTAAAAAAGAATTCACAGTGGTTATCGACATCCTTGCAAGAAGTCTGAGTTAGCTTCCAAAGAAGGTAGCTCTCATATTAAATGGCTTTAATGACCTCCCAAACCCTTCTTAATGCTCAACATAAGAAAAGGTTCTCTGTTCTCCGCAACACAAACTCCAAAAAGAAGAGAAGTTCATCCCTTCCATAAAAAAAAAAGCAACAAGGGAAAATTCAAAACCAAAAAGAGACTGAGAACAAGCACGAGCATGCAAGGTCACTTAAGTCATCTCACTTCAAGAGAGTTATCAAGTATGCCATCATCATAGCTCACACAAAAAAACAAAAACAAAAAAACAAAAAAAGGAAACAAAGAAAAAAAAAAAGAAAAAAAAAAAAGGGCTCAAGTTAGAGCAAAAGAAAGAAAACAAAAAAGTGAGCTATGGATTCTAGACTGAAAACCTGCAAAGGCGGTTTAAAACACGAAAGCAACCTTCAAACCAAGCATGCATAAAGACCACGATAGTTGGGAGGCAACAGATGAGGTTTAACTTTCTGGAAAGAGTGGCAAGTTTGAGGTCATCACTATTGAGTTTTTCATCATAATCAAATTTGCTCACGAGTAGTATTAAAAGACCCTTCTTTCAAACCACTTAAACTTAACTTTCCTCAGACTTATCATCCTCATTCAGCTAAAAGACTATCATTGTGAAACATGTTTCTACTTTATTTAATACTGCTCACGAGTAGTATTAAAAGACCATTCTTTCAAACCACTTAAACTTAACTTTCCTCAGACTTATCATCCTCATTCAGCTAAAAGACTATCATTGTGAAACATGTTTCTACCTTATTTAATACTGCTCACGAGTAGTATTAAAAGACCATTCTTTCACACCACTTAAATTTAACTTTCCTCAGACCTAACATCCTCATTCAGTTAAAAGACTATCATTGTGAATCATGTTTCTACCTTATTTAATACTGCTCACGAGTAGTATTAAAATACCCTTCTTTCACACCACTCAAACTTAACTTTACTCAGACCTAATATTTACCTCTTAATATTATTCTCATTCAGCTAAAAGACTGCCACAAAAAAAAAAAAAAACATTCAAACTTAACTTTCCTCACACCTAACAGTTACCTCTCGATATCATCCTCATTCAGTTAAAAGGCTATTATTGTGAATCATGTTTCTACCTTATTGCCTTGCACAGTTTATGTCTTCGAGTTGGAAAGGGAAGAATGACAGGATATTTTAATTAAAAACAAAGACCGTAAATTACTTTGTCAAGCTTTGCAAATTGATGAAAGTTTTTCTTTAAGGCCAAACCATTATTCATTAATGTATGTAGACTTAAAAGTGAGGAGATAGCTTGAGTCTTTCTTTAATAAGATGTGGTTCTTGTAAGATAAATTTACGATCAAGTGCCATCACAAAGGTCTAGAAATGCTCGACCTTCTATTAAAGGCGAGGTGATACCTTTTATCCACATAAATACCATATTCAGGAGGGCAAAGTAGTCTCTACGAAGCGTAAGAGGAGTACTGCCAACAAAGAAACTCAACAGACAAGGGGGCAAGTCTTATAGATCAAAACTTGAGCTCAAGGAAGAGCAATCATTCAGACTATAACATGGAGATAAATAAGTGTCGACAAGGCCACAAGAAAAGGGACAGACATTGAAAGTTAAGCCTTTGATGCTATGAAATCCATGACAAGGGATGAGTACCCAAAGAGATATAAAGTATGAGGCGAGCGAACATTAAAGAAATTGAGGCCTAAATTCAAGAACAAGTCAAAGAAAACGGACTTTGAAAAGAGTTGGGCTTTTGAGGCAATGGACAAGAGCTGGAAAGCATAAAGAGATTCAATGATAGTCCAAGAAGACCATCACAAAAGAAGATCCAGTAAAGTAAAGCAAAGACATGAAGAGCTAGATTAAAAAAAAAAAACATCAGTTACACATGCCTTGCATTCATGCATTTCACATCATGCATGCATGGCTTTTACATAACAGGGATCAAATGAAAAGCATGTCCGCAGCATGATTGCAGCAGTATAAGCTGAGATCTTAATGACATCAGCTCTTACTAATTGGACGCATAGCTAATACGCTGGACCCAGCCCCATCAGGAATCCAAGGATAAAGCATACAATATCGTCAAAAGCCTGGCAATTGAGGCTACACCTAAAAGAACAGAATTGATGCCAGCTTAGCAGCATCCAAGATGAGTGATAGCTATCGTCAAAGATAAGGCAGACATCAAGAAATATTGTCGTTGAAAATTCGTCAAAAGCGGACAATAGATTCAATAATCAAGGACTGAATCGACGTCAGCTGGATGGAATATCTATCACATCAAAATAAAGTAGGATTCACTTTTCCGGTTAAGCGGCGGATACGGTACTCCGTGACTCTCAAGTCGGTTCTCTCAGTTGCCCATAATAACTGATCATTTCCTCCCTCATTTCTTTTACTTTCTCCTAGAAAATGGATCCTACTTTTTCTGCCTTGCGAAAATATTTTCCTTCTCTCCCAATGAACATCCTCAAAAAGATCTACCAAGTTCGCTGTGAACGATTAAGAGCTCTGATGCATAAAGGAATCCCTGAAGATGTGCGGTGGTTAATTGAAGCTAAGGTTCGTCTGGCAGGTGAAATCCCAGAGGCATTTGTGTCTCACATGCCTGGTGTAGGCAAAAGCTCTTATGCCAAAAAGCGAAGAGCGAGGAGACTAGGCGTCTGTCATAAATGCGGACGCTGGACCTGTAATACTAAATGTCGTTCTTTAGGGATGATCTCTGATAATCGAGAAGATAAAATACGATTCATTAAGAATGGCCTGAGTAAGGACTCATTGGATGATATCCAATTGACTCTTGAGACGCATTCTTGTGGATCCGTGCAACGTGAACTTCTCGATTTATGGAGCATTTTTCATGAAGAACGAGAACGATACAGTCCCGGGAATCTGACATTAAACGACCCTATTTGTCAGCTTGTAAGAAAACTGGATGGGAAGCAAATCCTCGACTCATAGAAGCCATTAATCCCGTTACTGGACGTAAAACCAGTGGGAGATGTGAGCCACAGTCACAATCACTGTACATACAATTTATCATATTTAAAATTTTCCATTTTTCTTTTAATAATGTATTTGCTCCCGTAAGTGTAATCGACACGTTATCCATTTCATCGCTATAAATGCATGTTCTTCCAGTCGGTTATCTAAGTTTCCTTCAATAACTAATTCCTTTCCATCATCTCTCAAATTCTTCTCTCATCAATGGATTCTACTCTTTCTGCACTGCGAAAATACTTTCCTTCCCTTCCAATAAAAGTCCTTAAAAAGATCTACCTTGCTAGATGTGAAAGAATCAGAGTTTTTACACGCAAAGGCATTCCCGATAATGTGCAGTGGATAATTGAAGCTAAGGTCCGTCTGGCGGGTGAAGTTCCAGATGCATTTATGCCCCGCATGCCCGGTTTAGGTAAAAGCCGTTATGCCAAAAGGCGAAGAGCAAAGAGACTAGGCGTGTGTTATAAATGTGGGCGATGGAATTGTAATACTAAATGTCGCTCTTTAGGATACATCTCCACAAATCGTGAAGATAAAAGAAAATTCATTAAGAATGGCCTGCGTAAGGAATCTCTGGAAGATATCCGAGAGACTCTTGAAACGCATTCTTGTGGAAAAGTGCAAGGTCAAATTGTCAAATTGTGGAGGACTTACCATAAAGAACGAGACCGTTACAGTCTTGGGAATGTGACTGTAAACGACCCTGTCTGCCAGCTTGTAAGAAAACTGGATAGGAAGCAAGTCCTCGACTCATAGAAGGCATTGAAGCCATTACTAGATATAAATCAGTGGAAGATGAGAGCCACAGTCATGATTGCTGTACATATAAGCTGTCATTTGTCTTTTCTTTTGACAATAATGTACTTGCTTCTGTAAGTGTAATTAACGCATTATCCCTTTCATCACTATAAATATGTGTTAGTTATTTTCGTTTCCTACAATCACTAATTTCTTTCTTTGCCTCCTTCATCAATGAAGTCTTCTCTTTCCGCCCTACGAAAGTATTTTCCTTCCTTCCCAATAAATGTTCTTAAAAAGATTTATCAAGCTAGATGTGAACGATTCAGAGTATTTATGCACAAAGGCATTCCTGATAATGTGCGGTGGCTAATTGAAGCTAAGGTTCGTTCAGCTGGTGAAGTTCCAGAAGCGTTCTTTCCCCGTATGCCCGGCTTTGGTAAAAGCGCTTATGCCAAAAAAAGAAGAGCAAAGAGGCTAGGCGTTTGTCATAATTGTGGATGGTGGATTTGCGGTAATAAATGTCGTGCTCCAGGAGTGATCACCAGAAATCGTAATGATAGAATAAGATTCATTAAGAATGGCTTGCGTAAGGAATCTCTAGAAGATATTCGAGAGGTTCTTGAAGCGCATTCTTGCGGAATAGTGCAATTTGAGGTTGTTGGATTATGGATAATTTTCCAAAAAGAACGAGATCGTTACAGTCTTGGGAATCTGACCTTAAACGACCCTGTTTGCCAGTTTGTGAGAAAGCTAGATGAGATGCAAATCACCGATTCATAGAAAGCATTGAAGCCATTACTGGACGCAAAGCCAGTGGAAGACGAGGATCAAAGTCACGATTACTGTACGTGCTAGCTGTCGCTTTTGAAATTTTCCTCCCCTTTTGGTAATAATGTATCCACTCCTGACGTGAACCAAAGTCACGATTACTGTACGTACTAGCTGTCGCTTTTGAAATTTTCCTCCCCTTTCAGCGATAATGTATCCACTCCTGACATGAGCCATAGTTACGATTACTGTACGTGCTAGCTGTCGCTTTTGAAATTATCCTCCCAATAATGTACCCACTCCTGACATAAGATACAGTTATGATTACTGTATATAGCTGCCACTTTTTAAAATTTTCCTTCTCTTCCAACAATCACGTACCTACTCCTGACGTAAGCTACAGTAGTGACTACTGTACATGCTAGCAGCTATTTTGAAAATTTTCCTCCTCTTTTAACGATAGTGTACCCATACCTGACCAAAGTCATACTCGTGACTACTGTGAATAGCTGGCAATAATGTATCCATTCTTGAAAATAAAATTATTGCCTTATCTCTTCATCTCTATAAATATATCCTCTTTTCTCACAAGGGTAAGGATAGGAATGGAGAAAACCCCAACTCGTAAATCTCGAAGTATTTGTGTATTTTCTGGGGCTTTTCCTGGAAAAGATGAAGAGTATTTAAAAGCAGCCAACCATTTGGGTAGAGTATTAGCTGAGCGAAAAATACATTTAGTTTATGGAGGAGGTAGTGTCGGATTAATGGGAGGTGTAGCATCAGCAGCATCTCTAGGAGGAAGTCAAGTTCTGGGCATTATCCCTGGACCTCTGAAATTTATTTCTGGGGGCACGATTGGAGAAGAATTAGTGGTTAAAAATTTGCAAGAGCGTGTGTTACAAATGTTTTTAAATGCTGATGCTTTTATCGCTCTACCAGGTGGTTTTGGCACATTGGGAGAAGTCTTTCAAATTGCTTCCATGGCCCAACTTAATTTGCATAAGAAACCCATTGGGCTTTTAAATGTTAACAATTTCTTTACAGGTCTGATAGCTTTTATGGATTATGCTATGCAGAAGAATTTCATATCAAGAGTGGCACAGCGAATCATAATATCCGCAACAACTGCTGAAGAATTGCTAGATAAAATACAAGCTTTTGTTCCTGAACCAGATCCAGCAATGATTCAGATAGACTGGACACGACAGTCTTTCCCGACCAGTTCACTCCCATAATGGTCCTCTACTCACCCTGTTGAAGTATTGTGGAAGAAAGAAGCGATCTGATCCGTTTTTCTTGTCCTTTAGTTTTATTATCAGCATTTTCTTTCGCGTTTCAGTTTTTCCTTTCAGGGAATTTCTTTTTTTTTTATAATATAGTTTCGTCCAGGCTGATATTAAAACCATAGGACAATGCCTTTAGGTTGGAATGGCTGAGTAAAGAGTAATTTTTGTTACTCTTGAGACGCATCCTATTAGGTCTACTAGGCATAACATTTTGGGGTAGTTAAGCTTTAACCTTATTCGGATGACATATCTCACAAGGGAATCTATATTTACTGAAGAAAATATTAGATGAACCTTGAATATTGATTCCAAACATCCGTTCCCTTTACATAATTTGTCAGTGTTATTGTCATCATCAAGATTCACTCGTTTTATCAAAGCCTAATTCTTTGCGCTCGCCTATTATGAAAATTCACACTTTCGAAGAAAATTATTCCAATTTCAATTGCTTTCATATAAATTTCGCTCGAGGTCCTAAGGAAAGCTCCTTAGCCTCAAAATCAATTTTCATCATCAGGGTTTTAAGGATGGAACCTTTGCCTCGAAAAGAATCAATTTTCATCATCAGGGTTTTAAGGATGGAACCTTTGCCTAAAAAACAATCAATTTTCATCATCGGGGTTTTAAGGATGGAACCTTTGCCTCGAAAACAATCAATTTTCATCATCGGGGTTTTAAGGATGGAACCTTTGCCTCGAAAACAATCAATTTTCATCATCGGGGTTTTAAGGATAGAACCTTTGCCTCGAAAACAATCAATTTTCATCATCGGGGTTTTAAGGATGGAACCTTTGCTTCGAAATCAATCAATCAATCCGAGGTTTTAAGGATGGAACCTTTGCCTCGAGATCAATCAATCAATCCGAGGTTTTAAGGATGGAACCTTTGCCTCGAGATCAATCAATCAATTCGAGGTTTTAAGGATGGAACCTTTACCTCGACATCAATCAATCAATCCGAGGTTTTAAGGATGGAACCTTTGCCTCGAGATCAATCAATCAATCCGAGGTTTTAAGGATGGAACCTTTGCCTCGAGATCAATCAATCAATCCGAGGTTTTAAGGATGGAACCTTTACCTCGAAATCAATCAATCAATCCGAGGTTTTAAGGATGGAACCTTTGCCTCGAGATCAATCAATCAATCCGAGGTTTTAAGGATGGAACCTTTGCCTCGAGATCAATCAATCAATTCGAGGTTTTAAGGATGGAACCTTTACCTCGACATCAATCAATCAATCCGAGGTTTTAAGGATAGAACCTTTGCCTCGAGATCAATCAATCAATCCGGGGTTTTAAGGATGGAACCTTTGCCTCGAGATCAATCAATCAATCCGGGGTTTTAAGGATGGAACCTTTGCCTCGAGATCAATTATCAATCCGAGGTTTTAAGGATGGAACCTTTGCCTCGACATCAATCAATCAATTCGAGGTTTTAAGGATGGAACCTTTGCCTCGACATCAATCAATCAATCCGGGGTTTTAAGGATGGAACCTTTGCCTCGAGATCAATCAATCAATCCGAGGTTTTAAGGATGGAACCTTTGCCTCGAAAACAAACAATCAATCCATCAGTCCATCTTACAACGATAGGAGCTTTCCTATCGTTAGAGGTTCTAAGGACCTTTCCTTAACCTCAAACAAATAATCAATCAATCAGTCCATCTTACAACAATAGGAGCTTTCCTATCGTTAGAGGTTTTAAGGACCTTTCCTTAAACCTTACTGTTTGGGCGGCGAGAACATTCTCAATGCCTACCTAAGCCGGACGAAATTTGGTAACGATTTTGCATACATCATGTCCCATGAAGCATGCAAAGGGGGGCAGCTGTTGACACCCAATTTCGTCCGGGTGTTTTAAAATTTTGAAAAAAATTTTATTAAAAAAAATTAATTTAAAAAAAAAATATATTACTATTATTATTAAAAAAAATTTAATTAGTTTAAAATATATTTTTTTTTTGTGAAAATTTGATTTAAAATGATATATGTGTGAATATGTGTATGTTTGAAATAAAATAAAATTTCATGAAAAAAATGACAAAAAATTAAAAGTTTGAGGTAAAAATGACAAAATTGAGAAGTTTCGGAAAAAAATTGACAAATTCTAAAAGTTCCAGGAGCATTTGGTAGTTTGTCACATAAAATTTTGAGTCTGCCGACGTTTTTGGCTCCAATTGACAGAAAACGACAAAATTGTCAAAATCAGAAGCTTCAGGAACTTATCCAGAGGCTGAGAGACGTAAAGGACTAAAATTGTCATTTTACCAATTTAAAAGATAAGTTTGAAATTTTTTATTAATTTATCCATCAACAGTTCAGCTAAACTTCCTCTATAAATAGCCCCCCAAATTTTGTGCTGAACACAGAAAAAAAATAGAAATGAAGCTTAGAGCTCCGTTTTGAAAAAAGAAAAAATTATAGCCTAGGTCCCTGGCCCTCTTCTCTTCCTCTCCAGAAAACCTAAACCTTCTCTGACCCTTTTTTTTTTTTTCTTTTTTTTCTCTCCCCCCGCGCGCGTGCGTTCTGTTCTTCACGTTTCCAGAATTTCAAATTCAGTTTTTAAGGGTACAACTCTCATTTAATCCTTCATCTTTTCAATTTTCTTTCACTTTGGTCACTAACCTTTTATTTTGTTCTTGCAGAATTAATTACTAACCCTTTTAATTTTTACTTGTTTGTTTATTATTTGTTTATTACTAACCCCTTTTTTTTTATTGTTGTTATTAACTTACTAACAACTAACTTTTAATACTATTATTGTTACTAACCTTTTAATTTTTGCATTATTACTAACTTTTATAATTGTTGTTAATAATTAATTAACTTTTTATTATTGTTGTTAATTAATTAATTTAATTAACTTGGCTAACTTTTTATTATTGTTGTTAATTAATTTAATTAACTTGTCTAACTTTTTATTATTTTTGTTAATTAATTAATTAACTTGGCTAACTTTTATTGTTGTTAATTAATTAATTAATTAACTTGGCTAACTTTTATTGTTGTTAATTAATTAATTTAATTAACTTGACTAACTTTTTATTATTGTTGTTAATTAATTAATTTAATTAACTTGACTAACTTTTTATTATTGTTGTTAATCAATTAATTTAATTAACTTGACTAACTTTTTATTATTGTTGTTAATCAATTAATTTAATTAAACTTGGCTAATTTTTATTATTGTTGTTAATTAATTTAATTAACTTTGCTAACCTTTATTATTATTTATTTTTAAAGTGGATGGCCAAAAAGCCCCACTTTATTATTATTAATTTTCCTTTATATAATTTTTTTTTATTTAATTCACCTTTACCCTTACTTAAATAAATAAATGAAAATTAAAAGAAGATTATTTTTTAAGCCTAATAAAAATAATTTTTTAAAAAGCCAATTATTTTTATTTTTTCTTTTATAAATTGAATAATTATTTAAATAATAAATAACTTTCACTAAAAAAAACTAAAAGAAAGATAAGAAAAAGATAAGAAAGATAAGAAAAACATAAAAAAAGAAAAGAAAGAAAGAAAAGAAAGAAAAGAAAAAGAAAAGATAAAAAAAGAAAAGAAATAAAGAAAAGAAAGAAAAGAAAAAGAAAAGAAAAGAAAAGAAAGAAAAGAAAGGAAAAATAAAACTAAAAGAAAGATAAAATCAAAAAGAAAGAAAAGAAAGAAAGAAAAGAAAGAAAAGAAAAGAAAATGTAAAGAATAAAAAATAAATTTTTTAGATTATTAATAAATCTAAAAAACAAAAGACTTACAAATTAGTAATAATAAATTCCATAAAAATAATAATTATATAACTAACAATTAATTAAAGTAATTTCCATATCCGGATGATCCAGCAGGATCTACGGTTTGGAAAATATCAAACTTTCAAAATAAATAAATTAAATAAAAAGATAAAAATCCATATTTTTACGATATGGATTAAAATTTTCACCAAATTCCGTGTCCAAATGACTCGGCAGAGTCCATGGTTCGGAATAAAAATCTTCCGTGTCCAAATGACTCGGCAGAGTCCATGGTTCGGAAGTATAAAATTCTATACAAATTAATTACCAAAAATCCACATCCGATTAATTCAATTAAAAATTCTAGATTGAAAATTAACTGAAATTTATTTAAAAGCAAAGCGAAACAAAATTAAAATCAACTAAGGTGCCAATTTTTGGGCGTTTTAACAAAATTGTTTTAACGTAACCGTACTCCCGAACCCCCGAACTCTCGCAGACCAATATTTAAGGTGACCAATCGACCTAGGTAAACTGATTGGTGGCGACTCCCGAAAACCCGACGTTGCCACAATTGGTTATTGCATATGATTGATATTTGTCATACACAAGATTGCATTAAGTAAAAGATTTGAATAGTAAGATAAAATACGAGGCATGCAAGGTTGGTGACGAACCATATCTACATGACCTAACAAGCTGTAAATTTAGATGAGAGGTTCGGAACGGACGATTCGAACCCAAGAGGCATGTTAGGGTGGCGGCGGACCGTCTCTAGTCATGACCCGATATTGACACGGAGTATGGAGATATGATTTGTGCGCTGTCAGACCATAGCTGGTGAGTGACCATGCTTATGGCTGTTATCACGAGAGGCTCTACCTCGGCGTAGGTATCCCGAGAGGCTTTGGCTTGGTGGCATCCCTAGTGGCACTGTCTAAGAGTTATCCCGAGAGTGGGTGATGTACACACTCACCACCCTAGGTTCGTCTGACGGCAATTAAGTATTGGATTAAGTGATCAATCAAGAAGATATTATTTAATCGGTAAAAAGAATTATGCATATGCATGGTAGTTCAAGCATGCTAGTAGGATTTTGATTTTGTTGTTATGATGTTGTATGGAATTGTTCTTTAATTAAATTGCTACAGCTTAAAGTTTATTATTCGTTGTTGTTTGTTACGGGAATATTAGGAACCAGGTGATGGGCCTGATACTTCCCCCTTACTGAGCAAGTTGTGCTCACCCCTCCTCTTAACATGTTTTTCTAGGTGAGTACTATGAGGAGACAGAATACACTGAACCATATAACGAGGTTCAAGATGTGGAGCAGACTGAGTGAAGGTACGCTGTAGCCCCTCGAAAGTAGAACTGGCTGAGACTGGGTTTTAAGTTTGTGTTATTTGATTTCTAAAGAAGCATATGGTTTGTTTAAATTGACACATTATGCGTATATTAGTTTCCTGGGATTGTCACTTAACTACTTTGATTTCATTTAATACTTTCATTGTTTGGAAAATGATTTAAATAAAATGTTTTACCTCATATTTCTTAAATTATTTTTAGTTAAATGCTTTATAATTCTGGGAATTTAAGATATCTTTTAAAATTAAGGTTTATAAAATTGGGGGCGTTACAGAATCAAAAAATATTGAGATCCAAATTACAGCCAAAATTAAGACATATTTCCGTAATTACAGTGAAATTAAGAGAAAAATAAATGCCAAAATTATAAATTTCTATGCAATTAACATATACGGATTTACATTTTCCATATATTAATATTACACAAAAGTCATATGACAGCCAAAATTAAGGAGTAATAGAAATCAAGTTTCCATACATATGAACACAATAATAACAATATAAAACCCATACTTTCCCCATTGATTGTGAACACAATTTCAGTTCAAAGTAAAATAATTATTGTCTATTTATTCTCATTCAAATTACACAAAATATGTGATTTATTAGGAATAACTATCCTTTGTTGAAATGGCTTTGGTTGTGGCTGATGGAAAACAAAGGCAAGATTAAAGAAAAAATACTGATATGAAACAAAATGAGACAGTGATTGTGCGATAAAACAATAGAAATGGGGCAAATATTAAAAAGAAAAAGAAAAAAATTGTGTGAAAAAAATAAAAACACAAGAAGAACAGAGAAAAACTAAATTTACAATAAAGTACAAAAATAAATAAGAAACAAAAATGATGGAAAGATTGAAAGATAGATCATGCAATGAAAAGTAAATTAGCTATCGCTTAGCCTCCGAATAACTGATTGCTTAAACTTATTTCTCTTATGATGATAGAACAAGGATGAAAATTCCTGAGTCAATATAATTCAAGAGACCAAAAGTATATCATAGTAACATATTATATTATATTTAATGGATGAAAACCTTTTATTTAATTTCATATAGTATGTTATAGTATATTATATCAGTTCTTAATATAGAATATAAGTTTTTATAGATTTTTTGTTGTTAATTGCACTAAGTTACATGAATGAAGGAAAAAAAGAAATAATTGGCAAAATTTCTTCAAACAATTTATGTCAATCTAATTAATATATTATACGTAGGTTAACAAGAAAAATATTTTTCCCTACTTGCTACTATGTAGCAATGGTACTCATAGAAGTTACTTAATCTTGTACAGATGGGAAAGAATATTTGTATGATTACAGACAAAGCCAAGTTCAATTCCAATTTATAAATAATTCTATTTTTCTAATAAACTTAAAGTTCTCTTATTTTTATTTAAGAAGATTCAGGTTAATTGAATGTTCATCTGTTAGACTAAGTTATTTATTATATTTGTATTAGCACATGTTAGGCTATTTTCTCTTTTTCAGAGAATTTTAAGTTCAGGTTTTGTTTAAATTTAGGTTCACTTGTTAGGTTTATTATAATAAAAATATTTTAGGGAAATTCATAGTATAATATTGTAGAATTTATAGGATGTATAATATAAGTTTGTAGTGATTGTTTTTTTTTTGTGTGTCTAGATTACTATATATCATTATTAATGATACAAAAACAAAAACCATTGACATTTTTTTTTGTCCAAAGATTTATGTCAATCATAATAATTTAGACTATTTATATGGGATGATAGGATAAGAACCTTGTACCACTATCTTAACACATGTACCTTTTAATTTTTTTTGCACTTTAAAAATGTTGAAGTCAGAATATAATATTCTTATGGTTCATGTTATTATTTATATTTATTTTAAAAATAAAAAAATTATTTTAACTTTTTTTTCTCTCATGTGTCTAACTTTTTGAATCTTATGGTAACGTCGAGTATTTAAATTAGTCATATATATATATATATAAAGTAGGACAATATCTAGGGGGCTTTTGATCTTTTCCATAATTGGCACCTTGAATGATTGACATGTGGCATTTTTTAATGTGTTTTTTTATATGAACTATGTATTCTAATATGAAAAGTTAATATCCAGATATACCCTTCAGTGACACATGAGATGGTGTTTATTTTTTTAACGGCATAGTTAAAAGTGGAAAGTGCTGTTTATTAGTCAAGTAATTAATTACTGTGTCAAAGAATTAAATACAAATCTGTGAGAAAAAAATAAGGACCAAATATGTGACCAAAAATTAAGGACCAAATCAACGAGCAAAAATTAAGGACCAAATTAGCACAAAATTGAAGACTTTAATTTTTTCTAGCAAGCAAAATTAACAATATGAAATAACTAAAGAATCCATTTAGTGTTCATTAACAAATTATGAAAGTGCAAAATTGGAGACTTTAATTGCATCAAAGTAGGCTGCCTACTAACAATACGAAATAACTAAAGAATCCATTTAATGCCCATTAACAAATTAAGAAAAATTAAGAAAATTAACCATAATTAAAGGAATAATTTTTGGAATGATTCCATGACAATACTCAATTATCCATCATTATCAATATGTTAAGAATGCTTAATTAGTAGAAAATTTAGGTCATTAATAGTTTGACTTTGAGTTTTGAAGATAAAAATGGGAAAAAAATAAATTGAAGATAAAAAAATATAACATTTACTGCTATTATAACAATTTTATGGTTCATGTTATTATTTAAAATTTTGTTTAAATAAAACAATTACCGTAACTTTTATTTTTCATGTTTCCAACTTTTTGAATCCCGTGACAAGATTAGTTATTTAAACTAGTTGATGTATAATTCTACTGATGATTCGGCAAAGACACACACACACACACACACACACACACACATAACACATGATTTTTTTAAAAATTAAAGAATTAATGGATAGCTGCTTGATATAGATGTAACTAGTTTATATACCCAGCATTACACCAGGATTCTATTTTTCTTTCTGAGATTTAAAAAATAATATATATGGATTCAAACTACAAAGAGAATGAAAAAAATGTGAAGTATGAGCTAAAAAATTGAATGCCCAACATGGGTCTAGACTAACTGTATATAAAAAAAATCGAGGTACATGACACTCACAAGCTGTGATAAATTCAATCGCTAGTAATATTTTGAGGTAAGTTTTAGATATATCATTAGGTCAATTTCAAAGTATAAATATTTTCAAAACTATTAATTTGAAGTATAATTATAAATATATCTTTTGAATTTCATTTGAAGTATAGCTCATTTTAACTGGAATCAACTTCATCTAAAATTTTATGCATTATATTTTTTAATCAGATAATATTGTCATGATCCTTAGTTTTTTTTAATAACAACATGATTTGATAACCATATTTTAGCTATTTTATGAAGATTCTCACAGTAACTTGGTTTTATCTTTTTAGCTTTAATGTCACTTAAATCACTATCCATTAATGAAGCCTTTTACATTGAAAGAAATAAGAAAGTCTACAAGCCAAATATGAAATTATAACCTTTTATATACTAAGGTTTAATATTTTTTTATAAGTTATTTAATTTTTCTGAATTTTTTCCTTACTTGGCCTAAAAAAATAAATTATTATTATTGTTATTAGGAAAATATTTTAAAATTAAATAATCTTCATATACAAAATATAAATTAATTTTTTTAATATACACCAATGAAAACATAAAACTTGGGATGCCGAATTAAGTTTCATGGATTTATTAAAAATTTCAATGACATGTGGAAAATATAATGCATTTTAAAACATAATATGTTAGGATATTATCCATCAATTTATCCAAAAACTAATGGTAAATTTAAATTAAAAACTCTTGCTCTATTTATCTTGTAGATATAATTCAAATCAAACAGGTATGTATCCCGTTGCATTATTTTCCTTATACCATTAAAATTTTCAATAAAATTAATATTGGATAATTTTATATTCAAATTTTTGTATCAAATATATCTATATAATCATTTCTAAAAAAGATAATATCATACTATTTAATTGAACATTTTTTTGTAAGTCAAAAATTGTGGTTTTAATTGTCATGTGTTACCATCATATTACATAAGAAGGTCAAAAGTATGTGCTGTAAACAATGTGAAAAAATTTACAATTAATTTATTAAAAAAAGGAAAGTGTATCATGTGATAGCTTTACAATCCCTCTCACTCTGAAAAAAAGTAAAATTACCTTTAGATGTATCCTGTTACACACACACACACACACACACACACACATATATATATTAAGGAAAAATCAAAATCACTCTTAAATTTTAAAATAAATATCAAGTGGTTCTTTAACTTAATGAAAAAGATTGTGGAACTGATACGTGGTATATCTTAATTTTTTACTAAATTAACCGCAAATTTTTGTAAAGCTTTACTACATATGCTCATGACCTTATGATGCAATATGATAGCGACACATGACAGTTGAAGCTGCAATTTTTAACTTACAAAGAATTTTAAATTAATATTATGATATTATCATTTTATTAATGATTATAAAGATGTTATTTGATACAAAAAAATTGAGTATAAAATTTTTGAATATTAATTTATTGAAAATTTCAATGGCATAAGAAAAATGACAAATAAATACATATTTTATTTGAATTATATCTACAAGATAAATAGATCAAGACTTCTAAATTTAAAATTGCCATTAGTTTTTTAATAAATTGAAGAATAGTATCCTAACAAATTCTAGTTTAAAATCCATAATATTTTCCTTATGCCATCGAAATTTTCAATAGATCCATGGTACTTAATTAAACACTTCAAGTTACTGTGACAAAATTTTTCTTTTATATCCCTAATAATTAAAGTCAAGTTTTATGTTATAGTTGATGAAGGTTAAAAATTAAGTTAGATTTTGTACATGAAGATTATTTACCTTCAAAATGTTTTCATAATAATAATAATAATAATAATTTATTTTATTTTTAGGCCCAATAAGGAAAAAATCCAGAAAAATTAAATAATTTATAAAAATGTTGAACCTTAATATATAAAAGGCTATGATTTCATATTTGGGCCAAACTCATTCATATTTCTTCCAATATGGGATGCTTACCAGGTAGTGATTTAGTTGGCATTGAGGTCGATAAAATGGAACCTAGTTACCATGGGAATCTTTACAAAATAGATAAAATATGGTCATCATATCATATTTTTATTAAAAAACCAAGGATCATGAAAATATTATCTGATTACAAAAGATAATGCAGAAAAATTTAAACAAAGTTGATTCAAATTAAAATCAATTATACTTCAATGAGATGTAAAAAATATATTTATTACCTCAAAATTACAATTCAAATTATCTATTTAAAAAATATTTGTACTTTCAAGTTGACTTAATAATATATATAGAATTTACTACAAAGTGCTATCACTGACTAAATTCATCATAGCACATAGACACTATGTAACTCATAATTTTTTTTATATATTTTTAGTCTAGATCTATGCTAGACATTCAATTTTTTAGATCATTCTCTATAGTTTAAAACCATATATATTATTTTCAAGAACTAAAAAAATATAGAATTATAATACAATGCCAAATAAATAATTTTGTTCTAAAAATAAAATTGACCATTATGGAGGAAATATGGAATAATATTTTTAATATACACATCCCCTTAAAGATATTTGAGTTTGACTCAAATTTTTATATTAGTCATTTTTAAAATATTCTTAAAAAAATATTATAAAATGTTAAAATATTTCTAGCAGCAAAAGTTTCAAATTTATCTACTTTGTCGAAGAAAGACAAAAGTTTCAAATTTATCTATTTTTTTGTTAAAAATTTGATGAAGTGAAACTCAAATTCAAAATTTTAAAAAGTGAGTAAGAATCATGATAAGGTCTAAAATTTTCTCTTGATTTGATCAAATATTATATCAATGAAAATTCATAAGCTTTGAAAGTTTTTCAATTTTTTTTTTGAGTTGAACAAACCCTTAGGCATGATAAGAAACAAAAATCTCAAGTTTTAGTAAATGTTACACTATTTTTATTTTTAATCAAAACAATAGTATTATTTTTTACAATACAATTCTTCTAGGCAGAAGAAGAAAATAAATATTGGATAATTTTATATTCAAATTTTTGTATCAAATAGTATCTATATAATCATTTTAAAAAGAGATAATGTCATAATATTTAATTTGAAATCTAAATATATATATAAAGCATGATGCATCTAAGGTTACTTTTAACTTTTCCTTAATGAGAAGGATTGTGGAGCAGACACATGACATACTTTTCTTTTTTACCAAATTAACTGCACATTTTTGCACATAATTTACCACATATACTTCTGACCATCTGATCCAATATAATAGTGACACATTTCGGTCAAAGCCACAATTTTTTATTTACAAACAATTTTTGACTTACAAATAAATTGTGGCTTTGACCGCCATGTATAACTATCATATTGTATCAGAGGATCAAAGGTATATGTGATAAATCATGTGCAAAACTTTACAGCTAATTTACTAAAAAAAGAAAGTATGCTACATGTCAGCTCTACAATCCCCCCTCATTAAAGAAAAGTCAAAATCACCCTTAGATGCATTATATTAGAGGAGGGCAGATGAAGCTATAGACAACCAAAAAAATAAAAACATCCTAGAAAAGGACACAAATTAGCTAATTAATTCAACACAAATATAAAGCCTATCCCTAGATTCATAACAAACAAAGCCACGAAAAATCCTAGGTTCGTTGCACCGAGCATCTTGCAATAAACCTATCTTTTAGGAAAATAAAACATTGATTGGCTTTTATGGTTCCTTTACAACAATAATTTTTTGGATTGGTGTAGATCAATTCCATATAGCAAGTTGAATTTGTATATTTCTGCTTAAATATCTTTGTTTTATATTTCCTAACCATTTTATCACGATCATTTCTAACTATTTGTTTTTAACACCAATTAAATATTTTAGTGTGCTTACATCTTAATGTTTTGTGGATCATCAGCCAAATGCACCAGTAGGGGATCATATTAGAAAGAGGGTTTTAGGTAGGGATCAAATCACCTGGTTTTATTTATTCATTTAGTTTCCTTTAGTTTCTTCACAAATACTGTAATACTGTCAAAAGAACTAATTTCATAACCCGTCTAACAGACAGGTAGTATTTCATATAGAAATATGTTTTCCAATCACAGTATAAAACAAATGCCTAAAATTCATTTGAAGAAGAATTTTATTTTTTATTAACAAATTAAAATATTATTTCCCTATATCCCTATTTTGAAAATTAGTTTAAATTATTAGTAACTAAATACTCCTTCTGTCCCAAAAATTTTGCTCTATTTGACTTTTTATTGTATTTTGACTTGAATTTATTTGTATTATTATTTGTTAGAAAAAAATAAAAAATAAATATTTAGAAACTATATGCCTTGATTTATTATTCAAATGTAAAGATTTTTTATTTATATATTAAAATGTTAAAAATAAACAATCCTAGATTAATTGCCAAAAATAAATTGAGCAAAAGTTTTGGGATGGAGGAACTAAGGGAGTATTAAGTACTTGTTAATAATGTTAAGTAAGTTCTAGTAAACAAATTCTTGAGAAGTAATTGATTTTAAAAAATAGTTAAATACAATATAAACTATTAGTTTTAAAAATTAGTTAAACACAATATATAGTGTATCAAATAACATTCCAAGTACATACATATTGAAAAATATTTAAAAGGAAAAATTATTTGAAAACTTGTACAAATAACGAATAATGTGGCCCAAATTTTAACAACACAACACATTTAGAAAAGCATGGGCTCTAGCAATAACCCAACAAAAGTGAAGCCTGGTGATTATTTGTCCAACAGAAACATGAGCTAGAGACATGGATTAGTCTAATTAAAATATGGGCCTGAGAAATAAACTTGGACCAGAGAAAAATAGGGGAATTAACCTAACCTAACGAAATATGCAGGACATTAACAAATACTAGGGTCAGATTGCAAAAGGATGCAAAGATCAGGGACTTTTTGTGCAATGAAGATGAGATATAAGGGATGAACGGGTGCAATTTAAAAAAAAAAAAGACATAAAAGCCAAATTTTTCGGAGCTGAATCATTTGCGCCTCTCTTTCTCTTTCTCTCTCTTGTATCTCTCTAGAATTTTATGGATTTAATTAGTGTTGCATTGGCTAGTTGAATTTTTCAGTCCATCACCACCATAGGGATGAATATTCCGGCGTTTTCTCTACTGTATATATGTGTTTTTTGGCACTGTAGCTGCTATTCGTGGCAGAAATTTTCTCTAGAATTTTTTTTTCATCAATTGATTCTCGGTTCTCTTCTCTATCATTCTCTTAAAAGTTTCTTGCATGATTTCTCAATATTTTTTGAATACATCTGCATTTATAAATTAGGGTTTTTGTTTCCTTCGTCTGATTTCAAATCTTCTACCATCATTTTACTTTCCTACTAACTCTGATTAACCTATAGAAGATAAAGATCTTAAAAAAAAAACAGCACATTATCTAAGATCTACTTGTAAAACTTTTGAAAACCATAAGTATTTCCCTGATTCAATATTATTTGTTAAATCTTGCAACAGTTCCTTCCTCTTTCTCACCTATTGAACTTCCCATAAATAGATTTAAGGAAAACCCTAATGATTTAAAAAATGTGTCTTAATAGTTTTAAGAGCCTTTATGGGTTATTTGGAAGATAGACATTCTTTATCCCCAGAAGAGGAATGTCCCGTCATGTTGGTTGTGGTTGTACTTGTTTTGCCAAATGGGTGGCATGTCTATTATACGCGCCTTCTTTTGATGCGGGGCTAATACAGAGAAGGTAAAACCCATCCCCACCATATGATAATTATTTTGTTTTCTCATTAACTTAGGGTTTGATCGAATTAATTACTATGTTTCATGTACACCGAGACACACATGTTAGCCATTGGATAGGGTTGATGGAAGGTAGCATGCATGAGGATGACTCCAAGCTAAGTATTATATATATATATTTTATGTATTTTAATCTGAACATTCCCTATCTTGTTTACTTGTTATAAAATTGAAAGCTACACTGAAATGAATTGTTGTCTGTTAACATGGATCTGGGTTAACTAATAGTCTGCTAAACTCATATGGATATATTCTTTAGTGTAGAACAATAAGTAGGTCTAAGGAAATTCAATGTGCTTGTGCATTAGAATAGAGATTTTAATAACATGAAAACCAAACATATAAACAAAGAAAGTAGGAAATAGCAGGTTTACAAGCAATAGAAATAAAAACCGAGTCTTGTAAGCAAAAATAAGAAATGGCTAAGAAATTAAAAAGCATTTAATCATTAAGATCATCATCTTCTGGATCAGTGTCAATAGAAGTGTTATCCCCTTCGTACAGTGCCAACCTAGCCTTTAAAGCCACTACATCTGCCTCCAGCTCATTCATTTTGTCTATGTAGACATTGGTTAGGCAAGTTTGATTGTAATATAGTAGTCTTAGGTCAAACTTAAAACCTTTATATATCTAAAATGTAAATTAGGAAAGATAGTCATAGTTAAATAGAAACTTGGAGAGTGGATTAAAGTGCTGTTTCTGTTCTTGGCTATGAAGATTCAATTTGGTGAAGGACATGAGTTGTGGAGCTAAGGGCAGGTGCAATTTGATCTGTAGTGCAAAAAATTCCAGGCACTGTTAGCTTTAAACAATCTAGGAATATGAGATGAATGTGAAAAAGTTTTGTGTGCCTATGTTATTTGTAACTGTTTCTATATAAGGAAGACATGAGCATGTATAATTATTTTGATTTGATGGCCTGATACTTACGAAATATGAATGAATAAAAATCTGTCTAAAAATATGAAAAGAATGACCATATAGAAAAGATAAATCTACTACTTGTAAAAACAGTGTATGCATGTTAAAGTTTTGCAATGGCTATGTCTGAAGTTGAAAATATGTACAGCATGAGCATGTGTATGGCCCTAAAAATAGAATCTGATTAGAAATTGAAGGGGCTTAGGTGCAAATATGGTCCAAGGTTTTAACGAATCCAATTGCGATAACTAGGATAACATCCATTTTGTTCTGTATTAAAATGTTTAAAAATGATAATAGAAAGTAGTAACTGAGAACATGTATTTAGAACAAAGGTTATGGGCGAGAAAGAAAAATGAAATTAATGGAGGGAATCAGTACATTTAAATGCAAAATTGAGTCACTACATTTTTAGAAAATCAAAAAACTAAATTAAATTTTTTATTTTTACAGGTTAGGCTATAGGAATGTGCCACCACATTGCACTTTCCCTAAGGAGTTGCTTACTATATATTATCTAATGTGAAATGAATCTTAAGAGTGTAAAGTGGGAAACACATACAGGAGGCAAGAAATATAAACAGATTGCATGAGATTAACATAATTAATTTTGAACCTATTTGTTTGTTGGTACCTTTCTCTATTTCTGTTGGCTATGCTTGGTTGCTGATTACCCTGCCATGAATGCAGTATAAAACATCATAAATAACTTGATTAAAATATTTTGATTAGAAATATAGAGGAAACAAAATACCTGTTTAGCGATTTGGTTGTGCATGTTGCTGCAGTTCTTTGTGTGAGTTGCAAATTGCCTATGTGATATGGAAATTTGGAAAGATTAGTTACATATATTGATGGTAGGTATTCTTATGTGTGATGTGTTTAGTTGTCTGTGAAATAACCTAGAATGAACACATAGTATAACATTGTGAGTTTATGTAGGTTAAAATGTTGATTACACTTAAAACCTGAGAACTAAAAACTACATGAGATGTGCTATTCCTTACTGCTTGACTGGCTTGTGTGGGTTGGAAATGGGTTTTTACTTGTAAATTACATAAATGTGTTAGATACATTGCTACCGTGAAAGAAATCAATAGTTATTGGCAACTGATACAATCAATGATTTGTGTAGGACGATGGTATAGAAGCACTGTTGCAGAAGTTGGGCGCACTAAATGACAGGTGGACAACCAAGAAACCTCCTGCTTAACACAGCCTCCTGTTGCACAGCCGAACGTGGCGTGTTGATTTGGTGGAAGGGCAAAACTTAAAACTGTTCTATATAATATACCAACATTGTAACTGACACATGAAACTAACTATATATAGTGGATAACTGCGTTAGATGATAGCGGGGATGGTAACTGTTCTAGTAAGTGCGCCAATACATCAAGTTAATTGAGTTCAAAAACTGCCACTTAGTGGGATGAGAATAAATAGCTGGTTAGTGGATAGGAAAACGTGGTTGGAGTGTAGTTTCCTTTGAACGTTAAAGGTATGAATTAGTGAACCTCTAATTCAGAAAAAAATTGTTATGGTAAAAATAAATGACATGTGTCATCTTCCAAATGAATGTGGCGGCATAGTAAAAATATTTGAACTGGGTCCAAGTCAAACTATCAGCGAATGAACGTGCAACATGTGTTTATTGATGAAGGTAATTATGGAAATTGCCATGTTTTGTTCTTTGCTGTATTTGAGGTTACACGTGTTTGTATTCCATTGGATATGAAAGGTTTTTTCCACTACAAAAAGACAATAGAATCAAATGACTTGCTTTCGTTTATATGTGTCTTGGAATGGAAGTATCGGAAGAGAAAACATAACGAAGATTTTTAGGTAGGGATTTCGTTTATATGTTGCAATCGCAATACTTTCGTAACTTTTGGTGGAGTTTTAATTAATTCTCAAAGGGATTTGTTTTTATTTTCTTTTCCTGGCGTGTATATTAGTAGGAACGATTTATTTTTTGTTTGAACAGCAATTAAAAGTAATTATAATAAAAAGAAGGAATTACACAGACACGTAAACTAGCCATGGGCTAGCTGCCAACTCTGTTCGAACAAGCCACATCTTTCCCCCCACGTATTAGACCATAGAACTTGAAAATCCTGCACTACAGACCGTTAACAATAGCCTGGCAAGGATTAAGCAGCCAGTCCAGTGCACCCACAAAAGCTTCAGTTTTTGTAAAACAGAAGCCGGCCTCGCATTAAAGATAGTGTTGTTTCTGGATTTCCACATAACCCACAAAGTGACATGGCACACAGCTTGCCACACTTGTTTCACCTTTCCAGTTAACCGCTGCCCTCTACCAAGCTCGGACGCATCTACAGTATCCAAGGGAGGAGGACTGGAGATCTGCCACCACAGATAAACAGACCTCCACAAGCAAGACGCGACCCTGCAACGAGCCAAGGGATGAACAACCGATTCCTCCTCCTCACTGCAAACCGGACAACGTAAATCTTCTATTGCCACACCTCTGATCGCCCAATTTGTTCTTGTTGGGAGCCGGCCAAGTACTGCTTTCCAGACACATATATTCACCTTTTGTGGCAGCAGACAAATCCGGGAGACAGCAGGCATCGACGGGTCCGATTGCAGCAGAAAGTCATCCGGCAAGCGACCAGGTCCACACGTCCCTTGCATCTGTTGAGACAGAAACATTTGATAAAAGAGCGTTAAGTTCAGACACTTGCTCTGCTTCCTTACTCCTTAAGTTCCTACTCCAGCTCCAAACCCACAGCCACTTCCTCCCCCGCTCCCCCTACTTTGCTACCAACCGCACACTCTTTATTCACCTCTAACCGAAACAAAATGGGGAATTCCTCTTTTAAACTCTTATTCCCTACCCACACATCATCCCAAAAATTAACCTCATCCCCTCTCCCGAATTCTTTCCTGAAAGAGCTAACGAAGTTAACCCCTTTTTCTTCAATTGCAAAACCTGCCTTTATGATCTCCTCCCAAACCCCACCTACTGCACATTCTTCTTTGGAATTTCCAACCCGTCAGCTGGCCCCAAAATAGCTTTAATGACTCTGACTCACAGTGACTCCCCTTCTTTCCTAAACCTCCACCACCACCATTTCCTCGAAAGCACCAGATTTTTTGCCTGCAAGTTCCCAACCCCTAAACCCCCCTCTTGTTTACTAGCCATTGTTTTTTTCCAAGCCAGCCATGCAATTTTTATAAAATGGCACCTCACACACCAAGGCACGGAACGAAGAGAATAAATATAAAGGCAAACTTCCCAGAACGGATTTAATCAAAATCAACCTAACACTGACCAATAACAATTTCCTCTTCCAAGAATTAAGTTTCTTCTCAATTTTCTCCACTACCAGCCGCCAAGACTATGTTTTTCTCATGTTTTCACCTACCGGGAGTCCTAAATAAGTCATCGGGAGGCTGTTACCAACTCGTTGACGACCAGAACTCCATCTAAAATTTATCTTCCTTTAACAAAACCTGCCTGAACTTCACCAATCAGTTTTGGGATTACTGTTTCAATCTTTCAGCAAACACTTTTACAATGATTTTATATTGGCAGCCCACCAAACTGATCGGTCGATAGTCACGCAAGTTTGTCAGGTTGCATCTTTTCGGAACCAATGTACGTAATAAAGGATGAGTTACATCCTTTTGCAAACTTGCATTAGTTTATGTCAATCTGGATCATAAATTTCAACACATCCTCTGTAACAACTGTTTGGAATCCGAACGAGTTTTATACTATTAAATTAGCATACACTATGATTGGATTGCAGAAATAATCACATGGTACCTTATTTTTGAAATTTTACAAGTGTAGAATTCTCCAAGCTTTACACGCTTAAATTCCTTCTCTCCTAATTGCACTATTTAAGTGTTTGTGCAATTATTGTTATTGCTCTAATAATCTCATTGTTGTTGTCAAAGCATAATCACCTCTTTTTATAAGCAAAAGCACAACAACTTCTTTTAGAAGCTATACTGGGTAGAGTTCAGAATGTGGTGTGGGACTCCTTGGGATATCTTAATCCTGTCAAATTAGTCCTCAACTAATTTATTGTTTACAAGTCAGCACAACATTTTGAACGACCTTGTAAAATATCTCAGGATTTCAGAGATAATTTACAAGTACCTATTTTATTCTATTCCGTTCACCGTCCAATATTGTTGCGCATAATCTGGACTAGACCAACCACATCCAAAACGTGGTACTATCAATATGGAATTAAATATGTGCACGTCTCTTCAAGTTTATTCGGACTTTAAACAATTTAGAAAAACATTTATAAAATCTATATATACTATATATATAATTTTATATAGAAAATAATATTTCCAAAACAATATTTTTCTAAATCGACCACGTAGATTTCTTAATCCGAAAAACCAAAAGACATACTCCACAATATTCACTGTTATTTTAAGAGCAGTGAATTTTATATTGAATAATCATGAACTTAACATGTTAACATTTATGTAATCCAACATGTCCAAGTATATCTTATATTAGGCATCATTGGTTGACATATCAAAATCACATAATGTATACATTTAAATTCATATTATTCTCAAGTCTACGGAATAAATAATATTTACTCTTTATCAATAGTTGAAGGTCTAAGAGTAATTGATTTGGTCATGTTCAAATATTTATCTCCATAAATATTCACATACACATTAGTAATTAATATTCCAGTGATTGAAACAAATCACTCTATCTCATATAGTAATGTTATATGTGTGACAGCTCTCCTAGACAACTAATCAAGTAAGTGTTTATTTACTTTGATTAAGTGTTTATTAAATTAAGTACCTCAATTAGTGCCTTGTTAAGCAAGTAACATAAGCTTATTTAAGTTAAGTGAGTTCCTAAGTGTGATTTGGCATAGTTAAGTCAAGACCATTAGTTGTTCTAGCTTTTAGAATCATCCTAGTAAGTTTTGACAACTTGTGGCACTAAGTGTTCTTTTGAGCCATTTAGAACTTAAGTGGCTAAAGTGTTCAAGAAAATTAAGTTTGGGAAGCTTTTTAGTACCCTTTAGAACAAAGAAAGGTGGTTTTGAGTGAGGGTTTGGTGAGCTAGTTGAAGCTTTTGAAAGCTAGTGGACTTAGGTGCAAGGAGAAGGAAAAGTTGACTTGTTTACATATATCCAAGTCTTCTTCTTCCTTAGTCATTTGCAACTAACTCCATATTTTCGTGGCTCCACTTCCTCTCCCAAAATCACAGCCTAAGCTTCCATTTTCTTGCAAGATTCCATTGAATTAAGGGTGCCCAAGGTGTTATAAATGATCACCAACTTTGGTTGAAGTGTTCTTGCTCCATTTGATCTTTGGAAGCTAGTTTGGAATCTAATTTTCGTGGGTAAGCTTCTTGTGTTCATTTGGTGTGATTATAGGTTGTTTCTAGAGCTAGAAATGGTCTTGGTTTGATTGGTTTGGGTGCCAAATTGCTTTGGTTTTAGGCTTGGAACTCAAGGAAGCTCAATTGAGCTTAGGAGGCTTTGTTGCATTGCTTGCTTTGTGGCTAAAATTGAGGTAAGGGTTCAAGTAATTAAGTTCAAATAATGCATGGTTTTGTAGTTTTGTGTGTTGGGATGAATTAGGAACAAGACCCATTAAGTTTGGATTAGAAATGAGAGAGTTTGAGTAGCTTGTGTACAAGAACGACGCTGTCGCATAAACCCAGAAAACAGAGTTGGCGATGCGTCGCCAATTTGGTCGTGAATTGGCGCCGCGGCGCCAGAATGCGAAAATGTACACAGAGCGTTTGTTCGGCGGCGCCGCGTCGCCAAAAGCATTTGCTCTTTGGCGCCGCGTCGCCAAATGCAAATTTGGCCTCGATTTCCGGCCATCCTAAGATTAACTTAGACTCTCGGTTTCTATCCCTAGGCTATTCTAAGACGTTCCATAGCCTCGGTTGGGTCTAGAATTCATTCCTAAGGCGGGAATTGTGCATTATTTGGAAGGTAGTCAAGTTGTGTGGTTAAGTGTAAAAGATTGTGACTTGGTGGCTAAGTAACTCATAGTATTTAAGCTTTTAAATGGATATTAAGGGGATTAAGTGGGTTTTTAGACTCTTTATTGGCCGTATAGAGTATCAATTACATATGGTTAATAGAGAGAAAAAAACCTAAGTCGATCCCAACCAAGCCATTTGGTTTGGTAAGTGAGCCACTAGTAGTATTTTGAGTTAAACCTTGAGGGTTTGACTAGTTAAACCACATAGGAAGACTACCCTGTACAATAAATTAAGGGTAAAGGCGGGTAAGTTTGAGATAGGTGACGACCTACTCTAGAACCCGTAGATGGGACTTAATTGAGGTAAAGTGTCCGGGATACGAGGGCCAGTATCTCAAGTACCTCAGCCGTTTGAGCTCACGGCAAGAATTAAGGCACTTAAGTGCAGAAAGTCCCAAGTGCATGTGTTGTGTGCATTCCATACCATACATCCATACATTGCATTTTTGGCATTTTGTTGATTGTTTGTTGATTGAATTGCTTGGTTGCCATATTGCATATTTGTTGCATATTTCTTTGCAGGTATTTAAGAAGGGAATCCTTACTGAGTACTTTTAAGTACTCATTCCCTTAGTTTTATTGTGCAGGATCTAATCCCGGGCCTAATCACTGAAGTGATAGCTGAGGCCTAAGCTTTCTGTTTTGCAGGTATTTTATTGAGAATCCTAGTGATTCTAGTTTCTTGCAGTATAAGTTATGTGCTAACCAAGTTGTGCCTTTACAGTGTAGAGGCTAAGAGTACACAAGAACAAGGTCTAGTGAAGGGCTACACTTGGAGCTTGGCTTAGCTCAAGGTGGGCTCAAGTAAATGATCTTAGTAGTTAGTAGTAATTTTGTCTCTTGTACATAGTACTTTGTGTACTAAGTAAGTTGCCTCTATTGGGATACATTAGGATGTAAATCCATCTTGTTACTTTTGGGTGCATGCTAGAGTTATATGTATGCACAAAACTGTTACTTGTAGTTAAAGCAACTAGTATTTCAATGACTTGGTACGTTTTCAGTGTGTTTTAATGAAATGCTCGAGCAATGTTTTAATTCAAGACTTTTAAATTTCGGTTGCATTGCCAAGTCAGAAGCATGCATAACTTAATCTGAGTAGGCTAAGTAACTAATTGCATATAAATTGTTTTAATTTATATTGACGAGTAATAGTTAGCCAATTGTAACTAGTGGGATTCATTATCCCTAAGAGCCTACAAGATTAGGGGCACTGGGGCCCCGTTCCATCACAGAAATTGGTATCAGAGCGGGTTAATGTTCCTAGTAGAGGCAATAAGTGAACTAAGATCAAAGTGTTCTTGTGTTAAGTGTGGTTAGTACTGCTTATAAGTTGCTCTGGGTATGGTCTTCTGGCTGTGGTTGCAGGTATGGTGAATATACGGGCTGGTACTGCTGCTGAGGTTTAGGGTTCTGGTGCAGGGACTAGTGATCCCGGTGGATCAGATATGAGGGAGGTGGTTTCCTTGTTGAGGAGACTAAATGAATCCATGGACAGGATGTTACATGGCATGGCCGTTTTGCTTGAAGAGCGTGCTCAACCTCCAGTACAGGGGGAGACCTTGGAGGACCCTATTGGGGTAAGGGCCGAAGTGCACCAAGGCCCAACGGTGCACCAAGGTCAGGGGAGAAATCCCCCGCCCCAGGGGCAAGTGCAAGGTCAGGAACCATTTAATGAGCATGTTCAAGTGGAGTCCAGTGAGGACAGTGAAGAGGAAGATGAGGAGGACATCCATCCAAGGAGGCGACGGAGGAGACCCGTCATTCCAGACCATATGGGACTTGTTTCCTTATGCCGGGACATCAATACTCCCAAGTTCAATGGCATAGGAGATCCCGATATGGCTGAAGGGTGGTTGTATCAGATTAATGAAATCTTCAAGAACATGAAGTTGGGTGACAAAGTAAAGATGGATTTAGTACCTTTCTTTTTAGAGGGCAAGGCGTCATTATGGTGGAAGGATGTCATGGAAAGGCTTGATGCTTATAATGAAGGGAGGATCGGGCAAAGGCCTAAGGAGCTTGTTTGGATTGAATTCGAGAAGGAGTTTCGAAATGAATTCAATAGTGAGGCTGCCCAGGATCAAAAGCGGATTGAGTTTGATGAACTAATCCAGGGAAGGCTAACAGTTCATGAGTACGAAAGGAAGTTTAGTTCTCTTTTTCGGTATGCTCCTCATTTGGCCGGGAAAGATGAACTAAAGGCAAAGAAGTTCATTCGTGGACTTAAGGTGGAGCTGAGGAGTTTCTTGACAGTGATAGGAATTCGGACCTATCATGAGGCTGTCCAAAAAGCCTTAGTGTTGGAAAGGGAGTTGGTGGAGACCAAACCGAAGGATAAGGCCGTTGAGCCGAGGGTTCCAGTACAATCAAGGTTAATGGATAAAAGGCCTAGTGTGGGAGGTGATCAAGGACCTTCCAAGAAAATCAAGAAAGCTGCAAAAGGCCGTTGTCCTAAGTGTCAGAGATTTCATGGTAACAAACCTTGTACTCTTGGAACCGATCTCTGCAATTACTGCCGTCAGCCAGGACATTGGGCTAAGGAGTGCCCAAGACTTAGACAAGACCAAGGTCAAGGACGACCGGGAGCCTCAGGAGTTAGTAGTACTGGTAGTACTTTTGTCAGAGTTCCTCCTGTGCCACCACGAGTTTTTGCACTGGCAAGCCAGGTATCCAGAGAGCCTACAGCTGTGCAAGGTAACTTTAATGTTTAGGATAGTAGTATTAGAATTCTGTTTGATACTGGTGCTACTATTTCTGTCATTACTCTAAGCATGGTTGTTAAGTTTGGTTTGCATAGAACTGTGCTTGATGAAATGATGTTCATTAAGTCAGTGGGGAGTAACCTTGTATTTACCAATGAAATGGTTGTGGGATATCCTTTGGAATTAGGAGGTAGTAAATTTTTAAGTGACCTTTGGGTCTTGGCCTCAATTCCTTATGATATTGTCCTTGGAATGGATTGGTTAAGTAAGTTTAAGGCCCAGATTGACTGTGCGGGTTGTAAGGTCACTCTTGAGGATGCCTCAGGGGTAAGTATAACTTGCACAGGCGGTTTGGCAAGTAGTGTAAAGAGTTTGCACCTCAAGTTATTGGAGTCCATTCCCGTTCCGAGTGAGTTGGTCGCTTGCTCGTTGAACGGAGTGGCAGTCGAGGAGCAACTCAAGGAAATTCAAGTAGCCAATCTATTTCCAGAAGTTTTTCCTGTAGACCTCCCAGGGTTACCTCCAAGAAGGGAGATTGAATTCTCCATACATTTACAGCCTGGGGCAGAACCAATTTCCATACCCCCTTATAGAATGTCAGCACCTGAAATGGATGAGCTGAAAAAGCAATTAGAAGAGTTGCTTGAGAAAGGCTTTATTAGGCCAAGTATTTCCCCGTGGGGTGCTCTAGTGTTGTTTGTAAAGAAAAAAGATGGAACCTTAAGGTTGTGTATAGACTATAGAAAACTGAATGCAGTAACGGTAAAGAATAAGTACCCATTACCCAGAATTGATGATCTATTTGATAGATTAAAAGGGGCGAAGGTCTTTTCGAAAATAGACCTAAGGTCTGGATATTTCCAGATAAGAGTTAGGGATGAGGATATCCCGAAGACTGCATTCAGGACTAGGTATGGGCATTATGAGTATACCGTTATGCCGTTTGGAGTGACTAATGCTCCGGCAGTTTTCATGGATACCATGAATCGGATATTTAGGCCCTACCTAGATCAGTTTGTTGAGGTGTTTATTGATGATATTTTGGTGTATTCCCCGACTCCCCACGAGCATGAAAAACATTTAGAGATAGTTTTGCAAGTACTCAAGAGTAATCAGTTTTATGCCAAACTATCTAAGTGCCAGTTCTGGGCAAGTGAAATTCCTTTCCTTGGACATATTATAAATGCTCAAGGATTAAGTGTGGACCCAGAAAAGGTAAAGGCTGTGGTGGAGTGGAAACGCCCAACAACTGTAACGGAAGTTAGAAGTTTCTTGGGTTTGGCGGGCTATTATCGAAGGTTTATTGAAAAATTTTCTATAATAGCTTCTTCATTGACTGCCTTAACAAGAAAGGCACAGAAGTTTATTTGGACTCCTAAGTGTGAAGAGAGTTTCCAGGAGCTTAAGGAAAGGTTAATTTCTACTCCCATCTTAATCCTACCAGATCCGCATGAGACTTTTGTGGTTTATACCGATGCATCTAGGACAGGATTAGGATGTGTGTTGATGCAGGATAAGTAAGTGATTGCATATGGGTCTAGACAGTTAAGACCTAACGAGTTGAATTACCCAGTGCATGATCTTGAGTTGGCAGCGGTTGTGTTTGCTTTAAAGCTCTGGAGACACTACCTTATGGGAAGGTCCTTTAAGATCTTTACAGACCATAAAAGTCTGAAGTACTTATTTACCCAAAAGGATCTTAACATGAGGCAGAGAAGATGGGTCGAGTATATCAAGGATTATGATTGCTCGATAGACTATTGTTCAGGTAAAGGCAACGTGGTTGCTGATGCCTTGAGCCGTAAGTATTCTGGGGTAATTCTCTCCAAGGATCAAGTAACACAAACCTCAAAAGATCCTAGTGCAGAGTAATTCACAGTTTTATATGAATTGTGGAGAGAATGGGAAATGGCTCAAGTCATGGTCCTTGAAATTCAGTCAGCATGGCTGACTAGAGTTAAGCAAGCTCAAGAGAGTGATTTGAGCTTGAAAAGAATTTCTGGGGAGGAAAAGCATGGTATTGTACTGAAGGAATTTCAGTACAAGGATGGGTTACTTTATTTTGGTGACCGGCTCTATGTGCCAAGTGAATTAAGGCAACAGGTGTTGCAGGAGGCACATACGAGTAAGTTTAATGTTCACCCTGGCGTGAATAAGATGTACCATGACCTTAGGACTCATTTTTGGTGGCCAAAGTTTAAGAGAGACATGTATGAATATGTGTCTAAGTGCCTCACCTGTCAAATGGTGAAGGCAGAGCACCAAAGGCCATCAGGAATGTTGCAAAGTTTACCACTCCCAGAAAGGAAATGGGGATCCATCACCATGGACTTTTGTGTTGGGTTGCCAAACACAAGAAGTCAGCATGATTCCATTTGGGTGGTGGTGGATAGGTTGACAAAATCTGCACACTTTATCCCCATTAAAATCACTTATACCATGGAGAAATTAGCCCAGTTGTATATCCGAGAAGTAGTAAGACTTCATGGTATCCCTGATCAGATTGTATTTGATAGAGATCCCCGTTTTGTTTCAAGGTTTTGGAGTGCCTTTCAAAAGGCTATGGGTTCCGTTGTGAACCTAAGTACTGCATATCACCCTCAGACTGACGGGCAGACTGAGCGGGTGATCCAAACCTTGGAGGATATGTTACGAAGTTGTGTGATGGACTTCAAAGGGGATTGGGACCAACATCTGCCTTTGATTGAATTTGCTTATAATAATAGCTATCAAGAAGCTATTAAGATGGCGCCCTACGAAGCTTTGTATGGGCGTAAGTGTGTGACCCCTCATTGTTGGGCAGATAAAGCTGATGAAATAGTTGTTGGTCCAGAAATCATTGCCGAGACCACGGCAAAGATTAAGTTGATCCAAGTAAGGATCAAAGCTGCCTCAGACCGGCAAGCTAAGTACGCCAATGTGCGAAGAAAAGATTTAGAGTTTGAGGTAGGAGACCGAGTACTCCTTAAGGTCTCACCTATGAAAGGTGTGGCTAGGTTTGGTCAAAGGGGTAAGCTGGCACCAAGGTTTATTGGTCCTTTTGAAATTCTCGAAAGGGTAGGAAAATTGGCTTATCGGTTGGCTTTACCGCCAAGTTTAGCCCATGTTCATAATGTGTTTCATGTGAGTTCCTTAAGGAAGTGCATTGTGAACCCTGGGCAAGTGTTAACCCCGCCCACTATTCCCTTGAGAGAGGACCTAAGTTATGAGGAACATCCTATCAAGTTTCTTGACCGTCAAGTCCGGAAACTAAGGACCAAACGGATCCCAATGGTCAAAGTACTATGGTCAAACCATGGGGAGGAAGAGGCCACTTGGGAGACCGAGCAGGATATGCTAAGGCAATATCCAAGTTTGTATGCTCAATTAAGTCAGAATTTGGAGGACCAAATTTCTGAAGGAGGGGAGGATGTGACAGCTCTCCTAGACAACTAATCAAGTAAGTGTTTATTTACTTTGATTAAGTGTTTATTAAATTAAGTACCTCAATTAGTGCCTTGTTAAGCAAGTAACATAAGCTTATTTAAGTTAAGTGAGTTCCTAAGTGTGATTTGGCATAGTTAAGTCAAGACCATTAGTTGTTCTAGCTTTTAGAATCATCCTAGTAAGTTTTGACAACTTGTGGCACTAAGTGTTCTTTTGAGCCATTTAGAACTTAAGTGGCTAAAGTGTTCAAGAAAATTAAGTTTGGGAAGCTTTTTAGTACCCTTTAGAACAAAGAAAGGTGGTTTTGAGTGAGGGTTTGGTGAGCTAGTTGAAGCTTTTGAAAGCTAGTGGACTTAGGTGCAAGGAGAAGGAAAAGTTGACTTGTTTACATATATCCAAGTCTTCTTCTTCCTTAGTCATTTGCAACTAACTCCATATTTTCGTGGCTCCACTTCCTCTCCCAAAATCACAGCCCAAGGTTCCATTTTCTTGCAAGATTCCATTGAATTAAGGGTGCCCAAGGTGTTAGAAATGATCACCAACTTTGGTTGAAGTGTTCTTGCTCCATTTGATCTTTGGAAGCTAGTTTGGAATCCAATTTTCGTGGGTAAGCTTCTTGTGTTCATTTGGTGTGATTATAGATTGTTTCTAGAGCTAGAAATGGTCTTGGTTTGATTGGTTTGGGTGCCAAATTGCTTTGGTTTTAGGCTTGGAACTCAAGGAAGCTCAATTGAGCTTAGGAGGCTTTGTTGCATTGCTTGCTTTGTGGCTAAAATTGAGGTAAGGGTTCAAGTAATTAAGTTCAAATAATGCATGGTTTTGTAGTTTTGTGTGTTGGGATGAATTAGGAACAAGACCCATTAAGTTTGGATTAGAAATGAGAGAGTTTGAGTAGCTTGTGTACAAGAACGACGCTGTCGCATAAACCCAGAAAACAGAGTTGGCGACGCGTCGCCAATTTGGTCGTGAATTGGCGCCGCGGCGCCAGAATGCGAAAATGTACACAGAGCGTTTGTTCGGCGGCGCCGCGTCGCCAAAAGCATTTGCTCTTTGGCGCCGCGTCGCCAAATGCAAATTTGGCCTCGATTTCCGGCCATCCTAAGATTAACTTAGACTCTCGGTTTCTATCCCTAGGCTATTCTAAGACGTTCCATAGCCTCGGTTGGGTCTAGAATTCATTCCTAAGGCGGGAATTGTGCATTATTTGGAAGGTAGTCAAGTTGTGTGGTTAAGTGTAAAAGATTGTGACTTGGTGGCTAAGTAACTCATAGTATTTAAGCTTTTAAATGGATATTAAGGGGATTAAGTGGGTTTTTAGACTCTTTATTGGCCGTATAGAGTATCAATTACATATGGTTAATAGAGAGAAAAAAACCTAAGTCGATCCCAACCAAGCCATTTGGTTTGGTAAGTGAGCCGCTAGTAGTATTTTGAGTTAAACCTTGAGGGTTTGACTAGTTAAACCACATAGGAAGACTACCCTGTACAATAAATTAAGGGTAAAGGCGGGTAAGTTTGAGATAGGTGACGACCTACTCTAGAACCCGTAGATGGGACTTAATTGAGGTAAAGTGTCCGGGATACGAGGGCCAGTATCTCAAGTACCTCAGCCGTTTGAGCTCACGGCAAGAATTAAGGCACTTAAGTGCAGAAAGTCCCAAGTGCATGTGTTGTGTGCATTCCATACCATACATCCATACATTGCATTTTTGGCATTTTGTTGATTGTTTGTTGATTGAATTGCTTGGTTGCCATATTGCATATTTGTTGCATATTTCTTTGCAGGTATTTAAGAAGGGAATCCTTACTGAGTACTTTTAAGTACTCATTCCCTTAGTTTTATTGTGCAGGATCTAATCCCGGGCCTAATCACTGAAGTGATAGCTGAGGCCTAAGCTTTCTGTTTTGCAGGTATTTTATTGAGAATCCTAGTGATTCTAGTTTCTTGCAGTATAAGTTATGTGCTAACCAAGTTGTGCCTTTACAGTGTAGAGGCTAAGAGTACACAAGAACAAGGTCTAGTGAAGGGCTACACTTGGAGCTTGGCTTAGCTCAAGGTGGGCTCAAGTAAATGATCTTAGTAGTTAGTAGTAATTTTGTCTCTTGTACATAGTACTTTGTGTACTAAGTAAGTTGCCTCTATTGGGATACATTAGGATGTAAATCCATCTTGTTACTTTTGGGTGCATGCTAGAGTTATATGTATGCACAAAACTGTTACTTGTAGTTAAAGCAACTAGTATTTCAATGACTTGGTACGTTTTCAGTATGTTTTAATGAAATGCTCGAGCAATGTTTTAATTCAAGACTTTTAAATTTCGGTTGCATTGCCAAGTCAGAAGCATGCATAACTTAATCTGAGTAGGCTAAGTAACTAGTTGCATATAAATTGTTTTAATTTATATTGACGAGTAATAGTTAGCCAATTGTAACTAGTGGGATTCATTATCCCTAAGAGCCTACAAGATTAGGGGCACTGGGGCCCCGTTCCGTCACAATATGTGCAATCTTTTATGAGTAATTAACCCATAGTCATAGATTGTGAACACCTTTTAAAGAACTATAAAAATAAATCAAGTTTCATGTGATATGATCTCCATCATCCAATAATTCATGTATAATATAGTTTTATGGGTTTATCATAGCATGAGATAATAACAAAGTTTAAATTGACTTTGATGAGCACAATAAATCTTTCAACAATATTCCAGAACTGCTTTAAATGAAGGAGAACCTGTCGGGGCCAGGCGCCTTGCTTCCCCCGCGGCTCTAACTTCTTCTTCGGAGAATGCCAGAATGGTGCCTCAAGCATCTGCCTCATTTAATCATCAAGAATACGAAATCTGCTGCTCTTGAATTTCGGCCTACTGATCACCAATTCTTCTTGGAAATTCTTCTTGAAAAATCTTGTCATTGGCTTTCACTTTTAAGACTTTAAAGATCTGTTCCAAGCTTTGAATTACCACACAAACCTTTCCAACACTTATCTGCTCCTTTTCGCGGGAAAACTACACTACTACAATTATTTTGCCCCATAAAATAGCAATTGTCGCTTGTTTCTCTGCACACCACTCATGCAAAGGAAGACCCTCTATATTCAGCCACACGACTCGGCCTGGTTTGTTAAGATCCTTCGTCCAGGTGAAACCCACTTGAACCACTAAGGAAACTAGTCGGCGCCATCCGCTAACATATAACATCCTTCTCCTCCACATGATGACACTCCAACTTGACCCGTAGCCCTCCAATATATTTAATTTTGCACGACCCAATTTCTTCTTCATCACAGAGGCGTTGAAGTGACTTGATTGTCTGGAAGTTTAATTATTTACCTCCCCGACGGCACATTTCTGGAGCCACTTCTATTCTTATTTCCGAGCTTACACTTTAATTCCTACTCAGACTTCATTTGATTGACTCGGATAACCCCTTCCCCTGTACCCAGCTATGCTTACCAGCAACTACGTCGGCATATCTCCGCTCACCACGCCCAGCCCCTCCTTCCAATTTTGGCCTCTCTACTTTTTTTGTTCTCTCAGGAGGTCCACCATTTCCTATATTCCTTTGAAACCCTGACAAGTTCACCCTTAATTTGAAAGTACATATTAGAACTCGACTAACGTGTTTCCACTTCCCAATGGCTATCTACTGAAAACGGCATTTCTCGACGGCTAACCGTCAGAAATTTTCATCTGAAATCACACTTTTTAAGTAGTTAAACCCTTAAAAGTAGTTTAACATGGTATTTTTTAGTTTAATGTAATTTTAATCTTAATAAATGCTAGATGAACTAATAAGTTTATTAAAATCCTAGCTAGCTTTAATATTAGATTGGATTCAGAAAAGGTTGGCTGGCTCTAGCTAGAACCCATTTACTTTTTTGGGAACCAATTAGATCACGAAAAGCAAGATGAGGAAATTTTGTAAATGTTTCTTTAGTCTAACATCTACTATATATTTAGTCCACTAGTTTGATATTTGAAGCTTCTCAAGTACATAATAGACATACGTGGAGCGCTGGGGCATGGGGTTCTAGCTACCAGCTGTTTCAGGGTAATAAAGAAGCTCATAAACATACAAATTCTTGTATTAAACTGTTATTTTCCTCCTCAACTTTAGTCTTCTATCTTCTGCTTTGTATATGGACAAACCTGAAAAGTGCATGGAGTCATCTGGTATATGGACAAGTATTATTGGTTGAAGCATCTCCTTTTGCCATATATAATCGTTCATACATTTTCAACAATTTAATTATTTTTCGCACAATCCAACTTCCACTGTTCTCAATCACTTAGGGCCAGCCCAATAATTTTATTGACCTTCATTTCACCAAGTGTCTGACAAATTGTCCTTTCAAAGGAATAGAAGCCTGTAGGAGCCGTTTTGTCCTCATCGTTGTTGGAGCTCTTGAGCCGTGAATTTTTTTATTGATCATCCTTTGCCACCGATTCAATAGGATTAGGTAGGTTCGCGTTAAGTTTGTGGAATTTAGAGTTAAGGGTGCAAATAAATTTACGAGTTGTCGCTCACCTATATTTGTCTGCTATATGAGAAGTTATGGCATATGTTAACGTGCCGAATCCAAAGTTGGCGCATTTTTTACGGCGACTTCATGCGAATTGCGATGGTGACTGAAGCGTTAATTTGGTCATGGCGTTGAGTGGTGCCGGCCAGATGCTACGACTTGTCCATGCCATGCATGCTTACGGCCTTGATCCGGCCCGGGGCCTCTAGATCTCTTGTAGAGATGTAAATGTGTCATCTCGTATCGACTCTGCTGGTCATGTCTTAAAAACAGAGAATAAAGATGGCCAGCCTAATTTAAGCAACTTGTTTGGACCGGCCTCTGTCAGACCCGTCTCCCTCCCGACCTGCCTTGTGTGCCAGAGGAGCCGAACCCTCGCTAGCCTCTGCTCTGCCTAGGACATCACTTTCCCTGTTTGGTATTACTTTTAAATATATATATATATATATGTACACTCTCTGTCTTTTGCAATGTTTGTCCTTTTTATCATTTACAACAATTAATTTATTTTTTTTCAGAATTTTTATAAAAAAATATTAAACTTTTTGTGTATGAAAATGGTACCTTAAAGATTATAGTTTATAAATATAAATTTAAAGAAATTTTTACAATATAAATTAATAAGAATATATTTAAATCAAAATTTAATTAAAAAGGATAAAAGAGCCAAATTTTGTGAGACGGATGAAATATTGTGTATGAAACGTGAGGGGTTAATTTATAGTTAAGTCAAAATATGAAATTAGCCATAAGACTTAGGATGGGGAAGCATCATGTTTGAATCTGGAGCTAAGTCTATGAAAATATAAGTAGGTCTGGGTACGTGGTACCCTAAATCTCTTTTCTTTCAATAAGAGTGATTATGAAATCCTATGTCTACCACAGAGGAAGGAAACAAATAGGGCATTTCTATACTATACATTAGGGTAGTGAATGCCCCCTTTTTCTGGAAGATACTGATCAAGTTATACATTTGGTTGTTATTCTGCTCATTAACAGTATAACTGCAGATAATCGGTTTAAAAAAATGTTGAAAACCCTTATTTTCTAAAGTTAAGAATTCATATATGTTAATAAAGATAGAAACCATATAAAACATGTTTTCCTACTTTAAAAAATGAACTTTCTGAACTTTACAAAACATGGTTTCTACCTCCTTAAAACTAATCATGTTACATCCTTTTTTCTATCTGAAACTGAAAGGCATGTTACATCTTTATATTTTCATTGAAGGAAATTCTATACAATTAAATGTTGCTTTAGGTGACCTTAAACGATTGCAGAAAATTTTTCATTTTTCTTTTTCAAATTTCCTTTAGTAAAAATGTGAGGATATAGTTTATTTCACAATTATGAAAACCTTCCTTTTTTGAATTTTAAAGAACTCAATCATTTAAATAGATAACCTATTTTAGAAGTTCTCATTTCATCAAAAAGTTTTCCATAGTTTGGAAAATAAGGTTTATTCCCCTCAATCAATAATGGACAAGAATAATATAGATTTCATTTAAGTGTAAATTATCTGTGATTGTTGACAAACAAACATTTATAACCTATGTTGTATTCTGTAATACCTTTAACTTATACTTTAATTTATAATACATACTATTAATGAGGTGAATGATCATTCTTAAAAAAAAAATAATACTAAAATCAAATAAAAAGTTTAAGAGCTGGTTACATTATTTTGAATGCATAATTGTACATTAAAAGTTTGTTCTCAGTGTACTTAATATAGCTTCTCATAATTTGTATCCACTATCTTTATATGTAGATTGTACTTGTAATTCTCATGGAGAATAGAAAAGGTAATAGTATCTAGTTGTGAAAGGTTGTTCGTTTTTCTTCTATGGGTCATGGCATCATTTTTTTTTTTATGAAATTTTTTTCATTAACTTGAAGGTCATATGACATCTACTAATAAGATACAAACACTAAATTTTATAAAGGCAATAGGCTCAAGTCATGTCTTTCACAGTGTCTCTGCACTACCGTATTACACAGAAAAATTATAGATAACACATGAGTATACACGGTATTCAAACATATAAACTGGTAGAAAAAACCTTAAAAAATAAGGAATGCAAACCTAGTATAACACTTGGAATAACAAACACTAGCTTCAAATCCACTATGAGTGGGCAGATTGGCCGACTCCTTTAAGTAGAACTTTTTGTTGTCGCCTCTTTAATTTGTAGCTCCTTAACCTTGTTTATCACGGAAAAGAAAACTAGATCTGATAAAAGTAAAAAAGAAGACTCTGCTGATAAAATTGATTATTTGAAGAAATAACATAAAAATTAAATAATGATGACCAAATCTAGTTGGAAAACAAGTCAAATTCGACCAATTAAGCTAATGTTCGAGAGACCTTTTCAGAAAGGGGGAAAGGGTAGCATGCGGCTAGGGTTTATGCTTAGGATAGTATTGGGATGAACCTAATTGCTTGTAAAATGTACACTTGGTCAAGCAATGCGTCTCAACTGTATCTTACTTAGTTTTGGTTAATGGGAACACAAAAGGTTGGTTCTCACTATCTGTTGGTATTCATCAAGGAGATTCTTTATCTCCTTATCCTTTTATCCTATATGATGAGGTCCTATCTAGTCATCTACACAAGTTGCAGGACACAAGCCATCTTTCAGGTCTAAAAGTGAGTAGAAGTAGTCATATAATTAGTTACCTTTTCTTTACAGATGACTGCCTTTTATTCTTCATACCCACAAGTTGGACTTAGAAGGTTTCAAAAGTATAGAAAAGCCTCATATATGGAAGAAACTTATTACTCGCCATTATTAATAGATTCTAGGAAATGGGGTATTTGTCAAGGTTTAGGAAGATAACTGGATCCCAAACTTTGACCTAGCACATCTCTCAAGACCAAACTTATCAAATCAATGCAAAACCAACATGCAGGGTTTTAAAAGGCCTAAATATCTATTGCTCCTCTGAACTATGGTGACTCGGATAGTTTGCCCCTTGAACTATAAAATGGATCAATTCAAACCCTAAACTTTGATGAATGGGGCAATTCGAACCCTGACCTATGGTGACTCAGACAGTTTGCCCCTTGAACTATAAAGTGGATCAATTCGAACCCTAAACTTTGATGAGTGAGGCAATCCAAACCCTGAACTTTGATAAATCGATCATTTTAATCCCTTGACCCAGCCTAATTCTCACGTCATCCATCTTTAACAGAGAAGCTGCTGCCGCTGCCCCCTCTTCCGCCCGATCTCTGCCTTCCACAACCTTTCTGGCTTCTTCTTCACTTTCCTCTTCTCCTATCTCCGACACTGAAGTAGTTTCCTTTACAACCAAAGTAGCCTACTCCCTTCTCTCATTCATTCCTGACACTGCCTCAATCCAACGACGCCTCTATATTTCTTCTACCTACCTGAGTTTCGATTGGATTTTCTGACATCGCAGAAACCTAATAGCATATTGACATCATAGTTCCAATCGGAGACCCAACAGTGGAATGACATTAGCGAAATTGGATATGCCACGATTCTATGCTGCCACTAACAACACAAAGCACATGAAAAAAAGGAGAGGGCCTGGAAGTCGAGCATGTTTTTCGTCTCAATGATTCATCTGATTCGTTCAAATACTTTCCATCCGACAAGTGGCACGATTCATCCATATCAAAATGACACGATGCGCTGTCAAATGAGCGGTGGGGGAGTAGGCTACTTCGATTGTGGAGGTGGCTGCTTCAGTGTTGGAGATAGGAGAAGAGGAAAGTAAAGAAGAAGCTAGAAAGGTTGTGGAAGGCAGAGATCGAGCGGAGGAAGGGGTGACTGTGGCAGCTGCTCTATTAAAGATGGATGGCGTGAGAATTAGGCTGAGTCAATTGACTAAAATGACCGATTCATCAAAGTTCAGGGTTCGAATTGATCCACTTTATAGTTCAGGGGGCAAACTGTCCGAGTCACCATAGTTCAGGGTTCAAATTGCCCCACTCATCAAAGTTTGGGGTTTGAATTGATCCATTTTATAGTTCAGGGGGCAAACTGTCCGAGTCACCATAGTTCAGGGGAGCAATAGGTATTTAGGCCTTTTAAAAACTAATGGACTTCAAAAATAAATAATGGTCTATAGAAGTGCTACAACAAATTTTCCCAAACCACATCATTGATAGAATCCTTCAAATCACTTACTCTTTTGATCCGAAAAGACAAAACAAAGTCATATAGTTGGGAAACAACTTAGGGGAGTTCAGTACAAATAGAGATACAATTTGGAGCTCCAAAAACAATCAGCACCTTTACTTAACTCATCAAAAACATCTTTAACTTTAGCTCCTATGATGACCCAAGTTCTGAATCGGTCAACAGAACACCCACCCACACCATATGACTATCTTTGTGAAAAGGATAAACACTAAGTGATCAAGCTCTAAGACTTGGAATTATATATACACATCATAAATCACACATATTTCCCATATAAGACGCGGGGTATTACTATCTCCCCTACTTATATGCCTAACGTCCTCATTGGGCCATAAATAGATTCAAAATCATGAGCCTAGTAGGTGATGGATATGAACCGTATACGAAATAGATAGAACAGAATCAAGCCTCGGCTTATATAAAATCAGAAGTGCGATCCACACCATCATAGAACCGAGTTAGCTCTGATACTATTTGTGATGACCCATGTCTAGAACCAGTCAATAGAATACCCGCCCATACTACATGTGCTTTCCTTTGTGAAAAGGATAAACGTTGGGTGATCAAGCTCTAAGACTTAGAGTCATATATATGCATTAGAAATCACATAGACTTCCTATGTGAGACATGAAGTATTACATCTCCGTATCTAGATCTATCTATGAATCTTAAAAAGGTGTGGGCATTTAGCACTCCACAAAAATTCAAACTCTTCTTATAAAATGCTTTTTAAACGCACTTCCCACAACAGAAAATTTAAGAAAACATAGGGGACTTGCTAATCACCTTTGCTCTATATGCATAGTAGCAACTAAAACCTTTATGCACATATTTTGGGATTGTAGAGGAGTAAAAGAGGTCAGGGCTAATTTTTTGCCCCACTTCATTAGCTCAAAATTTTCCATCCTTTGAAACATGGCTCACATCCTTCCTTACAAAGCATAAGTCTTAGCAACTGGACTGGTTCACTCACCAAGTCTCAACACTCTGGCTTCTTTGGTTAAGAAGAAACGAATATGTGATTTCAAAATGCCCCATTTCATCCCTAATCAATTATGACAAGAAGAGACAACCTTCAACAAACAATCTTCATCTTTAGGGAATACCAATCTCGATACCTTAAATCTTTCTACAACCAACCCAATCCCTTATGCCACACTTGGGTTTTTAAGGAAACTAGAAACCATGCCTGCATTTGAAGCCGAAAATTTTTATTTTGGATGAAGCTTAGAAATAATCTTCAAATATGGGAGCTGTAGCCTGGGTATGGCCGACTTATAAAACCTATTACTAGCTAGTAATGCAGCTAGATGTTGGGCTATTTATGCTACTGCTTATATATCAGATTATATTAAGGTTCTATAGGCTTTAAGAAGATCTATCCCGCGATCACCTTCGACAGTGTTCATAGTGCAACTGACTACTAATAACTCAGAGATAGGCCCCCATAGCACCCTGGTTATTGTTCCAAGGGATAAAGTATCAGTTGCTCATAAAGTAGCTAATTCTTTTGTACTTTAACACCTAATTTGTTTTGACTTGAGTCAATTGATTTCAAAATGAATTATATTTATTTTTACATATTTTTTTACCTCGAACTAATTTTAGTTAAAAGTCAATATTATGTAGCTACATTAATCCATTAAAAATATATTTTTTGTAATCTTACAAAATTTGTATGAATTTTTCTAATTTAATGCATTAAAAAAGAAAAATTCATAAAAAATTAACAACATCATAAAAATTTATTCATAAAAAATTAACAATATCATAAAAATTTACTTTCAAATAAATTATTGCATTTACATAATATTAATTTTTAAATAAAATTAATTTTAAATATAAAAAAATAAAAATAAGTCAATTGACTTAGGTTAAAATGAATTGATTCTAACTTTCTCCTATTATTTTGATTAAAAAAAATTATATGTAAAAAGGAGTGGATAAAGTTAAGGGCGTTCCTAATTACTTATTTTGTGGTAAAAAGGGGAAAGAGATTGAGGAATTAGTTAGGGGAGGTCCGCCTGAAAACGCTCGGTATTCAAAACCTGCCGCCACTTGTCATCGGACTTCATGTTTCTTGCTTTTACAAATTCCGTTGCTTTTATTTTCTACAGTCGCCACCGTCCAAATCCAAACCCCTCCGCCAATGTTTATCACAAGTGGACAAACCCCATCCTGACAGTCACCATATGATCCCCCATCCGTTGCTCATGCCACGTGGTCCTTTTCCAGCCCTACAAATACCCTTGATGCCACATTCCCCAAACTGATCAGCTGCTACGTGGGCACCTCAAATTCTAGCTTCACCTGCATTTACCTATTTCTTGAAAGCAATCTAATTGATCCTTTAACCAATCGCTTTTAATTAATCTACCTACCTTTTTGCGAGGTCATTTTCACCTTTGCAAAATCATGCAGTGCCCCTAATTACTCCGAATTTCGTGTGCTTAAACTATTGGATCCTTCTCCGAACCACTTGACACATCGTATGTAGACTTAGAAGGCAATGGAAATCTATCTTTTGGTTAATTAAATGAAATCCCTAATAAGTGCTTATCTTAAACATGATCTCACCTAATCTTTTCTTTGCTTATATATATATATATATATATATATATATATATATATATATATATATATATGTTATGTTATTTGATCTCCCGATAATTAATTAATGAAATTGAACACCAAAATTAGCATCTATTAATTGTCTCTCCATAGCAAAGAGTACCAGCTGGCTAGAATGAGACAGACCTAATGGAAGGGAAGTTTCCCGAGTTCTCACGAGTCATGAATCAGTCCACACAATAATATTTCTTTTTCTTCCATCTTAAGTATCCACCTCTTAAGTTTCTCACTTTTTTAAAAACAAAAAATAAAGAAAAAAAAAGAAAAATAGTTTAGGTCAAGATATATGGAGTATTAATTTCATTATTAGTATTTAGGATGAATGGGCCCATCTCCTGTGCCCCTATAAATCAATACAGCTCTCCTGAAGGAAGCGTTGTAAATCTTCTTCTCTTAACTATTGCTTCTTCACTTACTACAGTACTCAACTTTCTTCAAACATTTAACTAAACTTCTCCCAATCAATCAACCTGGTACTTCCAGTCTGCTGAGTGTAAAAATGGGAGTTGCAGGAACTATGGAGTATTTATCGGAATTATTCAGCAGCGTCAAGAAGAAGAAGAAGAAGAAGCAGATGCAAACCGTGGCCATCAAGATCAGAATGGACTGCGAAGGCTGTGCCCGCAAGGTCAAGAACGTCCTCTCCCGCGTTAAAGGGGCCAAGTCGGTGGACATCGATCTCAAGCAGCAGAAGGCGACCGTGACAGGGTACGCGGAGCCCAGGAAGGTGCTGGCCGCCGCCAAGTCCACTAAGAAGAAGTGCGAGCTCTGGCCCTATGTTCCCTATACTCTCGTAGCCAATCCTTACGTCGCTCAGGCCTACGACAAGAAGGCGCCCCCCAACCACGTCAGGGCCGTCCCGCCCACCGCCACCATCACCGAGACCACCCTCGACGATCACTATACCACCATGTTCAGCGATGAGAACCCCAACGCTTGTTCAATCATGTAAATATAATAATATTGGAGTACTGCTACTATTGATCCAAAAAAGAATTACTAGCTTGTTATTGCGCAGCTAGATAAAAGTGTAATTAGAGTTAATTAATCACTGGTAAAAGTAGTTATTATATTATTAGATTTATTTTTTGTTAATAGCAGTGGAAGATGTTGGTTAATTTCCATTTTGTGTGGGTTTCAGATGTGACAAATGCACATGCATCGTGTCTATTTTGTTAATATATATATCATGATCACTAATATGGTGGCCACAATTTCTAGATTAATATTCAAAGTTCCTAATTATTTGTTTAAATGTGTTAATCATCTAGTTTTCTCTCTTGTGCTTTCGACAAGCTTATTCATACAACTAACTAAAATTTGTTGACTAGAATAGTGCTCTATTTGTCTCAATTTAAATGAAATATTTTTTTTTGGTTGTTCTAAAAAAGTTAAAGCATTTTCTTTTTTTAAAAAATTTAAGTAATTAATTTACCCTTTTACTCTCAATTTAAACTCTATTTTCAAATTTATCCCTAACAATCCTCCTAGTTCTCAGAATCAGAAGGTCGATTAAACATCATCAATCGATTTCATCGTCCCAAGTTCTGATTAAGGCCATCGTTTGCAAAACACGGTATCGACAATGTCACTGAATAGAAATCAAGGTCAAACAGATGGAGATTGACACGAACGGATGAAGTGGACGGATGGTCGAGGTGAAGCAAATGGATGAAGATTGATCCGACAATGGATGGAGATCAACGTGATCCATGCGGTGATGGAAGAAGATCGATGCGATGAACAGTCGGAGAGTAGTGCGACCAACGTTATTGATGCGGCGGAAGGTAAAAAATCAACATGATCGATGTGACAATTAGATGAAGATTGATGTAACGGATGGCAATCGAAGCGATGCAGATAAGACGAGGTGACGACATTAGAGAAGTCGGGGAAGGAAGCAAGGAGGCATCGACAAGAAGCTTCTGGGAAGTGAACCGAAGGGCAAAATGGGAAAAAATGGGACAAAAGATAAAAACCTTAAAAATTGTGGCAAGAGAAATGTTTGAACTAAAACGGGACGGAGATAGTATATTTTAAAAAAATATTGTAAGCGTACCTAAGAAATTATAATTTTATTGCTAATTATTGACCCAATTCATTTTTTAACTTAAATAAAAATAATTTCTTTTTATTTTTGCTTAGAATCAATCTCATTTGAAAGTTAGTACTATGTGGTTATAATAATTTATTGAAAGTAAATTTTTTACAATATTATTAAATTTTTATGGATTTTTATTTTTAGGAAATACTCCATCTGTAAAAAAAAATGAAACATATTCCTTTTTTGGCTGTCTAAAAAAAATGAAACATTTTTCTTTTTAAAAAGTTTTCAACTTCTAATTTACCTTACTACTATCATTTAAATTCTCATTGCACAAAACTCAATAAATAATTTATTTTAATCTTCATTTAAATTTTCATTGCAAAAATTTTTTTTTTAAATTTTTTAATCATTATTTAGACTATCACTACACAAAATTCAAAAATATATTTTTTAAATTTTAGTTTTATGGGAAAAATTGAAAAAAAAACATAAATTACATATACTTTAATCTTTGTACCTATAAAAATATTTCAATTATTATGGGATAGAGGGAGTAAAACATAAAAATTCATTAAAAAATTAATAAAATTATTAAAAAATTATTTTCAATAGATTACCACACCTACATAATATTAAAATTTAAATAAAATTAGTTTTAGATAAAAAAATATAGAAATAAAAATTGGATATTCTTAAACAGTAAGATATTGAAGAAAAATTTTTGTAAGTGCGTATGCATGGTTGCACTTGCGTGTATAAGTGTAAAACTGGTTAGTTCATAAAATGGGATTGCCACTAGAAAAGGCCGACCCACAAATTAGAAAGATCAGTAGGAATTTCTTTTCGGAAAAGTTCCTTTGATTCACTACTTTTTCATGTTACCAAAATTCTTTTGTATAATTCCTCTATTGACAAATTAAAAGGTAAAAACTTTTTTTTTCGGGCCTTTTAACTCTTTAACTCCTTTTGGAAAGTGTTCAGCGACTTTCTGAGGGCTGGATTTGTTTATTGTGGTTTTTAAATTTAATGAAACAAATATTCTCTCCTTATCTAACTTTTGGTTACCGAATTGATGATGAAATGCCTACCTTGGCGTAAATTGCTTTTGCAGCAGCAGCGAAATGGAATATGCAGGTGCTGACAACTTAAGCAGCAAGGTAGCCTTGGATTTGACCGGGTGGTCCTTCTACTTAACTTCCCTGCATGTGCAGGTATTCAAACATGAGTTCGCGTTCAGGGGTATCTTCTTCGACAAAAAGGTCTTCAAATGGGCAAGAGATATCTTAAGTCCTGAAACTTCTTATGTTTTGGCGAATCAGTCCTAATGCTCCTCAATTTTCTAAAAAAGTCCTAAAACTTTTTACTGATAACTTCGCTAGCTTTAAAAGTTTCATGTTTTTCCATATCAGTTCTAAATTTTTTGTTTTTGACAAAAATGTTGATGTGGACTTAACATTGTTATCTCTTGTGATTAAACTAACACTTTTAAATTTTAATGATTTACTTGAAATTTTTATTAAAATTAAAGGATCATTTTGTATTTTTTCTAAAAAATTGGTAGCTAAATTAAAAATTAAAAAAAATACTGGGATTGAATTGTAAATTCAAAAAAATAGGGCACTACTGTTAGTTTCTCAAATTTTGGAATGGTGTAATATTTTAAAGTTTGATAGATAAGGGCGGGACTCTGGTATTTAAAGTAGTATAGACTTGTTTGACATACCTTACATCATTGCTAGTGGATTAAACATAAAATCTACTGATATGATTGGACCTAATTAGAACTCTACTACAACAGGTTACTATGTTTATTCAATTGGACTTAACCCGATATTTTTAAGATAAGCATTCTATATTGCTCAATCGAAACTCTAATTTAACTCATTTTGTTGGAGAAGACTTTTTTTTAACCCACTAACAATATAGTAGGACAGGTTTGATCAACTTTTAGTATTTCAAATAATGAAGCTCTGCCTTCTCTATTCAGCTCTTGATTGCTTCATTCACAAATTTTGGATGATAATAATAATAGATTTTTTAATTTTTCAGAAATACAAGTTGGTCCTTGTAATTTTTCAAAATTTTCAATCTAGTCTCTTATTTTTTGAAAAATTCTAAAGTAGCCCTTAAACTTTGATAAAATTTTCATGTAAGTCACTAAAGTTTAAAAAGTGTCATTTTAGTCATTGGAGATAACAACATTAAGTGTCATATCATCATATTCTGTCAGAAACAAAAGTTTTAGGACTGATTTAGTAAAACCTTAAAATTTTTAGAAAAATCAAAGAGTTTTAGGATTGATTTGTCATAATAGAAAAGTTATAAGGCTCAAAAGTCAAAAGTACTTTTCCATATTTAATTAATACTCCTTTTGTCCCATATTCTTTACACCATTTATTTTTCAGTAATTAGTTTATAATTTTTTATTTTCAATATTTTAGTATATAAATGAAGAACTTTTATATAAGAATGATAAATCAAGTCATATAGTTTTTAAATATATATTTTTTTAAATTTTTTCTAACAAATACTAATATGAATAAATTTGAATCAAATTATGTAAAAAAATCAAATGGTGTAAAAAATATGGGATGGAGATAATAGTTTTTTTAGCACCTATACACATCAATAATTTATGACTATAATCAATTTCACTTTCATGGCTACAAGTATGCATTACTTCTGACAATTGAACGACGACAACTACTATAACAAGGTTGATAATTGAGGACATCAACAAAAATTAATAATTGAACTTTAGTTTGTAAGAAAATTTGAGTTGGTACAGTCACAGTTCCAACTTACGCTAAATAACGAACTAGCTATATTGTTCATAATATAATTTGTTGCATTATGGTGGTGCAACCAACTAGCCTTGGTGTCTAAAATATATTGTCACAGGTAAATGGTCAGTGTCCGTTTCCGCATAACCGGGACAATCAACCGACGCACCAAAAATACATAAATTAAATGGCCGACTAGTCTCACTATTTTATTTTATTTTATTTTAGGAACGCACATTAATCTAAGCTAGAGCAAGGAACGCTTGGGTGGAATTGAATTGCAGATAATGTTTTCTATTCCACCGACAATGGAAACTGTTGTTTGGATTTGGCTGACCTAATTGCTCCTAGCCTTGGACTCTGTCTAATTGGATGCCCTCGCCTCTCTGTTATTGGGTAGTTAGTGATGCATCTCTTGCTGGTTTAGTACCCAAGGCCTTTTGTTTACAATGGAGTGTTTAGATCAAGGTTATTAAGATTTGGATCCTATCTAGAATTATTTTTTATTATATAAGATTAGGATCGTAAGATTAGATTGTAGATCATAAAATTCTACCGAAAGCTTAAAATTTATTGTCTAAATAATATAAATTATATAAAAGATTAATTATATTAGAAACTTAAGTAAAATTTAAGTATCATAGCAATGATAAAACATAATTATTGATACAATACAAGTAAAATTCAAACTTTAATAGAGTATACATCAACATAATTAATAAAATAATCAGTCTGAAAAAAATTCATGAACAAATACATTATTGAAAAATAAAATAGAGTACAATGTTCATAATTTAAATATTCAGTAACTGACTTCCAATAAATTTAAAATGTATAATAATTTTTTTACAGTAAGTAAATAATTTAAAATTAGTACTTTTTCTTTTTGAATGAAATAAGTTCAACTTACAGAGAGAAAAAATTGGTAATTTGAAAGTCCATTAACTATAAAAAATATTATTCTATATATTAAATTTTCAGTAAGACAATTATCGAATAATTTAAATTATGCTTTAAAAAATTGTTATTAGGTAGTTACTTTGAGTTAACAAATTTCACCCGATTGGGGACCAAAATAAAATGTTTTTAATGGATTTAGAACCAAAATAGGAATTTTATAATAAGTTTAGGACTTAACCAGAACATTTAATAAATTAGAGATGAAAACAAAATGAAAATTAAATGCTGGGATCATTCATGCATGCAATTTACTCTAAACAAAAATCAATACCCGAGCAGGATTGGTAGAATCTTTCGATCTTACGATCCTACGATTTTAACTTTGACAGTTGGAAATCCATTCGTTGGAAGTTTTACTTCCAATGGCCCAGATTTTAGCAGTTGGAATTTCCAACTGTCAGCCATTAGAAAATAAGCAGTTGGAGAATTTCCAACGGCTGTAGTTATAATTTTATTTTTTTGGTGTTCCAACAGCTTCCAACTGCCTGGGCAGTTAGGCAGTTAGAAATTTGGTCATATTAAAAGTTTCCAATGGCTTTGGTCGTTGGAATTTTTTTTTCATTTATATTATTCATCCCTATGCTGTTCATTCCAATTATTAATAAAATAATAATAATAATAATAAGAGTAATAATAATAATAATAATAATAATAATAATTATTATTATTATTATTATTATTATTATTATTATTATTTTTACTACCACTACTACAACTACAACTACTAGTTGCAAAACTATTGTTTTTTTTTCTTATTATTAGTCTTAGTATTATTATTATTATTATTATTATTATTATTATTATTAGTATTATTGACATATATTATATTCAAGGTCAAACTTAATCAAACAAATTTATTTAAATAGAAATATTTTGTACCTTTATATTAATTCCAATTCTTAAAACATTGTAACAATAAATCCAATTAAACATTGTTAGTTAAAAAAAATATATTACCTAAACAATTGACTTCAAACTAAAGATTTCATATTTTTAAATATACTAAATACTTTCACACATAAATATACTACCTAAACAATTGACTTAAAACTAAGTATTTCCTATTTATAAATATACTAACTAATTTCACACATAAATATACTACCTAAACAATTTACTTAAAACTAATTATTTTCTATTTTTAAATATACAAACTAATTTCATACATAAATATACTACCTAAAAAATTTACTTAAAACTAATTATTTTATATTTTTAAATATACTAACTAATTTCACACATAAATATACTACCTAAACAATTGACTTAAAACTAAAGATTTCCTATTTTTAAATATACTAACTAATTTCACACATAAATATACTACCTAAACAATTGACTTAAAACTATTATTTCCTATTTTTAAATATACTAACTAATTTCACACATAAATATGCTACCTAAAAAATTGACTTAAAACTAATAATTTCCTATTTATAACTATATTAACCAATTTCACACATAAATAAACTACCTAAACAATGTACTTAAAACTAATTATTTGCTATTTTTAAATATACGAACTAATTTTACACATAAAAATACTACCTAAACAATTTACTTAAAACTAATTATTTAGTATTTTTAAATATACTAATTAATTTAACACATAAATATACTACCTAAACAATTTACTTGAAACTAATTATTTACTATTTTTAAATATACTAACTAATTTTACACATAAAAATACTACCTAAACAATTTACTTAAAACTAATTATTAACTATTTTTAATTATACTAACTAATTTCACACATAAATATACTAACTAAACAATTTACTTAAAACTAATAATTTCCTATTTTTAAATTAATCCCGAAAATAAGAAAAAAAGTAAGAAAATGGACATAAATTCGAAATTGTAATGGGTAACCTAAATACTTCACATCCAACCATCAACAACTACAAATCACATACATTTCACATATTTCAAACCAAATTAACATTGCATAATCCGGATTTTAAATATTTTTTAGGAAAAAAAAAGTTAAAAATATGTATTAGACCAATTTACCACAAATCCAAAATTTTACTTTCTTCAAATGCGTGGAAATAGCTTCAAATTTGCCACAACAAGCAAAATCTTCAACCCATTATCAACAAAGAACATCAAAGAATGAAAATCCGGAAAAAAATTGAAACAAAACTAAACTAACTTACAAATCTACAACAATGACACCAGATCCACGTACAAACGATCTCGAGGAAGCTGATTATGGCCTTAATCGAAGATATGAACGTGATGTGTGTGCGTGTGGGACGAAGAAACGAGAAGAGAGAAGAGAGATGAATTTCTAAAAAAGCCTGATGAAGAAGACGACTGCCTGGGGGGGATTTAAATTAGAATTTTCCAACGGCCTTAGCCGTTGGAAAGAAAAATCAAAACGGTTCGTTTAAAAAAATGAAATTCTAACGGTTGAAGCCGTTAGTGGAAATAAAATACCTTTATTATTTTCCAACGGCTTAGGCCGTTGGAAACCATTAAATACAAAAATTATATGCAACTATTTTTCCAACGGCTAAAGCCGTTGGAAATAAACAAGCATAAATTATTGAAAATACTTCCAACAGTGAAAGCCGTTGGAAAAATTACAAAATTTAATCTTCCATGTGAACATATAGTTTCCAACGGCTAAAGTCGTTGGAAATACTAAAAATAATAAATTCCTTAAATCAAATTCTTTAATTCACAACTAAACTGTATATTTTAGCCGTTGGAAATGAAAAGCATCATTAATTACTTAAACTTATTACCAATGGCTCAAGCTGTTGGAACAATTTGCTTTAATTTCCCCTAAAAAGAATATATTTTTCCAATGGCTAAAGCCGTTGGAAATATTATCCACTTTAATTTGGAAGAAATTACTTCAATTTGCCTTCATACTATATATTTTTTCCAACGGCTAAAGCCATTGGAAATATTATCTACTTTAATTTTTCTTTATACTATATATTTTTCAACAGCTAAAGCCGTTGGAAATATTATATATAAGCCCTCTAAATTAATGGCGTAATAGTTCCAACGGTGAAGACGTTGGAAAATTTTTTGTCTTCCCTCCAACGATTTTGGCAGTTGAAAATTTTCAACGGTTTGGCTGTTGGAAATAAAGGCAATTGGAATCTTTTGTTTTTTTAGTAGTGAATGTTTTAATAAGGTTTTCTATATTAGGATTATAGAATCACACGATTCTACGATTAGGATCGTGATTTTAACAGTCTTGCTTTAGATTGCTACTTGGTGTAGTAGTTATATGTTATCAACGTGTTTCTGCTGCTTATAATGTTGCTGATTCTTTACTCTCGTACTCTGTAGCTTAGCTTTATTTGTTGTTTCATATTATAAAAATTTTAAAAAATGAAATACTCCCGCCGTCCCATATTCTTTGCATCATTTGACTTTTTGGCCTAGTTTGACTTAAATTTTTTTATATTATTGATTGTTAGAAAAAAATTAAAAAATATATATTTAGAAACTATAGGTCTTGATTTATCATTCACATATAAAAGTTTTTCATTTATATGTTAAAATGTCTAAAATAAAAAATCATAGATTAATTGGTAAAACGTGAATGGTGCAAAGAATTTGGGACGGAGGGAGTAATTATTATGTCACACACACACACACACAATTGTTGTAATTTTGTTTTCCAAAAAGTCACATCTTTCAATCAAAAAACATATCTCTCCAATAGACACATTTTTTCCCTTAAGAACATATATTTTGTTCATTAAAAGATATCTCTTTTTCTAAAGTATAAATGTCTCTTTTTCCAAAGACATCAGTCTATGTATTAAGAATACTGGTAATTGATAAAAAAATAATTTTGCGTTCGTTTTCCAGTTTTTAATTTCTGTTATCGATTTCTCAGTTGATTGTATTTAAATGATTAGTTAACTAAGCCAGCTAAATTATCTTTTAATGTTTGTTTTTTAAAGAAGGAATTCGTTGATATAAACAAGAGGAGCAAAGCTTCTACAACAGCAGCACCAATGAGTTACTGCCACTGCCACAAACAGGAAAACTGAAACACATCGTTTAACAGCTCCGGAGTGCGGAACAGACCTGTTTCGCTAACAAGTCTGCATCAGAATGACCAGACCTGCGAACATGCATAACTTGTACATTCAGACCAGACCGACGTTAAAGCATCAATCTTTACCAACAGGTTAAACAAACGCCACAGCATTCCTAGAGTCACTCTCAATTCACAATTTTGAGAACACCAAACCAATCCTTGTTTATTAATTCTTTACAATGAGAAGCGCTTCACGAATCACAACAACCTCTGCCACATTGGAATCCAACATGCCAACAGATATAGAGAAAATTGCAATTGTGGACGAACAATTATATCCCAAAATCCTCGATCTCGGTTTACTGATCATTGAACCATCGTCGTTAAACTATTTTCACGAAAACTAACCAAATAATGTGGAGCAAGAAATATGTAACCGGAGAAGGGACACCGAGGCCAACACGCCTTACGCCAATCACCAACACGCAACTTGTGATTTCGTACCTGACTCTCATGTTGTCCATAACGCAACAAAGAACGCCATATCATCTAAATCTCCTTACACTCAACCCACTCTGGTCATATCGCACCACCAAAGGCACATTATCCATGGGATATTCATATTCCAACACCCTCCCAGCAACTTCCATATTACAGAACAAAAATAATTAATTAAATGTTCAATAGTTTCAACATCGATCAGAGATACAAACCGAACAGCCCGGTTCACATTATTGCGCCTCAATAATGCCTCCCTTTTACCTATTTTCCTTAACAATACCTGTCAGCAAAACAACTTAATTTTTTGAGGTAGCTTGTGACGCCAACAAATTAAGACCAGGAATGGGATCGTGACTAAAGACATAATTTTCCATCTCTCCACAAAATCTTTACAACCTTTTCATATTCAGCAAATTATTTTATCATATTTCCCTTCAAACTATATATTATTTTTAATAGTCACATTTCCATCTTTCTTAATCTTTATATCAAATCCAAATATTTCAAATAACTTGAGACGGTTGAAGTACTCTTTATGAATATATATTTTCTTAAAAAATTGAGGGTGGTTTGCTAAGTTGAGGTCTAGAATTCTAATCATTTTTTAGGCAAAAAAGTTTCACATTGGATCCCCTTTTCCTCTCAAATCTAAACTTGCATCTTAAGATGAATTCAATGACAAAAAACTCAATGGTTTTATTCAATTCAAAAATAAATTTCTTATTGATTTTTTTCAAAATTTTTAGTCCATAGAAACATTTATCCAAATGTGCGATAAATTGATTGAATAGTAAAAAATTTGGCATATATTTCACTTATATTTTTATTTTAAAACTCTAATCAAATTATATGGTACAAAGTTTTAATTAATACAGATTTCATGTAGCGTTACTCTTTCTAATTATCTACCAAACTAAAGTTGACGTGTTTGCAATCCATAATATTGGGCTTATCTGAGACTGATGAGTAAAATTTGAACTTCGTAATTACGAACAAGTGAAACATACTATGGATCTCTAACCAGCTTGCTAGCTAGGGTTTACTCCACAATAAGATGGATCAAACACTAGCTTCTCAAACACTAGCCTCATCACTAACTTCTAGAGAACTGTAATCATTGATGGGATTCTAACTAGATTACTCACAAAATCCCTTGCAAGGTTCAAATGCGTCTTGAACGCGATCCTGACTTTGTGTAGATGCAGATGCATCGAAGCGATCAAGGTTGGCAGCACTTTACCAGGCCCATATGTGCATATATTCACTTTTACCTACCAAGATGAGTCATCTATCCATTAATCATGCCCATTACATACCTAAATCCACCTAAAATGAGATAATAAATATAGAATATAAACATAATTGACTTGTTCCTTTATGTCGTCAATAACATGAAATATAGCAAACATAAGACTTGTTTATTTGCAACAGGACCGTCCTTTTCTGCTTTGTTTCCTCCTCTTGAATCTAACAAGTAACAACAAATGCTTCAATTGTAACTATCATCATAAGAGAAGTCACACAAGAAACCAGAGATGCAAAATAGAAATTACAGCTTTGATAAGCATTCATATCTATTGGAAAAAAACCCTTTTTTCCAATGGCTAATCTATTGGAAATTTCTAATGCATAAGGCCGTTGGAAAATGCAAAAAAAATTGTAAGGTGCAAAAGAAAAATTCCAACGGCTTGGCCGTTGGAAAATATGTAAGTCAAGCGGGAAAACTTTTTTTGGTGAATTTTTCTAAATGCCTGGACATGTGACTAATTTCTCGGCCGTTGGAAATATTTTGTGAATTTTTCCAACGGCCTAGGCAGTTGGAAACATGTGGTTAGTTTCTCCAACGGCCTAGGCTGTTGGAAACTTTTTATGGTGAATTTTTCCAATGTGGTTAATTTCTCCAACGACCACACACATTTATATATATGCATATTTATATTGCATTGATATTGATATCTATATAATATATCATAATATATATTTATCATAAAACATATATATTAATACGTATATATATCTTACACATTATTATTATATTTATACATAGTATATTTTAAGCATATTATAATGCATATCATATTTTACACATATCATAATAAATGTGATGTATATGCCATACATATAATATATATATATATATACTACAATGTTTCATATATTATAATGTATGAAACATATATATTTTTTCCCAACCCAAAAAAAATAATCTATTGGGCCAAAAAAGCCCAAGCCCAACCCTAACTAACCCTAACTATAAATACTACTCCCTTCGTCCCATAAATTTTGATACATTTGACTTTTTGTTGTATTTTGACTCAATTTTATTCATATTATTGTTTGTTAAAAAAAATCAAAAAAAATATATTTAGAAACTACATATCTTGAATTATCATTTATATACAAAGATTTTGTATTTATATATTAAAATGTTGAAAATAAAAAATCATAGATTAATTATAAAAAACAAATGGAGCAAAACTTTTGGGACGGATGGAGTATTACTTACCCACCTCCCCCAGCCTTTTCCGTCTCTGCCTCCTCTCGCCTTCTCCGTCTCCATCTCAGCCTCTCCCCCTCCTCTAGCGCTCTCGTCTCTGCCTCCTCTAGACCAACGTCTCCGTCTCTCCCTCTCCCTCGTCTCAGCCTCTCCCCCTCCTCTGGCGCTCTCTGTCTCTGCCTGTTTTACGCCTCGTCATCGCTGTTGTCCTCTCTCCGTTTCTGGCGCTCTTCCGCCTCACCATTGTTGTCTTCATCCGCTTCGCTGTCTCTAGCGAACTTCCACATCACCGTCACCGTCGTGTCTTTCTTGGTCGCCGCGCTCATCAGCCTTATACCTCGCCTCCTTTTTGCACGCTTCGGCCTCCATAGCCGCCGTGCTCATCGGCGTCGCCAGTCCATCGTTCGTGTAGCCCGTCCTCAGCTTTTCCGTTGTCAACCGTCTCGATCTCTTCCACGTCCTCCTCGCCTCCACAGCCTCCACGCCTTCCTCTTTTTCAATTTTTGATTTGGGGTTAGAATTTTGTTATGATTTTTTATTTTTGATTTTTTTTAGATCCGTTCGAACGTTTGATTTCTTTAATGTTTGCGTCAATTTGCTTTTTGTTGGTTTTTTGTCTATGATTTGCTCAATTAGGTCCTTGTCTATAACTCTGTTTTAAGATTTTCAAACGAGTCATAAACTTCGACTCTGTGTGAACCTTTGCAGTGGTTCCCGAACATGAAATCAATCACTGTAGCTCAAGGGAAGAAGGCGGTGAAAGCGGCAATTTCGCAGGTGGAAGAAGGTCTGCTGTTGCTAGAAGAGGCGTTTGAGAAGTGCAGCCAGGGGAAGGCCTTCTTCGGTGGGGAAAGAATCGGCTACACAGATATTGCCTTGGGGTGCTTCCTGGCGTGGCTCAGGGTCACAGAGAAGATGAACGGCATTGAGCTGCTGGGAGCAACCAAGACTCTTGCTCTGGCAAAATGGGCAGAGAGGTTCTGTGCGGACGGCCGTGAAGGATGTTATGCCCGAGACTGAGAAGCTGGTTCAGATTTGTTCGGATTTTTTATTTTTGATTTTGGTTAGATCTGTTTCTGTGATTGATTTTTAGTTTTGTTCAAAGTTTTTTATTTGGGTTAGATCTGTTTGGATTTTTGATTTGGTTGATTTTATGTTAGTTCGGTTAGATTTTGTATTTTTGTGATTTTTAATTTTTTTGTAATAATATAAATATAATTTTAGTAATAATAATTTTAATTTTTTGAACTAATGTAAAATATAATTTTGCTGAATCTAAAATAATAAATATATAATATATAATCATTTATTTTTTTTATTTTCCGGAAATAATTTTCCAACGACCCTGATCGTTGGAAACTTCAATGTTCCAACGGCTTTAACCGTTGAAAAACTGTTTTCACTGTTTAACTAAACTTCCTGAAAAATTGGCCGTTGGAAATTTCCATTGGCCCATTTCCAACAGCTAATCAGTGAGCCGTTGGAATTTTTTTTCCAACGCATCATTTACTAATGCACCTGTTTCCAACGGCTTCACGTTGGAAATTGTCAATTTTCCAATGCGAGGCCGTTGGAAAATGATTTTTTTTTTAATAGTGGTCCAACATTATTCCATTACTGTGTTCATTTCCTAAAAGAATACATGCTAAAGATAAAGAACTAGTAAGCAACTTAAAAGTTCTAAAAAGTAGCAAATACATAGATATTTATAAACTAATGTTGCACAATTACTCAAACAATTAATTTATAAAGTTTGTATGTATGCTTATATTATATGAAAAGGAAAAAGATAAAAACATACACTAATATACTATATGAAATGGATAAAGGCAATAAAACATGTGATTAGAGAAATAATTAGTTAAACATAAGATTGTCTATCTTGGGCCAAGGCCCAAGGGTAACCACAATATATAGTTAATGCAGCCGAATTGAGAAACTTGATGATCGAACTGTTTTCGGTGCAAATATAATTTTTCCTGATAAATCTTTCATCAAAATTATGGACACAAGTCTCAAATTACTAATGGAAGCTATTTGCAAAGAGGGAATAGACTTTTCTTGTGGAATGAAGAATTTTGCCTTTTAATGTGAAAATAAACTACAAAAACCTACAGAATTTTCTTTTCCAATTGTCGATAAATTTTACGTTTGGTTCTCTGATTCAAGGCTAAAAGACCTCTTTTAAAACCATTTGCACAGCTGCCTATGTTTAAAAGAAATTAGAAGGTCATCGCACAATATAACAAGTGCACTAAGAAGCACAATAATCTTGTTCTACTTTCCTAAAATTGCAGTCACAAGACAGAGCAGTACAAGTACAAACTTGGGCTTCCAAATCAATTCTAAATAATTAGACATATTTCAAATACGAATTCATCACATGTGTGCCCCCAAGTTTCACACTAAAGCAAGGCTTCTAGCAAAACATCAAACCTAAAGTCAAACTTTAGAACCAATTAGCTAAATTATGTAGTAATTCGGATTACTTCCAGGAAAATCAAAATCTGTTTCTAACCATTAAAACTTAACCAGGAATTGATGCCATTGAAACTTTTTTAAACAGATGTTTGCTTGGAAACCATTAAAAGGAAAGAAAACTGCTTCATGCGATAAAAGTGGGGTATGAACAAAAACATGATAACTAGGAATTAAATTCAATTTACGAATTTATGGAACTCGATTTCATATTGCTGTTACTGTTCTGTAGTCTTCCCTCTCTAATTACCATATCTATTGTGAGACTAGTGGCTATGATGAGGGTAGGGTAAGGCCATGATGCTATTGCTCGTCACTCACTCCGCCGCTCGTGTAGGTCGTTCGTCGTTGTGGTTTGAGTTTTATTTTCAATTCATCGTCTGCCTATCCACTTATCCAGTTACTGGTTAAGGTTAAGGGAAGAAAGGAGCTGTTGGGTTGGGTCAGATTAGATCATAGGATTGGTTGTGGATAGTGGGCCTGTGGCTATATCGACTAGCGGGCGGCTGGGTTCTTCAAGATTACGTTGAATCGGGCTGTTTCCGGTTAATCCGACCTAACATATATAGAAATCTTGGAAGTGGGTCAGATCAGGTTGGCCCGATTTCACGATCCTGATTTTGGGTTTTTCTTTCATCCCATCGTGGCTTTCTTTCTCACGGTCAGTCCAAACCAAAGCCTCCTGCCCTTCCGGGCGACACAGAGACGCAGCCCCCTGCCCTGACCCACAATCCTGCCTTCTGCTCGCAGTTCGCAGCTTGTCTCGCACAAATCCGTGCCCCAACTCTCGCACAGAACCGATCCCCCCTCACTCCTCCCACCCTCTCTCTTGGTCTCCTACTCCTCGCCGAATTGCCCTCATCATCCTCCTCGTCGTCTCGCCACCAGACTCGCCTTCCTCGTCGTCTCGCCTCACCCAAGCCATCTAAACAGAGTTAGATATTTGTTGCGTCGTTTGACTGTTATCAGCCATTGACGCGTCTATCGAGGATCTTTCTTTCCGCGGCCAAACAACTGTACCCAACCACACTCCCGCTCTCCTCTGTCTTACTTTCCTTTTAAAGATCCCTGTTCTTTTCCTTTCTCATTAGAGACATGGAAAAATGTGAGACGAAAAGGTCTTCTCTTGTTGCTTCACTAGATAGTTTCTCCTGAAGGCACACATGGGTTGTCTTGTTTCTAACGTTCGTGTTCTGTTAGTTGAATTTGGTATAAAAATTTTCCATTTTTCTGAGTTTCCAATTAAGGTTTGATGAAATTTCATAGATAAGGTTTTTCTTCCATGGTTAACTAGCTTATCGTAATTTGTGTACTAAGTTTCAAGCTGTGCTATTTTTGTTGTAATAGCCTTTAGATGTCTAGGTTCGTTAGAGTTTTATAGAATGAAAATTGGACATCTGTAAAACTTCATAAAATTTCAAGACCGAAAGGTGATCTGTCTGGCATTCTATATCAGAATCACCTGCACGTGTAAGTGAGATGATATACTGTATCAGCATTGCTGCAAGTTTAAGTTTGGAAAGTTAGATGTTTTAACTTAAGTCAATTGATTTATTTTTATTTTTATATTTTTATATTTAAATTTAATTTTATTTAAAAATTAATATTTTATAAATATAATAATTTATTTAAAAATAAATTTTTATGATATTATTAAATTTTTTAAAGTTTTAAACTAGAAAAATGTATAAAAATTAATAAATTTATAAAAAATTATATTTTTAATGAATTATCATAACTATATAATATTAATTTTTAATTAAAATTAATTTAAAGTGAAAATGACATAAAAATAAATTATTTTATAACCAATTAATTTAAATTAAAATAAACTAGGTATTAGTTATTTCTTTAGTTCCATGTGTTCTGCTCTATTTATTATTTTAGCAGTTACAAATTTTTTATATCATTTTCTTTATTAATAAACTTGACTAGACAACTTTGCAAATTGCAATTATGTCTCTTCCATTGGGTAAAATCCAAATTTGGTCCCTTAACTTTTACGTTTGTCCTAAACGGGTCCCTTAACTATTAAAGTGACTATTACGGTCCCCTAACTATCAAATCGAGTTCAATGTTAGTCCCTCCAGTCATTTTGGCCGTTATCCAGGACGGAAAATGCGTACGTGGCAATTTGAGACACGGTGGATTGGCGAACTGCCTCCACTCTCACTCCCTGGTTTTTCGAGAGCTTCGTTCGTCGCTCTGCTACTGCTCTGGTAACTGTTAACCCTAGCGATAAGGCGAAGGAAATCGGCGGTTGTTTTGGTGGTTGGGGTGGCAGAAATACGATGAAGGAGAAGGCGAAGGCGAAGATGAAGGCAAAACTCCGATTGACGGAGTGGAGACTCCGGAAAGGGGACGAAGGGGACTGGCACTACCGTAAGTTTTGTACTTAATAAATTATAGGTTTGTTTTCTGTTGTATTGTGCATTTATCAGTTGTTGAAAATGCATAAAAAAGGGTAGGTGTGTGTTGTAGTAAGGCAGTGTGTCAATTGTTGAGGGGGGACCAGTGGACCAAGGGTCCATTGGAAGAACAATGTGGGTTAGTGTTGGGTATTTAATTCGAGTATTTTTACTGTGTTTTTTTATTCTTTCCTTTGTTATCATGTAGTTCCTAATGACACTTGGTTTACAATCCAAATGCATCATGGGGGTTACTTTGCCAATCTGCCATGGAAGACATATATGGAAGGTTTGGTGGATCATTTTGATGCCTGTAACATGGACAAGATTAGTATGGTTGACATTGATCAAATGGTGGAGGAGTTGGGATACAGTGGATTCATGAACTACTATTGGACTCTTCCTTTTCACACAATGTCATTGGAGGATATACTAAGAGAGTTGAAAACAGACAAGGACGTGATGGACATGGTTTATACCAATCTCCCACACGAGCACAAGATGGTGGTTTACATTGAAAAAATGACTCCTGAGGAAATGGCAAAACAGGAGTTAGCGTATGTGGAGAACATTAAGGCTACATTAACACCACCAAAGGCTACGATTACTGAGATTGAGCCGGAAGATGGTTCTGATGAGGCATGTAGGAAGGTAGTAGGTGGAGTAAGTGGTGGCAAGGCACCTATAAGAAAAAGTATGGCAGTTAGGAGACTTCTTATCTCTGGTTGTGAGGTTTCATCACCAAGCATGACAGAACAAGTGATAGATGAAGGAAGGCACCTAAAGGAGGCTGAACCTGTTAGGGAGGATGAGCATCAGGGAGTTGGGGAGATAATGCATAACTTAGATGCAAACAGAGAAGAGTCTGTGTGTATGGGGGAGAGGTTGTCTCCAGAAGTTGCTGATGTAGTGGAGTTAGGCAGAGAAGAAGAAAATGAGAAGGATTTTGGGGAGCAAGATGGATCAGAGTCTGAATCTGATAACAGTGATGATGAGGACTATAGGGCACCTCCTGAGACAGAGAGTGGGAGTTGTGACACAGAGTTCGATGAGATGGATAATGAAATTGAGAATGATGATGATGGGATAAATGTTGAAGTGCAAGTTGATACTGGGGTAGAGCAGATGATGAAGGGTAATGTTCCTACTCAAAACAGTCAACAAGAGGCAGCTCCAACCCAAAACAAACAACAAGAGGCAGGTCCTGCTGTAGGCAGTACTGGAAGGGTTATGGGGTATAATTTTAAAGAGGTTCAAAGTGAATCTGAGGATTCAGATGGTGAGTTGCTTAGTGTGCACGAGTCCAGTGATGATGAAGGTGAGAGGGTCCCTGTATTCAACCCCATAACAGATATGAGAGACCCTAAGTTCAAGGTAAAAATGGTTTTCCCCTCCTTTGATGTGTTCAAGAAAGCTGTGAGAGCATACTCTGTTGTACAGAGACAGCCTGTTGATTTCAAGAAGAATGATAAGAGAAGAGTAAGAGTAGTGTGCAAGGCAGGTTGCCCTTGGCTATTGGTTGCTGGAAAATACAAAGATGGACCTAGAGCACAGATAAGAAGGTTTGAGGACAGGCATACATGTGTAAGGCAGGTTACCAATAAGTTTGCAAACTATAAGTGGATAGCAGAGGAATATCTGGAGGTTATTAGATCAAACCCTGAACTACCCTTGGCTGCCCTTGTTGACCTAATCAGAAGGGACCACAACATAAAAATTCATAGGTCTAAAGTTGGGAGAGGGAAAACTTTAGCATTAATGATGCTTAGGGGTGATGAGGCTGAGCAATATGCCAAGCTTGCAGACTATGGTGGAGAATTGAAGGCAAGGAATCCTGGAACACAGTTTCTATTGGGGTTGGAGAATTTACTGTTTAAGAGGGTTTTCATCTGCATGGCTGCATGTAAGAAAGGTTTTCTTAGTGGGGGCAGGCCCATCATAAGTTTAGATGGGTGTTTTCTAAAAGGGAGATATGGAGGCCAATTACTTGCAGCAGTGGGAATAGATGCCAATGACTGCATATGGCCGATTGCCTATGCAGTTGTTGAGGTTGAATCATATGACTCTTGGGCTTGGTTTTTGGTACATTTAGCAGAAGAACTTGGTATTGTTGAGTCCAAGTTCTGGACATTTATGTCAGACAGACAAAAGGTAGGTTGTTTACCTTATTTTGTACTATTAACATTTTAATTAGTGTTACTAATGATGCTTTGATGATACAGGGTTTAATACCAGTAGTTCAGAACTTGTTCCCAGATGCTGAGTACAGATTTTGCGTCAGACATTTGTACACAAACTTCAAATGTTGCTTTCCAGGAGTGGGGTTAAGAAACTATGTTTGGCAAGCAGCAAGGAGCTCATATGAAGGGGAATTCAAGAAGAACATGGAGGTAATTAAGGGTCTTGATGCAAATGCATGGGCATGGTTGAATGGTATACCCCCTGAACATTGGACTAGGTCTTCTTTTAGGGAGTTCTCTAAATGTGATATCCTCTTGAACAATTTGTGTGAATGCTTCAACAGATTCATCCTTGACGCTAGGGATAAACCTATTTTGACCATGTTAGAAGTAATTAGATGTAAGATCATGGTTAGAATAGCTAGGAAAAGATCTGCTGAGGCAAAGTGGACTGGTAAATTATGTCCTAAGATTACAAAGAAACTGAACAAGAATATAGATAACTCTAGGAACTGTTGGGCAATGGAGTCAGGGGGGACAAGCTTTCAAATAACAACTCCTATGTCACAGCATGTAGTTGACATAGAGCAGAGGACATGCAGTTGTAGGAAGTGGCAGCTCACTGGAATTCCATGCAACCATGCATGCTTTGCCCTTGCCCTAAACCATAGCAACTTTGAGGAATATGTTGACCAATGTTATTGGACTGAAACACACAAGGAAATGTATGCCAATGTAATAAACCCAATTAGGAGTGTAGAGCAATGGGAGGACATGAAACATAATCCCATTAAACCTCCAAACAATGGGCTGGTCAGTGGAGGCAGGAGTAAGATGAAGAGAAGAAGAGAACTTGGTGAGCCTGAAAGTAATTCAAAAATGAAGAAAACAGGAGTTATCATTCACTGTTCTATATGCAAGCAAAAAGGGCATAATAAAAGCACTTGCAAATCAAAGCCAACTTCAGCCGGAAGTGCAAGTTCAGCAAAGAAAACAAGAAAAAGAGGAGGACAGCCATCACAGAGGCAGCAGCCATCACAGATGAAGCAAAATGTAAGTATTAAAGAGATTAGTATACAGTATGCTACAATCAGATATTTATTTACACTAACTTTTGGCCAACATGGACAGGTCCCTACATCTGAACAGACATCACTTTCACAACAAGCTTCTGCTTTTGTTGCAAGACAATCTCAGAGGTCTATGAATGTAGAAGACGCTGGATCACAAGGTAGTGCTGGCAGAGGGGGAAGGAGTCGTGCAAGTGGCAGGGGGCACTCATTTTCAAGAGGAGGGATTAACACAAGTTTGATGTAGGCAACTGGCAGGAGTAAAAGCCAAAGTTGATGTTTTTTGTGCAGTTTTTTGTAATTGGATGTATGCTTTTGGATGTTGGATGTTGGCTATTTTTTGTGGATCTTTGAAATACTCTTCATGGACAATGGATGTATAGACATAATGACACTTTTGACCTAAAATAGACAATGGAACAGAAGTTGCAAAATAGACCTTTGTTATACTCTGTAGTTGTGTTTCTCAAACTATACTAACTTCCAAATGACACAAAGTTCTTTTCATTACATTCGATTAAGTACACAATTGAGGTGATTCTACCTCTGTCATACCCCAAAGGCAACCTAATATCTACCCTTCATCCAATATAAACCTCACACACCTACAACAACCATTACTACCCCCAACCCTCCCTATTTCCTCGCCATACATCGCACCCAACAACCATAACACCCCATTTCCTCAAATTGATGCCCACCCATCTCCTACCCACCTACACGTACAGGTACCAAATGAACAATACCCAAGAGACTAGCAACAGCGCTAACATTCTTCTATTCCTTCCTCTCAGTTTCCTTACTTCAACTTCTTTCAATTGCACTGCAACCTTGCTTTTCTGCTTTTTCCAACGCATTCGCTTCATCTCTGTCTCCACTTTATCTACTCTAGCCATGCTTTTCTTCATTTCTGTCTCAGCTTCATCCACTCTTCTCAGCAAGCCCCTTATCACAACTTTACAATGTCCAGGCGTCGGGTCATCATACCACTATCTAAATCGACAGTACCGAGTGCCCTGTCTCTCAACCAAATTAACAACTAGTCAGAAACAACTGAAGAAAACCTCAGCCAAGCATGCCTGAAGGAAAACGAAACTAAAAAAGCAAATCTACCCCATAATTTCGGCAGCCATAGAACCTCATTCCAGCATTTTGGTCGGTCCACGCCATCTTCAACTCTGCAGGCAAGCCACAGTAACAGTGTGGGATCCCGTTGTCGTTGTCCACCCTCGCTATGTCCACCCTCGCCATGTCTGCAGGCAAGTCTTCTTAAATTTCTCTTTACTGATTCCTCTATTTCCCCTTTCTCTCTTCCCCTATTTCTTTCCCGCCACTGGTAAATCTCTTCCCGCCCTGCCCACCTCGCCTTCGTCAGCTGAACGATGCCACCGTGGTATTCTGGGTCAGCTAGACGATGCCACGGTGGTATTCTGTGCCAGCTACATGATGCCACCATGGTATTGTGGGACTAGCAAAAGCCACGTACGCATTTTCCGTCCTGGATAACGGCCAAAATGACTGAAGGGACTAACATTGAACTCGATTTGATAGTTAGGGGACCGTAATAGTCATTTTAATAGTTAAGGGACCCGTTTAGGACAAACGTAAAAGTTAAGGGACCAAATTTGGATTTTACCCCTCTTCCATTATACTCTTTACGCTAGTTCTTCAGAGATTTTTCGTCCAATCCTATTCTGTTCTGCTTGAACTGGCGTGGGTTGGGGCAACGACTAGAGGGAAGGAGGCGACGAAAGGAGATCGGGGCGAGGAGATTGGAGCATTAAGGAGGTTGGGCTAGCCGGGACGATGGGGGACGGGAAATCGGACGGCAGGTTTGAGATCGGAGTGAGGAGGTGAGGGCGGCGAGTTTGAGATCGGGGTGAGGAGCTTGAGGCGGCGGGAGGTGGGGACACTATGTGATGGAGGCAAGTGTGTGCGTGTATGTCTAATCATTTCTTAAACTCCATGCCAAATACAAATGGAGCAGAAAACCCGGGATGGAGGAAGTATATGTGTGTGTGCGTGTATGTCTAATCTAATTCATGTGGGATTTGACAGAGCAGGATGTAGACATTTGTTCTTTTTTTCTCTTCCAAAATTTATGGACTGCATGTTTTTCTGGTCTCCTATTCTTTGATGAATCTGTAATTGCTTGCCTTTGCTAAAGTTTGTGGCTGAAGTCGTAATTGATCTGAATATACATAATTATGCATGTGTTAACAAGGATATTTCAACAAGGTCATGACTGAAGCGTTTCTGATCTAAAAAGTTGTTGTTCTCTCCTGTATGAACCTTGGTTGAGCCTTATGTTTATAAATGTTTATGATGCTTCTACCTTGTTAATGAACTGTGTTTTTGAATTACTCAATACTAATGTGGACTGTTTTGTAACATGTTTGTTCTTGCAGTTGTCGAGGGCAAGGATTCTAAGGTTGTGGAGTCTTTCCCTCCTTGCAAGGTGCCATTTGTGCATAAGGTACTTGTTGTACTAGTATATTACTTGTACCCTTAATGTGTAAGATAGCTTAGTGATGCAATTGTTTGTAATGTTGATGCTAGGAAAGATTGTGCTAGATGTTGTTGTTGATGTTTTTACTATTTTCTGGGTGGACAACTTAAAAGAGGACCGAAAATTGTAAAATGAAGTTGTATCTTGTCGTTCAAAACATTTTGTATGGTTGAAGCAGTTGTACTTAATCTCGCTAGTTGTAAGAATGTGTTATTTCACTCTTTTTATAGGTGAAATAATTACTTAAGAGGAATTTTCAAGAGAATGGTTTTGTTTCTAATCTTGAAGCCACATTATTGCCACCTGCTTTTTGGTGGGTGTAACAGGTTGTTTTGCTTTTTCACTTTTGTTCTGATTTTTTACTGCATTTGTGTTGGAGGTACTTTTATGCTCTGAAGTTAATTTTTGTTCCTTGAAGCCGTATGTGCTGCAATGGAGAGGATATCTGCAGCTTGTGCCATGGAATGGAGCATTGAGCTTGAGAAGGCCCTTCGCTCCAAAAACCCAGGTCAGGCTTATCTTCAATATTTCGTCCTTAAGTTCCTTTTTGGGCTTTCTCAACATTATTCTGATTCTTGTATTTCTTTTTAAACCATTTAAAAAGAATGAGAATTATTTTGTGTCACTTAAATAATTTGTTTCCTATCAACGTTCAGTGTAAGATAGTATTTTTGGTCCCACAGGTCGAGCAATTGAGACTATTTTACTCACTGGGTTGAGATTAGAGCAATGGAGTCAAGAGTCAGAGGCAAACCAGACCATGTGCTCCATGTTTGGTTTACTTCCACGCGAGGACAGGCTCTTTGCCAATACCATACTTCTGAGGCTTGCAGATGCATTTGTCTCTGGTGATAAGAACATTAGGAGATCCATTGTCAAAGTTTTCTTTTCATATGCTAGACATTGTAGAGGCAAGAAGATGAGGAAAGGTGCAAAAGGAATTTTATCCATGGGCAGAGTGCAAAATCATGTAGAATTGCTTAGGAAGGTGAAGCTGGTTTTTGAGTCTGGGGATGTTGAATCAAGAGCATTGTGTCTGTTTTTGTTAGGCTGTTGGGCTGATTTTGCCAAAGACAGTGCTGATATACGTTACTTGATACTGTCCAGTGTTGTCTCTTCTCACATTCAGGAGGTTAGCATATTAAACATAAGTTATTTTTCTGCAACTTGTTCAAGACTAATGAATTCAAATTTTGAGAGAAACACTGGCAGAAGCTTGTTGAAAAACTCTAGAATTCTTGTTCTCTCTGAAACAACATGTATCTTTTATCATTGTTGTTTTGCTTAAACAGTGCTTGTATGTATATGCATGTGGTAACACATGCTTGCCCACTGCAATATACAATCAAACTCATGCAGTTTATTGTACATAAAAGAAGCGAATGGCAATCTTGCGAAGCCTATTAGGTTGGAAGGGAGGTGTATATTGTGTTCCCCTTCGGCCAGCAAAACATAAGTGTGGAGTTTGTTGGGTTTGGTTGACTGAAAGTAGAATTGGTGCTCTCACACATGATATACAAAATGTTGTTTGCTAATTCTTTGTTAATCTTGGTTTTCTTTTTGCAGGTGAAAGCATCACTATTTGCAGCTGGCTGCTTTTGTGAATTGGCAGAAGACTTTGCAAATGTTGTCCTTGAGATGCTGGTTAACATGGTGGCATCAGCAGAAATACCAACAGCCATAAGGTTAGCTGGTGCAAGAGTTTTTGCAAAAATGAGCTGCTCTTCTTTAGTTGCAAAAAGAGCTTACAGGGTATTTTCCCACCCCTTCCTTCTCTACCTTTATTTCTTTATTTATTCTATGGTCCTTTTACTGAAAAATGAAGCACTAGAAAGCTTCAGGTATCATAACTAACACAGGTAGTTCACTACATAATTCAGAGATAGGTTTACAGGAGCATGTTTTTCCTTCTAGTATGTTCAACCGTGATATGATAGACATCGCCAATTCAGAAAGAAAAGTATATGGTTTTTGCTTTTTTATGTTATTATGGATTCGGCTAAAATTGAAAAATAGTAAGAGTAATTGAACCAAGGCCTTGTGATTGGGTGGCACATGAATGGAGGGCTGGGATTTGACTGTTCCCATCACAGTCTGTCACCTTGCCTTTTCCTCATGGATTTGCTTCATCTTGAAGAGCACACCGGTAATAATTTTACATATCAATGAAATGAAAGATCACCTGCACTGCTGTTATGTGGCTGGATTTGCTTAGTGATTTAGTTCTCTAAGTTCCTTATAAAGGGGGAATAGTGAACTGGAAGTTATGTAGATTCTACTGATGATTACAGGCTTGCAACTATATCATAATTGGACATATCTAAAATGCTTATGTTGTCCTAAATATGAAGCCTCTATAGTGGCTAGAGTTATGGTATTCCAAACTCCTTTTTCATGGAAATTTCTTTATTATGTTTCTGTTTTGTGAGAATTTGTATCGTGCAGACAGGTATGCAGCTGGTCTCAGGTGCTTCAGAGGAGAATTTTATCGGCGCTATGCTGGTTTCACTATCAAAACTTGCTTCACAGTCAACCATTCTAATTTCTGAACAGGTGCCTCTCAGCTTCATTTTTTTTTTAATTTTAATGTTAGAGCGAGTATATTGTCAGATCTATAATTTTTTTTCTCATGTTCTTTTAAATTCCATTTCAATGCTATTTTGTCTTTCTGCCATCTTGCAAAGTTTGATGAGTTGGTTCTTCGTATAAACTTATGTTCGCTTACTTATGTTACTAAGCATGTCTTCTATCAATCTCTGGCCCCAATTCTCACGTTTAGCTAGTTTAGCATGAGAAACTGAGTGCAATTTTTAACTGATACGTTCCATGTACCATTTTCTTACACACAACTTCACAATGATTATACTACTAATGATTGACAGTTGATGTTACCAAGATGAATTCTTCTTCTTGGCTGAAAATATGATCAACAGAGGAATTAGTGACGCGTTGACTTGATTCTGCAGGTTGACCTGCTTTTCTCATGTCTCAACCAAGCAAAAAATTTGCAGTTACAAAGCATTGCTCTAAGGTGTTTATATTTTATTTTTGTAAGGAAACAATGCTGTATGCCTGTTACTGAGTATATGGTGAAGGCATTAACTGTCATTATAGACCAACCTGAACTTCAATCATCCATGCAAATTGGAGCTATCAAGATTTTGCACAAGGTCCTTCTTCACTTAAGTTAGCTTCTCATCAAGCATTGTTAGATCCTCAGTATGCTAATTTATCTTATGCTATTTCCAGGTCCTCTTATGTTCACTATCCCAAATCTCATATTTTGAAGTGGATGAATACTCCAAGTTGTTGACAATTCTTGAAATTGCTTCCCAATCTTCAGTCTTGCCAAAGAGCGTTGTTGCTCTCCATATTTTGGCCAATTTGTCAACCAGACCAAGAGGAAAGACAGAGACTGAATCTGCTGTTTTATTTTCTTCACCTTCGCCATCATGGGTAATTGCACTGATTGTTGAGAGGATTGTTTTGCTAGGAAAGTCCTTGTTCACTTCTTGTCCTGTTGAATCGACAACTTTTCATGCGATAAAGCGTCTTCTCAATCATCTTTTTGTTCTGGTCCGAAAACATCCGGGATCCACAGTCTTGGTTCTGGAAAAGTTTGGGTTGTTTATTGAATATCTCACGAAATTGGATGAAGATTTTGCATATGATGAGCAAGCAGACAAGCATAAATCCATTCGTTCCAAGATTTATGCTTATATCAAGAAATTTTTTGTGGCTTTTTTTCAGTATATATATGAAGCTCGTCCAGTCACAAGAGAAGTACACGAAAAGCTGGAGCTACTGAATGAGCAAATACAGCATTTTGATCCATTTGATCACTCTAGTCTTGCAATGTGTTCCATACTAATGTATTCTAGAATCCTTTATGGGTGCACAATGAACAGGAATAAAAGCCTGTGCAATCTTGATAGCAGTTCGGATGTTGCTCTTCCCATCTTGGTTGAGTGTGAAATACTAACCCTGCCATATGCAGAAAAGATGTTGAGGAAGATGGATAAGTGGTCTGTCTATAGAGCTGGAATATATGCTGCCACTCATGGAGAATGGCTTGTTGCAGCTTTCATGTTTGGACAGCTATCAACCAAAGTTCAATCTGATTCATGTTCCTGCTGGCTAAAATTGTTGGTCCTGTTTTCTGATTCTGAAAAGAATATCCAGATTCTTTTCTTGCCAAAAGAACAATCTAATTTAGTGAATTGGTCGGCCCTGAAGCATTTGCTTGTCAATCCTCAGAAGGAAGTTGACCCAGCTGCTGATGTTGCTGCAAACATCCAGAAGCGTGATTGGAGTGAGGTGCTACTTGGGGCCCAGTGCAATTTATGTTCCTTGGGAAAAAGCTTAGATGCAATTAACATGTTTGGAATAGCATTATGTTTCCAGAGATGGTTTCTGGCTCTAAGAGCAAAGGTCCTAGGGGCTGCTGGAGAGATATTTGAAGTCTTGGAGAGATTCAAACAGGAGCATTCTTGTGAAAATCCACAAGTTGACATATGTTTATCAACTCACTGTGATCTTGTGCAGAAGGTTATTCAGTTATCATTGCAAGTCAATAGATTGGCTCAGGAATTTGATCTGTTAAATGGATCCTTTCATGGCATGGACTGTCAAAGCTCAAAAACCATTGCAGCACTTGCACTAAATTGTTCAGTATTGGCATTTGCTGCTGGATTCCCTCTTTTCATCCAAAGCATTCTGGACCATGAAACTTCACTATGTTATATTGAGAGGTCACAGCAGAAAAGCTTATCTGTCGTGCTGCTGATGGATTTGGTTAGGCGATTATCACTTACCGACAGTGAAACTAGTGCGAATCTCTGTTTCCTTTCTGACAGCATTGGATGGCGCCAGCCATGTCTCCATCTGCAGTCAAGAAATCAGAGGGTGCATGGCCAGTGCGAAATAAAGGATATACTTTGCATAGCTAGGTGCACTGTTTCTGGCATTCTTAACTTGCATAATGAGACAAACCAAATGCATACGGGAAACGTGTCCCAGAGTTTCAATAAGGGCTTCGAGCTTCTGTTTGACACACTAATGAAATGGATCAAAATCCCAATTCGAGTTCCCAAGTACTTTTTCATCATGAGGTATGCCTTCTGTTTCTTTCTCTCTGTCATACTTTTCTGTGAACTGGCAGGAAAACCTTGTGTTGATGAAATAAGTGTTAAAGTCTGCAAGGTCTAGTGCTCTTTTTATGGTGCTCAATATTCTGTTGTTCGTCTGCAGATGCAGGATATAGAAAAGAAATTGCCATTCTAATTTCTGAGCAATTCATTGCAGTTATAATCTTGAACAGGAGTAATGGCTTCATTTTGACTATGCTTTGTATGTTGCCTTGTGGAGGGACACTTTCTTTGTTCCTTTTTCCTTTTTTTCTTCTTTTCCTATAGTTTAATGGTAATGCGCATCCCTTTTCCATCTTCTGAAGCACTGTCATACCTTAACCAAGGTTTTATATCAGGCCTTGCTTTGGGTCAGAGCTCTACGCCTCCAGTGCCAGCAGTAGAGACCCAGATAGAGTTACCATGTTGCCAGGCTCACATCTCTGCCTTAATCTTTGTCTTCAGTTAAAAAATGTGCCTCCAGGGTTTCTGTTCCAGCATACCAAACTGTACTGCCTCATTCATAGCAGACTGTCCTATCAGCAGAAAGGGCAGCGGGGAGGAAATGATGAAAGTGGTAGGGAATCTCAACCTTGGGAATGTGATGAGATGGTAGAAATGAATGATAAGTTGTTCCACCATGTGACACAGCAAACGAAGGAGACAAGCATTGAGCGCAGTAGGCATTATGAGCACCATGTCCGCGAGGCGAGTGCCTTCGTGTGTTTTGACCTAAATGCTAGAGGGCAAGGGTACACAAATTGTTTGCTTGATGTCTCAAAGTTTCCTCCTGGTTCTTACAGAATTAAATGGTATAGTTCTTTCGTTGACAAGTTAGGCGCGTATTGGAATATTCTGTCTCTGAATTCTGGACCTACATTTGTTGTAGAACCATCAACTACTGCCTGATGTTTTGAATTGTTTATAATCAAACATAGCGGTTACATAGGATTATATTTATCCATATCCTTCATAATGCCTGATCTTGCCAAAATTTGTGTTTTCCAAATTAATGTTGTTTACATGATTTCATTTAATTGAGGAAAATTTGATCAGAAGAATAGAAATATTCCCCACAATAACGTCCCAAGAACCAGAAAACCAAAGCCATATGCGTATGATTCAGTATACTCTTGAAGTGAAATGAATCAATGGTCAATACTGATTCTCTATCTGGGCCATGTTAATTGTGAATAGAACACGATAACAGAGCAAAGGTATATGCTATTTAGCTTTTCAAAAAAAGTTTAAAACATAGTAAAGCTATAAGCTCATAGCCATGAAGTTGGATCAGTGGCTCTTTTGTTTCTAGGCTCTCCACCAATAGCACTCCTCATCAGAAAGAAATCAGCTGAAGCCGCCCAGCACCTCCGAGGTAAATAGCTTGAGCACTGATCTTGAAGCCGTCTTTTTATTTTGATGACTCTCTTTTGAGGATTATAAGAGCACCCAGGAGGCTCGATCAACTTCCACACCTGGAATAGCTGAAGATTTTGACACCTGCAACCGTGAAATCACTGTCAGGAAACGATCACATGGCATACCTAACGCCCGTGGAAACTACTAACCTGCCTTGACTTGCCACTACATTCACCTGAAAAAGAGCAACAAGACAGTGTTTTCAGATAACAATCGCTAGTCAGTATTCCGAGAGAACTAAATTACCAACATTTAATTAATTAATACCTTCATTTGCCCAAATGTCAAAACATTTCAGAATCAGGGGAAAAGCCCTTCTAAATGAAATAAAAAAGAAACACACAAAATTAGTCCCAACAAAAAAAAATTAGCCCACTAAAATAAATCATTATGAATTAAGCTAACTTAAATTAAAACGAATAAAACGATTAGAGTATAAGACTTCCACACAAAAAAAAAAAAAAAAATCTCAAAAGACCTACAACCTTGGGAACAACTCTAGAATTATCTCTAGAAACACCTTTCTGAGTTTTCTTAGACGACTAAAAGCTAGTTAGATAGTTTAGTGGAAAAAATACAACTTTCAATCGCTAGTCAACTGCATATGACGACCAAAAGCTAAGTCACTAATTTAGTGGGAAAAAAAATCCTAGTTGCTAGGTAAGAGTAATTGAAGAGCGATTGAATGTAGTGATTGAAATACTTAGTCACTCCTGTTGAATAGAACCTAAAGAACGAGTTGCTGAAATGTCAGTTAGTGACTGCAACTGCAGTCAATCACTCCCTATTATTTTTTCAATTCTAACTATTAAAATTCAAATAAATTTAAATTATTTTAAATATTTTAAATAATTTGATAATTCAATGAAATGAAAATATAAATTAAAATATAAGATAAACAATATTGATGTTATAGCTAACAAATTTAATCTTTGATATATTATTCTATGTCTTTAATCAAAACTAAGGAGGGAGAAGAAGATCAGAGCCCACAAAAGAATAACAAAAGAACCCTAAAAGTGGATGAAAGATGCATCAAATTATGAATCAATATTGTTTCTTTTCATTTTTAATCCCTTTGACTGATCTAGCAAGAAAGAGCTAGAAGGGTTGCAACAGTGGGGGGAAAATTCTCCACGAGAAGCGTAGAAGAATAAAATCCAGGAAAAGGAAAACAACAAGCAATCAAAAGATGAATTTGTTAAAAAAAATCAATCAAGAAAGCTAGCTAGGCAAGAGAGAAGAAGAATAAGAAGAAGAAGAAAGAGAAAGAACGAGAGAACAAGGAAGAAAAAGAGGGAGGATGTGGTATTTTAATGTAGGGCGATTGAAAAGTGACTAAATTCTATTTAGTGACTGGGAAGCGACTGAGGCTGAAAATTTTATTGGTAGGAGTGACTGAAAGGCGATTGCTGACTTGGTAACTAAGAGCTTCAATCACACCAAAAGGGCCACTGAGGCGACCTTGTGACTGACTTTTAGTTACCCCTCATTTTTTGGAATTTTTCTAAAAGTGAAAAATTTTAAAAATTTAAGTTGTAAAACAAATTAAAAAAAACCCTATACTTTCCCATGAAAATGCCATTAAATACTAGTTTTTATGACCTTTAATTCCTGAAAAGGTAGGTATTTCTTTTTCTTTATATTATAAAGTATCTCTAATTGGACTTGTATAATCAATCGCCAATTGAACCTATATAAAGTATCTCCTATCAAACCTATCCTATATACTTGTAAAGAATGTTTCTATGTGCCAAAAAAATTTAAACTTCTCATGCATTATCTACAAGACTAATTAGCTCAATAGGTGTTGAGACTTGCAAAGTTGAGGTTTTAACACCCCTATGACCTTCTAATATAAAAATAATACTCTTTTCATCCTGGGTTTTTGCTCCATTTTCCATGGATAATTGATCAACTATGATCAACAGTGATTGGATCTTTCCCCTCTCTTGATTAACAGTGATGATTTGTTTTTGGGAGATTAGAGGGGCTCTAATTTGGGTTGAGGTGGAGGGAGTTAGCATGGAAAAGAGATCGGAAGAGGCTGAATCAATTTGAGATGAAGGGCTACGGGCAATTGGATGATGAGTTCCAAATTGGGGTGAGGAGATTGGAGTGTTAAGAAAGACGAGGTGAGTTCAAGGCGAAGGGACGAGGCTAGGGAAGGAGGTGATGGAGGCGATGGAAGGAGCTATGGATTGAGGAGATGGAAGGATAAAGGAGTTGACAACAAGGCCAGCAAGGAGTTGAGGAGCGGGTGGACAGAGGTGGCGGATGTGGTTACTTATGGCTGCCAAATGAGGTGGTTGAATAATGGCAGATTGGGACGGAAAATGGAGGATTAGAGGTAAAATTGTCTAAAAATACATACATTATCATTTCTTAACTCTATGCCAAACATAAATAGAGCAAAACCCCAGGACGGGGAGATTATTAGATAGCAATAGCTATAAATCCCAAGTTGGAATTGGTACGATGCATTGAATTAGGATCCGTTCAGGTAGTACAGAAATTCATTTGTCATTCAAAACCATGTCATTCTCTTAGAGTCCTTAATATGTCAAATTGTGTCATAATTGTCATCCTTTTGTCACTTTTATAGTTAAATTTGATGTAATCTCTATGGAAATGCCAACTTTAGTCCCTACAATTTATTCCTCACACTCAAAGCACCCTTAAGCCAATGGATTTAATACTTCAACCATAATCTGACCCTAATGTTCCTCATCGTCCTTAACTGCCACCATCTAGTCACCAGAAAATTGATCATCCACCTGGCTCTTAGTCACCCAAGCTTGGACCGCTCTCCAAGTCTTTATTCCCACCCTAAAGGCATTAGTCTCCCCCGATGGACCAGCTTTGCTCATCCACATCTTGTTCTTGTTGTTCGTGAACTGAGAAAGTGTTTAGCTCTTGGGCATAGAATCTGAGCTCTCATTGTTGGCTACTCATCACTATCCGATCACCACTACTATGTCCACCTAAAAGACGATGGGTTGAAGGCAATCCTTCAATTAATGGCTTATTTCGAACGACCCATCACTCAAGTCTAATCACCTCACTGCTTGTCACTGTGTCTTGCCATTTTTACCTTCGGTCCACTGCTATGTAATTATTTTTTTTACCGTAATAATAATAATAATGTTGATTATAGAATTTCCACACATTTTTTTTTATCTCTTTCACACACACACACACACACACATATTGTTGGGTTTGTTGGCTTAAATCCAAGAAGGTTAAGAATATTATTTTTGTTTAGGATTTGATTTTAGTTTTCCTATTTGTTTCGTATTTATGTGCAACCATTAAAAAGACATGTTGTCGTAGAGTTTTGAGTATTGGACAAGATGTTATGATTTTTAAAAGGGAGAGATGTCTGAAAGAAGGGAAATGTATGATGAGAAGCCTTTTGTGATTCTCATATTTTATAATTGTGCAAAGGCAAGATATTAGAATTGTTAGTAGTGTGTAGAGGATCCATAGGCCAATATAAACACTAGGGCATACTTCTACCATAATCTTTATGTTTTGGTCAAGTGGATTTCTCTCACCTTTATGCATACTTGTTTGACCTTATTTGTTGTTCTGCTACACATAATGATTGATTGAGGATTTTTTTCCAACAAATGGAATTAGAGTTAATGATTTGGTCCTAGCACGATGGAGCATATAGTAAAATGCATACTACGGTGGAGCATTTGGATTGGTGAGGGCATGAAGCTATTGATGATTTGAAAATTGTTCGTTGGATGGTAAAACCTAGGAAATCATCCTAGGTGGATTGGTTTGTTCGTTTATGTTGTAATGAGGTGTTGTGTGATAATGGTGTGGTGGAGCCCATAGGAATCATCCTAAAAATGTTTGATAGTGGTTGCGCCATGACACCAATGATTCAATGTTTGATGTAATATGGTAGTAGAGTGGTATAGACGGCTCCGTACAACTTTGAAGGTTGAAGATTTTGTTATAAATAAAAGATCATTTTTTTATTTCAACAAATGTTATGAACACTAAGATGTTCACTAAAAAATTAAAAAAGGTCCAACTAATAAATTATATTACCTTTATCCCGCATTCTTTATAACATTTACTATTTTTTGTCCTAAATTTTTATAACTTTCTCATATTCAGTAAATTACTTTATCATATTTTCCTTCAAACTATGTTATTTTAATATTCACCTTTTCCATCTTTACATGTAAATAGCTAAGGGAAAAAGTAAAAACAATACTTTTTTCTTTTTTATTTTTAATCTCTGTGTCAAACTCAAATATTTCAAATAACATAAGAAGATTGAAGTACTCTTTATCAATATATATTTTCTAAAAAAGGGGGGTTGCTAAGCTGAGGTCTAGAATTCTAAACATTTTAGAGGCAAAAAAATTTAGCATTGGATCCCATGATCGTCTTAAATCTAAACTTGTAATGAAAAACTCAATGGTTTTATTCAATTAAAAAAAATTTCTAATTGAATTTTTTTTCTAAACTTTAAGTCGCTAGAAAAATTTATCCAAATATGTGATAAATTGATTAAATAGTAAAAGGTTTAGCATATATTTCACATATTTTTTATTTTAAACTTCTAATCAAATTATATGGAACAAAGTTTTAAAACAGATTTCATGTAGCATTACTCTGTCTAATTAGCTACCAAACTAAAGTTGACGTGTTTGCAATCCAAACAACAATGCACTTACTTGGGACGGACAAGTAAAATTTGAACTCAGCAATTAAGAACAAGTGAAACATGCTATCGATCTCTAACCAGGTTGCTAGATAGGGTTTACTCTATAATAAGACGAATCAAACACTATCTTCTCAAAACCAAACCGCCCAAGGCTTTTCTCATCACCCAAACAATGCATGAGCCTCATCACCAACTTCCAAAGGACATAATCATTTATGGTATTCTGACGAGATTTCCCACGAAATCTCTATGTGATTCAGATGCGTCTCAAAGTCTTGGAATACTGTATTATGCGACTAACAACGAAAAGTTGCAATCTTTTCACCGCAATAATTTCAAAGCAAAATACTATTCAGATGTTCATGCCAGCCAGCTATATGCTGCACAGCAATTTCAACGGATTGCAGTGTTTTGATGCAGATGAGAATATTAAATGTAATGAGTGCCCCGTCATTCTGTTCAATCCTTTGATGCAAGAAACCCTAGAGTTGCCTTCCTCTACAAGTCATTCTCACCCATTTCGCATTTCAGACTTGGTATGCATTAGGGTATGAAGCTAAGAATAACAATATGCTTAAGGTAGTTCATTTCATGCATGAGCTTGATGATTACAAACCCGAATTGTATTGTTTGGGTCAAAAATCTTGGAAGCGGATCGAACTACCTGCTCCCCTTCAAGGAAGGCCACTTGGTAGGCCCTCGCCTCTCAATGGAGTTTGTTGTGTTTTGTTTCAGACATATAGGAAATATACTTGATATCATTGTGGCTTTTGACGTTGAGGAGCAGTTCAGAAGGGATCGATTCTCCCCCATGCAAAGATCTGTTTTACACGGTGGTCAAATTTAGAGGCTTCCCTGCAGTTCCTGAGCATGCTAAAGATGGTTTCCGCAGGTTGTGGGTGCTGATCAACGAGGGAGGATGGACTATTAGGTGGGAAATTGCACCAGCTGATGTACAAGCAGCAGGAGGCATTTCCGTGTTGTTGGAGCTTGAGAGAGTAATAAGTTTTTGCTTTCGTCCTCTATTTTTGGAGCTTATGTTTATTATGATATTATCAAGACCACGGGACCTGAATTGGCGCGGAATCAGGATTGCCAATTCATAGTTTATGCCCATCAGCTCAGCCTAGTTTGACTCTGTCAGTACATGAAATTGTGATCATTTTAAATAATAAGAAGACTTAATGTATCAAGCTATGAACAGATCTTACGATTCTGCTTAAATTCATTATAACAATAAAGTCCATAGTGAATCAATACCAAATAAATAAATACCAAAGTAACACACCACTTTTAATGAGTTAGCGTAAAATTTTAATGTATATACAACTGTCATTATCACGAACTCAACGTAACGACGGAAAGCATTTCTCAGGTGATGCAATCGCCAATCCCAGTGTACATGGATTGGAAGCAAGCTGTATCATGTTCGCTTTCAAGACAAAGTTTCTTCCATTTTTATAAATATACCCTTACTCATGTGTAAGTCACAAACGGAATGAAATAATCACCTCCAAACTCCCAACCGCTCCTTCAATCACTTGTTCATTCTTGGACCAGAGAATACTTTTCAAGTGTTGCAACAGTCTCTCCCCTCGCACTGAAAACAATGAGCACAAGTTACTGATGTATCAAACTTTCTAACATCCCCAACTCATTTTTCATTACTAAGCACATATTGATTGCCCATTTCCCTAGAAAACAGTAATCTGGATGACAACCGGATACTTACCTTCCTGGCCTGACAATTTTGTACCTCCCCAGCTTAGTTAGGTCAACAATTGTTGATCCTGCACGGCCAGCCGGAAGCACACCACCATCATAAACATATGCACAGTGCTGCCAAAGGTTGTCAAAGTCCTTGATGCATATACTGCTGGCTCGTCCACTTAAGTTTGCACTCGTTAGGGCAAGTGCACTTCTGGCCTCACGGGAAATAGTCCTAATGAAGTCACAATCAGGAACCCGCACCCCTACACTAGCCAATCCAGGATTCAGTGACTTCTCAAGGATGCTTGATTCACCTGAGAATCATAAATAAATGAACAAATAAATCAACCAAACCTTAATATTGGCCTAGTGGGTTGGCTAAATGAACCTTGTCTCCATTGTACTCATTAAGAGGTTCGTTCACCACAAAAAATAAAAGGGTAAGAAACATTTCGCAGAACTAAAGCAAATTAAAGGTGCAAGTTTAGATCCAGAACTGGAACAAATGGGTATTAACTATTAATCCCTCATCCATTTAAACTTTTTCCTTTTTTTTTTTTTTTTAATTTATACGAATTAATGACAACAGGCAGGCAGTTAAGAACCTCGCTGAAGGATGACAGTAACAGGTCCTGGTAAGAGACAGTCAAGTACTCCGTGAGGCAAATGATCTGTGACAGCAAAGCGTTTGATGTCTGACACATCCCCAACACAGATTGCTAGCGGACTTGTGTGATTGCGCCCTTTGATCTCATAAATTCTGTTAACTGCTTCAGCAGAGCTATCGAAAGGGTACAATTAAATGATAAAAAATATTTAAGATAAACTGCTACGGAAACCTCGTATGATTTCAGGGTGACTAATTGTGAAACTATCAGTACCGATTTCTTTAAACCTATCAAGTAACAGAACTTGCCCCTTCGTGAACAGTCTAACCATACTTCTCTGTTATTTCTAGTTTATCAAATGTGTAGAAACATGTCTTCTTCCATTGAAAACTAAATCTTCATGCTTTGCTAGGAATGAACCGTTAATTATGTAATGACACCAGGCTACATTTCCATGGATGTTCTTAACAGGTAAAAGAGAACAACCCATGAATCAAATTCATTTTTATAAGGCCCTTATATGCTTGACATATGAGGACAATGTTATGCGTCCCCTCTGTTATTTTTTACACAGCCAGTTCATCACGCTAGTTTAACAAGAAGACATTCGAGTGACAAATGAGAGCAACAGGAAGCAATTAGTAAGAAGCAGAACTACAAGCATGAAACATCAAGCAAGTCCAGCCAAGCTTAACACAAAACAGAACAATACACATCCAATGACATCCAAAGACATGTATCCATAAAGAAAAAGAAAAGAAAATCATACCAAGCATTTGAGCAAAACAAACCAAGTTCACAAGAAAAACATACCAAGCATCACAAGCAAAGCCATAAAGTGTATCGGTTGGAACAGCAATAACTTTCCCAGCTTTGAGAGCTTCAGTAGCCTCATCAGTGTAGGCTTCTGTTGCAGGATGCACAATTCCCGAATTGCTCTCAATACCAAATTGCAAATTCTCCAGACTCCAAGCCATTTTTACTTGAAAACCCCTCACCAATATCCTCTTCTGACAGGGATAAGTGACAGACCCCAATTTGGACACAACTGAAACACATAGTATACAGCTTAATCACAAGTTCTAAAAGTTGAACTGACAACCCAAAACCCCAAGACAGAGAGAGTTGCAATCACAAAATTTCACTTCTAAAGCAAAACTAGCAAATGGCAGGAATTTTTTAAGACCCTCATGTTCCCTATGGAAGGAGAAGCAGATATGCATATACAACAGAGGAGAAATTTTACTTCAGTCTACCTCAAAAAAAAAGAAAAAAAAGAAAAAAAAGAAACGAATGGCAATGATAAAGAAAGTACCTCTGAGGGGGGCACAAGGGCTCAGAAGAGGAAATTGGGCAGCAATTCTTCTAGAGACACTCATGCGCTTTACAATGATTTGTCTTGTTAGAGACAAAAGAGGTTTGTACTTAAAATCTTCAGAAGCTGCAGGAGCAAGTCTCTTTTCATTGTCCAGTCATTGCCATGAGAGAGACGTTCTATCTCTTTCTTCCCATGAATTCCCCAACTTCAGCTGCAAACAGACCAAGTTCTGCCCAAATCCTAGATTGTTGGAGGTCTGTAACTCGTTGACATGTGGGTAGGGGTGATCAATCCGTCTATTCCGTTTTAACCAAAACCGAAAATTACATTACCAAAAAGAAAGAAACATTTGGACGAAAATCTCCAGAGAGCAAAAGCAAATAAACAAACAATGTACCGTTGATTTAGGTGTTGATGGTGATAACTCGATAGCTGCCCTGCTAGAAGAGCTAGATGGCAAAGCCTGCAATTCAAAAATCATTTGATCAATATGCAAGATAAAAGGTAAGCAAGCAAACTCATGCCTCAGCTGTCATTCAATAAGGGAAGAAAGTTTCAGATCAATACAAACTTTCAGAATTTGAGTGTCCTCAAGCAAGTGCAATGGCATTGGCATGCGACAAAAATTTATAACTTGATGCCTCTTTGTTCTTTTACATGGATTTATAGCAATGGTTCAGGAATCGTGAGAACTATTCCCAATCAGGGACTTGAAATTCACTTTGATTTGTCAAGTCTGTCCTGAATGAGGCCTCCACCTAGATTAGTCGAACCAGAGATGAGAAACAAAATTGCATCTCCTTGCTCAACATCATCCAAGTATGTAGCACATCATCATTATCAAATCGAAGCATGTCACTGTCATCTCAAATTCTACGAAAACGAAAACCCTATGCGTACCAACCGATTTGGAAGTCCTTCACTATTTCTGCTACCTAATCTAACTCTTAAAAGAAGGTTCAAGAAAAAAAGGAAAAGAACAAACCTCATTTCAATAGCCACACAGATTTCTGCTTTCAATGTTTTATATTCTTAAAGAAATAAAGGCAATCCCAACTGCAAGGAAAGGAGCCAAGAGCAAGAAATTAAATACCTGTGGCAAGGTTGAAGATGATGGTTGCTGCACCGAAAAGCCAATGTTGTCACTGAAATCAAAACACTTAACTATAAGCATAAAGGTTCGTGATAACTCGGATGAAACAGAGGCGAGTTAAAACACTTAGCTATAAATACGTTGTCTCGAACCAGAGACGAATCAACTCGAATCAGAGAGGAACAACAGGAATGGTGACGCCGTGACTGAGAATTGCAGTTTCGTTCTGAGAATCGAAGCAAGAAACCCGGCCGGAATCGAAACCTTGGCTTCTTTCTGCTGATCGAAATCGACAGTGAGAGCCTGAGAGTCGGAGAGTGAATCCGTGAACGAGCGACGGAGTAAGAATGACTTGAGGAGCTGGCTGGGTCAGACGATGAGACGACGCTGTCCCCATCTTTCACTTTCTAATCGGGCTAAGATTAGAATTGGATTTAGGGTCCAAGGCCCACCACTGATGAAAACTTGGTGGCCATCGTTTCAATCCAAACCGATAACCGAATCAAAATAATATTTTGGTTTCTCCCTTTAAATAAAAATTGAAAACTCAATTTTTTTTTTCAGCTATTCGACTATTTTAGTTATAAAAAAAAATGTGATCACCCCTGCTTGTGGATATGCTGATGCTAGTGAGTAGGGACTTTGTGTTTGTGGGGCTAAAAATGAACTGGGTGAAACAATTTTGTTCCGTTCTTGGTTCCTTTTGTTTGGAGAAATTGAGAGATTGGGCCTTATTTGAAGGTCTAAAAGAGGGGATGAGCCTTGGCCAACGGCTACTGCCGAAGTGACGGCAACAAGCAATGTCAATAAAACGGCAAGACAAAGCACGGCTAGGCTAGGGGATGTGACGCTAATGACAGCTGCTAGAGACTTTGGAAGTTCCCCATCATATGCTTGTCTAGGTAATGCCAAGGACCCCTGGTCGAAGAAATCATTAGGAGGGACGATTTTAAACCGCTGGAGTAATCCCAAGGAGATGGCGGCTTTCGAGAAATGGTGAGCGAGATAGTCTCTAGTCAAGACAACTAACGATATATAATATAATGGTGTGGCAGAGACCTTATTGATAGTTTGGGCCCTAAGCCTAATATAAGCACAACCTAAAAGTTTTGGGATGAAAAGTAAATGGGCGACCCAACTGACAAATAAAGCATCCAAAAATCAAAACTAGTTTTGTGGTTTCAGTTTTCGGTTTAACCAAGTTAGGTTAGTTGTTTGGTTTATTTGCTTTCTTTATCTGTTTTAGCACCCAAACTCATACAGTAACTCAGTAAGCAATTCAATGACAACCTATGGTGAGCTAGGAGGATGTCGACAGTGAGACTTGTGTAGAGTTATACATTGAAAAAGATAAATTATTCAATAACAACTTTTATTATTGAAACTTTTTTTCTTTTGACGGGTAAAACAAAATTATATTAACATAAAATATATGACAACCAATTAGGGATAGTTGAACCCCAAGCAAATATACCTAGTGAATGAAGGCCTTGTTTAGTAAAAACATGGGTGGCCCCATTCACGAAACATATAGCAAAAGAAAACACTGATATTACTCTAAGTTGATGGGCTCTCAAGCCCAACTAACCAGTTACTACTTGGATGACTCCTCCCTCTTGCTAGTTAAATTAAGTTGAACACAGATATTGCAATCAATGATTCCAGGACATGCTAAGTGTTGGAGCTATTATATGTGACAACAAGGGAGCGGTGGTGGCTACTCTTGCTGCATGGAAGATAGGCTTCCAGGATATGCTTTCTTTGGGGAGTGCATGGCATGTAAAGAAGGTATCTTGTTGGCAAAGGATTTCATAGCCTCTTGTCTCATAGTTAAGCTTGATGCAAAGGGTGTGGTGGAGGTGATTCTTGGCAACGATTCTGGGCGATCACGTTTAGCTACATCCAAAGCATCAAGTCGATCAGGGTTGGAGTGGCAAGTCCTTCACATGCCAAGGGAAGCAAATCATGTGGCTTATTTCCTTGTGTAAAAAACTCTTTCATGTTTGGAGTTTGTTCTTTGGACATATACTCTACCGTCTACTTTATCGGCCATTGTAGTCTCTGATTGGTCAATTCATTAATTTAAAGTGATGCTACTTTCTATAAAACAAATTGCTTTTAAATAAAAAATTAAATAAAATCAATATTTATGTCAAATATGTGTATTAGTTTTATTTTATCATTTTATACATGTATGTTTGAGGTATATTAATATAAAAAGTAAAAAGAAAGAGAAAAAGAAAACCTTCTAATCTGCTGTACGCAGTATTATACATTCTACAGTATATTTAAGAAAAGCATAAAAAGTATTAAGTATGCCAAATAACATTGTATTCCGTATACTAACCAAACAAATTTTAAAAAACTTGTGTACCATATACTATATACTTGTAGTAAATTGTATTTCACATTGTATACCGCGATACTTGATACACTAATTTAGTCTAGTCTTGTAACTAACAATTGGCAAACTCAGTTAATGAAATATCAAGTGATTAATTTGCTTTGGACTAGAGGTGAGTATGGGTTGGGTAAACCCGAAATCGAAACCAAACCACCCCCATTAGGTTGGGTTGGGTTGGGTTGGGTAAAAATTGATCATGGTTCTCAGATTGGTTCCACATATAGGAGAACTGACAGTTTTTGGGTTGGTTCTGGTTCCATATGGAACCAACCCGAGGTGGAACCGAACCCGAGATATATATATAATTATATAATGAAAATTATAGTATTACTAATATATCCACACACACACACACACACACACACACACACACACATACTTCTTTGAAGTATTATGATGGTTATTTTGTGTTTTTATATTAAACTCTTAAATTGATGTTCAAAATTGAAACAGTATGAAAGTTGTGGGATCATTTAAGAAATTTCTCTATATTTACTTAAATCACTTTGCTTCATACACCCACCACTCCTAAATCATTTTGCTTTCGATCTTTCCAGACTACTTTTTACGACACAATTATGATATTTTTTTTATTTGAGTCATGTAAAATTAAAAATTTATGACATCAACATATTTTAGGTTCTGATACTGAAGAAGATGGTCTTAAAGGCTCAATTTTTCATATTGAATGTCATACCAATATTGAAATTACTGGAATGAAGTAAACTAGTTGAGATAAAAGATACCCCACAAGCAACTCTTTTGAACCATTTTTATAAGAACAACATTTTAAACTCTTTTGAATGTATCTAAGTATATATATTTAAATATTAATTTAATTGTATATTATGTTGAATATGTCATAAAACTGATTATGGATATAGATTTATTGAATTTTGGTGTTGTTATATGTATATGGTATAAACCGAAAAACCTGAGAACCAGAACCGAGAAACCCAGAACCATGGTTCTGGTTCTGTTCGGTTCTTGATTGGGTAGAAAAATTTTGGAACCGAGGCCATTTTGGGTTGGTTCGGTTCCACTATAAAACTAAACCAACCCGACCCATACTCACCCCTACTTTGGACTGTTGAAATCTGGATGCCAACAGGTATCTGTAAATACAAGGGCATGCTTGATAGTTAGGGGAATTGTGTAAAATAAAAAAAAAAAAAAAACATTTCTACTGTTTGATACGCAATAATAAAAATATATATGATTCTATATTGAAAAGAAAAAATATTCAGTCAAATCTGAATTCGTCTTTCCATGTATAAAGCATACACAAAATATTATGGGTACCTTTTTACCTTTAAAATTTTTATTAAAAGAAAAAAAGTTGTTTTAGGAAAATCTCTTTGCATTTACGTAATTTTGTAAAGATTCGTTTATTTACTCTTATATACGTACCGACATTTGTTACACAAATAATTATTCTTTACCACCGGCCCTTCGGTTGAGTTAGGGTATCGGGTCTTCTTGTTCCCAGCGGCCAAGTGAGAGGTGCAGGACAGTGCCGTCACACCCCAACAATTTTAGAAAAATAAATTATAAGGTATATTGGTAAAATTATATTTATTTAAAAAAGTTATTAATATTATCAAATTAATTTAACTTATTTCTCAACATTTATATAGGGCATTTTTTTGCTCCAAATAATGTTGTTATAATCTATTAATCTATTAATAGATATGAAAGCAGGAAGAATGACAAAATAGGCACTTCCTATTTTTTCTTTTTTTTTTCAATAGTCAGAATGATGCCATCTGGACTTTCATATATATTGTTCCTTTTTTACCCACATTTATATGACGTCTCAATCATACATTCAACCTTACACCCACTTTCACATAGTTAAAACTTTTTTGAATTTATTAACATTTTCCTCCAGTAACTTCATATAACGAAGAGACGGTTTATTTTTTGTGTGATTAATTTGCCCTCTTTTTAGGTAACGATTTTTTTTTTGTGCGTTACAACCACTATTACCCCCCACTTTTTATTTTCTAGTGTGCCAATATTTGTAAATGAACCAGCAGTTGCGTAAGACCACCACTGTCCATTTTTTTTATATTCAGCCGTAACTCACATTTTGGTAGAACTACTTTTATCAATTTGTTGACTTTTCAAATTTTAAATTCCACTAACCTGTTTTTGTTGTGGTTTATTTTAACAGCCATATTTCAGTATCTCCCTACTTCGTTCCCCATATTAACCTCCCCACCCCACTAGCACAACAATAACTTTCCATTACCCATTTACAGTTAAAAGTACAGATATAAATAGGCGAGCAAACTACAATTTTGGTTTCCACTTTCCAGCAAGCTTTTCAATATGCAAAAATATATTTCCTCCTTCAATTTCATCTGCGTGGTGACTAAAGAAAGAAATCTCTCCATCTGTCTCCGACGCAATCTCTCTGTCAACTGCAGTTGTATCAAATGGCATCTACTTTGACTGCAGCTTCCTCTCAGTCCTAATCCTACAGTCAGGCAGTAACTTTTTTCAATTTCTAACTGTCACATTTTGTACAACATACAATATAGTATACTAAAGTTTTCCACCTTGATAACTTTTCCATAGGAACTCACATTCACGGAGATAGAATTGCAGCTTTTTGCCAGCCCCACCCCTGCAGTAAAAACGTAATGTTCTTCAATTTAGATGTATGATGTATTTTATATAGCAAAGTATATATTATACTGATTATACCGATTCAACTTTTGCATCATTCACAACTGTTGTAGGAGAAGTCAGATTTGGCAAACAACAATTCAGATTTAGTGTACCTTTAAAACTTGGCAAGCAAAATTTAGTGTGCCCATTAAAGCAGCAAGGGAAACAACCAATTTTTACCACCAACAAATAGCAGGTTATATTTTATTTTTCCAATAATCTGATCACATGTACTCTGTTTATGTTCTCAATTTATTTTTTACATCATTTTCCCATAGTTAATTCAAGCATCAAAGAAAATGGGCCCATATTACTATCTCCTAAAACCAGGTTCAATTTTAAAGTTTTAATAATCTTTATGCCCGTAATGGCTTCATTTTTTCGTTGCATTTTGTACATTTATTGTTTTGTGTGAATTTTATTAAGATAGTTGAGATATATGCGTGTGCCTAAAACTAAAAATAAGATGCATTTGTGGGGAATCCTAGGATGTATTAGGATACTATGAATGATAACTAAAAGCTTTTGTATACAGAACATGCAATGCACTCTACTTTTCGTTGCCCATGAAATGTTGTTTTAAAAAGAAAAAAATTTTTGGTTTTAATTTTAACCAACAATTTTACTTTATTTTTCAATTATAATGGACATGATAGAGGTCTTACCAATCCCTTTTGTCAAAGTCCTAGATCATTTTTATTCCAACATTAAAAAAGACCCTTTTATTTACACAGAGGAGCTAGAATGGGTAAGGTATAAGTTTACGATTGAGATATAGGTTCGAAAGATAGATTCTGGTGACAAAAAATTTATGAAGGTCATAGGACTGCATTCTAAAGACCTGGCTTTTGCAATGGAATCAGCAGCTAAGAAGGGAATTCATAGAATTAAAAATTTTCATAATTTTTATGTTCATGACATTAATTTTGATGCTAATTTGGCCCCTATGAAGTGACTCATACAAGCCAAATATGAAAATGATGGCCTTAAGTACCAGATGGAATTGGTTCAATTTAGCTAGACCCATATCAGAAACATTTATCTTGAGAAAATTCGTGACTTGGAGGAAGAAGTTGCTGCACTGAAGGCACGACTTCAAGTTCATGGACTGCAGGAAGGAGCCGGTGGAGCAGAGGAAGGGAAAGCTGTCGAAATCGATCCTTCAGAGGCTTCTGACAATGATCTTTATGACTAGGGGCCTTGCTTATTATTTACACTAGGATATTTTGTTTTAATGGATTTGGTTTTCACTCTTTATTTATACAAGACATGGTCATTTTCATGTACACTTTTTACCTTACTAGATGCACTATCTTATGCCTTGTCCCATTATGCTTATTTATGAAAGCCATGGTTTTTATTTAATCCGTTCTCAACAACAAAAGCATAGCATTTTTCCTAAATTCTTAAAACCTTTTATGACTAAAAGTCCCTCTTAGTCAATAGCCTTCAGTAAGTTTTTAATGGCATAAAAATTTAAAATTTGTAGCCACTTTATGATTTAAGTTCATAAGCTTAATATTTCCGGATTAATAAAGTTGAAAAAATATAAATTAGTTTCTTATTACTGGTGAAATACATAAACAAAATAAGTGACTAAAGGAGAATGACTTACTTTTTTTCCCAACGTCCAGATAGCGATTCAATTCATTAGTCATAGTCAGTGTTTTCATGTTGGAAAAAATAAATTGAATTAGTCTTATGTAGTACCAACATAAATAGGAAAATGAATAAGAAACACAAACTAGAGAATAGGAATACCTTAGGTTTCCTTCCATTCGCGAGATAAGCCTTTCAGTTTTTATTGGCTTTCTTCCATTAGTTTTACTAGTCAGACGTCGAGGAGGTAGGGCTGCTAAAAATATATTGGCTTTGAACATTGAAGTAGAAGAAAACTGTGGCAGGAAGAGGAAGACATCAACCTGCAGCAAAACGGGTTCAGAGAGTATATACAAAGTTAGTAAATGAAACCTTTTCTGGGATATCTACAAAAAACTATAAAACGTTTTAAAACTTACTTGAATAGATAGAGAGGGAGGAGATGAATCGAACTCATTCAGACTGAATACAAACGTAAAAAAAACTGATCTGGGAGGCTTCAGTCAGATCTACAAATTCCTGGTCATTCAAACCATATTGAAGAGGAATTAAAATTATTCATATCAGAATCTTTAGAGTGAAGTGAAATGTTTGTAGAAAGTAGAAACATTTATGTTCGCCATTAACGGTGTGGCCTCGCCACAAATCACTGGAAGAAGTCTGCGGCAAGGTGAATGAAGCGACTAGGCAAAACGAAAAAAGGTTTAGAAAAATAAATAGAGAAGTGAATCGAAGATAAAAACCCACTGAGAAAAATGATGATTACTGTCGCCGCATCTGAGGGTTGTGCCGCCACTGACAAAGGTCATCTGAAAAATAAAATTACACCTTAGTCCTTGATCTATTATCACCCTGCCAGTTTATCCCATTTTCAGATTTTGTAAATTTTTTTTAGCCCATTAAAGTTTGGCCAACTTTTGTTCTGTTCCCAATCCGTTTCACTTTTACAAACTTGGGCTGATTGCACCAAATTTCTTTGCTGTAGTGCCCTTAATTTTTTCCTCTACTTTTAATTATTTATCTTGGACATAAAAAGTGGTTGGCCTTTTTCATAGTTTTTCTTCGGTTTCCGACCCATTCAACTTTTGTAAGAATTTGTGTTTTAATATTTCTTATCTTGGCGAGAGTTATATATTTTTCAAATTGTTTTATTTTTTTTATCTTTCCCCCATTCAACTTCATAATTTAAGCTATATTTTGTATCTTACTTTTGGTCATATTTCGGCCAAATTTATTCTTCATTTAAGTAAATACATTTTATTTGGCCTATTTGTTAGAGTTTATGGTTTTAGGTTAGTGTCCAGTTAGTTAGAGTTTTGGGTTTTCAATTTCCCTTGTAAATAGATTTCCAATTAATGAATTATGGTGACTATTTACAATGTGTAATATTATATTTTTTTTATCATTATCAAACGTATTACATTTTTCCTTCTTTTCATTTAACGTTTATTTTGTTTTATACGCTTCCACTAACAGATATGTTTTAATATGAACTATTGACCCGTCCGTTTGACGGGTTATGAAACTAGTTTACTTATAACATAATAAGTAAAGGTAGAACTTCAAGAAAACTCATAATTTTAAAAATTTATTTGACTTTTCTATCAACTTTTATATAGAACAAAATACCCTCAAATAAATTTTTTTTAACATAAAATGCCCTTAATTGACGAACTAGTTTTATGTAGATCTCCATATAATTAACTTATATGTGGTGAAAATTTTATTGAAATTTTCATTAAATGTAGTGGCAAAAAATGACAAAAGACCTAATAAATGTTGAAATGGTTGAAAACTACCAAAGAACTAACAAAAAATTAAGAATCAATTTTACACCCTAATTCCAAATTCTTGGCTACGACTGCCCTTACTCAAGTACGAGGAAATGTCATCTCTCTTCATTTCTTTTCCTAACTATAACACTTTAAATTCTTATTTGTAAATATTTGAGCACCAAAAAAAAAAGATGGAAAAAAGATATTTGATTGAGCTGTTATTTTTATTATTGAACAAAATGAAAAGAAACCGTTTTAACCCAATGTTGTCGTAACAAAAATTTATTAAAATTACAATGGAGTAACTTATAAACGACATACGTAGACTTGCCTTACCACGTTACCATGAAACCACCTGAGATTTGATAAGGAGAGACAGGAGTCGTATTTGGAAAATTTATTATGGCAAGTTTTTGGCGTCCAAATGTAAATGGCAAGGTCAGAAATAATCTGACACAGTATAGGATTCAGTGTGGAAACCGAAAGTTGTCCAATAGAACAAATGGTAGCGTGTCACTGCCACACAAGGGACTTTGAGTTTCCCGAAAATCTAAGCTGTACGTGCAGAATCCAAATTTACCAAAGTCTTCGTCTTCTTGCCATTTCAAGCTCCCCTTTCTCAAATTGCATCATTTTCATCCAAAGTAAATCCAACTTTTTACCACTCCCCCCAAGTTCAAAAACACACATACTAGTGCTACATCTAATTATGGGTTTTTTTTTTTATTTTCGTGTAAAATTGTATTTAACCCCTAGTTGCATGCATGCCTAGCTACACAATGTGGTTTATTAGTTGTAATTCTGCGGTTCAAGTGTGCGTTTTAATTTGTGTAGGTAGGAACATGTGATTAACTAATTAATGACACTACTTCAAATGGTTGTGATTAACTAATTTCAAATTTAGGAAAAATATTACTCCTTCCGTCCCATAAATTTTGATATATTTAACTTTTTATTGTATTTTGACTCAATTTTATTCATATTATTATTTGTTAAAAAAAATCAAAAAAAATATATTTAGAAACTATATATCTTGAATTATCATTCATATATAAAGATTTTATATTTATATATTAAAATATTGAAAATATAAAATCATAAATTAATTACCAAAAACAAATGGACAAAACTTTTGGGACGGAGGGAGTAACATTTACCGATTTCTCCATAAAATTGCATAGAGTACTGAAACTTGAAAATTTTGTTCACATGAAAAATGATAGGCTGCGCTAGGTTTTTTCGTTGAAATATCTTTCCTTTTGTTGTTATTTATGTGTTGCACAACGGAATTAACGTAAAGATATATATTTTGTACCTTAATTATACCAGAAGAAACAAACATATATAACGGTATTTTGTAAAGTTTGGCGCGCAATTGAGTTGAAAGTAAAAAAGAGTGAAAAAAAATGATTGTGAACTGGCACTTGCAAATTTTCGCCTCTATTTTCTAAAAGCGATTTCACCCGCTCTTTTCAATTACTTGACCTGTTTGATGCTTATTGCGCACGTAATTTTTTTATATAAATTATGAAACATATGCGTGCGAATTCACACAATTACAGACACAGAGACACAAAAAAAAAATATATATATAGTGCTAACTAATGTATTTCTTTAAACAATTAATGGAGACCTATGTGATTAAACAGAAAAAAAAAAAAAGAATTAAATGAACCGTTTTATAAATTCCTTTTCACATATATAATTAAAGGTAAATAGCTAGCTAGAGAATATATATAGTAGGTGATGTCAATATTATTTTTGTGTGCTTTAAAAAATATGTCTAGTCTTATAGGAATTTGTCTTAAAAGAAAAAGTACAAGCCCTGAGGAGCCAAGTGAGAACATCCAAATAACCCATTTTTGGAGCATTGCCTCTCTCCTCCTACACAGAAACAAAACCTTGTCAGACCCCAAATCAGATCTCTTCTCTTCTCCTCTCTTCCGCGTTCTTTACATTTTCTTGTTTAGCGTTTTTTATCTGAAATAAGAAAAGTTCATTCTGGTGCTGCTGGTTATATATATATCTTCACTTGAATTTGGTCATCTCTTCAAGCTGAGGAATCGAATCATCTTCCATGGAGTTGAATTTATGTATAGTCCATGGCTGGTTAATTAGTGGTAATTGCGCCTCCTCTTACTTCATTCAATTTACTCCTTGCCAAATAGCTATTAGTCTTCTCTCACATGGAACCAATTCTATTGTTCATCAATTTTTCCTTTGAAAATACAAATTGATCAAACCACATTTGATTCGATTGCCAAAGAAACCATATTTTTACTTTTTTTTTTTTTTAATTCTGAATAAATAGTGTAATTCTCTTTGGGTTTTATTTTGTTCTTGTCTTTAATTGGCATTCTAATAGAATTGGGAGCTGTTTCAGGCTTCTTTGAAGTTTGAACTAAAGGTTGGCAAACAAATTAACGCTAGCTAGCGAGCATGCATGATCTTTCTTTCCCCGTTGACATTGTCACTGTTAATTTTTAATCAATCGTTAATCGAATTCTTAACCGGGTAGATGTTGGTTTTATCAGGAAGTAGAGCAAGGGAGATGAACTAGCGGGGATTAGTGGTAATTACTGAAATAATTACTGTATGCGCATGCAGTGGTCCTGGAAGAAGAGAACAAGAAAGAAAGTCCTTGGCCGGTCAGTCAGCCTCCTCACTAAAACAGGACGAGAAGAAAATTAAAGCAGGGTGCAGGTCCAGGTCCACCACATTATATCCCCTAATCCCTACATTAGTCAACGATGTGCGTCACCTTTTCAGCAAAACAACAAAAAAACAAAAAAGAAAACTGCCTCCCTATATGTATGTATGTATGTGTGTGTGTATTAGTCAATTGCTTCCCTTCTATATTCGGTTATCTGGCTTCACTTTCTTCCCTTTTGTTTTTAGATCCGATAACAAGTTTTGCACGCCACACACACACACACATATCTAACTTTAATATACAAAATTACTTGGTAAATTATATATTGAAATGCTAATTTTAAATTTAAGTGAATTATACATATATATAATTTTGTTTTAATCAAATTCTGTGACATTTGTTTGTAGAAATTACTTTTACACAAGTATTTTGTAAATCTAGAAAGTTTGTGTGTAATGGGCATATGCATGTGTTTTTCCTCCGGTGTTAAAATTTATAATATTTTGTTAACACGTATATAGATGGGATAGAAATCATGAGTTCGAATAATGGTGAGAGCAATGATATGGACTCTGGTCAAGGAAGGATTAATTAGAGTATAATAAATGTTTGTTTCTTAATTATCAATTTTCATGTAAACCTTAGCTGAAATTTTGACTAAACTAGGCAAAGGGACGGCATGGAGACTGAAGGGCAACAAAATGTCGTGGAGTTTGACGGGATTGAGGTGGAGATAATTGATGAAGCCAACATCGCACAGGTACAATTTTTACTAATAAGTCATAAGTTTTTTAGTGATTGCATTTTGGTCACTGTATAACATATGGTGCTGTACACTTTACAGGAGGCCGTGGAGATGTCTTCGACCGAGGGAGGCAAACTGAATAAGGAAGTAGAAGAATTGTCTGCTCGTACCAACCCTGAAGATCTGGAACCTTCTCCAATTATGGGGCAGTTGCTAGGAATATCACCCGACAGTCCCACATTCTCAGAAGCAATCTATCAGCAGTTGGTAAAATTTCACCTTCTGTACATATGTAACCTTAATGTGCCGGCTTCCTTACATGTTAATCCTTGAACTACAATTCTGATTAGAATGCCCCCATCAACTTCTCATGTCCATTGCCCTAGCTCCTACACTTTATTAAAAATAACCCCGTTAACACATTACATCATTGCCCAACTAGTTACCTTTTTAATACTAGAATCCTAAGTCTATTGGGCTAGTCCAATTCCAAATTGGTCCATATATATAGCCAATATTATGTCTTATATCTCCTTTACAAAGAAGAAGAAAAAAAAAAAAACAAACTTGCTCTTACTAGTCTCTAATTAAGTTTGTACTAAGACCTTTAAGTTTGATTTTCTCCAAACATCAACTGTGTGTAAATTTCTTATTCTGATTTCATAAACAAATTGAGAGATTTTTTTTCTTTTCTTTTTTGTGTACAGGAAGCTTCATATTGGCAACATGCGTATATATATAAATTACAATTTTGAGTGAAATGGATGAGGCGAATGAAATGAACTTACGTAGTGATTTCTTGCATTATTCTTAGAATTACTAATGGAAGTAGTAGTTGAGGCAACAATCAATTGAAGAAGCTGGATACATACATAATTATTAATTAGATGGAAGAAGCATAAAGAAAAGCATCTGTGTTTTATGTTTGTTATCTATTGATATTGAATTGTGCACCAAAATTAGAGACCCTAGCTAGCTAACTAGAGCTTACATGAAAGATAGAACAGGTGATACTTGTAGGATGTTATTTTTCTAAACATAATTCGTTGATTCCCCTAATTGTTCTACCAACCTCCTTCAACTAACTAAATTTAAGTCCACTTCCATTTGTTAATAATAACAAGGGATATATATAACAAAAAAGGGATTTATATATGTGTGTCTCGATGTATGTATGTGTATATATATTATACACACAGGGAAAGCACTTACAATCAATTTAAACAAACCAAATTACCTAAATTAGATTACAGACTCTAACTATAGTGAGCTTACTCCGCAGATTAATTTTGACAAGTAAGTGATATATACCCCAAAACATTAATATTCTAATTTTAGACTTGAAAATGTACTAGTAACAGAGCACATATGTTGCACGAAAGTATAACATTATAACAAAGCACGTGCATTGTATGACATTTATAATAAAGCACATGCATTGCATGAAAATAGAACATTTATGATAAAATTTTAAATCAATATAAATTTTTTAAGCACGGGACTACCAAATTATTCAGTCTACTTTTCCTTATAAAATCCGCCAAACTCTTTAATTTTTGCCACTCATAGAGCACATGTCTTGCCTCTTAGCCTGAGTATATAATTCTACCATTTTTATTGTGGATGCGGTCTGGTGATACTCTTCTAATATGGGAGCTGCAGCTTAGCTATGGGTAGGCCCTAGTGGTCCACCTATTTTCCACAATGGTTGTCTTTTTCCCTATTGCTCCTCCATGTTAGAAGCTGAATTTCATGGTGTTCACAGTGCTATTATAACTACTAAGAAGTTACAGATAAAAGTTTTTACTGCATTAATTGACTGTACGTGCCTAGACTATTGCTACCCTGTGTGGCCTTCTAGTCCTTCACCCAGCTCCTGTAAGCTTTGACTTAGCAAATGTACACGAACCTAGAGACGTTTGATTGATGTATGCTCATTGTTGTTCGTCGGGATTAGGTCTCTTTATATGACGCATTCCCTTGCCAGGCATATCTTCCTGCTATTCTTAGTTAATCCTTTCCTTGTATCTTGCTTATGAGTGTTAGAAAAACAATATCTTCATGTTGGGCAAGAATTAATATATAATAACATTTTAAAGTAAAATGAAGACCTTAAACGTTACTTGATTTTTAAGTTTTATAGAAGTATATAATACTAACAACGTAATTATTAGTCTATTTAAAAGCATTTGTATCAACTATTCAATATTTAAGGATATCAAAAATAAAATGATAATCGATAATAATATACAATTATTTTGCTCGAGTGAAAAATAAAGACTAATTGAGATATGATTATTAGCATATATAAAACTAAATAGTGGATTACGAAGAAATAAAATAATTTTCAATTATTGAAGTGTTTTTTTCTTTTTAATCTTATTCTTTAGCACCTTGTAATAATTGATGCAAGTTTCCAAAAACACCATTTGCCCCTCGAAATAATATATCTTTATTCTTTTGTTGTAGAAAAAATGAGTAGCATGGAGCAAGAATATTAAATATCTTTATTATCTATAGTTTCAACTTTCAAGTATGAGGTCGTCCATAATCGAGTATCTTTCATTTTTTTGATTTATTATTTTACATTTATATACTTTTATGATCACCATATAGCATAATCATTTTTCTTTTAGCCCGGTATAGGAAGATTGGGAGATTAGGAATCTGACTTCAAAAGGGTTGATTCAGTCCTCATTTTTTTTTAATGGAAGATTTTAGTTCTCATCTAAGCATGATGCAATTTTTATAGATGGGTTTTTACTTAGCTCATAGCCCGTGACTATAAAGAAAAATATGTGTGGCTCATTTTAATTTTAAGATTGTTAAATCAAATATAACTTAATAAAAAATTTACTTGTAACGTCATATTGCGGTAAAGTATCTCCACTTATTACTAATTGATTTTAAATTTGATACTTTAACATGTTATTAAAGCTCAGGTTTCATTTTCTCAATTTGTTTAAGTCATTTGTTACCTAAGTTTTGTTGTTGATCCTAAAAAAAAAAAAAAAACTCCAGTAGTAACTATTAAAAATATTAAGCATTTTTTTCCCTAATCCTCTTTATTTTGGTTTAAATTATATTCACGAGTATTGCAACTGTAGCACATGTTCAGCTAATTTTTTGTTTGACTTATTTTACTGCTGCATGCTAAATGTAATATTTATAATCTATCAATCAGGAGGGCGTACCTGCGGAACCCCAAGCGCAAGTAGGAGACATTTTGCAGCCTCAAGAGCAAGCCTCAAGTCCTTTGCATGTTAGTATTTTATTTATCACCCTTATAGTAAGTACATAGTAATTAATTAATGCGGAGGGGTTGCACCACTCATTAAATTTGATGAGCCACAATTTGTTTGATTAATTCTGAATCTAGTAATTAGATATGGAATTACTGGCTCTTAATTACTTGAATCCTTAATTATTCGGCTTAATTGACTGGAAATTTATAAATGATTCTTGGTATGGTGGTCAAAATGTTTCCACCATTTGCATGCAGCAGGGGCAAGTGGAGTTAGGATCAACAGCAGAGAGCAATGAGTCATTCCTTCACCATGACAGCCCAAATCCAGACCCCTTCACATTCGACGCCAGTATTCTTTCGCTACTGGGGACCGCTGAAACCGAGCTACCACCAGCATCAGGCTTCTTCAGCTCTCATTTCCCAGACATTGACCAAGGATTCTCCATCCCATTGGATTTGGTACACACCTTTTTGAAGCAAAACATATTAAAGTCCCTGTGAATTAATTTGGTTCATCTCATGATGTAAATATTTCTTAATTTATATTAATTTTGACAGGATGAAACTCTAAATTTTCCCCTTACTGGAGATTCTGGCCAGCCAAATGTCCAGCAGGTGGAAACTGACTTTATTAATGCCCAAATGTGAGTGGACTTTTTTGCATATATGTTATATTCTCTTTAATTGGCTAATACCTTGCAATGAACATTTAGCTTTATATATATTCTCCGTCACTGACATAGGAATCACAGTGTAGAATCACTACAAATGCCGATACCAACTGTTCCAGGTAACACATTCTCTGCTAATTATCAGTTTGTACAGAACTTCATAAGCAGTAATATAAATCAAAATCAGCAGCATATGGTCTTCCCTCACAGCTTAGTAAGTAAATCACATCAACTGTCCACAATAAGTTTTTAGTATCTTCCTTTTTTCGTCGTGCGTTATACTGACCATGTTTATGTCTGCCATGAACAGACAGGGATGAATCTGCAGTCAGTTAACCTTCAAATCAACCAGTGGCCAACCACTTGGTTGCTTAACTACCAGAATGATCCTTATAATGGGTTTTCCCAGTCACTTGGGTATGTTGTTTAAGGCAGCATAGCTATAAACCTACGTAGCATAATTATGGAATCTTTCTGAGAACTTTTGTTGCTAAGTTTTATCTTTTTTAAGAAGGCCTCAGACAAATGAGCAGCTTAGAGGAACTCCTAGATTTGATCAACAGAGCTCCAACTTCATGCGACCAAAGCCTTCTGTTCCAATTAGGTATGCATCAGATCTCAAACTCTTTCCAACCAAATGTGTATTGTAAAACATACGTTGTAATGTTCACAAGCACATCCTTGTTGGTTCCACATCAGACCTCAGTTCCAAAGATTGAATCCGGTCCCCAGAACTCCGGATGGGATGAATATGCAGCTTCCATATCCTATCACACCTCAGCAGGCAAATCCAGTCCCCGGAACTCTGAATGGAATAAATATGCATCATCCGTACCTTGTTGTCACACCTCAACAAGCAAATCTAGTCAACATAACTCCGAATGGAATGATTAAGCAGCTTCCGTACCCTGTCCAACCTCAGCAACTTGATCCGGTTGCAAGAACTTCATTTGGAATCAATATGCAGCCTCCATATCCTGTCCAGCCTCAGCAACCTTCCAGTTCCATGCCTGTGCAGCTTATGTACTTAATCTGGCAACTTTTGTGTTTTATTCAACATTGTGGCCTGGATTTAATTGTTACTGAATTTGTATATCTTACGGCAGGCCACAGCATTATCGCCCAATCCAGCAACCGAATCTAACTCCAGCTGCACAAAACACATTCCTTAGGCCCCAAGCTTTCCAACCAATAATGTTCACTGAACAGCCTATCATGCAGCAAAGGTCACTCTCTTAGCTAACCTTTTTCCTGGAGAAACTTGTCCTTCAAACATTTTATTCTCAAGAGTTAATTGATGTAACTGAATGCAGCACTCAAGGATGGATGAATCCATCATTCAATCAAGTCCCTGTGACACAGAATGCAAACTTCCGTAACAGGTCTACTCGAGTCTCCAACTTTTCTTGTTTCATGGTTCAAGTGTGTTAATTAGACTTGATTTGTATTATTAGTTAGCCCAATTTCATGTCATAGGCCTCAAGGATCAATTAGTGGAACTGTTAGACCCGTTCCCTCATATCTCACACCTCGATCTTCCCTATCAAGTAGAGTCTTAAACTCATTACCGACGCCAGAATATGTGGGGCTTGACCTTCCATTATCAGGTGACCCTTATCAGCTTGGAACAACTCCAAGCAACACTAACCAGGTAAGTGATTTTCTCCTTCAGTCATTATTAGCTACAGTGATTTCTATTTTCTTTAATACTTTTGTTTATGTAGTCCAATTAATTGCTTTTGTAGCAAGGAAGGTTTGGAGAGCAAGGAAATGCTCCCAGAAGATCACTTGAGACTGGGGAATCGCCGTCGTCACCCTTTAAACGTTTTAGGGTATCAAGTTCTCTAACTTCTCACTATCTTAATTATGTGTAATGACATGAACTTAAATTAGGTCTATTTCACGACAGTGTCATTGATTAGTATTATAGCTTCAGATATGCTTTCTCAACTATTTATCTAAAAACTAGTGCTAATTATAAATGCTGTTAGTAACCATGTCGTTTATTTTACTACAAATTAGTAAACATGTACAATGTTTAACTTGTGCATCAATTCCAGACAGAGCCTTCTGTAGCACATGAAGCATCAGACCAAAACGAGCAGAGGAGTAATCCGTCTGATTTGGAGAACAACGTAGACCTGAATTCACAAACTTTATGGAATCCTGGGTATTTACATTTTCTCCAGATTATATATGTTGGAGTCCTTTAGTCTTCCTTCCAAATTTCATCATCATTCAGAAGTCTCTCCTAATCTCCTTTTGCTAGAATTGATGTAATTTGTTTTTAATTTCAGGCCTATGAAAAATTCATTGTATGATCCACTATTTGAAGGGCTTGGGCTGCCTATTGACCCACATTTAAGGTTGCTTTTGCACGTTAGTTTAATTATTTCTGTACTAGCCGAAACAACACTTAAGTAAGGATCTTTTTTTGTTTATGCATGTTCCATTTTAAATTTTGCAGAGGCCTGGACTTCAATCTTCCAAGTAGAGGATGGTATGGTTAATTTGATGGTTTGATGTCCAAATGACCTCTGTGGTCTGTAGTTAGGAGTTCCTAGCCGGGGACCTGAAATTCAAATCCTTGTTGAAGTGTAAGGGTAAACTGCATCAACCATCCTTGAACTATACATTATTTTGCTGGTTGGTCTTCAAACTACTAAATTTAGTTAAAAATCCTTTCATTGTGTACGACTATTTTACTTGGTGTCCTAGCCAGTCATTCAAATGTATCCAATCACAACCAGTGCCTCAGATTTCGCTCTATATCTTACTTAGATCACATCTTTTAACATGCTGGAATATTGCGTAAAATAGAGTGATACCATGTGATATATCGTTGTTAAAAATCATGTCTTGTAGGTTTTCAATGTTTTATTTTTCAATTTACCATGATATAGGAGTATTACAACTTACAAAGTGGTAATTTTGTGGTCCAATTTTCAATACTACACATTTTTTCAATCAAAAGAAAAACATGTTTAACTTTATATAAGAGGAGATTTTCAATTTTCAGATAGAAATGATTTTCAGTGGGTTTCATATCTCTTAATTGTCCTTCATTTGAAACACGAAAAAAAAAAAGGAAAGAAAGAAAACTGCAACCTCAATTAAACAAAAAATTTTTTTTTTACAGTTTTATGACCCGTCTCCACGATGTTAATCAAAAGTATCCCAACTGTGAGACAAACCATGCTCAAAAAAATTTTTTATTAACCAAATAAAGCGCATCTCAGCCTATCGAGTTTTATAGTGATGTGAGATATTTTTGTTTTGTTTTGGCCCCTCAAGGGAAAGATGTATCGCATAAACAAATTCAGATTTTTTTTTCCATTTTTCGTGTACATGATACTTAATATTGGAAATATATGAACTAAAATATTGAGTACATTCACATGTATGTGCAATGGATGAGGCTAATGAAATGAAATTAAAATATGGATTTCTTGCATTCTTACAGCTACAAATAATGGAAGTACCAATAGGATCAGTCAAAGAAGATCGATTTCCTTCTAGCTAGTAAAACTTTAAGAATGTTCTAAACCCGGATATATACTGTTGTTATTAATTAGATGGAAGAAGTAGAAAGAAAAAGTATCGGAGTTTTTTGTTCGTTATATATTGAAATTGAATTGTGGACCAAAATTAGAGACCCTAGCTAGCTAGCTAGCTAGAGCTTACATGAGAGATATATTCCAACAGGTGATTCTTGTAGAATGTCATTATTCTAAACTTGATTCATTGATTCCCCAAATTGGCCAACGAACTTCCTTCAACAAACTAAATTTGAATAATCCACTTCCATTTGTTAATAATAACAAGCGAGATAGCCCCACTTATTAATAAATTAAAACAAAGCAAATTACCTAAATTAGATTAGAGACCCTAACTAGAGTGAACTTAGCGGAGAGATGAATTGCAACAAGTGATATATATAGTTATATTCTAAGCTAAGACTTGAGTCTATACTAATAATAGAACACGTGCATTAAATGAAAGAATAACATTTATAATAAAGCGAGTGCAATGCACGAAAGTATAACATCTATAATATAGTGCATGTGTTGCATGAAAGTATAACATTCATATGAAAATTTTAAAATTATAGAACAATTAATATATCTTCATGCTGAATAAGAACATATGATAAGAGTTCAATGTAAAAATGAAGACTTTAAACATTACTTGATTTTCAAGTTTTATAGAAGTATATAAAACTAAAAACAAAAGTGTATTTAAAGCATTTTTATCAATTGTTCAATTTTTAAGGATAACCATTTAATTCTTTGGGTCGAATGAAAAATAAAGATATCTGACACGTTCGCACTCCATATTACATATAGACACAGACATATATAGAATTTTTTTATTTTTCGAACTGCAGCTCAGTTTAATTTATTATATATAGATGTAGAGATGTAGCTATGTACATATATGCATCATTCATGGTATCGTGGACACCACAAGCCAACCGTTATTCCTAAAATTAGAAACCCGTAATGAGATTGGAGAATTTTGTTGCTGGGTTGACTTGAGAAGTGCTCGCTGGGGCCGTTGTTTGTTGCTGCCTCAAGACTCTTCAAATGTACAGTCCCTGGGCTGCTAAAGTGAAATCCTCCGATTTATTCCTAAATTGATTACCTTTGCAGGATTATATATAGAGATCAGGCGTGTGTGTGTTCCGCCAATGCAACGAGAATATTGAACTAATTTGCTATCGGATTCTTTGTGATTTGTGTATCAACTAGAAACAAAGATATATCCAAGGACAAAAGCTGAATTCGTTTGGTTTTTTTTTCAAGAGTTCAAAGTGATTGACCAACTTAATCGGTTTCTAGCTATTAAAACACAAGGCTGCCAATCCATGGCCATTCCAACTTGGAATCAGAATCACCATCCGTCAAATAATCAGGTCCCTTGCTACCTGCAACACCGCAATTAAGGCCAAGCAGGATCCAAGCAGGATCATAGTTTCAAAATTTTAGGCGTTATCTAGAAAGTTAAAAGTCTCAGGAGGGGCTTCAGTAGAAAACAGTCCTTTCCCCTCAACAAGGTCCTCAAAGATGCACATACCTTTTACCACAACAATATGTGTGTATGTGTTGATGTATGTGTGTGTGTGTTACTCCAACTGTTTCTTCTTCTTCTTCTTCTTCTTCTTCTTCTTCTAGTGCTGTCGGCATCCATTTGATTTGCTCATCTTATCTCTTCTTTAAGTTTCATTTTTTTATACAGGCCAAAGAAAGATTTTATTGGTGAATCAACTATGAGAAGGAGCTGAAGAGCAAACGATACAAAGGAGAGAGACGATGATCACAGCAAAAGGGATGTAAACAGAACAAAGCACGCGCAAAAGGGACAAAATAGGCTTTCTCGATATCGAAATGAAAAGAACCTTGACAGATTCTTAAGTGTAAAACGGAAAGAAAAGTAAAGAAGAAAATGTGAATATGATAGAGTAAGCGAAAGGAACAAAGGCTAGGCGGAGATGACACTATTAGATTTGAGAACATGAAAGAAGAGAGAAATTAACAAAATAAATGAAAATATTCATGAACTAGGTCTTTTGAAGCTTGTCTATTTCGCCGATGAAGTCAACCAAGAGTTATCTTTCAATCGTTGTAGGAGAATCAGTCAGAAACCATGTGAGAAAAGGGTAAAATAGAGCAACAACAATATGAGTTTGAGGTATTGAACCGTAGCCAAAAAAAAAAACATGTAAGATTGCTGTATGCCAAAAAGCTTACAAATATTGTATCACATGGGACCAACACCTTGTAATTTGTATCGCGCAAACATGACTCCCAGTTCTTCGATGTATGGGTGCCAAGTGATTAAATTTAACGTGCAGCATTGCCCTTGTTCTAGGACATGCAGAATTTAGAAATGTGATACGGTTATTAGTTCCTAAAGCAAGTCCCTAAAATGCTTGAAGGAAAACCAACACATACTGTGGGATACATTGCACCCCAAGCAACAAATATCTGAGATGCAGATTTCATCACACGAATTGGTGTCTCCAAAAACTATAATGATATTCTAAAACTGTTCTCGAGGTAAGAAAAACTTAAACGGAACTTTAAAGAAGAAAAAGATAAAGATGAAGTGGGAACAAATTGCAAGCTTTTGGATGAAAGGAAGACATAAATCAGCATCCCACAGCATTTCAAACAATGTTCAGCAATCAACTTACTAGCAGCAATCAGAATATGAGTTAGCAGTTCATACAGAGCCTTTTCATTCTCATCTATAGCTTGATCAATCCCACCCATTAGAATTAACATTGAGAATCTTTAGCCAGCAATAACAATACAAAAGCCCTTAATATCTGGAGTTATCAAACACCCAGGCTGACTAACCTTAATATCTGGAGTTATCAAACACCCAGGGCTCATGCAAGAAGAGTTCCCGACCATTCATTTGCACTGTTCCAGCTGCTATGTCTTCTTCACGTTTTCTAGCAGCTTCTGCTCTCCTAGCAGATGCATCTGCATCCTGCAAGAGAATCTCTATCACATCACCACAAGGTGATACCAAAATTCTGCAGTGATTATATGATAAACTACAATTTTTGTTTACACGGCCTCACCAGTTTGGAAACGTCCGAACTTTAGGAACCCAGAACTCAAAATACAGTTCAACAATCAGATTCCACCCTTCATTTGATTGCTATCGCTAGCTCAATTCCTCCTCTGAGGAGAGGGAAAAGAAGATCAAAGTATCAAATATCCATCGGTGCCACAACCCCCCCTCCCCCCCTCCTCCAAAAAAGAAAAATCCAACTTCAGCCAAAAGCAGAACTAAACTTCAGAATCTCGGCTCTAAATCAGATATAGGAATAACCAATACTAGCTGAAAATTCAAATTTATTGACAAACCCAATTCTATTGAATTAGAACCGCACCTATCCAGAGCGTCTAAAGCATCCATAAAGATTACCTCAAATTAATAAGTATGTAAATTTACAAGTTTCACTCATACCTAATGTTACTATCGAGGAGAAATTGAAATCCGACAAAAACCTAATCAGAGAGAGAGAGAGAGACTCAACCAACAAAACATACCTTCCTGCGTTTCCACGAGAGAAACTGAGCTTCGGAAATCGGATTCGGCCTCGGTCGCTCGCTTCCTTCTTTTTCTTCCTGTTCCGCCCCCATCACCTGTCTCGCTTTTTCTCCGCCTCCCTTCTTTCGTTTTCCCCTCCTTTCTCAAACACAAAATAAGTCACGCGAAGAATCGTCAATCGTACAATGTCTATTGGTCTGTCTAAACGAAATTCTCTTTAAACGACAGCGTTTGGAAAAGAATGAATCTATGCTATGCAGCCCAACAAAAAGTGTAACTAAACCAGTAATTTTTTTACTTCAGCGTATATTACGAACTATAAATTTTTTTACATTTAAATCACCCACTAACATTATTGTTCAAGCTGAATTAGATCATTGCCGTAATTAGAGATAACAAATAGGTGGGCAAAATCTATTACCTGCAGATATTCATTTGTAACGAACAGGTAAACGAATAAAAATACCTGCAACAGGGCAGAAACAGGATAACAAAGCCTACCTGTCTGGTAGGTATGAGCGTGTGATGAATTTAGGGTATCCCTGACGAATTTCCTAATCAAACCCATAAAATATAAAATAGTCTAAATCTCTAACCCTAAAGTTATCCCTCCTCGCCTCAGCCTTTTAATCTCTCTACCTAGTTGGCATCTCACATTCTCTTTCATTCAAAAATAAAAATTTGCTTAATTATCTCATTGATTTGTGCAATCCCAGTCCCCAAAGAAGGAAAATGGGTGGGGAAGCTTCTGTCGTTGATCGATTCATGTAAAATTGACGAGGAAGCTTATATGGACTGCTGTCCGTAGCTCTTTGGGGAGTAAATTGATGGTGAAGTTGATTGATTCGTGTGACTAAGCTCATCAATTTTTAGATTTCTAGCCTTCTAGAATCAAGCCGAGGCTTAGCTTAGTGCTCTACAACACCGACGGCTCTATGACGGTGCAAAGCATGTTTCTATTTTTAATGCTTTTTCCCTTGTGTTTGATTCGATTCAATGCTAGTGAATTTTGCTTCTCTCTTGCTTGTGAATATCTAAAATTTTACCTATTAAAGTATTCGGATGACTATATTTTTTTATGTTATATATGTTTTGGCATATGAAGGTTTGCATGTTAAATTTTGGTAGTGAATGTAAATTAACTATGAACTATAGAAAAACCGTGTTTATGAGTTAATAGTGTGATGCATCATTTCTTCTTTAGCCATTTTTTGTCCTTCGTTTTGGTTTAAAACTGGCCTACAAAAACTAAGGCTCAAATTATTTGTTAGCTTCTTTAAGATATATGGTGGAAAATTATTTGACCTCTTGAATGATAGGAAGTAAGTTGTTGTGATGATACAATGTTTACTGCTTACAATCTACCATTGTTGTTTCAAAATTTGGTTCATTTGTTCTCTTGCAGAAAGCGTTGCATAAGAGAGGATGCTAAGCAACAAGTTTGCATAATGGGCTTGAAAGAGTACAGAATCTCAAATGTAAAGATGATTAATGGGCTTATTGAGAAAGAAAGTGCCAAAAGAAATACAAGCTCCATGGGGGCAAATGAGGAATCTTCTTTTTCACATACAATTCTTCATATGGTAATTAAGAAATGTGCATATGGAAATGAATTGTTTGTAGGGCATTCTCTTGTTTCTTTTGATATGAATAACAAGTATAAGTATGTAGGTAGGGTAAGTATTTGTTTGTATGATATGTATGTCAGTTTGCACACAATTGCTCTTGAATGTTTCAATATCAAACTCAAGAATGCTTACTGAAAATGGAATTTTGGTGGTAGAATTTCATGGGTATGGATTACCCGCAAGTAGAGATACCTATGAGTAACGGATGTGGGTAAGAAATTTCACCCACTAGCAAATACCTACCACTTCATAGGTAAGGAAAAATCCATTGGCATGAATGATAGATAGAGGGTATCCGTACCCGATCTTTCTTGTTGTCATCCCTAGCCGTAACTTTGTCCACATCAGATGCTATTGTTAGACTATTTGTTAATGTGGCTGTCATACATAGACTCATATGTAGCAGATTTTTTGCTTAAGTGGGAAATATGTTATAATGTGAGTGCCTAAAAGACTTAAAGGAAAGAATTTGGAGGACCAATTAGATAGTTTTACCAATTAGAATTTGGAGAAATTTCTTTGGCTGAATTTTCTCCGGACAATGAGTGAAACCAATGGCCTTGTTTGGGCAAGCTTCGATTTGGAGGGGAATAGTAAAAAATTGTTGAGGGATTTGGGGAACTAGTCAATCAGGATAATGATTTGTTGTCTGATTGATATGTTGGTGATGGAGGAAAGAGATATTGACAAAGGAGAAGGGTATGCTAATGATAGAGGAGAGAGATATTGATGGAGGCAGTGACGATGTAACAGGGTAATAGCGAAGCAAGAAAAGGGACAGTGGGTCCTATGATGAGGGAAAAACATTGATGTTGTTGGAGAGATGGTGATGGAGGATGGCAGTGATGTATTGGGCATGTGATGGTGTCAAAGGTAGCAGTAATGTTGTGGGGCGTGTAAAGATAGTGGTGACGTAGGTGGGAAAACGACATGGGGAAAGTTGTGGATCAAGAAATGAAGGCATTTCATCTCATTCACCGAATTAGCTAGACAGGGCGAACAATCCAAATCATATGGAAGGATTTGGGCCCAAATGTTGTTATTTTTAGTTTTGGAACCTATGTGCACCAATAAATATAGTTCAGGAATACATGCTATAATTTTCCCAGGATGATATGACTTTTTTATTTATAGACTTGACATAATATTTTTAAAAAAATGGAAAATTATCTTCGTTACTCTTATTAGTGGCAAATTTGCATATAGTTCAAAACAATAGTGTTAGATTTCACTCAATGGCCAATATAAGTGGGTGATTTAACTGTAAAAAAACTATGGTGGGCGAAAAGATTTGTGGTTTATTTGCCCTTTTTACCCATTGTAGCCGTGTAAGGCTTGGGCTTGTTTTAAGTTACATGACAAACATAACAAATAAGCCACTAATATTTTTCAATTGGCCTGATTCAACCATTAATAGCTTTTTTGGCCAAACAACAAATTAATATTTCTGAATTGATGTAAATGTGCCAGTCTCCATCATTTTAAATTAAATGTTCATCTCAATTGAATTTCAGTGTAAAATACTAAGTCTAGTCCTTACATTTTCTCTTCCTACTCCTACTACAACTAAAGTTTAAGGGCATAATATTTACCATTATCTCCACTTTCTTCATCTCTCTTCCTTGCCTAGGTTCTTCATGGACCCTATACTTAGAAAGATGATGAACACCTCTTTGATCGAGAAAGGTTCTTCACCGTAATAAGGTTTCACATCCACCTACTTTGACATCTCCTCTATCTTCAGCTCTAAGGATTACCAAAGTGCCATAGGCTTTAAGAAAGATTCCAAGTCTCTTTGTGGCATTGATGATGACAGGATATAACGCACAAGTGCATCAAGTAGGGCAACAAGGGAACGACGTAGAGATTTTCTTCTGTCATTAAAAAGTAGACAAAGGCGAAAAACCCGACTCAGGCTTCCTTCTTTTTTTAATTAGATTTAATCTTATGGGTCGTGATGCCTGGCAACACTGATGTGGGTTGAAGAGAGGCATTTTGAGACAATTGGTCGCTGGTAGGAGCATGATAAACAATGGCGACACAAACAGGGGTTTAGTTTGAAGGTTTAGAAAGGCGGTGATGGATTTGGGCTAATTTAGTAATACTTATGATTTACTTGGTCATAGAAAAAAATTATTAGCAACTAATTTGGGCTAACTTGGAAACATTAGTAATTTATTCATTACATATTAAATTGTGAAAAAATAAATAAATAAATGAATAAAATATTGTGAAAATGATATTTTTGATTTTTTTTTTGCTACAATAATAGATTATGTATTCAGCATTTCTATAATTTAAAAAAAATATATGATTTTGTATTTTGATTAGTTCAAATCATTATAGGACTACATGATCCATTTACCGTAAGATTAAACATGATAATCATTAAAATTAACTTGGATAATTGTGCAAGACAAAGCACATGAATTAAAATTTAGTAAGTAGTAGTATTTTTCTTAGATTTCTTCACCAGACAAACTGAAAGTTGTGAAAAAAAACTACCCCAAAAACCAACATTATTTGGCAGTAGATTAGATGAGGAGTGCAAAGTCAAACCATATGTTATCACCTAAGATAGCACAACTCAGAACGTTGATACCGTCCATCATGGTCACAATGATAGATATTGAGAGTCACATTCTATCAGGGTGTGGGTAACTTCGAATTTATGCAAGCATCAATGGCATATCCCATGGAGACGAAAATCCATCTGCTGCTAATCATGTCTACAGATTTCGCCAACTTCAATTTCTGCATCAATTGGGACCTTGGATTCACCATGCCCAACTGTACATATATAAAATCAAGGAGTAGTATATATTTTTATTTGCACTGTATAGACAAGTTACAATTACTTACAGTTCAAACTTTGTTGGAACTTACTTGTATTCCAAGTGAAACAAGTTTCTTGTACAATTCTTCTAGAGCCAAAATGCCCGAAGTGTCGATGTTCGTAACATCTATAACATTAGGAGGAAATTTAGCAAATAGTTTAGTCTACTTATGTTTGTGTGTGTACTTGCAATTGTACATGCGCGTTGTATGTGAATTAAATACTATGTTATTTTTTACTTAAATAATTATCTAATTATTTTGTTTAATATAAATAGTAGCAATAATGATTTTATTTTTCTTATTTTAGATACATATCTTATTAGTTTCATTTTTCTACTTGTTACGTAGTCTTTTTATTATAATATTTCATCATAACTATCCTCATTTACATAATCCATTATGATAGACTGCTCATTGTATTAGATTTCTGTTTAGTAGTAGTAGTAATAGTAGTAGTAGTATGAGTAGCAGTAGCAGTAGTAGTAGTAAATATAAAATATGCTATAGGTAGTGCTACTTGCAAAAAGGCTATTAGATTTTTTTTATTTGGGATGGTAAAGTACTTGAAAAAATTACTTCTTATTCTTAATATATATTATAAAAATGTCAAAATTCCTTTTCTCAGTGTAAAATTTAAAATTAATAATATGCAATTTGTTAAGAAAAAAATCATAATTTAATAGACTTAATGATATTATGTATTTATAAATTTTATTAAAATTTAAGTTAGTAAATTTTATCTTAAGTTCTATAATTTAGATTAAAAAAGTTAATGATTGAAATCAAGGTCTTATATTAGCTGGCTCAAACAATTAGATACAATTAATGTATTACTATAACTTTGATTTTTTATTAAATTTTTTAAGGCTCTGTTTGAAATGAAAAAAAAAAAAAGACATAAGCTAAGTTTAGAAGTAAGACATTCAATAAGAAATTCAAGTAAAAAAAATTCCTTTTAATAAGTATGACACAAATATATATGGGCAACAATGTCAAAGTATACACTTTATAAGTAAACATTGAGTTTTTCGAAAGACATGTAATTATAAATAACTATACATTACTCAAAAAGCTTAATTACTTTACTCTTGACCTTAAAAAAAATATATTCATCCCTAAGATTTCAAAATCTACACTTAGCTTATATTTTATGGCTGAGTTAATGTGATTGTTTCAAAGATTGATGCAAAGTCTTAAATAGCTTTTTATCTTTTGGGTGATTAATGTTTATCCATTGATTGATAAATTATTCTCACATTACTTGAAGTTGAAAATCTAGTCTTATCCATTGTTCTTATAATATAATTAGTTACTCATAAGAAAATAGACTCCTTAAAATAGATTAAAAAAAAAATCCTAGTACCTAAAAGAAAACTAAGCTTATAATTTAAGGTTTAGTCACTTTATATATCTTTGCTGTTGTTATTATATATAGATATAAATGTAGATATATACAAATATTAAGTTGCACTTTATTTTAAGTTCTGATAAAAATATCTCAAGTTTAAAAAGTAAATAAATTGATAAACATTATGTTTTTAGATATGCTTATTAGTCATATAAATCAAAGATATGTTTGTTACAAAATTTTAAAACTAGTGGCATTTCAACTTTTTACCTTAAAAAGACTTGTGAAAACATAGAACACAATCAACTTGTTTTCTATTTTTTTATTTTCAAATACTATTCTGGTTTTCCTAAAATAAAATCCTAAGAGCTTATTGCCATCATTTTATAATTTTTTTTTTATTTTCATAAATTTAGTGTTTGAAAATATATTTAACAGAGAATGACAAATTTTAGTCTCATTTAAAGTAGGAAAAAAAATATAACTTAAAGGTAAAAAGGTTGCCAAACATTTTGACATATTCATACTTTTTATGAGTTTTATCATATTTAAATTATTGATTCAAATAGTCATAATTATAAGGTTTTTATAACTTTTAAATTCCAATTAAATTATTTCATTAAAGTTTAGAATAAAAAAATTGATAAATAAAAATTTTGTGTTTAAGAACATGTCCTAAAAATATATATAAATTATTTAAGGGAATTTTTTTTTTACAAAAAATCAACTTATAATGGCACTTTAAAACTTTTTTTCCATTAAATTTATACTTAATGTATAAATTTAAGTAATTGTACTAAAGCTAAAAAATATAATCACCATTATACTCTAATAAAATATACAATACCAAATCTGAGTCTCTTTAAAAAAAACATCTCATAACTTAATTAAGGGCATAACAATCAATTAATTCATCTCTTTCATACTTTTTTAATATTGATAATAGAACATGTGTATTGCATGAAAGTATAATGTTTATAGTAAAATTTGAAATCATTATAACTACAAAACAATTAACATGCAAGTAAAATAAAGATTTTTATTCTTTACCAAAATAAAGATTTTAATTCTTTACCATCTTTGTGAGAAAATGAGTAGTTAGATACAATAAAACCCTCATGCTCTCTCAAAATATGTTATAAGAATTTATCTACTTCCTCCATTCATTGACCCTTTTACTATTTATAGTAATTAATTTATAATTTTATTTTTTTCAAAATTTATTATAAAAATATGAATATTTTATATGAAAATTAAACTTTAAAGATTATAGTTTCTAAATATCATTTTTAACAATTTTTTTCAATACATATTAATATAAATATGTTTAACTCAAACTTTAATAAAAAAAGAAAGTAGACGAGTCAATTAATGTGAAATTGAAGAACTATTTTTTTTTCTAGAAAGATAGAAGTGTTAGGGTGAGAAATATTTATAATTGAGCAAGAAAAGCCTTAAACTAAATTCTTAAGGTATGTCAAATGAAAATAATTTGTAAGAAGATAATCAAATTATAGAATATTAACCCAAAAAAAACATGAACCTAATCATTAAGATAAAGATCAAATTCATTTAGCATTAAGTTTGATTAATCTAAATATTTTTTTATGGATTTTTTTTTGTCTAGAATCAACCTTATCTAGAACTAATACTATATAGATAGAATAATGCATTGAATAACATTTTTATAGTGTAATTGAATTTTAATTATTTTTTTCGGTTGAATAAGTAAAAAATTCATAACAATTACATTATAAAAAAATTTATTCAATAAATTATTATACATATATAGAATTATTTTTCAAATAATATTAGTTTTGGATGAAAAATCTGTAAAATTATAAATAAGTCATTTTGGACTAATCAACTTGAAAGAGCCATCTATTTTTTTTTTCAAATGCATCATTTAAACCCCAAAGTTTCAAGTTAGAACGTTCATGAAGTCATATAAGTCTCTAACAAGTATATCAAGTCAGCCTTATGACTCTAATTTATCTTAATAGTATGAGACCCCAATTGGTTTAAAGGAAGCCGAGAGTTTAAATTCCTTTGAGGCCTCTTAATGTAAAAATACTCTTATTACAAACTTTATTATTTTTTATAAATAGAATTTAAACCTTAGTGTAAATTTTTTTCAATGTATAAATAATTACAAATGAAATATTTTAATGAAAATCTAGGAGTTTTAGCCATTAAAGTTAAGATTAATATAAAAAAATTTAATCAACTACTTGATTATGCAATATAGAATCAATGGTGAGAAAGTTTATAGTAAACAAAGAAAATTCAGTCTCAATTTAGGGGTTTTTTTTGTTGTTTTAGTGCTAATATAACTTTAATTAAATAAACAATGACAAAATTGGATTTTATTAAAAGAATAAAACAACTGAATAATGTGAGGACAAAAAAGTCAGTCAACACTTTGGCATTTTTAATACTTTGTACACATACTGTATGCTGTTTAAATGAAAATAAATTTTGAAGAAAATTAATTTTTTGAATTAATTTAAGGTAACTAACTCACTTGAAAAATCAAGGATTACAGCTCGAACCTTTTGCTTTGTAGTGTCCAGTAAATCAGTGTCTTCTTCTTCGCTCACACATCTCATAATTCTGGAAACATATATATATGCATAGGTACCTTAGATATATGTATAGTGACTTGTTCTATTAGTTAAGAAATGAATGGTTTGATTGGATGTGTTTACTTAAGGCCGGATGTGGGTTGTTGAGAGGCATTTGAGACAATTGGTGGCTAGTATGAGCATGATAGACAGTGTTGACACAAACAAGGGTCTAGTTTGAAGATTTTGAAAGGTGTTGGTGGATTTGGGCTGATTTAGTAATATTGATGATTTACTTAGTTAAAGAAAACAAATTATTAGCGACTAATTTAGGCTAATTTGGAAACATTAGTGTTTTATTCATTACATATTTAATTGAAAAAAAAAAACAAATAAATGAATAAAATATTAGGAAAATGATATTGTTGATTTCTTTTTTTCTTTTTTTCTTTTTGCTAGAATAGTAGATTATGTATTAAACATTTCTATAATTTAATAAAAAAAAATTTTATAATTTTGTATTTTGATTAGTTTAAAGAAATATAGGACTACACGATCCATTTACTATAAAGATTAAACCTGATAATCATTAAAGTTACGTTGGATAATTGTGCAAGACAAAGCACATGAATCAAAATTCAGTAACTAGTAGTATTTCTCTTGGATTTCTTCACCGAATAGTTGAAAGTTATGAGAAAAACTAACCCAGAAACCAACATTATTTGGCAGTAGATTAGATGAGAAGTGCAGAGTCAAACCATTTGTTATCACCCAAGATAAAACAACTCAGAAGGTTGATACCGTCCATCATAGTGACGATGATAGATATTGAGAGTCGCGTTTTATAACAAATAAAAGGCTCAAGAAACAGCAACTGTCAAGGTGTGGGTAACTTAGAATTTATGCAAGCATTAACGGCATCTCCCATGGAGATGAAAATCCATCTGCCCCCAATCTTGTCTACAAATTTTGCCAGCTTCAGTTTCTGCATCAATTGGGACCTCGGATTCACCATGCCCAACTGCTCATATATAAAACCAATGAGTAGTATATATATTTACTTGTATTGTATAGACAAGCTACAATTACTTACAGTTCAAATTTTGTTGGAACTTACTTGTATCCCAAGTGAAACAAGTTTCTTGTGTAATTCTTCTAGAGCCAAAATGCCCGAAGTGTCGATGTTCGTAACATCTATAACATTGGGAGGAAATTTAGCAAATAGTTTAGTTTACTCATGTGTGTGTACTAGCAATTGTACATATACGTTGTATGTGAATTAAATACTAAATTATTTTCTACTTAAATAATTATCTAATTATTTTGTTTAAAATAAATAGTAGCAATAATGATTTTATTTTTCTTATTTTAGATACATATCTTATTAGTTTCATTTTTCTACTTGTTACATAGTCTTTTATTATAATATTTTATCATAATTATCCTCATTTGCATCATCCATTATGATAGATTGCTCATTGTATTAGATTTCTGTTTGGTAGTAGCAGTAGTAGCGGCAGTAATAGTAGTAGTAGTAAATATTATTTGGTATGGTTGAGTACTTAAAAAAATTACTTGTAAATATTATTTGGTATGGTTGAGTACTTAAAAAAATTAATTTCTTATTTTTAATATCTTATCAAAGATGTTAAAATTCATTTTCTCAATGTAAAATTTAAAATTAATAATATGCAATTTGTTAAGAAAAAAATCATAATTTAATGGATTTAATGAATTTATGTATTTATAAATTTTATAAAAAATTGAGTTAGTAAATTTTATCTTAATTTCTATACTTTAGATTCAAAAAGTTAATGATTAAAATCAAATCTTATATTAGCTAGCTCAAACAATTAGATACCACTAATGTATTATTAGAACTTTGATTTTTTGATAAATTTTTTAAAGTTCTGTTTGAAATGAAAAAAAAAAGACATAAGCTAAGTTTACAAGTGGGACATTCAATAGGAAATTCAAGCGAAAATAAATTCCTTTTAATAAGTATGACACAAATATACATGGGCGATAATGTCAAAGTATAGACTTTATAAGTAAACATTGAGTTTTTTCAAAAGACATGTAACTATAAGTAAATATACATTACTTAAAAAGCTTAATTACCTTACTCTTGATATTTTAAAAAAATATACTCATCCCTAAGATTTCAAAATCTACACTTAGCCTCTATTTTATGGCCGAGTCAATGTGATTGTCCAAAGATTGAGGCAAAGTCTTGTATAACTTTTTATCTTTTGGTTGATTAATGCTTATCCGTTGATTGAGAAATTATTCTCACATTACTTGAAGTTGAAAATCTAGTCTTATCTATTGTTCTTATAATATAATTAGTCAACCATAAGAAAATAGACTTCTTAAAATAGAAAAAAAAATCCTAGTACCTAAAAGAAAAACTAAACTTATAATTTAAGATTTAGTCATTTTATATATCTTTACTGTTGTTATTATATATAGATATAAATATAGATATATACAGATATTAAGTTGCACTTTGTTTTAAGTTCTGTTAAAAATACCTCAAGTTTAAAAAGTAAATAAATTGATAAACATTATGTTTTTAGGCATGTTTAACAGTCATATAAATCAAAGATATATTTGTTACAAAATTTTAAATTTAGTGGCATTTCAGTTTTTTACATTAAAAAGACTCATGAAAACATAGAACACAATCACCATTTTTTCTATTTTTTTTCTTTTCAAATACTATTCTTGTTTTCCTAATATAAAAGCCTAAGAGCTTATGGCAATCACTTTATTCTATTTTTTTTTTCCATAATTTTAGTGTTTGAAAATATATTAAACAGAGAATGACAAATTTGGTCTCATTTAAAGAAGGAAATAAAATATAACTTAAAGAAAAAAGGTTGCCAAACATTTTGACATATTCATAATTTTTATGATTTTTATCATATTTAAATTGTTGATTTAAATAGTCATAATTATAAGGTTTTTAAAACATTTAACTTCCAATTAAATTATTTCATTCAATTTTAAAAGTACAGAAAATTGATAAATAACAATTTTGTGTTTAAAGACATGTCCTAAAAATATATATAAATTATTTATGGGCATATTTTTTTTTACAAAAATTCAACTTATAATGCCAATTTAAACCTTTTTTACCATTAAAGTTATACTTAATATATAAATTTAAGTAAATGTCCTAAAGCTAAAAATGTCCTAAAGCTAAAAAATATAATCACCATTACACTCTAATAAATATACAATACCAAATTTGAGTCTCATTAAAAAAAACATCTCATAACTTAATTAAGGGCATAACAATCAATTAATTCATCAATTAAGAGCATAACAATCAATTAATCCATCCCTTTCTTAGTTTTCTAATATTGATAATAGAACATGTGCGTTGTATGAAAGTAAAATGTTTACAGTAAAATTTGCAATCTTTATAACCACAAAATAATTAACATGCAAGTAAAATAAAGATCTTAATTCTCTACCCTCTTTGTGAGAAAATGAGCAGTTTGATACAATAAAAGCCTCATACTCTCTCAATATATATTATAAGAATTTATCTACTCCTTCCATTTATTGACCCTTTTACTATTTATAGAAATTAATTTATGATATTATTTTTTTTCAAAATTTATTATAAAAAATGAATATTTTATATGAAAATGAAAATTTAAAGATTATAGTTTCTAAATATCTTTTTTAAGAATTGTTTTCAATACATATTAATATGAATATCTTCAAGTCAAACTTCAGTAAAAAAAGGTAAAAATTTTAATTAATGAAAAATGGAGGAAGTATTTTTTTCTAGATGGATCGAAGTGTTGAGGTGGGAAATATTTATAATTGAGCAAGAAAAGCCTTAATTACACTGTTAATATATGTCAAATGATCCTTGGCATATAAAAATAACTTGTAAGAAGATAATCAAAGCATAGAATATTAACAAAAAAAAAAACATGAACCTAACCATTAAGATAAAGGTCAAATTCATTTAGCATTAAGTTTGATTAATCTAAATATGTTTTTATGGATTTGTTTTTTTTTGTCTAGAATCAATGTTATCTAGAACTAATACTGTATAGATAAAATAATCCAATGAATAACATTTTTATAGTGAAATTGAATTTTAATTAATCTTTTAGGTTGAATAAGTAAAAAATTCATAACAATTACATTATAAAAAATGTTATTCAATAAATTATTATACATATATAATTCCAAATAATATTAGTTTCAAATGACAAATCTGTAAAATTATAAATAAGTTATTGTGAACTATTCAACTTCAAAGAACTGTCTTTTTTGTTTTTTTCAAATGCATCATTGAAACCCCAAAGTTTCAAGTTAGAACATTCATGAAGCACTATAACTCTCTGATAGGTACAACAAGTTAGCCTTGTGATTCTAATTTCACTTGATAGTATGAGACCCCAATAGGTATAGATGAAACTGAGAGTTAAAATTCCTATGAGTCCTCTTAGTGTAAAAATAATCTTATATACAAACTTTATTCTTTTTTATAAATAGAATTTAAACCTTAGTGTAATTTTTTTTTCAATGTATAAATAATTACCAATGAAAGATTTTAATGAAAATCTAGGAGTTTTAGCCATTCAAGGTGAGATTAACATAAAAAAAAAAAAATTAAATCAACTGCTTGACTATGTAATATAGAATCAAGAGTGAGAAAATTTATAGTAAACAAAGAAAATTTAGTTGCAATTTAGGGGTTCTTTTTAATGTTATAGTGTTAATATAACTCCAATTAAATGGAAAAGAACAAAATTAGATTTCATTAAAAGAATAAAACAACTGAATAATTAATGAAAGGATAAAAAAGTCATTCAACACTTTGGCATTTTTAATACTTTATACACACACTATATGCTGTTCAAACGAAAATAAATTTCGAAGAAAATTAATTGGATAAATTAATTTAAGGTAACAAACTCACTTGAAAAATCAAGGATTACAGCTTGAACCCTTTGCTTTGTAGTGTCCAGTAAATCGGTGTCTTCTTCCTCGCTCACGCATCTCATAATTCTGGGCACACACACACGCACACATATGCACACCTTAATTAGTCTTAGATATATGTACAGTGACTTGTTCTGTTAATTAAGAAAATAGTGGTTTGATTGGATGTGTTTACTTAAGGGTGTATTGATTGGGGGATGTTGGTGGAAGGTTATAATTACCTGCCCCGAACAAAATTGGCATTAGCGAAGCAGAGGTAGGCAGAGTTTAGGCGCATCGTCAAGATGCCTGACGGACTCCTTACGGCCATCGGGAACTGATTCATCTCGCAATAAGTATCGCTATCGCTTCCTGGCAGCCTCCCCATTTGCTCCACGCTCGCCCGAATCGCATTCAATACAATCTTCCCAAATGAAATCGTCACCTGCATCCAATTCACAAATTATTAAATCCAATATATATAGCTTTATTTTAAGTATGATATATATATATATGTTCACAACTTAATTAATTCTACCCCAAATTTTTTTATCAAAACATCTATCATATCTTCTCCAGATACACAAGTGCAGGAAAAAAGCCAGCAGATAAGAGTCAGAGGAAGTAATGCAAACTAAATCCGATTTACAGTTGGACGGATTAAACCCTAATCCTTGGGCCATAAACTTCACTCCTTCCTTCCCCATAAAGTGACGGTCTTGTCACTCCCTGAGACAATTAGGAACCAAATTCAATCCTCTAAGTTATGTGGTCCATGTATGTGTAGATAAGGAATGGTCAGGGTTGCATCACAGGGCACAGTAGGTGCAGAGCAAGTGCATGTAAGGTATGTGAAGCACGCACGGCATTCCAACACGCAAAACAATTGATTCCTATCCTTTTATTTCGTGGCCTCATCATCAACCTCAATTATATGAATCAAATGGAACCCACCATCCACTCACAACACACACTAACTAGATAAGATACCTTCTCCCTAGCTCAACATTTGACCATTTCCAATCCCCCAAAATTCCTCCTCCTACGTATCTACTCTTAACTTGATCAATTTGTGTCACTAACTACGTACTTGTCGTCAGTGTAACATTTAGCAAGCTAATATATATATATATATATATAGCACGTACGGCAATCAGAAGACCGATCTCAACGGAGAGAAACAAGACGCCGAAGAAGGCACCGGCACAAGCGAGAAAGTCGAGTTTATCGACCTTGTAGATGTACAATACTTGATGGATGTCAACGAGGCCCGGAAGAGCGGAGAGGATGATGGAGGCGAGGATGGCCATGGGAGTGTAATACAAAAGGCTAGTCAAGAGCTGCAATGACAACAACACCGTCACCGCCATCACTATGTTTGAGATTACCGTCTCACATCCTGCACTAAAATTCACTGCTGTCCTTGAGAACGACCCTACAATATATATATATATGTAAATATGACTTTTTACTTTTTTATTCTAACCAAAGGAAAAAAAAAAAAAAGATATCTATATGATGAAATTAAGTAATTAATAGCGGAACGGAACGAATATATATTTAATCAAAGTATATAAACAAATTACCTGTTGCTATGTAGCAGGAAGTTAAAGACCCAACGATGTTCATAAACCCCATCGCTACCATTTCTTTGTTACCGTCGATACGATATCCTTTGATTGAAGCGAATGATCGCCCGACAGCGATTGCTTCCTTGGATTGGGAAACAAAAACAACAACGCTGGAGAATAATTAGTTCCATATACTATACATGGTATATATGAGACGGTACGTATAGTTATTTGGATTAACACTGAGACAACCAATTTACTCATTCATTTCAATTAATTAATTCGCAACAAATTAATTAGCTAGTCTCTGAATAAAAAGGCTATATTGATTGATAATTAAGTTCGTTGTATGTAAAAGAAACATGTATTGGCAATTAAATACAAACTCTTAAATATATTACACACAGTTATATATGTTTGTAGCTATTGCTAATTACAAAACTAATTTTGACACATTTTTCGGTATTTCTCGTGTATATACTCTCACATTTCATGAAATTAGACATTTCTGAAGTAATATTTAATACTTATAGAATAATATTATTATAGACTGCAAGAATAATACTAGGCATTAACAATTGTAATAGATTTTTCAAATTATTAAAAATTTGATATTCTTTGTATGTATGTATGTATATAAAAATAAGAAGGAAAATCAGTAATTAAATGGTACCGACAGTGAGAGCAACAAGGGCAGAGACGAGGCCAATTTTGGCAGCTTCCCCAACATGTGAGCCGTGGAGCTGTAACTGGCGGGCTGAGCTTGGATTCAGTCCTCCCTTGACGTGTCTTACAATCTTCACCCCGTGCTTGTCTGCTCTCGTTAGGAACACAACCAAAGTGGAGAGGACTACCGAAGAGAGAGGGGCAAGAGCTGGGATCCAGAACAGCCTCTTGTTTCTCTTCCCCTGCCGCCATTTATCCATTTCCTTTAAAATGTAACCTGTTTTGATTGATTCATTGGATTGGATTTAAGAATCGAATCAAATACAGCTTACTCACGATGAACCTGGCGGCCAACAAGAGTATGAGGAAGAGACATCCCAGACCAAAATTTAATGGGTACCACTGTACTCCATTCGGTGCGGACCCCAGAAAAAAAAAAAAGGGTTATCAGAAACTCGGTCAATAGGAAAACAAACAATTAGGGTAAATTGCCCATTTGGCCTACTATTGTTCTGAAATTGTTCCATACTGGTCTTAAGCTTTTTATTCTTTCACATTTAAATATTTCTTCATTGTTTTCTTCAGAACTGCAGTATTTTATTTGCGATGGCTAGAACTCAGTTTCATTATTTATTACTCCCTCCCTCCCTCCAACAATTGTTATTTTGGACAATTCCAAATTTACTGTAACATTTTTCAACAAGTTACAAAGTAACTCATCAACTTTATCAAAATTTTCAGGTGAGTCGTTAAGGTTTGAAAGTCACATTTTTTAATTGCTGATATTTTCACAAAGTCAAAAATAAAAAACAATATACAAAATTTTAAGCACTTATATTTTCACACCCAACAAATGTTGCATACGATTTGGGATATGAGAGAGTACTATTTTATTCATTCAAATCGCCGAGGCTAATCACTTTAATTAAACCAGACATGACAAGGAGAATTTTAAGGAGTAATATAATTGGAATAAAGTGCAAAGTGGTTACTGGTGTGGAAGTATTAGAGATGGGGACTGCGAGCGGCTAGCGGCCTCCCACCATAAAACATTAAAACTTACCTGGTGACGAATAGAGCCAAAAACAGAGTGCAAGACAGAGACAACATCCGTCTTGGTGGTGAAATGGCTCATTCCAAATAACCCCCTAAGCTGTTGAAGGCCGATCACGATGGCTGCCCCAGCCATGAACCCAACAATCGCCGCATGCGACAGGAAATCCACCAGAAACCCCAACCTCAACACTCCGAACACCGCCTGAAAGCTTCCGGCGAAGAAGGTCGCCGTCAACGCCATCTTTGTGTAATAAACGGGGTCTGCTGCCGGATCAACTATCGCAGGAATCATTGAGGACAGCAGCAATGACACAACCGCCACCGGTCCAATTGCTATCTCTCTTGAACTACCCATCAAGGCGTAGATTAGAGGTGGGACGACACTTGTGTCTAGTTGCAAGAATCCAAGTCACAAATAAGTTGAAAACTTAGTATTACGACAATCACATTATACTATTAAGAACCTAGATAGATAGATAGATAAGATAAATGTACACTAAGACCTTGGAACTTACAAAGGCCATATTGAGGGTCCAGTTTTGCCAAATTAGCATATCCAATACTCTGAGAAAAATAAATATGTAACTCCCACTAGTTAGTCAAAAGTCAACAACGTAACGGTGATCTTAGAAACAGAGACTTTGGAACTTTGAAATATTATTGGGTCTAGCTCATGCACCAAGTAGACAAATTAATTACCTGAGGAATGCTAAGGCTCGCAAGTGTTAACCCGGCCATGAGATCGTTTTTAAACCTGGAGACTCTATAGTTTCTGCCCCAGCTGAGAATCGGAAAAATTCCCCCAAGAAACGCCGCGGCGCGGGACAGTCTATTGGACGGCGAGCTCTTGGGCGGCTGAGGCAGCACATTGTCTCGAACGGCGGAGATGACTTGTTTCCAAAGAGGAGGAGGCTCCGGAGTGTTGAGAAGCCAGTGAGAGCGCTCCACTAAGGCACTGCGAGCTTCCTCCTCCATGTAGATCACTGCTGCCTGGGGGTGCTCATGCTGTTGCTCCTCTGGTCCTCGGGTCTGTTCTGAGACAGAGCTCATGGTTTGGGTAGAAATAGGTTTTGAAGAGTTTGGGAGAACTCAAGCTGAGCTACCTGTTGCTTTGTTGCGTGCGTTGCCCATTGTTACCAAAACGACTAGAAGTGGGCTGGGAAGAGATATTAACGACTGGTATTAAGGAGTGGGTCGGCCCCAGTCATTATGCCCACTTGGCTTTAGTAGCCCTAACATCCAAACAGTTGTGTTGTGTCAGACTCCTTTTAACTTGCGTCTAATTACCCTAATATTGTCGTCTTCTTTATTGCTTCTATTCCAAACCATTATAAAATTGCCGAAGACAAATTTCCTATCGGATTCCTATATGCTCAATGTGGCAACGTCGGGTTTTTTGGAGTCGCTACCAATCAGTTTTCTTAGGTCGATTAGTCACCTTAAAATTGGTCTGCGAGAGTTCGGGGATCGGGAGTACGGTTACGCTAAAACAATATTGTTATAGCGCCCAAAATTGGCACCTTAGTTGATTTTAATTTTATTTTACTTTGCTTTTAAATAATTTTCAGTTAATTTAGAAATTTTAACTGAATTAGTCGAAATGTGGATTTTTAAGTTAATTTGTATAGAATTTTATACTTCCGAACCATGGACTCTGCCGAGTCATTTGGACACGGAAGATTTGATTCCGAACCATGGACTCTGCCGAGTCACCCGGACACGGAATTTGACGAAATTTTAAAGAATTTTATCCATATTGTAAATATGGATTTTTATCTTTTATATTTATTTAATTTATTTAGTTAAAAAAAGTTAATATTTTTCAAACCGTAGATCCTGCCGGATCATCCAGATATGGAAATTATTTTAATTAATTGTTAGTTATATAATTATTAATTATTAGTATTATGAAAATTTTGAATTTTTAATAATTTTAAAAATTATAAAGTATTTTATTATTCTTTTATTCTTTTTTTATTCTTTTTATTTGATAAAAGTTAAGCCAAAAAGAAATTATTTAATCAAGGTTTTATTTATTTAATGAAGAAAACTAAAGATGTATATTTTAAAAATAAAAGTAAAGTCTTAATATTTTATTTATTTTATTTTTTTAAGAAAAGATTAATCAAAAGTGATCATTTAATAAAGAAAATAAAAATTTATATGTATATTTCAAAAATAAAAGAAAAATCTTAATATTTCTTTTATTCATTTTATTTGGTAAAAGGTTAGCCAAAAAGTAGTTATTTAATTATTTAATGAAATTTTATTTACTAAAGAAAACAAAGAGTTATATATTTAAAAAAAATCTAAGTGAAAGAAAAGTCTTGATATTCATAAATTTTTTTTTTTATTCTTGATAAAAGATCTTAAAGTAATTATGTAATTTATAAGTCTAAAATATTTAAGAAAAAATTTAATTTTTTTTATTACCTTTATTTGAAATTATTTGGGTAAAATTTTTATTTTGTTTAATAAAGGAAACAAAAAGTTATATCCTTTTATTATTTTAAGAGAAATAATTAAAATATTACTGGAAAAAAAACATAAGTAAAATATTATCCCAAAGTTTTTTTTTTATTTTTTAATAATAAAAGGAAAATTTATTCATATACTTTATTTAAAAAAATGATTTATATACTTTATTTAAAATATTTTCCAAGCCATGGATCCTGGCGGATCATTTGGTCATGGAATTTAATTTTTATTAAATTTTATTTAATTAATTATTAATAAAATCATAATTTTTCTTGAATTTTTTTAAATTTTAAATATCATTACTTTAAAGATGTGTTTAAAAAAAAATTGATTTGTATTTTTGGAATTATTTAATTATGTTTTTAATAAAAGGAAATAAAGGTTAACTTTTGATAAAAATATGTTCCAAATAATAAAGGATGGGGGCTTTGTAAAAATTGGATTCTTGATTAGTCCTAATAAGTAAGCGGAATAAATGATTAGTCCATAATAATAAAAGTCAGCGGTCAGTACAGTTAATTGTTAGTATAGCAAAAATTAAATGGTTAGTGATAACAATAATAATGAAAGTTAGTGGTTAGCACAGTTAATTGTTAGTATAGGAAAAATTAAATGGTTAGTGATAACAATAATAATGAAAGTTAGTGGTTAGCACAATTAATTGTTAGTATAGCAAAAATTAAATGGTTAGTGATAACAATAATAATGAAAGTTAGTGGTTAGCACAATTAATTGTTAGTATAACAAAAATAAAAGTTAGTGATAACAATAATAATAAAAGTTAGTTGTTAGTAAAGTTAGTTGTTAACAACAACAATAAAGAAAGGGTTAGTAATAAACAAATAGTAAACAAACAAGTAAAAATTAAAAGGGTTAGTAATTAATTCTGCAAGAACAAAATAAAAAGTTAGTGACCAAAGTGAAAGAAATTGAAAAGATGAAGGATTAAATAGGGGTTTACCCTTTTAAATTTAATTTTTTGAATTTCCTGTTAAGAAACGTGACTTCGCGCGCACAGGGAAGGGAGCAGGGAAGGAGGAGGGAGGAAGGAAGAGCAGGTGGCGGCGGCGTGGGCTGGCAGGGGGCGACGGCGGGGGGCGTGGACGGCGAGGCGACGGCGGGGGAGCGGCGGCGGCGTGACGGCAGCACGGCGATGCGGGACGACGGCCGGAAAGGGAAGGAAAAAGAAAAAAGTCACGGCGGAGCGGAGGCGCGGACGACGGCGGTAGAGGCGGCGGCGGCGGGCCGGACGGCTTGACGACGGCAGAGGGACGGCGGGGGGAGGTGGCGGTCAGGCAGCGTGCAGGAAAGAGAGAGAGATGTGAAACGGAAGAAAAGAAAACAAACGAAGAAGATGGTCGAATCGTAAGAAAACGAATTTTTGAGACTTTCTGGGCAGAGGGAGGATAATCTAGGGAATAAGGCTGTAATTTTATTTTTTTTTGAAACGGAGCTCTAAGTCTTCTTTCTATTTTTTTCTGTGTTCAGCACAAAATTTGGGGGGCTATTTATAGAGGAAGTTTGGCTGAAATGTTGATGGATAAATTAATAAAAAATTTCAAACTTATCTTTTAAATTGGTAAAATGACAATTTAGTCCTTTACGTCTCTCAGCCTCTGGATAAGTTCCTGAAGCTTCTGATTTTGACAATTTTATCGTTTTCTGTCAATTTGGGCCAGAAACGTCGGCAGGCCCAAAATTTTATGTGACAAACTACCAAATGCTCCTGGAACTTTCAGAATTTGTCAATTTTTCCCGAAACTTCTTAATGTTGTCGTTTTTATCTCAAACTTTTAAATTTTGCCATTTTTTTTTGGAGTTTTCTTTTTTTCTTTCAAATACACACATATATCATTTTAAATCAATTCTTCACAAAACAAAAATGTATTTTAAACTAATTAAAATTTTTAGTAATAATAATAATAATAATAATAATAATAATTTTTTAATTTCTTTTATTTAATTTCTTTTAAAAAAATTTTTTATGGTCGGACGAAATTGGGTGTCAACACTCAAGTGTTGACACATTAATTTACTTACCATTTGGGCGTGGTTCATTGTTCAATGGTGACTTGGTGAGCGAGGGAAGGTTGGTCATTTTTGTGACCTTGTGATCCGATTGGGCCTTAACCGCATTCTTGAATAAAATGGCAATTTTTCTATTAAAGTTTGTGCAAGAGTAAGTATTACATACATGATACACCTCGCTTGTTTCATGCGTTATCCTTGAAAAACTTAGGGATTGTCATTTTGGGCCCACGGATGTTAAGCTTATTTATATATTTTGGACCTGCTTGGTAACGGCATTTGGAACGCCAAAAGCCCTGTTCAACACCAAGTCTTGTTTGGAGTCCGTAAAATAGAGCAATCCGGAACGGTAGAAGCTGAGGCGCGACAATTACTCAACGCTGATTCTGATAAGCTCCACCCCCAGCGTATTGAACGCGATTTAAGCGTTCTGGACTTAAAGTTCCAATCGTACCCATGATATTTGACGTGAATTCCTAATGGGAAGCATGAAGAAATTGGCGTGATATGCTGCTGCTAAATGATGAGAAGGGGGAGCAAATCCTAAAATTAGAAGAAAAGGATCAAGAATCCAGGGAACACAGAGAACAGCAAATCCAGAAAAGATGAGAAGAGAAGGAGCAACCCCTAAAATCAGAAGAAAAAAGATCAAGAAACTAGAGAACAGCCATGGAAGCATTCGATTCAGTAGTAAATCATTTTTCTTCAATTGCAATTCTTTTCGATATATCTGAACATTCTATTTATTGTAGCCAAATCTGGAATTATGTCTTCAAACCAAAAAAATATGTGTACCAATGCTTATTAAAACAAGTATTTACCTAGTCTAGTTTTGAGCAACTATAGGTAATGTTTTTTTTTTGTTTGGATCACTACCTCTGTCATCAGTGCAGCCTACTCCATATTGCTTTCTACCTATTTAAGACAGTTCCTCAACAAACTTGCTCAGCCTGTAGCCAGCAACCTGCAAATTTCTCTTTTTGTTGACAGCTTCCTCTAGGCTATGAAGGATTTTTCTTCCCAAAAACAGAACTTGAGTTGGGGCTGCTAGAATGCTTGATAATACATCCCCAACTTTTCTAAAGGCCTAATTTTTATTTTTTATTTTTGGCAAAATGTTTGTTATAGGGAGAGATTTAAGTTGACTTGAGAAATTTCAACTTTTGGGTATGATTGAAAGGAAGTAAAGTTATAGTCCTAGTTGAAAGATAAATGTCTTTACATGGATAGGTTTGTATGAGCCAAATGGCCAAGAGGCATCTGTTGAGTAGAAAAAAATTGTTGCTTTCAAATGACTGTCTGGAGAGGTCTGTATGAATTTTCCCTTTTCATTATTCATATAATTTTCGGCATCTATAGCCTTGTGTTTTTACTTCTGGCTTTCAGAACTTCAGTCTTCTTTTTTCATTTTTATAGTCCATTTTTGTTATAATATTTTTTTCCAGTCATGTTGCTAATGGCAATCATATTTAGTTTTTTTACTTCTTTGCTGTGGTTTTATTGTTTAATTTAGTAAAAACAAACTTGTTGGTACTTGCTGGTTGACTAATTATTTGAGTATGTGAACATAACTAGAATTCTACATATCAATAAGTGAAGGAAATTTAGTACACAACTAATGAGCACTTTAATTTCCATGATATAAAATTAATGTGAAAATTAAGGCGTACTTGGTTATCATTGAAGAACCGAGTGCTAGCCTCCTTGATGAAAAATGTCTCTTTGAACGTATTTATAGAAGACGTGACTTGTTGTGAATACTCAAGATCAGATATTTAATTAACTTGGAAATACAAGTAATTAAATATGTTAGTTCACACCCAATACTCGACCATAATTCTCTTTGTTGTGATAGAGAAGTGTATATGGTGAAATAGAATAAGTAGAGCCTCCAGAAATTGTATTCACAACTTTACTTTGCACAATTCTATTGCCCTCTATTTATAGGAGATGAATTGGCACTTATGAAGGGTTATATTATGAAGGTTCATAACCTATCATAAAAGAGTCACAACTCTTCATAAAAGGTTATACTACTTCGCCAAGAGGTGCTTTTATCCACTCATAACTTCTTCCCTTAAAATAAGGCAATAACTACCCTTAGAAGAGATGTGCTGGTTCGGCCATAGAGTCACAACTCTTCTAAAAGTTGTGTCTCCTGGGATCAAGGTCATAACCACCTTCTAAAGGTTGTTAAATTCTCCTAAAACATGACCATTTACTAAAAGTCATGTTATTTCACTAACCAGGGTATTTATGGTGCATAACTACCTCTCCAAGGGTCATATATGTTGAGATAGACATATCTTTTCATTTAAAGGTCATATCCCTTCATAATATAAGTAGTTATGGGGTAGTTATTAAATAGTTATCCCATGTGTCAAGGTGTACATATACACCAACATATGATGTGACTACATCAAGCAGAAGTAAAACAAGTATATCTTAGTGCGTCTATAGAATTTAGTAATCATTCTTGATAACTAAATTTCAACAATTCCCACTCGCATTAAATATACTTGATGGAACACATGAATAATAATTAAAGAACACCTAAAACACGTTATGACAAAAGAGAAATTGACATATGCAAGTTTGGGCGTGTGACCCTATGCATGACAATAAATCTTCTCACTATGTAATGGTTAAACACACATAGGAGAATTGTTTTCACCACAAATTCTTGAACTAATCAAAAATCCTTGAACGAATCAAGGTTTATTAATAATACATATATCATTAATCATGCCTATATGCTTCAAGACGTTGTTGATACATAGTTTGGCTACAACATATCTCTTTTATGAGTTTACTAATAAACTCTTTGTCATGTACCAAACTCGGGATGCATCCATTTTTAAAGTCACTTTATACTTGAATCATGTAGTACACTAAGTAATACAATATTACATCAAGTACTACTTATGAACGCTCGCATTCAAGTATATATGACATTACATCAACTACTTGACTTGCAACACATGCAATCAGATTGTAATTTGCAACAATTTACAAACACATTATAAAGTCTTTCCCATCACACTCACTATATAGTAACTTAAAACCTAATGATTACTCAATGAGAAACATATATAGCCGCATTATCATAGCCATAGGAAGTTCACCAAAGTAATACTATAATTTTAAATCACTAAATAGTAGTCAATAGTGAGTAGGGACATAGCGAAAGAAACTCACATATAAGTAAGATAAGAGAAAACCTACTTATTTTCTTTCTATAATCAATTTGACAAGTCAAAAAAACACACTAGATATGTACAAGTGTTATGGTATGTTCGTGTGCATAATCATAATATTTGACAACCACAATTTATGAGGTGTCTATCTTCTTCTCAAACATTATTTGTGTGACCTCCATGTGGACTCCCAATAGGAGCATATATCCTTAACAAACCATGCAAGTGTCAAACTTCTCACATATGAGAATTTCACTTAGTCATATAGGTTAGGATGTATGTGTGGGCATACAAACACAGTGTGAGTAACACCTTACCTTAATCTTAAATAAATAATTTAGATCAAGATGACCTTTATGCTAAAGTTGTCACAAGTTGGATTGTGTGACTCCCACTTGGATGTAAGTTTTAATTAAGTCACATATAACTAATTTAAATAACGACTTACATTCAAGACTTTAGCGGTTTCATCCTTGTTCAAACTCCAAGAACAAAGGTAGGTTATTTGTGTGAGAAAACCAACCTTCAACTTATGCCTGGACATATATTTTTTATTTTTGTTGTGATATAAGCTACATATATGATGATATGTATGACACACATGTAATACAAGTATATCATATAAGTATATGCACATATATGACGAATATGCACTACACATATGTAGTACAACTTATCATATCTTTGTACTAATAAGGAGACAAAAAATGAAGTTAATCCAACTAGTTAGTTAAACTAACTCTAACTTCATTTCCATATATTACATTTCAATAGTTATATCATTGACTTTACATTTTCATGAAATATGAACACCAAGGATGCATAAACTATCGCTAAGATAGTTGAATGCCAAAACCACTACTAAGATAGTACTTAACCTACATAAGTCACGAATGACTATTATATTTCATGAAAACAAGGTCTTTTGTATATAAACAAATACCACATAAACAGATTGCTTATATAAAGCAATTTTTTTTGCACAAAGTAAAATGATATAACGAATGTAGATGCGTATTCATCTATAAACTTAATCATATTTTAATGTAGTAATGTTACCTTGATAACATTCATTGTCATTGTCTCATTACATCTGAATGATGTAATATGACATATACCATATACTAATATGATTTTTAGGATATATTCAAAATGAATACTTGAACTAATTATCCTGATCAACTTGGCTAACATGTGATCATGTACACCGCATGATACATGTTAGACTTAAATAAGGAATTAATCCAAACTCTTCTATTCCAGAAGAAGTGCTCAAGGGATTATGAGTAACAACCACAAGTTAGACTTGAGGTATGGCCCAAGAACAAAATACCTATTTTTTGCATTATCTCAAGCCAAGTTTAAGATTGCACAGTACTTTGAGACTTTAGTCTAGAAGCTTATTATACTATATAGTCCTTAAACTATTTTATGAGTTCAAGGCCAAAAGCCATGAAAAATGTAATTTCATGAAAGCTTCCTCACCATTTAAGAAAGTTTAAGCTTATCATCTACTAGATGTAAGCTCATATCCAAATCCAACTTTTGTTACTATAATAAACCTTATGTATACAAATTCCATTAAAGGTGTGAAGCTATCCATATATGGATCTTTAACTTTTAAATACATCCCCATTAAGTCTGTATTGAGTTTAAGATCAACAAATGATACTTAGAACCCAACAGTTCTCATATAGCCTCTTTGGCCAAATGGAAGATCATCGATGTTCAAATTATCTCTTTATGGCAATTTTGTATTTCTAATTTCGACAATTAAAGATTCATTTTCACTTATGAAAATTCAATTGATTTAGCACGTATGTCAAATCAATGGATTCAATATAAAGTGCATAACCTCATGCCTTAAACTCATTTCTTGATCACCTTGATCTTGCACTTATGCTAGATACAAAATTTATTAATATGACCAACGTATGGTTTTGATAAGATATTAATGATCAAGAACATAAAAGAATCAAATATCTTGATGAGCTTTGGACCATTTTTTCTCAAAAGAAGAAATTCATAAGCTCTACGTATATTAAGGTGTCCAAAAAAGAAAACTAAAATGAACATTTATAATCACTAGCTTCTTATAACTTAACCAAGATGACATCTTTTTAAGATTCAATATTATGATCCTTTACACATTTCATGTCAATTAACATTCTTCTTTAAATGTTAATTTGTTGCCTAGAAAGATACATTTTCTTCCTCTTCATACTTACATACTACATGAGTGGCAATGGCATTGAAACCAAACTTTTACAACCCTTTGGATGTTAAAGTTTGTTAAGAGGGTTCATTTAACCATATTACAATATGTATGACCTCAACTAATATTGGAAGACATTTCATTCTAATTTTGTGAATGACTATGAACAAGATATTCTCCACAATTGGAGATACTCAAATTAGAATATTTCTTGTTCATAAAAAATACATAATTCTTGTTAATGCTTTCCAACTAAGTTGAGATGTGTCCATGGATCGGCTACCTTGATAACCATAAATACACAACTTGAATGTTGTTGATAATTACTTCATACTCATGATCAAATCATGAATACATGATCAATCAAGTTAATATTCATGATTTGTCAAAATGTTGAGAATCAATCACAAAAATTGCATCAAATTGCACATTTTGCATGATCATTTTGGCATTTGAAGGGTATTGAGTCCTTGGGTTTTAGGCCTATTTCTTGATTGAGATCATCAACCTAACCACCATAATTATAATCACGATAATTTTGATGACCAACCTCTTTATGTTCAAGAAATGATGGTAGCAAAATATTTACCATCGGCCTTAACAATTCTCATGCAAAATAGGTTGTATCCAATGCTCCATAAGCATTAGATCGTATAAACTCAAAACCTCTTCCAAGAAACATTTTTATGATTGATAGTATGAAGTAAAATTTAAATGATTATATCTAGAGCATAATCTAGACTTGATGTTTATTGAACCTCAAAAGATTCTAAATAAATTGCCTAAGATACATGCTAATTGAAACATTCTTAAAACATGGCCAATCCTAATTACTTTGCACATATGCAAAATAAATACATTTGTAATGCCACTTCATAAAAAAGAACTAAGTGAATCACTTATGACACATTAGTACTTTTTCTTAGCCTAAATGTCCATCATTAGAATATCACTTTTGATATCCAAGAGAAAAAAAAACTTACTAAAATTTATGAAAAAATTAGTCATTAAGATTGTATGGCCATAATTTAAGAAACAATCAATTATTATTATTATCACTGAGATAAACCATCATGTATAAGGAAAATTTACATGTCAAGCAAGATTTGTACAAAGAATTTAATAGGAACACATTCTCTTAAACTAAGTACATATTATACAACTAATGTGTATTTTTCACTAAAGAGTCGCATTTCATCTTCAAACTTGAATTTTTGTTCACTAGAGACTCAGACGTTCTTTTGAACAATCATTCTCACAATAAATGTGAGTTTTAACCCATGAATCACCAATTCACAAAGAATTTTGATTCGCCCAAAATGTATATACTACATATAATGTAAAGTTTGAAGAGAATGAGAAACTTCGTACAGTAGTCACTAAGCAACCCTTTGCTTAGATTTTTTTGCGATTATAAACCAAACACTTAGTTTTTTTTTTCTTTTGCCTTTTTTCAAAAACTTTAAACATGATGGATAATAATTCCATTTCACTTAGCACTTCCTAAAACATCTTTGTACATGATGACCTTTTTGTCATCATCAAGTTTAAGATCAAAACTTAGTTCATTTATAACTCCACTTATGGAGTTAGCAATCTACAACTTGTAATAGTTAGTACATTTAATAGATGCATGTATTATCACAACAAGACAATTTCAAACACAAGTAAAATAAAATAACTTATCCATACCAAAACAAACCAAGAACATGTGCATGCACATGTAATCAAATCTGTTTTAACAAGTTTTCATTATTTTAGTTTTACTTGTCTTAAATTTCCTTATGACATTTAATAGTCATTATTGACACAAAGCCAATAATATAATTGAACAAAACCATATATGCAATCTGACCTACCAGTATGCCCATTTTTTTTTTAAGAACACAAAGTTCAAAAAAATAAAAGATACACAAATTGCATACACACAAGGTCGAATACACCAAAATAATATATACGCTTATCAGCATAAGTTTTTCTTAACTTAATATATGTAGCAAGTCTAAACATGTAGTAATCAAAACTAAATCCTAGCACAAAAATTAAAGTTAAGGTCCATCATATTGGTATATGCACCTATAGGCTCTGATACCAATGAAGGAAATTTAGTTCACAACTAATGAGGACTTTAATTTCCATGATATAAAGTTAATGTGAAAATTAATGCGTACTTGGTTATCATTGAAGAACCGAGTGATAGCCTCATTGATGAAAAATGTCTCTTTGAACGTATTTGCGGAAGACGTGATTTGTTGTAAATACCCAAGATCAGATATTTAATTAACTTGAAAATAAAAGTAATTAAATATGTTGGTTCACACTCAATACTCAACCATAATTCTCTTTGTTGTGATAGAGAAGTGTGTATGGTGAAATATAATATGTAGAGCATCCATAAATTGTGTTCATAACTTCACTTTGCACAATTCTATTGCTCTCTATTTATAGGAGATGAATTGACACTTATGAAAAGTCATAACCCTTCATAAAAGAGTCACAACTATTAATAAAAGGTTGTACTACTTCGCCAAGAGATGCTTTTATCCACCCATAACTTCTTCCTTTAAAATAAGGCAATAACTACCCTTAGAAGAGATGTGTTGGTTTAGCCATAGAGTCACAACTCTTCTAAGAGTTGTGTCTCCTTAAATTAAGGTCATACCACCTTCTAAAGGTTGTTAAATTCGCTTAAAACATGACTCTTCACTAAAAATCATGTTATTTCATTAACCAGGGTAGTTATAGTGCATAACTACCTCCCCAAGGGTCATATATGTTGGAATAGACATATTTTTTCATTTAAAAGTCATATCCCTTTATAATATGAGTAGTTAAGGGGTAGTTATTAAATAGTTATCCCATGTGTCAAGGTGTACATGTACGTTAACATATAATGTAACTACACCAAGTAGAAGTAAAACAAGTATATCTTAATGCGTCTATAGAATTTAGTAATCATTATTGATAATTAAATTCCAACAATAAGCACATGACTCAACTATTTTGCTATGATTATGTATCTTTATTTTATATTATAATTTTTTGGGTTTAGATGAAAAATAATAGTTCCCAAGGCACTAACAACCAAAGTCAGATTAATTGGGTTTCGATATCATTCTAAAATCATTTTTTTCTTTTTTTTTTCCCTTAATTTGTTTTAGATGTCTTACTTTTGATTATGGACTATGGAGACACTTAGTGTTTTTATCCAATAATAGAAAAGTGCTAGACTTCTAATAATTTTTTTCTTCTTGTTTTTTTCTCTTGTTTTGGATGGTCTTATTTTTCCTTCATTCTACTGCTTTTGAAGTGAATTCGCATAATCTTTGCTTAAGCATGGGAAAAGTTTTCATAACTTTGCTTTCAGTTTGTATAATTGGATAAGCAACAACAACTTAAAATTGGGGGCATTTAGGTGAATTTACTATGCAACAGCTTTTCTAATTGTTTGAATTACCAAACACTTTGAAATTGCTAAAAGCTAACCTCTAACTCTAATTGCTGAAGCTAATTGCTAAAGCTAATATCTAACTTTAACCGTTGAAGTTGTTACCAAACAGGCCATTTATGCGCAACTTGCACAAGCTTCACCGTTGGTGCGGTGGCTAACACGTGTAGAGGGGGAAGGCACGCTGCATTTGAGCCCTACCATAGGCTCATCCCCTCAACCCTTTATTTTTCATTTTTTTTTTTTTTGCTCTTTCTCAGTTTTTTCTTCAGTTTTGTCAGTTTTTCTTTTATTACGTCACACTTCTTCAATTTTTTATTTTCATTCACTCATATTTTTTTTCCCATATTTTCCTTTTCTTTTTATTTTCTTTTGCAATATTTTCAATTTTCTTTTTTTTTTGTTACTTAATTTTTATTTTACCCAGACATTTAATTTTTCTTTTCTCTAGATTCATGGTAACTAATCAATAAAATTAGACCAAAGATTTTTTTTTTTGTTACTTCCTTCATTTGAGATGAATTGCTTTCAATTAGTTGTTTATTTTTTTATTAATAAGTATTTGTTCTTTTACCGGTTAATGCTTGTTCTTTTAGACCAGCTAGTTGTTCTTTGTTAGTTTTTTATGATATTTAAACAAAACCACACTAAAAAATGTTGAAATTGGCCCTTTCATTTTGTCAATAAAAAATTGCTAAGAATGGAGCACAAAAATACGCTATTATTGAATTGGAATTTAAGACCCTTTTTTCACCTAGAACCAATAATAGTTAGTCATTAGTTGTTACAATTTCTAATTTCTTACTTTGACTACAACTCATTCTTTTGACTTAGGGATTGATTTTTTTTTTATAGGTATGTGTTTATTTTCTTATTTGTTCATGTTTATTTTTTAGATGAATTAGTTGTTCTTTTTTTAGCAACTACCTGTATTTTTATTAGAAATGGATTGTTCTTTTAGAGAAATTATTTTTTTTGTTCTCTTATTATTAGTTGTTTGTTCTTTTATTTGTAGCTCTTTGTTCGTTTATTAGTATATGTCTATTCTTTTGTCAGTTTATGCTTGTTCCTTTAGTTGAAGTTGATACTTATTTTTTTATTAGTTTTTATTTGTTCTTTTATCAGTATGTATTTATTTATTTTTATTTGTTTATGTTCATTCTTTAGATGAACTAGTTATTTGTTCATTTATAAGTAGCTTTTTGTATTTGTAATAGTAACAATTTAGGGCCAATTCATTTTAACTTAAGCCAACTTAATTCAAAACAACTTATTTTTATGTTTATATCTTTTTTACTTGAAACTAATTTTATTTGAAAGTCAATATTATTTAGGTGAAATAATCCATTGATTGTAAAATTTTTATAATACTATTAATTTTTTATGAATTTTTCTTTTTTAAACATTAAAAAAGAAAATTTCATAGAAATTTAATAACATGATAAAAATTTTGTTTCAAGTGGATTATTACACCTATATAATATTGGTTTTAGGTGAAAAAGATTTAAAATCATTTTAGATTAAGTTGACTTAAGTTAAAACGAATTGGGTGTTATTCTTTTATAAGTTCTAGCTTGTTCTTTTAAAGAAACTATATTTTGTTCTCTTATTAGTAGTTGGATGTTCTTTTATTAATAGCTCTTTGTTCTCTCATTTCATATTTTTTCTTTTAGATAAATTTGATATTTATTTTTTTATTAATAACTCTTTGTTCTTTTATTAGTATGTGCTTGTTATTTTATCAGTTTATATTTGTTCTTTTAGATGAACTAGTTATTCATTTTTTTATTAGTTGCTATCTGTATTCTTATCAATAGTAGTTTGTTCTTTTTTTTTTTGGTTTATTCTTTTAGTTCCTACTTAAATAAAGAGAAAAAAGTTTATGTTGTCTTATTTCAAATTCAATGTAAGAGAATATATGTATCATGAATTCACCTAATACTGAAAAATAAAGAATACAAAATGAAAAATGTAGACAGATGGGAAAAAAGATCAGAGAAGAAAAGATAGATCAATCATTCTCATCGCAGTATCTAATTGTTCTTTTATTTGTAATTTTTTGCACTTTTGGTTTAGTGAGATGTTGTGCGTTTATTAATTAAAAATTTTGGAAAAAAAAATAAAAAGTACACAACTTTTATTAGAAAAAGTTAATATAAAAAAACAAAAATGAAATAAAACTAAAAAGAAAATGTTGGCAAAATAACAAACTAAAAAACGGAACAAAAAAACAGAAAAATTTAAATACAAAAAATAAGATGAAAAAATAGAAAAATATTGGAAACAGAAAAACTGGAAAAAGATGAAAAAGCAAAGGAAAAAAATTGGTAAAGGGGACAAAAAAACGTAAATAAAAAAAAAAAAAAGGGAAAGGGTACAGTAAGATGAAAAAAAAAAAAGAAAAATAAAAACTGAAGAAAGAAGTAAAAATGAAAAGTAAAACGAAAAATAGAAAGTTGTGAAGAAATGGGAAAAAAAGTCATAAAGAAACGAAAAATGAAAAAGCAAGCAAGGGAACACGCAACGCGATTCGAAACCCCCACAGCAAGGTTTTTCATGCAAGCATGCTACCAATGCGCCAAACACGAAGATTGGTCAGAATTTAGCAGAAATAGTATAAGTAGTTTACTTAATCCGGCTTACATGTAACCTGGGCGTATGCAAAGTTTTATCCTTTGTGCAAATAACTTGTTCATCCCTGAGATTGGAAACCCATATTTAGCCCCCAACCTCTTCTTTTTTTTTTTTTTTTTTAAAAAAACTATCTGATATAATGCTATATTTTGGGGCAAAGCAAAAAGGCGGTTATTACCGCTTGATTTTAATTTTGCATTATATTTTTCCTAATACTAATATTTTTTTTTTAAAGTTGATACTTTAGTTTTCAAATAAACACTTGAATCATACTTTTTATCAAAAAAAAGTAATTTTTATGAAATTTTCCCCTTACTTAGCTTAAAAAAATCAACAAAAAATACTTGTTTTTTTGAAAAACAGAAAAAAGTCTTGAAAGTGGTTTTAGCTTCTTAAAGTACATAATTTCAATTGGTATATATATTGAGTAAATAATCACTATCACTTATCGTTAATCCCTATAACTCACGCCCATCAACTCTTCATATTATAATTTAAACTATTTATAAAGAGTGAGTTTTTGTGATTGCCTTGTAGAATCAATTATAAACAGAAGGGCCCAAGCACAAACAAGTGTGGGGATTTGGCATTTGGGTCAGCGCACTAAGCCACGAAGCAGAGTGTGGGATATATAAGTGAAGGTAGGTGTGGATCAGGATTTATGTACTTATGCCATTAAGGTGTCCAGAGCACACCCTCCCATCAAGTCCAATCCAATCCATCAGATGAACGGATTTCATAACCACAGACATATATGGAGCCACCATCCATCCATAGACAGCCAGACCGACCAACCCACCAACTTTCGGAGTAGGGACCTGCCGATAATATTCGCCAAAAATGTTTCTACTACTTCATGTATTGGCTTTAATCTGTCTGATCTGATCAGGTCTAGAATGAATTTGTTTTACAATTCAAATATCAAATGATGTGGTTATGCTTTCTAGGTTGGTTGGTAAAGGAATGAAAAGAAGTTTATCCACCCAAAAGTCGACAGTGCAAATACTAGTACTAGTACTAGCAGTGTTTATAGTGTGATTTCATGCGGTGTTTACTCAAACCCACAATAGCACCACATTGTAAACAATTTCACAATTTGAAAATCGTAATCATACCGTTTTGTATGCATATTAAAAAAAACTATACCGCTTATATATGGTTTGGTTGCAATTTGGTAGTGGTTTTTCATGTCATAAATGTATCATATTAAATTCAAATAAATTAATATAAGTATATAACATAAACCCAATTACCATAACAAAGATGAAAATATAATCCAATCTATTAATCAACACATAAGAAATCAATATATCAAATAATAAATTTAGTCAAATTTATCATCATAAATCTAAATAAGCAATAACTTAACAAATAATATAATTTCAACTATAATCAATAATAAAACAAATCTTTAAAGGAACAAGAGACAACCATAAGATTACATGAGTTTTTGAAAGGAGCTTGAAAGGAGTTGCTGCTTGTCCCGAGGAAAAAAACGGACTTGTTAGTTTATAATATGGACTACAACACCTTGAAGTTGAATCTGGAAACTAAAATTAAAAAAAAAAAGGAATAAAACAATACAATATATCATGTATGAATTGGCTAAAACAAAAGTGAAAAAAAAAAAAAGCATCCTTACCTACAAACAAAAAAGAGAAAAGCAATAAAAGTATTTCAATTATAAAATTATAAAATAAAAAAGAGCAGTCTTAGTTGTTGAAATTATAAAATAAATTATATTAACAAAATATTCATAAGTATTTAATATGTGTATATATTAATTTACTAACTACGTATATAGAAATTATCTTACCTGATTTAGCCGGAGTCGGAATTCCACCATCTGACTCCCTCCCACTCAATTATATTTTGAGTTTCTTTCTCTCTCTCATTCTCTGTTTCTCGTGTCTCTATCTTACCTTAGGTTTGGTTAAGAAAATTAGAAATGGTTGAGGCAGAGTGGGGCAACAAACGAACGAGGGGCTAGAGTGAATTATAGTGGATTAGACCTCTCATATTGAGATGAAAATATAGAAATATGTGGGTTGGACTTATGGGTTCAAAGTGATATTCAGTTATGCAAAGACTTATGGGTTTAGAAAAATATGACTTAACCGGATTGATGTGATTTTTACCTGTTATGATATTCAAAAACTGCAATAATTTCATATACTATTTGATCTTAAGATTTCTAGACCTACACTGTAATCATAATTGCATAAAATTGTATATCATTTAATTTTATGCAGATTGATATTATTTGGATTTGTAGGTTGTGTGTGTTTATATATATAGCATGGAGTCAAAAACCACGATATATCACTCATGCGGTACAAATGTTTTCATATTTTATTATTGTATTGTGCGGTATACCACGGTATTACTTGGTATTTCACATACCACTCACATTTTGGTCATTTTACTTCAAAATATCATAAATATATAAAACATTAAAATATAATTAATACACATATCATAAAATAAATATTTATTTTTATTCTTTTGGTTACTTTTCTTAGTTAACATAAAAATTTAATGGTTACTTTGAGCAACTTAGAAACTTAATGTGGTATTAGAAAATGTATTATTATTATTAAAGTAATATTTTTTCCCTTATATCAATAAACTAGTTTCTTTTTTAGTATTATTTATTTTTCTCTCTATATATAACATTTTGTATGTTTTTGTATTAAAAAAATATCTTCTAACATATATATTTTATTTATATTAGATAAATTATGATGAGAAAAATTAGAATACATATAAAATGTGAAAAAAATTATTAAATTTATGTTATCTTAAAATACTATTTTAATATTTATTTATTTATTTTAACAAAAATGGTACTGTATACCATGCAATATATCTTAAAAATTTAAGGTGTGATATATCTAATAGTAACGGTATTTAACACCTTAATATATAGTCATCATGCGTTGATCATAATGAACAAGAATATATGAGTGGCAGATAGGACACTGCGAATGGAGACGGCCAGAACGCAACACCATCACTTCTTTAATTCTGGTCCCAACTTAAATGTTGTATTCTTCTTTTTTTCCTCTGCCCGCTACTCATTCCATCTCAAGTCGAAAGATTGCGACTTAATTAAATTTCCTTGTTCTTTATGTTTTGTTTTTTTTCTCTTTAGCATACAGTATATGTGGCATATATCTTCTCCGGGAGGGTATACATGAATCCATCCACCTCCTATAGAGACTTGAGAGCTGCTTGAGCATAAGATTCCAACCTTTCCAAACTTAAATCGACCTCAAGCGTAGGGTGCTCCACTAGTTATCGACCTTAGTTTTCAAACTTGTAACTAGCTAGTATTGTTATTAAAGAGTTAGATACACATATGACATACCAGTTACCACCCCTTAAATTTATGTTATTATACTAACACTTATATTAATTAATTGATCTAATGGTATGTATAGAATTTTGATTGTTTCTATGTAATTCAATTTTTGCCTTGACTCTCCTTTAATAGCTTCCTTCTATGTATAAAAAAAATTATAAATATAAAACTATCATTAATTAAAGAGTTAATCACACCTCAAATCTCAAATTCATGATTACCCATATTTAAACGAGCAACAATATATAGGTACACCCAAGGTATTAAATACTATTACCACTAAGTATACTGTACCCCAAATTTTTAAGATATACTGCAGGTATACCGTGCTGCATATTGTTATTGTTTTCGTCAAAAAAATAAATGTTAGAATATTACTTTAAAATGACATAAATTCAATAATTTTTTTTTTGGCACATTTTATATGTATTCTAATTTTTCTTATCATTATTTGTCAAATATATATATATGATAGAAGATATTTTTTAATACAAAAAACATAAAAAATGTTGTAGATATAGAGAAAAATAAATAATACTCACAAAGAAACTAATTTATTGATATAAGAAAATTAATAATACTTTAATAATAACAATACATTTTCTAATACAACATTGAGTTCCTAGGTGGCTCAAAGTAATCATTAAATTTTTATGTTAACTAAGAAAAGTAACAAAAAAAAATAAAAGTGAATATTTATTTTATAATATGTGTATTAATTATATTTTAATGTTTTATATATTTATGATATTTTGAAGTAAAATGACAAAAAAAAAGAAACCTCACATGTATTAATAAAAAATAAAATACAACGATACATACCTCGTGGTATTTGAGGTATACCACGCTATAAAGTAATAAAATGTAAAAATATTTATATAGCATACCGCTTATCTTCAGTAAGCGATATACCGTGATATTTAACTCTATGGATACACCTAGTGTTGGGGAAATAGCTTCTAAATAAAATTTTTTTAAAAAAAACAAAGAAACAATTCTAATTACCTTCGAAATTGAGTTAAAATTAACCTTATATGAGACGTTATAGCCTCTAGATTGTACATGCTACTGTTAACATCCGAATAGCTGTGAGTAAGGTTCCAATACCTAGCCTAACCCTAGAATAATTTTTGTTTTTGCCAACTTTCATGATCCCAAAGGACCTAAACTTTTGGATAAGTCCATCGTCATCCCTTGCATAGCATATTAGGTGACAGCTACCTCGTTGACCGTAAAACTATGACTGCAAACAAATGCAATAAACAAATACGGTTTAAATAACGCCAACAAATGCGCCCTAAAATCCGAGAAGGAGAACTATTCTAATTACATACGCGCAATTGTTAGGATTTCTTTTTTTTTTTTTTTTCCTTTTACGGGGAATTTTTTTTTTACTGGATATAAGAGAGAAAATCAGAAAAAGTTAAGACATAAGCCAAGAGAGCCCCTCAGTGATTCCCAAAAGAAATATTTCTAGACAATCAGGCGGCTGTTGAGACAGGTGGAACTCCATACTTAAATAGTGCCCCCAAATTAGCTGGAGAATCTGCACAAATATTGTCCTCATGAAGAGTGGCAAATATGAGTAGCTAAAAGATGCTCCATAAGGTTGACAAAGATCTGCCACAACACCATACGGAAAAGCACTTCTCAATTATCATCTTAACTAAAATTTGAGAGTTAGACTCTATCAAACACGCTAACGCATCTAACCAACATAGTAGCTGAAGGCCTACATGAACTGCAATCAACTTCACCAAGAGAAGAGAGGTTGCACGAACACATATTTTTCTTTTGACAAATAGATGAGATCTTGCATCCATGCACAAAAATAAATGCCTAATTACCTAAATGACTTATGTATTATAGTGATTGGGCCAATTACTTCTCCAAACTTTTTAGGTGTAAAAATCGAGCTCTGAATTTTGATGACTGGAACACTTTACCCACCTAACTCAATAACTCAGACGTTTTCTATTAGTTATGTAACAAAATTGCATCTAATTGCATAATTTAAAATTTCAGGCCCCTAACCATACAAACCAATAACTTTGAGACTTAAATTGCAATTAAACATAGTCATCTAAGTTTTTATTTCAATCATTTGTACCTGAAACTTTTCCCTATATTACCCAAGTCCTCAACCTCAATGTAGCCCCACTTGTATGTTCTCATTTCTGCAATCACAGTAGCCCCAATTCAAGCTAGATCGTTTATCCACCGTTAATTACTTAGGTTCTTGAACTATCAACATAGTCTAATTTAAATTCTAAAATTCTTGGTTCAACTTAAATGTCATAATATCCATCTTAATCTGCTACCAATAAGATTGACAAAGTTGCGTACTCCCATAAAGATGACCATAACTTATTGTAGAAAACTTCAAATTGCAATTCATAAAATTCCTTTAAAACTAAACTTCTTAAGCTACAATATACCCCCTCTATCTTGTATTAGTTGGCTCTTTTACCTTTTTTTACTAAAGTTTGACTTGAATATATTCATATTAATATATATTAAAAAAATTTAAAAAATGATATTTAGAAACTATAATATTTAAAGTTTCATTTTCATATAAAAAGTTCATTTTTTATAATAAATTTTAAAATAAATAAATCATAAATTAATTACTATGAATAGTAAAGATGACAGCTTTTGTGACACAAAGAGAGTATATTTTATTCACAATTTTTCATTTATCCAATTAGTACAGTTTATTCCTCAAGTTTCAGACTCATGCAACGTTTGCCATTTCAGCGATGTCGTGCGAGAATTCGCATAACTCCTTACTCAAGTCTCTAAACTAAATTTTGTTTCTTCTATGTTAAAGTAGACTCATTGGCCGTTTCAATGATATATTATAAGCCCAGGTTCCAATTAAATTTTAGTATAAAACCAACCAAAATATCTTGATCCACTGCTAAAATTTTTTAAACCAAAATAGTGTACTAAAAATTTTAATGTTTCTTAATTTTCTCCCATTCTAATCCCTTTTAATTATCAAGATACACGCTTATCATAGTCTTTCACCTTTATGAGTATTATACGATCATCAATTCTCAAGAAATAACTCACAAAACTCATTTACGAAGTTATGAGATTAATAATAATAAAGAATGTTGCATATATGTTTCTCTCTGGTGAAAATGTATTAATATTCAATTTGGTAAAAGTCAAGGTATTATTTTTCTCTCTGGTCAAATTGGAATTTACCCAAATTTTATACAGCACAAGTTAATTATTATGGTTTTGAAAAAAATTCAACTTGCCTTTTAATTTTGCCAATCAAATTATAAATTGTAGAATTTAACTTTGTGCTATTTTTACTTATTTTTTTCAAATAATTTATGCATTTCTATTATAATAAACTAAAATTCAAAATTTTGGATTTTAAAATTAATTACAATTTATATAATATATATTTTAAAAAATAAAATGAAGGTGAATAACTCAAGAATGGAGGCTATATTGGTGGCAGTGAAGGCGGCAGAGAAGGAGGGAGAAGGAGGGTAGTGGACCGGTAGTCCTGAAGGAGGTAGAGACTTGGATCAAAGATTGTGGTCTAAATGGAAGAGACAAAACATCAGGGTGCAACAAATAAACATTAGGAAACATAAGTGGTAGTTATGTGAATTTTCCCTTTCTAAATGGACAGAATTTACGTCAAATAAGGAAAGTGTCCCAGTTATCAAAGTTTAGGACTTGATTCTTATCTCTAAAAAGTCCAGGGGAACAACTGGCCCAATCATTATAGTACAAGAGTCATCTAGATAATTATGCAAAAAATTAATAACAAATATAGCTAGTACTATATATCTGACCCATATGCAAATTATTCTTTGGATAAATTTCACTAACAAAAATAATCATTAATTATCATCCCATTTTAATTTGTAACTTATTGATTATTTTGTTTCGGCCTTAAATGTATTGAAATTGTTTTATTCCATTTTGGTCTTAAACACATTAAAATTGATTCATGTTTATATAGATGAAATCCATTAACTAAAGTAACTATTCAATATCAAATTTTAAATAATAATTCAAAATATTTGATAATTATCTTCCAGTAAATTTAAGCTTTATAACCATTTTTTGAACATCAATAGATAGTTTAAATTTGTAGTTTTTATTTTCTAAATAAAATAAATGCAATTTATAGAAAATGAAAAATTGATGATTTAAATTATTTATTGACTGTCAAAAAATGTTTATGTAGTTTAAATTTACTAAGAGACAGTTATTAATAGTTTAAATTATGATTTAAAAGTTAATAAGCAAACATTTATTCTAAAATAACAAATTCTATGAATTGTGAACTAAAATGAAAATTTTTTTAATGAGTTTATGACCAAAATAAAATATTTGTAATAAGTCTAAGACCAAAAATAAAGCCAATATGTTAGAGATTAAAAGATAATAATAATTAAAGGTTATGGACTACCTATACAATTTATTCAAATGTATGTATTTTAGGAGGTATAAAGCAGGGAAATCTATTAAATGAAACATTATATATATTGATGGTCTCATTCACATATGTTTCAAAAAACTTAGGACAAAGACATTAGAGGGTTTATGTACGCTATTATGACCATTATAGTAGCATAGCCTCGGATGGAACTTGGGGTATGAACAAGAATTGTAATAATGGCATTGTAATGAGCAGCAGGTCCACTTCAAATGTAGAGACTATTGCATTCGGCCTGGGCACTTCTGTGTATGGAATAAGACAAATGTAAAGCTTAGGGTGAGTGTGACACCTTCATCATTTCTGCCTTAGTTTGTTCATGCCACACTAGATGGCAGCTGGGTGTCCTTCAATGTCCAATGTCATTTGCTTAGAATAGATTCCTGAGACAGTAATGCTATTGATGTGTTGCATGTTGCCCAAGTATCCCAAGTTCCAAGAAGTACCCAAAATTTTACCTCACAAACTTGGTCCAAAAAGGAAGAAATTGAATAACGGAGAAAGAAAGAAAGTTAAAAACAGAATCAAGGATGAAAAAGAGAATTGTAGAAGGGAATTTATAAGAAAATTGATTGGAGGTGAAGAATTTGAAGCACAAGTGCACCAAGGAGTTGAGAAAGAACAATAGAGAAGAAAATTGTCCAAAGCTACTTGTATCTTTATTAATCTGTGTTGAATCCACGAATTATAAGTTCTGTTTAAAGGGAAATAAACTAGGGTAGCAAGTCATATAAAGTTATATTGGACTAGGAACCCTAAACCTTACAAAATAACTAACCCAATCAAACTAGGTTTTGAAAACACAGTTTGAATACTCCTAAACACAAAGTACATGTGGCATGTATCTCATATGTCACAAACTTGTTCCTTAACTAAATAACATGTTTGGACTAGGAACCCTAAACCTTGCAAAAGAAATGAACTTAATCAAACTAGGTTTTAAAAACACGGTTTGAATACTCCTGAACACAAAGTCTGTGTGGCATGCATCCCAGTCACAAACCTGTTCCTTAACTAAATAACATGTAGGAAACATAAACTAACTAAGAAAAACTAACAAAAACATTCGGGCATACAAAAATGCCTAGACAGGACTCCAAGGTCGGTCTTGGGTGCACCATTGGAGCTCTTTAGGGTTTTGCTTGGGCCTCATTGCTCCGGCCAATTTCTCTTTCTTTCCTTAGCTTGGATCCCCATAAATATTGAATGAATTGAAGTGTTTTAGGTCCTGGATATGTAAAAATATGCCTAAAGCTGAATTTATTTGAGAGGGCTCTAAGTTGACCTCTAAGTGCTTCACAATGAGTGCTTGAAGGGTTTCTTTTATCTTATTGGCTTTTTTCCTTAAGGTCTTATGTTTATCTTTAATGGGCCTTTAGAAATCCTATAACGCAGTCTCTAAGTTTGATGGTTCTCCATTAGCTATCCTTATTTAAAAATGTGCAAAGTTTGAGGATATAAAATCGCAATATCAAGCATAGTTGCAGTACTTTCCCGCAGTTCACAAGAATTAATCTTATTCATTTGCTACTCGGCAGTAGGTTACTAGGTAGTCCAAATAAATTACGAGTTATAAGTTTGAGAATGTGATTACATAACGTACTCAAGGGATTTTGTGGGTAATTTTTTTCATTCATTAACCAATGCTTTGAATCATGTCCTTCTTTATCATTTTCCCACATTAATCTCATGTCATTAATTTTAGAAATAAATTACACCATAAATCTCTTCCCTTCCTTATTTAGTTTTCTGTCACAATTCCCTCCCCTTCCTCACTCCCAGTCCCATGCCCATTTTTCCTCGTTTTTTTTTTCTTGGTTTCTGTTCGTCTTCCCCTCTTTTTTCATTTCTTCTTTTACCTGCATCAGTATTCGTCCCTCTCCGCCTTCTCATGCGTTTAGCTGCAACATTTTTTTTTTAAAAAAAACCCAAATTTGTTGATTGTTGTTCTCATTTCATCACTTAGAAATATATATCGATTAAAGACACACTGTTAACAGATAAGGAAAAAAAAAACTGAACTACAATTTTTAGATGGTATTAAAGACAAGTTTGACCAGAACAATTCAAACATTCGGACTTAAACAAAAAAAGGGCGGGGGGGGGGGGGGGGGGGGGGGGGGTGGATTGGGGGAAGCGGGAGGGAAAATTATAAGAAATGAAAAAAGAGTGGAAGATGAACGGAAAAATAAATAAATAAATAAATAAAGGGAAAAATGGACGTGAGGATGAAGAAAGGGCTAAAACTTTGACCGAAAAATAATTAAGGGTGGAAAGGCAGGGATAAACATTTGGTTATTTTGGTTTAAACATAATTAAATTGACCAGTGTGTTTGGTTTCTAGTTTCGGCTGCCAAGAAACTGAATAGACAAAATTAGCTCTTAAAACTGGACTTAAATTAAACAAAAATATTTCGATTCAGTTCGATAACAACAAAAATGACCAAAAAAATTTGAAAGGACCTTATGGGATCAATCTCGGCCGTCTTTCCCCTACCAGATAAGCTGCTTACTTGGCAATTAGAGTGGCAATGATGGCATTGCTGATGAGGAAGACTAAGACCAGACTGGATATAACTCTGATGAATAGTTCGCTAGAGATTTGATCAATGACGTGCGAGTGAAGGTCCAAGAGAGGAACAACAAAGCCACACCAATTTGGAATAGGCGAAGAAATTTCCCAGCGCTTCGTAGCTGATTGTACCTCCACATTTGCCTAGCTTTATCTGTTTTCACGTTATCATTTATCAAATTATAAAAGCGCCCATGCCTGATTTTTAGAGAAAATCAGAGGAAAAGTTTGAAATGTTTTGAAAATGTTTGAGAACAAGTTTAAATTTGAAATAAAAAAGTGGAAATGGAGAGGTTTAACGAGAGAGCATAGTTTGCAGCGAGTAGTGAGAGGCAATTAGTGCTCCTTCGAAGATCATCTAGCGCAGTGGTGTGAGAGCGAGAGAGATGAGTCTGTGTGGTGTCGTCATCGTCTCATTTGATCTGGTGGAGGTGAGTAATTCTGATGGGTGACTAGTTCATACATGTATTTAGGGTTAGTGCTAGTCAAAACTTAGAATCAATTTGGGCTGATTACATGTGGTCAAAAGAATAAGTGTAAGAGTAAATTCTAGTTGAGCCTTTTGAACTAGTAAAGCCTTACTACGTAAGAAAACAATATTTCAGTTTATTCAGTTTCCAAATCAAATCAATTGCTTGCATTACCCGAAACCGAAATTTATTGAATTCTATTTTTAATCTAAACTGAATCAAAAATAGAAATAACTGAATTGAATTTCTAAACAGAATTTTATTCTTTTATTGTTTAGTTTAAATTAAATAATGATCACCTCTAATTTATAGGGTAATTTATTTCTAAATACTAATGAGATAATGAAATTGTGAGAAAATAATTAAAAAAAATGACATTTTAGCTACCAATAATATAAAATGTTTATATTAATTATCACAATAAAAATAAAAATAAAGGAAAAAGGGCAAATTTGCAACTAATCTATAAGGGTAAAGTAATTTTACCACTAAATTTTTTGCAAGCAAATTTGCCATTGATTTTTTCGAAAGCTTCAAATTTGCTATCAATGTTCTATGTTAAGAGTAAATATACCACTAGCCGTTAAAGTTACTTAACGTGACAAGTGTGAAAAAATGAGAAAAATGCATGTTTCAATTCCAAGTTTCATTTACTAAACACCCTGACCCGTAAGTTTCTAAATTTAAAATTTTCACCATTGCCTATGCTCGAACAAACCCTTATAACCTTCGCCACCCTTCACCCTTTCCACCACTGGCATTACTTCCACTCTTTCATATATCCCAGAAACACTCTTTAGAACAAATCTTGATCAATTAAACAGGGTTCGATTGTTTCATGTGAGATTAATTAAGTTTAGATGTGATGTAATTTTAGAATAAATGATTGATGACACCAGTGATGAAAGATTGCTTGGCAACAATAAGGAAAGTGGAAACAACAAGGCTCAACAATGAAGTATTTAGTTAAACACATGATTTTGACTTATTTAGATATTGTAAAAAGGTTTGGGTAGCTAATGATTAAAGAGAAAACTTTCAAAGACAAGTTTAAGGGTTGTGTCATTGAATATTTCCTGAACAAATACAACAAAAATATTAAATGATAAATTTATCTATAAAAAAAGTTTAGTGTTAAAATTATTTTACTTCTATAATTTAATGACAAATTTACTTTTTTTTTTCTTTTGGTAATCAGAACAATACATAGGAAAGATTAAGATAGAAGAGATGTAGCAAGGTGATGAGCAACAATAACCTTTTTGCCTGGGCACCACTACCATTGAACATCGTGGAAAAGAGCCAAGGAGGTGAAGGATTTGGCCAATCATGTGATAAAGAGATATATCTGAATAAAATATACTTGCTAGAGCTAGTAAAACTTGAACATAATCAGTTAGAATAATGACCAAGGGAAGTTGTTGGTCAAATACAAGTGACGAGGCATCAAAAACAGCTCGAAGTTTGGCCTTTAGAGTAGATTCATAATGATAGATAATTATTCCTTAAAGACATTGAGAAAGAGTATCAGTTTCTATTCAAACAAAAGCCACAGCTTTCAAATATCTTTAGAGTCTAAACACTCTCAAAAGAGATAGAATATTATTTTTGAAGCAACATGACAATGGGTGCAAATTAGAGTAGTCGGACCACCATGAGTAACTAAGTTTTCCTCCATTGACAACATTCTCGATAAACATTTCATAAGAATGTTTTAAACTTTTGGAGATGCAAGAGGCACACGTAGGCACGGCTAACAAAGTTTTTTTTATTTTAATCCTTTCTCGTCGACTCGTAAATCCAAATCAAATATCGTAATCAATGGCGAGTACAAAAAATTCCACGAATGAATATGGACAAAATGCCGTCCGGGTTCAACAGATTCAACATTGTCAGCTGAAGTGGCCCCAGACTCGAGATGGAATAAAAAAATCCACCATTTTCCAGCTTTTGACAAAGCATACAAAAACGAAAAGCAGAGGCCACCCTTCAATCTTTGACCTTGGAAGCACACGTGGACCCTGCACCCATGGTCCATGGCGACGCTACAGCTTTGTTCCTGCTCGACGACTCCGATCACCATCCGTCAATGGATCGTTTTGCGTAATGTCTGTATCTCCCGACGGCATCCTGAACCCACCAGCAAGCTTCTTCTCGGTTTCGTCTCCTAGATTTCCACGGATCGATCAATTCTCTCTGCAAAACACAAAAGTGAAAGTGATTGTTCTGTACGTATCTATTAGAACAAGACAGATCCCAAAAGTGGACGGAGCTTTTAAAACGGAATCTGCATTGGAGTGGAGCTTCAAGACCGTCGAGTGTGGGGGAAGCAAAAAAGGTGAGGTCAAAGAAAGTAACTGATTTTGGTGGTATTTACTCTCTCTCTCTCTCTCTCTCTCTTTGGATATGTTCTGGGTTCATTTCTTACTGTTGTTTTGCGTTTTATTAAGCAGGCTATAGGGTTTTGAGCTGCAATTTTGAAGACTCTTCAGTGGGAAAATATCTGCCTTAATTTGTGTTGTGGAGGTGAGGAAATCTTATCCTCCACTATCAATGGCTTCAAAGACAAGCATGTGAAGAAGGTGAGACAAGTAGACTTGTCAAAGAATAGGCTTTTAGGTATTCCCAAAGAGCAAATGCCCAAAAAAATAAAAAAAAAAACAAAGAAAATTTATTGCTGTTGGAGCAACTGGGTTTTGAGTTTAAATGATTATCTGTTGATTGGTTCATTTGTGGTTCTGGATTGAAGTGGGCAAGGGGAAGGAGGTAGATTGTGTGAGATTAAAAAAATGTAAAAAGTAATTATTTGTCATGAACAATCCAGGTAGAGGAGTTAGGGTTTAGAATACAATTGTTTAAGATGGGTATGGCTTGTCCGGTCTAAGTTGGCTTTTGGGATACGCGAAAGAGGGCCGATTGATTTCTGAGTATTCTATAATATCTCTACTCTACTGGACCCTTTCCTTACAAGAATATTACTATTTCCTCTTCTGAACTCTTTCTTTTAAAAGCTAAAGTTGCTTACTGCAGAATGCCTAACCTGCTGAACTAATGCATGCCTAATCTTCTGGACCGCCCAAAATGCTGATGGGGTCCCCTGGTTTAATTTATTGTGGGCCAGTTAATGTGCAGTTCGTTGCATTACCATTATATGATCCTTTCACTTGGGACCATCGTCTTGTTGATATATAATTTGATTTCTCCTACCTAAGTATAGATAGGTTTGGATATCTTGTTTTGCTCTGAAGAAATGCCGTTTGTTGATGCATTTTTATCTGATGGTTTACTCTAATAAGAAACGGTTCAAAGAGATGGCCTAAATGAAAAGGCAGCCACAAAAGTAGACATCACATTTATATCATACAGATTACAACCGAAGATTCTGTTCTTACTGCCCTTTTTATGAGTGGAGCTTAGATTTTTCACTTTAAGCTTTCCAACTTCATATTGTCCGTCAACAAGTTCATCATTATAAAACATTTCTTTTCCGGGGGTTAAAGTTTATTCAACGGCTTGAACCTAGTTATGGAAAGAAGCTTAGTGAGTGGGGCACAAAAGGGGTTGGCTGCAATGCTTCTACCCTCTAGTTTTCTTGCTGTTGCCACCTATGCTTCAAAGTCAACATCCCTACTAATTAAACGCTTTTAAAGCTATTTGCACTAAAGTTGTGGAGAAAGAAAACACTAATCTTTTTCAGCTTACTTCTGTGTGGCAGATTAAAATATTCCTCACTGTTGGTTAGTTATATTAATTTTTTTTTTCACTTGGTTCTTGATATGTATATGACATTTATAAGGTCTATATTCATACAACTCTGAATGCTCCTCGTGACTTGAAAAGTTTGACCTGAAATCCTTTCAGAACTTATATATGCTATCGTTATTCTCAGGTTTTACAAAGCTTTTCACCTTCAAGGCCGGTGCTAGTTTCTCTCAACTGCTTTCTTTCTGCTTTTTTTGGGTTGCTTCAGTTCCCAGTCTCCTTTTATCTAAAGAGCATCTGGGTTTATCATGAATCCCTTGGTGTAATTAATTGTCTGGAGTTTCATCAGATGATTTGAACATTAATTAAAGTGCACTTGAGGTGATTGAAAACAAATTTTCCATGAAATAACCAACTGCAAGACAGGTAAAGGTGTAAGGATTCGTTTTCTTTTGCATGAAATCGAAGCTTTTCTCGTATATGTATAATTATCAGCACTGCGTCAACTCTTTGTAATGTGATTTGTATTTCCTGCAGCAGAAGAAACTGGACATAGCATGGCTTCTGTGGGTCATCATTCGAGTCCTTCAGGTGGTGAGGGACCAAACAACGTGGACATAGATATTCATAACCAGTTAGCCTCTCGGCGTAATACAGAAGATGCACCCTATGTCCACAAGGTGGGACTGCCCCCCAAGCAAAACCTCTTCAAGGAATTCACAAGCACTGTTAGAGAGACATTCTTTGCAGATGATCCCCTGCGTCATTTCAAAGATCAACCCAAGTCTCGAAAATTCATCCTAGGCATCCAGGCAGTTTTTCCTATTCTTGAATGGGGACGAAGCTATAACTTGACCAAGTTTAAAGGCGACCTCATTGCAGGGCTTACCATCGCAAGTCTCTGCATTCCACAGGTAGATTAACAACACCCAGTTCTGCCTAAGTTAGAATGTTGAGCTATGGTCTAATGTTACTTGGTGAAAAACAGGATATTGGTTATTCGAAGCTAGCAAACTTGGCTCCTCAGTATGGACTTTGTAAGTTCTTCACAGTCAATAAAGACCTCAAACCTGTATAGGATTTTTTGTACGAAAGACTAAGAGTTGTGGCTCTTACATTAACCACTGCAGACTCAAGTTTTGTCCCACCACTTGTATATGCATTTATGGGCAGTTCAAGAGATATAGCCATTGGACCAGTTGCTGTTGTATCGCTTCTGCTGGGAACGCTGCTTCAGCATGAAATGGACCCCAAGGATGCTAATTACACCCGGCTTGCATTCACTGCAACATTTTTTGCTGGTGTCACCCAAGCAACCCTTGGAATTCTTAGGTAATTAATCAGCTGTCTTTAAGGCTAATGAAAATTAGCACAAAAAAGCCTTTTTGTATAATTTACTTTTTCCTTTTTCTTTTCTTTGTTATATAAATGTTTTAAAACTTTTATCTGTACAATACTAACGCATATGCTCTGAAAAAAGGTTGGGTTTCTTGATTGACTTCTTGTCCCATGCTGCTATTGTGGGCTTTATGGGTGGTGCTGCCATCACAATTGCTCTCCAACAGCTCAAAGGTCTTCTGGGTATCGAGAATTTCACAAAGAAAACTGATGTTGTTTCTGTTATGCGTTCTGTTTGGGGCACAGTTGATCATGGGGTATGTACCCTTTGAGTTTCTTTTAGACTACAAAGGCAATCATAATATCTAAGCCGCGCTTATGGCAACACTAATTTGCAGTGGAACTGGCCAACCATACTCATTGGAACAAGCTTCCTAATTTTCCTTTTGTCTGCCAAGTACCTGGTAAAGTTGAAAACTTATCTTATTTGTGTATCAGCTTATGTAAGAACTGTGCGAGACCTACGAATAATGTGCTATCTCTGATATTTTCTGATCTAGGGAAAGAAGAACAAGAGATACTTCTGGGTGCCTGCCATTGCCCCCTTGATATCAGTTATTCTCTCAACATTTTTTGTGTACATAACACATGCAGAAAAGCAAGGTGTTCAAATTGTAAGTGATTTGAGTCTTGTCTTGAAAACTCAATGTCAAGTTCACAATGGAAGAATAGTCATAACTCCTAACTGATGATGTTAAAAGCTCTCTATTCGTGGTAATGACAAAAGTTATTAGCATTGACACCAGGAGCACTTTTGATGCTGCAGGTGAGATCTATAGAAAAAGGAATCAATCCCCCCTCGGCTGATGAAATATTTTTCAGTGGTAAATTTGTTCTAGTAGGTTTTAGGATTGGCATTGTGGCTGGTATGATCGCATTGACGGTAAGCAAATTTAGCATCACTTTGACCAAGCAATAACATCTGGGTATGACACTTTTGTTTTCTGTAGGTCAATCTTTTTAATATTTTTTCCTCTGATCATGTCAGGAAGCTGCTGCAATCGGAAGAACATTTGCTTCAATGAAGGATTATCAGTTGGATGGAAACAAAGAAATGGTAGCACTTGGAGCAATGAATATAGTTGGTTCACTGACTTCATGCTATGTGGCCACAGGTAAGAAACAATTTATTCATACAACAACCAGTTGAAATAATGAAAGATGGAAAAATCAATCACGACATTTATTTTTTTCTTTTTATCTCCTTGACTATAACAGTTGGCTGAGAAGAGAGTGCTTGTAATTAGATTTCGAAGGCTAATCATATATGGGATTAATAATTATGTGGTTTTGCTTATGACAGGTTCATTCTCCCGATCAGCTGTGAACTACATGGCAGGCTGCCAAACTGCAGTCTCCAATATGATTATGTCATTAGTTGTGTTTTTAACGTTGGAGTTCATCACCCCACTTTTCAAGTACACGCCAAATGCGATTCTCGCTTCCATCATTATATCTGCGGTTGTTGGTCTAGTTGATGTTGAGGCAGCAATTTTGATATGGAAGATTGATAAATTTGATTTTGTTGCGTGTATGGGAGCCTTTTTCGGTGTGGTTTTCGCATCAGTTGAAAAAGGGCTCTTGATTGCTGTAAGTATCCTATGTCATGTACATATAGGTCCGGAAGCTAGCTACCTTGTGCTAATTCATCTTTTTAACTTGAGTTTATCATCAAACAAAACATGGCAGGTCTCAATATCCTTTGCTAAGATTCTGTTACAAGTAACTAGACCTCGAACTGCCACACTGGGGAAGATTCCTGGAACGAATGTCTACAGGAACCTCCAACAATACCCTGAGGGCACCAAGGTTCCTGGAGCCCTGATTGTGAGAGTTGACTCTGCAGTTTACTTTTCCAACTCTAATTATGTCAAGGAGAGGTATACCCTACATCTAAATGGGCTAGTCTGGCATTCTAATTAAGAAGTTAATTAAAGAACCTACCTAACTGCACTGGTTGGTATGTGATAGAGGTTTGAACAAATACTGTTGCAGGATCTTGAGATGGTTACTGGATGAGGAAGAGCAACTGAAAGCTGCCTGCCTGCCAAAAATCCAGTTTTTGATCGTTGAGATGTCACGTAAGACTACCTTTCTGATAAACTAGCTAGCAAATCTCTTTTCTCAATTGTCCTACAAATTAACTTTATTTATTTCTCCATAGTAATATATAGTATCTCTTTCATCAGCTGTCACTGATATTGACACCAGCGGCATCCACGCCTTCGAAGAACTGTATAGGAGTCTTCAGAAGAGAAATATCCAGGTACACATAGGCTACCTTCAAACCTCCTACTTAAGGTTTTTTCTTTTTTCGCAACGGTGTTAAAAGGGTTAATGTCGCCTTCACAGTTCATATCCTATCTCAGACTAATGCTAAGCACAAATTAAGTTGTTTCCAAAGAGACCCTATTCTATGAAGCAAGAATTGGACATCATAAATTAATTTTTTTTTTCTTAATGAAAAACATAAAAAATTAAGCTAGTGTGAATCTCTCTTACCAGACGCTCCTTTGCTGTTGAACAGCTGATTTTGGCAAATCCTGGGCCGGTGGTGATGGACAAGCTTCATGCATCCCATTTCACGAGCTTAATCGGAGAGGACCACATCTGCCTCACAGTTTCTGATGCCGTCGCAGCCTGCTCGCCAAAACTGATAGAAGCAGCTGTGTGAGCCAAAATAAGCAGCTGCCTCAATTGGTATAGTGTTAGTGTGTAATACCCATAAGGGATTTTCCAGGGACAAGTGGTTTAGTGGACTAATCAGTAATCCTTACTTGGATAAAGAGGCGCATTCTGTATGTACATGCAGTGTTAGGATAAGGCCAGGCTCTACGCCATTACGTGCTTTTGTTTAATCAAACAAAGGGCAAAGGACAAAAGTGCTTCATTTACACCCAATAAGGGATAGGGGAGCTCAAGGGAACAGTGTTTCGTCTGGGACATTTATCGTCTTTGCTCTTGTTTCCGACTCGTGGCCCGCCAAGTGCTAACCTTAAGTTAGGCGTTATATCATCCATTAAGTTGAACATTCCTCACTAATGTTAAAGTTAACAGCATTAGATAGCTATTATTATAGGAGGAGAGTTACTATTTTAAATAAGTATATATAATTATGGAGTAGATAAAGTAGTTATTAATAAAGTAAGGAATTCCGTTTTAAATAAATCTATTTAATAATTAAATAAATAAGATTTTAAGATTTTAATTATTTTTGCAGAAAAAAATCTCTCATTTTTAAATGAAAAATGCTAGTATCATCACAAATTTGGTATGTAGCATATATGGAATTGATGTCGTATATTTGCTGAACCAGTGTCTAAAAACTGTTGTTTTTGTGTCTACAACTAATGTTTTAGTGTCTAGCACTGTTTTTTTAATGTTTAATTATATTATATTGGTGTATAAATTAGGTAGCATAGTGTCTAGCTGTTATTCTGGTATCTAAAATTGTTATTCTAAGATCTAGTATAATGCTTTTCTGATATCTAATATAATTATGTTAGGTTGTCGTGTAAATTAGTCAATTCAATATCTAGAATTGTTGTTATGAGATTTAGAATTGTTGTTCTGGTATTTGTGACCGGTCTTTTAGTGTTTAATCATGTTAGGTTGTTATATAAATTAATTATTTTTGTATTGGTCAATGTTCGTTAGAATGTTAAAGAGTTTAGCATCAAAATTTAGAAATTATAATTAATTTGAATCCCTTAATAATGAGAATAATAAAAAGAGATTTTATATCCTAAAAAATATCATGACTATCTCCCAATTAATGAAAAAAAATTAAAATTTAAAAAACTACTATATCCATCTAATTTCTTACACCGTCAATATTCCATCTTGTGATTAACGATGTTTGGGTTTAAGTATATTTTGTCCCACACTGATTTCTAAAATCTACACTTTTCTCTTAACACTGTAGCCTTTCACACTGATGACCTTCAAATAGACAAAACAATGATATTTCCTACTATCCATTAGCTTTCCAACTATTATGATTAAACAATTTAAATTTATCACTATATAGTACAAATTAAAATTTAATTAAGAATTGATATCAATAACTAACAAACAGTATAAACATAGCCCAGCGCATGTTAAGAGAAAAGCTTATTTTTCACTGAACCTCCTGAATTTATGTCTATTAACTAATCAAGTACTAGCTAACCAAACAAAGAGCTTAAATGTCTGTTTTCCTAAATAATTTTTTTAGACAGAAAAAATGTCTACTTTGTTAAACAAGAGCTTAAAGTCTGTTTTGTTAAATAAATGGTTCAAACGATTTAAAAAATAAATCTAATTAGGAGCATTTTTCTCATCAGATAAGGGTTACCCAATACAGATCTTTTAAATAGGTATTCAGTAAATATTAGCACACAAGTGACACAACCAATATTGCGTCTCAACTCTCAAGAAATAAGTACAAAGTTCCTAATGTCACAATAATGTTTTGATTACATAATCTAAACCAATTGAATAAAATTTATGAAAAAGCAAAAAGAAAAAACAATATATGGAACGAAATTAACACACTTGAAATATTCTCAACTGTTACACCACACATACTAAAATGTTTTTCATTTTTTAGTTTTTTTTAATAAAAATCATGTATATTGAGACACATATCTATGTTACATATTCTTTTCAAACTTACCCTTAACAAACAACTCATTACTTTTAGATTCATGCCCAAATTCAGACACAATCACAATATTTTTTAACGAATAATTAAAACTATATCTAATAATGCATATTTCATAAAACAAGTTTTGATTACTTTTGCAATTTAAAATCTAATTTAAATTTGTAGGTTTCTTAAGATGAGGGAAAAAACTTGGAAGAAATAGTATAAATAGAAAAAAATGACAAGTATTTCTAAACACACGATAAGTTGAAAGTTGAGATATTGAAAGCAAACAAAAATTAGAGCTCCTAGTTAACATAATTTGAATAATTAGAAATTGAATTGGGAAAATAATAAATTAGACTTTTAACTTTTTTCTTTTTCAAAATTATTCAAGCTCTTTTTTATTGTTTTGGTACTTTCGGTCGTCAATAATGATTTGCTTTGGGTGCCAAAAATTGCAAGTGATCTCTGACGCATTGTTTCCACTCAAAAGAAAATTGTTCTATGAACCTGGACGAAAATACGTCTTCTTTCGAAGAATTAAGAGTCCCCAGACTCCACTCACCTGATACGTCTCCAACCGAAAGTAAACGCCGGCCCCCATTCTCCCACCACAACCCCCACCCCCCCCCCCCCCCCCCCCCCCCCCCCCCCCAACAAAAAAAGAGAGAGAGAGAGAAAGAAAGTAAACAAACGAACTTCAAGGCTAAAGTCCTGCATTGCCCGCAAACTTTCATGAAATTTTACATTAAGCCCGTTGAACTAACCACACGCACGTGCGCGTGCATACACACACACATATATATAACAGATATTTTGCCATAATATTTACCAAAATTACCATTTCTTATTCATTTAGTTAATGTTGTCCATGTTCTCTGGTTATATTGTTCATTTAGTTGATATTATTATCTGAATTAAGATTATTGTTCTTTTAATCAATATTATTATTCTTCTGTAATTGTTGTTCATTTACTCGATATTGATGTCCCTTTGCTCTATACTATTGTTTATTTCGCTGAGTTTACTATTTCATTTACAATTTCATCACTTTTAGTTGATACTCCATCTGTCCTAAAATTTTTGATCCATTTATTTTTTGTAATTAATTTTAAATTTTTTATTTTTAACATTTTAATATATAAATAAAAAATCTTTATATATGAATGATAAATCAAGACATGTAGTTTCTAAATATATATATATAATTTTTTCTAATAAACAATAATATAAATAAATTCAAGTTAAAATGCTTTAAAAAGTCAAATGGTACAAAGGTTTTGGGACGGAGGGAGTATTATTTTTTTCAATCATAGTTGTTGTTTGTTTGGTTGACTTCACAATTATTGTTCATTCAATTGATATTGTTGTTTGTTTTTATCTAGGTTTTTATTCTTTCAATTAAGTTTGTTGTTCTATTTGCAATTCTTGTGATTTTTAGACAAGATAGAACAACAAATAAGAACATAGAAAAAAAGAATGAGTTAGATTAAAGCAAGAATTCTAAATAAGATCTAAGCAAAAAGAAGCAAAAATTACAATAACAAATGCTAATGAATGAAATAGCAAATTATTATAAATGAAGCAATAGGAATGAACCAAATCTATAATAATACAGCAAGAAAAATGAGACAAGAACGGTGAATAGGAAGAGAAAATGGTGACAAAGATGGTGAAGACTTTGGCAAAGTAGGAATAAACTAGATTTGATCTCAACAATGAGAGAATGACAAAGAGGAGGAGACAATGATGAAGCTAGAGAAGCAAAACGAGCATTAAGAGGGAGGAGGCAGTGATGAAGCCAAAAATGAAAAAATAGACTAGATTGGATAGCAACTTTGAAAGAATGGCAAGGAAAGGGGAAGGTGATGAAATTAAAGAAGTAGAAATGGACCAAATTTAATAATATTGGTGAGGAAGAAGTAGAGATGGTGATGAATTTAGTGAGGATTGATGAAAATAGTGAAGAGGAGCAGATAGAGTGAGGGAAAAGCTCAGATCTATAATTCGAAAAGGCATATGCAGCAAAGGAGAGAAATAAGAAAAGAAACAAAGCTTTTATAACCAATGGTAAAATTGTAAATATTAGGAAAGTGATCGTGTAGCATGTTGGTTAAGCACAATGTATCCTTGTCCATATTTCATTGGCCAAGGATACCTTACACTTAAGGCATATGTATCTTTACTGGGCAAGGATACCATGTACGTAATGCACGGGCTATGCCCCAATGTTTGTCATTATTTACGAGTCCACCACTCTTAGAAAAGCTTTGAATCCACACATTCACTCCGTCATTGCTGCCTTCATCTATTTCCCTTTTGATAACATCCTTACTAGCCTATTGATCTCACTCTTCTTAGCGCCACCATTTATGTCCAAACGAGCAGCTCATTTTCTAGGACATGAACTAGCAATTGATTAGGGCTATTTATTATGTGCACCCGGCGCACGCGTAAGCCACGCCCTCAAAGTAATTAAAAATTTTCAATTTAGTCCCTAAAGTTTAAATTTTGAAATTTTTGGCATTCTGGTCCATAAAGTTTATTACTATTCTTAACTCTTTAAAAGAAAAGAAGGCCTGACTCTAAAAAACCTTTTCTCTCTTAGTAATATAGGATTATTGTTAAATTTCTTTCAGACTATCACTCAAGTCCCGTAGCAACTGTAAGACCCGTTGGGAAAAAAGGCAGTAAGATTGCGTAAAACATTGACAGATAGCTGAAGAAAAGAAACTAACATTAATCAAATATTACTAATGGATAAAATCTTTAAGAGTCTGGTTAAATCCTCTACAAAGAAAAAAAAAAAAGAAGAAACTCTATGGAACAGAAAAGTCAAGAACTCTCAAGAAATAATAATTAGGGATATAAAGAAAAAATTGGGAAATTGGAATATACCTAAAATGGATAAATGGGAAGTCTACCAAAAAGGTAGTTTTGATTTCAGAATGACTTATGCTATCAAAACTGTAGAAAAAACTGTACCAATTATGGAAAATGACCATCAATTTGAATTGTTTTCAAAATATATGATTAAAGATCATCTAGAAAACACTTACAATTATCTACATGTAGGTTTAGTTCAAATCGCGTTAAAACCATTAACACGAAATGGATTAAATACCTCTGTAATAATTGCTTTAAGAGATCAAAGGCATAATAAATTTTTTGATTCCCTTTTAGTAATTGTAGAATCAAGCTTATATGATATACCCATATTCTTTAATTATAATCCTAATTTTACGGTGTCCTTGAAAAATCCCCATATCATGAAAACTTTAACGGCAAACATTATGACATCAGGTTTTGATATGTTAGATGGATCTCAGAATCTGGCTCTAGTCGATAGGATCCATTATAAGGTTATGACAACTCAACTAGAACCTAAGGCTCTAGAATATGATACATGTGGATAAACTTTGCTATTAAAAGCAAACACATAAAAATCAAATATTGTGGTTCCTAAGCCAATAAAATGGAAAGATGTTAAGCTTCCAGAAAAATGGATTTTTCAAAATAATAAGCCCATTAGAACTGTGAAACCACAAGAATTAGAAAGGATAATTGAGTACGATAATGGAGAAGTTGAAATTCGTTTTAGTAAAGAAAGGGTTACTAAAATTGACTTTTCAGAACTAGATACTAGAAAGACTCCATTAAGAATATCCTACAAACCTTCTTCCTCAAGAGCATCAACTTCCCAAATACCAGAATCTGAACATGAAAAATTGATTAGAGGACTTAGAGAATCTATAGAACAAGTTTCTCATCCTGTTTATAAAATGGATCCAATCACCATAGCAAAAAGTAACCAGGAAGAAGAAATTAGGTCTATTTCAATAGGATCTCCAAACCCAAGTTTTTCAGATTTTCAGCTAAATGTTTTGCAAGAACCTTTTAAGTTTGATCCAAAAAGTCTTAATGAAGATTATTGGTCCAAGAAAAATGAAATTAAGAGAAAATGGTATTTTGATACTTATACCCTAAAAGAAAGAAAAGAAATCAAACACTTGTGGTACAAAAGAATTATAAGAAATAAACAAAACTTAAAGTTTTTTTGAATGGTTTATTCCCACACTTGTCTTAAATGATGATTTGACAATAGATGTCCTAGAAGAAACCTGGTCTACTTATCAGACTAAAGAAGGAAAAGAAATTACAGCACCTCACCCACCTAATGTACCTTTAGTATTAGGAAAAGATTTAAAAACCGCCGTTATTCCTTTTAAAACACTAGAAACAGATGAAGTAGAAATAGGAAAAAGATCAGTAACTACTAAGGATCTCCAGAATATAATAGAACAAAACAATTATACTAATCTTTATTTACAATCCATTAGCAAGCAAATGAACAGAATAGAGAATACCATGGATCGTCATAATTTTGGTCTCACACAATCTTCTGTCTATAAAACAAAGCTTTTACCAAGAACAACTAAGTCTCCCATTAGTTTTCCACAAAATCTACCAAAGTTCAAATTAAAATTAGAAGATAGAATAACAGAACTTGCAACCCAAATTGCTAAGCTTACTCTCAAAGAAGAACCCTCTGATAAAAAACAGAAAAAAATTCAAATTAATGCTCTAGAAGAATCCCCTCAAATACAAGAATTACTAGATTCCTATCATCCTGAACCAGAACTTTCTGAGCTAAATCGCATCAATTTTCAAGGGGGGAGAGGAGGACCGCAAAGAAGAAGACCACTACAAACATGGAATTGGAACATAACTCATCCATATGCGCAACCTAGACCATCCCCAGTAGACATTAGATTGGATAATGTTTATGGTCCATATTTTGCAGAATATAAAAGAGATTCTATTCGAGAATGAAATATATATGGTTTGTCTGAATATCAAATTGTTAATACCATTCAGAATATGATAATGTTCAGCGTAGCTGCTAGAAAACAAGTAGAAAATTCTGATCCAGAAATTGCAGAAATGATTTTAACAGGATTTACAGGACAATTAAAAAATTGGTGGGACAAATGCTTAATAGAACAAGGAAGGCAAAAAATTAAAACTGCTAGAAAAATTCTCACTATGCAACATGGTAATCAGTTAATCTAAACTAGTGAGCCAGATGTAGTAAATACCCTTCTCTGTACTATTTATTCACACTTCATAGGTGATACATCTAGTAAAGAGAGCAGAAATAGTGAATTACTATTAAATCTGAGATGTAGGACTCTCTCAGATCTAGAATGGTATAAAGATACTTTCCTAACCAGAGTCTATGAAAGAGAAAACTGTAGATCGTCCATTTGGAAAGAAAAATTCATCCAAGGACTACCTAAACATTTTGGCCAATTAGTAATTGATCATATTAAAGGAAAAGGTCAAGGACAATTAAATTTAGAAAATTTTACCTATGGTCAATTGATGGCTGAGGTCAAGGAAGTAGGATTAAAATTATGTCATGAGATGAAATGGCAGAAGCATATTAAGTGAGAAAGGCTCGCAGGAAGGAAAGAGATGGGTCAGTTTTGTGCCCAATTCGGTTATGATGTCCAAAGGCCTTATACTGAAGAAAGGCCCAAGAAAAAAAAAATACAAGCCTTATAAGAAAATTAGGAGAAAAAGATACGATAGGTTTGAAGAAAAGCCCGAAACTTCAAAAAGATTTAAGAGAAGAAAGCCTAATAAGAACAAAGGCCAAAAGGTTTGTTGGAAATGTGGTAAACCCGGTCACTTTGCCAATAAATGTAAAACTAAACAAAAAATAAACTCTTTAGAAATTGATGAAGGATTAAAAAAGAGTTTGATGCAAATTCTGTTAAATAACTAAAGTGAACCTGAAGAAGTAGAAAATGAGTCTTCAAAAAATTCAGATTCAGATAAATGTTTTAATATTCCTCCATAACCTTTAATAATCTTCAGATAAATACTCTTTAAATAAATGTTTTAACTAAAGACATTGAAAGGATTCTAGAATTAGCCAAACAAATTGATGACCTAGAATTAAAAAGAAAAATTCTTTTTAAACATCTTGAAAAAGCCAATAACCAAGAAACCCAAAACAAAAGAAATTTCAAAAAGAATATAGATATTAAAGAATTTACCAAACCTCCAGTTTATAGCCTTAATAAAATCTTGAAAAGGGTGGAAGAAGCACAGAAAGTCCACAAAGAACCAACAATAGCAGAATTAAGAGGAGAAATCTCTGAGGTGAAATATGAAATAAAATCTCTCAAAACCAGAATAGAGATTTTAGAACTCCAGAATCTAGAAGGATACTCCGAAGATCTTCCAGAAGATGAATTAGTTATGGAAGACCTTGAAGAATTTGATTTTAAATCAAAACAAAAGGGAAAAGATGTCCCAGAATCTAGCCATGAAAAAGATAGTCTAGAAAATTTTATAGAAGAAAAACTGCTACAAATAAATCAAGTCTATGCTATACCAAATCAAAGATTCACTAGTAAAATGACCTTAGTAATAGAAAATGAGTTTAAATTAACCACGATTGTTTTAATCGACTCAGGAGCTGACAAAAACTGCATCAAGGAAAGTATTGTCCCACACCAATACCTTGATAAATCTTTTGGATCAATCACTGTAGCCAACAAAGAAATAATGCCGATCAGATTCAAGCTTACAAATGTGGATATTTGCAATGATGATATCTGCATTTGGCAACATTTTACTATTCTTAATATGAACCAAGAAATAATCTTAGGAACTCCATTCCTTGCCACAATTATGCCTTTTAAGGTAAATATGAATGGAATTTCTACAAAGAAATTTGGAAAGAAGATTATTTTTGAATTTGCAGAACCACATCGAAGAACTCTACTTGAAGAATTAAGTATAGATCTAGGAAGAAAACAAAATGTTCTAATGTGTCTGCAAGATGAAGTTAGACATAAAAGTGTTGAAGAAAAACTTCCAGAATTAAAACAGAAAATTGAAAACTTTAAAATAAGCCTTGCTAAAAAAGTCTGTTCAGAAGTTCTAAATGCATTTTGGGAAAGAAAGAAGCATGTTGTCAACCTTCCTTATGAACCAGACTTTAATGAAAGAAACATTCCTACAAGGTGTAGAGCAATTCAGATGAATGAAGGATTAATGCAACATTGAAGAAAAGAAATCCAAGAACTTTTAGATAAGAAATTAATTAGAAATAGTTCCTCTCCTTGGAGCTGTTCTGCCTTTTATGTCAATAAAAATTCAGAAATAGAAAGAGGCGTCCCCAGACTAGTAATCAATTAAAATCCCCTTAATAAAGCTTTAAGATGGATCAGGTATCCTATACCTAACAAGAAAGATCCTCTATCTCGGCTCTATAATTTGGTTATCTTTTCAAAATTTGACATGAAATCCGGATACTAGCATATTCAAATTGCTGAAGAAGATAAATATAAGACTGGCTTTAATGTTCCATTTGGACACTATGAATGGAATGTTATGCCATTTGGTCTCAAGAGTGCCCCATCAGAATTTTAGAAAATAATGAATGAAATTTTTAATCCCTATAATTCTTTCACTATTGTCTATATAGATGACGTGCTTGTGTTCTCTCAATCTCTTGATCAGCATTGGAAGCACTTACAAGAATTTGTAAAAATAGTAGAAAAAACAGGGTTAGTTGTATCAGCAAAAAAGATAGAATTATTCCAAAACTAGAATAAAATTTCTAGGACATATGATTTTTAGAGGAAGAATTAAACCCATTGATAGATCAATAAGTTTTGCTAAGAAATTCCCTGATGAAATTAGAGATAAAAAATAATTACAAAGGTTTTTAGGAAGTTTAAATTATGTTCCTGAATTCTATAAGGATTTGGCCAAAGACTGCAAACCCTTATTTGACAGACTGAAGAAAAATCCTCCTGAGTGGGGACCAGAACAAACCGAGGCAGTCCAGACTGTTAAAAGGAGAGTAAGAGAAATACCTTGTGTTAATATTCCTGATCCTGAAGCCTTTTAAGATCTTTGAAACAGATGCAAGCGATGTAGGTTATGGAGGAATATTAAAACAAAGAATCAACGACAAAGAACATTTGGTCCAATTCACTCATGGAGTTTGGAATCAGGCCCAAAAGAATTATGCTACAATTAAAAAGGAAATTTTAGCAATTGCTCTTTATGTCACCAAATTTGAGGAAGATCTCCTCAACAAGAACTTTCTAATCCGCGTTGATTGTAAAGCAGGTAAAGATGTTTTGTTTAAAGATGTAAAAAATCTAGCTTCAAAACAAATTTTTGCCAGATGGCAAGCAATATTGTCTGCTTTTGATTTTGATATTAATTACATTACCGGTAAAACAAACTCTCTACTTGACTTCTTGACACGAGAATTTTTGCAGGGGAAGGAAGATGGCAGATAATATTTCCAACAATCAAAAGAACAAGGCAATTCTTCGACGAGAAACAAAGCAAGAAGAAATGGAGGTAGAAGCTTGTTATCAGATGGATTTGGAAGTAACTAGGGCTCTTTTGGCTCAGCATCATATTCCACTAGAAATTCCTGAGAGGTCAGATAGGACTCTCCAAGAAATCCCTTTTAAAAGAAAGAAATCAGAGGCAAAATCCTCCAAGAATAAATCATGGATTAATAATCCCCAAAAAAGCTGGAACAAAGAAGTATGTTCCCAGGATATTATTTTATGGAACAAGAATCAAAGTTCCCAGAATTCTCAAAGCTCCAGAGAACAGAGTTCTCAGAATCCAAATTTAAGACCTAATCAATCTCAAGGAATTTCACTTTTTTCTATGGGAATTCAGAGTGAGTTCCTAGAAATTGATAAGCAATGTCTCATTGCTCCAGAAGACAAAGACTTTAATAGTCTTTCAGAAATTGAATTGGCCCAGAAATATTGGCCAAATCACCAGAATCCTCAGTGGCAATTCCAACCACTCAAGAAAATACAATTCTTTGAGTTAATACTCCAAGAAACAGGCTTCGTCGATATAGAACACAAGCCTAGACGGAAAAAAGTTTCCTACAAAGATGAAAAATGGGAAACCAAAGAAAAGTATATAACTGAGTTGGAAATTTCCTCATTTAAAATAAAAAAGGTTTGGACATTTGAAGAATGGGGAAATCCAGCTTGTAGAAGAAGAATCATATCTCTTGGAAATTATGAAAACACTCTTTATTCCTATTGGGACTACCAAGTGGCATGGGAAGAAGTATTTCACAGAAAAAACCAGGATCATCAACACTCTTGGATGATTTTATTCAAGACTAAGCAACAGAGGTTCCCGAACTGGTTCCATGTCAAGTATGAAGGAAAAGGATTATTCAGAGACTCCTTCCCAGAACAAGTCAGAGCATCATTTGAAGGTTTTATGGTGTATCAAGGACAATTTGTAAAGAAAGGGGAACAAGTCCCCTTCCTAGATTTTTATTTTGTAGTTATGAACCACATTCATGGATTTTAAAATGGAATTATAAAAAGCAACCAGCTGATACAGAAGGACACTACACTCCTTGCTTAGAGCGGGTCTGGAAGATCAAATGGTGGGATAAATGTATTTTGGATCAATATCTTCCAGAGAATATTTCTTTTGCAAAAATAGACATTTTGGAAGAAGAAGACAAAGATTTCCTAGACCAAATGTTAGATCAATTTTATCATGGTGGGAAATTTAAGGATAACCCAATATCCCAAGAAGAACTAAAAAAGAAGCTCCTTCAATCAGCAAAAATTCATTTGGCCTAAGAACAAGCTCAAGCAGACGAAACTTCAGGCTCAAAAATTCCTATGCCCAAATAAGTCTGTCGGCAAGACTTTTAGAAGGAAGCAGTACCAAAATCTTTAATAATGAAGCACAGCAGTGCCAAAATTATTACCCCAACTGACCACCTTTCCAGCTGTCCTCCACTATCTTCAATAATGGAGCACTACTCAGCCGGCCCAAGATTCCGTCCTCTTCGGATTGGCTAATCCAACTCAGCTCTATCTTCAGAAGACTATTTCTCTGGCTATATAAGGAGACCTCATTCTTTCTGAAGAGGCATCCGAAAATTCTCTAGTTCTCTAAGCTTTTCTCTTTCCCCAGTTCATGTGTTGAACATTCTTACTGTAAATTTAAAATAAAAGTGTGCCTGTGTGCTTGTGTGAATTCTGGTAAACCTTGGATTTCTGGTTTGCCAAACTAAGTGTGGAGTTGTACTAGTAATCACCAGTTTCTGTAAGTATGAATTTCAATAATAATTGATGAATTTCCAGTATGTTCTTTCTGTTCTTAATGTTAATCCATAATATAAGTTTATTAATAGTCATCTTAATTATGTTAATCACTTTAATATTACTTGAGTTGTAAAATCTGGGAAGAAATGGTATCAGAGCCAAGTTTTAATTAATAAGGTTAAAATTTATAAATTTTTAAACATAAGGTCATTTCTGTAAAAAGTATAAAACTTAAAGACCCCTCTTGGAGTTTAACGTAGGCCTACATAATAATGACTCATTGATTGGTTGTTTGGGTTTGGCTTGACCTTAACCCGAATTTTGGCTTCCTTTATTGGGTTGAATTGAGATCAAATCAAATGGCTAGATTTCATCCTTAAACTTGATCCAAACTTGACAATCAACTTTTGGTTTGTGCCAAAATTTGTGTTTCAGGTTTAACTTTCAACCCTAGTAAGGAGTTAAGGATAAAATTTTCATGTGTTAGTTAAATAGTTTTGTCAATTTTTGTACTTTACTAGTTGTTGATGTAATGCTGATGTAACACATAATATTATCATTTTAGATGAAATGTTCTTACTATTAGCACTCAATTGCTACTTATTCTTATTTTGTAACTTTAGTAGCAAATTTGCTCTCACATAGTAACATTAGTGACAAATTTTATACAAAAAAAGACATGGGCGGCAAAATTGCAACATTGGGCAAAGAAAAATGACAAAATTTCCACCTTGTCCCTAAGAAAAAGGATTCAAGTGAGTATTAGGTACATTAATTATTAAATTTAAAATAACATTGTTTCTAAACAAAAATGAAGTAAAATTGGAAATAAGCGGGTCTGGTTATTTAATCTGGCCCAGAAATGGATGCCCACTTGGGCCAAAACCGAACATAGGCAAAATCGTGTTCTGCTCACTGATTTGCATTTCGGCCCAAACATGGAACTAAAAGCCTTTCGTAATCCAGGAAGAAGTGTTGGCTCGGAACGGATGAGCTCTGAAGAATCTGAACGAAAAATCAGAAATGGCTAGACTTCCGTCCATCCTCTCCGTTTTCACCCACTTTTACCGACCAACTAGGCCGCCGAAAATTCTCCCACCACTGCCGCGCTTTCTACCGAGAAGACTCAACTCTTTCGTGACTCCCTGTTCCAATCCCAAAACCCTAAGACCCCTCGCCACCGCCTCCCCAAGTTTGGGCGCAGAGAATTCGTTGGTTTTCAAGAAAGATGAGCGCTTTGAAAATTCGGGCTCTACCAATGACAACGACCGATTTCAGGGAAAGAGCTCAAGCACCATTGCAGCTATAGTTACGTCCGTTGGAGGGCCGCCGGCAGCTGTCGGGATTGTCCGGTTGTCGGGCCCGTCGGCGGTGGACATAGCTGGCAGAGTCTTCTGTCCTTCGAAAAAGAAGAGGAAGAAGTGTGATTCTGGTGATTGGAGGCCCACTAGCCACGTTGTGGAGTATGGTTTTGTATTTGATTCGCAAGGGGATGTAGTCGACGAAGTAAGATTCCACAGACAACTATATTTAGTGTCAACCAAGTAAAAACTATGGCGTTGTCTGAATATAGAATGCTTATGTCTGTACTTTACTTCCTACTTCCACTTCAATTTTTGGGCTTTCTCTCCAATTTATACTTCTGAGTGGAGGGTTTGACTGAAGTCTTTATCTTTTGCCTGTCTATTTGATTAGGTTCTAGCTCTGCCCATGTTGGCCCCGAGATCATACACTTCGGAGGATGTGGTTGAACTCCACTGTCACGGAAATGAACTGTGTCTGCAGCGAGTTTTGAGAGCTTGTCTCGAAGCTGGAGCTAGGCTTGCTGAGCCAGGTTGATCACCGTTTAATGCAATGTCTGCTCTGTGTGGTTGGAAGGTTGTGCTGTGTGGACTAAATCAAATGAAACTAAAGTTTTCGCATGATGAGACTAAATTTTCTGTGATACGGTGATTCCTTATTCACTGGCATAAGCATGTTTAATCTTCTGCCGATGTAGTTTGTGATGCAACAGGTAACTGAATTCTAGTTTTTTTTTTTTGTAAGTTGAGGCTTTAATAACAGTGTTTCTGATTGTACTTGTGGCCAGTGTTATAATATTAACGGATGCAGAGAAGATAGATAGCATAAAAATATACAGATGAAAGACCTACAATTGGGTGTGTTTAATTTGTGCATTTGTCTGTTTGAATGGAGCTGTGGGATGTTGGTGCTTTTCCTTAACCTTCTTTCCTCCTTCATTTAGGGGAGTTCACTCTCCGTGCCTTCTTAAATGGCCGCTTAGATCTTTCCCAAGCTGAGAATGTTGGAAATCTAGTTTCAGCAAAGTCTGTTGCTGCAGCAAATGCAGCTTTGGCTGGAATTCAGGTATTTGCCAATGTTTAGATAGTGGTAACTTCTTTTAAACTTACAAAATTCATGAATGATTCTTTTGTCCTAAATTGTTTGGGATCCAAAGTTGATACTTAACAACATAGAATGTCTTTGATCTCTGCCAGGGGGGCTTCTCTTCTTTAGTGAAATCTTTGCGAGCACAATGCATTGAGTTGCTCACTGAAATAGATGCTCGTATAGATTTCGAAGATGAGATGCCACCACTAGACCTAAAGCTGGTTGTGGATAAAATACATGCCATGTCACTAGATGTGGAGAATGCACTAGAGACTGCCAACTATGACAAGCTTCTTCAGTCAGGATTACAGGTAGACATTCAAGGAGTCTGGCATCTTTTAATGTGTCTGGATGGCAAATTCTTTCTTGAATGACTTCTAGGTAGAGATGCTTGCCTCATATTGTAGGCACATATTTTTGTTGTTTGAGTATCTTCATGCTAGTATAATATTATAGTTTAATCTTCTACACATCCTGAATTGTTCGTCATCCCTGATATTGTCTCATGATGTAGCTCGGTTCTCTTATTTTGTGGGTCTTAGTTTAGTTTTGGTTCTATTATTTTTTGTTTCTTTTAAACCCTCTCAATAGATTTTGTACATTATGTTATTTGGTTAATATTGATGGCGCTGTTGTCTGGTTCTTATTGGCTTTTTTGTTCTGTTGTCTTTTCTTTTTTTTTTTTCTTTCTTTTCCCCCATTTTTTTTTTGTTTTTTTGTTTTTTGTTTTTCTCGTTCTGTTCCTTTTGGTTCCCCTACTTTAACAGGTTGCAATTGTTGGTCGTCCAAATGTTGGGAAGTCAAGCCTACTTAATGCATGGAGCAGAGTATGTTGCCGTAGTTTTTTTTTTTCTTGATTTTATTCTATTTCTTGATAGAAACAGTTTCTTGTTGAATAATTTTGGTGGAAATCTTCATGATCAAGCCTACTTGGTTGTTATCTTATTCTTTTGGGTCATTATAATTTAGATAGTGTTATCTTAATCGAGGGTACTCGATCGTTGCCCACAGGAACTCTTTATGTTCTTGGATCGTCTCTCATTGTTAGCTGAAGTTCACAGAAAACGCTCATACTTCACTCATGTTACAACCCCTAAAATTTGGCTTCTGGCCTAGTTTAGCTAGCTTGTCTATGTCAATTGCAAAGTAATAGCCATCATTCTGAGTCGAGAGATCAGGTGAACTGTTTTATTTTTGTTTGTCTTGGGCAGTGAGCTGTAGGTGATAAAGTTGAAAAAACAGAAGGAACAAAAGGGTTATAGAAGAGGAAATATACTTGTTCGACCTGGGAGTTATGTGAATGCTCTTTTCTGTTGAGTATTTGTTTTAACTTTATGAGATCTTATTCAAATTTTATCAGCAATAGGATGCAATCTTATTCAATACTGTCTTGTTTAGCATGCAGAGTGAGAGAGCAATAGTTACAGAAATTGCAGGAACCACTAGGGATGTAGTTGAAGCTAGTGTCACTGTATCTGGCATTCCTGTCAGACTTCTTGATACCGCAGGAATCCGAGAGACTGATGATGTTGTGGAGAAGATCGGTGAGATTGTGCATCTTTAATTACAATGACAATGAGAACTGCTCATATCGTGTGTATTTTTGCTGTATCAGCTAGAAACACCTTTTGCATGAAAGTAGACAGACAATTGAAAAGAATGCAGCAACACGGGCAATTTATTCTAGGCCAACTTGCTCAGAGAAATGGCCATTGTCCTCAGTCATTTCATAATCGGTGTACATGTGATGGCTTCATTTGATTTTCCCACCATTTGAGAGTGCCATGAAAAATAATCTGTGTACCAGTGCATACAAAAGTAACTTCTTCAGCTTGTTAAGACCTTTCTGAAACTTGTTTCTTTTAATCAACTATGAAAGTTTTCTGAACTCAACTATGCAGTTCATTGTTGTTCTTGATATATACTTACATGGGCCGGATACTTAAGAAGGCAGTTAATCTATCATTCTCTGAATATTGATTGAACCTGCCTCCATGTCACAGACCTTACCTAATTTTTGTTGCAGGTGTGAAGCGGTCGGAAGCCGTTGCTATGGGCGCTGATGTCATTGTCATGACAGTGAGTGCTGTTGATGGATGGACTGCTGAAGACACCAAACTTCTAGACAGAATTCAGTTTAATATGGTAATGCATTGTTGTGCTTGCCTTCTGAGCAAAATTTTGGTCGCTTCTTGGGAGTTTGCATCATAAACTAATGTTGCCTGTGCTATTTCACTAGTACTACAATATGATAATAGGCATTTTGTGTATTGGCTTTGTATTGTAACTCATCCCAACTTCTATTAACTCAACAGAAAGAAGCAGGCTTGCCTGTTCCCATGATTCTTGTGGTCAACAAAATTGACTGTGCTTTATCTTCTTCCATGGAATGGAATGATAAAGAGGGCAAGTCGTTCAGCAGGCTTATATTTACGTGTGCAATCACTGGTGAAGGCATACAAGATTTGGAGAGGTCGATTTCAGAGATTGTGGGTATCAACCAGATTCCTGCTGGTGGACGTAGATGGACGGTGAACCAGGTTGTTTCAGTTTGACACCTGACTCGATATTCTTGGGCAAGAACTTACCGGATCAAATAGTGTTTCATTTGAGCAGAAAAGTTGATATTTGCTAAGTCTGATCCGGATATGTTCTAATGATCCATTTCATACATTTTCAGAGACAATGCGAGCAGTTGCTGCGGTGCAAGGAGTCTCTTCTTAGGTTGAAAGCATCAATAGAGGAGGACATGCCGGTTGATTTTTGGACAATTGATTTGAGGGATGCTGCTATGTCTCTTGGACAGATCAGCGGCGAAGACATCTCCGAGGAGGTTTTATCCAACATTTTTGGCAAGTTTTGTATCGGTAAATAAACTTAGATGTTATAGGTGTACCGTAAAGTGGCAAGCAGAAAACATACTTAGGTTGACATCTGAAATGGATAACATGTGCTGATCTGTTCTTTTTCTCTTATTAAATGACAGACGCATAAATAGAAAATTCAAATGGACCCTTCTTCAACGGGAAATTAAATGGGTGACGGATTGTTATTGTTTGTCACTATGGTCATCCTCTGTATGAGTGTGGATCCTATAAAATTTTATGGGGTACGCACCAATCTATGAATGAGATTGGCTACAGACAGTAGCAGTATTCCTCAAAATGGGAAAAATAACTTATAATTTGTTTCTTTTGATGCATTTTTAATTGTTTTCGCAAATAGATTTCTCAAAAAGGGAAAAATCACATATAATTTATTATCCATACGTTTTGTTCTACAAGTATATTTAATTTCTTTAAAGTTTTTTTTTTCCCTTGTGTTCCTATTGCAATTCCTATATGGGATCACTGCAACATCATCTACAACTACTACGTTATGTTTTGGCAGAAATTTTTAAAAAATAGTTATTAGTGATTATTTTTATATATAATGATTATATGTTTAAATTATATATTGATCAAAATTCTACAAAGCCTGAAAATTATTTTTAAAATACTTTTTTTTGTAATAAAAATATTCTTTTTATTAATTTATGTAAAGAAATTATTTAATTGATTAATAGATTAATACTAGCTTAAAAATGATATTGGTTTTAGACAAAAGAAAGAAGTAAAAAACTAAAAATAAAGCAATGCATTTTTAAAAAAAGTAATAATTATTAGTACAAGTAACGTCGACTTTATTGTAACCTACTACATGGTACTCATCTAATTTGACTAATTATTTATCTGACAGGTGAATACGTGCAATCTGCCAGCAAAAGATGTTCCTTGTTAAAGTTAAGTTTAAACTAGAAGAGGTGAGACCTTTTTTTTTAGATTTTGAAATAACTACTAAAAAAAATCTTAATCATTAAGTTAAAATAAATATTGATTTTTTTATGCATGTATATTTCTTTCAAGTTATAAATAAAATATATTGATCGATTTGAATTTTAAACTCAGAAGCTGTTGAGTTTTGAACCTTAAACCTTCTGATATGTTATCAGAAGAATATTAACTGTCAAATTAAAACAAACCCTTGAATCCCTTGATACATAAGATGCTTCATGCCAAAAGTACAGCAACCACATGAACAGTGGCGGAACCAGGATTTTTGGTTCGGGGGGGCAAGCCCGAAGGACAGTTGGCGGAGCCCGGAGGAGAGAGATGATGTCGTGGTTAGGTAAAGCTGTAAATTGGGACTAATTCACACTAATTCAAAGATCAAGGAGCAAATCGTACGATTTGGAAACGTTTGAGGACTAATAGTGCATTTAGGCCATGTTAGAATATCCCTTTAATATAGAGGGAATAACTACTCACTGGGTCCCTACTTTCTTCAGCACCTACCTTATTACCCCCCCATCTTTATATTTTTCCACAATATTTGGGGGGGCAAAATGCACACACAATCTTTAACTTTTGACCCCCCCCCCCAGCAAAGGGTAGCTACGCCACTGCACATGAACAGAACAGTTAAACCATAATCTCTCATTAGTGTCCCAAAAATTTCCTATACTACATTACTGCCCGAAAAATATTTTTGAGCCATATAATAGCTTATGGCTTTTAAGTTTCTTATGTCGGTACTAGACCTTCACCTACTGGCGATGAGCGATCATTAACCACCACCAGATCATGAGTAGAAGAAGCAAAAATTGACCGATCTATAAATAAATATGAAAGCAGGATACCTAGTTAAATAGTCTTTTTATATTATTTAAAAAATTAGAAAAAATTGTACACCTGACATGCCTAATTCTAAAATGATTGTTGTGTGACACATGGTGATTTCCAGTATTACCCCTGCTAGAGTATACGTATTCATTTGCAATTGGATGTCTACTTGACTTCGTGTGAAAATTTACCTTTTTAACGGACGACGGAAACGTTTTCAAATGGACACGTGTAAATAAGTTGCCTAAATTTTTAAAATTTTTATCAATTTAAAATTGGTGATAATCCCACATTTGCCAATACAGTTATTAATTCGAAGTTTTAACACCCACTCTCAGCCTCTCAGGAGTAGTTAAACCCATTACGTTTTGCGTGCTCACTACTCTACTTACCCAAAACTTGGATTCGGATGTAGATACTAACTATATATATTTTACAGACCATTACGTTTTTTTTCTTTCACAAATTCTCAGTTTGTTTGCCCTGCACCAATAACGCTTCTAAAGCAGAGAATAAAAATCTGTGATTCGAATTCAATAGATACAACACTCAAGCACCACAATTCGTCCTTCAGTGTTCACCTGCAGCAGTAATAGGTTGTAAAACTTCACCATCACTTAATATTATTGTAAAACAACCAATCTTATTAAGATTTCAAACTTCCTACTTCCTACTGATAGAACTATTGCAAAAACCATTGCAGCAGAAATTGCAGCATGAAGTAACAACTAATCTCAACACAGGTATTTTACTTGCATATCAAGCTTTTCAATATACTTATATATTTTCTTTTTCTACGCATAACACTTTTCTAGAATTTCCCATTAACTGACTCAAAACCTATTTCCTATAGAAAACTATAACAGAAACCATGCACCAGGAAGTTGCAGCAGATTCAACATAGGTATTTTACTTGCAATATATTTTTAAACAAGTTTTTCATTATAAATATCTAACTTCTTTTAATGCGCATAGCTCTTTTTACTAGAATTAGCACTAGAAAGCTCATTTCAGCACAATAAAAAAGAGGATCCAGCAACAGAAAACTCATTTCAGCGTAATCAAGAAGAAGATCCGCAAAACAACAAGGCTTTTGTATGCTTAACTCATTTCAGAATAATCAAGAAAAGGATCCAACAAAACAACAAGGTTTTTCTATGCTTATTTTCCAAAAAAAAAAAAAAACATAAAAAGACAAGTTAGAAAAATATACCTCCCTCCATGATTGTATCCTTTGTTCCTACATTATTTCCAATTAAAATTTTACATTAGCCTCGCGTGTACCAACATCTAAAATAAGTAACAAATGTAAAGTCTTATATCATACAAAATATACCTTATTTTGGGTTAGGATCCAAAAGGTTGCAAGATAAATCTAGGAAAACCATAAGTTTCTAACTGAAAGCTTTGGATAAAAAGACTTATAGATAAGTTTTTGAACACATGCTTTAGAAAGACCAACAGAGAAGATGAAAACTAAGAGATTCAAAGAGAACAGGGGAAAAAAAGGATCCAGCCACCTAAAGTCAAATATACAAAAACAGGATTTGAGTAAGTGAATGGTGAAAACCAGATTCAAACGAACGAAACAAAGTTGGACTCTTCGATTACTGGCCAACATCTTTCCCCAATAGCAACATGCACAAACCATATGATGGTGGTGCATGCATAAGCCAAGGGGCTAACAAAGCAGAGCAGTGAAACATTATATGCCCAAATTTGTATCAAGCAACCTGATTTTGGGGAGAGGAAAGCGTACATCTATAGAAAATTGAGTAGTTCTACAGGAAAAAAAAATGTTAGGTAAAAACAAAGTGAAACGACAATGCAAGGACATTAGAGGAAATCGAAGGTTTAGACATAAATCTACAAAACCCATTTTTGTTTTTGACCCACACAGTTATAGCAAAAACTATGACTTTTAAGAAAATTCATTAAAGAAAAGGTAGAAAAACTTTTGAATAATGTATTTTTAAAAAACAAAGTGAATTTTTTTTTCACCAGATAGGAGGCATCGCTGATGGAAAGTGTATAGCAACTAAGCTATAGAGATTGATGGCTGGCACATTGAATCTCATGGTAGAGGCTCTTTCGGTTAGCTCATAAACAAATGTTGCCACCACCGGAAGATACAACGGTAGGGCGGTGCAACCTAGACAAAAGCAGAAGATGGCCATTTTTTTAGGAAGAAGGGAGAGAGTAACAGAGTGGAGGGAAAGACAAAGAAGATGGCTGAAATGAGTGACAAACCCCAATTTTTGCTTTTGCATTTATCAAATTACACCAAGAGCCCCTTCTTTGTTTTGTGTTGCATTTCTGCCCCACATCTCTTTAGCTCCTGCCATATATTCCCTAACATTAACAGGTTTACATTTAGGCATTGCTCCTAATTTTTGAATTTTTTTAGAATTAATTATAAACATTTAATGTACTATAAAATATTAGGTTAACTAATTTTAATTCTTTCTTAAGGTTTAATAAATTAATTAAAAATATTCATTATAGAAGGTTCAAAAATTAAATAACTAAATTAAATAACTAATTTTTAAAATTAATTATTTTACAATCATTTCTTTTCAGCTATTATTACTATTTAATTAATACTTATCTTATTTTTATAATTATTTAGTTTCTGCTATTATTATTTTATTAATACATATCATATTTTTACCATCATTTTTTTTCTGCTATTACTATTTCATTAATACATATCTTAATAAATAAAATTAAATTAAAAATAATTTTATAGATATTTCTCATAACTAATTATTCACAGTTTGTACCTTTACAACTTTTTTTATCCTTAATAATTTTCCCCCATTTGCCCTGCCTTACTTTTTAGTAATACTTAAAACATTAGAGTTTCAGAAGTTGTTGTCATACATTGTAAATGAAGGAGGGGATAAAGTGCATATTTCTGAAAATAGAGAAGTAAAGTATAGGTTAGACCAAACCAAAAGAGAAATTTTTGTAATTTTTACTAAAATAAAATACATGTGTTAATATGAAATAATATCTCGTCTCTTAGACAGGTTATGAAACTAGTTAAGCTTAATAATGAACTGGGACAGACGTGGCCGCTAATCCCCCAATTTAGTAACTGCCTCAATAACCTCAATGAAAAGGCGTGACCTTCTTTATCGTTCTCTCCCTTTCCCTCTCCTAAGGATCTTACTCAGAAAAAAAATCTCACGACTTTGATATCAAAATCCAAATATTACCTCATCTTCCACATAATCTGTACCTAAGATTAGAATTCAGTTGTGTCATCGCATCAGATCCAGTCAAAAGTTAAAAACTTGATCATGTAACTTTCTAGCTTGGCGGAAGGGAATGCCTCCTTGTTTATATCTATCATCAAAAGCTTGTTTTTCCTTGAACAATATTTCAAGTAACTTTTCTCTTGTCTTCTGTCTTTCTTTTACATAGTTCTTCAAGTTTATTCTCTGAGTTCATTTGTTCCTTACAAAACTCATAGGATTCTGGTGAATGAATTGGAAGATGATAAGAGTGAGAAAAGTGTTGACTTCCTACCCCCATGTGGGGGCCTTCCATTTTTTTATTATTTTTCTTCTCTTCTCTCTTTCCATTTTTTTCTTGTTTTGGTCAAAAACTTCGGTTGGCAGTTGGAGCAATTTCAACAATTGCGGCTGATCATAGAAGCAATTGAAATTGTGTTGGAGGAGGTGGAAAAACTGCCGCAAATCGCGACAGAAATTGAAGAATCGGATGTAGAGCCTCGGCTATAAAAGGCCACTCCGTTTTCATATTTTTAGATGACAATCCCAGTGAAAGCTTGCTCATTTGTTCTAAGCAAAAGAAAATTGTGAGAGAGAGAAAGAGATTTATTTTTGGAGAGTGAAAAAATAGTGAGATAATTTTTAAGGTATTTGGGAAACACTTGAGTGCCACTATTTTGGGTTTATTTTATACCTTTAGAATTTTTTGTCTAGAGAAGATTATCTCTTTGTAAGCCTGCTATTTTTATAGTGGAAGAAAATATCGGAGTTTGCCCCGTGGACGTAGCCCTAAAATTAAGGGTCAACTACGTAAATTTTATGGTGTCATTTTTACTAGTCATCTTACTCCCGAAATCATCACCTGCTACATGGTCCCAACAACTGGTATCAAAGCAAGGCCCGGTGTTTATATCTACTTATCGTATGCTCTGTGGTTGCCGCTGAAAAGTGGATCCTCCACATCAGAAAATAAGTTAGATTATTATTCACCATTTTTGCTTGATATTAGGTATTTATTAGCATCATGGAGGTCAAGACCAGTAAGATGATTAGTCTAAACGGCTCAAATTATCACATATGAAGAAGTAAGATGAAGGATCTCTTATATGTGATGAAGATGCACTAGCTCGTGTTTGGTACAACCAAACCGGAAGATAGATCGGAAGAAGATTGGGCATTCGAGCATGAGCAAATATGTGGTTTCATTCGACAATTTGTCGAAGATAATGTCTATAACCACATATCTGCAGAAACTCATGCACGGACACTGTGGAATAAGCTTGAGGAGTTGTACGCTTCAAAAACTAGCAACAACAAATTATTTTATCTGACAAGATTGCTTTAGATAAAATATCGGGAAGGTTCATCCATGGCAGATCACCTGAACGATTTGTAAGGAATCGTGGAACAGTTATCCACGATGAGCATAAAGTTTGACAATGAGGTACTCGCTCTTATAATGCTGGCTTCATTACCAGAGTCTTGGGAGACTTTGAGAATTTCACTTACAAATCTTGTACCAAATGGTGTAGTAAATGTGGAATTCATCAAAAGTGGAATACTGAATGAAGAGATGAGATGAAGATCGCAAGGATTCTCTTCATCACAGTCAGATCTTTTCGTGGCAGATTCTAGGGGGAGAAGTGAGACCAAGGGGCCAAAGCCAAGAGATAAAAGTGGAGGAAGGTCAAATAAATATGCAAAAATTAAATGCCATTACTGCAAGAAAAAGGAGTATATCCAGAGATTTTGTCGAAAACTCAAGCAAGACCAGAAAGGAAAAGGACCGAAAAAGGATGACAGCAGTGATGATGAACAAGCAAATGTTGCCGATGAGTTTAAGATTGTCCACGATGATGATATTGTCAATCTTGCAACCAATGAGACGAGTTGGGTGATTGACAGTGGTCCTACCATTCATGTCACTTCTCGAAGAGAATTATTCTCATCTTACACACTTGGCAATTTTTGTGTTGTGAGAATGAGAAATAGAGGTTTCTCACAAGTTGCAGGAAAAGTAGATGTTTCCTTGGAGACCTAGAATGGTACGCAGTTAGTCTTGAAAGATGTCAGGCATGTTCCAGATTTGCACCTGAATCTGATTTCAGTAGGCAGACTTGATGATGAAGGTTACTACAACACCTTCTTTAATGGTCAGTGGAAGCTGACAAAAGGAACCCTGGTGGTGGCCAGAGGAACAAAGAACTCAAAATTGTACATGATGCAGGCAAAGCTCTCCCAGGATATTGTGAATGTAGTGGAGATTGCCAGTACAGTGGAGTTATGGCATAAACGATTGGGTCATATGAGTGAGAAAAACATGACCCATCTTGCCAAAAAAAAGACGTTATTTGGACTGGATCCGGGTCCATTTGAAGAAATGTGCTGATTGTCTAGCAGAAAAGCAAAATAGAGTGTCTTTCTAGAGTTCCCCTCCTTCCAGAATGAAGAATGTGTTGGATATGGTATACTCAGATCTGTGTGGGCCACTGCCGAAGTCACTTTGTAATGCTTGATACTTTGTGACTTTCATTGATGATCATTCTTGAAAGACATGGGTATACACTCTGAAGTCAAAAGATCAGGTGTTAGAAGTTTTCAAACAATTTTTAACTCTCGTTGAGAGGCAAACCGGTAAGAAGTTGAAGTGCATACGTACAGACAATGGTGGATAGTACATTGGACCATTTGATGCCTATTGCAAACAGCAAGGTATTCGACATCAAACAATACCTCCTAAGACACCACAGTTAAACGGTTTGGCTGAAAGGATGAACAGGACTTTGATGGAGAGAGTGAGATGCTTACTCTTACATGCAAAGTTACATCAGATGTTCTAGGGTGAAGTATTGCTAGCAGCTGCTCACGTGTTGAATCTTTCACCATGTGTCCCTCTACAGTATGATGTCCTGGAGAAGGTATGGTTAGGAAAGGATGTCTTCTATGACCATCTACGGGTGTTTGGCTGTAAAGCCTACGTGCATATCTCGAAGGATGAAAGGTTTAAACTTGATGTCAAGACACAACAGTGTGTGTTTATTGGGTATGGCCAAGATCAATTTGGCTATAGATTTTATGATCCAGTCACAAAGAGGCTTGTCAGAAGCCGTGATGCTGTATTTATTGAAGATCAGACCATTGAAGATGTTGAGAAAGCTGAGAAGGATGCTTCAAGATCTGATGGTAGTTCAACAAATTTACAGCGGATTCCTTTAACGGCAGTGCAAAGACAGGTTGGAGATGATGTACAAAACGATCAACCAGAAGAAGGTGATCATGATGCTCCATTTAAGAATGAACTAGGTAATGCTGATGATAATGATGTTCATCAACAACCACCAGCACTAGTGGGTTCTCCAGTTTTAAGGAGATCTAATAGAGTCAGACAACGCTCTAGTGGATATCCTGAAAATGAGTATCTGTTATTGACTGAAAGGGGAGAACCAGAAAGCTTTGATGAAGCTATGGATGATGAACACAAGGGAAAGTGGATTAATGTCATGCAAGATGAAATGAGATCTTTGCATGAGAATAGGACCTTTGAGCTGGTGAAGTTGCCAAGAGGCAAAAGGGCTTTGAAAAACAAATGGGTATTCAGAATCAAGTTTGAAGAATCAAATTCACAACCACGGTTCAAAGCTATACTAGTTGTCAAGGGTTTCAGCCAAAGGAAAGGTATTGACTTTGATGAGATTTTTTCACCAGTTGTGAAAATGACATCCATCCGTATGGTCCTAGGACTAGTAGCAAGTCTCGACTTGGAGATTGAACAGATGGATGTGAAAACTGCCTTCCTAGATGGTGACTTGGAAAAAGAAATATATATGGAGCAGCCAGAGGGTTTTGAAGTAAAAGGAAAAGAGGACTATGTTTGCAAGCTAAAGATAAACTTGTATGGTTTGAAGTAGGCACCTAGGCATTGGTACAAGAAGTTTGAGTTGGTTATGGGGGAGCAAGGCTACAAGAAGACTACTTCTAATCACTGTGTTTGTGCAGAAATTCTCTGATGATGGTTTCATTATTCTATTGCTCTATGTGGATAATATGTTGATTGTTGGCTAGAATATTTCCAGGATCAACAGCTTGAAGAAGCAGTTGAGTAAGTCTTTTGCTATGAAAGACTTAGGACCAGCAAAGCAAATTCTTGGCATGAAGATAACAAGAGAAAGGAGCGCCAAGAAATTGTGGTTATCACAAGAGAAGTACATTGACAAGGTACTTCATAAATTTAATATGGACAAGGCTAAAGCGGTTAGTTGTCCTTTTGCTAATCACTTTAAATTAAGTTCTAAGCAATGCCCTTCTACCGATAAAGAGAAGAAATAAATGGAAAAGGTTTCATATGCCTCAGCAGTTGGAAGCTTGATGTATGCCATGGTATGTACACGGCCAGATATTGCTTACTTAGTTGGAGTAGTGAGTAGATTCCTTTCAAATCCTAGTAAGGAACATTGGGCTACAGTGAAATGGATTTTCAGGTATCTTCGTAGTACTTCGGAAATGTGCTTATGTTTTGGAAATATAAAGCCTGTGTTAGTTGGCTACACAGATGCAGATATGGCTGGTGACATTGACTTGAGAAAGTTTACATCAGGTTACCTGATTACATTTGCAGGGGGAGCTGTGTCATGACAATCAAGATTACAGAAATGTGTTGCTCTTTCAACAACTGAAGCTGAGTTTATTGCAGCAACGGAAGCATGTAAGGAGTTGCTGTGGATGAAGAAGTTCTTAAAAGAACTTGATTTCCACCAGGATAAATATGAATTGTTCTGTGACAGTCAGAGTCCAATTCATTTTGGTAAGAATTCCTCTTTTCATTTCAAATCGAAGCACATTGATGTGAGATATCATTGGATAAGGAATGCATTGGAGATGAAGCTATTACAGGTTGAGAAGATCCATACTGATGAAAATGAATCTGATATGTTGACCAAGATTATACTGAAAGAAAAGTTTGAATACTGTAGGCTTGCAGTAGGAATGGTGGAACTCCCACATGAGGTGGGAGGGGGAGATTGTTGACTTCCAGCCCCCATGTGGGAGCCTTCAATTTTTTTATTATTTTTCTTCTCTCTCTTTCCATTTTTTCCTTGTTTTGGTCAAAAACTTCGGTTGGCAGTTAGAGCAATTTCAACAATTGCGGCTGATCATAGAAGCAATTAAAATTGTGCTGGAGGAGGTGGAAAAACTGTCACAAATTGCAGCAGAAATTGAAGAATCGGATGCAGAGCCTCGGCTATAAAAGGCCACTCCATTTTCATATTTTTAGATGACCCGTTGAAAGCTTGCTCATTTGTTCTGAGCAAAAGAAAATTGTGAGAAAGAGAGAGAGATTTATTTTTTTAGAGTGACAAAATAGTGAGATAATTTTTGGGGTATTTGGGAAACACTTGAGTGCCACTATTTTGGGTTTATCTCATACCTCTAGAATTTTTTATGTAGAGAAGAAAATATCGGAGTTTGTTCTATGGACGTAACCCTAAAATTAAAGTGAACTACGTAAATTTTCTGGTGCCATTTTTAATAATTATCTTGCTCTCAAAATCATCACCCGCTGCGGGGTCCCAACAAAAAGCATTCCTTTTATTGGGATTTTTACTTCTTTGTTTCCGCACAGCATTCGCACAAGCGACAAATCAGGCGGCCAAGGATGGGTTTGGTCCTATCAAGTATAAAGATTCAAAAGGAGCCGGTTGAGGTCCGAGTTAAAGACTAGCTGCAGAGAATGAATCTTGAGGAGAAGATTGGACAGATGATGCAGCTGGAACGCGTGAATTTGACTGCTGAGATCAGGCAGAAACATTTCATTGGTACCATGAAAACTTGCAGCTTTATGGTGGGACTTGAATGGATTCGTCTGCGTCACCTGTTTTTGTGCCATTAACTGACCGGAATGTTGAATGCAGGAAGTGTCCTGAGCGCGGGAGGGAGTGGTCCAGGGAGTAACAAGGCTACTCCGGCAGACTGGGTGAAGATGGTGAACACGTTTCAGGAGGGAGCCCTAAAGACGCGTCTCCGGATCCCGATGCTTTATGGTATTGATGCTGTTCATGGCCATAACAATGTCTACAATGCCACTATTTTCCCCCATAATGTTGGCCTTGGGGTCACCAGGTGATTGCTTGCTCCGCAAGCTCATGCCTTTGAACTGCCAATAGGCATTTTAGCGTAAGTTGTAATGCTGATTGGTTTTCTGTCACAATAGGGATCCTCAACTGTTGAAGAGGATTGGAGCAGCAACTGCGCTAGAAGTTCGGGCAACTGGAATTCCTTATGCTTTTGCGCCCTGCATTGCAGTATGTGAACATTTTCTTACTGTTGAATTTCTGCAGCTGATGACCTTCTAGCAACTGTTCTATTATCCTTATTTTTTTTTTTGACTGTTGAATTTGGGCTGCAAATGCAGGTTTGCAGGGATCCCAGGTGGGACCGATGTTACGAGAGTTACAGTGAGGACCCAAAGATTGTAAAGATGATGACGGAGATCATCACAGGGTTGCAGGGTGACCCACCTGGTGACATGCGGGGTGCACCATTTGTTGGTGGGAAGTAAGAAAATTCTCTCATGACTTGGTGCTTGAGAATTCTTTTTGTTTCAAATATGATAAGAAATTTGAGCACGCAATGTAAACATATCCATAATGTACATAGTTATTCTATTAATTTTTGTTTTGGAAGCTTCTAGAACACCGTTTTGATTAGCATTACGTGTCTGTCCTTCTCCTGTAGGACTAAGGTAGCAGCTTGTTCTACACATTATGTTGGTGATGGAGGCACAGTTAAAAGGTATTAATGAGAATAACACAATAGTTACTTCCGATCAGTTGTTCGGTGTCCATATGCAAGGATACTATGATTCCATGGTGAAGGGTGTTGCAACCGTCATGGCATCCTTCTCGAGCATCAACGGGGTGAAGATGCATGCTAATAAAGAGTTGCTTACCGGATTCTTGAAGGGCCAGCTTGGTTTCAAGGTTTACATAATCAAAAGATCACGCGTACCAACTCTTTGCTTGCTAGCTAACTGGTACACCTGTTCTCTTGACTATTTTTGTAGGGATTCATCAAGGACTCGACAAGCTTACCTATCCTGTCCACTCAAACTAAACTTATTCGGTTCTAGGTGCGATTAATGCAGGGATTGACATGGTTGGTTGGTTAAAAACTAAAGCACTCATACAAAGTAATATACAAGCCATCAACAAAATCTTATACTTACCCGTTTGCAGGTTATGGTTCCTTACAACTATACAGAGTTCAGAGATACATTAACCTTCTTAGTTAACCAAGGTTTTGTTCCTATTAGCCGTATAGATGATGCGGTAACAAGAATCCTGTGAGTCAAGTTCACCGTGGGACTCTTTGAAAACCCTATTGCTGATGCCAGTTTAGCTAACAAAGTTGGATGCAAAGTGAGTCCACATACCAAATCAAATTTTGTCGATTCATTTTATTTCAAAACAGGTGAGAAATTTGAGATCGAATCAATGATGACAAACTAGACTTGGGCTGGTTTAACAGGAACACAGAGAAATAGCAAGGGAAGCAGTAAGGAAATCTCTGGTTCTCTTGAAGAATGGCAAGCCAGGCAATCAGCCTCTTCTCCCCCTTCCAAAAGCATGCAAAGAGTATACTGGTGGCTGGAGCTCATGCTGACAACTTGGGATTGCAATGTGGGGGCTGGACAATAGAATGGCAAGGAGTTATAGGAAATAACTATACTACTGGTAATTAATTTATGCTCTTGTTTTCTCCTATTCCATCCACTGACCACATTGGTTTCAATCAAGCATGAAACTCTGGAGATTAAAAACTCAAACCATTTGTTTTTGGTTGTGTGAGCAGGAACTACCATTCTCAAGGCCATAGATGATACTGTGAGCAAAGAGACTAAGGTGGTGTAGAAGGAGAAACTTGAGAAAGGAAAAATCAAGGAAAATGAATTTGATTATACAATTGTTGTTGTTGGAGAGAAGCCTTACGCGGAGACAGCGGGAGACAACCTTAACCTGACTCTGCCCCATCCTGGGCCAGAAACAATCCACAATGCCTGCACTGTTGTCAAATGTGTCGTGATCATTGTCTCTGGCCGTCCATTGCTCCTTGAACCTTACATGTCAACAATGGATGCTCTTGTTGCTGCTTGGCTCCCTGGAACTGAGGGCCAAGGCGTGGCTGATGTGCTGTTTGGTGACTATGGATTCACAGGCAAGCTGGCTCGTACATGGCCTAGGAAAGTAAATCAACTTCCCATGAACCTTGGTGATTCCAAATACGATCCTCGCTTCCAATTTGGGTATGGACTTGAGACTAAAGCTTTTGCTATAAAGACTGAGCTTTAGTTGGAAGCAGAAACAAGATTGAGGTCATCATCAGCAGAGCTGAAGAATTTGGATTAACAAAATCTGTCAGTAGGAATTTTAGGAGTTTGCTTTCTCCCTTGTTGTTTCTAGGAAGTTAATCAAGGAGAGAGAGTTTGGTTTTCCTTCTCTGATTCCTCTCGTGGCTGATCAATGCGTTCGGCTCGATGGCTCAAGTTGCACCAGCTGAGACAACATCTTTTGCAAGTGCAATCCTACAGTTTTACCTCATAATTCTTCTGATCTCCCTTCCTTTTGAAAAATGCTTCATCATCGCGTCTAATGTACATTTTGGTACTTTCGCACTTCTATAATATATAGATATACATATTGTTTGTGTAAGTTCACTGAGTATATGTATAGTTAGATGTTCATAACAATAGTAAATAATACTTATATACAGTTTAAATACTGAAAAATTAATAAAAAAATTTTCTGCCTCGTAATTATTTGAACACTGTATATGAACATAATAATAATCACGCGCGCGCACATACACATGTATACAATCAAAAGACATGCAGGCTTGGCTACCTGCCTACTTGGAGTCATAAAAAGATAGCTATATTTAGGTCTATTTGGAAACAGTTTTTATTATTAGCTTTAGAGATTTGGATAATTTATTTAATGATAGAGATGAAATCGTTGAAGCTAAAAGATAACTAATATTGAATAATTATTATTATTATTTTAAAAACGCTAATACCAATCACAAATGCAAATATCAAATGAGGCCTTACAACCATAGACTCAACCACACATGAATAAAGAAAGGTATAAGGGTAAGTTGATATGGGGTTGTATTCAACGACACAATACATGTAAAATTTTTTGTAACCGAATACAAAGTATATATCTCATGCCCTGCTCACAATTTAAGATCTATCTAGCTAATTCATTGTATGGAATCACTTCTTAATTATTCTTGGAACCCATCCATCCTTATGAAAAGATGTGACGTTTAGTTTAATTCTTCAAATCATGTTCTTATTCATTTCTCAATTTCACAAATGGAAAAATTTCTGAAATCGAATCCCTAAAAAGGAAAAAAATTGATGTTGAATAAATCCAATATCTGATCTCCATCACCAACATTTTCACTATAAGTACACAGTTTATTAGTTAAACAAACCAAGAAGAAAAAGAAGTACAAGTAACAAATAATTCACTTGAAACAAAGAAACCGTCAACCCAAAAGAAACTATGGAGGAAACTTTGGTGATCATCATCGGTGCAGGACCTGCCGGCCTTGCAACATCGGCGTGCTTGAACCGGCTTTCCATTCACAACATTGTGTTGGAAAAGGAGGACTGCCACGCATCACTTTGGAAGAAAAGGTCATATGATCGCTTGAAGCTTCACTTGGCCAAAGAGTTTTGTGAGCTTCCCCACATGCCCTACCCTTCCGACTTCCCAACTTATGTCCCAAGAAAGAGCTTTGTCAACTACCTGGACAATTACGTCGAACACTTTGGCATAGCACCAAGGTTTCTTCGGTTGGTTATGTCGGCATTTTTTGGTGATGGGAAATGGCACGTGAAGGTAAAGAACATCACTTCTAACGTGTCTGAAGTCTACGTGGGGAGGTTCCTCGTTGTGGCTACCGGAGAAAACAGCGAAGGGTTGATTCCAAATGTGTCCGGTCTTGATGGCTTTGATGGCGAGGTCATGCATTCCAACAAGTTCGACAATGGGAGGAGGTTTGATGGTCAAAATGTTCTTGTGGTAGGGAATGGCAACTCTGGCATGGAGATTGCTTATGATTTGTCCAATTGGGGTGCCGATACTTCCATTGTGGCTCGTAGTCCGGTAATTAACTAAATTGAGTGGATACCTTAGCTAGAATTATCACATTACAACATCATCTTTTGCCATACTTAAATTCATCATATATTTTGGCGCTTTAGTTTCACCAATTCAATAATTATGAGTTACTTTCTATTTTCTTATTTGAGAAATAATGAATACTGATGATTATTTAATTGCTTGATTAAATGAAGATACATGTGCTTACCAAGGAGATGGTACATCTTGGTATGTGGTTGCAAGATTATCTACCACTCAAACTAGTGGATGCAATTACTGTAACACTCGGCAGATTATGGTATGGTGATATTTCAATGTACGGGCTTAGAACCCCAAAGAGTGGCCCGTTTCATCATAAAATCGAAACAGGCAGGTCTCCTATCATAGATGTGGGAACTATAGGCAAGATTAAGACTGGGGAAATCAAGGTATTATCTTATACATCATTCTCTTCTCATACTATATAAGTTCTCTTGAGATGGTACATACATAGATGGGTACCAAGAGTAACATTTTGTTTTTTTAAATTGTGAATAGGTTTTCCCATGTATAAGAAGCATTGAAGGGAAGAAAATTGTATTTGAGAACGGTATGGTTAATCAATTCGATGTGATTATCTTTGCTACTGGTTACAAGAGCACCGTAAAAAATTGGCTCAAGGTAATTAAGTAGTAAGTACATAATTAATTAAACCCCAATTAATTATACAAGATTGAAAATTAAGAAAATTAATTAAATGATTAGCTCTTTAATTTTCTTAAATTGTAGGGCGGAGATGACTTATTTAATGAGAAGGGGATGCCGAGAAGAAGCTTTCCGGACCATTGGAGTGGAGAGAATGGGTTGTATTGTGCGGGGTTTGCAAGGAAGGGATTGTTTGGCATTTCAATGGATGCTCGAGCTATAGCCAAAGATATTAGTGCTGCCTTATGTCTCTCATCACAAACTAATCATGATAAAAGTGCTTAGATTCATACAAGTTTTGTTCACAATATATATAATACTATTAGTGATTTTATCTTTGTTTTTTATTTTTCGAGAAGGAGGACTTACTTGTTTCTATTACTAATTAGTCATATGACACCTACAATCAGCCACATATATAAGTTCTTAAAGAAAAATATTGAATTTTAGAGATATTAATATATGAAATCTCAAACTAATATTGAAGATGCGACCAGAAGGAATGAATAGCTAGGTCTCTTCAATGTAGATAATAAATTATACATTTTGTCACAAAATGTGTTATTTCTATATAAACTTTTCATTTAATGTATAAATTCATTCTTTTTAATAAAGCACTATTCATTTATAACAATCAAAGTCTTAATTAGTTGCTAATGTCTATGATTGTCATCATTAGCAAGTCCAGGATTCGGTTTCCCCTCTCTTTCACCTTGTTCCCATGTACAATTGCATTAACTAAAGCAACAAGAGTTGATTGGCGTTAGGAATGATATCTTTGCTCTGAAACATCCAAAAGCTTTTTTTCTCTCTTTTTTTTGTTCTTCAGAGCAATGAACAAGATGGAAAAATAAGATTAATTTTTCCAATTCCATCTTCAGTTGGTTTAGCAGTCGGTTTGACTGATGAAGGGGTGCTTCTCTTGCCAACCTCAGTTCATACAAGCTTGAATCTTTTGTAGTTGTTAAAGCTGGCAATGTGCAATTTTTCATCCGATGTGTATAAGCTTCTTAGATGTCCTCTGTTCTTCAACTTAAAAACATCCCTATCGCCGTAAAATCAATGTAATTGTGTTTATCGAAATATCTCATAAACCTCACTTTAAAAAGAGTTATTTTTGTTATTGCTTGATGTGCCTAGTTCTAGTACATATGTAAGAAAAATCAATCTCGTAGCTCTGGAGTTCACTGACTTAATGTGATCGGCTCGATGGCTCCAGTTGCATCAGCTGAGACAGCATCTTTTGCAAATGCAACTCCTTCAGTTTTGCCTCCCTTCCACTTGAAAAACGCTTGATCATCTGTCCAGTCACCCTTCCCACCCTTTGGAACAACATTCTCGGAAAACCATTTTTTGATCAAGTCCGTTATTGCTTTATGTGCCAACTGCTCATCTGCTGCATTTGTCACTGTCTTGACAAGACTTTCCTCAGCAATTCTGCGGCACAATCTTCTGTAGAAAAAAGAATGTGAATGCTTCCACTCCACTACTTGTTTTCTGGTTCCTTTTGCAACCATCCTCAGGGAAGTGTTGTGAAGTTCTGCAAACTTGATATCTGGGCGAACAACAGCAGAAGTTTCTTCTCACGGTTGCTGTTGCAGGGATTCAGCCATCTCATATGCTCCAAGGCTTGTGACTTCTTGAAGAGTTCCCTTCAAATAGATGAGCAGTTGGTCAAGCCTGCTCAAGCAATCTATCAGCTCTTTCTTTCTAAACTTGATCTCGATCAGTCCTTCTGGCTCGAGTACATTGCCTTTAGCAGTTTGATCAGCAAACATTATGATCTGGTCTGGATTGAGACCACTGTTCACAGAAAGCCATGGTCTACCACGTAGTTCACCTGCCATGGGAATATACACAAAAAGGGGCTTCTTTTATATTTTCTATGGTTCTCTATGATGGCTGAACTGGCCTGAAGGATCCCCTCAAAAGATCCGTCTGTCCACAAGAAACCATCCAGTTCGCTAGAATGAAAAATGGAAGATCTTCCTTGTTGAAATCCGCAACTGCTTGAGCCGTCTCGGCTACAAAATCTGGAAACCAGACTTAAGTAACAGTTTTAAATTTAATAGGCAGAAATATCAAATTTACCACTAATGTTATCTATTTTAATTTGTCAAAAAGACCCTCTTAGTTCATACACATCTAAATACACTATTTTATCCCTCAACCTCCAGCGATCTTAAGACAGTTACAAACTACCTATTCCTTCTACATTTTGCTTCAAGTTTAAGGGTTGATGCATGTTTAGTCCCTGTCCTTTCAACGAATAAGAGATGTTCTTCTCTAAAAACCAACAAGAAGAAGAAGAAGAAGAAGTAGTAGTAGTAGAAATAAAGAAAGGAAATAGATGTGCATAAGAGAGAGTACAGATATCTTCTGTTTCATTAATTTGGCAGGACTTTGAAGCAAATTCTACCAGATCTGGATGAGTCATCTTTAACTCTTTTCGGTTCCATTCCATTTTAGTAATTTTTTGATGTTTTCCATCATTAAATGATATTTTTTATGGGTAGGAATTCAACTTTCATTACCTGTTCTATTTTTTTTTTTATAACAATTTGAATCTCTAGCTTACACCTGTGCTCAAGCGTTGTTCTCCTTTAGCAATTTCAATTTAGTTCATGATTCGATGGCTCTTTCTCTAGTATGTTCTAAATCAAGATTGTTCTAGGTTTTTATCTTTAGATGTTTCCAACTTCATTTGGTGGTGGAGGTGTGGGATTCTTGTAACTAGTGGCTGGTTTTGCTATTGAATCTAGCTCTAGATATTGACAACATCAAGTTCTACATGTAGGGCTGTAAACGAACCAAACGAACACGAACAAGCCCTGTTCGTGTTCGTTCATTTAATGTTTAACGAACACGAACACGAACACGAACAATAAACGAACACATTTTCCTTGTTCGTGTTCGTTCGTTTAGTTTTAGTATGTGTTCGTGTTCGTTTGTGTTCGTTCGTTTATATAAGCTTAAACGAACACAAACGAACATAAACGAACATAAACGAACACAAACGAACGAACACGTTCGTGAACATAAATAATAATAGGTTATAATAAATATATAATATAGTGTGTAGGGTGTACGTAGGGTAGGTAATAATAAACATAAATAATAATAGGTTATAATAAATATATAATATACGATATATAAAATATATATAACAATAAATATATAACTAGACACTAATACATAGATACACAAACAAACGAACATAAACGAACGAGTAAATAAACGAACATAAACGAACACTAACCGAACATTAACCGAACAGTTCACGAACGTAAATGAACGAACGGGACTTTGTTCGTGTTCGTTCATTTAACTAAACGAACATAAAAATCTGTTCGTGTTCGTTCGTTTAACTAAATAAACGAACATAAACGAACTCCCGCCGAACCGTTCACGAATGGTTCACCGAACGTTCTGTTCGTTTACACCCCTATCTACATGTAATCAAGGTTTTACTAACTTGTTTCTTATTAGTGTGCATTAGGTTCCAAAGCATTGGGAAGAAATTTGTAACATGAAATGTAGAAAGATTAAATCTTTTATCTTTAGGTTAAGATTGTTGGAGGTTGATGGAAGAGATAACATATTTGTACTCTTTAGAACAAGAAGGGGCTTTTATGAAAAATAATAAGAGATAATGGAGGCTTTTGTTATATTTACATATGGGCCTTGGAGTTGATGGACCAACTCATGACATTTTACAAAGTTTAGGGACTTGAATTTATTGAGTCATGAGTCATGGACCAACTCGTGTGAGTTGAGTAAGTTCAGAGACTATATGTATAGTTAAGCCGTAGGCACGGTATCACATAACTTGCAATCACTTCATTCATTTACGTTCGTTTTTACCTTTTTAACAGCGCCATCACTCCATCCATGGGGGAAGTTTCTGCTTCCTTCTTTGTCATTGCTAGTTTGGGTTAATTCGTCCATCGCCCCCAACCTTTTGTTCTTGTCCTATTTTGGGCATTAACCTTAAAACCTTGCATAGGAGGTTCTTAACCTCAATTTGTTATTCCATTTTAGGCCTTTAAAGGACAGAAAGTGTTAAAATTGACAAAATTGGCCACATGACACACCAGTATAGACAATTTGCCACAATGGCAACTCCTATTGATAATGTGTAAAAGGGAAAAATAATAATACAAAATTAAATTAAAACCTAGCCTTCCATCACTTCTCCCACTCCTCTACCTATCATTGGTGGCCTTCCACCTCTTCTTCCACATCCTTTGGGGGCCCCTATCTGCAAAAGCACTTTGCAATTGCTCCCCCTGTGGCAAAATGGAAGGTTCTAATGAGGAATGAAATCGGTATTGAGGAAACAAAATCAGAGTTGGGGAAAATGAATCGAAGTTGGGGAGAGCAAACAAAGGGAAGATGGTGGGTGCATTGTGCGCTGCCTTAACTGCGGCTCCACCTCTATCCTGTACTCACTCAACACCAGCCCCACCTACAGTGACTAGTAGTACAAGATCTGCTATGACGTGGGTGCGCTCTACTTCAATAACCTCGATTTCAGCCTTCTCCGCCCGGGATTTTGCCTTTGTCCATACCGTAACTCGTGACTGCTAAGAAGGGTCAAGGCTGGTGATGAGTTTCCTTATCTTTTTGTGTTTTTTTTAATTATTTTTAATTTTCATATTTTTTATTCATTTTCTTTCTTTCCACGCCATCTCTAGCAGTTGATTATTGTGCCACTGTGACAAATTGTGCTACGCTAGCACGCCATGTGGCCAGTTCTGTCTATTCTAACGATTTCCATCCTCCAAAATAGGACAATAATAAAAGGTTAAGGGCCACGAATGCAATTAACCCTTGCTAGCTTATGTTTTATACTCCCTTCGTCCCATAAATTTTGATACATTTGACTTTTTGTTGTATTTTGACTCAATTTTATTCATATTACTGTTTGTTAAAAAAATCAAAAAAAATATATTTAGAAACTACATATCTTGAATTATCATTCATATACAAAGATTTTTTATTTATATATTACAATGTTGAAAATAAAAAATTATAGATTAATTGCAAAAAATAAATAGAGCAAACTTTTGGGACAGAGGGAGTATTATTTTTGGGAAAATTACCTAGACCCCCTAAGGTATGCTATAACTTATACTTTTATCCTCTTTTTTCAAGTACCTACAATTACACTGGCTAAAACTAACTCCGTTAATGACCATTTAAAAAAAAAAAAAAAGAGAGAGAAAAAGGTCAAAATTTCGCATCCTAACCTTCTTTATTAGGAGATTTATCCTCAAACTTAGAAATTATATATTTTTTTTACCAAATTAAATGCTTCTCTCTCTCTCTCTCTCTCTCTCTCTCTTCTTTTTCTTTGCTCTCTCTATGCTCTATGCTCTCAGATCCTATCCTTGGTATCCGAACAATAGCTTTGGCCGGGACCAAGTCGGAAAATGACGGGTCTTGGCCGAATTGAAGTCCTCGGTTGCGATTAAGCCGGAATGCTGACATTTTACCGGCTTCGATCGTTGAGCGGATGTCTGCGATGGTTTTCTGATAGAGACCTAGTAGCCAAACGTGGGCCATCGACTTCTCCCAGGCGACGTTGGAATCCATTGCCAACTTAAAGAAGAGAGAAACGACGGCCGATCTATAGACATCTCAACCTCTCCTTATCTCTCAGTTTGTATTTGCTGCCGGGCGCCTTTGAAATCCACCGCAATAAGGCAGAACCGATGACCTAGGCTCCCACGCTCTCGCTGATGATTCAAGAACTAGACTTCTGATGCAGGCTTTGCACGGAACAACAAACAAAAGAAAATGATTATCCACCCAATGCGCACCGTCGCCTCCTCCAATTTGGAGTGCTTTGCAATCTAATTTGCAGAAGATGAAGGCAATAAACGACAGTGAGGAGACAGGGGTAGTGAATTTGGGAGACATGCAAGATGGCGGGTAGGGATGGTAAAATCAGACCCGACCTGATGACCTGGACCAACCCACTCGAATCCAAGTCTGACCTGACCCGATTTGACCAAAAAAGTTAACGACCTGGACCCGACTGTGCCCAACCCGACCTGAACTCGAACCCGATTAAAGGGAAACCCGAGAAAACTCGAACCCAAATGATCCAAACCCGAAATACCCGAGCCTGAAATGACCCGAGCCTGAAATGACCAGAACCTGAAATGACCCAAACCCTAGACTGACCTGACCTGAATCCGAGATGACCTGATAACTAAACCCGATAATACCTGATTTTAACCCTAATCCTAAACCTTAACTTTTCTCTTTCATTATTTTTCATATTAAGTCAGTCCTAAATATGGAGGTTTCCATATTTAGTAATTTCCAATTTTTGAGACTTTCATATTTAGTATGTCTTATATTTAGAAATGGTGACTTCCATTATCAGTAACTTCCATTTTTTTGATAATTCCATATTTAGTAAGTCTCATATTTGGAGATGAGACTTTCATATTTAGTAGTTTCATTTCTTTTTTTAAGATATTTATGTTTAATAATTTTCATATTTTGAAAAAATATTTTCATATTTAGTAACTTTTATTTTTTTAGGACTTCTATATATTACAAGTATCTTATTTGGGGGAAAAACATCCATATTTAGTGAATCCCAAATTTGGATTTTTCCAACAGAAGTAATTTTTATATTTAGTAAGTTTAATGATCTTAATAGGCAATTATTAAAATTACAACATTCATCCCTAAACTTTTAAGTATAGTGCAATAAGGTATCTAAATTTTAAAAAATTTTATTTTAGTCACCCATAATAATTACAACATGGATCCTAAAATTTTTGAAATCTTTGCACTTTCACCAAATTTTTTTAAATTTTACAATTTAGTCACTGATAATTAACTTGATTTGCATTTCGTTGTAATTTCAAAGAAAATTCATTGAAACATAAGCATAACAAAATTGTCGTTGTGTATGTCTAAGTGATAACTGGGTGAAGATCTGAATAATCTGTATAATAAAGGGTATAAGTTTAGAAAAATAATAAAATATTACTATCAATGTTAAATTACTTAAATATGTACTAAACTATAATGAAGAAAATTTTTATGAATATTTTAATTAAATATACTAAAAAATTAAATTTTAATTTAAATTAAGTCACACAAAAAATTGAATTATTTGATTTAAATTTTTAAAAAAAAATTGAATAAATTCAATCGTTTTGACTTCACACTAATAACCCACATGAACACAAAGGTTGACCCGAATTTGACCCGAAAGCTGGTCTGAAGTTACCTGAGACTAAAATTACCTGACCTGAAGTGAACCCGAACCCGAACCCGAAATCAACTCAACCTGAAATCAACTCTAACCCAAATGACCTGACCTGAACCCGACCTGGACCCGAATTCATGTTAACCCGAGTAGACCCGAACCTGAATAACCTGACCCAAACCTGACCTGACCTGACCCACCCAATTGCCATCCCTAATGGCTGGTGAATTTCTTCAGTCTTCATCAGGCGAGATGGCCGGCGAAGTTCTTTGGAAATTTTGTCTCTCTATGTTCTCCTCAAATTTCAACAGCAATTGGATCGATTAAGGCAACGAATCCAAATAAGCTGAAGGAATGGCCAAGTGAATCTAAAGATTATTAGATGTACAAGTTGATGGGGCAAAATTTTTCGGAAAAAAATCTAGGAGGGCAAAAGTATGTATTTTTTCTTTTTTGTCATAGCATTGATTAGTGGAGTTAAATTTTTAAGGGGCTAAATGTAGGTGTTTGAAGAAAAAGGGGGACACAAGTGTAGATTAGGATATACCCCAAGCGGGGTTTGGTAATTTTTCCATTACTTTTTAAGCCATTTTACCATACAATTGACTTACTAATCACCATCTTAAATTTTAAAGATGGTTTACAATTTGTTTCACGGAAATGTAAGTTCCCACCACAGTTACAAAAGAGCCAGTCACCACAATACAAATGATCATTATCAACCCTAAGCCAAGCTTCCTAGCTTCTTTTTTTATCCTAAGATAGCACAAGCACGGTAGCAAAAAAGATGCTGTTACACTAAGAAAGGCTCCGATAAATGCCATGACATATCCAAAAAATGGAATGGTTAATGCCGCAATCACTGTGCTGATCGAAAGAGTAGTCCTAATGAGGATGCTGAGGAGCTTGCTCTTCTTGAAAAAGGACATCTCTTCAATGGCTGTCGCGATTGGTGTGATTATGACAGCATACTTTGTGAGGGGGATGATTATGGTGGTACAAATAGCAACTTTTGTGCTAAATTTTGTAAGTGGAAGATTTAGAGTCACTTGTGATTTGATATATTCACCGTACATTAGGTATCCTAGAACAGCCATTGACCCATAACTGATTGTGCTTGTGATGAAGCACACCAACAAAACCTGTGAAAAATAGAAGAGATCAATAAGATGACATGAGTTAAAGTTGTTACTTGTTTCACAAGAACAATATACAAGAAGTCATTTCTTACCCTAGAAAACTTGCTCCGGTCTTTCATAGAATTGCACAAAGTGGGGAACACAGCATGTCCAGAAAAACAGAAAGCAAACAAGCTTACAGTTGTAGGAATTCGTCTCCAGTGCAGAAGCACATCTCTTTCTTTGAATCCGACTCCATCAACTGCTCCAACCCAGAATACACATATGACAAGAACAAAACAAGCAATGACACCTCCTGCAGAAACATAGGCTAACAAGCCCAGGCTTCTTAGCCATGTTGTTGGCAAAACTAGAAGACCAGACAAAATCACAAAGCCTTGCCTTCCTCTGATTTTCAACCCAAAAATATTGAATCCCATGTTTGGAAACAACTTCTCTAAGTTATCTCCCTCTAGTATAAAAAATTCGACTGCCAACAAATAAAGCTCCAGATACATGAAGATTGATACCACAACTCTTCCTTTGTCCCCAAAAGCAAAATGAGCTATGTCTGGATAGGTTCTAATGAGCGGGTGTGCGTCCATGCATCGCTTTAGAAGTACCCCTGTGTAACAACAGAGAAGAGCTACAAGGAAGAGGAGCATAAGGCTTAGCCACCCTCCTTGAGAAACTGCGTATGGAGCTGAGAGCATCCCAATTCCTGTGAAATGATAAAACTGCCTTGATCTTAGCCAAAAAGTGATTAGGTTGGTACTTGGAAAAATATGACCAAATTATACACTAAAATAGAATATTAATCCACAATATTTTTAGAAGAATAATGCATGCTACATGTGAAGCTAGCTAGCTTACCTGACAAGGCATTGAGGCCATTCAAACAAGTGCTAAGGAAGTTGGTGCCTTTGCCTTGTTTATCTGATTGTGATGAGATCTCATTCTGGCTCTCATGATCAATTGCCTTGTCTACCTCTAAGCTGTTCATAAGGAAGCTCTCAATATCAAGCCCTCTGAGTTACTTGGAATAAAGGAGGAGGGGCAGAGATGTTGTAGAGTGTGGAAGGCCAGCATGGCTTATTGATATATATATATATATATATATATATATATATATATATATCTCACAACACCGGATGATTGAGTTAGTGAGATGAGTAGATTGCCATTGAGATTATTCATGTGATGTGATCGGGATTAAAATTAGTTGCTTTCACATTCACAAGTAACATGTGTGGTACCAAAATATTTTCTTTCCTCTATATATATATATATATATATATATATATATATATATATGTGTGTATATATATATATATATATATATATATATAGGGGCAACAGTAATTTGCTTTTTGTTGATAATAACTAATTAATACGTACCCTTTTTTATTTTTAATTTCTACACTTCAAAATCGACCGAATGCCCGGCTACCCGGCCGCGTGGAGCATGAAACCAAACCAAACTCATCATGTGTTTCTCATCGTGCAGGGTGTTTTCATTTTAATGGAAGAATACTCTTCTTGTGATTAACTTGCATATTCATAGAAGTTAGACTTTTCTGTGGATATATAGGATTTCTTTGCAGAGGGGCGAAATTTATCTTTGGTTTGCAGTTGGTTAGATGAAAGGGTTTGTCTCATTACTTTCCTTTTAGTGGTTAAGAAGGAAAAAAGCACAAAAGAAAAAAAAAAGCACTTTAAATTAATTCTATGCATGAAACTTCGATTGCTTTCACTCCAATACTTTTCTTTTATCAGTGCTCACAGAGGCAAAATGATGAAGACCAAAATTATCCACAAATTTAGAACGAAGCACTAACTGAATATTGCCGCGCGCACTGTGCTCACTTTTCATTCCGTATATTCTCCATGATTTCTTGTTTGAGGAGAAAATAGACAGAACAGTAGCTATTAATTGACTATACATAACATATATATAGTAGAAGATTAAAGCTTAAAAAAAATAAGAATGTTTATCACCTGTGGAAAAGGAAGATTCTAAAATACTGACCCCGTATCAATACCCCTCCTTTTTCGGGACCACAAGGACCTAAAACAGGTACCAACAGGAACTTATCATGGTACCATGACTTTTGGAAAAACTCCATAATTTACCCCAATCTTTTAAGGGATAAACAATTTAGTCCCTAAGTTTAAAATTTTGAAGTTTTTAACATTCTGGACCATAAGGTTTATTCCTATTCTTAACTCTTTGGAAGAAGAGAAAGCCTAACTCTAAAAAAAAAAAAAAAAAAACCTTTTCTCTCTTAGTAATATAGGATTATTGTTAAATTTCTTTCCAGACTATCACCCAAGTCGCGTAGCAATTGTAAGACCCGTTGGGAAAAAGGGCAGTAAGATTGCGTAAAACGTTGACAGATAGCTGAAGAAAAGAAACTAACATTAATCAAATATTACTAATGGATAAAATTTTTAAGAGTTTGGTTAAATCCTCTGCAAAAAGAAAAGAAGAAGAAGAAACTCTAGGGAACAGAAAGGTCAAGAACTCTCAAGAAATAATAATTAGGGATATAGAGAAAAAATTGGGTAATTGGAATATACCTAAAATGGATAAATGGGAAGTTTACCAAAAGGGTAGTTTTGATTTCAAAATGACTTATGCTATCAAAACTGTAGAAAAAACTGTGCCAATTATGGAAAATGACCATCAATTTGAATTGTTTTCAAAATATATGATTAAAGATCATCTAGAAAACAATTACAATTATTTACTTGTAGGTTTAGTTCAAATCGCGTTAAAACCATTAACACGAAATGGATTAAATACCTCTATAATAATTGCTTTAAGAGATCAAAGGCATAATAAATTTTCTGATTCCCTTTTAAGAATTGTAGAATCAAGCTTATGTGATGAACCCATATTCTTTAATTTCCATCCTAATTTTATGGTATCCTTGAAAGATCCCCATATCATGAAAACTTTAACGGCAAATATTATGACATCAGGTTTTGATATGTTATAAGGATCTCAAAATCTGGCTCTAGTCTATAGGATCTATTATAAGGTTATGACAACTCAAATAGAACCTAAGGCTCTAGAATATGATACACATGGAGAAACTTTGCTATTAAATGCAAACACAGAAAAATCAAATATTGTGGTTCCTAAGCCAATAAAATGGAAAGATGTTAAGCTTCTAGAAAAATGGATTTTTCAAAATAATAAGCCCATTAGAACTGTGAAACCACAGGAATTAGAGAGGATAATTGAGTACGATAATGGAGAAGTTGAAATTCGTTTTAGTAAAGAAAGGGTTACTAAAATTGACTTTTCAGAACTAGACACTAGAAAGACCCTATTAAGAATATCCTACAAACATTCTTCCTCAAGAGCATCAACTTCACAAATACCAGAATCTGAGCATGAAAAATTGGTTGGAGGAGGTGGAAAATCTATAGAACAAGTTCCTCATCCTGTTTATAAAATGGATCCAATCACCATAGAAAAAAGTAACCAGGAAGAAGAAATTGGGACTGTTGCAATAGGATCTCCAAACCAAGTTTTTTAGATTTTCAGCTAAATGTTTTGCAAGAACCTTTTAAGTTTGATCCAAAAAGTCTTAATGAAGATTATTGGTCCAAGAAAAATGAAATTAAGAGAAAATGGTATTTTGATACTTATACCCTAGAAGAAAGAAAAGAAATCAAACACTTATGGTATAAAAGAATTATAAGAAATAAACAAAAATTAAAGTTTTTTGAATGGTTTATTCCCACACTTGTCTTAAATGATGATTTGACAATAGATGTCCTAGAAGAAACCTGGTCTACTTATCAGACTAAAGAAGGAAAAGAAATTACAGCACCTCACCCACCTAATGTACCTTTAGTATTAGGAAAAGATTTAAAAACCGCCGCTGTTCCTTTTAAAACACTAGAAATAAATGAAGTAGAAATAGGAAAAAGATCAGTAAATACTAAGGATCTCCAGAATATAATAGAACAAAACAATTATACTAATCTTTATTTACAATCCATTGGCAAGCAAATGAACAGAATAAAGAATACCATGGATCGTCAGAATTTTGGTCTCACACAATCTTCTGTCTATAAAACAAAGCTTTTACTAGGAACAACTAAGTCTCCTATTAGTTTTCCACAAAAGCTACCAGAGTTCATATTAAAATCAGAAGATAGAATAACAGAACTTGCAACCCAAATTGCTAAGCTTACTCTCAAATAAGAACCCTCTGATAAAAAGCAGAAAAACATTCAAATTAATGCTCTAGAAGAATCCCCTCAAATACAAGAATTACTCGATTCCTATCACCCTGAACCAGAACCTTCCGAGCTAAATCGCATCAATTTTCAAGGGGGGAGAGGAGGACTGCAAAGAAGAAGACCATTACAAACATGGAATTGGAACATAACTCATCCATATGCGCAACCTAGACCGTCCCCAGTAGACATTAGATTGGATAATGTTTATGGTCCTTATTTCACAGAATATAAAGGAGATTTAATTCGAGAATGGAATATAGATGGTTTGTCAAAATATCAAATTATTAATACCATTCAGAATATGATAATGTTCAGCGTAGCCGCTAGAAAACAAGTAGAAAATTCTAATCCAGAAATGATTTTAACAGGATTCACAGGACAATTAAAAAATTGGTGGGATAAATGCCTAACAGAACAAGGAAGGCAAGAAATTAAAACTGCTAGAAAGATTCTCACTATGCAACATGGTAATCAGTTAATCCAAACTAGTGAGCCAAATGTAGTAAATACCCTTCTCTGTACTATTTAGTCACACTTCATAGGTGATACATCTAGTAAAGAAAGCAGAAATAGTGAATTATTATTAAATCTAAAATGCAGAACCCTTTCAGATCTAGAATGGTATAAAGATACTTTCCTGACCAGAGTATATGAAAGAGAAGACTGTAGGTCGTCTATTTGGAAAGAAAAATTTATCCAAGGACTACCTAAGCATTTTGGCCAATTGGTAATGGACCATATCAAAGGAAAAAGCCAAGGACAATTAAATTTAGAAAATTTTACATATGGTCAATTAATGGCAAAAGTCAAGGAAGTAGGATTAAAATTATGCCATGAGATGAAATGGCAGAAGCATATTAAGCGAGAAAGGCTCGCAGGAAGAAAAGAGATGGATCAGTTTTGTGCCCAATTCGGTTATGATGTTCAGAGGCCTTATACTGAAGACAGGCCCAAGAAACAAAAGAGAAAATACAATCCCTATAAGAAAAATAAGAGAAAAAGATACGATAGGTTTAAAAAAAAACCCGAAACTTCAAAAAGATTTAAGAGAAGAAAGCCTAATAAGAATAAAGACCAAAAGGTCTGTTGGAAATGTGGTAAACCCGGTCATTTTGCCAATAAATGTAAAACTAAACAAAAAATAAACTCTTTAGAAATTGATGAAGGATTAAAAAAGAGTTTAATGCAAATTCTGTTAAATAGCGAAAGTGAACCTGAAGAAGTAGAAAAGGAGTCTTCAGAAAATTCAGATTCAGAAGAAATAAATGAAGTTGGTCGTTCTGACAGCTCTGAAGAATCAGAAAGTTGTAGGTCAAACTGTGACTGTGATACTTGCCAGTTACAGAATACCTTTAATAATCTTCAGATACATACTCTTTAATTAAATGTTTTAACCAAAGAAGATGGAAGGATTCTAGAGTTAGCCAAACAAATTGATGACCCAGAATTAAAAAGAGAAATTCTTTTTAAACATCTTGAAAAAGCCAATGACCAAGAAAACCAAAGCAGTAACAGAAGAAATTCTAAAAAGAAGATAGACATTAAGGAATTTACCAAACCTCCAGTTTATAGCCTTAATGAAATCTTGAAAAGGGTTGAAGAAGCACAAAAAGTCCACAAAGAACCAACAATAACAGAATTAAGAGGAGAAATCTCTGCGGTAAAACATGAAATAAAATCTCTCAAAAATAGAATAGAGATTTTAGAACTCTAGAATCTATAAGGATACTCCAAAGATCTTCCAGAAGATGAATTAGTTATGGAAGATCTTGAAGAATTTGATTTTAAATCAAAACAAAAAGGAAAAGAGGTCTCGGAGTCTAGCCATGAAAAAGATAGTCTAGAAAATTTTATAGAAGAAAAACCACTACAAATAAATGAAGTCTATGCTATACCAAATCAACGATTCACTAGTAAAATGACCTTAGTAATAAAAAATGAGTTTAAATTAACCATGATTGTTTTAGTCGGCTTAGGAGCTGACAGAAACTACATTAAGGAAGGTATTGTCCCACACCAATACCTTGATAAATCTTTTGGATCAATCACTGCAGCCAACAAAGAAATAATGCCGATCAGGTTTAAACTTACAAATGTGGATATTTGCAATGATGATATCTACATTCGGCAACATTTTACTGTTCTTAATATGAACCAAGAAATAATCTTAGGAACTCCATTCCTTGCTACAATCATGCCCTTTAAGGTAAATATGAATGGAATTTGTACTAAGAAATTTGGAAAGAAGATTATTTTTGAATTTGCAGAACCACCTCGATGAACTCTACTTGAAGAATTAAGTATAGATCTAGGAAGAAAACAAAATGTTCTAATGTGTCTGCAAGATGAAGTTAAACATAAAAGTGTTGAAGAAAAACTTCCAGAATTAAAACAAAAAATTGAAAATTTTAAAATAAGCCTTGCTAAAAAAGTCTGTTCAGAAGTTCCAAATACGTTTTGGGAAAGAAAGAAGCATATTGTCAACCTTTCTTATGAACCAAACTTTAATGAAAGAAACATTCCTACAAGGTGTAGAGCAATTTAGATGAATGAAGGATTAATGCAACATTGCAGAAAAGAAATACAAGAACTTTTGGATAAGAAATTAATTAGAAATAGTTCATCTCCTTGGAGCTGTTCTGCCTTTTATGTTAATAAAAATTCAGAAATAGAAAGAGGTGTCCCCAGACTAGTAATCAATTATAAACCCCTTAATAAAGCTTTAAGATGGATTAGGTATCCTATACCTATCAAGAAAGATCTTCTATCTCGACTCTATAATTCGGTTATCTTTTCAAAATTTAATATGAAGTCCGGATACTGGCAGATTCAAATTGCTGAAGAAGATAAGTATAAGACTGGCTTTAATGTTCCATTTGGACACTATGAATGGAATGTTATGCCATTTGGTCTTAAGAATGCCCCATCAAAATTTCAAAAAATAATGAATGAAATTTTTAATCCCTATAATTCTTTCACTATTGTCTATATAGATGACGTGCTGGTGTTCTCTCAATCTCTTGACCAGCATTGGAAGCACTTACAAGAATTTGTAAAAATAGTAGAAAAAGCAGGTTTAGTTGTATCAACAAAGAAGATAGAATTATTCCAAACTAGAATAGGATTTCTAGGACATATGATTTTTAGAGGAACAATTAAACCTATTGATAGATCAATAAGTTTTGCTGAGAAATTCCCTGATGAAATTAGAGATAAAAAAAAATTACAAAGGTTTTTAGGAAGTTTAAATTATGTTGCTGAATTCTATAAGGATTTGGCCAAAGACTGCAAACCCTTATTTGACAGACTGAAGAAAAATCCTCTTGAGTTGGGACCAAAACAAACCAAGGCAGTCCAGACTGTCAAAAGGAGAGTAAGAGAAATACCTTGTGTTAATATTCCTGATCCTGAAGCCTTTAAGATCGTTGAAACAGATGCAAGCGATGTAGGTTATGGAGGAATATTAAAACAAAGAATCAACGACAAAGAACATTTGGTCCAATTCACTTCTGGAGTTTGGAATCAGGCCCAAAAGAATTATGCTACAATTAAAAAGGAAATTTTAGCAATTGTTCTTTGTATCACCAAATTTGAGGAAGATTTCCTCGACAAGAAGTTTCTAATCCGCGTTGATTGTAAAGCAGCAAAAGATGTTTTGTTTAAAGATGTAAAAAATCTAGCTTCAAAGCAAATTTTTGCCAGATGGCAAGCAATATTGTTTGCTTTTGATTTTGATATTGATTACATTGTCAGTAAAACAAACTCTCTACCTGACTTCTTGACACAAGAATTTTTGCAGGGGAAGGAAGATGGCAGATAATAATTCCAACAATCAAAAGAACAAGGCAATTCTTCGACCAGAAATAAATCAAGAAGAAATGGAGGTAAAAGCTTGTTATCAGATGGATTTAGAACTAACTAAGGCTCTTCTGGCTCAGTATCATATTCCACTAGAAATCCCTGAGAAGTCAGATAAGACTCTCCAAGAAATCCCTTTTAAAAGAAAGAAATCAGAGGCATAATCCTCCAAGAATAAATCACGGATTAATAATCCCCCAGAAAAGCTGGAACAAAGAAGTATGTTCCCAGGATATTATTTTATGGAACAAGAATCAAAGTTCCTAGAATTCTAAAAGCTTCAGAGAACAGAGTTCTGAGAATCCAAATCTAAGACCTAATCAGTCTCAAGAAATTTCACTTTTTTCTATGGGAATTCAGAGTGAGTTCCTAGAAATTGATAAGCAATGTCTCATTGCTCCAGAAGACAAAGACTTTAATAGTCTTTCAGAAATTGAATTGGCCCAGAAATATTGGCCAAATCACCAGAATCCTCAGTGGCAATTCCAACCACTCAAGAAAATACAATTCTTTGAGTTAATACTCCAAGAAACAGGCTCCATCGATATAGAACACAAGCCTAGACGAACAAAAGTTTCCTACAAAGATGAAAAAGGGGAAACCAAAGAAAAGTATATAACCTAGTTGGGAATTTCCTCATTTAAAATAAAAAAGGTTTGGACATTTGAAGAATGGGGAAATCCAGCTTGTAGAAGAAGAATCACATCTCTTGGAAATTATGAAAATACTCTTTATTCCTATTGGGACTACCAAGTGGCATGGGAAGAAGTATTTCATAGACAAAACCAGGATCATCAACACTCTTGGATGATTTTATTCAAGACTAAGCAACAGAGGTTCCCGAACTGGTTCCATGTCTGGTATGAAGGAAAAGGATTATTCAGAGACTCATTCTCAGAACAAGTCAGAGTATCATTTGAAGGTTTTATGGTGTATCAAGGACAATTTGTAAAGAAAGGGGAACAAGTCCCCTTCCTAGATTTTTATTTTGTAGTTATAAACCACATTCCATGGATCTGAAAATGGAATTATAAAAAGCAACCAGCTGATACAGAAGGACACTACACTCCTTGCTTAGAGCGGGTCTGGAAGATCAAATGGTGGGATAAATGTATTTTGGATCAATATCTTCCAGAAAATATTTCTTTTGCAAAAATAGACATTTTGGAAGAAGAAGACAAAGATTTCCTAGACCAAATGTTAGATCAATTTTACCATGGTGGGAAATTTAAGGATAACCCAATATCCCAAGAAGAACTAAAAAAGAAGCTCCTTCAATCAGCAAAAATTCATTTGGCCCAAAAACAAGCCCAAGCAGACGAAACTTCATGCCCAAAAATTCCTATGCCCAAATAAGTCTGTCGGCAAGACTTCTAGAAGGAAGCAGTACTAAAATCTACAATAATGAAGTACAACAGTACCAGAATTATTCCCCCAACTGGCCACCTTTCCAGCTGTCCTCCACTATCTTCAATAATGGAGCACTACTCAACCGGCCCAAGATTCCCTCCTCTTCGGATTGGCTAATCCAACTCAGCTCTATCTTTAGAAGACTCTTTCCCTGGCTATATAAGGAGGCCTCATTCTTTCTAAAGGGCATCCAAAAAAATTTTCCTAGTTCTCTAAGCTTCTCTCTCTCTAGTTAATGTGTTGAACATTCTCACTGTAAAATTATAAAAGTGTGCCTATATGCTTGTGAGTACTATGGTAAACCTTGGATTTCTGGTTTGCTAAACTAAGTGTGGAGTTGTATTGGTAATCACCAGTTTTTGTAAATATATGTTTCAATAATATGCGATGAATTTCCAGAATGTTCTTTATGTTTTTAATGCTTATCCATAATATAGCTTTGCTGGTATTCATCCTAATCTTATTAATCATACTACTAATCTTAAATTTGTAAAACCTGGGCTAATATTTTCTAATATTGGTATCAGAGCCACTTTAGAAATTCTTATAAGTTTTCAAAAGAAAGGACCTTATTTGTGACTTTCAAAAAAGTATAAGAAATTTTGAAAAAATGTGAGTATCGGTACAAAGTAAGTATTATAGAATGATCCTGTGAAAAAAAGGCCAAACAATACAAATGAAAATGATTGGACCGGGATCCGTCTCTCCAAACAAATGCGTTTATATCAATTAAATGTGGCAGAGTACGTACATCATAAATATTGTGTAAAGAAAATAATAAAAAAAGGCATATTTTCATGTCATTTGTCATAAGAAATATGGGACAAAGCATAAATAAGGAATTAGAACATGCACAGCTTGAATTAAGAATTCGGTTTAAAGTTTGTTAGAGGCATTTTCATCGAATCCTCCCAGATATACATATCTCATTAATTCCTCCCGACGGATCATAATAAGATAAACATTGTGGGGCTTTAATAAAGCAACAATGAACAAAATCAGTGAATTCTACACTTTCCTTTTTCTTCGTCCCCCCCCCCCCTTTTTTTTCCCTGCCATCTTGTAGGACAACATGGCAGTATATATGAAATATCAGTATCTCGATCAATTAAACCGAAGATAAACCAAGAAAAAAAAAAGAAAAAGAAAAAGCTGAGCTAAGGAAATTATGGATGAAGATGTTATGTTTCTTTCCATTAAAAGCTAACACAAAGACCCCGAGCGGGGGGGGGGTGGAGCGGGGCGGGGCTACTGAACAATTACATAATAATTGAGGACTTTTTGATCTTTCAAATGCTTTAGAAAAGGAGATGGACATATTGTTGTACTTGCACCAATGAACAATCTATTCCATGCATCCCAACGACTACAGCACTACTAGGGATCACCATCATGATCAAGCTTTTGTTGGATGTGATATGATAAAATATGTATCTAAATTTGTATTTATATATTATAAAAATTGGGATGTTAGCAAAATATTAAATGGCTCTTTTTTCTTTAAATTTTAAATTATTTTTCTTTGTTAATGAGATCCAAAATTATTATTACCTATTTATTTAAGATCTATATTAATAATATGAGTCTTATTAAAAGGAAAAAAGAACAAAAGAAAATCGCATAAAAGTTATTGGCGCACAATCTCATTCCTTATATTACTCTTATAACAAAATAACCATCTTATAAAATTGAGATCTAATATGACTCTAAAAAGGTTATAAAAAAAAAATTACATAAAAGTAAAACAAAATTTTTTTTCTTATATTTCTCTTATAACAAAATATACCATGTTCCTCCACTATAGTTAAAAATTTCATTACAAATATATATAATCTCATATCTATATAATTACTATCAAACAAACACCTCAAATACATACGTAATGTGTGTATTCAAAGAAATATATATTTCATAAAACTTCTACTTGTAGCAAAAGATCTATCCAACCATAGTTAACTAATTATTTTATTGAAACATCGTGTCAAATATTATTTTAATTTTTTATGATTAATTTTTTATTACTATTGATCAAACCCTTGAATACTATATTCTATAAAATTAGTAATCTTTTAACTTGAATGAAATGTGTTGTTAAATTTTAAATTTGAAAAAGCAAATTAACAACTAAATCTTTAGAGATATGCTAACTTGATATTTAGAAGAAAACATTTTTTTGATAGAAAGTACTTCATTTCAATTATAAGTAAGTCAAATGACATCTTATAAATTAAATAATATGACTCTTAAGAACAATAAGAACATATATGTACTAGCTATCAAAAGACTATATATATATCCATGCAATATTGAATGAAAGAAATAGAATAAGAGTAAAATTAACATTCCATGTAAATTGGGATAACCTTGAGAGAAATAATTCAAAGATAACTAGAAAAAGTCCAAAATGAGCAATATACGATATCAGACAAAAAAAGTAATGATGGAGAAATGTCTAATAGTGGATCCATAGACCTAAAACATAACGAAGTTATTAATAAAAACAATTTTTGGTGTTCATTTTCACTTATAGGAATTAGTTACTAAAGGGGACATAGCCTCCATTTCATTTTCCTAAGCGACTTGACTATTTTAATTAGTGTTATCTTGTCAGTTTAATTAGCCATATATTAGTACTAGGGACAAGATAGTATTTTTTTTCAAAGTGAATTAGCCTTTTAGAGAGACTAAAATTTGATGTTATTAATTTAAATTTAGCTATATTAGTATAACTAGTTTACATACCTGACATTGCCCGGGTTTCAAATGATATTAAATTTTCAAAAGGCATAAATATTTAAAAATTTATGAAAATATTGTTATAATGTATTCCAATAAGACCAACAATTCAAAAAAGGTGTACCAATCATCTGAGATCCGATTTGAACATATTTTTAATTTATAATGATATACCATTAAATGTTTAATAATATTATCATTCTAAAAAGTGTCCCCTTTCCTAAAAGTAGCAGTAATATTTTTATCAATAAGTTGCCTTACTTTGCCAACATTGCTATAATTATTGATTTTAACAAATGTGCCCTGAATTACCATGTCGTAATTCAGGGTAATCTTTTTTAAGGCAAATAATTTTATTAAAAAGGAAGAAGAATACAAAATGTTCAGGCGAAAAGCTAGAACAAACATGAGACTAAATTAAAATTAAAAATATAATCTTCCAAAAATCCCTTGCACCCACTTCTTAAGTCCCCGCTTCTTCACCCTTAAAAAAATTTAAGCCCAATTAATTTTATTTTCTAAAACCAAATTAAAATTTGAGCCCAATTTGGACAAGACAACTTAACCCAAAAAATTGTGGAAGAAAAATGAACAAATAACGTAAGCATGAACTAAGCGATAAAGGAACAAAAAAAATTATTAACTGGGCCCAAACGCTTAAAAATCTAAATTTCGAGATACAAGGTTCTTGGGGAAAGTGAATAAAAAGAATTTAGGATTGGATCAAAGAAAGCAGTTCGTTATGGGCAATTGAATTAATCAATAATATAGATTAACCGTACAACCAGGCCGAATGTAATTGTAATCATTTAAAAAAATTATCACCCCAATTGGGCTAAGACAAATAAGGTCAAAATTGTAGAGAAAAAAGGGTACACGTTAACCAACCCTGGCCCAATTAGATATAATAGAGAAAAAAATGCCGTATATGTTGATATTGTTGATTATATATTTGTTCTTGAAATACTCTGTATTTTTTTAACAGACAAATTATGTTACTTTAAAATAATAGCTATTGCCCAAAATAATGGTTAAATTGCCAAGCATCTAGAATGTAACTCCTAAAATGGTGTATTAATATTTTTCAAGTTTGAGGACTTAAATGTCACAGAGGGTAAAAACAGAAGACTCTGGGCTATGATAATAACATTGCCATTGGGAGGACCTGTGTGGTAGAAATGTAAAACATTTATCCACATTTGAATATAGTGGGGTTTTTATGGTAACTGCAATATAATTTACTTAATAAGGGTGGATTTGTAATTCCTAGCCTACTTACAGAGCTTGCCTTATCTCACAATCACTTCTCACTTCTCGCTTAGAAAAGTTGCTCTCCCTAGTCCTTGTATCTTTCACTTCGCTCTAAACGGTTGGGCACTCTAGCCATCTCTGGCGGATGGATTCATGGGGCCGTTGCGCCAATGCCGAATTAAGCCTTCGTTCCCTGTAGTTTTCCTTGATTTCTCTTGATTTCAATAGTCCATTTCATCCCAATCCTCATTGTTTGATACATCAAGGCATTAAAACCAGATCACAATAGGATCCATATAAAACTAAACCGCCTTTTTGAGGATCCTATTAGTTTTTCATTTGTTATTTCATTTCACGGTGGTTTGTGTTCTATTCCTTCTGATTTCAAAACATTTTTCAACTTTGAAACGTTAGTGTTTGTTATATCAGCTCATGCACACACAGATCCAAAGAGGATCCGCACATATCTCCCTCATATAAATCTTACTCTCCTATGTTTTCATTTGCTTTTTGCAAACCTGTTTATCTATCTCTTTGTGTTTAATTGTTTGTATCTCTTTGTTGTATAATCTATTTGAAAATTGATCTGTTTTCCTTTTCATAAATGCTGAACAAAGTTGGTGTATCTTCTCTTTGTGAATGGTCATCCGTCTATGATGTTTGAGGTTTAATTTGTGCCCTTATCTTTCTCCCCATTTAGTTCGATCGAATTATTTATTCACTATTATTTTCAAAATGGTTTTCTAGGACTGCTAGTCTGGACATAATAAAATTTTTTATCCCCTGACCTTCAAAATCGTTCATAGTTTAAGTTGAGCCAATTAATGTTTTCAATTAGGCTCAATCCAGCTTGATTGACTTTCCCTTTTAAGTTTGGGGCTATTGAGTTAGGCCAACGTCATTAGTTGGGGTTGCATGTAAAAAAAATTTCATATCCCAATTGTGCCCAACAGTTAAAAATTGCCACCAACTAACCAACATTTACTCATGTCTTGGGGTTGAAAATTATTTTTCCAACTCCCATATGCATATTTCATGTCTTTTTTCTAACTCCCATATGCTTATTTCATGTTAAAATTTTAGTTTCATAGTATATACTATTGCTAATTAGTCAAATTTATCATTTTTCTGCATGTATAATTGGGGGCCGCAATATCTGTCCTTTTCCCTGCAAACATTCAGATAAGTGGCTCAAACTCTCGACTGTATACTTACACATTTCCTAATTATTAATATGGAAAGAGCACGATTTTCCTCCTAAATTTGTTTAATAACAGTCTAAACTTTTTCATCACTTTGTAAAAAAGGATTTACTTTTAACTCTTATAAGTTTATTTTATTGCTCAGCTTTATCTAATTGCTATATTTTTCCATTTCATGTAGTCTTCTTACATCCTCTGGTTTTTCTCTAAATCATTCAAATAATTAAGTACGCATGCATCTTCTCTGTGCACTAAACCATTTTATTATTAAGGCTCGACTAAGCGGGCATATTCAATTGCTATATGCTGATAAGCATGTACTGACCCTACAATTCTATTTATTTGGTATATTTCTTATGTTCATGTTATTTCATGTTAGGCATCTAGATATAGAGTATGTAAATATTAGGCCAATTGCATCGAGTTTAAATAAATGAGGTAAACGGACTAACCTTGTGATGACCTATTAGGTTTACCCTCAAATGATTTCATATGAACCTGCAATAAAAGCGGATTGCATGCTAGTTTTTTAGATTATATGCCAAAAAACTCTATTCTAATAACGATTCATTGGTATAAATGGTAAATTAACACTTGCTTGTATATGCACCTACCAATATGGTTACTTGGTAAAAAGAACAATAATTTAATTGTGTTAGTGGCTATAAAAGCATAACAGGATATGTATTGTGTTATTTTGTATTAGAATTAGGAGTAGAGTTAGAAATAGGAGTGTACAATAGGAGAGAGTTTGAATAAATTGAAAGAGGGCATAGGAGTGGGACGACGATCTTACTTATTGAGCGTAAAAGCCAAAGCAAGGTTCCAGACCGGTAGGGAAACCCCCTAATGCAAAACAATCTTCTCCTACGTTGCCAGTCTTAAGGATGTTAAATAACATAGTGAAATCATCCTTATTGATAGCGTTAGATTTTGCCTCCAACTACAAGATTTCGACATATATTGTTAGTTCCACAAGAAAACAATGAATGTATTGGATAATAAAACAGATATTTAAATTTCGTGGTTACCTAGTCTGACCCCCTAAATGGATAATTTTCTGCTTGAGAGCTTCTTTTTCCAATCTTTTATGTTACAAAGTTTCATTCTCATTCTCCAGACGTCGCTTGAGAGTGGTATTCGCTTGAAGAATTGCAAAATAGCTACCCGACACAAAGTCTATATTTTTTTTCCTTTTCACGAAACTGAGATGTGTGCTTTTGTATTGTATTCGTCGCCATTTATAGTGTGCCAATCCTCCATAAATGCATATTTATGGAAAATTTGACGTTTTGTTTCCTCATAAAAATATAAAAAATTATGGAAGATGACATTAATTATGAGATTGCCATTACTTAGGTCAAATGTATATTTAGAAAGGCAAAATGATGTGTTTCATCACTTGGGACCATTAGGCGTTGGAAGGGCAAAAACGTAAAGCGTTATGTAAAATTATATGAAAACTTACCAAAATTAAAATTTTTTACACATGTCCTATTATAGTGTTTAGCCTGTTAAGTGAAAAAACATTTTTATCCTGAAGTATATCCTGTTTTTATAATATATATTAAATGGAAACTATAAAAGGAAAAAAGAAAATAAATTTATTGATTTTGGGAAAATAACTACTAAAGCTATTTATTGCAATAGTTATAAGGTTTTTGTGGGGTCCTAAGGAGAGCTCATATATCCGAGATGAAACTGACATGAAAATTAGATGTTAGGTACCCACAAAATTATCTAACTTTCCATATATTTCCTTTTAACTTAGATAAAATATGCTATTAACACTAAAAATAAACTCCTTCACTATTCATGGTTTATGTGGGCTAAATTCTACAACAAATTCATGGCATTTGCATGCTCTTTCATTTTCATCCCCAATCTTTTGACCCATCATATTTTCATTCAAAACCCATGAAAAACATTTTGAGAAAACATTTTAAATTGGTCTCTAGTAGATGCAATTCGTTAATCTAATCAAATGTTGTCACATAAGTAGATGTGATGCACAAATTGTTATCTCATATACGTAAAAAATTTTCATAATGTACATTTTCCTTTCTTATGTAACAAACAATTTTTCTTTTTTGAAAATGAATTACCATATAACTTAAAATAATTTCAAAAATTAATGCTATACAGTTTTCCTGAGTTAACATATTTCATCTAGCTGATAACCAATATGAAATATTTTAAAAAGCTTAAAACCAAACGAAAATACTTAATAGTCCTCGTAATTAAGAAGTAAAGCTTGGGGGCTGCCCATAAAATTTATCCTATTCTTCATCGTTATCAAAATTTCTTCTTTAACTTGGAAAAACGTAATTATACATTTCAACTAAAAATTAAGGGTATATTTAAAAGTAATCTTTATATATCTACGGCGTGCATTTTTTTAATCGTTTTAGCCTATGGTGTTTTTACAATAAATTCAGTAAAATTTTTAATAGTATTTCTAATATTTAAAATTCTAAACAAATTTGTGTAATGTTCAAAGAACTGCCAAGTGACTTTTGTGTGTGTATATGTGTGTGTGTGTGTGTGTGTGTATAACATTGACGTACAATATGAGCTCTTACTTTTTTAATAGTACAAAACCTTGGCAAATACTATTATTTCATGCATGGAGCTATTTACTATTACAATGATATGCACAATTCATAAAATTATAGTTAAAAAAGGCAAATTTACCAATAAACTATAAAAGATAGAGTGATTTTGCAATTGACCTTTTTTGGCAAGCATATTTGTTATTAATCCAAAAGATGCAAATTTGTCATCAATATTTTGTATAGCAAATTAGCCACCAACTGTTAAAATTGGTTAATGCAGCAAATGTGAAAAAATAAAAAAAATACAAGTTTCAATTTCAAGTTTCCTTTATCTAACACTCTGCTCCATAAGTTTCTAAATTTATCATTTTCATCATCTTCTTTGCTCCAGTAAACCTTGTAACCTTCGCCACCTTCAATTCTTTCTCCCACCAACATTATCTCCACTTTCCATACATCCTGATAATGCTCCCATAGATACCTCTTAAAACAAATCCTGATCAAATAAGATTCGATTGCATGTAGATGTGACTAATTCCAGAGAAGCTGTGATTTTAGAATAAAAGACCGATGACAACAGCGGCGGAGGATTGCTCACTGATAATAAGGAGTTAATTTGAAAATAAGCAAAGGCTCAACAATAAAATGATCAAACACAGAATTTTGATTCATTTAGATGTTGTGAAAGGTTTAGATAACTAGGGGTTAAAGAGAAAACTTTCTGGGACTAATTTAATACTTATACCATGGAATATTCTCTAAATAAACAAAATATTTCTATCATTCAATAGTCAGTGATAGAATTGCCAATAACAAAAACTTTAATAACAAATTTCCATATGAAAAAAGTTTGCCAACAAAATTACTCTATTCTTTATAGTTTAGTGACAAATTTGCCTTTTTTACGTAAAATTATATATATTGGTTTGGTAACTTTTCAGATCCAAAAAAAGTAAACATTCTCTTCTCTTAGATATTTACCTACTCTCTCAACCCTATATACTTGTACAGATGCTTCTGAAACAAAAAGAGAAAGAAGAACTGATTTTACTCACTTGCAAAGGCACTTTAAAAGCGCTTTCAACAAACAACCTTTAGTCGTGGTTAATAACTTCAATCACATTTGTACCCTAAATAAGATTTTGAGACGCATTTTAATCTAGCATGTGGTGATTATGTTTCAATAAAGTGATGGCATTTTTGTTACCCATCTAAGTGATAAAATATCTACACCCAATTTGCTTTAACATTAGTCAACTTAATTTAAAATAACTTATTCTTATTTTTAAATCTTCTTTATTGAAAATCAATTTCATTTGAAAGTCGATACTATATAAGAGTCATAACCCATTCAAAATAAAATTTTATATGATATTAAATTTTTATGAGTTTTATTTTTTTAATGCCTAAAAATAATTCATAAAACAAAAACAAAATCATAAAAATTTCACCTATTCATCATCACCCTCAAGTTTATTAAAAGCCAAAGTACTACATACTACTCAAAGACTAGCTCCTTCGACTTTTTTTTGGGATCAACTCCGATATCATCTATCCTCATGGAAGTAGTAACTTTTTAACCCAACAGTGTGGTTGACTTTATTCCACTCTACGGCATCATCATTGCTTATATACTTAATGTCAATGCTCAAAATTCCGGTAACTTTTTCAGACAAAATTCCAAAGGCCTTACTTAAATTTTGGTGGAATAGAACTATCGACAAGAAGGGCATTCATTATTGTAACAGTTTCACTTTACCTTTGCCCAAGGTTTAGGTGGGTTTGGAATTAAGGACATGAGACTGTTCAATTGGGTTTTGTTGGCCAACTCCTTTTGGCATATTACTAATAACCTTGATTCTTTAGTCTACCAAGTTCTTTAAGCTAACTTTGCAAGTGAAAGTTCTCTCTAAGAAGCTAATTAATATGGGTGTAAAATCTACTCACACTTGGAAGAGCTTATACTATGGTCAAGAGTTGCTCCTTCCACATGTTAGATGGCAAGTTGGCCTAAGGGAAAATATTATTATTTGGAAGGGTAACTAGATCCCCAATTATCCTACTTGTCTTATTGAGTCTTTTTCTACCGAGTTATCCTTGCAATATCAGCAAGTGAGTGATCTAATTGTGACCGAATGTGGGGGGTCAGGATTTTCCCCTTATCCAATCCTTATTTTCTACTGACGTTGCCCAATGCATTTCATTCATTCTCATTACTTAAACTAGTTATCTCCAAGATAAATTAATATGAGAAGGATCTCTAAATGTGCAATTCCACTCAAAGCAGGGCTATGCGGTTCAAATGAATCCTTCATCTAGTCCAAAGTTCAAGCCTCACAACTATCCAAATAAGATGGCTAAACTCTTCAAATTTATTTAGGCCATTAATATCCCAGAAAAATTCAAAGTGTTCATATGGAAAGCTATGTGAATGTGCTAGCCACAAGATCAAATTTAGGCAAGTGAGAATGTACTAATGATCCAAAGTGTTCTCGCTGGTGCTGTTACCACTGTATATAGCATTTAGACCTCTAGGAATGTTGTGATATTCAATGGCTCATCCGCAGATCCTTCATCTGTCTTGTTTCTTTGAGATCAGGAAATGGACCTTATCAACCAAGCTATCACCATAAAGGCTAATCAAATAAGATTGGAGGTCTACAATCCAAGGATGTTGGCCAAGACATGGGGTAAAAATCCACAATATCAGGATCATGCAATTATTTTAGCGGATGCTGCATGAAGACCACCATCAACAAATAGTGGTTTTGGGGTTGAATTGGTGCTTCAAAGGTGAGCTCACTGAGTTTCATCCCCTCTAATGGCTTAACTCCATGCTATTTATGAGGCTTTGTCATGGACCTCACACTCTAATAAGAGGAACATTACTATTTTAACCGATTGCACTAATGCTTTTTCGTAAATCATCACTAGCACTACTCCAATCTCTGGCATTACTGCTGTGGCAACGTCGGGTTTTCGGGAGTCGCCACCAATCTGTTTCACCTAGGTCGATTGGACACCTTAAAATTGGTCTGCGAGAGTTCGGGGATCGGGAGTACGGTTACGCTAAAACAACTTTGTTATAGCGCCCAAAATTGGCACCTTAGTTGATTTTAATTTTGTTTTGCTTTGCTTTTAGAAAATATTCAGTTAATTTTCAAACTAGAAATTTTAACTGAATTAATCGGATGCGGATTTTTAAATTAATTTATATAAAATTTGATACTTCCGAACCATGGACTCTGCCGAGTCATTTGGACACGGAAGATTTTGATTCCGAACCATGGACTCTGCCGAGTCATTTGGACACGGAATTTGGTGAAATTTTAAACAATTTTATCCATATTGTAAAAAATATGGATTTTTATCTTTTTATTTAATTTATTTATTTTAAAAAGTTTGATATTTTCCAAACCGTAGATCCTGCCGGATCATCCGGATATGGAAATTGATTTATCGTAATTATTTAATTCTTATTATTATGAAATTAATTTTTAAATGGTAATTCTTTTTGTTTATGAATGATTTTTAATACTAACTAAAAAATTTATCTTTATATTTTTACTTCTTTTTTTTTCTTCTTTTTTACTTATTTTTACCCTTTTTTTTCTTTTCTTTCTTTTTTATTCTTTTCTTTCTTTCTTTTCTTTTTCTTTTTCTTTCTTTTATCTTTCTTTTCTTTTTCTTATCTTTCCTTTCTTTTCTTTATCTTATCTTTCTTTTATTTTTCTTTCTTATCTTTCTTTTATTTTTCTTCTCTTTTCTTTCTTTCTTTTCTTTTTCTTATCTTTTTTTTTTATTTTTTTTATCTTTCTTTTCTTTCTTATCTTTCTTTTATTTTTCTTTCTTATCTTTCTTTTATTTTTCTTATCTTTCTTTTTTTTTTCTTGTTTACTTTTTTTGTTTTCTTGTTTAATGAAAGATATTTATTATTTTAAAGGATTACTCAATTTATAAAAGAATTAAAAAAATAATAATTAATTTTTATTTAATAAGAAGTTAATTTAAAAGAATTAAAGAGTTTAAAAATAAAAATTTTGATCATGGTACGGGGCGTTGTTACTCAGCCAGACCCTCTTCACCAGGTGAAGCAGCTCAAAAGCGGGCACGAGACAGTTTCCAGCCAATATACCATGAACTAAAAATTTTTTATTATTTTTTTTATTATTTTTTATTATTTTTTTATTATTTTTTTTTATAAAAGATTAACCAAAAGTAATTGTTTTATTAAGAGAATCAAAAATTTATATGTATATTTTAAACAAAAGAAGAAAAGTTTTGATATTTATTTAATTTATTTTGGAATAAAAGATTATTTAACCGAAAACTTATATGTATTTTAAAACAAAAGTCTTGATATTTTTATTTTTTATATTCTTCTTTGTTTGATGAAAGATTTTTTTTTTAATTTTAATTTATATTTCTGAAAATATATCTAATCAATAAGTCAAAAATATTTAAGAGAAAATTCAATTATTTTTGTTTTATTTTGTATTATTTTGAAATTATTTGATTAAGATTTTTATAAAGGAAAACAAAAAAGTTATATCTTTTAATAAGTAAAATATTACTGAATAAAATATTAACCCAAAATTTTTATTCTTTTCATTCTTTTTATTAATAAAGAAAACTAAAAAAAATTATATTTTAAAAGAAATATATAAAATATTATTGAAAAATATTAACTCAAAATTTACTCTTTTTATTCTTTTTATTAATAAAGAAAACTAAAAAAAGTTATATTTTAAAAGAAATAAATAAAATATTACTGAAAAATATTAACCCAAAATTTACTCTTTTTATTCTTTTTAATAAAGAAAACTAAAAAAAAGTTATATTTTATTATTTTAAAAGAAATAAATTTTACTGAAAAATATTAACCCAAAAAAAATTACTTTCTTTTATTCTTTTTACTAAAAAAATTTATATTTTATTATTTTAAAAGAAATAAATAAAATATTACTGAAAAATATTAACCCAAAAATTTTACGCTTTTTATTCTTTTTATTAATAAAGAAAACTAAAAAAAAAAAAAATTATATATTAATAGATAATTAATATATTAGTCTAAAGTTTTTTTTTATTTTTTTATAAAGAAAAAATTTATTTATATATTTTATTTAAAAATATTTCCGAGCCATGGATCCTGGCGGATCATTTGGTCATGGAGTTTTAAATTTTTTTTATATTTCATTAATTATTAATTTTAAAGATGTATTAAAAGAATGATTTTATGTTTATTTATTTATTTATTTTATTTTTTGAATTATTTCATTATGTTTGTTTATTAAAAGGAATAAAAACTTTGTTTCAAAATTAAAAAAAAGTAATTTTTATTAGCCTTTAGAAAATTATTCACATAAAATTCCTTTTTTTATCTTTTAATCATAAAAAAAAATTCAATTAATAAAGTGGGGCTTTTTGGCCATCCACTTTAATAACACAATAATAATAAAAGTTAGCACAATTAATATAGTTAGATTAGTTGGATTAGTTAGTTAATAACAATAAAAAAGGTTAGTAAAAAGTTAGATTAAATTAATTAACAACAATAATAAAAATTAGCCAAGTTTAATTAAATTAATTGTTAACAACAATAATAAAAAGTTAGTCAAGTTAATTAAATTAATTAATTAACAACAATAATAAAATTTAGCCAAATTAATTAATTGTTAATTAACCAAGTTGATTAAATTAATTAACAATAATAAAAGTTAGTAATAATGCAAAAATTAAAAGGTTAGTAACAATAATAATGTTAAAAGTTAGTTGTTAGTAAGTTAGTTAACAAGTTAATAATAACAAAAAAAAAAAAAAAGGTTAGTAACAATAACAATAATAAACAAATAAATACACAAGTAAAAAAAATAAAGTTAGTAATTAATTCTGAAAAAAAAACAAAATAAAAAGATTAGTGACCAAAATGAAAAGAATTGAAAAGATGAAGGACTGAAAGGAGGTTTTACCCTTGGGAAATGAATTTGAAATTCTGTTTTGCTGGGAAAACAGAAAACGCGACGAAGCGCAGCTGGCACGGCAGGGAGGCGAGCACGGGCGTGGGGCGGCGAGGCGTGGGCGGAGGGGCGACGGCGGCGTGGGCGGAGGGGCGACGGCGGCGTGGGCGGAGGGCGGCGGAGGAGCCGCAGGCAGCAGCCGGCGGAGGGAGAGAAGAAACGCGGCGGAAGGAAAACGGAAAGGAGAAAAAGACGGCGGCGGGACGGCGTGGGAGCAAACGGCGACCGGCGACGGCGTCGGCAGCGGGACAGCGTGACGGCAGGAGGAGAAAGAGAGAGAAAACGAGAGGAGAGAGAGAGAGAACAACGAAGGAGATTAAACGAAAGAGATGGTCAAATCGTAGAAAAATAAAATTTTGAGACTTTCTGGCAGAAGGAGGAGAGGCTAGGGAATAAGGCTGTAATTTTCTCTATTTTTAAAACGGAGCTCTGAACTTTTTTCTCTGATTTTCTGTGTGTTCAGCACTGAATTTGGGGGGCTATTTATAGAAGGAGCTTAGCTGAACTGTGGACGGATAAATTAATAAAAAATATCAAACTTATCTTTTAAATTGGTAAAATGACAGTTTCAGTCCTTTACGTTACTCCAGCTCTGGATAAGCTCAGAAGCTTCTGATTTTGACAATTTTAACGTTTTCTGTCAATTTGGGCTAGAAACGTCCGTTTAGGCCCAAAATTGACACGAAAAATTACCCAAAGCTCCTGAAACTTTCAGAATTTGTCAATTTTATCCGAAACTTCTCAATTTTGTCATTTTTACCTCAAACTTTTAATTTTTTTGTCATTTTTTTCTGAAATTTTATTTTTATTCCAAACACATACATATTCACACATATATTATTTTAAATCAAATCTTCTCAAAATAAAAATATATTTTAAACTAATTAACATAATTAAAATTTTTTAGCAATAATAATAATAATAATAATAATTTTTTTAATTAGTTTTTTTTTTTTAAAATTTTTTTTTTTTTTAAAAAAAAGCCGGACGAAATTGGGTGTCAACAACTGCTACTATTCTATCATATATCTCTTATCTTATTTCCCAATTTGTTTCTTGTTCTTTTATACCATATATCTCTTATCTTATTTCCCAATTTGTTTCTTATTCTTTGATCTTGCGTATTGTGCAGCAAGGGCAGCCTTGTGTGGTGATACCAATTAATTCTCTCTTGATTGCTTCTGAATGGAGGAAAAACCAAAAAAGCCAAATTACGGGCTTAGCCCAAGTGTAGGTTGGTCTAGAAGAGAAGGTTGGCCCAAAAGAGACTCCTTATTAAAAAAACTTAATTGTCATATTAAGACAGTCAGACAACTGCTGATTAAAAATCCCAAAAGCTTCAAAGTCAGTTGCCCTAACTAATAAATTTGTTTTGATGTTCCTAACTAATATACAATTATCAAAGCAAGCAACAAAAGTATTTATTTGAGAAATTTAAAACTTAAAAGGAAAGATATTCCCAACTCCAAACGGCCAAATGATGGGTACGGTGCATTATCGTGAGTATGAAAAAAAACTCCACCATTTCGGACGGCACCAATACCAGTGTATCTGGTTGGTAGTTGCACCAACTAGTGAGGTCCTACATTTCCACTATTTCTCCTGTCGAATAAGTGTTGGAAAGCATGAAATTGGAAGATTTTTTATTTGGTAGTTATGTAAATATAGGATTGTGTAAATAATCCCTGATTTATAGGGATTACTATAGCTGGTAGAATTCCTTAATTATAGGGGATTGAATCCCTAAATTATAGGGATTGATTTACAGGGATTTTTTCCTTGTAAATCCCTAAGCAACTTGTATAAATTCGCTTACTGTATTGGAATAGAACAGAACAGATTTTACCAAAAGCTGACATGGTATCAAAGCTTTAGATCATTGATCTTTTTTTTTTTCTGGCCTTCATTGCCAAATCTTTTTTCCTTCTGGCCTTTAGTGTTGATCTATAACCAGTACTAGTTCCTCATTCTTTATTTTCCTTACCCACTATCCTGACAATGTCTAGCGAGACTGTGACAAGTGCTCCTGCCCAAGTCGATTCCCATCTGCCCACAGGCGACCTGCAGACTATTCAGGCCGCCTACAGACTCAATGGCCAAAACTATTTGAAGTGGTCACAACTGGTGCGTACTTATTTGAAGGGAAAAGGAAAAATCAGCCATATTCTTGGATCAGGGCCTGAGTTGGACGACCCAAGTTTTGATGCTTGGGATGAAGAGAACTCCATGATTATGTCATGGTTGTGGAGTTCAATGACACCAGAAATCAGTGACACTTGCATGTTCCTCCCTTCTGCAAAGGGCATCTGGGATGCTGTCCAACAAACATATTCCAGAGCCCATGATACTGCCCGTGTCTATGAGGTCAAAGTAAAGACACTAACAGCCAAACAAGGGAGCATGAGTGTTACTGAGTATGCAAATCTGTTGCAGAACCTATGGCATGAACTTGATCATTATCGAGTTCTTGAGCCTAAGTGCTCAGATGATGCTGTGATCTTGAAGAATTTCATTGAAAGAGATAGGGTTTATGATTTTTTGGTCGGACTGAATACTGAGTTTGATCAAGTCCGAATACAAATCCTCGGCAAAGAAGAGGTGCCTCCATTGAACGAAGTTATAGCTCTTGTCAGAGCTGAGGAAAGCCGCCGTGGGATCATGCTTGAGCCTAAAGATCTCGAAGGATCTGCTATGGTGGCAAGGGAAGGAAATTATAATGCCCCAAAAGGTAGAGACTCTAAAGACAACCTCTGGTGCACCTATTGCAAGAAGCCTAAACACACAAAAGATCGCTGCTGGAAACTCCATGGGAAGCCTTCTACATCCAGCAAGGAATGGGGCAATCGATGAGATCCAAGAGCAGTTCAACAGGCCCACAATGTCTCCACAATTTCACAGCAAAATCAGGGGCCATTTAATGAAGAAGAAATTGAAAGGCTGAGAGGTTTGTTGGGAACCTTGAAACCAGAAAGTGGCTCTGCCTCTGTTGCTCTCTCAGGTGAATCTCTACCCCTAGGATTACATGCCTCGGCTAGTGTTTTTCCATGGATTCTTGACTCTGGAGCCACTGATCACATGACACCTTCTTCACTACACTTCATTACATATACACCCTGTCCTAGCAACAGGAAAATTTCTGTTGCTGATGGTTCTCTCATCACAGTAGCAAGAATTGGAAATATACAGATTACTCCATCACTGTTGCTTAAAAATTTTCTTCATGTTCCCAAGTTATCTACTAGCCTTATTTCTATAAACAAACTTACCCAAGACATGAACTGTCATGTTGTGTTCTTCCCTTCTTACTGTGTATTTCAGGACCAGGCTTTGGGGAAGAAGATTGGACTTGCTAAGAAAAGGAATGGGCTTTACTATCTTGAAGAAACCAGCAAAACATCTCAGAATATTATGCATGTCACACATGAGTCATTCCTTACTACCTCCAATAAAGATTTAATTTGGCAGCAGCATTTTCGTTTTGGCCATCCTTCTTTTTCTGTTTTGAAAACCATGTTTCCTTCCCTATTTAAGAGTATTGATATTGAGACCTTTCATTGTGATGTTTGTGAGTTTGCTAAACACAAAAGAGTTTCATTTCCATCCAGCAATAAAAAATCATCAACCCCTTTTTATTTGATTCATTCAGATATATGGGGCCCTTCTCGAATTCCCAACATTACTGGTTCTAGATGGTTTGTCACATTTATTGATGACGGCACAAGGGTCACATTGGTTTTTCTTCTTAAATCGAAATCAGATTTAAGCAACATTCTTCCCATTTTTCACAATATGATCAAAAATCAGTTTGGTGTGAGAATCAAAAGGTTTCGGTCTGATAATACAACAGATTATTTCAATCAGACCTTGTCATCATTTTTCCAAAAAGAAGGAATTGTGCATGAATCTTCCTGTGTTAACACACCCCAGCAAAATGGGGTGGCTGAAAGGAAGAATGGTCATTTACTGCAGACCACACGAGCCTTTCTCTTTCAAAACCAGGTCCCAAAACAATATTGGGGAGAAGTTGTCCTTACTGCTGCATACACAATAAATAGACTGCCATCTAAAGTCCTTGACAATCAAACCCCAATGAAAACTCTCTCTCAGTTTTACCCTGATATTCGAACCTCAAATAATCTCACACCAAGAATCTTTGGTTGCCCTGCCTTTGTTCATGTTCACAATAAGGGAAAATTAGACCCACGAGCAATAAAATGTGTTTTCTTGGGATATTCTCCAACCCAAAAAGGTTGTAAATGTTATCATCCAATCACAAAAAAATTCTACACCTCTATTGATGTCACATTTGAGGAAGGACTATCCTTTTTTCTCAACCTTCTCTTCCGATGGAGCCTTCATTAATAGAAGATAAGGCCTCGAATCTACTTCCTCTGGAAGTATTATCCTCTTTACCACCGCCTAACCACCAGCAATCACAACCTTCTGATGCCTCAGAATCTTGCACATCCGAGCCTCACCAAAATTCAAGCAACCCCACCAATGATGTGCATGATAATATGAGATATATGCAGGTTTACTCAAGGAGGAAAAATCCAGATTCTGAACTTAAGCAAGTCCAAGATTCAGCTCTTAATCCTGGAACTGAGGTACGTCCAGAACCTATTTCTTCTATTAATAAAGATGAACTGCCTATTGCCCTGAGAAAGGGAACCAAAGAATGTACTAAACATCCACTCTATCCCCTAGCCAAATCAGTAACATTCTAAAGATTCTCCCAATCTCATAGGAGTTTTCTAGCCAGCCTTAACACCATTCCAATTCCTGAAACACTAGCTAAGGCACTTTCCAATAAGGAGTGGAGAGAAGCCATGAGAGTGGAAATGGAGGCGCTGGAAAAAAATAGAACGTGGGAACTTGTGGATCTGCCTAAAAACAAGAAGGCAGTTGGCTGTAAATGGGTATTTACAATTAAATACAGATCTGATGGGTCAGTAGAAAGGTACAAAGCGAGGCTAGTAGCCAAAGGATATACACAAACTTATGGGGTAGATTATCAGGAGACTTTTGCTCCAGTAGCAAAAATGAACACAGTAAGGGTGCTGCTGTCTTTGGCTGCCAATTACAGTTGGGATTTGCAACAGTTTGATGTAAAAAATGCGTTCCTTCATGGTGATTTAGAAGAGGAGATATACATGGACATTCCACCAGGTTTTGGAGAAGGCATTAAGGGGAACAAAGTGTGCAAGTTGAAGAAAGCATTGTATGGTCTCAAGTAGTCTCCAAGGGCATGGTTCGGTAGGTTTACAAATGTGATGCTGAATTCAGGCTACAAGCAAAGCCAAGGTGACCACACTTTATTTATTAAACACATAGCCTCAGGGGGAGTTACTGTTTTGCTAGTCTATGTGGATGATATAATTGTTACTGGGAATGATGAAAAAGAGAAAGAAGCATTAAAGAATTGCCTTGCCAGAAAATTTGAGATAAAAGAGTTGGGGAGATTGAAGTATTTCCTTGGAATTGAAGTTGCACATTTCAAACAAGGCATTTTTATCTCTCAAAAAAAATATGTGGTTGATCTTCTGAGAGAAACAGGAAAGATGGCCTGTAAACCAGCCTCTACTCCTATAGATCCGAATCATAAACTTGGAGAAGCCAGTGGAGATGCAAGTGTAAATAAGGAGATGTTCCAGAGACTTGTTGGAAAACTGATTTATCTTGCACATACACGACCAGATATCGCATATGCTGTAAGTATAATAAGTCAGTTCATGCATGACCTTAAAGAAGTTCATTTGCAAGCTCCCCATCGAATTCTTCACTATTTAAAGGCCAATCCAGGGAAAGGAATTTTATTTAGAAGAAATGGGGGGCTGGTTCTTGAAGCATATACAGATGCAGATTATGCAGGATCCCCAGTAGACAGACGGTCCACCTCTGGCTATTGCACCTTCTCGGGAGGAAACTTAGTGACTTGGAGGAGTAAGAAGCAGAATGTAGTTGCTCGGTCAAGTGCAGAAGCAGAATTCAGAGCTATGGCACAAAGGGTGTGTGAACTACTTTGGCTGAAGATAATTTTAGAAGACTTGAAGATTCCACAAGAGGGATCTATGAGACTGTATTGTGACAACAAATCAGCCATCAGTATTGCCCATAATCCAGTTCAACATGACAGGACGAAGCACATCGAAATTGATAGACACTTCATTAAAGAGAAACTGGACAGCAAGGTGATTTGCACTCCTTATGTATCTACAAAAGGACAACTGGCGGATATATTTACCAAATGACTCAACAGTACAGACTTTTATAGAATTGTAGCCAAGCTGGGAATGGAAGATCTCTATTCACCAGCTTGAGGGGGAGTGTTGGAAAGCATGAAATTGGAAGATTTTTTATTTGGTAGTTATATAAATATAGGATTGTGTAAATAATCCCTGATTTACAGGGATTACTATAACTGGTAGAATTCCTTAATTATAGGGATTGAATCCCTAAATTATAGGGATTGATTTACAGGGATTTTTTCCTTGTAAATCCCTAAGCAACTTGTATAAATTCAATTACTGTATTGGAATAGAACAGAACAGATTTTACCAAAAGCTGACAATAAGAACAGGCCCGACTAACTTCTAAACAATGACACTACCATGCAAACTCGATCAAACTGAACTTGTTCCTTTTTCCCAAATCATCCTGCTGAGATCATTAAGCTTCACCTTTTCTGCAACCCAAAACCTTATAGTTTGATGGAATAAATCAAACAACGAGAATGTGACAACTGAGGATAGATTTGTTTCCAGACAAGGCAACACGAGTAGCAAAACTTATTGGTCTATAATGATACATTTGGCACGACCCACAGTGGCACTTGGCTAGCTTCCCTCAGCTGTTAAAGGGAATTATCAACAATTCCGAAACATTATTACAAAGAAACACGGCCACCATTGATGCTACAGAGATAAGTAGAACACTGATGAAACAGTACTACCAATGCTTGATCATTTCCGCTTAATGACAATCCTAGTTCAGGCCTTGTAAAACTTTTACTTACAGAAGCGGCAGTGGTTATACCAACATCTCTATTCGAAGTGAAGTTCCATGCAGCTGATTGAATCAAGTATCAGGGGAACTTTCCTTCGGGTACCAAGTTCCTGAACTCTCAGTAAATAGGAATGTTGTCGCAAGCTGCAGAAACCTGCAGGCTCTTGGGTGAACGTACAAATCTTTTGGTTAACCAAGCACCTTGCGGAGTTCACTCACTAATTTGTTTCGACTTGATGGCTCCATCTGCAGGGAACAAAAATAAAATAAAATGAAAAACTCAGGCATATTGAGATCTGTGGGCTCCACTGGTGTTGGTATTGCCATCTGGGTAGTTTACCTTGTCTAGAAGGGCAGATAGACCTTGGGGTAGAGCTTTCATGTCTGATGCTGAACTACCAATACTTGTTAGCTGATTCAACACCTTCTGCACCCGTAGCTCTTGCAGCTTCTCCTCATAATTCCTCGGTTCCTCCTTCCATTTGAAGAATGCTTCATTGTCCATCCAAGCATCCTTCCTGCCCTTTGCAACAACAGATTCCAGAAACCATTTCTTGATCAACTCCATTGCTGCATTATGTGACAGTTGCTGACCTGCAGCATCTGTCAGAGTCTTGACAAGAGACTCCTCTGCAATTCTCCGATGCAATCTTCTGTAGAAGAAATAACGTGAACTGCTCCAGTCTACAACTTCTTTTATTACCCCTTTCGCTGCCATCCTGAGGGCAGTATCGTGAAGTTCAGAAAACTTCGTTGCAATCTGGGTGTAGATGGGCAAGAGTTGTTTCTCTCGTGCTTTTATTTGCTGCTGAAGAGATTCAATCGTCCCATATACTCCACTGCTTTTGGCTTCTTGAAGTTTAGCCTTCATACTGATGAGTTGGTTGTCAAGCCTGCCCATGCACTCCAGAAGCTCCTTTGTCCTAAATTTGATCTCAATCATTCCCTCAGGCTCAAGCACATTGCCCTTAGCAGTTCGTTCGGCATACATTTCAATATGGTCTGAGTTGATCTTGCTATCAACAACGACCCATGCTCCACCACGAAGCTCACCCATCATAGGGATATAAACGAAAACAGGCTGCTTGTATGTTCTAAGGTTCTCCACAATGGTTGATCCTGCCTGAAGGATCCCTTCAAAGAGATCCCTTTGGCCACCTGAAAAGCCTCTCCAGTTAGCAAGAATAAAAAGAGGAAGCTCTTCCCTGTTGAAATCCATTATTGCTTGAGCCGTCTTGGATGCAGAATCTGGAAACCACACCTGTCCAGCTTGTGGCACAACTCTCTCATGGGAATCGAGTTGTCCAGGGTCAGCAGGTATTACCTGCATTACAGTTTGAGTCTCAACAGCAACTATTCCTACGGGAATTCCACCAAGCTTTGCCCTTCCAGTGACAACTGTCCTTGCCCAACCCTCTAGTGTCTCAACAAAGCTATCCTTGTCAAAAATACCCCCCTTCCAGTGGCCATTTCCATCTGAAACACCAGAAATAGCAGCACGAGGGTCACATGAGTTTTCAGGCACATACTCTACAGGCCTCTCTGGAGGATCAGAGGGATTCAACCATGGAAGATCTGCTCCTACTCGAGCAGGAATACAGCTCAGCCAGTTTAAAATGGCGTACACACCTTCAAGATCATCTGACACAGTAAGATGAACAACACCATTGGTCGCCATAATTTTAGGCCCACCAAGTTGCATGTGGGAGCTGTAGACCTCCCTTCCGAGGAGTTTGTTCAGTGCAGAGAAACCAGTCAAAATAATGGGTTGATCAAGTCTTTGTATGCACCGCATACCAAGACGAGCAAGATAAGCACCAATTCCCACAGTTCGTCCAGTGACATATGTCAAAGTAAAGGTTTCTTTGTATGCTCTAGAATATGCACCAGCAATTGCACCGCTACCTGTTAGGTTCTCAACCCCCAAGCCATCCTCCTTCCCAACAATAGTGTCGATTACCCATCTACTCTCACCACTAGGCAGCTTCAGCTCATGGGCTATGACAGATGATCCAATTCTGGAATAATCCTCTGCACTTAAGTAAACATACTGAAAACCACGCTCTGGGGAGGATTCATCAGACCAGCCAACTTTGAAGCAAGATTTCACTTCCTCAGCTACCCCTATCCGGGCACCAGAGTTCGCAGCCAAATAGATTAAGGGTAACTTCTTACTGCAAGCAAGATTAGTAACTGCAAGGAAGAATGCATCCTCTCTTGGGCCAAATGACCCAGCTTTGAAGGTCACATCATTGGCAACTATCAAGATCGTTCTTCCAGAAGGAAACTCAGGAGTAGACAGTTCCATGCACCATGCTACCATGCCAACATCATTGAGCCCAAGTGAGCGCTCAACAGGTACCAGAGGAGTGCCCCATTTACCTTTTTGGTCAGCAAATACAAGTTCTGTAGCCTTCAGCACAAATTTATCCTTTAGCTTTTTATTTTCTGGTGACTTGGACGCCCATATTTGTCGCAGAGCTTTCTCAAATGCCTGGAACCAAAATTATCCTCCATGATAAAACTTCAATCATTTATCTCATTTTGAAGAACTAAAAAAAGAACACTAATATGTAAAACAGTAGATGGTCCTGATGGTGAAGAAACAGAGGAGAAGCCAGTGTGGTTGCATAAGATACTCACCAATGGAAAATCATAGCAGTAAGTAGTATTGTTTTTCCTCGCCAGCAGTCGTTTCCTATCAAGAACTTCGAGGGGCTGATACTGCACATTCACAGGAACTCCATGAAGAGGCCCTTTGCCATTAATTGAATGGTAAACAACTCTGCGTTGCCTAGAATCCTCCAGTTCTCGATATATCTGCAGGTCAAAGCAAACAATACCCTTATTATGTAACGACTGATCCACAAAGACTGGGCTATCAGATATTTAGGAAGCTTAATCCTTGGATTGAAGGGTGATATGAGCCCAGGCCCAGATTGCATCAAAGGGGAAAAAAAATCTGTTGCTGCCAATATCAATATCAGTATTACTTGGAGGTATTAACAAAGAAAGAACTATAGAAACATTAGAACATCAATTCCAAAGCAAGGAGTATATTCAAGAAAAAAACCAGAGGCAATAGTAGAAATTGTGTTATGGAATAATAGTATATGAGTGGACCCGGAAAACATAAATTACAGTGTTTGGATCTATTCAAGTTCAAATATACTGATACTTACATGAACAGTGCAAGTATGACCAGTAACATTTGTTACGACAACTCTCCAGGCACCATTCGCCTGACCAGAAGATGCAATCCAGAGCTTTATCTCCCACTCACAAACACCTAACTTGTGCATCCTCACACCAACATAAGCATGGATTTCTTGTGCCAATCCTTCTAATATGGTATCCACCACAGCTTCTTCTTGTGAAGCTGCGAACTCAACTCGTCTGGTAAAATATTGCAAATGTACAAAGAAAGGAAATGTAGGCCAGTTATTAGTAAGTCCTTCCCACCACAGCGCAGAGGGGTTAAAAAAAAATTTATGGCAAGAACTAATGATAAAGAAGCAAATGGTATAAGAAAATGAAAACATTACTTGGGATAAGGCACAAGATCATCTATTTGTTGCTCGCACAGTACACAGAGATACATGTTCGCATGATCAGATTTTGTAGTAGCATTATGCATGTTCAGATCCAACTCTTCCATTGCAGCCATTATTGACCTGAAAACACTTCTCGAAGTAAAAGACATGGCCGCCATTTGGTTCCTCATCATCTCTGTACCGAGTCCTTGATAGCCTGTAAATCCCTCACTTGTTGGCTGTCTGACAAGAGTTCTGAGAAACATTCTCTGTATTGGTACTGGCTTGTCCAAAACTTTATACAAGTGCCACTGACGATCATGTGATGGAGTATACTGGATATTTTCATAATCTTTGAGCTTATCCTGGATAAAAGAGGAAAAGAATTATGAGCTTCAAGATAAAAGCTTATCCCATCCATCTACCTCTCTCTGTAATTTGCTGTGCCCGCTCTTTAAACTAAAGTGAATGAACTAGAGTAACATAGTGACGAACCAATTCAAGGTAAATTGATAGAGGAGGTTCCAGATGACGCAAAAGAGGTTCTTCCTCATAATAAAGCTTTTCCTTTGACCAGTGAAAAGAGTGTCTCATGGGTGCTCGCCCTTCATCTCTTTGTATGATACAGCTAATCACCCCAACACCAGCAGATCGCAGGCTTGAACCCAGCTGTTGCTCTTTGAGAATTTTTGCCAGCTTATTAACTCTTTCTTGAGCTTGATCTTCATCTCCACTGAAAATGGTCAAAAAGAATGTTTGTGAAGACATGACTTTCTGTTGGAATTCGAGGACCAAATCTTTCAGATTTGGAAAGTATTCTAGCTGTAGAATGTGATTGAACAAGATTGGGAAACTAGAATTAAAGGGGATATTTTATTTCCTTTAATATCTAAGGTGTAATTAGCTTTCCTTTCCATTCAGCTTTCCTTCCTCTGTAATTTTCCTATTCTTTGTTAGTCATTAGTTCTATATATATTAGGGTTGTACATACGTATTTTACAAGAGAAATATACAGAAGAAAATTACTCTGATTTCTTCATGGTATCAGAGCTGGGTTCTCTCTAGCCTTTTTTTCGAAACCCTAGCTGCTGTCCAATTTTCTCCTCTAGCCAAAAAAAAAAAAATGTCTGAAGTATCTGAATCCACCCCTGTTACTCCTACTGCATCTTCTAAGACCACCGAAACCAAAATAACTCATACTGAAGCTCATTCAGTTCAGATCACCACCATTCGACTGAATGGAGGGAACTTCTTACGTTGGTCTCAGTCAATACGGATGTATATCCGTGGAAGAGGCAAGATCGGGTATCTAACTGGAGATACTAAAGCTCCAGCACCAACAGATCCTTCATATGCCACCTGGGATGCAGAAAATTCCATGATCATGGCATGGTTGGTGAACTCTATGGATGAAGACATTAGTGCAAACTATATGTGTTATTCCACAGCCAAAGAACTCTGGGATAATGTAACCCAGATGTACTCAGATTTGGGAAATCAGTCCCAAATATTTGAACTACAATTGAAGATTGGAGGCATTCACCAAGGAGATGATGATGTGACAAGATACTTCAACTCGCTGAGAAGGATGTGGCAGGATCTTGACCTCTTTAATGACTATGAGTGGAAGAACGCTGATGACTTTAATCATCATCAGCAAACTGTGGACAGTGATCGGATTTTCAAGTTCCTTGCTGGTCTTAAAGATGATTTTGATGATGTGCGAGGACGTATCCTCGGCAGGCGTCCATTACCACCAATAGGAGAAGTATTTTCTGAAGTAAGGCGTGAGGAAAGCCGCCGGAATGTTATGCTGGGCAAGAAGAATTCTGGTGGTCTTATAGAAACTTCTGCCCTTGTTGCTGGTGCTAATCAGCAGCGTTCAAATGCACGACCTCGTGTCTGGTGTGACTACTGCAACAAACCTAGACATACCCGTGAAACCTGCTGGAAACTCCATGGAAAACCTGCTGATTGGAAGAGCAGTAAGCCTGGTGGGGACAGAAGCAGCCGTTCAACACCTTCAGCACATGAAGCAACCAGTCTAAATCAGATTTTCAATAAAGAGCAGATCGACCAGCTTCTGAAACTGCTAAAACCCGATCCACAGTCTGGTTCTTCCAATGTTGCCTTGGCTCAAACAGGTAGAAATTCAAGTGCTCTATCTGGCTCTTTAATACTTGCACCTTGGATCATTGATTCAGGTGCTTCTGACCATATGACAAATAACTCTACCTTTTTTAATTCTTATTTTCCTTGTCCTGGCCATAACAAAGTTCGTATTGCAGATGGTAGCCTTTCACCTATTGCAGGGAAAGGAACTGTAAAAATTTCAGATAATATTGAGTTAAAATCCGTCCTTCATGTCCCTAAACTATCTTGTAACCTTTTATCGGTAAGCAAACTGTCCAAAGATTCTAACTGCCGTATTATTTTCTTTAATTCTCACTGTGAATTTCAGGACCAGAGTTCGGGGAAGATGATTGGCAGTGCTAAAATGATCAATGGACTTTATTATCTTGGTGATAATCTTCTAGAGAATAAACAAGCTCAAGGTCTGAGTGGTAGTATCAGTTCTTTTTCAGTTTGTGAGACAATTATGCTCTGGCATCAAAGATTAGGGCACCCTAGTTTTCCTTATTTGAGGCATCTATTTCCTAGTTTGTTTCAAAATGTGGATTGCAAATCCCTTTATTGTGAACATTGCTATTTATCTAAGAGTCATCGTATCTCTTACAAACCTCTTGAGTACCAAGTGTCTCACCCTTTTTACTTAATTCATAGTGATGTTTGGGGACCTTCAAAAATTACTACCCTATCCGGAAAAAAATGGTTTGTAACCTTTATAGATGACCATACTCGTCTATGCTGGGTTTATCTACTGAATACTAAATCTGAGGTAGAAAACCTATTTAAAGATTTCTACAAAATGATTGAAAATCAATTTCAAACTAAAATAAGTATCCTTCGAACTGATAATGGTACCGAATATTTCAATGAGTGTCTAGGGAATTTTTTACGCTCTAAAGGTATTTTACACCAATCTACATGTCGTGACACTCCCCACCAAAATGGTATTGCTGAAAGAAAAAATCGTCATTTACTTGAAGTAGGTAGAGCTTTGCTCTTTTCTATGAATGTACCTAAGTTTTTGTGGGGTGATGCAATCTTGACTGCATGTTACTTGATAAATCGAATGCCTAGTCGTGTTTTGAAATATCAAACTCCCTTGCAGTGTTTTCAAAATCTGTTTCCAGCAAGTCGTTTGACTTCAAAACTTGATTTAAAAATATTTGGATGTACTGTCTTTGTTCACCTTCCTTCACATCTTCGCTCCAAGTTAGATCCTAGAGCAGAAAAATGCATTTTTTTGGGTTATGCACCTAATAAACGGGGTTACAAATGCTGGAATCCAGTGACTAAAAAAACACACATCAGTATGGATGTGATATTTCTGGAAAAACAACCATTTTTTGAAAAAACTCATCTTCAGGGGGAGAGAGGATATGAAGATCAGTTTTGGGATTTAAATACCACTACACCTACACCTAGAATATATCTGTTTCCTGATTATATTTCAGCAGAAAATACAGGGCCAACTCTTCCTAGTGAACCTCTTTCTAATGAGCCTATCTCTTCTCCAACTGAGATACAAACAGGAAAAGAAATACTGCCAAATAATCCTGAGCTCCGTGTTTATACTCGGCGAAGATTTCATCACAATAATAAAGATCAGCTGATCATCCAAACTCAATCATCAGCTCCGAGGTCTGGTCACTTAAATGACCCAGGTATCTCTCCTTCTCAAACCTCAAGTCCATCTATTTATTCTGATTTAGATCTACCTATAGCACTTAGGAAAGGAGTCCGCTCCTGTACTCAATACCCCATTGCCAAATACTTATCCTATCATAGACTTTCTAAGAACCATAGAGCATTTGCTGCCAATATTTCTCATATGTTTGTTCCAAGAAACATTCAGGAAGCACTAGAAAACCCGGATTGGAAATTAGCAGTTTTGGAAGAGATGAAAGCTCTCCACAAAAATGCAACATGGGAAGTTGTGGACCTACCACAAGAAAAGAAGATAGTTGGATGCAAATGGGTTTTTACTGTCAAATGTAAATCTGATGGCAGTATAGAGCGGTACAAAGCAAGGCTTGTGGCAAAGGGTTTCACCCAAACCCATGGGATTGACTACCAAGAAACTTTCTCACCAGTTGCCAAGATGAACTCAGTCCGAATCCTGCTGTCCCTAGCTGTTCATCATAACTGGCCTTTATATCAGTTGGATATTAAAAATGCTTTCCTTAATGGAGAGCTAGAAGAGGAAGTATTCATGGAGTTACCTCCTGGATTTGAAGAAAAATATGGAGGTGGAAAAGTGTGCAAGTTAAAGAAGTCTCTATATGGGCTGAAGCAATCGCCACGGGCTTGGTTTGAACGGTTTGGTAAGGCAGTAAAAGGACACGGTTACACCCAAAGTCAGGCCGATGATAGCATGTTCTACAAACACTCAAAGGAGGGCAAGGTAGCAGTGCTAATTGTATATGTTGATGATATAGTGTTGACAGGTAATGATCATACAGAGCTTACGAGAATAAAGAAGCTACTGGCTAAAGACTTTGAGGTAAAAGACCTTGGGATCCTCAAGTACTTTCTTGGCATGGAGTTTGCTCGATCGAAAGAAGGATTAGTTGTCTCTCAGCGCAAGTATGTACTGGATTTACTAGAGGAAACAGGGTTGCTTGGATGTAAACCTGCAGAAACACCCATGGAACCCAACCTAAAACTTCAACCCAAAAGTTCAGGAGAACATGTGGACAAAGAACAGTATCAACGTCTAGTGGGAAAGCTAATATACTTGTCTCATACCCGTCCAGATATTGCCTTTGCAGTGAGTGTAGTAAGTCAGTTTATGCACTCACCAGGAGCAGAACATTTTGATGCAGTCAATAGAATACTGAGGTACCTAAAGGGTACTCCAGGAAGAGGACTACTATTCAGGAAAAATGACAATTTTCAAGTGGAAGTGTATACAGATGCTGATTGGGCTGGAAGTGTTACAGATAGAAGGTCAACTTCAGGCTACTGCACCTTTGTTGGAGGAAATCTAGTCACTTGGCGTAGCAAAAAACAAAGTGTGGTGGCACGGAGCAGTGCCGAGGCTGAATTTAGAGCGGTAGCTCTCGGCATTTGTGAAACCTTGTGGATTAAAAAGCTTCTTGAGGAATTAAAAATGGAGATTCAACTACCTATGAAGGTCTACTGTGATAACAAGTCAGCCATTCTAATTGCTCACAATCCAGTACTTCATGATCGAACTAAACATGTGGAGATTGACAAGCACTTCATAAAAGAGAAACTGGATAAAGGACTTGTTTGTATGCCTTACATCCCAACTACAGAACAGGTTGCAGACATTCTAACTAAAGGATTACCAGCAAAGCAATTTGAAAACTTAATTGGCAAGCTGGCCATGAAAGATATTTTCTGTCCAGCTTGAGGGGGAGTGTTGGAATTCGAGGACCAAATCTTTCAGATTTGGAAAGTATTCTAGCTGTAGAATGTGATTGAACAAGATTGGGAAACTAGAATTAAAGGGGATATTTTATTTCCTTTAATATCTAAGGTGTAATTAGCTTTCCTTTCCATTCAGCTTTCCTTCCTCTGTAATTTTCCTATTCTTTGTTAGTCATTAGTTCTATATATATTAGGGTTGTACATACGTATTTTACAAGAGAAATATACAGAAGAAAATTACTCTGATTTCTTCACTTTCTTTTCTATATGATGTGAAAGTATAGATTATAAATAGACACGCACAACATCTGTTTTAGCCTTTTCATCATCAAAAAATGAATTAGGAACAAGATGGGACTTTCCATTGGAAGGAGAACCAAATATACTTATTATAGTAGTCCTTTTAGTATATTTTCAACATCAAGCTGTGGCCAACGACCCCACGAATGAATGGAAACTCAGTTCAGTTAATTAAAACTTGCAATAGATAAATTGAAAAACGCTCTTGAACTTTAGAATAGCTCAACTACTTGAAAATTTGAGAGACCAACTTATCAGCATATTAAAAATGATCAAGAACAATCACTTTACCTATCTTGAAGTAAACTCATCTGATTGTTTATGCCCACTAGTGCAATGTGCATCATGTTGCCAAAGATGGTAGGCTCTACAGATCCATCTGGACTGGCTTCATGAAGACTATGAGTTGTTTCCCTAATTGCAGCACTAATAATGGCAGGCAAAAACTGAAGAGATTTAATAATAACCATGGCTCCCCATTTTGTTTCACTGTGTTTCTCAACCAACTGTTTACCAGACAGTTGGTCTTCAGAGCCACTTCTTGGCTCAATATACTCTTCCAAGAACTCCCATGAAGCGATAAGACCAGACCTGTGCCACTGCATCCTGACACTTCCTTTCACAAGATATGGCTGACATAGACAAGAAAGAGTTCAATAAGAAACGTTACTGTGATAATGACCTAACAAGAAGCTGCAGTCTAAACTATAATACCTGATATAACCTCCGAACATAAGTCTCCACAACTCGCCTTTGAAGGGTGTGGTCACTGTGATCAAATAAACCAACAAGGGCATCTTCAACAGCTAATGGAGCACTAACTAAAGCTTCCATTCTCTCATTAATGGCACTCTTCCTCTTGGGTGTATCCATAGTTTCACCATCCTCAGTAAACATCTCCAGTTCAGAAAGACTTCTGGCAATGCTAGATCGCAGTTCACTCAGCTTGGTCTGTTCCAACAACTGGCTTGCCTTAAGTGCCAACTACACACAAGAAAAAAAATGAGAGAGAGAGAGAGAGAGAAATGCTTTTAAATGAAAACACTGAAATCAGAGAAGGAAAAATCAAATGTGATGATGTTCACAAGAATCAACCTCAGAGTAACTTGTATGGTTCAGTTGAGAGAATCGAATTAGTTGATCTCTATATGCAGCAGGGTTCGGGTACACCAATTGTTCCATGAGTCTGAGAATTAGTTTGTTTTTACTTTTCACACCCTACAAGAGATAAAACAGAAGTTATTTAAGAGAATTAGTTCAAAAATATCAGGAAAACATGACATGGAAACAAAAGTGGCTCCGTGAATTATAATCTACATACCTGGTGAGAAAGCACAATATCCACAACCTTCAAGAAGTCTTTTTTGTATTGGAGACGCAATCGTTCAATCACATCAGCCTAAAAATGTCGAAGTATAAGTACTCCCATGGAGATACAGAACATTTCTGGTAGAACAGAAAAATAAATACCTACTAGTTAACTTATAATTTTTGTGTCAAATTTGTCTTGAAGTTTTAACATTACTGTTTAAAGCAGAGCAAATCCCATTCCATATGAAAGAACAGAGGTAATGTTTAAAAAGATGCACCATTAATCTAAGCAGAACAAGTCGGATTGACAGAAAATTAAGTGAAGGAAAAATACGCTCTAACTTGAACAGAAATGCTTTTGGAAAGGGACAAAGATACCTGGATGTTGTCACTGAATAACTCCTCAACTGATAGATACTCCTCAAAAAGGGACCTCACAATAAGGCGGGCATGACTCTCTCTTCCACCCTCATAAGACTTTACCAGACTCAGAAGAGGTTCAATAAGCCTTTCCTGGGAATTCTTTTCTTTTTCAGGACAAGAGGATAGATGAGACTGCAGAAAAAGATGAGATCCCAAAGTGTAAATATTCAGAGTGCAAAACTGAACAACAACAACAACAAAAGAAAAAAAAAAAAAAGAGTGGCACAAGGATGGAGGAATAAGGAACTCACCTCAAGAATCCCTCGCAATAACTTGGCAGGAAATTCAACATTCTGGGAACTTGGAATTACCTCAAATTCCTTATACTTCGACTCCAACTGACATAGAAGCCATCAAAATTGGAAAATTAGATGGAAGGACAAGTATTTAATTACAGTAGAGATTAAACAATGAAAACCCCTCTTTACCTCACTTTTAAGATTTTTCGGGAGCCTAGTTGCCAGAACTGACAAGGATTCTTGCCATTGTAGGAATGGCAGCTCAGGGTTATCAAGACAAGTTAGCAAGCTTTGCACCACCTGGATATCAAGCTCATTCATGTCATGAATCAACTTGGAAGACAGTTGAATGAAATGCAAAAAATGGGTTTAAGCTTTTCTAGGTACCATTTCCTTCTTTCATGTGCACGTAGTACACTCTTTGATGCAAGCATTCATCTCTAAATCATGACTAGTATTTTTCTTTTCCTCTTTTGCTTTCGCAAATAAGGGTCATTCTCATCCTTAGGAATCAAATCAACTACTGACCATTAACAGGACTTGCAGATCACTAGCAACTAGAAACCTCAAATGAATTTATTCACTTTTAAGAAATACACTTTGAAGTATGCTACCCTGGTAGTACAAAATCCAGTTCTTCTCTTTTCACTTCACTACTCATCCGTAATTTCAATTCATTAGTTTCATCCCTCTACTAGTAATCAACTTATTGCAAACCTTTCCAGGAGATGTGGTTCCCAAGCAATCATTAACTCTACATATTAACTTTTAAGAAGAAGCCAATTAATCATTCATGGCTATTGTGGGAACCAAATATACTTACTTCATCAATGTTATGGTCATAACCAGCAAGAATCATGCGGGCTGCATTTAAACTTGCAGCACATCTTTGATGAACTTTGCCTGAAATTGCAGTAGGTGGTCCCAATATAGGGAAACTCCCATGAAATGGCTCAGCTTTCCTTACAGCTGATGGGTCATCAAGATCAAGCCTTGCAATAAGCTCACCAGCCTACAAAAGAAGGATAGCACTTTTTCATAAGACTTCTTTTTAAAAAATAAAAATAAGAGAGAGAAAAACCCAGGGGGGGGGGGGGGGTGTGGTAATAGGAAGCATCTAAAATTCCTTCATAGCATGATGTACCTGCATAGCTTGACCTTCGGACATTTTGAAATGAACGACTCCAGAAGCAGGTGAAAGAAGAGGCATACACATCTTCATAACCTCGACCTCTGCATAAGGCAAGTCGGCATCTATATGGCTACCATCTGTAACCAAGAACCTCAGCAACTTGCATGGTGTTTCTGCCACTAACATGGACGGGTCATGGTCATTCTGGGCAGAACAAATAAAAAAGGTCAGCTTCCCCTTGTCTTGCCAAAAGGACGGAGCATGTACTGAGATTGCCAAAAGGATGGAGCATGTACTGAGATACAAGGACGAAAGCGGACACACCTGTAGAAGGCAAGTCCTTCCATCAATTAAGAGGCGAGTCCCTGCTGCTTCCTCCTCCGCATATATAACATGACTGTTCCCATCCAACTGAATAGAAACAAAACAAAGAATGGCCGTCAATGAAAGGTCAAAGAAAATGTCCAAGTAGTGACTTCTATAATTACAAATCTGGAGATAGTATCCTTTCAAACTGGGTTCTTGAGCCTTTTAATTTCCTATATTTTCTTAATTTATAAGTTTGGCAGACCAAGTACTAGAATAAATTTTCAGTCAACAATATGCAGCATGCCACACAGACATGAGTTATAGAGCTCATAAAAATCTTCAAGGATTTTACAAAGATGGACATGTGCTGAAGACAAGAAATGGATGCATGAAATAGTTTTTCAAATTGGAGACCTTCCTATTTTGATTTAAGATTTGGATAAGATACTTATATGTGGAAATTCCATCACAGTGACTCATAAAAAACCAAACAAACAAACAAACAAAGAAAATCAATTATGTGCACATTAAAATCCTAAGGTTTGGAAGACAAGTTATTGCAACTGCCCAAGTTATTAGAGCCATCATTTCTGCAAGGACATCAAGCCTTGGATAGTTGCTCCCTTGCATGGACAAGACACTATAATCTCAAAAACCAATCTGTGCAAAAGCAAAACCATTTCTGTCTTCTACTTAATGCGCTTAAGAAAAATGGTCACATCTTCTCAACAAATAGGAAGACCCAAGATGATCCAGGTATTTGGGAACAATGGAATAACTGAGCTCAGACCAAAAAAACAAAAAAATAAAAAAATAAAAAACCAGCTTTACCTTTGATTCCTGTAACAAATGGGAATTTTAAGGGATACTAAATGAAGGAAACTAGGCAGCACATGTATGATACGGGGAGCAAGAATTCAGTATCAAGTCCAGAAGTATGCTTGCCTGCATCAGTAAACCACCATCACGTAATGTATGAATTTCTGCTTCAACCTCAGATTCATTCATCCTCAGCCCATAACTTCCTGGTCCACCCCTGGCCATGTCAATCTAGGAAAATTCCAAGACAGTTTATCATCCTAGTAAGCCCAACTGAATAATTCTCAAAATTCAGCTAGAAAGAACACTAATGTATTATAGTTAAATCAGTAAGACCTGCACCTTGTATTTACTCCCTTCAATGTTCAATGCCACTTGGGAGTGCACCAGTGAAATATGCTGGAATCAAGGATGAAAAGTCATCAACATACATGCAAAAGATGATGTTGACCAGGTAGTTTATGTTTCTTAGCACTATACCTTGGGAGGGATTTGTCCCTTCTCGAGATAACCAATATAATCTGAAACCATAGCTGAGCTGCTAGCAGATGCTTTCTGGAGTAAGAAGGTCAAGTGAGACATGTACTCAGTTAGCAAGAAAATATAAACATAAGGACACATAGACAAAGATACATACATAGAGGGCCCCTCCAACAACAGAGAGATACCATGGAGGCCGTTCAGCCCTAACCCGCATAGCAATTCTACTGTCCAGCCAACCTGTGTGTATTCTGTTTTCTCTGTAGTCTGAAGCCTGTAAAGTTTTGAATGATGTCAGTTAATAATTCTAAAGAACTAACATAAATAGAACAATAATGAATTTGAAACAAGATGAAGCCTACATGCAAAAGGTCAATTGTGTAATCCACATTTGTCCGAATTTCACCACGGATATGAATCTCCTTGAGACCAAGAACCATATTTGCAATGGCAAGGGCTCTCGACTCACCAAATGCAAATACATGTCCTGTAGTTAAATCAAACTAATTTTGAGCAAACTGGTTGAAAAATCAAAATCCTAGGAGAAAAATCTCAATAACAAGCCAAGATCCAAAGCAGTGAAAGTCATTATTCTTCTCATTTAGCGAAAAAAGATAAGCAACAAAGACTAGAAACTGCTACAGATGAGCAGTTAAGCCAAAAACAAGAATCCAGATGGGATAATATAAACATTATTTTGAGATAATCCAGAATATTTAAAATGAATATTCACAAGTTGAAATAACTGTAATTAATCAAACTGTGGCTGACACTTACCAAATTGTGAGTCTGAAAATTCATGAATTCCTCCTCCAGACTGCAAAACAATGTTGTAACCATGAGACTTTAAAATTAAGATTTGCAGACAGATATTCTTTTGACTAAATTAGTTTACCTTAACAGAAAAGTAAGCCCACACATTTGGCTTGCTTTTAAAACTCAGCTCCTGTACAATTTCAGAAAAAAGTCTCAGGAGAATGGAATAAAATCAAGCATGAGATGATATACTCAACTATAATTCGACCTATGAGGTCCAACCTGTACTTTCCCACTAGTGGGTTTAAAACCATCATCTGGATCCTCACTCGTCACACGTACAGCTACACAGTGACCCTTCGGCCTAGTGGACTCTGCCTTGTCAAAATCAAAAGGAGTAGCAACAACTGACGTTCTCCTCCAAGAATCATAACCACCACCATGTTCCATTCCATAAAACCGCCTTATCTCTTGTTTAATTGAGTGAGCACAAAATAATGAAAGACAGTGAGACAATAGAGAACTATTTGGGAGAAAATTCTAAGTGTCAAGAGTCAAAATCATACCAGGAATTTGCCATAGAGGAATACCCATCCCAACAGCAACTTGAGCTGATGGCAGATTTATTTCTGCAATCCACTCAGTGACAGGGTGCTCCACCTGTCAAAATATAAGTTATTTAGAATGACTGCTATCAGCTGATCAATAAACTAAAGCTAGTTCTTACGAAATGATAATGACCAGAAAGAACATAAACCAATTAAAGGCAAGTTTCATTGCATAGACTGATGGTCCTTATTGGCTTATTAAATATTAAGTAAACTTGATAACCAATTAACTAAATTTTATTCCACAATAAACTAAAGCATTGCGAGTTTCTAAGTCAAACTGAAACACAGGTTATTGCTCAATAATTTCAGCATCATTATACCCAACTAATCTGCATGCACTCCAAAATTGAAGATAAAATTAATATAATATACCTGCAACCGAGGATTGAGCTCTAGAAAGTAATATTCACCAGTGTCCATGCTATACAGATATTCAACGGTAGCTGCACCAACATAATTGACACTCTTAGCCAACCGCCTAGCTGCTTGCTCCAGTTTTTTAACCATTTCCCATGGTGCAACAGTGATTGGACCCTCCTCTATAATCTTTTCAACAACAAAAAATTTTCAGAGATCTATTTCTTCACATAAGTTCGCTAGCCACTGCACCCTCCTAGGATAAAACATTGAAAGTACCCTCCAATATAAGACCTACCTTCTGATGACGCCTCTGTACACTACAATCACGACTGTGCAAAGCCGCAACATTTCCATACTGATCACAAAGTAACTGAACTTCTAAATGACGGCTCTGAAACCAAGAATATTCAAAAGGCATTTAGAATAACATGTAAATTCTCCAAAAATAAGTAAAATCTAGCAGATTATCGTCACCTGTGAAGCAACTTTCATTATAAATATTGGTGAACCTGGAACTTCACCCTGCACTTGCTTGAATAACGCCCTGACCTCATCATCATTATGAACCTGAAAACAATTGAAAACATGATTTGGCATTAACTTTCTGACAATAAATTTTTTGGACTGTACACTAATCCATTAATATCAACATCACTCCTAGATGTCACCAACTGCTAGAATAAATTAACGAACACAGGCAGAAGATACCCAGATGTAGGAGAATTCACCCAGAGGAAAATTTGTAAAGAAATAATAATAAAAAAGGCCTTCCTAATGCCATTGCTAGCTTTCAATCCCTTGTAAGTGTCTGAAACAAACCTTTCTTATGCCTTTACCACCACCACCCCATGATGCCTTTATCATTGCAGGATAGCCAACAACCTGACAGCTTGCAATTGCTTCCTCTGTTGTATGTACACAGGCTTCTCTATATATTTCATCTGGTATGGAAACCAAACAACTCCCTGTAGGCATTTTGACCTGCAAGGTAAGCAACATGGAAGAGGTATGAGGAACAAAATACAGATAGGGAAGATTAGAATTCATCTTGAGGAGATTGAGAAGTTTACATGAGAACCACTCCATGGAAGGGTGGGGACTTCTGCTGCTTGAGCAATCAACGACGAACCAATCTTATCTCCCAATGCAGCCATAGAGACAGCAGGAGGACCAAGAAATATAATTCCTTTTGCGTTCAGTGCATCTGGCAACTCAGGGTTCTCAGATGCATGGCCCCAACCAGGCCAAACTGCATCAACATGTGTTATCTCTGCCATCTAGTTTACAACACAATGAAAGTGGTCAAAATATCATAAATGTAACATCAATCACGTTAAATCAAACAAAAGGTAATTAAGTAACTCATCATGAGAATATTGGCATAAGAAATTTATAGGTAATAGAGTACAGCTATATATAGTTCCCAATTTACACATGACAAATCTTTTTTTTTTTTTTCAAATAAAAAGAACAGTGCAGCAATTGCAGATTGAAGACTCCTAGCAAAAACTCTTTCAATGAGCTATTGAAGTATTCAGTTTAAAATGTTAGCTTCTTGTTGATCAAACAAAAAATATCAGCTTCTCTTTTTTCCCATTCCTCTCTTTTTTTTTTCTGCTTTCTCCAGTCTCACTCATACCTTGACTATGCTAGTTACTTACAATAAATAAAAGTGCAGCAGTATTCAGCATTATGTACTTGAAGCTCCATGTACTTAAAGAGGTTAAAGTTGAAGGATAAACACAGAAGTTGTTGTACGCACCTCCACTATAAGTTGCACATTTGCATAATTATTATTGTTTGTCCCTCCAGGAACTTCAACAAATTGATCAGCAATACGAATGTGCTCTGCATTGATTCTCATGTCTTCTGGAGTAGCCATGGCCACCAACAAGATTGCTTTCTCTGTACCGAAGGTTTCATAAGCCCACGCCCTAACACTGCGTATAAATTTGACTGCTGCCATTCCATTGTTTGCAATTAAAATACTATGGATCGGCTTCTTTCCCCCAAGGGCATAACAGAACTCATCAACTTCAGATATTGTGGCAGGGCTCCGGATTGGCGATACAACATTCATGTAACCATTCATTCCACGACTGATGCCCAGCATTGGGGGCCTTCTTTCAGCCTCCATCATACTACAAGGATAAGAATCACAATTTCTTATAGGAATCAACGTTTATTGAAAGCTTACAGAGTGAAGCCTTCCTTTACGAATCATTCAGAACAAATGGAACATATCAATCAATTCTGTTTGAAAGGGCCTTAGTTTTCTTAACTTGTAAGTAGCATCCACATTTACGTAGCACAAAATAGATTAATAAACTGATCAAGCAGACAACTTGTGCATTCTTCAAATTATGTTGATTACAGCAAGCACGAGAGGAAACACTGTCATACATCATTAGAAATCCGTTTTGGCTGATAGAAACATATTTGAATTGAACTAGGAGGAACTGCCCTCAAAGTCTCTCTTTCCACTGCTTAGCTCAGTGCAACTACCTAACCTGCTATTGGACACAGCCAGTCCAGTAACATATGAAAGCCAAGGCCAATAATAAAGTTGCACAGACGAAGAACTGAAGGATTTTTTTGCTTTAGTTATCCAACCCAGAAAAAGGAAAAAAAAAAAAAAAAGACAAAACACTACTTTAAAAGATTCGATTTTAATCCAGGGGTGCACAGCTATGATTCCCAGGTGCAGCAGCAAATCATGATCCAATAAGAGAATGAAAATCCAGCCAAAAACCAACTTTTTTCTTCCAAGCTCCGTCTTTTCCATTTAAAAAGAATTCCCAACAATTCAACAATAGCAAAATCTTAAAATAGAGCTACCTGACACTATTGTAATGCAATCCAGAAAGTTGAGGGGGTTGGCACTTGGGGTTCAAATTGGAATCTGGGCATCAACTATTTTGGCAATTTAGATGTCGGATTACGAGAGAAGAGAATGTGAGAAAAGAAAATGACAGAGGAGGACTTAAAACAAGCAGTTAAGCGTTGGCAGAGAGGTAGGTTGGATGTAGAGGAAGGAAGAGAGGAGGTGGGTATTTTTAAGACGTTTAACGGGCCTTTTAATGCACGTGGTACCTGCCTCTACCTTTCGGCTTTCGCAACCTCACCATCTTTTTTCTGTGCTGAAGTAGTTCCCAGCTACCTCCTTTTTCACCCTCTTTAAAACAGTAAAAACAAAAACAAGGAAAACTCCTCCATTAACAATGGGCAATGGCGTTATTGGGTGGCTCTGTCTGGATCTGGGTCTGTTTCTCTCTCCAGAAAGTCGAACTAATTCCAGGGGATTAGCAAGGAACGAAGATTGTGGGCAAGGACAAAACAAGAACTTGGATTCATATTTGATTGATGTGTTGGCGCTGTAGTTGTGGCGTGTGTCTTGACTGTGAGTTGGTGTTTTTGGTGATGTAGTCGACCAACCCTTCTTTTCTTTCGTTCCCATCTTATTTTAGTACTTTTGGTTTGCTGACCCAGAAGAAAAGAACATGGAATGGTTAGGAGATACCGATGAGCTCGAATTTAATGGTTTTTTTTCATAAATTGTGCTCACCTCACCTAACTGCTCCATCTTTTCATAAAGACCACAAATTCTGTGTAAAAGACATTTTAATAGGATCGATTCCTTATTTTATAGCATCACTTTTTATTGTTTTTTCAGAGAAACACTGTAATACTAAAAAGAGTATCAAGAAGGTTTTGTTAAAATACTAGTAAAAGTTTGTAAAAAATTATATAAAAGTTTTACTTAAGAAAAATGGTTAGATAAATAAAAGTTAATAAATTGTATCCATTTTAACTAAATTTTATGAAATTTTAATATAAACCTTTAAAGATATATAGCATGCATTTTTGTTTTCTTGTTTGGTTTTTCATAGTTACCCTAAACTTTGAATGATACTACACATACTCTCCAGCATTTGAAAATATAAACCTACCTCCCTTTTTTTATGTTGTTAATTAACTGTTAGTTAAAATTACAGTTATCATCCTTAAATATAGGTTGATATTATATTTATACCTTGAGTTTTTTAAATGTACATTTTTTCTCTTGCTATTTTTATATTGTCTAGTAGCAATTTCCAAAATCATAATTTAAATTATCTAGTAACTATGTTATATAATTTCAAATCCTCTAATACTTTTTAAAAATTATTTGAAATTAAAAATTATTATTTTACATTTCAAGTGAGTGAAAAATAATACTCCATCCATTTAACAAAAACTGACATTTTTACTATTCACAGCAATTAATTTATAATTTTATTTCTTTCAAAATCTATTATAAAAATATAAACATTTTGTATGAAAATGAAACTTTAAAGATTTTAGTTTTTATATATCATTTTAAAAAAAAAATTCAATACATATTAATATGAATATATTTAAATCAAACCTCAGTAAAAAAAGGTTAAATGGTCAATTAATATGAAACAGATTGAGTAATTCAAAAAGTTACTTAACTTAAAAAAATTATTTGAAAAAAAAGAAGATATTAGAATGAGATGTCCATTTACTAAAAAAATACCAAATAATCTAAAATAAGATTTAAAAATTATTACCAAACAGTAAAGAGAGAGAGAGAGAGAGAGAGAGAGAGAGAGAGAGAATGTATATTTTCAAATGTTAGGAAGTAAGTATAATATGACAAGAAAGCTTACGTGATAACTATAAATAATCTTTTCTTTTTCCAAATGAATCTTGTACTACTTCTCTACCTTTAAAAAACAAGAACCACCATTTGGGAAAACGTAGAATAGTTTATCGTTCGGTTCAATGCATGACGGCCATCATGAGAATTGCATATTTCTTTTACTTCCATTCCATTCATCCTTTTGTTATTTCATCCCGGTCCTTGAGCACCATCATGTCATTTGTTATTTCAATGTTTTTTGTACGAAGAGCATACATTGGAACACCGAAAAAGGGATAAATTCACATCTGGCTCATGCGCTATAAAACATATGACTTTTTTTATCAGAACAAAATACACATATGTTAACTTTTAGCTGTCAAGCTAAAATCATCTCCTAAGCCCGCCACACAACTTTCAAATTATGACCAAATGACCATTCAGTCCAACGTCATTCCTTCCTAGCTTAAAGTTTTGTTTGAGAGCAGCACCAGCGTTTGACAGTAGAAGTTGGAAAAACTATAACACTCATTAATAATTTATTCAAATATCTAATGTATTGATTTTAAATGTTATTCTCAAAAGAACATTAAATTACATTAAACCCCAATTTGTTTTGGGGCTGTTTGGCAACAACGTTAGAGTTTAGCGTTAGAGATTAGAGTTAGAGGTTAGCGTTAGCTGTTAGCTGTTAGTATTAGAGGTTAGCATTAGCTGTTAGCTGTTAGCTGTTACATGAAAAAATTTTAGTGTTTGGTAAATTAGCTTTAAGTAAAAGCTATTGTGTGGCAAATTTACTAAAAGCCCACATTTAACTTGCTTAAAAAATTCCCTTTTGCGTGGCTTTGCCTCTTAGTTAAGTAATGTCTACAACATGGCTTTGATGCCTTTCGCATTGCCAAAATTAGGTACTTTGAATTGACATTTTTTCTTGCAATATTATGATCATATTTTTTTTTTATCATTTAATCTCTCATAAATGCTCGATATATGAAAACTTAACCAATATTGGCAAAGACAAATATCTACACCTTAAACTTTCAGAATGAAGAGGTTCAAAAGTCGTTTCACCATTATAAATGTGAAGCCGCTGAACTTCATATCATAATGAAATACATGATGACAAGATGAAAAATGAGCTCCAACTCCTAAAAATGCCAACTTTATTCCACAACAAAAAAAAATTATCTAAAGATACCAACTAGATCTCAGCAGACTTTCGGTTATTTTTTCCTTGAGTTTTTTCATCTCTGACTCATTGGTGTTTCTTCTATGATTTTCAGAACTCTCATCATCATCATCATCATCTGTATCTTCTTCTAAATCATCATCTTCATGTTCAAACTTATAAAAATCAGAATCTTTACTCCCAGCATGCCTTCGTATATAATTATGCAAAGTCATGGCTACAATCACTATCAGAACCTGTTTGGGAAAAGGATAATTTGTCATAATCCGTAACATAGCCCATTTATTTTTCAACACTCCAAATGCTCTTTCAATCACACTTCGTAAAGATGAATGAGCTTTGTTGAATATCTCTTCCTTTTTGGATATTGGTCTTCCTTGACGGAAATCAGATAAATGATACCTCTCCCCTCTGTAAAGTCCTAAGTAACCTAGAATTTGAGGGTACCCCGCATCTACTAAATAATATTTACCTGCACAAGTTTGATTAATTAACAAGAAATGTTATTTATGCCAAGAAAAAAGAAATTTGAATATTTATGTACCAGATGGAGGGTGAGGAAAATTCCATTGATCTTGACGTAAAGCCTTATAAAACACATTTGCATCATAAGCTGATCCTTCCCAGCTAGCAAGAACAAAAGTAAAACACATATTGAAATCATATACTGCCATCACATTTTGTGTTGGCACACCTTTCTATCCAATATACGGTATTTGATCTACAACTGGGATACAGGCTGGAATATGTGTGCCATCAATAGCACCAATACAATCCTATAACATTCAAAAAAGTAAAAGAAAACATACTTGTGAGAAATGATTATTTATTATATGAGTGAAACTAAATGAGTTTCTTACACCGTGATAACTAAGTAAGCTTATTTACCTTAAAATGAGGCATATATCTACGATCTCTTCTAATCTGTTATAGTGTATCTTTAAATTCATGGTCACAAGGCTGAATTACATTAGAAGACATGCCAATGACACTTTCTAATACTATATTGAAGTACCTACTAATTGTTTCTCCTGACCTTTGAAAACGCTCTTGAATTTCTCGATTTGAGTCTCCATGTCCTAATATATATAAAAACAATGCAAGTGCCTCCATAGTGGACATGTTAAATGAGCCATGCAATCCATACTTATTCTCCAAAGTATAAAGTAAACTTAAGAATATATCTTTTGACATCCTAAATGCTCTATAAAACCGTCCATCATGACCATTCAATAGCTCTCTTACCCATAGCTCACCTGTGAAAAAACACCATGTTATTAAGTTTAAAAATTTGTCAAGTCAAGAGATTAAATTTTAGAAATTGTGACTAGAGTGCCTTTGTTTCTTACAGGTTAGAGAATTATGAATTGCATACCTGTTTGTAAAGAAGTCATGCATGGTTTCTTGAGAATATACTTTCGATAATAGTCATTAATGTGCTGCAAGACCAAACTTGTTGAGTGAGTCCACTTCATGTATTCTACCATTATGGCATGCAGTTCTTTTTCATCACTGTCCATTTCATCTGAATCTGAATTTGGATCAAATGTGAAAATTTTCTGTAAGTTCAAAGCATCAATTGTTACCCACTGATAGAACCAGCAGTTTAAATATCCCATATTTATGGTAAATATGTTCACAAACAACACCAAAAATTAAAATATTTGCTATTTGAAGCTTAAGGTAACTGGCATTTGAAGCTTAAAATAAGGAAAGCCACAAGCGTAACAAGCATGAAAATCTTCAATCTGTTTCAAAGAATGGAATTCGCTGTAAATAGTCGTCTCTTATACTCCTATAATATCAACAGGTACCGCAGCTGTGACGCAATTCAGCAATTCTATATGATTCAGTGCAATGAACTAAACACAATAAAATTTACAGAATAGTGAAAAAGAAAAGGACAACTGAGAGGAACCGAGAAAATCAAAGCTTCCACCTTGTAAGAACACAACGTCTAATCAAAAGGATGAGAAAGAACCACTTTTGCCACATCAAGATAACATGGTTTTGGACCATTTGACGAAACCTAGCACTAAACAAGAAATGAGGAGATCAGGATTTTTTAATTCTAAACAATGCTTTTTTAGTTCACTGAACTTTCTGGAGTTTTATGGTGATCAGCAAGTATTGCAAGATAATGAATTAATGATCTGAATGGTCTCATTGTGATATAATGATCTGAATGATTTTTATGTGTCTCTTAATAAGGTTGGACTTTTTCTTCTATTGGATATTGCTGTGATATTCTATGTCTTTTTCTAGTCAAGTTGTCATGTAAACCTTTGAACTATTTTTTATCTTGCTTGAATCTGCAACTTGCTGGTAGAATTAGCTTGAAATTTAAGAGTATGAAAGGAAAATCTAATAGGGTTTAATCTGTTTGCCTGTTTCATAACAGCAAGGTGGTATTAGTAATTTCTGTAATCTTTAGTTTTATTGGCTAGACAATAGGATGTTGTCCATATTGCATTTCTGCTCCTAGTTAATGCGTTTCTACTTTTTAAAGAGTGTAGTGTTTTTTGTTCTTACAATATGGGTTTGATTTTCTGGTTTACTATATTCAGTTTGGTTGTTCCATATTTGAAGATGTCTCTAATTTGGTTTAGGATTAGTTTTCTCCTTATAAAATTTAATTAGTTTAATTGTCAGTATCTTCTCATTGATCTTGTGGTATTTGATATACATTCCTTCTACTTATTGATAATGACATGCAATGAAATATAGAAGAGAAGGTGGGGCACCTGCTGGAGTGTGTATTGGTGCTTTAGTTCTTACAAACACAAAAAGCGAATTGGGCATGCAGTCCTAGTTTCTGATGAAAGTCCTAGTTTTTTACAAACACAAAAAGCTACATTTGAATTATATCATAAAAAGCCAGAATGAAAACAACAGAACAAAACCTTCAAGCAAAACCAAAACCAAAACCCAAGAGACTGTAAAGTTGTTGTCTCTCAGAATACCCCTGCCTATTGCACCAGGACCAAGTTTGCTGATAACTAATCCATCAACATTGAGCTTTATGTCACCAACTAGCAGATGACACCAAGCCGATAAAACAGGCCCCCTAAAAACCTGGTTACCAACTAATACTAGATTTATGTTCAGCAAAAAGTCAGCAACAGAAAAAAGGGCAGCGAGCCCAACTCGGTTTACACCAAAAACCAACTCAAAACTTGACTGGATCAACCACTTAAGAGACAGAAGATGCCTTAATCAAGTATTGTATGGAGTGTTAATTATTAACCTTTTCTTCTCTTCCTGGTCTATTTTGTTTGGTGATCCTGTTGTTAGATCTTGTTACTTTTGGTGCTTATCAGCAGCACAACTGAACTAGGCTTTTTTTTATCAGAGTGCATGAATTTGAAGCTTCCTTACATTATTGAATTCATATGTCATTAACTTCAGATTCTATTATAGGCATATGATCAAGAAAAACAGCAAAGAATCTTTCATTGCATTCAAGGAGGCACCGAAGTTCAAGTACTTTTCTCAGTCATTTACTTTTAATTTTTCCTCGAAGCCAGCACCCATGCATGTTAACATAGACAAGGTACTAATGATCTCTACTTTTAAAACTTATGGTTATATGACAGACGAGATGGAATTATTCCTAATTTTAATGTTCCTAGGCATGATTTTTCGTTTCCGAATACATTGTTTTTATACTGGTTGAATCGTGCTCCTGCTCTACCAGCGTACACCAAAGCAATGCAGAGACAGAAGGGGATTAAAAGGAACTGAAGTCCCTCAACCAACAACATGAAGCCGGGTCTCAATCGAAATAAAACCCAAATGATAGATTCTTCTAGGCAAAAAAATTGTAGAATCTAAAACGATGCAATCTCTACAGCACGAAACAAGAAGCAAAAAAAAACTCATAGGCATTGAATCGAATTCCTCCATCGCTTGCCCTGTTCAGATGAATCTTTGTGGTATTCGTAGATTTTGTCCCTGCCCTTCTTATTGTACTATGTTTGTCGCGCGAAATCCACCGATTCTTTCCCGCGTCTGAAATTTTTGCGGGTATAATTGACAATTTCGCTGTCAAACGCTGGAAGTGTAGGTTAAACGCTGGGGGTGGGAAGCTTTCTACGTTTAGAGTTCCGATTTCTTCGGCGGCAAGGGTTTAGCGTTTCCTTATTTTTTGATTGAACGGAAAACAAACACCGAAACTCCAGGCTTTAAGCGTTGGACGAGCGTTTTACGTGGGAAACGCTCTTCCCAAACAGGCACTTTGTTCAATATCTTCAATTCGATCAATTCTACCAAGATAGCTTTTGAAACTATGAAGCTTTAATTAGATCAAACCCTCAATGCAAATTCAATACCTTTAGTTGGATCAATTCTATTAAGATAGCTTTTAAAATCTAAATTATAAAGTACTCTTGCGATGGCCTAAGTTTAAAACCATTTAACAGAATACTCATCCACACCACATAGATTAGCTCAAATATTGGAACCTAACAAATAGAACAAAATCAGGCTTCGGCCTACGTAAAATTAGAAATACCTGCACCTTCACAAAATCAGGTTGGGTTTAACACCATTTGCCCTAACCCAAGTTTACACCACATGCACTATCTTCTATGAAAATAATAAATGTTAAATACTGAAATGCTGGAACTTTGAGTCATATATGAACATCAAAGTCATACATCACAATCTCCCACACTTATATGGCTAACGAAATAGGTTTAAAATCATAAGTCTAGTAGGTGATGAATATGAACTATACACAAAACCGAGTGTCAGGCATTGCCCTATATAAAATTAGAAGTACAATTCACATCACTATAAAACCAGGTTGGCTCCGATACTATTTGTAACGACCTAAATTCAGAATCGGTTCATATTGTATAGGCTATCATTTGGAAAGATGATAAGTACTAGGTACTCAAATACTGAACCTTTAATTCATATATACACATCAAACTCATATATAAACAGACTTACCGAATGAGATATGAGGTAACATAACTCCTTCAATTCGGGTTTTTTAAAACATTTAGGTTTGATCCAGGTATTAAGAAAATGACAAAAAAGTCTGTATATTTGTTTTCATTTATGTCTTTTACTTTTTTCACGTAAATCAATAAAAATAAAAAAATGTATATTAAGATGATAATTTCAATATTGATATAATAAAATAATTTAGTAACTATGAAAACATTACTAAAAAAAATTTTGCGAAGATTATAAGACGGATGAATTACTAATGAGATTCCAAAACACTGGGACTTTTGTTCCCCCCTAAGCCATCTAAGATTCCTTCATCACTTGTGACGATCATCGCCGTGCATGGAAATTAAAAGTTTAGGAAATGTTTCGAAACTCTGTGTAGTTTATGTGTGTAAAAAAAACAATGCTTTTATTGTCTTGGGCCCAAATTAAGATCTTAGGCCATGAAAATGGAATTTTAGCAAAAAATGTTACATCCCATAATATCATGTCCTTTTTTGCTAATTGTTGATGAAAGTTATATATGGAAGTTGCATTAGATAAGCATATTGTATTATACATGTTTTCCAAATATTAACCTTTAGTCCCGTGGGCCGAGCTCAATTGGCTGCAAGGGACAGCCTTGGCCGTTGCAAGGGATCGTGCCCCTCTCTCTTCTTTATTCTTAAACAATGTCATTAAAATACTGGTTTGGTTATTTTTAGGTTCTAAAAAAGTAGTCATTTCTCATGCATGTTCTCTGTACTCCTTAAACTCTATACTTATATGTCTGATATTCTAAATGTAAAAAAAAAATAAACAAAAAAACAAACAAATATTAACCTTTAGTGCATAGCATAACTACAAACCATAAGAATTAATGAATTTTTGTATAGAAAGGCTATATTGAAAAGGAAATGTAAACATTTAGTACTACCTCTACCCCAAATTTCATTTTCCATTTCAATTTTTTTTACTTAAGTTTGAGTATTTGAATTTATTTATATTATTATTTGCTAAATTTTAAAAAATATATATTTAAAAATTACAAGACTTATAGTTTTTAAAAATATTTTTTTAAAAATTATAAAATAACATATATAAATAAATTCGATTTAAATTTAAGTAAACGGAAAGAGTATACATTTATATGGATGGATATATAGAAATAGGAAAGAGATAGTATATATTATTCTCTCTTAATTAGTATGTTAAGTGATTTATCAATTTTTTGTCCAAGACCTTCTAGCAATCTAATAGTCATACTGGACTCCAATTAATCTAAAGTAGAAACAGGTTGGACCCTATTCATAAAGGAAGAATCTGCTTCTCATAAAGGTAGCTCGAATCCAATACTTTGTTTAGCGATAAAAAATTCATTACTACTACATCTCATAATGGTTTGTTATTACTTGATTAAACGACTAAAGTATCTTTTTGTATTAGGGTTAATTGTAGTATTAGAGTTTTAAAAAAAAGTGCTTTCTTCTCCATGTAATAAATTTGATTGAGTAATCTGATAATGACATAGAGCGGTGACATTAGCGAAGGTGAAGGAAATTTGATAAGTGATGGGCAAAATTATAAAATTTGGAGCATGGTTTGGTAATGGTTGGAGGTTAGGTCCATGCACGGCCCCTATTTCTACCGTCATTTAATGTCCTATTTTCGATTTGGCAATATGCCCATCCATATATAATAAATTCATCATGAGATAAAGATGCCTTTCACTCTTATGTTAAGTCACTAACCAATATTAAAAACCTTTTTGACTATTAAGCAATGCGTAAACAAGATTAAGACCGGAAAATCTTTATGGACCTGTCATGGGTTTGGGAGTTTGATTAAGAAGTTTGCTTTGCTTTTATTATAATGAAGCTTGTTCTCTTATAGGAAAAGAAGATGACGAATTAACCATCTTTTATTTTCAGCTTCCATTGCTTGATTTAGGATGAACGTAACTGGTGGTAGGTAGTTAGCCGATGTGAATATATGCACAGAATTATGTTTTTATCTATGAACTACAAAACGATTTCTGATTATATAATACTAATTCAAGAATTATATAAATATCTGATCCATTAATTTGGGTAGAGTTGGTTCCAAAACAACGATCAGCATCAATCAACTGTGAAAAAAAAGCTATCGTTGGTAAAAAAGATAGTACTGATAGCTTTTTTTTAGGCCTAAAACCCCTTTTGCCCCTCAAAATTTTCTAATTCGGACATTGAACCCCTTAAACTTTAAATATGGTTAACCTACCCCTCAAACTTCGTGAAGTGAAACATTTTGGCCCTTTGACTAACAGAAGCTTAACTGTGCAATCATGTGACTATAACTGCAGTTTTAGAAATCATGATTTGTGGTTATTAAAGGATTGAAAAGAAAGGTAAATCAAAGGTAGAGGAGCTAAATGGTGTTTTTCCCATAGAAAACAATTTGCTGATTAACAGTAGCATCACAAGCATATATATCATTACTGGATTTACATACGACTTCAAGTAAATCCATAAATCATCAGCTTGCAATAAAACCACTTCCAATATTATGTTTTTGCACTCAATTTATTTATCATAGAAAAAAGGATATAGGACATTAAAAAATGGAGCAAAAAACCAGAAAATATTAAACTTAGCAGACCGAGATATGAGGTTTGAAGAATCCCATCGCCCTTAACAAAAAAGCTGTTACCGCACCCAATCATCACTTAGAAGACTAAGACCTGAATTCTTTTACGGTGCTTGAAACCATTCAAGTTACCACTAAACAAGTAAACTGCAATGAATACCGAGCGCCTCTGAACTAGGCAGCTAGATTTTGTCTCTGCAAGCCAATTTAAACAAATAAGCTCTGTGCATATATTTTCCCTTTCTGTATGGACAAAGATTGAGTCACTAAAAAGATAAAGTTGTTCATAGAAGTTGTCTTTTTCACAACAAATATTAGGTAGATGCAAATACTTGAGGCCTTTCAACCCAAGTGAGAAGGCACCATTGAGCTTGAGTTTGCAACGTGGAGTGGCACATAAGAATAATTGAACCTTATCAAGCCTAAAATTGTCTAACGATTGAGGATTTAGGTGGGACAAAGAGACCTCTGCTTTGTTAACATCCTCATCGCCATCATCATCTTTTTGACCCCGATCATCGGCAACGCATCTGAATTCTTGTTGGTCAAAGTCGAGATTTGGGACAGAAATCTAAAGGTGCTGCCATCATCACTATAAACTCTTGCTTTCCTTTGTTCCATGACTCACCGTTGCCAACTCAATCGAACCCATTCCTGGCTTCCTTCTCCCAAACTGCAGATATAACTGAAGCTGCACTTTCTCCATCTCCAACCTAACTCCGCTCTGAACTGCTAAAATCAGTTTGCATGGTTGAACTCAAATTAACGATTTTGAGGATATAAATCCATATTCAAGTCCTTCTCCTTTCTTTAGCTTTCCAGTTAAGTTATCCAAGAACCAAAAATTGCATTTCCGTGACCGAAACTAGTCAGGTGATCACATGCGATCCATTTAAATGGGTTGAGGGGGGTAAGTGCCCCAAGGTGCAAGTTTAAGGGGTTGGTCAGACCAAGTTAAAGTTCAAGGGGTTAACAGTACGAGTTAACAAAGTTTAAGAGGCAAAAGCAGATTTAGGCTCTTTTTTTTACTATGCTTAGTACTAATAGTTTATAGGATGATTAAGGAATATTCTATACTTTTCTCAATTAATGTGCGATAGTACATAATTTAAATACAAATAAATGCACTTCACTTAAGCGTTTTTCTTTTCGTGCAAGTTCGACTTTTCACACCACCGAGCATTCTAGTCTTTTTTGGTTTATAATAGTCTAATTTTGTACTCTAAATGTCTCTATAGTAGAAATCGCTTTCAGCTTTTCTTACTTAGATTGTGATTTCTATATAAATTTGTACTTAGAAAAACCTCAAAAGAAACCATTAGAAAACTGAGCTCCATCTGTATTTTAATGTCATAAAACACTACAAGAAAACAAGGTATTTGAGTCGGGAAAAAATGTAGGGAAACTGTAGGAAATGACTATTTCCTACAATTAAAATCGTCGGACAAAAACTTAGGAAAAAGTAGTTTCAGAAATAAAAACCGTCGGATAAACGTAAAATTGTCCTACGCTTTTATGACGTATGTATATCCGACGCTTTTGAGATGTATTAATTCCTACGCTTTTATGACACCTGTGGTCCTCATTATATCTGACGCTTTTGAGATGTATTAATTCCTACGCTTTTATGACGTCTGTCGTCCCCATTATATCCAACGGTTTTGAGATATATTAATTCCTACGGTTTTGTGACCTTTTTGTCCTACGGTTTTGTGACTTTTCTATATCCTACGGTTTTCTGTCATTAATCTTGTTCCTACGATTTTGTGACAATTTAAAGATTTTAGTAAATTAATTTATACACAAAATAAAAACATATTATATTGCATTATTTAATAATAATAATAAAACACAAATTATTATTATTATTATTATTATTATTATTATTATTATTATTATTATTATTATTCTGTTAATATTTGTTTATTATTATTATTATTATTATTATTATTATTATTATTATTATTATTATTTAACAATTGATCAAAGTAATCAATAAAATTACTATACATAAAAGTAATCAATTTTTACAGGAAAGAGTTAATTACAAAGAACTGAGGGAGATCTAATATAAAATCAATAAGATGCAGTGCCGGGCTGATCATCGTCATCTCGCTGGCTACGATCGTCAGCAGGAGGCTGAATGGAGGATCCGGTCCGTAGGTCGTCTGAGAGCGCTGATGCAGGTATAATCCCCTGCTAGATCAACCTGTTAAGCATGGCGCTCATTGCAGCCTCGGTCTCTCGCTGAACCTGAGTGTGAACGTCTGCCTGTAACCGCGTAAAATCACTCCGTAGCTGGGTGTTCTCAGCCCTTAACTGAGCAATCTTCTCCGAATCAACACGTGGAGCCTAAAAAATTTTGTAAGTAGCAATTAGCAACGTAAAAGTGATAAAAATAATTAATAAAGTTAAATACGAATGAAAAATACCCGATTTGGTCCAAATGTCTGGGGATCAGAGAGTCGGCGTGGAACACCCAGTAGTCGGCCCTTTTTTGGTGGGCCTCGTACCTCGCTCCAGACCTCTGGATCGAACTGCGGGCGGTCAGCCGGATTCTGGTATTTTTGTTGAATCCGCTGGACATATCCATCCGACAAGAAAAAGAAATTAGAGTTAGTAAGACAAATATTATATTTTTAAAACAATGTTTGTAGTGGTAAATGAACATTTATTACCTACAGCTGTTGTGAAATCAAATGATGGGCTGACCGGTCTTCTTCCGTCTATGAGTATGAGACCACCACTCATTAAATGATGGCTCAACTCCATCATTTGCTTTTGTCTGCACAATTTTAGATATCATTAAAAATTTAAGTAATTACCTAAAACATACAAAATTTAGAATGAATGGAAGGTCCAAGTTGGTACCATACGATCCCAGTGCATCTCGCCTAGGATTGAGCCCATCGTGTGCTTCGGAACAAGGCCTGAGCTATCCGCTATGTGCTTGGCATGGGAACCAACCTCTGATAGCTTCTTCCATCGCTCCTGCTCCCATTGGTCACACAACTGATTCCACACTTGCTCACTGTAGCAGGGTGGAACATGTGGCCGCAGCAAATTGTAGTCAGGGTTGTCGAAGAAGGCGGGGATCTTCTAAATCGCGACGGACCTCCAATGATAGACGCGGTTCTGCACGGACCGCAAACAGTAGTCGAACACAATTCGGCGGATGGCGCCGAAGTCTCTAGGGTCCCATCTATAGTAGTTCTGCAATTTCACAAGGAAGAAAAAAAATTATGAATTCTTCCATATAGAAAGTATTGTTTAAAAATGTATAACAACCAATTACCTCTAACGTGGTCACGTGCTCCTCTCGTGCAGCTCGAGATGCATGTGACCAAGCTATAGAACTTTCGTCCCACAACCTCACATGAATAGAGGCTATGGTGGAACGAACGAAGTCATCAGTGAGTAGACTGTAACAAAAAATGATTATAGTAAGATATATATATAAACTGATGTAACTAAGAAGAACGTATAATTATATCACAATTAATGACTTAAGAGTCAGTAATACTTACTCTCGAAGGACGATGAGCGGACGGTCCTGCAGAGGTAGAGGTGGTGGTAAGTCAACTACCCGTGGGCCTCACCCTCTAGGTAATGGGGCCCCGTCAGCTGGCTGCGCGTCAGGTGCGACCGATGGGCCGCCAGTGGCCGTGCCTTGCTGAAGCGGCTAGTGCTGTAGGCCAAGTAGAGGCTGAATGGATATACCGAGGTCATCTGGATCAAGGAATGCATTAGGATCGAAATGGAATGTGGGCTGCCCGATCCCTGTATGCGGGTACTGAAAGTGACCCGGATATTCCGCTCATATCCGGGTAATACGCATTAGTCTGCGTGTCTCAAAACTGCTGAAATGCGGAGCTCGATGCGCCAACCGTCTGCGGCATATAAGGTCGTGGCACCGGAGTATGTGGCAGCTGGGTCTGTGGCTGGGTTGGTGGCACCGGTGTCTGAGCGTGGGTATCTGGGAGCTGGGTTTGAGTCTGAGTCTCAGTCTGTGACACCTGTGTAGGTGTCACATTAGGCTGTCGTCTACCCCGACCATGTCGGGGATCATGTACGTCCTTGGTCGGGCCTTTGCCCGAGCTAGAGTGTCTGGGGCGAACCATCCTAAAATTAAAGTTTAACATGTTTATTATATATATATGTAATACTAAATTGTCATTACGTCATAGTCTTTTATTTATAAATGACCATTACTACACTAACATTTACATATTAAATTTCATTATTTTAGCAACCTCATTAATTTTGAAATTGCCATCATTTCAATACCATTTGTACAGTAACACTTTTTAAAATTGCCAATTATTTGATATATACTTAATTCTAAAATTAAATTATTAAAGTAGCATTAGCTGATTATGGTTACATTACTGAAGTAACATTATTGTTGTAACTTGCACTGCTTACACTAACATTATTGAAGTGATAACAATATTACTCTAACATTATTGAACTAACAGTTTTTTATATTAACCACATATATAGTAACATGCTGTTGTACAAATAAAACTAACCATTATTACATAAAATTTTTTTTATAACTAACCTCATACATATTACTAACACCATATATAAAATTACCTAAAACATATAATATAAAAACTAGCTTCTTAAAATTTAACATTCAATACATGCAGTATATATATATATATATATATAAACAACTATATGTAATAACAAAAATTAATTACATATGAAAAAAAAGTACTTAAAAATTAAAAATACCTAGTTTAAATAGCTCTGGAGGAGGTTAGGGGGAGTGGGTTTGGGAAAGGGCGTCGTAGAATAGAATGAATGGAGTGGAGAAAACTAAAGAACTCCCACGAATTTAAAGGGAAGGTCTGGCGATTCAGCTACTAATTTAACTTACGATTTTCCTGCATTTTTTAAAAATGTAGGAAAACCGTAGCAACATTTCCTACGGTTTTGTAACGAAAAATATAAAATGCATGAAAAGCGTAGGAAACAAAAACATTGAATTTCCCGCCGCCAATTGGTTCCTGCCTTCATTCCTATGAATATCCTACGGATCTGCTATGCAGTTCCTACGCTTTTATGACACCTACATTTCCTACATTTTTACTACTTAACTGAAATATTGACTTAAAAGCGTCGGATATTGCGTGTCCTTAGGTGATTATGCCCTACATATTTCCTACGCTTTTATTACATCTAATTTTCCTACAGTTTTACTACTTAATTAAAATATTGACTCAAAAGCGTCAGACAACGCGTGTCCCTATGTGATTATTTCCTACGATTTTCCTACGATTCTTAATTACTACATATTTCCTATGATTATTAATTACTAACTTAAAACCGTCGGACAGAGGGAATATCAAATATTTATATATATATATATATATATATATATATATATATATATATCTAATTTATAATGTGTTGATATATGAACTAATTATATTGTTGGAAGTTTATATATATATTTAACTTTTTTTAGTTGATGAATAAATGAAAATATTTATATTTGGAAATTAAATATATAGATTTAATGTATATGGTCAGATTGAATCTCTTATAGTTAACCGTATGGCCCAAGTTCGAGGCATACTCATCAGGCATCTTTATCGTTTTCAGCCACAGAGTAACATCTCTTATATGTTCCCGACTCAACGTATAAGATGCTTTTGGTTTTACACATTTCCCTCTAATATTTCGTAAATGTAGTTCACGCCGCATATTCTTTAACTCCTGAAGCGAAAGGCGAGAATTGGAGTTATCTTTTTTTTTCCCACGTATATCCATAACAATATTAAAAATATTCTCGAAACAATTTTTTTCAATATGCATGACGTCCAAATTATGGCGAACAAGCAAATGCTTCCAGTACGGTAACTCCCAAAATATACTCCGCTTTAACCAATTATGCCACTCTCCAAACCCCGCAACTCGGTGTTTATCATATGAAGAGCCAAACTGAGGAAAACAATACCCGACCAACATAGCATGTATTTCCTCACCTGACTTATATGGATTAGCGATAGCACTAACCTTTTTCCCTGGGATGAACGATGTTACATTCGAACGGAATGTGTGATTATGCGGTAAAAAAACCCCGTGACAATCAAACCAACATGGCTTTCTGCATTTCTTCAACATAAATGTGTCAATTTCATCCATACAATATTGACACGCAAGCTTACCATGGGTACTCCAACCTGAAAGGTTTCCTAGTGTAGGAAAATCATTAATTGTTCATAATAAACATGCCTTCATAAGAAAATTTTGTTGTCGATAACTGTCCCATGTAACAACTGTAAAGGCTCTCCTAGCATTTCCTCTACATAAAATGTTGAGGTAAGTGTTTCCCAAGTGTGACGGCTCTCCTAGTCAATTAATCAAGTAAGTGTTTGTTAAATTTAAGTACCTCAAGTTAGCGCCTTGTTAAGCAAGTAAGATAAGCTTAATTAAGTTAAGTGAGTTCCTAAGTGTGATTTGGCATAGTTAAGTCAAGACCATTAGTTATTCTAGCTTTTAGAATCATCCTAGTAAGCTTTGACAACTTGTGGCACTAAGTGTGTTATTGGGCCATTTGAATCTTAAGTGGCTAAAGTGTTCAAGAAAATTAAGTTTGGGAAGCTTTTAGTATCCTTTAGAACAAATAAAAGTGGTTTTGAGTGAGGGTTTGGTGAGCTATTTGAAGCTTTTGAAAGCTAGTGGACTTAGGTGCAAGGAGAAGGAAAAGTTGACTTGTTTACATATATGCAAGTCTTCTTCTTCCTTAGTCATTTGCAACTAACTCCAAATTTTCGTGGCTCCACTTCCTCTCCCAAAATCACAGCCCAAGCTTCCATTTTCTTGCAAGATTTCATCAAATTAAAGGGTGCCCAAGGTGTTAGAAGGATCACCAAGCTTGTTTGTGGTGTTCTAGCTCAAGTTTGCTCTTTGGAAGCTTGTTTTGGATCCAATTTTCGTGGGTAAGCTTCTTGAGTTTATTTGGATTGGTTCTAGGTTGTTTTAAGAGCTAGAAATGGTCTTGGTTTGATTGGTTTGGGTGCCAAATTGCTTTGGTTTTAGACTTGGAACTCAATGAGGCTTGTGGAGCTAGGAAAGCTTATGTTGCATTGCTTGCTTGTGTGGCTAAATTAAGGTAAGGGTTTAAGTAATCAAGCTCAAATAATGCATGGTTTTGTAGTCTTGTGTGTGGGGATGAATTAGGAACAAGACCCATTAAGTTTGGATTAGAAACGAGAGAGTTTGAGTAGTTTATGTGCAAGAGCGACACGGACGCACAAACCCAGAAAAATCAAGTTGGCGACGCGTCGCCAATTCGTCCGTGAATTGGCGCCGCGGCGCCAGGATGCGAAAATGTCACAGAGCGTAATACGCTGTGGCGCCGCGTCGCCAGAAGCAATTGCTCCTTGGCGCCGCGTCGCCAAGTGGGATTTTGGCCTCATTTTCCAGCCATCCTAAGGTTAACTTAGGCTCTCGGTTTCTATTCCTAGGTTATCCTAAGAGGTTCCATAGCCTCGGTTGGGTCTAGAATTCATTCCTAGAGCGGGAATTTTGCATTATTTAGGAGGTAGTTAAGTTGTGTGGTTAAGTAAAAGTGTGTGACTTGGTGGCTAAGAAATTCAAGTGTGCTTAAGCTTTTGAATGAGCACTAAGGGGATTAAGAGGGGTTTTTAGACTCTTTATTGGCCGTATAGAGTATCATTTACATATGGTCAATAGAGAGAAAAACCTAAGTCGATCCCAACCGAACCATTTGGTTTGGTAGGCAAGCCACTAGTAGTGTTTGAGTTAAACCTTGAGAGTTTGACTAGTTTAACCACATAGGATAACTACCCTGCACAATAATTTAAGGGAAGAGACGGGTAAGAAGTGAGTAGGTGGAAACTTACTCTAAGTAGCTCGTCAAGGCGGGTAAGGTTGAGTAAGCAAGGTCTTACTCTAAGGTACCCGTAAGTGGACTTCAAGGGGTTAATTAAGTGCTAGCAAGGATACGAGGGCCAGTATCCAAGTACCCCAGTCGTAAGAGCTCACGACAAGTCCAACACCTACGGGTGTAAGGAAGTCCTAAGCGCATTGCATGTGCATAATTCATTCATTCATCCATCCATCCCATCATTTGCATTATTGTTGTTTATTTACTTGTTTTTGGTTGTGTGTTGTTTGCTTGTTTGTTGACTTGTTTTGTATGCATTATTTATGTTACACCCGGAAAGTGATGAATGATTAATTACCGGGTTAAGTGGATTAGTGGCATAAATAGTTTCCTAATTTGGAAACTTAGCAAAATTATTTGTAGAGACTTTGAATTATTTATGGAATGGGCATTAATGAGTGTTGGACACTCTAAGAATTATGCTTGGCTAAGGCCAAAAGTTTGGGTGATAAAAAAATGGCAAGTTGGAAGTTGAGGGACTCAATTGCAAAGTTGGAGAAAGATGGAGGACCAAGTGAGTAATTTGGCCATTTTTCATGAAAAATATATGCATGGCCAACCACCCCATGTTATCAATTTAAAATTGGCCTACTACACATTCCACTCATAATTATTTAATCCCTCCACTACATCCTCCACTCACCAATTAAATATTACCCCACCTACTTTTGTCCCCCACTTTCCCAATTTGACTATTCTATTACCCATGCCTTGTCTCCCACTACAAATCCCACTCACCATATTTTAATCACCCACTTACATTGTCTCCCACTTACATTAAAATATTGGCCCATCATTTTTGACTTATTCTCCTACCTTTTTCATTCAAAATTCGTCCATACCTCCAAATTATGCATTTGATATGCATTTTGGGTGCATTTCACTTCATTTAGCACCATGACCACCCACCTTCTTTGAATATACGTTTAATGCACATTTAGAATGCATTTGAGTTTCATTTCTCTTTCATTTGCAAGTGCATAACCAGCCATCACTCCCACTTTCATTTCATTTTCATTTCCACTCTCTCTCTAGCACCAAAAGCTCTCCCTTCTCTCTAAGTTCCAGCCATGGTGTTCTTCAAACTCCATCTCCTTCTTCCTTCATCTAAGATTCGGCCATAGCTAAAAATGCATGTTCTTGCACATGCAAACACATTTTCTTGAAGCTTTCAAGCTCCTCAACCCATCTAGACCAAGAACAAAGTGAGAAATCAAAGAAAACCCATGAAGAAATGCTTGTGAAGTTTCGGCCATATGGATAAAATGGTGTTCTTGAGCTCACCTCAAGAGCTCCTTACATGCATGGCATTTCTAAGCCATGAAGAGCAAGAAGATGAAGACGAACTCCAAGAAAGTGAAGCTCAAGTTTCGGCCATTTAAAGGTTGTAAGTGAACCAAGTTTTTCTTGGTAGTTTCATGTATTTTGAGCTAGATGCTACTCTCTAATGACTTGGCCATGTTGGATTTTTGCAAGGAAATCAAGTGGATATTTCGGCCATGGAAGGATATTGTTGTTCTTGAGCTCAACTCAAGAGCTCTTTATATGCATGGCACTTTTAAGCCATGGAAAGCAAGGATGGAGGTTTCGGCCATGAGTATACATGGCATTTGGAGGCATGAAACCAAGTGTTCTTGGTGCCTCGAGGCTTGTATGGCCATTCCAAGGAAGGAAACAAGCAAAAGATGAAAGAAAAGCAAGAAAAAGAAATGATGGGGCTATTTGGGCCAAAAGTTAAATTTGAAGACCCAAATTGAAAACCAAGTGTTCTTGGTCCATAAATTATGAAATGGGCTATTTTGGGCCATAATGGCATTATTGGAAAATGGGCTAAATCCTGAAAAGGTTAATATAGGCCCAAGTCCTGAAAAGGTTAATATGGGCCTCAGTTCACAAAAAGGCTAAGTGGGCCTTTACCTCCTTAAGTGAGGTCCATTAAGGAAATGGCAAAGTTCCAACAACAAACAAAGCAAAGCAAAGGCAATGAGCAAAAGGTTACACCAATGGTGGTAAGGATCCTTTACTCACTTATTGCATGGTGTACTTCCATGATATTGTTTGTGAGTATAAATGCCCCTATGTGATGGTCATAGTACCAAGTGACCATAGGTGTGCAGCGGGTTAGTTGTTCTTTATGTGAGGGCTCATGTTACTTTCTTAGTTTAATAATTGGGCACGTAAGTGCATAATTGATGAGGTATCATTGCTTCGGCAACTTTGGGCACGTAAGTGCATATTGGACGTGGATTGTTGCTTCGGCAACTATGGATATGAATAATGGGCAATTCTGGATATATATATGGTTTGATTAGCTAATCAATATAAAGGCAAGTGTTAGAGTTTATAGTAAGAATGGCCAACTTACTATGTAACTCGGAGCTCTAGGGGAACGGGTGGTATGATTAAGAAGGAGAATTGAGGTTTAAAGCCTTGGACACTTGCCAGGGGTGCCAGTGGTGCCAGGGGTGCCATTGGTGCCAGTACTGCCAGTCTGGCCAGGAGTGCCAGTAGTGGGTGGCAGTAGTGATTGCCCAGGAAAACTTGTGGTTGAGTGCGTGTGTTGTGTGCTTCTCTGAACCGTTGTTGTTTGTGCATGCTGACCCAAATTATTATTATTATTGTTGATGCTGCTATTGTGCTGTATCTTGTGTTTTCTTTGTTTTAGTGTTTTCCTTTGCAGGAACAGGATTATTTGCCATGATATTCTTGGCATTGGATTTAATTGCCATGACATTCTTGGCTTAAGAATAGGCTTTGGAAGCCATATGTGACTACAAAAGTCACGAGAGATTACCTCATTCTGATTTGGCATTGCCATTACGTTCTTGGCACAATTTTGGCTTTTTAAGCCGGATATGACTATGAAAGTCATGAGTTACTTACCTCACACCTGGATCCTTACTGAGTTTTATAACTCACCCGCCCTTCTTTACTTTTTTCAGGAAGTGGATTGGATGGCTTGATAGATCAAGTAGGGAGTACTAGAGTACTCGTTATGTTTTGCTAAAGGGTTGGGTATGAGTTTAGTGTTGCTTAATATATTCATTTGACTCTAAGTGACTTATGTGGTATATTTTACTTGCGGAACAAGCTAATGGTTTGGACTTCCTTGTGCAGGCTTGTGGAGTTTAGAAGTTGTGGGAACAAGGTCTATTAAGCTGGAATGAGTTCCAGGTTATGAGTTAAAGTTTGGGTAGACATAAGAACTTGGTCTGTAAAACCTAAACTTAACTAGTTATGGACATATAGCATCCTTGGTATGTTTTCCAAGTAGGAGATGCTTGTTAGATGCACATTGTGATCATGATTATCTTAGGATGAATTTTGATGAAATGCCATGATGGATATTCATGTTATGTGTACTAGACTTGGCTGATGCTCATGGATATATAAATGTGGTTTTCAAAGTTGAAAATGAGATGGGCTTCTTTGTTGCCATGCATTGGATTAGTACACTTGATGGACACACATCCTATGCACTTAATGGATTAAGTGTATGCTTTGCTTGAATTGCAAGTATGATTTGCTGATTATGTGTGTAACTAAGGGAAGACTTCCAGTGAATCTGGATTTATTGGATTTTGTTGAAATGGCATCTAAAGACTTGTGTGTGTAACCGGCTAAGTGGTAAAGTCCATAAATGGAACACTAGAATTCCACATAGGTATTAGCTCGTTCCTGGAGAGCACCCTGACAACACATTGAAAGTATTTAAGTAACAAGCTAGTACCAGAATAGATCCTGGAGTCACGCCGTAGGTGCTCATAACTAGCTAATAAAGCCCCTTCAGTATGAATAACTTCCGCTGCATTAATCTGATAATCGGGCCCAGATGGGCCAGGGGCAGTTTGGGGCGTGACAGTTTATATGCTTGTTGTGCCTTGGTTGCTTGCATCATGTTTTTCCTGCAGGTGCTAATCCCTTACTGAGTACTTCGGAGTACTCACCCCTTAAGTGTTGTGCAGGTTTAAGCACTTTTGTCTGGGCTTAACAGTTGGTAAGGGGCACTGTTAAAGCTAAGTTCTTTTAGTTCCAAAGGTATTCTCTAAGTAGGAAACTTCATGTTTTCTAAGTTACTTACAGCATAAGTAAGTACAGACCAAAGTGTTTGCCTTACAGAGAGGCTAAGTGAGCACAAGGTTAGTGTGGCTCATCACTTGAAGCTTTCTTGCTTGGGTGAAGAGCTAAGGACGGATCTTAGTAGTTAGTAGTTATAAGATATTTCTTTGATATGTATGGAAATTTCATACATAGATTGCCTATACTAATGACCATGGGTGTGTATAACACTAAAGTTACTTTTGGGTGCATATAAGTTTAAGATGTATGCACGCAGTTGTTACTTGAAGTTAAAGCAACTAAAGATTTATGTCTTGGCTTATTTGATTTATGTTTTCATTAATTGCCACGGCACTGTTTTCGATGAAGTTTTAATTTAATTATTATTGCATAGCCAGGACAACGCATGCATATCTTTTATGCAGGGTAGGCTAAGAAACTAGTTGCACGAATTGATTTAAGGTATTTTTACAAGTAATAACTAGCCAACTGTAACTTAAGTGGGATCATAGTTCCCTAGAGCCTACCAGTGTTAGTAATTCAGGGCACTGGGGCCCTGTTCCGCCACAGTTTGGTATCAGAGCAGGCCAATGGTCTTAGTAGAGGCAATAAGTCACTAAGATCCAAGTGTGTCCTTGTGCTAGGTATGGTTAGTACTGCTTATAAGTATTCTTGGAGTTGTTGTCTGGCTTTGGTTGCAGGTATATGGGCGAATACCCGGTAAGGTTCTGGAAATTGAGGCAAGGGACCGAACAAAGGTCTAAGTGGCTTTATGGAATTAGCCATAGGAAAGTGCTGATTTGGCGGTACAGTCCCAGTTGCACTTTAGCGTAAGTAGCCCAAGGAGCGTTTCTGAATCTCTAAGGAACGGAGGTCATGGGTCATGTCTAAGGGGTATGGGTTGAAGTGTGCTAAGGCCTACCAGTACACTGAGACCAAGGGAGAAATCCCTACCCTAAGGGCAGGACCAAGGTCAAGGAGATATGCACAGCTATGTGGACAATAGCAAAGTTCGACGAGTTATTGAAAAGCCCAAGGGCAAGGGCCTAGGAGCACTAAGTTATTAAAGGTGCACTGAGGCCAAGTGAGTCATCATTACCTAAGGGTGACATGGATACCAAAAGAGTAATAGACCATGGGGTAAGGGCTACGGTGTACTAGAATCACGTGTGCACCCGGGCTAAGAGAGTAACATCTCCACCCCGAGGTAAGTTGAGGTCGAAGTTAAGTTCATGAAAGAGTTAGTTCATGTGGAGTCCATGGAACTCAAGAAAGAACAACATAAGTTAGAAGTGGGGGCTATGAGTAAAGTGCATGGAATTAAGGGAGACAAAGCACGAAGGTCTGAATATTCTCAAGGCCGGAGCCTGAGCAAGGCTACAGTAAAGAATGCCTCAATCACCGGGGAAGCATCGCCAGTACTTGTAAGCAATCAAGCAGTTTTGTTTGGACCAATTGATTGGTCAAGGAGCTGGCAACAAAGAAAGAGGTACCTTTAAGATTACAGCATAGTAGTAAGTAATTTTTTCTTGTTTAAACTGCTATGTCTGTGGTTGTGACTAGCCTGCTTAGAAAATTAAGATTGTGGTGAAGTGTGGGTATTTGAACCCATAAGGGCCTGTGAAGGACCAGTTTTGTTTTGACCCTTAAAGTAGTTGAGGTTTTACCTAGAAGCTTAAGGGTAGCATTTATGCAGTGAGTTATGTTTGTGGTTTGTTTTTAGTGTGCGTTGCTTAGGAATAGGATCGGTCAAAGGGCATAGGGACTGATTTAACTGTGCCAGTCATAAGTGACCCTTAGAGGTGTTCTAGGGGCAAGGGTGGCTTGCATAGAAGAGTCAGTAAGTAGTGCTATGAGTTGAGCCTTAAGTTGATCAAATTTGTACCTATGGTGTAAGGAGTGTTTTGTGCACTATAGGGATAGTTTAAGGAAGGACAACTCTAGGACGGTTATGACTGGTCCCATTTCTGAGAGGTGTCGTGCACTAGTTACAAAGGGTTACCAAGTAAAGAGAGATTGGATTCTCCAAGCACCCGTAACTAAGGTAAGAAGGGCTTTTAAAGCCAAGCGTTATTTTTTTTTTTTTTAGGACCTGAAGTTGCGAGTGAAGAAGAGTAAGTGGTGCCCTAAGAACTCACAGTTTTTATGAGAAGTTGTCTTTAAGGGTGCGGTTCCTTTAAAAGGGAGTCCATTGTTTTGTGGTAAGTTGGTAGAGGTCCAAGAGGTAATCTGAGCCTTAAAGACCGAAGGAGTAACATTTGGATCCCTGAGAAGGTACAACCCAGAAATGGGAGTGTAAGACGGAACCATGAAAGCACCATTAGCCAAGTGACTTTAAGGACAACTTAAGTAAGTAAAGAAAGAAGTTGTCCTAAGGGGCTTTGGAACCCGAACCTATAACTGATAAGAACACCAGGGAGACAAGATGAACTCCAGGAAGTAGACTTTTGTGTAGCACTTTGTTGTGGTCTTCGTTGACCTAAGAGCCGCTCAAAAAGTGAAAAAGGTGAATTGAACAGTGTTCTTGAGTGTCTAGGAGTTTATTTATCCTAGATAGTGGACATTGTTCGTGAAGTTAAGGAAATTAAGGAAACTTGAAGCTAAAGGGCAAGGGTGCGGACCTAAGTTAATCTGAGGGTTCGTGAGAGAAAGGACCCTAAGGTCCGGAGTGTACCCTGCTAGTGAAGGGTCTTGAGTAATTCAAGAAGTTTTTGGCATTGGTGTAGTTAAGGTTGTTGGAAAAAAAAATTTAGTTAACTCACCAAGTCTGAGAATTTATGGGATTCTTTATTTCCTTAAGGGGTAAGAAGTTACCTAAGTAGTTTAAGAGTCTAGGTGTGGTTAGCAAATGACCAAGAGAGACTCTTGAATAGTAGGTAGCTAAGAAAACAACCAAAAACCCCAAGGTAATGTTTTTGAGGCTAAGGTAGTTGGAACTACTTATCGAGTCCCAAAGTTGAGTTGCTAAATAGTAACCTTGAATTACCAAGAACCCATGAGGTTGAGTTATACTGAAAGCTCTATTAAATTTTAGAGTCCAAAGAGACTTTGAGTGCTTAAGTGATTTATGGGCTTTAAGGGTGCCAAGTAAGACTTCCTCAGGCGTAAGGAGGTTGTGGGCCTCAGTTAAGCCTAAGGGTGCACACACTGTGGGCTATGGGTGTGTATGTCACACTAAGTAGTCATGGTGGTTAGTGCATAAGAATGGGCTAGTGAGGTATCGACCTAAGAATGTGTGTGTATAAGGAAGAAAAGTTTGGGTACCAAAGTGGCCTAAGTAAGGTGTAAGAGTTATAAATCTCTTTCAAACACAATTATGTGTAGGGAGCACTCATGGTTAGCAATTGAGTTGTGTAAACCCATTGGGTTTAGGGTGTTAAGAAAGACCTTTTGATTCCATAAGAAACCAAGGTAAGCATGAAGGCAAGTGCCAAATGCTAAGTTGGAATCAAGCAGATTAAGTTTACTAAGAAGGCCAAGGGTGTAGCTTAAGATGTGGGACACAATGTGTACCCAAGAGTAGGGACTAAGAGAGGACCAGGAAAGGTTGAGTTTCAAGGGTCCCAAAAGGCTTCCTAAGAAAGTTGAGAAGTACCATGGAGCCTAAGAGAATGTAATGCCAAGTGTACACCTAAAGTGGTGAAGTAATTAAGCTAAGGCCTAAGGGTTACAGTAGTAATACTTTGGGGGCAGTATGGGGTATTTCAGGCACCTAAGTAAGTTAATTAGTGGTGCTAAGAGTTGGTTTCTAGTAATTTGAGGAGACCTAAGAAAAAGCTGTAATGCCCTAGATTACCCCATCGTCAAAGAAGGCCAAGTTAATTAAAGATTGACTCCTAAGTATCAAAGAGTGAAGAACATGCTAGCGGTGTCTTAAGAATTAAGGGCCAAGATTGGCTAAGTGACTAAGAGTAGTCAAGGACACAGCATGTTAGTGATTACCTAGAGGAGTCAAGTGTAGAAGAGTAGGGTAGTTTGTAAAACACCCAAGGACACCCAAAGAATGTAAAGTCTTGTGAGCTAGAGTGCCTAAGTTGGGTGTAGGTACTGCCAAGTTAAGTGGTGCAGAAGTGCTAAGTGGTGGCAACTAAGAAACACCTATGTAGGGCTAGAAAGCCTAAGTGAGGTGTAGACTTTTAGAAAGTTCCACCAAGGGTATTGATTCAAGTAGGAGACTTAGTACTCCCAGAAGAAAATCATTAGGAAGGAAGGCCTAAAGGGGAGCAAGTTAGCTCTAAGTTTCTGAGGCTTAAGTGAAATTTGGGAGTACAGGGTTTTGCCTTGTGAATCAAGGTAAGGTGTCCATTTCTTAAGTAGTATCTTAAGAAGTTCTTAACCATCAAGATAAGGTCTGTTGGTTAGACGTGTCTTCCCTCGGCAAGAGTAAGTCCGTGAGGGTGGGAGTTCGACTCCCAGGTTCCCGAAACGGGCGACCAACGCTGGTGGTGGGCTAGGTCCCAGCAGCCAGGTTGGATAGTGGATAATGCAGCGCTGGTGGTGGGCTAGACCCAACAGCCAGGTTGTAAAAATCCAGTCAGGCCCTCACGGGTTTGGTTGAACAGTGCTCGTGGTTAAGGAGCTATGGATAACCATAGTAAGGAAAGGACCATGAGTAAGAGAACTGAGCGCTTTGTAGAAGGATTAACGTTTAAGTATTGTGCTCGGTTAAGAATAAAAATTTGGAGGACCAAATTTCTTAAGGTGGGGAGAATGTAAAGGCTCTCCTAGCATTTCCTCTACATAAAATGTTGAGGTAAGTGTTTCCCAAGTGTGACGGCTCTCCTAGTCGATTAATCAAGTAAGTGTTTGTTAAATTTAAGTACCTCAAGTTAACGCCTTGTTAAGCAAGTAAGATAAGCTTAATTAAGTTAAGTGAGTTCCTAAGTGTGATTTGGCATAGTTAAGTCAAGACCATTAGTTATTCTAGCTTTTAGAATCATCCTAGTAAGCTTTGACAACTTGTGGCACTAAGTGTGTTATTGGGCCATTTGAATCTTAAGTGGCTAAAGTGTTCAAGAAAATTAAGTTTGGGAAGCTTTTAGTATCCTTTAGAACAAATAAAAGTGGTTTTGAGTGAGGGTTTGGTGAGCTATTTGAAGCTTTTGAAAGCTAGTGGACTTAGGTGCAAGGAGAAGGAAAAGTTGACTTGTTTACATATATGCAAGTCTTCTTCTTCCTTAGTCATTTGCAACTAACTCCAAATTTTCGTGGCTCCACTTCCTCTCCCAAAATCACAGCCCAAGCTTCCATTTTCTTGCAAGATTTCATCAAATTAAAGGGTGCCCAAGGTGTTAGAAGGATCACCAAGCTTGTTTGTGGTGTTCTAGCTCAAGTTTGCTCTTTGGAAGCTTGTTTTGGATCCAATTTTCATGGGTAAGCTTCTTGAGTTTATTTGGATTGGTTCTAGGTTGTTTTAAGAGCTAGAAATGGTCTTGGTTTGATTGGTTTGGGTGCCAAATTGCTTTGGTTTTAGACTTGGAACTCAATGAGGCTTGTGGAGCTAGGAAAGCTTATGTTGCATTGCTTGCTTGTGTGGCTAAATTGAGGTAAGGGTTTAAGTAATCAAGCTCAAATAATGCATGGTTTTGTAGTCTTGTGTGTGGGGATGAATTAGGAACAAGACCCATTAAGTTTGGATTAGAAACGAGAGAGTTTGAGTAGTTTATGTGCAAGAGCGATACGGACGCACAAACCCAGAAAAATCAAGTTGGCGACGCGTCGCCAATTCGTCCGTGAATTGGCGCCGCAGCGCCAGGATGCGAAAATGTCACAGAGCGTAATACGCTGTGGCGCCGCGTCGCCAGAAGCAATTGCTCCTTGGCGCCGCGTCGCCAAGTGGGATTTTGGCCTCATTTTCCGGCCATCCTAAGGTTAACTTAGGCTCTCGGTTTCTATTCCTAGGTTATCCTAAGAGGTTCCATAGCCTCGGTTGGGTCTAGAATTCATTCCTAGAGCGGGAATTTTGCATTATTTAGGAGGTAGTTAAGTTGTGTGGTTAAGTAAAAGTGTGTGACTTGGTGGCTAAGAAATTCAAGTGTGCTTAAGCTTTTGAATGAGCACTAAGGGGATTAAGAGGGGTTTTTAGACTCTTTATTGGCCGTATAGAGTATCATTTACATATGGTCAATAGAGAGAAAAACCTAAGTCGATCCCAACCGAACCATTTGGTTTGGTAGGCAAGCCACTAGTAGTGTTTGAGTTAAACCTTGAGGGTTTGACTAGTTTAACCACATAGGATAACTACCCTGCACAAGAATTTAAGGGAAGAGACGGGTAAGAAGTGAGTAGGTGGAAACTTACTCTAAGTAGCTCGTCAAGGCGGGTAAGGTTGAGTAAGCAAGGTCTTACTCTAAGGTACCCGTAAGTGGACTTCAAGGGGTTAATTAAGTGCTAGCAAGGATACGAGGGCCAGTATCCAAGTACCCCAGTCGTAAGAGCTCACGACAAGTCCAACACCTACGGGTGTAAGGAAGTCCTAAGCGCATTGCATGTGCATAATTCATTCATTCATCCATCCATCCCATCATTTGCATTATTGTTGTTTATTTACTTGTTTTTGGTTGTGTGTTGTTTGCTTGTTTGTTGACTTGTTTTGTATGCATTATTTATATGCTTGTTGTGCCTTGGTTGCTTGCATCATGTTTTTCCTGCAGGTGCTAATCCCTTACTGAGTACTTCGGAGTACTCACCCCTTAAGTGTTGTGCAGGTTTAAGCACTTTTGTCTGGGCTTAACAGTTGGTAAGGGGCACTGTTAAAGCTAAGTTCTTTTAGTTCCAAAGGTATTCTCTAAGTAGGAAACTTCATGTTTTCTAAGTTACTTACAACATAAGTAAGTACTGACCAAAGTGTTTGCCTTACAGAGAGGCTAAGTGAGCACAAGGTTAGTGTGGCTCATCACTTGAAGCTTTCTTGCTTGGGTGAAGAGCTAAGGACGGATCTTAGTAGTTAGTAGTTATAAGATATTTCTTTGATATGTATGGAAATTTCATACATAGATTGCCTATACTAATGACCATGGGTGTGTATAACACTAAAGTTACTTTTGGGTGCATATAAGTTTAAGATGTATGCACGCAGTTGTTACTTGAAGTTAAAGCAACTAAAGATTTATGTCTTGGCTTATTTGATTTATGTTTTCATTAATTGCCGCGGCACTGTTTTCGATGAAGTTTTAATTTAATTATTATTGCATAGCCAGGACAACGCATGCATATCTTTTATGCAGGGTAGGCTAAGAAACTAGTTGCACGAATTGATTTAAGGTATTTTTACAAGTAATAACTAGTCAACTGTAACTTAAGTGGGATCATAGTTCCCTAGAGCCTACCAGTGTTAGTAATTCAGGGCACTGGGGCCCTGTTCCGCCACAACAACCCCTTCCGACCATAAAGTTTTGAGCTCCTCAATCAATGGTCGTAAAAATACATCAATGTTGCGTCCTGGTGCTCTAGGACTAGGAATTAGGAGAGTCATAAAGATGAAGGGTTCTTTCATACACAGTTCTGGTGGAAGATTGTAAACAACTATAAAGATTGGCCATATCGTGTTTGTTCCACCAACCACATTATTCGGGTTAAATCCATCGGTACACAATCCGAGCCTAACATTTCCAATTTCATCAGCGAATGATGGGAATGTTCGATCTACATGACGCCACGCTTTAGACTGACATGGATGACCCATACTTCCATCATTGCATGATTTATTATATGCATGCCAAGTCATGTGAGTCGCTGTTTGTGATGACATGTACAAGCGCTTCAACCTACTTGTTATTGGTAGATACCGTAACAATTTTTTCGGAATCAACGTCTTTCTTCCGGAGGTTACTTTTTCTTTATATCTACTGCTTCCACATTCACGACAATGTGTTAATTTCTCATCTTCCGGATAGAATAGCATGCAGTTATTCTCACATGCATGAATTTTTATATATGGCAACCCAAGTCCTTTTGTGAGTTGTTTCGCATCATATAGGGTGGATGGGAGTCTATTACTTTCAGGCAACATTTCTTTCATAAGCTCCAGTACTCTATCGAAACAACGATCTGTCATATTAAACTCACTTTTGCAACTTAACAATTGGGTCATTGCAGACAATCGTGTTTGTTTAATGCACCCATCTCACAACGGTGCATTTGCATCATCCAACAAATTATAAAACTGTTGTGCGGTCGGATTAGGTAACCCCTCTCTCATTTCAGACACATCGAACACATTATCATTATTATCACTGTCATTATCAGCTTCTTCGACATTAGCATCGATAAACTCTTCATCCACCAACATTCTTTCAGTATTTCCAGATCCTACATTCGATGATAACGGGCCCATTGATTCACAGACCATCTGTTCATACGCATTTACAGTACTTGATTCTCCACTTGTCCCTCCATGTAACTGCGATGGAAAATAGCTGTGGGCCATATTGAAATTGTGTAGATTGCTATCATATTGTTCATTGTGACAGTGCCATATGTAATAGTTTGGCGTAAATCCATATCGAAACAAATGCTCTCTCACTTTCAACTCTATTATATAAAATCTGTTATTACATTTACGACAAGGGCATTTAATCATTTCTGACTCCTTCCCATTAAATGCAAACTGTAAAAACTCATTAACACCAGCCATAAATGCAGAATTCATATATCCATCTGTATTTGTCCTCTGGTACATCTACTCACGTCCATTAGCAGCCATTTTGGTTCTCTTGTAAAATATACAGTAAAAACCCTCAACATAAATACATAATATATTTATTACATTTCATATAATATAAATATAATGAAAATGTAAATGAATTACTTATATATGTCATGCATATATGTCAACATTCCATAACTGAACTACCTAGCTACTCCATTAAGGTAAGGGCCTTACTCTATTGAAAGTTGTATAAGCAGTAAACCATTTTAACTATTCCATGTTAGTAGCATTTTATGTAAATTTCGGCAGTATTTCCCTTCAGTTCCCGTTCACAGTGTTTCTCAATAATATCAACTTATTAAGGAACACACGACGGGAACAATTTGGGAAATACTCTACCAAATTTCACAAACTGCTACTACGACAGGAACACATTAACTGAAATACTGCTTATACAAGTTTCAACTGTCAAACTTGGACAATCCATGATTATGTTAATTACAAATATAAATTAATCCAATACATTTTGTTTGCCAACAATCTGAATCGGACCAATATTATATTTGTCATCAACACAATCATGGATGGAGAATCTAAGGTATAATAAATAAATACTTATTATGCAACTACATGCTGTGATAAGTCGGCTACTTAAAACAACATAAGTATATCTTATAAAAAATAAATAATTACCATTTAAATCACTAGCCTCTAAAGTCAGCTACCTAAAATAACATAAGTATATCTTATAAAAAATAAATAATTACCATTTAAATCACTAACCTCTAAAGTTAGCTACCTAAAAAAACATCTATAGTATATCTTATAACAAATGAATAATTAACAGTTAAATCACTAATCTATAAATTAATTTTACATACCTCTATTGAGCTGAAGAAGATGTTGAAGTCGAGATGAGAATTGATGGTGAAATTGTGGCTGTTGGGACGAGTCGGAGAAGAGGGGGTGGAAGTATTTATAGGCAAAATATGTAGCAATATCGTAGGTATATATGAAAAGTTAAACTGCAAGAATAGTGTAGGAAATTTGTAGTAAGTACCGTAAAAAAAATGTAGGAAAAATAAACTGTAGGAAAATTGAAGGATTACAATTCCTACACTTTTAAGGCACCCACTCATTTTCTGTCTTAAAAACGTAGGAAAAAAGAATGTAGGAAAACCGTCGGATACATTTTGACTCAAAACTGTAGGAAATAAAAAGGCAGGAAAAGCGTCGGATAATGTGTCCGACGCTTTTCCTACTTATGTGGTCCCTACGCATTAATTCGCCTCAAAACCGTTGGACTAATTGCCGCCATTATTTCACGCCATCTTACTCTGACATTTGTCCGACACTTTTTTGTGTCAGAAATTGATTGACTGAAAAACATCGGACATAATTCTTTGTCTGACGGTTTTCCTGCGAAAATTATTCCTACGCTTTTTTCCGTAGGAAATTGTCGTAGCAAATTCTCCTCATCCTTGTAGTGAAATTTAGAAAACTTAAAATAACTGCCTAGTAGGTTTAAGCTAACTTATATCGTGTTCCTCTTATTTTTTAAAATTTACACTCTATTGTTTGTGCTATTACATTATCTGACAACAATTTCTAAGATTCTAACTAATTTAAATTGTATAATAACCATCTTGTAAAAAGTTTAATCTCCCCAATATTTTTTTACAATTAATATATATTTTAAATTATTAATTTTTCTTCTCTATAAATGTATTTTTCTTCTGGTAAATGTAAATCAATATTTTTTAACTCTTAGTTAACAGTACAAAAATATCAAAATTTTGATATTATTGAATATAATTACCAGATAATTTAAATTAGGGCCGGTTTTAGAAGTTGTTATCGAATATTTTAAAGGAAGGATGGAGTAAAATGTAGAATTTTAATAATAGATGGGATAAAGTATAAGTTAGGTGAAACTATAGGGGTTTTATACCTAAAATTTCTCTCTTCTAGGTCGAGTCCTAAACAATTAAGAAAAGTCCGAGTTGACCAAGATTTCCTGTTCTGGCTGACCATCCAGTGCTGGTCCAAATGAAACTCGAATCCTACTTTTTATCTAGGGATTTTAATCCTACTTTTCATCTAGAGAATTTTCTCGAAACTTTTAACTTATCCTTTCTTCATTCCTTAAGCACGAGTCATGACATGAATTAATATTTGGCATGGGATGAGATGAGCAGTAAAAACAAATATCTGACCAACAGAAATCGAACTTTTTTATGCGAAAGAAGAAAGAATCTGAAATAAAAATTTAAAAGCATGAACAATTTTGAGCATGGGAGCGAAACATCGGAGCCACAACATATTATAAAAGACACGCAATGAAAGCAGTACATTTGAGATAAAAGTTGTTGTTAAAAATAACATTAATTATGGGATGAATGAAGAATTATATGTTTTCCTACAAATTAAACTGAATAATAAGATACAAAAGATGTTCTTAAGACATGTTTGTGAGAATTTACAGAAGTAAAATAACATGGAGGATCTTTTACCAACACTAGGATAATCCAACACCAAATAACCCATACATTCACGAGCAGAGCTAGGATTTCAATTATATATGTAACTTCATTTAAGTTACAGAAAAAAATATCATGTAGTTATTTTAGTATGAAATTCAAAAAAATTAATAATAAAAAATAAAAATAAAAATAAATACAAAAATTAAAAAATAAGTCACGTAAATTTGGTGGCAGGGTGGCATAGAGAATGAATAAGTTGCAATTGCAAATTCTAACGTACAAAAAATGTTGTGGTAGTAGTTATATTCTTTTAATCAAGTACAACAGTAGGGATTATGTATTATTTTGACAAATAAAAAAATTATGGTCAAACCTACTAGATAAAATTAATAACATACAAGTCAAAAAATAAAAAAATTATATCTGATACTTCATAACTCTTTATTGTTGCATTGTATTTTTTTCTCGTTGTTTTATTAGATCTCTCTGCCTTAATTTCATATGTCCCAAAAATAAATTATGTTGCTTTTATATATGAGGCAATATAACAGTTTGTCTTTTCCTTACATCCTAAGTTAATTCTAATTTGGCTTTACAAACCATTTGAATGATGTGGCAATTAGAACATAAAAAAACTAATTCAACTTCAAGTAAAAAATTGATGCTAATATATTAATATTGGGTATAAATTTTACATAAAAAATTTAAAAATCAGTATTTTTTTTTACTTTTTGTGTTGTTATTTATATTTTTTTCCTATTTAATTTTTAAAATTATTTATAAAACACACATTATATATATATATATATGCAAAAATACACATTATATATAGATGCAAAAATATTATGGGGTTAGGGGGCGAAAAACCCTTTATCTCCACTCATACAATAGGTTTATGACCAAAACAAAATATTCAATAGGTTAGGGACTAAGATGAAACAAAAATTAAAAGTTAGAAATTATTTACACAATTTACTCTTGACAAAAAGGAAACCTAGAGTGAAGCATGTAAACAGACTAGTCTTTTTAATTGGAGACTTCATAACAATATCATCCTGGGACAGTGGCAGAGCCACGTTTAAACAAGTGGGGGGCAATTTTAGAAATTTTGACATATTATAAAAGAATTATCTATTCATTCCAGTGATAAATTTTTCTAGTTCTGACCATGTCCTGGGAGTACAGGACAAGAGCACAAATGTAAAAAGTATAGAGTACATCAGGTACATGCCATGCACGTTTCACTTGCACATTTGTCTTTCTAAGTTATCTTTTCGTTGGATCTTAAACAGGCTTATACGTACCGATGAGGTTTAATTGGTGAAATCAAGCTTGTTTCAAAAGAACAAAACTTGTTCAGCGTTTATTGCAAGTCCTCAACTTTTGTGAGCCTGTACAGCTTTACGCATGAGCTATAATTAATTAGCTGAAATCTAACCCTTGAACTCAATGAACTGGGATGAGTAGGTACGTATCACGCGTCGTGGCCATGTGGTTGCGACCCCTACCAGGGTGTGCATGAAAAGTGATCTTGAGGCCTGAAATCCACCCCTCATTCTACTGGACCATATTCACCGCTGACTCAAACGTACTACCAGCAGCTCGATTGCTCCAGGCAGCTAAGCACCTACACATACTTCAATCAATTATTGTGTGTGGCCAGATGCTGCAGCTTAATTCACATTGCCCTTAAGGGACCTAACCATGGCCACGACTCTAATCTTTGGTAGACATGTCGAATTTTACGGCTTACGTTTTTCTGGATAGTTCTTTTTTTTTTAGGGGCATGAATAAGGGAAACAAAAATGAAGAGGGACAGATGAAGATGGAAAAGAGGAATTAGTAATGGGCTGTTAGATCTAGAAGGAGAAAATTACTTAATTTGCAAAGAACATGAGAATTGGTAAACAATGAAATTTAAGGATTGGAGAGGGATAAAGTTCACCGGTAGTACCCTTAATTGTTTTTGTGTTCCAAATTGATACCTGACTTTTAAATTTGTCTTATCGAACTATCTAACTTATATTACATCTCAACTAGGTACTTTCCATTGATTTTACTGTTAAATTAGACGGGAAAATACTGATATGACATTAAACAACATTATATTAAATTTAAAATGGCACATTTGGTCCTCAAATATTTCCAATTATTAATTCTAACATTTGAAATTCCACTAAAATCAATTCTACTCTCCTTCACTCGATCTAGTCCCCGAAAACCCTAACCTCTCTCTCCTGCTGCCATGCTAGAAACTGCTAACTGCCCTTATAGCCACCCCTAAGCGTTTATTCTTGGTAGAACAAATCACAAATCTGAATCTTTTTTTTTATGGGCCGTAAATTTGAATCCTTACTAGACTTCTTATGCTGCTCCTAGTTTCAATAGATTCCCTCCAAGTAGCATATGGCAATGAATAGAAGGAAGGGAATCAAAAGCGAATAAAACCTGTGGGCACTGATTCACCGTTGTTGTTGCCCACCTCCTCCCCTAGCAGTCACCATCGACGATTTAGGCTATAGGGTTAGAAGACAGTTGCCCACCTCCTCCTCCTGCAATCACCATCTCTTGCCGACGCTTACCGTTTTTTTCGCACTATGAACATCGTGACAATTTGCATCAAAGATCGCTATAATTCTCGCTCATCTATTTGTCCTCCACCGTAACCCTCATCTTCGATTCTCGTTCAATTCCAAGGATAGGCTTACTAAGGCATCACTTTAGATCCACAGCATCGAAGATGGGTGAAATCGGTGGATGACAAAACCAAAGATCAATGATCACGATTTCCAGTGGCACTAGATCTAGTGATGTACGGTATAAACTTGAATGAGTTTTACTTGGAAACCATCAATCGAGTCTGGTCCATAAGTGTTTTGTGCTTCTCTCCTATCTCCCATTTGGCCTTGTTGACCATTTTGTTCCCTTTGAAACCATCAATCAACTGGGTGCTTCTCTGGCAATGCAAAAAGACGTTTTAAGCTTTCAATACTTGGTCTTCCCAGATCCATCACTAAAAATGAAAGGGCAAGTCAATGATGTTGAGTGAAAATTGACTAGTTCATTTTGATTGGTTTCCAAAAACACTCAACTCCAAAGTTTTCATTTCAATTCGTGAAAATTGAGTTTTGAATCATAGATTATGAGTGGTGGAGTCCTGAGATTGAGTGACAAGGAAAGCATAATTGATTTTAGTGGAAGGTTAAGGTTTAAAATTAGTGATTGAAAAAGGTGGATAACTAAAGTTGTTATTTTAAATTTATTTTAGTGTTATTTAATATCACATCATTAATTTTCATCCAATTTAATGGTAAAATCAACGAAAAGTGCCCGATTGGGATGTGTTATATGAGTTTATGTAGTTTGATAGAACAAATCTAAAGATTAGGCAATCATTTAGGGCACAAAAATAAGTTAAAGCACCCCTATAGACGTTACCCAATAATGTAAATTCTTTAGACGTAGTTAAGATGAGGACCGAATTTGAAAAATAAATAAATTTATAATACGTATACGGATGCATGTACCAATAAGATGTATCTACATCAAGAGGTATTTTAGGCATCATGTTAACTAATAGTACTGGTAGCAATGCTCTTCATTTTTTACAGTAGATCTATGCCTCCTTCGGTTAGGGTTTCTTTTCATTTAAATTGCAGACAAACTTTTATCCTAGAATCTTAAAAGATTGCACAAGATGCGCTGGAATGTTATAAGTAAGCCTAAATATCCATTACACCCTCGAACGATGGTGACTTGAACACTTTGCCTCATTGAATTTTCAACTGGTACACATCGGTCTTAGAATTTTTATGACTTGAACACTTTACCCCTTTAACTCGATAACACAATCACACGTGATGACATGAGACTTAACTTCTGTGTTCTTTTCACTTCAAATATGTAAAAACCATATAAAAACCACTTGAGTTCCTACTTTTATCCTTTGTACTCTTAAGATTTTGTTCCCACTACATAGGCCACCACTTCTAACTTATTTTCCTCAATCCATTTTGACCACTTAGACCATTGTGTCTACCATATTGCCTCGGCCCACAGCATCACCACCATGCTTTCTTTGTTACTTTCCTCTTTCCCCACCGCCGAATTTGTAATATTCCCCTTTATCTCAGCCTTCTTCCCTATTGCCAGATTTCTGAACTTGATCCTAACTTTGCTTTCTTTTTCTCAAGCATTCCTCTTTCCCTGCCACTTCATTTCTCTTTCCTTCATCTCAAACCCTCTTCAATGACCTCAAATTCTTTAGATCTCGTCACCTTCATCAACTCTAAGGGCAAACTAAAGTAGTCAAGGCCCTTAATGCCACCATTATAGACCCTCAATTAGTTCTTTACGAAATTCAATTAAGCAATTTTAGGCGAAAGAGGAAAGGTGGGTGAAGATAGTGGGCAAAAGAGGACAAATGGTGGTGGATGATGAAGGATGAATTGGAGGCTTATGTGTAAGTGGGACTGCGTTGAGGATGAGAACTTAAGGTGGTGAAGGCCAAAGTTTTGATGCAAATGATTGAAATAAAAAAATATAAATAACCATGTTTAATTACAATTTAAGTTCCAAGATTATGGGTTTTAACAATTGCAGGTTTGAAATTTGGGGCACTATGACCAAGTCCCCACAATCTGAGGGTGTAATGGGTAGGCATCATAAGTATAACACCTAATGATGGTTTGGGTTATAGCTATGGGTTTGGCTCAAATTGATGAACAATGAAGGTGTAATGGCCTAAGAATGTAGCTGTATCCGAGCCTTTTGGTTAAGCCTACTAGCCTTACTCGGAAAACAAATTGGTCCATGCATGATGATCTCCCTTCTCATTCATGTGGGGTGTGAAATCATTTGCAAGTTCATTCGGTTAGATCAATTTAAAACTCATTCAAATAAAACAATATTTTTAATTTTCAATTTTTACAAAATTGATTTGAACCATTTGAATTCGATATTAAAATTGAGCCAACTATAGCTAATGTAGCATCTGACCAAGTATTGACATGAATCATCTGAATTATAGTCTAGTTTATTTGGTTTTTGTAATTATGTTCTTCTTTATTAAAATTAAGCACAGTGTCAGTGAAAAATAAAAAAAATTAACAAATGAGATAAAATTAATAATATTACATATTGTACCTAATGTTAAAGAATGATTCATAATATATATTACAAATTAGAGAAAAATGACCTTATATATACATGATTGGTAAGAATAATTGTAGGATATCTTTGTTATTATTCGTGTTATTTGGTTTTTTTTATTCCAAGTTTAGAAACTAATAACAAGTCTGATAATGAAATACAAAATTCAATTTTGGACTTATATCCAAACCAAATAATCATACCATTTTTTCCAATTGGAATAATTCATTTAACTTTTTTTTTGTTTTATCAAATTAATGGATACCTATTGTTATTTATCTTGTTCTTGATCCATGTCTTTTATCTGGAGACAACATTGCAATTATTAGTATAGTTTTAAGGACCTTTAATGCAATTTAACCTATCTTATGGTATGGTATTAATTTTCCCCTTAACTAAAGAATCTTGAAGGGGTAAAACACAATGTAAATATAAAATTTAAGTGAAAATTTTCATAATTCACTATTTTTAGTTTTTAATTTATTCCACTGAAATGAACAAAATGTTATAAATAAAAATAATTTGCATGACTAAATTCTAATTTTATAAATAAAAATAAATTACATGACTAAATTCTACAAAACAAACTTATGTGGCAAAAATTACATATATTGCCCTCCTTGAAAAAAAAATTATTTTTCATTTGGACTTATATTATATTGTTTGGTATTTGAAATTCAATACTCTATTTTCGTTCAAAACATTTGGAAAACCTTTGTTAAAAAAAAAAACTTTTTTTAAATTTTGTTGTGATAAAAAATGGCCAAACATTTACTTGTGAGAAAAAATATTCTAAAAGTGTTTTTAAATGTGTTAAATAATATATGACTTATATTACGAACCTAAAAGCGTTTGAAGAACCTTTGTATTAAATGTGTGTGCTATTAGCAATGTCATTATTAAGATTAGCGCAAAACATACAAATGATTCCTTACAAGCTGACAAAAAAAAAAATGAATGGATTAAAATTGAGTACATCCTACATACAATTCTACATCAATTGCAATCTAATACTTTTGCAAGAGAAAAAAATTATAAATTTAATGTGTGTTTGACTAAATAAAAACCATTTTAGTGCTTATATTTGTATTAAGTTATTATTTACTCAAATTGTACACTAACTAGTTTATATACCCGGCATTGCTACGGGATTCAAGAAAGCCCAGGCAAAAAAGAGTAATTGTTCCCTAACATTATTGAAATTATCATAAAATCTTATAGCTGTAAAATTTAGAATAAAAAGTTTTGTAGAAATATCATTCAATGGTGTAAATATTTTACAATTAAAAATAAATATGGACATGATATGTAATATAATTATCACAAGAAAATGAATTTGAAATTAAAAAAAGAACTACAAAACTTTGATTATGCAATGTTTTATTAATGTTATGCTAAATTTGTACAACCTAGGACTTGACTTTATGCAGCCCAAGGTTTAGCTTAGCATGAGCTCCTAGGCCTACCTTCTCCGAACCCAGTTTAGAACTCGACCATACCCTTGAATTTAACTTATCCTATCTGACTCTACCCACACCCCTCTTAAATTAGTATATTGATATTCAAAATATGATTTTATTTTAAAAAAAATTATAATGTAACATAAATTATTTTATATTACTTTAGTTTATGATTTTTTAAGTATTAATTAATTGTAAATATACACATTCTTTTGAAAATATATGTAAATATATAAAATGAAAGACTAAAAAAATCAAATATATGTCTTAAAATAGTTTGGTAGGTAGTACCCGTCTACTTGCGGGATGAGTAATATTGAAACCCAATTACATGAGAGAAAGGTTTAAGATTAGTTATACCTAGCTCAAACCTAGCCCGTTGACATCCCTAATCCTGTGATTGTATCGATTAGTCTAGTAGTCCTACTTCATTGACCCATGCCCTGTTAGGATGAGTCTGGTTGAAGCTAGTTTAGCTAACAGCACATCTCTAACCTGTTGAATTGCCTAATAAACTATTGTAGCTATATTTTCTCCACCACTCTTACCAGGCTGTGTAATCCGGGCATAGCCACTGCAACAAAAAAATTTGAAACAGAAAATGCTGTAATAGTTAGTAGAAACATAATTCAATGTGATAAATATTTTAAAATTAAAAATACACTGCACATACATGTCATATAATTATCATAAAAATAAATAATAAAATTTTCATTTTGTACTATTTTATTAACATTAGTACATTCGTTAGCCTAGGACCTTGACCCATGGTGAAGCCTAACATACACACGTCCTATGTTCAACCTTAACTTGTGATTGTTTAGATCAGTCTAGAGTCTCCCTCGTTGACCCATGCCCGATCAAGTTAAGATTGACTAAAACCAGTTTGGCCATAAACACATTTCTAACCTGATCTCCTAATAAACTGTTGTCGCCTGTACTTTTTCCACCATCAGTACTAAGTTGTGTAATTTGTAGACATAGCATCAATGCATAGTAATGGGTAAAGAAATGTTTTCATCTTTTCTAAACGCCTAAATTATATAAATTAATAACAACAACATAAACATAGTGAAAAAGCTTTCTAAATGATAGTTTTCCATCATTCACTATGATATATAATAATTTAAAACACATAATAACAAAAAAATATCCAAAATAAAAAATTGTATTATATATGAAAAAACTAACTATATCATACTATCATGAAATTTACCAAAAGGTTATGATCATGATAAGTCTAATGGGTACCTAAACTTAGATCAAAACTTGGCTAGCCAAGTTAATGTTCTCAATGTGTTTCCACAGGACTCAAAAAGATGAAATATTTTTTTTTATTTTCAAAAAAATGTTAATATATTAAAAGTTTCTGGCTGCCTTTCACAGTGCTTGTTTTTTTCCCTTAGAATCTTAAACTTTCTTCCGATTTGAATTTATTTTTTTATGATCTACAGCTCTTCCAATATAATCAAAACTGTGTATGTTTTATGGTTCACTTATATTAGAAAATCTTTGAGACCTACAACCATCTATGAATATATTTTTTTTAGATCTTTGCTCTATTCACCATGGCCCTCGATTCGTAGAAAGTATGACATATTCTTTTAGTGACCAGACTAATGCCAAATTTGATAAAATTAGGCATAATTTTGTATCTATTGAGAAGGAAAAAAAAATGGAGACCTAGAGTTGTTTCATTTTTACAACTATTAATCTATTTGTTTTAAAGTTTTTTCTTGTTATACTAAAAAAAAGTTGTAGACTATGGTTCTCCTATCCTAAACGTTGAAGGCATAGGATTGGAGAGTCATTTATGCTAAGAATGCATGTGTAGCATTCCGATGCAAGCACTTGATCTTATTTTAATCAAAGTTGTATGATACTAATTGTATTGAGCATGTTTATATATTGTTGCTTCATTATCTGATTAATGCATAATGCCTATTGATTTTAGTCTAATATTATGTTTGGCAACTGGGAATAAATGGCTATAATATGACTTTCTAATCTAATTATTGATCCAAAAATCCATAAATTTGGGTGTTGATTCAAGATTTTTGTAATTGCATTCCTTTTTTTGAAATTTTTGATCAATTTCCAAATAATGCCTTTATTTCAAAATAATCATACAATCAAAAATAAAAAAAAAAATCAATTTATGAGTTGATTTATGTTAGTTCTTAATTTTTGTTGTAAATTGGATTTAACGTAATATTATACATGGCAAATATAAATTCATTGATGTAAATTGCATGTGATTTGGCCAGTTATTTTATTGCTGGAATAATTGGTTTTTATATGAAAAAATGTAAATAATTGACTTCACATTGTATGTCAATTTCTTTGGTTGAATTGTAAAATTACATTTAATTGATTCATTTCTTTTTTCTTTTTGCAAGAATAGAATCAAATTCTTGATTACGTGGTATTAAATTTTTCCATTCCTTTATTGGTTTTATAGTAATTGATAACTTGCCTAATCGAATTATCAATACAGTGACCATAGGGTAATTATTTCTTTTTTTGAACAATAAATCTATGTCATGTTTCTTAATCATGGTTTCATAAAAACTAAACAATTAGCATTCCATTAAATTTATGTAATGATGTTAGGGAATCCTTTAGGTTCAATGAAAAGTAATAGTAGATTTCAAATTTTAATTGACCAATACAAACTTATTGCAAAAAAATTAAAAAAGAAAAAAGGACACGTGTTAATCAATGAGAATAACAATTAAGGAAGAGACAAAAAACTCCATTGAAATTTTCATGCTTTATATATATATATATATATAAAATTAGATTACAATAAACTTAAGTAAAATTACCTATTAATTTCTATTAATGTTATTACTTTTGGTGCATGTGAAAGTCAATTAAATGTTTATTAAGAAGGCCCAAAATTATCCATAGATCTAATTTAACATAATTTCAATACACTCAAATGTAGTTATAGTAAGATATTTGCCATGTACCATTTTTTTGTCAATCTTAGTTTGCTTACAAAAAATTTGTAAAAAAGTAACAAAAAAAGTTAAAACGTTAATTCTTGTTTAAAATAGTAAAAGTAAATAATTATATAAAGTCAGTATTAATTGGTACAATGAGAGACAATTAATTAATTACTCAAGACAATTAAGTAAAAGTAATTAATAAATTAATTTTTTGGCATTATTAATTGGTACGATTAAATAATATTCATACATTAATTACAATAAGATAACCTCGAGGCATTGTATTTTCCTGTTCCTATTTCTTAGCAAGTGCCTTCTGTAACTTTGCAACTTTCTAATTGCTTAACCTGGAAAAAATAAGTAGAAAATCATCCTTTTTACTTTACTAAAGCAAGTGATTGGGGAGACTAACAGAAATAAGCCTCAGTTAGGAATAAGGACTGTTAGAAAAAACTATAGGAGGATGTAAATCACATATAGGTATTAAATTGTTGAAGACCTAACAATATCAAATACCTCCAACATAAACCCGATATATTAGCTTAACTGCCGAACACTCCATTCTACTCCACAATAGTTGAAGTAAAACTTAAAATCAGTGATAAGCACAATATAGAACAAAAGCTATAAGTATTTAAGTCAGTATAAAAATCTCCTATACCATTTTCCTTGTCCTATTCCTACTTGCACTTAGACAACAACATGTTTGCAAGTTTTAAAACCTAAATGGAGACATTATCTCAGTAGAAAACATCAAATTGGCACTATTGTCAAATTGAAAAGGCAAACCCCAGCCAGCCAAAGAGATAATCACAAAATGCTATTCTATATGTTAATAAAATAACTAAGAAAGTCAAACAAAAAGAATATCGACCAAAAAGCTCTCCATCTAATACAACCTAAAATATCTAATACAAAGACCCCACATTAAACGTAAAGCAAGGATTTAAGTGAGGGCTGGAGCAGATAAGAGGAAATCAAAGAAAATAAATAATGGATGAATCAGAAATAAAAATCATGAATTACACCCGATTTGTTTCAAATCAAAATGGAATGAATTGAAATTTGGTTTTGTCAAGCAGATTAATCTAAAACTCCGGGGAAAAAAAGTTGAGCAAACTCAAATGATTTTTATTAATTTACTGAAAAGGAATTAAAGTTTGATTCTTACCTCGCATTAGCATAATCACTACCTTGATTCTTGTACAGACACATTTGAACATGGCAACCGAAACCTTGGAATGCAATTGATAGAAGAAATCACAAATTGATGTTAATACAATGAAAAATAGTAGGAGTCTCAATTTACAAACACATCAGAATGAGGGTTTCAAGCTATTTCTTATCGATTGGCTACTAGAACGAAGATTCAACATGCAAGAAAAAAAAAGAAGAGGAAACTACGGTGGATGAAGTGCAGGTGTGAAAGAAGAATGCTAGCAAATCAGCAACAATAAATGGTACAACGCTGGTGACTAAGCGAGCTTTTAGCTGGTAGAGAGTGAATAAGTCTGTAAGCGACAAGAAACAATGGTTGGAAGATGAAATCAAAACCCATGAGGCGGAGATGAGAGATGTGGTTTATAATACGCACAAACTGTCGAACAAAGGAAGAAGTAGATGCGGACAAAGTAACAGGAATGTTTTTTGGTTTTTCTCCTTTTTCTTATTTTTAAATGTCATAGACTCATATACTAATAAGGATGTTTTTCCTTTTTAAAAATTTTGTTTAAACATCAATGCATTTAAAAAGAAGAAAACAATTTTTTTAAAGGAAACCTTCTATGTCAATTATGTTTCTTTATTGCAAGACTAAAAAATGCCGCATTTTATACTCAATATCATAGCAAGTTTAGCTTCAAGGGTAGTTCTGAAAATTTGGTGCAAAAAAAAAACTTAATATATATTTAGTCAACTTGATACTTAGTTTGTTAAGTGAAAAGACTTTTTTCTCCCTAAGTGTATCCTGCTTTACATATGTAAAGAAACGTAATTGAACTTGATAAAGAAAAGACTTTTTTCTCCTTAAGTGTGTTTGTGTGTGTGTGTGTGTGTGTATATATATATATCCTTCCTCCTTCTATGCCATCCGTTCATCTTTGGTGTCTCATCGCTACCAATCGTCGCACACTTATCATCAAATCATCACCACTGCGGCTTTAAGTACCATTTTCTCCATTCCTTCAAAATTTCTTAATATCTTGATTGTTTGTGGTTTTTTATCGAATTTGGACTTAGTGATTTATGGGTTTGTTGATTAGTATGAAATTGCTAAGTTTATTTTGATGATTTTTGGTGTTTTATGTTTTTTCTATGTAATTTATGTGTCATTTTAGGTTTGGTAGTTTTGTATAAAAATTCAAAAAGTCTAGGGATTACACCTATAATTTTATACTAGTTCAAGGACTTGATTGAACATTTTTTAAAGTATAAGGACAAAACCTATAATTTTATGTTAGTGCCTAAACTGTCACTTTAAAAACTTTAGGAAACTTACTTGTAAATTTTTGAAAAGTTTACAGACTAAACATGTAATTTTATGCTTTCACTTTTTAAACTTTAGGACTTGATTGTAAAAATTTTAAAAGTTTAGGGACCAAACATGTGATTTTATGTTAGTGTCTAAGCTATCATTTTTCAAACTTTCAATTTTATGACAATGACTGAACCATATGTTGTCAATCTTTCATATGAGACAACTTGGTTCAAGGCAGCCATCATCGGGTTGGGGCACATCTGACCTTCCTTTGGATTCAAGACATTGTTTGGCTACTCCTCAGCCACCATGAAGCCCAACTAAATGCCCAATTGTTCTGACAGCTCTTATTTCACAACCGACCCAACTCAAGTGCCGTTAACCTAGTTTCGGCACACCATTTTGTCCATGCCCAGGAGCCCTACATTTCAAACACTTTTTTCTTGCCCAAAGATTCTCAGTCATGACCTAGTATGAGTTATTTCTATAATCCATCTATTAGGTTAATCTAGATAGCATATATGTGGATATGTTAGAGGAGCAATAACATGAGTAGGCTACTGACTCGTTTCCTCAGATGATGAGTACACAGGGGAGGCTTTCCTATCCTCGATGAACCCTCATCCACAGCATGGGCTAAAGGTGGTCCTTCAACAATGTCGCCACCAGCTTCAAAAGTTCTTAATAATTTTTCATACATGTTTTTATATGAAATAATTTATTAATTTTGGTTTTTGTTTACTAATTCATCAATTTTGAACTGATGTAGCCTTTATACAGATAAAAAGGTCTGATATATAGTCAATTCAATCTGTTTAAAGCTATGGTTTGATTTATAAACTATTAAATGGCTTAATTGTCATTTTAGAAACTTCAGCAACCTAACTGCAAATTTATTTCAAGAGTATTGTTGGTAAGACTTTTCCACCATAAGGTGTGCTGTATAACTTTTTTGCCATAAGGTGTGTCATCTTAAAGATATATAAGTAGGACTAAGTATGTCATTTGAGGCAAGTCCCAAACATTTTTCTCAACAACGTCGTTATGATTTACTAAGGCCGCACGTCCCAAGCAGCTATGATACTCCCTTGTGGCATTAACTATGTGACTACTAAAAGGCCAAAAAGTGGAAGGCATTATTGATAGTTGGTGTATCCGTGCAACATTTTGATAACTCCTTGGGACCATGCTGAAGTATACAATCGATTTCGTTTTTCAGGTGAGATGCATTGGGGCAGGATATAGTATAATGTGCTTTTAAACACCTTAACTTTATTTATTTCTTAACCAACTATATAATTATTTCACATGTTAACTTGTGATAAAATGTTGTAAACCAAACAAAGGAATGAGCGGTAGCCGAGCTCTAAGAAAAAACTGGACTAAAATGTATTTGAGAAAAAAATCAGTCAACCCATCATCAATCTAATTGCTCTTCAGCTAGGGGACCATAGTTCCACAAAAATTTCTTTTTTTTCTATTTTTTTTTATTTTCATTCTTTCTAACTCTCTATTAACATTTTCAGAAAATTATCATTATATTTGATTGCACGATGGATACTTCTAATGGGTCTCATAGAATTACCATGATCTAGATACTTGTCTTTTGTTTGATGCAGATGCTTGGTGAGAGATAGCTAGCCAGCCAAAGAATGATCACTTGAAGGGTCTCTTGCATCACCTTACCAATCCCAACCACTTTTGCAATGATTAGAGAGTAATTTTGATTTTCAATTTCCAAACCACTTTTAAAGATTTATTAACGTTTTTCTAACACATACTTGATTAAATGCCACACACTAATTAGCCAACTAAAATTGTTGAATTATGGGAAAGCCAAAACCAGTTATAGGTCGATGACCCTTAGTTGTGCACCTAGGCCTTTTAGTTGGAGGGTCAGCTTTTGGTTGAGATTTGAGCTCAAGTCCAGGCTGAAGCCAATATTGCATCAAGTGTTGTCCTTAATCTATTGTATAGCAAGTGGACAATTACTAGGGTTATTCTGGCTGGTTATCAGCTTAGATCCTCTTATTTGGCTGAACTAGATGGACATAAGATGGTATAACACCTCCAACAACTTAGTCATTATATTAGGGTTTTATCCTATTCTAATCGTTATTTTTTCTTTCTGTTACTTCAAAAGTAATTGTTTTTGCTTCAGCTATGTGAATTTTTTATATTCTTTTTTATTTCTCATCAAATAAATGACATCTTCTTCTAAAAATCCTAGCTATTATTAGCATGATATTAGGAAATCTCATTGTTATTTCTCAAACAAGCATAAAACGTATGCCTGCATATTCGTAGTTATGAGGCTATTTTACCAAGTTCTTTAGACAAAGTTATCTTGCACCCTTAGGTATTCTCTGCTTGCTCACCTGTGTCAGTTTTGGGTTCAGGTAACCTTTTGTTGAAGGTCGTTAGAGCTTTTCCTGGGAGTATAGCATGGGTTAGTTCAATGTTGTAACGGCTGGTACTCGAACATTGGCTCAGAGAATTTTCTTTACCCTTTCTTTCCTTGCAAAAAGAGGGGCACCTTGTGTCCTTAAACCGATAACCATCTTTTGGCTAACCTAGCCTCCTTCGTCCATCAGGACCAACAAGGGGTAGTATAGGAATATTCACCTGTTGTCTATAGACTACGCCTTTCGGCCTGATCTTAGGCCCTGACTCACCCTTCGTGGACGAACCTTATGAAGAAACCCTTAGGTTTTCAGGGTATTGGATTCTCACAAATGTTTGTATTACTTATGCCAACATTTTTGCTTCCACTTTGTCCATCTTTGTTCATGTGGGTGCTTCATTCTATGGTGGAATGCTCCATTACTGATGCATTTTTTCATCTCACAGCTTCGGTAGATTGTTTAGCTCCTTGCCATTCATTGGTTATTAGAGGCATCTGAAAATGTCCAGGTCAAAATATGACTTTTAAATTAAGTTTTGAATTACTGGATGGTGCCAAAAGGCGTGATGATATAATAAGTAAAAAGGAAGAGACTCATAGAATGGCAGAGACAAATAAATTTCAAAATTTTTTTGTATAATATGTAAGTAAATCTTCATATTTTTGTACATATTTCCCATGTATAGTTAAGATTTTAACTAACTTCTCATTATGTTAAATTCATTTTTTATTCTCTAATCAAATTATGTACATATTAGTTTTAATATAGCTAAATAAATAAAATTAAAAAAAAACATTCAATTGATACCATTATTAGAATTATGTCATATGTATACCATCATTATTAATTGTCGTGGAGTCATCGTAGGACTGCGATGATTATAATTGTTGCACATTCAACATTGCAAAATTGTCATAGTTCTGTAATGATTACAATCCTCACAATTTTACGATGATGTTGTGACATTATTTTCTTTGCAACACAAGTATTTCTTCCATTTTTGTGTAACACTATTTAACGTCAAATTTAAGGTTTTTTTGACAATTTGTGACACTTTTGGCCATGACATTTGCCTTGTTCGTTTTTTATTTTCTCCCATTTTATATTTTCTAATGTTTGACATTTGCAGATTTTTAAATTGACAATTAATGTTATGGGTATAATTATAAGTTTCAATAAATTTAATGGAAGCAGTTTTAGATTCAACTAAAACTATTTTTTCTTTTTTTTTTTAATAATTTTTACTTGAAATTATCCTTAACGTGGAGTGCAATAATGTAAGAATATGAATGTAATGAAGCAGTATTAGCCTCCATTGTTCATTTCATGATAAACAACATTCGATTAAATGTACAATTTACTTATATGATGTGCGACATCAATAATTTAATATTATCAAGTATACTAGTATTTAGAATATTGATAGTTTCATCATCTTGGTTAGTTAGATGACAGTGCAAATGATTAAGTTTAAACAACTATACTCAAAGTGTTTTAAAAGAAACATGAAACACAACAAGATCAAATCCATGTAAAGTAACCCAAAAAGAGTTTATATTATTTTGCATGTATCTATTTTCACTGGATCAAAAGAGTGAAATGCCAAACCTAGAGGTGAAGCTAGTTGCAAGACTCTACGTAATTATCGTTACATTAATCCTAGCTAAAACTAAAAGCAGGCATGAGAAAACCTACCTTTTTACGGGTGACCCTAGCTAGCTAACCACATGATTAATGAATTAATCCTAATTAAACTATAGTTAAACTAAAAGATAGAAGGAAAGAAGAAGCTGTAGTGCAAACGCGACTGAAGTGAAAATCATGGCAGAGTTTGCACTGGATGCTACTATGGGTGCTGGAGATTTTTCATGTGATTTGTTATTTGGTGGTGGCGCTGACTTTGGAGATGGAGCTAGTGGTTCGTCGTGCTTTGACGAAGGCTTTGCTGCAAGAATATATATTTCCTTATCACGTCAGTCTTCAATATAATTACGTACCTGAATTTGATCATCTTTGAAATTGATCATCAAACTAATCAAATACAAATCGATATTAGAAAATAGAAACAAAGACATTAATTTTGTGATCTAAACTTCTCCGTGTATTTTCTTGGAATAAATAATTAGTCTATATATGCACTGGCAGTGTGTTTAGTCAATAATGTAACACTTTGTTATATATACTAACCTTCACATAGGTGAGCAGAATGAACAGGGACATGACACATAGAAAAAAGAGCGTCAGCCCTAGCCATACGAAGGTCCAATCCGATCTTCTCGCTATTTTTGACAACGTAACAGATACAGTCTTGGCTACCTTTCATGACAGTCATAAACTCACCGCAACAAAGCCATTTGGCTGAGTTGGTCATTTTGCTTCCTTCTGTCAAATAGGTCAAGCACTCACCTAGCTCGAAGAGAACACCGAAGCAGTCATCATCCCCCACTTGCGCTGTCACAACCACTAGACATGAAGCCAGCAGAACAAATGCAATAAGTGTAATAGTGATTTTCATGGTGAAATAAACAATGGACTTCAAGGATTGGTTTTTATTTTAATTAGTGAAGTGGTGGATGAAATTGAAATTACAGGATGGACTAATGTAGGTGTTTAATTATATATATATATATATATATATATATATATATATATATATATCATGTATCTCCAAAGTAGCTAGGGAAGTGGAGTTGTCTAACAGACTTGATATTTTGAGATCCTTTTTGCTGCCTCATATGATTATCTTAAAAACAAACTTGATATTTTGAGATCATTTTTGTTGTCTTATATGATTATCTTAAAATTATTGTTGGTGAGTTCGTTTTAAGTATCTCAACTGATCTTGTTATTTGTTAGTATAGAATACTTAGAGAGGCATAGATATCATAAAATCTTACAAGATATAATATAACAATATTCTGTTTTGATCTTGTCTCTGGATGATCATAATAAGCAATGACAAATATAATACTTAATATTATTCTTGCCATCATGATGTCGTATGTTCCAAAAATTTTAAAACACATTTTATTTTAGTGATCAGTTTAGAAAACATAGTGATGATTTTTTTTTTTCATAAAAAGAACATAGTCTTAAAACTTGTTAATATTTTTTGTTTGAGTCCTAAAACTTTTAATTTTTTAAAAAAAATCAATTCTAAAGCTTTGCTAAATTTTTATTAATCAGTTATATATATATATATATATATATATTGTGTCTTTAGCTAGTTAGGGAAGTAAAGTTGCCTAAAATACATGGTATTTTGGGATTCTTTTTCATTGTCTCAAATAATTATCTATAAGTTATTGTTGGAAAGTTGGTTTAAGTATCTCTATGATTAATGTTATTTGTTTGTATAAGGTTTTAAGAGAGGCAAAGAAATCCTAAAATCTCACAAGATACAACATACTGATGTCCTGTTTTGATCTTGCCTTTAGATGATATTAATAAACAATGATCAAGATAATATTTAATATTATTCATGCCATCATGACATTATAAATTTCAAAAATTTTAGGACATACTTAATTTTAGTGATTGGTTAAAAAAAGTTATGATTTTTTCATTAAAAAAAAACAGTTCTAAAACTTGTCATTTTTTTTTTTTAAGTCATAAAACTTTTAAATTTTCTTTTAAAAAAAAAATCAGTCCTAAAACTTTGCTAAATCGTTAACAACTAATTATATATAGTATTACATTTTCTAGCTGACTAGAGAAGTGAAGTTGTCTAACTGATTTGATATTTTGGGATGCTTTTTATTGTCTTGTATGATTATTTTTAAATTATTGTTGGCTAGTTTGTTTTAAGTATCTTTATTTGTTGGTATAGAGTATTAAAAGAGACGGAGAGATCCTAAAAATCTCACAAGATATAACATAATAATATTCTATTTTGATCTTATCTCTAGATGGTCTTAATAAACAATGATAAAGATAATACTCAATATTATTCGAGTAATCATGAGGTTGTACGTTTCAAAAAATTTAGGACACATTTGATTTTAGTGATCAGTTTAAAAAACATAATTATGATTTTTTTTTTGTAAGAAAACAGTTCTAAAACTTGTCATTCTTTTTCATTTGAGTCCTTAAACTTTTAACTTTTTTTGTAAATCATTCCTAAATTTTTTGTTGAATTGTTAAAAGTTAGTTATATATGTGATGTATCTCTAGCTACCTGCAAAAGTGGAGTTGTCTAACAAACCTAATATTCTGGGATTTTTTTATTGTTTCATGTGATTATCTTTAAATTTTTGTTGCCAAGTTGGTTTTAAGTATCTCTATTAGTGATGTTATTTGTTGGTATAAAGTATTCAGAGAGACAAAAAAATCTCAAAATATCATAAAATACAACATAATGATGTTCTATTCTGAATTTGTCTCTGGATGATCTTAATAAACAAAGAAAAAGATAATTCTTAATATTATTCACACTATCATGATGTTGTCTGTTCCAAAAACTTTTGGATGTATTTGATTCAAATGATCAATTTAAAAAAATAGCTATGATTTTTTGAAAAAAAAAATTCTAAAACTTGTCACTTTTTTTTTAGTCCTAAAAATTTTAATTTTTTAAAATCAATCCTTAAAACTTTGCTAAATTGCTAACATTTAGTTATACATATAGGATTTTATCTATTAACAATAACTTCTATTTTATTTAAGTGTTAAATAACAATCAAATTGAATAATTTCAAATTGAATTTCTTTCATTAGACATAGCTTAGAGTTCTAAATGTATCTTTAGCTAGCTAGGGAAGTGGAGTTGCTTAACAAACTTTTGGGATCCTTTTTATTATCTTATATTATTATCTTTAAATTGTTGTTGTAGAGTTTGTTTTAAATATCTCTATAGGTCCTATTATTTGTTGGTATAGAGTACTAGAAGAGGTAAAGATATCCTAAAATCTTACAAGATACAACATAATGATATTCTGTTTTGATTTTCTCTTTGAATGATCTTAAGAAGCAATGACAAAGATAATACTTAATATCATTCACACCATCATAATGTCGTATGTTCCAAAAATTTTAGGACATTCAATTTTAATGACCAATTTAAAAAACACAATTATGATTTTTCATTGAAAGAAAACATAGAAAGAAAAAACTAGTATTTATGTTTTCTATTAACTGTTAAAGATTATTGCATGCTTAAAATTTATTGGAAGACAATTACTAACTGGACAATTTAAATTGTAACTTAGAAAAAGGTCAATTTCAGAAAAGTAATCACTTGTATGGATAGTTGTTTATGTAGTTCCAAAGTTTTAGGAATCATTTGGAAAGGTAAAAAGTTTTATGACTAACTGTTTATGTAGTTGTAAAGTTTTAAGACCTATTTAAGAAAGTGAAAAATTCTGCAACTAACATAGATATGTAAGTAAAATTTTAGACGGAAAAAATGACCTTTTATCATGATTTAATTATGCTTGGTAGATTTTTGTTATGACAACACATTAATTGGTGTTACCATTTGGATCACTATTGTAAAACATTAAATTTGTAGTTCTTTAATATGGATATGTATGAGAAAAAAAAAATCTACTTACTTATTAATTGGCAAAAAAAGGGCAAATTTATAACTAAACTATATAGGATAGAGTAATTTTGCCGCTGAATATTTTTTTTTACTGGTAAATTTGTCATTAATCTTTTAAAAAAGTGCAAATTTGTCATCAATTTTTTGTATTGAGAGCAAATCTCCCAGAAATGCTCTTTAAAACAAACCTTGATTAAACAAGGTTTGATTGATATAGGCATGACTAAATACAGGTACTGCAGTTTTAGAATAAAATATCGATGACAGCATTGCTGAGGGTTTGCTCAGTGACAATGATGAAGTTTAAAACAAGAAAGCTCATTAATAGAGTACTACAAAACAAAAGCAAAATTACAACTAAAAGTTCAGTTGCGTTTCAGTTACGATACTGGTTAAAAGCGATTCATTTGCTACTATAGATGACAATCGTATTTTTTCAAGTTGCAATTTTACCGTGATTGAATCTCAACTGCAAAAATGAGCTGAAACTTTCAATCAAAAATCAATCGAGAATATTGTAGGTTGCGACTGACTCATTCAGTCGTTATAATAAGATTTTTATTTTTCAAACAAAAAACATTACTATGTAATATAATTATTGTTTAATTAATATTATTTAATTTAATTCATTATTTATTTCATTTGTTATTTAATTGATAATTTCATTAAATTGCTATGAATATTATCTTATTTTAAATATTAATAATGAAATAAACAAAACGATGAAATTAAACTTGCACATTTACATTAATATAAAAGTCAACAAACATACCAAAGTATAAAATTAAAAAATAAAATAAAAAATTAGACCCATAGAACAATTCAAAAACTTTAATATAATAGTTCAAAAATTTCAAAAATCACAATTTCAAAACTTAGATATGGAGAAGACTAACGTGGATGAGCCGGAGGAGGCCGAGGAGACTAAGGTGGCCAGCAATGAGGTTAACGAGATGGGAGCAAATGGTGGTGAGGTCGAGGAGGAGACTAAGGTAGATGATGGTGAGGCAAGAAATGGCAGAAGTGGATGGTGATGTGGGCGGAGATGACGAATGGTAGACCGGCAAGGTGAGTGGACAACAATGCGATAGGCATGGCAGATTGGTTGACGGAGATGAGAGTAAGGGTGAGAGACGAGTGAGATGAGAGCAAAAGGGTTGAAAGAGATGAAGGACTGAGATGAGAGTGAGAGATGAGTGAGAGTGATCGGTTTGAAATGAGTGAGACAATCGGGTAAAGAATAAGGGAAGTTAAAAAAAAGTAGCTGGGGAGATTGAACTCCAATTGCAACCTGACCGAACCTTTTTATTCCAACTGCCTAGCGACTGAACTCTGACTACAACTTGACTGAACCTTAAATGACAAAGTTAGTCGCAAAAGCCAGATGAACACAATCATCCCATACATGAGTGCAGTCAAAATTCAGTTGCTATGTTCATGATTTTTCCAGTTTTTTTACTTTATATTTTCATAGGTACAAATATATATATATATATAGTACAAATATAAATATATGTATATACGAATAAAATTATACATATGGAACAATCATGAATATGTGTGTGTGTGTGTGCATATATGAATACAATTACATATGCGGCACAATCATAAGTATATATAAGTTCAGGAAATTTTCTCCATATATATAATTTCAAAAATTAAAGTTAATAAAGAAATTATATCACATAAGTTCAAGAAATTAACATTAAACCTTAAACTCTAATCCTAAATACCATTAATCCTAAAATCTAAACCCTAAATACAAACCCTAATTAAACCCTAAACCCTAATTATACCCCAAACAATAAATACAGACCCTAATTAAAACCTAATCCCTAATTAAACCCTAAACCCGAAACCTAACTACCATTAACCCTAAACCCTAAATACAAATCTTATTAATTAAACCCTAAAACCCAACCTTAACTACCATTAATCCTAAACTCTCCTAAACACAACCATAATTAAACCCTAAACCCTAATTATACCCTAAACTCTAACTACAAACCCTAATTAAAATCAAAACCCTAATTAAACCTTAAACCCTAAACCTAACTACCATTAACCCTAAACCCTAAACACAAACCTTAAATACAAACCCTATAAATTATACCCTAAACCCTAACCCTAACTACCATTAATCCTAAATTTTAAATCTTAAATACAAACCTAATTAAACCTTAAACCCTAAATACAAACCCTAATTAAAACTTAAACCCTAATTAAACCCTAAATCTAACTACCATTAACCCTAAACCCTAACCCTAACTACCATTAATCCTAAATTCTAAACCCTAAATACAAACCCTAATTAAACCCTAAACCCTAAATACAAGGCCTAATTAAACCCTAAACCTTAAACCTAATTACCATTAACCCTAAACCCTAAATACAAACCCTATTAATTAAACCATAAACCAAAAAACTAACTACCATTAACCCTAAAACTCTAACCCCCTAAATACAAGGCCTAATTAAACTCTAAACCCTAACCAAACCCTAAACTTTAAATACAAATCCTAATTAAACACTAAACCCTAATTAAACCTAAAACCCTAAATACAAACCTAATTAAACCTTAAACGCTAAACCTAATTTATACCATTAACATTAAACCCTAAACCCTAAACTTAATCTATACCATTAACCCTAAATGCAAATCTCATACCTTAAATTTCAATAGCCTAATACTTAATTAACTACCCTTAAACCATTCTAATTCTATTTATGTCCCTAAACCCTAAAAAAATTCTCAAACCCTAAACCATAAAAAAGCTTTAAATTAATCATAAAATAAATCCCAAAACCCTAATATTAAATTGATTCAATTAATACCCCTAACCCTATACTAATTCTGAACCTTAAACCTTAAAGAAAAATCTCAAACCCTAAATCTATGTCCAATACCCTTAATCATTTTTAAAATACTAATTCTATATCCCTAAACCCTAAAAAAAATTCTAAATCCTAAAAAAAAAAAATATGAATACATATATCTTAAACTTTAAAAAAAACCCAAACCCTAAAAATCTAAAAATTCTAAATCAATTAGCCACTGAGAAAGCAACTGAGGTAAATTTAACAACTAAAAATGCGATTGAAAGGTGATTGAAGTCCAATATTTAAAAAATTTTCGGTTGAAAAGCGACTAACATTTTAGTGACTGAAACTTTCAGTCGCCTATCAGTTGCAATAAACAGTAGACCTTTCTACTTCCAACTGATTAGTGACTGAAAAATCTAGTGATTTTGCATCCATTTTGCAGTGGAGAGTGTTGTTAAACACAAGGTTTTGACATATTTAAGCGTCGTGAAAAATTTAGGTAGCTAGAGGTTAAGAAGAAACTTCCAAGGACTAGTTTAAAAGCTATGTCATAAAATATTCTTTGAACAAATGGAATATTCCTACTATTTAACAGGAAATGGAAAAATTGCCCACAATGAAAATGTTAATTGCAAATTTGCAGGCAAAAGGGGCAAATTTGTCACTAAAGTATAAGGCACAGAGTAGTTTTGCCACTAAAGTTCTATTCTGGAGAAATTTACCACTAACGTTTTCGAAATGAGCATATTTGTCATTACCGTTGGTAACATGTCAAGACATGCTAATAGAGTGATGATGTGGCGGTATTTTGCCGACGTGGAGCACACATGGAGGCACAGGTAGAAATAGTAAAAAGGAAAATTTATTGTATAGTCACTCAAGTTGTATTTCTTTCCTATTTTTCATCTTAATCTTTCAACTCCAACATCAAAGCCATCATCTCCAACTTGTCTTCCTCAACCCATTGGAAATAGATGGCTAGAGAAGTGCACTAACAAATTCTTCCATCACAATTTCCCTTCAACTCACTCACATAATCGCCATACTCTTAGCCTCATCTTCAGTCCTAACCATAACAACCCAAACTCATGGATTTGCTCAACTCTAACAGCATTAGTTACTGCCCAATTGCTTGCACGCTGTAATTGTTGCCCAATTGTTGCTTGTAATGTCTTATGTGTGATCTTCCGTCATTAGATAACCATGCACTTCGTTCGCCCTTCCTAGATGTCACCACCATCACTAATGTCAAAACTTAATGGCAAATATGCCCGTTTTAAAAACATCGATGGCAAAGCTGTTCGTTTCGAAAACATTGATGGCAAATATGTCGCATATTGCCTGATGTAGCGGCGGATTATCCAATTCACCTCCACTCTGATGGAATATTCTTTGTGATAACGGAATATTTCTACCGTTAACTGCCATAGTGGTAAATGTCTTCCTATTCCAAAATATTGATAACAAACATGCTCATTTCAAAAACGTCAATGGTAAATTTTTTTGGAATAAAACTTTAGTAGCAAAACTACTCTGAGTCATATACTTTAATGGCAAAACTACCCATTTTGCCCAAATTTGCATGTAAAAAGAGTTTAATGGGAAAATTACTTTACACACTATAATTTAATAGCAATTTGTCCATTTTACCCTTATTAATTGGAGAATATCTCATTGTTGTATAGTTTGAATAGATGAGGAAAAGAAATGCAAAAGCAAAGTGACAGTGATAACATAATCTGGTTCATTTTGCCTTTTCTAGCCAAATACTTGGCATAATGGTGAATTACACATCTAACAATTTTTGTTCATAATCCGATAGAAATATATTTTTGTGAACTTGTTGGTAGTTGTAAATTACGCATCTCCTTAAGATTTAGTCAAATCTTTCCATCATGCTCTTTTGGTCATACAAATTAGTTTTTTAACTTGAACTCAGTCCATATCTCATCACGAATTAGTCCAGCCACCGAATTTTTCATAATACCATCACCTTTTTTTGAATGTTTAATAGTATTATGGACTGAAATGCACAATACATTACAATAAAAATGCACAAAAGTGATTGAAATCTGCAACTAAGTTTCTGTCACAATGAACCTTTAGTCTTAGTTCAATCACTCTTATGTAGGCCATGGGTAATTAGCAACTGATTAACAAATTAAAAAGCCAATCGCTATTGAATCAATCACTATTCAGTCGTTAGTTAGTAAAAAATTTAAACCATTTAATCCCCAGCTAGTAGTTGTCAGTCAATTAGTCAAGATTAAGTCACCCTTAGCATAGAAAACGTCTCTCTATCACTCCTTCCTCGTTCTTTCATTTCCAAACTTGCTGCTAGGGGTGAAAAGGGAAGGGGTCGGGCTTTTTTTTGGTAACTCAAGCTCAAGTTGAGGCTTTTTGAGCCAGGCTCAATCAAGCTCGAGCTTGAGCTTGAGCCTGAAAATAAGCTCGAATCCTAATCGAGTTCGAGCTCGAGTTAGAATGAACTCGGCCCTATATAATAACGGGCCTAATGGGCCTCTTTAATATGGGAAAATAAACATGGGCTCAGCAAATAGTTTCAATTTGGGACAAAAATTTTTAGATCTCTGCCGCTTCAACCCCGATGCCCCTTTGTCTCCGTGTCTTCCCCGTCGGCGTCAGGAATGCTAGATTCATTGTCCCGCCTCCTCCCTCCACGATGACACCAAAGACATTCGCAGCGCCGCCATCTCTCATCTCTATGGTGTTGATTGCGAAGGTCTCACAGCCGATTCGACAATCGCGAATCTTTCGAATGATCGTCGCCATCTCTCTCCTCTCTTTTGGACTATCACGATTTTCTGCCGGCCGATTTGATGGTCGCGATCCTTTGCCGGCCATTTTTCGGAGAAGGTAGAAAAGTTCAAAATTTTATTTACGAGGTGCTTTGTCCCGTTCTTTCAACCCTTGCTTGTTGTGTTCAAATGGGTTGTTTTCATTTCTCTGGGCTAGTTGGGTGACCGTAGATGGGTCAATGCTGAGAAAATGCAATGGATTCGAATGAAGTAGATCTTGTTGCTTGTCTTGAGGAAGAAGATGACTTATTTGTAAAATTTACAACTTCAGGGCAGAACAGCAAAGTTTTAAAAAGTTCAGGATAGGATATATCATTTTCCGTTCTGTGGTTATGCATGTAGGAAATTACAGATTTAATCTTTATTTTTCATCTAAGTTATAATTATGGTACTAAAGATTTATATGTGTCGTTTGAGCTTGGTGAGCCTTCGAACCAAACTCGAGCCTAAAAACTTGGGCTCGAGTAATTCAAGCTTGAGCCCCAGTAGTATTAAACAGTAAAGGGCCTGAGCTCGAGCCTAGTGGGTTTGAGCTCGGCCCGGCCCATTTTCACCTTTACTTGCTGCATCTCATCTTTCTTGTCGTTGTGTTCTCCTCCTCCAGGATTAGCTGTGGTAATTTGTTTCAGATATCTCCTTGATTCTTCCATTAATTTTAGAGAGGTAATTTTTGTACTTTAATCTGCTATAGTAGTTTGTTTCAGATATCTTCCTTATTCCTCCTCCGCCGGTATTCTATCTCCCTCCATGCACCGTGACCGTATTGCCCGATGTTCGACCAGGCAGAGATGTATGTGCCGTTTCCTCATAGACCTTATCCAACTAAGTAGACAAGTTCTGGGAGTTACGTACTCGAGACGCAAACTGCCAATCCCGGATAGTTGGAGGACACACATTTGATTAGGCCTACGATATTCAGCTTACGCCAGAGGCAAAAGACTTCATCTGCAACTACCTTCATCATTGTTAGGGATTTTAACTTTTTTTTTTTTAACCTTATTATGTATATTTAATTTGACAATCCTTTATAATTAATTTAATTTTAATTTTAATGTATTAAATTATCAATCCATTTAATTATATGGTACAATTCATTTCATATAATTATATAATATGATTTGTATAATTCAAAAAAGAACTTTGTCATTAATATAGGCAACTGGCTAGTGACTAAAAATTTTAGTTGCTTATCAATTGCTTGCTGAGCGTTGACTAATTCAGTTGTTTTCTAATTATCTCATTGTGACTGTCAATCATTTTTATGCATTTTTCTGATAGTGACAAGGGAATAATATGGATTCTTAGAGCACTTAGTACAATGTGTGATAAGTGACTCTGATTTTCATAAGAGTTGCTTTTTTCTTTTCCGTGCCGAAGAGAGTTTTATTGCTTAAAATATGTATATTTTTTTCCCCAAAAGTAAAATATGTAATTGTTCATGGGTATTGAGCAACTGGTTAATTGCTTGTGAGAAAAAAAAAAAAGAATAGAAAACGTACCTTAGGCAATTTAATGTTATTATTATTATTTAATTTTTTTACAGAAATCATAATAATCATGTTAATTATAATAATTAGAAATATGTATTGAACACAAAATATAATTACTTAATAGAATTATATTTAATGATATTCAAATTTATTGAAAGCATATGTAATTACATATCTCAAAACCAATAAATAATTTCTTTATGGGGCTAAGAGGCATGTAATTACAATAAATACTACTCCCTGTTGATTTGCTCCATTTGCAAATAGCACATAAATTAAGAAAGAAAAAAAAATTATATGTTGTTTCCATTTTTGTTCTTATACTTTTACGTGAAAATCAAGATTAAATGAAAAAACTAAATATTGAAATGATAGTTTAGGAGTAATATGTTAAAAGTAATTTATTAAATCTAAAAATGCTACAAAGATTTAAGAGGTCCCAAAATAGTAAATAGACCAACAAGTACATAAAGATAAACGGTACACGTACTGAAATGAATTGAGATAGTATTAAAATAATCAAAATTTTGAGAAACTTGGTTTAACCAGAATGCTTAATCTTGAAACGAATATAAAAGTCGACTTATCCAAAATGATATTAATATTGTATAGAAATCCAAAAATAAGTGTACATCATCCAGCACATACTAACACCTCTCTAGAAACAACAGAAAAACACATGCCACTTCTAGTGAATACAATGACATTATAACAAGTATACATGCAATAGCATAGGAAAGCCTAAAACTACAAGAAAGCAGCTACGCCTCATGCTACTGTTTCAGATCCACCTTCAGCCTTATACATTATATTTTCGAATATGTCGATGTAGCAGAAGGAAAGCCCCTGAAATAGAGGGAACTAGATGCACATTGTGTTCTGCAGTTAAAGGGAAAGCCGTCAAAACTGTTGAGCTTTGTCTGATATTAAGGTAGAACATGATTGACAAACTTCTACATTGCAACCAAGTTATTGGTGTTGTCTAATCCTCAGAGCATCAAACAAGTTGTTCTTATTTGAGTGAAAGCAATTTTTGGATTACCTGTAGTTGGAAGATGTTAATTCAACATCTCATCCAACTTCTCCCTGTATAAAGCCAGTTTCTGCAAAAAATAATAGCATAAGAGAAGTAGCTTTAGAATTTTAGTTAGCGTTTAATGACAACCAGGGAAAGGGAATTGAGCACTTGTCAAGAATACGAAGTACAAACCAGGGAAAACAAAATAAAGCTTCAAATATTGAAAGAAAAACATCCAGATCCTAATTATCTTCCGTCTATGTTAGTAAAATTGCTTGGGTTGAAAGTTTGTCCCTCTGTGCTCTTATACCATAAACTCTCGTTCATGTAAAAGACTTAAACCACTTGCATAAAAAACTCAGAAGAACAGAAAACATGTCTAAACCCATAATGAACCAAGATTACTGATGAATAGAAGCTGCATACCCTGGTGTAAGCATACACCCCAGCTTCTTGCGGTCCAATGGGACTTCCCCTCCTAATAAACTTCCCCTCTTTGAAAATGTAAAGCATAGGTATCCCTGTTGATAGTTCCAAACTGATAACCTGCACAATATTCAACAAATAAGGATATGCATCATGCATAAATGACCACACAACTGACAGCAGAGATCTGGAAAACAGAGATCCCAGACATTTTCTTACCTCCTGGGAAGTTAACTCGTCGAGATACATAATGATAGACCTCAGTGAGTTACCATGGGCTGCAATCATGACATTCTTGCCTGATAAAAGTTGGGACTCAATCTGTGCCATACAAGTGAAATAAGATTAGCAGAAGGTTCAGTTTTAGTTTAATGATTTAGTGAGGTAAGTTGCACATAACCTAAGGGGATATGAAACTTGGAGTCATTTAATTCAGCCATAAAGTGATTAGAAAGTACACGAGAATACAAATGAGATCTAGATAAGCTGGACATATAGAAAACTCAGATCATGTTTACATTGTCCTTGAAATAAGCAACAGCTCTTTCGGCACACATTTCCAAGCTCTCTCCATTTGGTGGAGGTATGTCATAACTTCTACGCCATTCATGAACTTTCTCTGTCCCGAATTTATCCGCTGTTTCCGCCTTATTGAGACCCTGTAGTTCCCCATACCTGAAGAGAAAGAAGAGTTGATAAGTCATCCTTGGAAAAGGAAAACTACAGAAGCTTAACAGAATGGTATGAAGAAGCACTGTGGCTATAGCTGTCTTGATATTAACAAAGAAAGTTGACAAGCCATTACATTCTCTCATTCAACTGCCAAGCTGTAATCACTGGAATTGATTGTTTTAATGTATCCTCACTGTATATTTGACTCCATGCCTTTGCCTGCTTGCTCTCATCATGCATTATAATTGGCACCTACCACCATTACAGTTTATTAGCAAGATCTGGGGATATCATAAGACTTATTTACTGTGCCTACAAATTATTTAAGAAGTCTAGATTATCATGTACTGAAACCTGCACATTTTTAAGGAAGTCTAGATTATCATGTACTGAAACAGTCTGTGATTCATGCTAAGGGCAAAGTGATTGTACCATTGAATAAACGGCAGCCAAGTTTGTAGTATGATTCATTAAAGTGTCAGTTTAACCTAACAGGTGACAATTTGATGATGTTTCTTCAAATTACCTTCTTGCGACGGTGCTGTGTCATGGCAAGCATTGCAGTCATCTGAGCACGAATAAGTGATGACGTGTATATTATGTCAACAGGTATGTTGCTGATTCTCTTGCCAGCTTCAATCGCCTCTTCTACTCCCTTCTTGGTCAATGGCACATCAACGCAGCCCGTAAACAGGTTTTTCTCATTCCATAAAGACTCACCATGGCGTATCAGTATTAAAGCTACTTCATCTGAGACAGGATACCAGAACAAAAGATTCAAAAGATTAATTATTTTGGTCAAAGAGAACTAAGCAGATTACATACCATGGAGTTGCAATTGACAGATTAGATATGCAGCAAAAACTGGGGAAAACATGGAGATTAATATACTCTTATTCTACCTAGTTACTGTTAAAATAAAAATGATGGTGCATTGATATGCTCTTATTCTACCTAGTTACTGTCGAAATAAAAATGATGGCTCCCTCCATATATTTTCCAGCATTTAACTGTGAAACCATTTTCATAGTCTGCCTTACTTGATTTTTTCCGTGAGTCACTGCTGCTGTCATTCACAGTAGATGAAACGGGATTGAACACAGGAGTTTGAGAAGTTGACGCATGAATTGGACCCAATGCTGTAGATTCAGAGAAAGAGGTCCCATTTTTTGACATCCCAATGTCGACCTTGAAACCTCTAGGCACCAACCTCATGGAAATGTTTCCAAGTTCGTTCTGAAGCTGAAAGTTTTTGAATGGTTTATGAGATTGGAGAGGTCCAACTGTTCGGTGGAACGCAGCTGTGGCCATTCTGATGTTCAGGAAGTAATATTAAACCACAAAGTTAATCCAGCTGAAGAATTACAAAGTAAAGCACAATGTTTGAAGAAACAAATTCATGCCAAGAGATATGAAGGGAAAAAACCACCTGCACAAAACTACCAGCTATCTTCATAAGCGAAGCGTTATTAGAGATCAATTGGTCTTTGGTTAGAGGGAAGAAGAAAACACAAAAAAATGTTCCTATAATTATCATTGTAGAAAAAAAGGGAAAGAAAGGAAAAAGAAAACGAACATAAGAATTCAAAACCTAAATGGAGCAAGTCATTGTCCAGGGGGGAAGATATAATCCCGCCAACACATACCTTAATTAAGTTTGAAGCTAAAGACAAAAGAAGAAGAAGAATAACAAGAAGAAGAAGAACAAAGATCATGATCCACATAAACATGTACAGGAGCTATTTTTCTCAGCAATAAACATAAGAAAAAGAAACGAGCTTATTCATCCTTACATCAAGCAACCAGCAATTCAACAGATCCAAAAGCCACACTAATTTCACTATGCATCCACGAACAAATAACACAATGGGCACCCATAGAAACCCCTCAAATCCATAAAAAAAAAACATAAACTAACCTTGAACAAGCAGAGAGAAGACCAGAAAACGCAGACTCAGAAACCAGAGGAGCGAAGGGAGGAGAAACGAAGAAATGGAAATGACGGAAAGCGGGCGGAGGAAAATGGGGTCGGTGTATGTATAAACGGAGGAGCGATGAAAACGAGGCGGGGAGTGGTGGGAAAGGGGAAAGTTAACAGAGGGAGAAGGAGATGAAGGGGCACAGGGAATTGCGTCCGTGTCTTGAGGGTGGAGGGACAGGACATGGAACCAGGAAGAGTAGGTGTTGTTGAAGGAGATCGGACGTTTGAGGGAATCGTTGATCTCGCTCGCTGCTCTTGTTAGTTGGGCCTTTTCTTCGATGTTGCTGTTACATGGGACTTGTATGTCATCAAAATTGGCAGCTACTACAATACAGCAGAGTAACCACTTTATGTATTTTAGCATATTCTGTTAGCTTTTATATCTTTCATATTTATTTACTCAAAAAATATATTTTCTACATTTATTAAGGCAATTTTTTTCAAAAATCCTGGTATTCCACCCCACAGACACAAAACTGGTAAAAGAGCTTAGAACATCTTCTATGTGGTTGTTGATTGTGCATTGGTATTATTGTGGGTCTCATTTAGTTCTTTAAATACTAATTAAATGTGACACGCGTTTCGCTTATGAGCTATATTTAATTGCGAAATTGAAGTTTATTTATTTAATCTATTTAGGTTTTGAGCTATTAAATTGAATCACGAGCTACTCCAGAGGAGTTTGGGAGAGCTCTCATCAACCCTCGTGAAATGTAGAGGACACCAAACTAGACCAGACAAGTAGCAGCAGCCCTTCAAAAGAGTCAAATATAACACCACCACCTACCTCCTCCATGGAGTTAAATACGGTGATATATTACGGTATATTGTTTATTGTAGATAAGTAGTATGCGATATAAATTTTTTCATATTTTGTCATTTTATCATGTAGTATACTGCAGTATTGCGCATATTCCTCATTTTTTGTGTACATTTTATCCAAAAAATCACAGTATACAGTAAATATCATGAGAAACATACGGCGGTACTTTATTTTTTATGGATGTGTATGAGATTTTTTTTTGTCGTTTTACATCAAAATATCATAAATATATAACACATTAAAATATAATTAATACACATATCATAAAATAAAATATTTACTTCTATTTTTTTTTGTTACTTTTTTTAATGAACATAAAAATTTAATGGTTACTTTAAGTCACTAGGAACTCAATGTAATATTAAAAAGTGTATTGTTATTATTAAAATATTATTTTTTCTCTTATATCAATAAATTAATTTTTTCTGAGTATTATTTATTTTGCTCTATATATATAACATTTTTTTTAATTTTTTTATATTAAAAAATACCTTCCATCATATATATTTTATTTATATTTGATAAATTATGATTAGAAAAATTAAAATATACTCCCTTTGACCCAGTTTACTTGAAACATATTCTTTTTGGGGATATCCCAAAAGGTTGAAACGTTTCCTTTTTTGAAAAAGTTTAAACAATTAAATAATCATTTTACATAAAACCCAATAAAGACTTTTTTTAATATCCACTCAATCTCTTACTGCACAAAACCTAAAAAAGAATCTTTTTTTTAATCATTATTTAAACTTTTACTACATAAAAAATTAACACAAATTACATACACTTTAATCTCCGTGTCCAGTCAAATGTTTCAACTTATTTAGGACGGTGGTAGTATATAAAATGTGTAAAAAAAATATTAAATTTATATCATCTTAAAATAATATTTTAATATCTATTTTTTTTATAAAAGTGATAACAGTATGCGAGACAATATACCAAACAACATATGTTAAAAATTTGATGTACAATATACCTACAGTAATAATATTTAACATATTGTCACGGTGATGAGGCGAGGGAGCCTTCAATTTTAGTATGTTTTTGGGTTAAGCTACATACTTCCTCTCTTGTTAGTGATCTTAGAAACAAATCCAAACATGAATCTGACATAATCTCATTCTAGAATATCATCATGCAAATGTTCAAACAAAACGGAACATTAACCCATTAACCAATAAGAGATGGCACTTCCAAGCCAGAAGCAAGATCATGTTCTATATATTATATTACTGGTAAGAATCCATTGAACAGCAATAAGTTACCTCAACTCCTCTAAGCACCGCAAATAACAAAACAATTCAGACAACCAACACAAACAATAACATAAAACCACAACCAATTAGACGCAGAGGCGGGTAGTAACTCCAAACTCAGCAATCTAGACGTCTTCATCTGTCAACTGGTACTTGGCAAGAACCTCCTTGCAGCCGTCGCGTTCTACACTGGTCTGGAAAAGCATTGTATTGGCGAACCGGGTGGTGGAGGCCATGCCATTGAAGTTGGTCAGGATCACGCGGGAACGCTCGCGGCCTGGGGACATCTCCGCGCAATCAGCCTGGGAGCTCTCCACAAGGACGGATTCGCAGATCTGATCATCGTGATCCTCATCCACAAGAATCCTGTACTTTCCTTCCGAGTTAGTTTTTCCGAATTTCTCATACACCAGATTCCCCGTCTTACGGTCTGTGCACACCACCTTAACCTTGGCACCTGCAGGGAAGAGGAAGGACAATTAGAACATCGCCAACAGTTTAAAGTCATGCGCTGCACCCCAAAGAAAAGATTTCACCATCGCCTTAATGGATCTAGCAGTTGAAAATAAGCAGATTCCGCCCCTACAATTTTCTTTGTGCATTTTTGTAATTTTTTAATCTTGACCCAGTTCTGATCACTCTTCAAACTCTTGAGAAGTCTTAAAACCCACAAAACTGTAACATTACCCAGTCAGAGAATGCTCAATTCAGTCTACATTCCCAGTTTCTCAGAACAACCTCTACTTACAATAGACTTCCACTTTCTAAGAAGATCACCTGATCTATACTCTCACTTCCTCTCTCCTAACTTAACTACAAGCCAAAGCAACAGATCTGACGCTGTATCCTCTCAAACCCACAAAACTCTCCGACCTGATCAGAGAGTACGCCAAGATCTAGAGCATCAAAACAAGAAATAGGTGAGACCCAGAAAGAAATAACATGTAGCAAACCAAAGAGAGGGAAAGTGGAAGGAGAAAGCACCTGCGATGGGCTTGGACATCTCGTTCTCGAACCCACATCGGCAAGATTCGCAGACGACGCTGCCAGTGACAGCGAAAGGGTTCCGGGTGGGGCGAGAGGCGCTGACAATAGCCGGAAGCACGCAAAGCGCGAGCAGCAACAACACCTTGGCCATCTTCGCAGCAGAAATGTCTGTCGATTTGGCTCAGAGGAACAAAGAGCTTTCAAATTGGAATGTCACGAACTCACAGGAGCAAGAGCGATGGCTATAAGCCTATAAGTAGGAGACAGAGAAAGAAATAATGAAAATCCGCGTGAAAGGCAGCGGGCCGTTGCGTGTGTCGTTGGAGATGGTTATCGAACCCAGAGGCGTTTCCGTAATTTAGAATCACAGAAGGGGTATTCGAGGGAAAGAAAGGTAGAATCGGTGCAACGTGGTGAGTGCAGATTGGCCACTTATAATGACTGCAGAGGAAAATGTTAAGGGCGAGTGTAGGGGATAAGACGCGGGGGTAGTCATTGAAGGCAGCTGGCTTTGTCGGTGCTCACATGGGGCTTCGAGAAAGGGGGTGGGACTGGGAAGGTGTAGTGTAAATTCTTAAAGAGTAAGCCACTCGCAAAAAGAAGGGCGACAATTTTGCAAATTTTGGTGGCGCCTATTGCGCTAACTAAGTTGTGACTTCTGACCCAAAAGTCAATTTACGAGCTGGGCCTATAAATTTTTTAAGTTTTTTTGTTTGTGTTTGCTCTTTTTGGATCCTGGCCCAAAAGTTTCAAGAGCGGTTCAATTGGAGAACAATTGAAACAGCTCGTTTCAAGGAAGATCGACAATTTCTTTTGTGATGGTGCAAATTAATTTTATTTTTTTTCATTTTTTTTTCATTTTTGTACGTTAAGGGTGGGAACGGTATACATATGAGTGGCTAAAAGCGGGCAGTGAGGATCCATCTTTAAAATTTTAACTAGCTCTGGAATACTTAATTATTATGGAAATTAACTTGCATGATTGAATGCATCAGCAATATTAGATTGCACGTTACATATTTAGGCCACAATCATGTTGATTTTATAAATTAATAAAAGAAGTACAATTTAAATCTCTTACATTAGTAAGCAGGTCCCTGGCCAATGGCCATTGTACAATTTTATCATAAAATGCGATAATTTTCTTTTTGGTTATTATAGGAATTTCGGATATCCTCTTTTAAAAAGAAATCGTGAAATGGAATCAAGCTGAGAACTAATCTTTATTTAGGAATCTTAATCATCCAAAGAGTATATAGCGATGTCCTATGAGTAAGAAACATAGAAGTCTAATGTGCTAAAGTGATTGTAGGTCGAGAGACAACAACAAGGGTGACTCCAACAAAGCTTGAGATGTTGCTGAGAATGTCTTGAACAGTTGCACTCTCGGCAATACAAGCATAGTTTGACTCTGGCTGAGTAATAGCCAATAAAGCTTGAATACAGTATGTTAAAATAGTGTAATGAAAAACTTTTGAAGACGTTGTTTCTCTTAAACCATCAATGCTGGCTTGAATCTCTGCTGACGATATAAATTTAGCAACTATATGAGGGCCTTCTCTAGTGATGGGAATAGTCATAAGGTTGCAAAAGGTTGCAAAAGGTTGCCTACCCAATAACAGTTATCCTCAAAGAGACCATCAACTACAATTACTAAAAGAGGTAGCTAAGGGAATGCCCCTCCAAGTAAAAACAAGATGAGTAGGCATTTGAAATAAAGGCCTAAGGTATATAGCTTTAAGATATCTAGCTCATTTTAAGTCTTGTATTAGAATGTCTTGCCAACTAAGAATGTCAATTGGTTGGAATAAGATTTGATTTAAGACCTAGTTATTCTTGCCCATCCAAATACACCATACTGTAATGGCAAATAGTTCTAACAAATTGGTGTACCCAATATTCCTTCTGTCAAAACATGGAAATGAACCACGCATCCTTATTCATAACTTGAGCCAAGATAACATAAGAAGGTATGAGAAATAAATTCCTCACTTCGAGAGCATCTTGAACAAATAGGGTTAACCAACTTACCTCAACTTGCTAAAGTAGGGCCCATAGGCAAAACATTTTGAAGACATTTCCAAATCAACACTTTACGCTTCTGTGAAATGTTTGAATCCCATAAATATTTGTATACCTTTTGTTTATCTAGTTCATGAGTACGCTATTGCTCGACTTTATGAGATGAAATAATAGAGTTGACATAACCCTTCATTGTACTATAATTGCCATTACTTGGCATAGTGCAAAGGCCTAAATCCACAATTTACCCCCTAACTTTGTTGACTCAGACACTTAACCCCTTCAACTATGACTCAGGGTAACTCAACCCCCAAACTTTATAAACTGGGACACATTACCCTTCCCATCTGATGGAATTATTCTTTTGGGTTTCCAAGGGACTTATATGACAATAATATGAACAAGGAGACCGAACTTGGCATTTTAGCATATTACTGTTTGAGAGGTTGTCTTCCTCTACAGCTTCGCATGCAGGAGGTCAGAGAGTTCATTGGGAAATTGGGAGCATCCTCAATATGCTAATTAAAACCACGGAGGAAGACGAACTGTCAAACAACAATTGCTAAAACACCAAACTCAACATTTTTATTCAATGTTATTGTCATTTAAACCCCTAAAAATGAAAAAAAAAAGGAATACTTTCATTAGTTAAAGGGGGTTATGTGTCTCAGTTTATAAAGTTTGGGAGCCAAGTTGTATCAAGTCATAGTTGAAGGGGTTAAGTGTTCGAGTCAGCAAAGTTGAGGAGTAAATTATGGATTTAGGCCTAGTGCAAATTATCTTATTCGAAGAAAAAGAATGGAGAAGGGTTTTATAACGAGAAATGGCTGTAACAACTTCATCATCAAATAACTACCTGATTAGAGGCAAATTTTATTCACCATTAACATTTAGAACCATAAGCTTTTTCACAAGATGCACATTTGTAGATTGTTGTAAACAATGTTGATGTAATATTTAAGGATTATAAACTCATATTCAATACTCATACTAGACATTAATCGAGTATCCATCCCCAACTTGTGAGAAAAGATAGGGAGTTAAAAGTTATCACCCATAAACCAAACTTTTCCTGATGATTGAGGTAATAAAGTTTGGCTTGGCAACCTAAAAAGAGTCTTTTAAACCATAATTTGCTCAAAGTATTCTATAAGATAAAAAGATGTCCATAGTTTCATGATGTGCCAAATCATCTTAACAAGGGGTGCTTAATTAAAGAGCTTTAAATCCTTAATACTAAATGGTAGGTAAGTTATTGAACTCCTCCGTGAATGGCTACACCCACGTGTAGCTTATGCCAATAATTAGGGTATGGTGCTTAGGGGGAGGATTTATAACCTTTGGATGTTCTTCTACCTGGTTCAAACTCTTAAGGACCATACTTATATCACTTAATTTTAATCCCTCTAAGCAAACCTTAGACCTTTATTATGGTTCTCTTGGAGGGGACTTCATGCCTTTCGGGGCTAGAAGACTTTTAGCTGCCTCCTTGAGTTTTAGTGGGATTGCCCTTCGGTTCTCTTGCTAAATAGTGGCTTTAGCCTATTAAACAATTTATGTTGGACGTCCTAGAATTGGTTGCCACCTAAGGGTGTAAATGGGTTGGACCATTATTGGATAACTCGAGCTTGAACTTGATTTAATTATCGAGTTTGAGCTCAAGCTTGAGCTTGAAATGAGTTTGATAACTTAAAGGGCTAAGCTGAAACTTATAAGTACCTGACCCCTTTTATTATGGGGCCTAACAGGCCTTCAATAATAATATATATAATATTTTAATTGTCTAGTTAATTAAAGAGTTATTGGTTTAAGTCAGTAAATTAAACATAATAAGTTCTATAAAAGGTCATTCTTTTAAGCCTGATGAGCTTTCGGGCTAAGCTCAAGTTTTCTTTAAGCAGAGCTTAAGCCTTAAAATTCTAGCTTGAGCAATTCGAGTTTAAGCCTAAGTAGTACTAATAGCTTAAAGGGTCGAGCTCGAGCCCGATAAGCTTGGGCTCGTTTCGGCCTCTTTACACCCCTATGGTCATCTAGGGCAACGAGGGCATTTCCTTTCTTTGGATCTTGAGGGGGCAGTGTGCATTTTTCTCCAATGTTCCTTCATCTTGTCTACTGACCCCAAAGGATCTGTACTTGTTCCAGGAAGCACCATCCTTCATCAACGACGTTATTCTCAGCAGAGTGATCCTGGTTCATTATGAACACAAAAGCTTTAACTTTATAAACCTATATATTCACCCACAAGTGTACGATGTGGTATGTGTAAGTGGTGAATTTAAGATTCATCGCAAAATATAAATATGATCCTAATTGAAAATCAAGTCCTAGATACTCCACCAACTATAGCTAAATTAAGAGCAAAACATTTAAAATGTGAAAGGAATGAAGTAGGCTAAGTGAATGTGAATATGGCATAATAAGTACTATAATGAATAATGCTACTTACTACTACTAAAGCTAACTAAATTAACCTAAGATGGTTTGCCTTTTATGTGAAGCTATCCCCCTTAGGATAATACTGCTTAACCTTGTTGCCCAAGTCAATTTGAAGTAAGGGTAGTTGCCTCCTATGTGGTGTAGGGATTCTGATGAATCCATAATTTACATACTCCCTCCATCCCACATTCTTTGTACCATATTCCTTTTTGGGCCGTCCTAAATTATTTGCACCGTTTTCTTTTTTGGCAAATTTTAGCAACAAAAATATCTATTATATCCCTACCTTAAACTCCGCTAATCCTTTGAAATCTTACCATTTTTTTCCCTCGCCTAATCTCCTGTCCAAGGATCTTGTATTCCAGGTCCTCCGGTGACATTTTACTGGCGATGCATGGACTATGAAGAGCATATCTTCGGGATGCTAGTTGGGTTTGTGTTTTTAGATGCAATCGTCAATTAGCGCGGTGGAGGAGGTGGAGGTTACGAATCGATGCGATGAAGGCAACAAAATGAATCAAGGCGGTTAAACTTTTGGGTTTTGCTGTTTTCTTTATTTCTTGGTTAATTGATTGTTGTTTGGAGCAATTTGTTTGTTGGATTTCTTTTGGGCGTCTTTTATTCAAGTGGGAGAAGCGATCGGTGAGGCGAGTTCAAGATGATGCTAGAGGACAGCGGTGAATTGAGAAGGATGAAAGATCAAGGATAGGGCGAACGATTCACTGGCGAATTGATGATGAGGGTGTTGCTCAATGACGAAGCATTGCTGGAATCACAACGATCGATTCGTCACTGGAATCGTGACGATCAATTCGCTGCTAGAATTGTACTCCGGTGACGAGTGATGGATTGAGGCAATGACTGACGCGAGGGCAATCAATCGACGGTGACCGAGATAAGGGCAATTGATCGACTGTGACCGAGATAAGGGCAACCGATCGACTGCGACCGAGACGAAGCTTGTGTGCTTAGTTGCCAAGGGAGAAAATGGGCAAATTAGTAAATGTACAAAGGAAAACATGGGCAAATTAGTAATTTCACAAGCATTCTTAAACTACGTGCCAAATAAAAATAGTGCAGAAATGTGGAACAGAGGGAGTATTTTTTTTCATAATTTTCTTAGCTTTTTCTTTGATTTATTAACTAAATGATGTTATTAATAATATTATTTTGTGTTTTGAAGGATAGAGGTACAATGGCATTTTGGAGCATAAAGAAACGACAGTGCTAAAACAGATTAAACAAGTAAAGTTTTAGGCTCACCAAGGGTTTAGCATATTTACATGACATTGCCATGTGAAAAAAAGTTGCTGACGCATCAGAGAAACATTAAGGTAGCACACATTTTGCTACGTGATGCCTTTATTCTTAATTACACTAGATTTTGGTTTTTGGACTTGCAAAGCCTCAATGTTTCGCAAAGTTCAATGGCCCCTTCCTTCATTTTTAATTATACTAGATTCACACAGCTGAGCATGAAGATGATCAAAAGAGCTCTAAGAATTTGATGCCTACAAGGTGTTTGGAAATTTGGGACTCTTAGCATCCGCAGTAGCCAAGGAAATTGTGTGCGGCCTAATTTGAAAAGCAACCAGAATTTTTTTTTCCCAAAATTAAAGAAATATCCTGGTGAGTCAAAACTTCTTTCTTAGGGTATTTTTCTATCTTTAAGAAGGCAGCTGTAACAACCCTAGAAATTAAGAAAAAGAAAATTTTCAAATTACCCTAAAGGCTGAAATTGCCATTTTACCCTCAAGGTTATTTTCATAATTTTGCCTACCAATTTATAAAATTAATGTAAAAAATCTCGATCCTTAGATAATTCCTTTAGTGGTTACTAAGTCAACTTCTAAACCAAAAGCTCAAAGCGATCTTCATTAGGCTAAGGGCATTTTTGTCCTTTTCTAACTGAACATCGAATGAAAAATCTGAGAGTACCATTAGATTCTTCCTATAAAAATAAGTCAAAATAAGTTTGTCTCATTTAATTCTGAATTCATTTGCTTAGGTTTTAAAAAATTTTAACCCACTCGAGTGCATGGCTTACACTAGGTTCGTGATATTATTGCATAGGATAATTTTTCACCTAACCCTAATATTTGTTTTTGAAAAAAAACAAGAAAAAACTTTCAACAACATCCATCCTAGAATTTTGTTCTTTTTTTTTTTTTTTTAAATCAAGCCAATTTAAGTTACCTACTTGTCTATATTTCTTTATTTTAATCACCTTCATTATTATTCTATTATAATTCTCTCTCTATCTTTTCTTTTATTTTTTTTAATTTTTTTTTGATCTCTTGACCTAGGTTAAGAGATCAATTGCCTCTAGAAAAAATACATAGGCGAATTCTCCTTGTCTCTTATTCTTTTCCTTCACATAGCCGCCACAACAACAAAAATTATACCCATGGCCGCCATTATCCAATTTACCATACTTGCCACTTTCTTCTAGCCTTGGCCATATTTTGCTCTCCTATTCTTTTAGTTTAATTAGATAGCCTCATCATTCCTCCATTGTTCTTGGTCTTTCTTATTAAAGTGGAGAAGAAGACATCACATCAAAGAATCGTCATCGCACTTTCTATTCCGTTACTGACTTGATCGTGTTCTTTGTTGAACCGGTGTAAGTCTAGTTCTTTGGGTTTTATTTCTCCATCATCAAAGCAATTTTGAATGTTATTTAATTTCCTATTATTGCCTAGGTTCATTAAGTTGAAAGGAAATCCCATATGAACACTAAAAGAAATCCCATGCGTACCAACGATCCCGAATTTGTTCGTATGAGTTTAAATTTTTTGGAATTACTCTTTTATTTTTTTATTTTTTTCTAGTACCTAAAGACACTTATATTTTTTCTGTAAATCATGGGTAGATCATCTTTAATCAAAATTTTGGGTTTTGCAAACGTTCCCTATGCGATCGAACCCATCCTTACTCCCGAGCCCCAGTAAGCCACTGTAGTTTCTTTGGAATTTTTTTGGCTACTGATTTTGAACCTTATAGCCCTTGTTAAATATTTTGTTTTTGCTGTACATGTTACAGAGGCAAGGAAATCCTTACTAAAAGATTTAGTGCTTTTTTAGACTTCTATAGCGCCAGAGATCCCGAAAACACATCGGTAATTAAAATTGAATTTTTTCCTTCCAAATTCAGATTTTACAGTCATTACATGAGCTTATAACTCAATGTGTTGGCCATTGTAATTTTAGGATTAATTTCAAGAGGGCTCCTGACATGATCTCGAATAGGTACAAGGCCATTGGAGACACCATGAGACCTTTTTCGCCCATTAGGTAAAATTTCAGGCTAAATATAAAAAATGTGAACCTTTCATGTTATGGACCTCCTAGTAGTCAGCACTCCCGAGAGAGGTAAAATGTTCTAAATTAAGTTTAGAACTTTAATTTCAAGTTTACAAAGCTAGAATAAAGGAATTACAAAAAATTCACTAAGTTCCAACGAGGTTTAAGAACTAGATGAGGAGCAGGGGCAAAAAGGTAATTTTGCATCCTGAGTAACCGGGCGGGGTCCCGAGTGTTTTAAGTTAAGTTTTGTAAATTAACCTTTAACCTTAACTCAAACTTGAAACAATAACAAGAATTAAGCAAGAAATGAGCATGTGTTAAAAGATGGGGGTTTATGTGTTTAAGGGTTGTAACTTGGATGGCTTAAGGGGTTAAGTGAGGGTTTAAGAAGGGAAAGGTGGCTAATGGCTGCCATAACCACGTTTTCCCTTCTCAAGCACTCATTTTTCTCTCAATTCAAGCTAGAAGTCAAGTGATCTTGATTCCTAGAGTTGCCATCCAAGGATACCAACCAAGAGGAACTTGTTTCAAGCTAGAAAACAAGGTTTGGAGGCTTGGAAGCATGATTTCTCTACTCCCCTATTTTTGATACGTGGTAAGCATTGTGTTCTTGGTTAATTCTATGTTATTTAAGTGAATTGAGGCTTGGGTTTTGGTTAGAGAGGAAGATTGTGATGTTTGGTGCTTTGGTTTTGATTGGAACTTAGGTGAGGATTTATTGCACTTGGTTGCTTGAAAAGAGGAGTGATTCTAGCTTGTATCTTGGAGTTGAGGTAAGGGAGTAGTGTTTTTAAGCTTGAACAGTGCTTGTGGCTTGAGTTTGTTGTAAGAAATTGATTGAAATTAGCCATAGCATTGAGTATGAGTTTTGGTTGAATTGTGGTGAACTATGAGGTTTGAGGAAGATTTGATGATGTTATAGAGCATCATTAATGGCATTGTGATAGTTGGTTATGTTCCTTGCAACATGAACTAAGTGTGTGTGAAGTTTGGTGGCTTTTTATGCATGTTTGATATGTGTACTAAGTAGCCAAAGGTCATAGCAGCAAAATGCGTGCCAATTCTGCAGTTTCGCAGATTGGCGACGCATTGCCAAGAGGTACCCATAATTGGCGACGCGTCGCCAATTGGAAAAAGAATCACAGAACGTCGACAACTGTGGCGACGCGTCGCCAAGACAGCATTGGAGACCCGATTTTGTTTTTAGCATAACTTTTCCCCCGGGTGTCCGATTGAGGTGATTGAAAGTTTCACACAAAGCTAAGAGGGTGTACTATCACTTTAAAGTTTTAGAAACATCTAAAATGCCCCAGATTTAAAGTTGTTTTGAATCAAAGTGAGGATAATTTTTTAAAGGCAGAATTTTGCACATTTTGCTAGGATGATTGAGGTGAGTCCCAAGGAGGTCCTTTGGGTACCTTGGCCCTCAAGTATGTTGGGGGTACTTTGAGACTTCTTGAAGTCCCTCGAGAAGTGGGAGTTTCCTTGAGTTTTGAAAAGTTTTGAGGTTACTTGTTGAGTAAGGAAGGAAACTAAGTTGCAAGCGAATATAACCAAGTGTCATGAGCTTGAGGTGTAAGTTTTAGAACCCTTGGAAACCTGGAAGTGTTGGAAATCACGGGGTTGTAAGGAGAGGCTTCAAATGCACTGAGGTTATGGGGTTTAATAACCTAGTTACATAGTTCTCACCACAATTCCCCTGCACTACAAAGTTAAGTTGAGGTTATATAATAAGTCAGGCGTAAGCTAAAGCTTACGAGGCACAAGTCGAGGGCTAGACTTGTGAGCCACGGAGTGACGCCCGTGAGAAAGTAAGAAAATTATGTGAGGAGTGGTCCTTCGGGATCCGAGCATGCATATCCATATATTTACATATATGAGAGGTCCCTCACACTGCGAGAGCCAGCAGAGAGTATGCATGAGTTATTTCATATCTGTCCACAGTTTTACTGTTGGTACATGAGGTTTGTCACGCCCCAAACTGCCCCTGGCCCATCTGGGCCCGATTATCAGATTAATGCAGCGGAAGTTATTCATACTGAAGGGGCTTTATTAGCTAGTTATGAGCACCTACGGCGTGACTCCAGGATCTATTCTGGTACTAGCTTGTTACTTAAATACTTTCAATGTGTTGTCAGGGTGCTCTCCAGGAACGAGCTAATACCTATGTGGAATTCTAGTGTTCCATTTATGGACTTTACCACTTAGCCGGTTACACACACAAGTCTTTAGATGCCATTTCAACAAAATCCAATAAATCCAGATTCACTGGAAGTCTTCCCTTAGTTACACACATAATCAGCAAATCATACTTGCAATTCAAGCAAAGCATACACTTAATCCATTAAGTGCATAGGATGTGTGTCCATCAAGTGTACTAATCCAATGCATGGCAACAAAGAAGCCCATCTCATTTTCAACTTTGAAAACCACATTTATATATCCATGAGCATCAGCCAAGTCTAGTACACATAACATGAATATCCATCATGGCATTTCATCAAAATTCATCCTAAGATAATCATGATCACAATGTGCATCTAACAAGCATCTCCTACTTGGAAAACATACCAAGGATGCTATATGTCCATAACTAGTTAAGTTTAGGTTTTACAGACCAAGTTCTTATGTCTACCCAAACTTTAACTCATAACCTGGAACTCATTCCAGCTTAATAGACCTTGTTCCCACAACTTCTAGACTCCATAAGCCTGCACAAGGAAGTCCAAACCATTAGCTTGTTCCGCAAGTAAAATATACCACATAAGTCACTTAGAGTCAAATGAATATATTAAGCAACACTAAACTCATACCCAACCCTTTAGCAAAACATAACGAGTACTCTAGTACTCCCTACTTGATCTATCAAGCCATCCAATCCACTTCCTGAAAAAAGTAAAGAAGGGCGGGTGAGTTATAAAACTCAGTAAGGATCCAGGTGTGAGGTAAGTAACTCATGACTTTCATAGTCATATCCGGCTTAAAAAGCCAAAATTGTGCCAAGAACGTAATGGCAATGCCAAATCAGAATGAGGTAATCTCTCGTGACTTTTGTAGTCACATATGGCTTCCAAAGCCTATTCTTAAGCCAAGAATGTCATGGCAATTAAATCCAATGCCAAGAATATCATGGCAAATAATACTGTTCCTGCAAAGGAAAACACTAAAACAAAGAAAACACAAGATACAACACAATAGCAGCATCAACAATAATAATAATAATTTGGGTCAGCATGCACAAACAACAACGGTTCAGAGAAGCACACAACACACGCACTCAACCACAAGTTTTCCTGGGCAATCACTACTGCCACCCACTACTGGCACTCCTGGCCAGACTGGCAGTACTGGCACCAATGGCACCCCTGGCACCACTGGCACCCCTGGCAAGTGTCCAAGGCTTTAAACCTCAATTCTCCTTCTTAATCATACCACCCGTTCCCCTAGAGCTCCGAGTTACATAGTAAGTTGGCCATTCTTACTATAAACTCTAACACTTGCCTTTATATTGATTAGCTAATCAAACCATATATATATCCAGAATTGCCCATTATTCATATCCATAGTTGCCGAAGCAACAATCCACGTCCAATATGCACTTACGTGCCCAAAGTTGCCGAAGCAATGATACCTCATCAATTATGCACTTACGTGCCCAATTATTAAACTAAGAAAGTAACATGAGCCCTCACACAAAGAACAACTAACCCGCTGCACACCTATGGTCACTTGGTACTATGACCATCACATAGGGGCATTTATACTCACAAACAATATCATGGAAGTACACCATGCAATAAGTGAGTAAAGGATCCTTACCACCATTGGTGTAACCTTTTGCTTATTGCCTTTGCTTTGCTTTGTTTGTTGTTGGAACTTTGCCATTTCCTTAATGGACCTCACTTAAGGAGGTAAAGGCCCATTTAGCCTTTTTGTGAACTGAGGCCCATATTAACCTTTTCAGGACTTGGGCCTATATTAACCTTTTTAGGATTTAGCCCATTTTCCAATAATGCCATTATGGCCCAAAATAGCCCATTTCATAATTTATGGACCAAGAACACTTGGTTTTCAATTTGGGTCTTCAAATTTAACTTTTGGCCCAAATAGCCCCATCATTTCTTTTTCTTGCTTTTCTTTCATCTTTTGCTTGTTTCCTTCCTTGGAATGGCCATACAAGCCTCGAGGCACCAAGAACACTTGGTTTCATGCCTCCAAATGCCATGTATACTCATGGCCGAAACCTCCATCCTTGCTTTCCATGGCTTAAAAGTGCCATGCATATAAAGAGCTCTTGAGTTGAGCTCAAGAACAACAATATCCTTCCATGGCCGAAATATCCACTTGATTTCCTTGCAAAAATCCAACATGGCCAAGTCATTAGAGAGTAGCATCTAGCTCAAAATACATGAAACTACCAAGAAAAACTTGGTTCACTTACAACCTTTAAATGGCCGAAACTTGAGCTTCACTTTCTTGGAGTTCATCTTCATCTTCTTGCTCTTCATGGCTTAGAAATGCCATGCATGTAAGGAGCTCTTGAGGTGAGCTCAAGAACACCATTTTATCCATATGGCCGAAACTTCACAAGCATTTCTTCATGGGTTTTCTTTGATTTCTCACTTTGTTCTTGGTCTAGATGGGTTTAGGAGCTTGAAAGCTTCAAGAAAATGTGTTTGCATGTGCAAGAACATGCATTTCTAGCTATGGCCGAATCTTAGATGAAGAAAGAAGGAGATGGAGTTTGAAGAACACCATGGCTGGAACTTAGAGAGAAGGGAGAGCTTTTGGTGCTAGAGAGAGAGTGGAAATGAAAATGAAATGAAAGTGGGAGTGATGGCTGGTTATGCACTTGCAAATGAAAGAGAAATGAAACTCAAATGCATTCTAAATGTGCATTAAACGTATATTCAAAGAAGGTGGGTGTTCATGGTGCTAAATGAAGTGAAATGCACCCAAAATGCATATCAAATGCATAATTTGGAGGTATGGACGAATTTTGAATGAAAAAGGTAGGAGAATAAGTCAAAAATGATGGGCCAATATTTTAATGTAAGTGGGAGACAATGTAAGTGGGTGATTAAAATATGGTGAGTGGGATTTGTAGTGGGAGACAAGGCATGGGTAATAGAATAGTCAAATTGGGAAAGTGGGGGACAAAAGTAGGTGGGGTAATATTTAATTGGTGAGTGGAGGATGTAGTGGAGGGATTAAATAATTATGAGTGGAATGTGTAGTAGGCCAATTTTAAATTGATAACATGGGGTGGCTGGCCATGCATATATTTTTCATGAAAAATGGCCAAATTACTCACTTGGTCCTCCATCTTTCTCCAACTTTGCAATTGAGTCCCTCAACTTCCAAACTTGCCATTTTTTTATCACCCAAACTTTTGGCCTTAGCCAAGCATAATTCTTAGAGTGTCCAACACTCATTAATGCCCATTCCATAAATAATTCAAAGTCTCTACAAATAATTTCGCTAAGTTTCCAAATTAGAAAACTATTTATGCCACTAATCCACTTAACCCGGTAATTAATCATTCATCACGTTCCGGGTGTAACAACACTCCCCACCTTAAGAAATTTGGTCCTCCAAATTTCCTAGGAGTCCAAAATCTCATACTCAGGTAATCTGTAGTTCATTACCAGAACACTGGTGGACTACCTTAATTATCAAGCAGCCTCCTTCTTGGCCATATAAGTACTCATCTCCCCCTTTTGTTTCAACTCTCTCTTTTAACTCCAGATTATATGCTGGATAGCTCTCCTCATAAAGTCTTATTTGCCTTGATTCACAAGTCATAGCCTGTTTCCCCTTTTTCATAAGACTCATCCCAACCCATCAATAATTAACTAATATTTTTTAGTAATATCTGGTGAAACCAGTATTGGGCTGCAGTCAATCTGTTCTCCAGTTCTTCATAATCAAAGGTTTCTTCCATTCCAAGATAATCAAAGGATTTCAACTTCCTTAGCCCATAATTGGCACTTAGTTTGCCATACAACTGTTATTCCTTTTCAGGCTGGGCACCACTCTTGGGTGCTCTTTCTTGATTCTCAGCTGGAAATATCCAGATTCGAGGTTTAGTTTCCTCCATTATAGAGGTATAGATGCCTTCCAGGTAACCATACCTGGCCAATGATTTCTCAAGGCCAATTTACCCCGATACTTACTTAGCTCCATAACTTCAGGAATAACTATCCTGTAAGGAGTAATATGTGCTGGTGCAGCTCCTGGCACCAATGTCTGTGATTACTCTACTAGTGCTAAGCATGCCAATTTTCTCCTCATCTATTATTCATAAATTTCATTCCTGATAGCTCTATCCATGCATGCTTCGTATCATATTTCCAGTTCATCCTTTAACTACCATAGATGCACTAGTATTAAAATTGGTACTTTAATACTGTCAAGTAAAAAAAATACCTGTCAGGATTTATTTGAAAGACCCTGACCTGGCCCATTTCTTTATCAACATCTTCACATAAGCTTTTTCCTCTGCTTGATTATCTAGTAATTACTCAACTGGCCTTGATGTGCTGGCCTTTTGCCAGGCTTTCTTCTATTTCTTCTATTTTCACTTCAACAACTTAATCATAAGGAGGAAAAGTCTTTCATTGGGCTAGGACTTTTTCCTTGCATTGGTCTTGGCCTCTAGCCAAGTCTTCCATGCCTTTTATCAATCAGGACATATTGCCCTGCAATATTTCCTTTTAGGCTTTCCTTGTACCCTCAATCTGGAATACTCTTCCAGTATACTAAATTTTCCTTTCCTGCTCCAGAATATACTATGGTGAATCCATAATTCATATTTTAGTCCTGATCCACCTGCTACAATCCCTCATGGGGTCTTCTGTCTTTCTAGGCAGTACAATCTTCTATCTAGTAATTCTGGATGCACTCAAGTAATTCTGGACATTGTCCTCATGAACTTCTGGACACTGTACTTAAGATTACTGCCCATGATCATATAGCATGGCCTTTGGCCAAAAAATCTTCCTCTAGTCTCGCCTGAGAATTCATAATAATTGCCTTCCTTTTCTCTGTTGCCATCTTTTTCTTGGCTCACGTGCCAAGTTTTAACCATCTATTCCTCTTGATACCTTTTTCATCTTGCTGGTACTCTTGAGGTCTCTCAGAATTTATCATGTGGACTACTTTATTACTCATTCTTGGTTCATATACCAAGTATCTTCTGCTTCATTTCTTAGATGGTTTCTGCATCTTGCTAGCCTTTCATGGCTTATTTCTGGAGTTCTTGCTCCAGGGTCATAGTCTTTAATTTCAACATGTCCAGTTCCTTTGCTTCTGAACTCTCTTCTTTCATCATCATTATCATAGTCACCAGTTCCACTGGTTTTATCTCATAGCATATATTTTCTTTCTATTCTTTTCCTCATTGTTAGCTCTCTTTATTGCCCAGCAATTTCTGGGACTCATACTTGACAAAAGGTCTGGTATGCTCAATGGTTATCATAACCATTGACACTGCTTCCAATATTTCTTTTCTTAGGGCTTCAAGGTTTGTTACTAGGCCTCAACTTGGTCCTCTGGCACAAAGCCAGTACAATCCCCTTTCCTTGGCATAAAGCCAGTGTATCCACTTTCATTGGCACAAAGCCAGTATTCTCACTTTCATTGGCATAAAGCCAGTATTCTTATTTTCATTGGCACAAAGCCAGTATTCTCACTTTCATTGGCACAAAGCCAGTATTCTCATTTTCATTGGCACAAAGCCAGTATTCTCACTTTCATTGGCACAAAGCCAGTATTCTCATTTTCATTGGCACAAAGCCAGTATTCTCATTTTCATTGGCACAAAGCCAGTATTCTCACTTTCATTGGCACAAAGCCAGTATTCTCATTTTCATTGGGCCTCTTGTTCACATCATTGGTTCTCATCCTGTTCACAACAACAAAGCAAAGCACGATACACATATATGCTCAATACTCATAAGTGACTCAACCTAATGGACTTCCTATGTGGGAACAAGTCTATACTATAACCATCAACGACCAGAACACTGGTCCTCCAAAGCAAATCCATGCTCTGATACCAAAAACTGTCACGCCCCAAACTGCCCCTGGCCCATCTGGGCCCGATTATCAGATTAATGCAGCGGAAGTTATTCATACTGAAGGGGCTTTATTAGCTAGTTATGAGCACCTACGGCGTGACTCCAGGATCTATTCTGGTACTAGCTTGTTACTTAAATACTTTCAATGTGTTGTCAGGGTGATCTCCAGGAACGAGCTAATACCTATGTGGAATTCTAGTGTTCCATTTATGGACTTTACCACTTAGCCAGTTACACACACAAGTCTTTAGATGCCATTTCAACAAAATCCAATAAATCCAGATTCACTGGAAGTCTTCCCTTAGTTACACACATAATCAGCAAATCATACTTGCAATTCAAGCAAAGCATACACTTAATCCATTAAGTGCATAGGATGTGTGTCCATCAAGTGTACTAATCCAATGCATGGCAACAAAGAAGCCCATCTCATTTTCAACTTTGAAAACCACATTTATATATCCATGAGCATCAGCCAAGTCTAGTACACATAACATGAATATCCATCATGGCATTTCATCAAAATTCATCCTAAGATAATCATGATCACAATGTGCATCTAACAAGCATCTCCTACTTGGAAAACATACCAAGGATGCTATATGTCCATAACTAGTTAAGTTTAGGTTTTACAGACCAAGTTCTTATGTCTACCCAAACTTTAACTCATAACCTGGAACTCATTCCAGCTTAATAGACCTTGTTCCCACAACTTCTAGACTCCATAAGCCTGCACAAGGAAGTCCAAACCATTAGCTTGTTCCGCAAGTAAAATATACCACATAAGTCACTTAGAGTCAAATGAATATATTAAGCAACACTAAACTCATACCCAACCCTTTAGCAAAACATAACGAGTACTCTAGTACTCCCTACTTGATCTATCAAGCCATCCAATCCACTTCCTGAAAAAAGTAAAGAAGGGCGGGTGAGTTATAAAACTCAGTAAGGATCCAGGTGTGAGGTAAGTAACTCATGACTTTCATAGTCATATCCGGCTTAAAAAGCCAAAATTGTGCCAAGAACGTAATGGCAATGCCAAATCAGAATGAGGTAATCTCTCGTGACTTTTGTAGTCACATATGGCTTCCAAAGCCTATTCTTAAGCCAAGAATGTCATGGCAATTAAATCCAATGCCAAGAATATCATGGCAAATAATACTGTTCCTGCAAAGGAAAACACTAAAACAAAGAAAACACAAGATACAACACAATAGCAGCATCAACAATAATAATAATAATTTGGGTCAGCATGCACAAACAACAACGGTTCAGAGAAGCACACAACACACGCACTCAACCACAAGTTTTCCTGGGCAATCACTACTGCCACCCACTACTGGCACTCCTGGCCAGACTGGCAGTACTGGCACCAATGGCACCCCTGGCACCACTGGCACCCCTGGCAAGTGTCCAAGGCTTTAAACCTCAATTCTCCTTCTTAATCATACCACCCGTTCCCCTAGAGCTCCGAGTTACATAGTAAGTTGGCCATTCTTACTATAAACTCTAACACTTGCCTTTATATTGATTAGCTAATCAAACCATATATATATCCAGAATTGCCCATTATTCATATCCATAGTTGCCGAAGCAACAATCCACGTCCAATATGCACTTACGTGCCCAAAGTTGCCGAAGCAATGATACCTCATCAATTATGCACTTACGTGCCCAATTATTAAACTAAGAAAGTAACATGAGCCCTCACACAAAGAACAACTAACCCGCTGCACACCTATGGTCACTTGGTACTATGACCATCACATAGGGGCATTTATACTCACAAACAATATCATGGAAGTACACCATGCAATAAGTGAGTAAAGGATCCTTACCACCATTGGTGTAACCTTTTGCTTATTGCCTTTGCTTTGCTTTGTTTGTTGTTGGAACTTTGCCATTTCCTTAATGGACCTCACTTAAGGAGGTAAAGGCCCATTTAGCCTTTTTGTGAACTGAGGCCCATATTAACCTTTTCAGGACTTGGGCCTATATTAACCTTTTTAGGATTTAGCCCATTTTCCAATAATGCCATTATGGCCCAAAATAGCCCATTTCATAATTTATGGACCAAGAACACTTGGTTTTCAATTTGGGTCTTCAAATTTAACTTTTGGCCCAAATAGCCCCATCATTTCTTTTTCTTGCTTTTCTTTCATCTTTTGCTTGTTTCCTTCCTTGGAATGGCCATACAAGCCTCGAGGCACCAAGAACACTTGGTTTCATGCCTCCAAATGCCATGTATACTCATGGCCGAAACCTCCATCCTTGCTTTCCATGGCTTAAAAGTGCCATGCATATAAAGAGCTCTTGAGTTGAGCTCAAGAACAACAATATCCTTCCATGGCCGAAATATCCACTTGATTTCCTTGCAAAAATCCAACATGGCCAAGTCATTAGAGAGTAGCATCTAGCTCAAAATACATGAAACTACCAAGAAAAACTTGGTTCACTTACAACCTTTAAATGGCCGAAACTTGAGCTTCACTTTCTTGGAGTTCATCTTCATCTTCTTGCTCTTCATGGCTTAGAAATGCCATGCATGTAAGGAGCTCTTGAGGTGAGCTCAAGAACACCATTTTATCCATATGGCCGAAACTTCACAAGCATTTCTTCATGGGTTTTCTTTGATTTCTCACTTTGTTCTTGGTCTAGATGGGTTTAGGAGCTTGAAAGCTTCAAGAAAATGTGTTTGCATGTGCAAGAACATGCATTTCTAGCTATGGCCGAATCTTAGATGAAGAAAGAAGGAGATGGAGTTTGAAGAACACCATGGCTGGAACTTAGAGAGAAGGGAGAGCTTTTGGTGCTAGAGAGAGAGTGGAAATGAAAATGAAATGAAAGTGGGAGTGATGGCTGGTTATGCACTTGCAAATGAAAGAGAAATGAAACTCAAATGCATTCTAAATGTGCATTAAACGTATATTCAAAGAAGGTGGGTGTTCATGGTGCTAAATGAAGTGAAATGCACCCAAAATGCATATCAAATGCATAATTTGGAGGTATGGACGAATTTTGAATGAAAAAGGTAGGAGAATAAGTCAAAAATGATGGGCCAATATTTTAATGTAAGTGGGAGACAATGTAAGTGGGTGATTAAAATATGGTGAGTGGGATTTGTAGTGGGAGACAAGGCATGGGTAATAGAATAGTCAAATTGGGAAAGTGGGGGACAAAAGTAGGTGGGGTAATATTTAATTGGTGAGTGGAGGATGTAGTGGAGGGATTAAATAATTATGAGTGGAATGTGTAGTAGGCCAATTTTAAATTGATAACATGGGGTGGCTGGCCATGCATATATTTTTCATGAAAAATGGCCAAATTACTCACTTGGTCCTCCATCTTTCTCCAACTTTGCAATTGAGTCCCTCAACTTCCAAACTTGCCATTTTTTTATCACCCAAACTTTTGGCCTTAGCCAAGCATAATTCTTAGAGTGTCCAACACTCATTAATGCCCATTCCATAAATAATTCAAAGTCTCTACAAATAATTTCGCTAAGTTTCCAAATTAGAAAACTATTTATGCCACTAATCCACTTAACCCGGTAATTAATCATTCATCACGTTCCGGGTGTAACAAGGTTACCCCTTACTGAGAATCTTGGATTCTCACCCTTACTGTTTTGTTGTGCAGATACAGAAGGAGTCAGGCCGAGTGACCGTTGAAGGTTACTTTGGTAGTAGTTTTTGGTGCACAGGTAGAATACCTGAGTTTTGATGATTCTAGTACTTATTGTTTGGATGCTTGTTGGTATTGCACAGTACTAACTAAATTGCTCATTGGTTACAGAGCCTAGCGCACATTGGACATAGTCAGGCATAGCTAGACCTAGTTGGGTCCAGAGGAGTCTTTAAAACTCGCCACTGGGATTCACATCCAAGGTGGGAGTTAGTATGAGAAGATCTCAGTAGAGGATTTTGTATGTGTACATAGTACTCTAGTTGCCTCCCTAGTTATGAAATGAAGAGTCATGGACTCGAGGATTACTTTCTGGGCGGGGGCATTAGCTACTATATGTATGAATGCTCACGTATGTTGCTATGTGTAGTTAACTCATATAAAGGTTGATTTGTATGCTTTGACTGCTCTACTTGTTTTATATGAAAAATTGTGGCCACATTAACATTTTATGGTTTTAAATAACCCGTCAAAGCATAAAGAGCATGCATATTGCATATTCTAGGATAATCAACTAGTGACATGGATTTAATCCGCGCACATATCAATGAGTCCAACTGCAATCCGCCGTGAGACCAAGTTCTCACAGGTGTCCTGGGCAGGGGCCAGGGACGGCCGTGTCATTTCAAGTGCCATTTAGAAAATTTCCAAATTTTAGCATATGTTCTAATTTTCTATCTTACTAGTATTTTTTAGAACTGTTCTCGAAAATCGCCTCGTTTCGTCGTGTTATTTTGTACTAGGTAAGGGGGAAGAGTAAATTAGTGCTTGTAGGTCCTCTTAGTCTCAAAATAAGCATGAACCTAAATAATAAATTCTAAGTAAACAATTGAGCTAAACAAAATCTTTAATTGCATGGGTAACATGAGTAGGGTAATTAATTAGTTTTTCTAGAATTTTTATTTTATTTTATTTTAATTCTCTTCTATTGAGATGTAATTTTGGTTGGTTGGTTGCATGGTTATAATGATATGATATATGATGTATGTTTGGCGCTAGTATCATACCAGGACCATTTGCAATAGGAATTAAGTTAGAAGTATGTTATGACCACTTGAATAAACCCGCTAGTACTATGTTTAGGGCCGATAAGACAAACACTGCTAGTACCATGTTTAGGGCCAACTAGCTTGCTAGCAGCATGGTGAGGTCGAAAGCAACTGTCAATGGCACTCTAGGGCCGTAATAAACTGCTATAAGCCGATAGTTAAATGATTAGACACATAAAAGCTAAATGACTAATTTGGAAAGAATTTTTAAGAGAGGGGATGGACATTAAGCATAAATGTGCTTAAAAAGATATCATTGGTTGTCATATCATATTATAAAACTAAATCAAGATAACAACACAAAAGAAAATAAATAGACTAGAATCATGGCACTCTACTAAAAAAGTTTTAAAATAAAATAAGTTACGGTCATGCATTATTTAGTAGTCACATATGACTCAAAAGTATGTTTCCATCTTTCTCAAATTTATTTTATTTTGAGTTTTGCTCGAGGACGAGCAAAAGCTAAGTGTAAAGGAATTTGATAAATTCATAATTTACATATATTTTTTTCATAATTTTTTTAGCTTTTTCTTTGATTTATTAACTAAATGAGGCCATTAACAATATTATTTTGTGTTTTGAAGGGTAGAGGTACGATGGCATTTTGGAGCAAAAAGAAATGACGATGCTCAAATGGATTAAACTAGTAAAGCTCTAGGCTCTACCGAGGGTTTAGCATATTTACATGAGGTTGCCATGTGAAAAAGAGTTGTTGATGCATCAAAGGAACATTAAGGCAGGAAATATTTTGTTATGCAATGCCATGAGTTGCGGATTTTGGTTTTTGGACCTGCAAAACCTCAATGTCTTGCAAAGTTCATCAGCCTTTTCTTTCATTCTTAATTCTATTGGATTCACACAACTGAGCATGAAAATGATCAAAAAAGCTCAAAGAATTTGATGCCCACAAGGTGCTTGACAAAAGGCCTGTGAAAGACACAATAAAAAAGTTTGAAAATTTGGGACTCTTGGCATTTGTAGCAGCCAAGGAAATTGTGTGTAGCCCAATTTAAAAAGCAACCCAAAAAAAAAAATCCAAAATTTAAAAAGTTTACTGGTGAGTCAAAAATTCTTTTTTAGGGTTTTTTTTTCTATCTTTAAGAAGTCAGCTGTTGGAGCAAAAAAAAAAGAAGAATAAGAAAGACGAGAGAGAGATAGATTTAGGACTTTCATCTTTCATTCATTTTTTTTACTACAAATATGAATGAGTAGTTTTCTGGTTTGGTTCAAGAGGACGATTTCCATTGCCAACACTGGTTGTAAGAATTGATTTTGCTTGTTAAAATTTTCTTTAAATTCAAGTATTTACTTTTTCATAGTTCAGATTTATTGTAATTAATTTTTCTGTTCTCGCTTGTTAGATTAATTATACGATTACAATTTGCTTGATTTTTTTTCAAGCTGCTTGGGTGAAACAAATTTGGAATGGAAGCAAGTGAATTTAATTAGAGATTATTTTTATTTTTGATTAGTTCATATGGGAGAAATAAGATAGGTTAAATTGTTCAGTTTTTTGATGATTGCCTGAAATAAAATTTTTGTTCATTGTTCTTAATGCTAATTTTGAGTCAATTAGAAATTGCTTTTCAATACCTAGTTACTCAAAATTAAGAAATTAATTTGAAGCTTTTTCTGGTTAATTTTACTATTGAAGTCTTTGGATTCTTTTTAGTTTTAAGGAAAGTCCTATTTATTTTCTTAGATTGAAGAAATCTTTTCCTTTGATGATCAATTATGTAATTGGAATAGATAATCAATCATGAACTGAACGTTTTTAATATTGGTTAATTTCATTTTTTGACAGGAAGTTTTTGGTTAAAAAAAATCCCTAAATCTTTTATTTCAGTTGTTTGACAGGAAAAGTTTTGGTTAAAAAATATTTCTTAGGATTTGACTTGATTTTCACTACTATATTTAATTTATTTATTCTGAATTATTAGTGAGATCAGAAGTATTTTTTGCAGTTTCGACAAAGGACCAAATTTTAACCCAAAGTTGCTCTTTTTCTCAAGATGAAGTCATACTCACCAATAGTCTAACAATGAGTTTATTTTGTCTCACTAATTAGGTGGTTTAAGTCTTAACCTTTTTACACACCTAATGGGATGAGTCATTGTCTCTAATCCCTTAAGCCCATTATGCTTTTCTTTAGTTCCACCTCTTCACTTTCTTTCTCAAGCCAAAGTAGAGATTTAGATGCAAGTATGAGATGACCAATAATATACAAGAATCAAGCTCAAGAGAGAAGCAATACAAGAGACAATTACCAAGAAATACCTCAAATTAACATTAGGAAACAAAGGTTAAGAGTACATCCTAGAGGGACTAAGAAAACTACTCCATGTTCAAGCTAAGAACTTCCATGAGAATGTAAAACATCAAATCCATAAATACTACAAACGAAAGATAGAAGAAAAACCAACTAACCCCTTTAAAGCTTAGACTCCTAATTCCTCAAGTAGTGCTCTAAAACTCCTCCAAAAAATAACAATGGTAGCTTCAAGTGTGCAAGAAAATGAAGATGGAGAAAAAGAGTATGAAACCTTAGCACTTGTTTAAGAAGTTGCAGCTCTAAAAATTCCCCCTAGCTTTTCTAAGATTGTCTTTTTGTCTCACCAAACTCTTTGTATAAAATTCCCCCACCAATAGCAGGCTAGAATTCAAATGTGGGGTTATGGGACCATAATTTTTAGAAATAATGGTGCCGCGTCACCGAAATAGGGGAAAATAGTGGCGCCACATTGCCACAGTGTCAAATGGCGGTGGCATGTCACTAGAGTGTCGAAGGTTACTTGGAGTCGCATTGCTAAGAAGAACACAGAAGTCAGAGAGTTAATATTGTTGGCAAAGTGTACTCGGCCCTTAACAATGCATCGCCACAAGCAAACTGTAGTGTTGACTTTTTTGTGCCTGAATTTTGTTGTGCTTGTTCCCATTTTGTTCCAGCACTTACATAAAACCCTCCAACTTGCATAAAAAAGAAACAAAGTGAGAAACAATGAAAAATGTGGCCAGAGTTGATAGAACTTAAAGGTCAAAGTTGATAAAAAGTCAACTAGTGTGACTAACAATCTATACACCTAACATGGTTATGTTGGGATTTCTGCATGTCCACGATATCATTCCTAAAGATGGTGCTAAATTGATAACAAAATATACCAACTACATTAGTTCAACCGAGCTTCATGAGTATTGACTCAAGTGAACTAGGTTTTGATCACTTGCGAGCAAAGAAAATGTTTGAACCTTGAAGTGTGTCTTCAAGAAAAACTTTCAGGCGGTCATGTTAGCTCTCCAAAGATTTGATGAAGTAGCTATAAAAGTAGAGTTTTTCTTACGTACCTCTAATATGCTATGAGAGTCTTTTTTTTATTGACTAAGGTGTTAGCCGTGGCCCTTTAGAATTGTACTCTCTTGGTCCCATTTTGAATGATGCATTTCTTTTTATATGAAAACAAGATGCGTGCAATTTATGTTATTCTTTTCATTTTTTCCCTTGAAGCTAAAAAAAATTTATTTTTGAGTTTTGTATAGTATGTAGTGAGAATTTAAATGAGGATTCTAAAAAGAAAAGATTTTTTTTTTGTATTTTGTATTATTTTTTAGTTTTATGTAGAAAGAGTTTAAATAAAGGTTGTAAAGTAAATTGAATTTTAAAAACTTTCCAAAAAGGAAAACAACTCATTCTTTTTGGGACAACTAAAAAAAAGAATATTTTTCATCCTTTATAAAATAGATAGAGTAATTAATAAAAGATTATATTCAATATGGGAATCTTTTCTTATAAAATACATTTCTTGATTCAGATTCCCCATTGATTAAAATTCCAACCAAACCAGTCTTCTTATACACACATATAAGTATTTCATTATATTCTTTTCATATTAAGTTAAAACACGAGTTTAATTTAGATATTTCTCTAAATATCATGTATTTAGATGGTCTATTTCATTTGTCTTCTTCGTCCACTTTTTCTCGTGTTAAGTTCTTCAATTAGTTAGGCTTATAATAATATCAGTTCATACATACGTTGCACGTAAACCCAGCTACTGCCATCCCCAATAAACTTGAATTGAAGGCTCTACACATGATGACATTGGTGGCCGGGTCCAGTCTCATAGAAGTGATGCGTCACTACAAATTGTTGACAGGGCCTGTCAGCACATCATAGGGTCTATCTTGGGCATCTTGAGGCTTTCAGGGCTCAGTGCATTGTTATTGTCATCTATGAACGGTTGGATCCACATGTAACCAATATCTACCATGGGTTTTTTATTCTTTGGGTGAGGATTGGATGCCTTGAAGCATTCTTCCATCTGGTCTAGCCTATAAAGGACAAGGTTGATATCACTATATTCTATTCCATCCAATCGTGATTGGGATGGGTGTGGTAGATCCCTAGAAGGTGGGTTGGGCACACCCTTAGGTGCTAACACTACTAAAAAATTGCATTTTTCCAACTGCCATTTCCAACGACCGGCAGTTAATTTGAAGTTTCCAAAGGCCAGCTGTTGGAACTTTGGTAGTTAGAAATCCTTTCGTTGGAAGTAGAACTTCCAACGGCCCATATTTTAGCTGTTGGAACTTCCAACTGTCAGCCGTTGGAAAATAAGCAGTTGAAAATTTCCAACGGCTGTATTTATTTATTTATTTTTTGGTGTTCCAACGGCTTCCAACTGCCCAGGCAGTTGGAAAATTTTGCCATATTTCCAACTGCTTAGGCCGTTGGAAATAGTTTTTTTTTTCATATTATTTATTCCAATGCTGTTTGTTCCAATAATAATAATAATAATAATAATAATAATAATAATAATAATAATAATATTTTAGTGCTGTTTATTCCAATATTATTATTATTACATAAATGATATATTATTATTATATAAATAATTTATATATCCCTAACATATTTACAAAAAATTTAAAAAATTATATCTTATATTTACAAAACAACATTCAAAAGCAGGAGGCAAAAACCACAAAATTACAAAAAATGAGCTAATAATAACAAAATCACAAAAATAAATAAAACTAGATCCATAAAATACAACAAACAGACCCAAAAATAACAACAAATACAACAAACCTACAAAATAAATACAACTAGATTCAAAAAATTTTAAAAACGAATACAACAAACATAGTGAACGGTGGCGGAGCAAAATCACCAAGGCAAATGGCGCGTGGCAGAGCCAAGGCGACCGGTGGACGGCGAGTGCGGATCTAGTGTGGATCTGGGCAGAGAATGCGAGCCGAGAGAAGAATGAACTACGTGCAGCAGATTTGGGCGATGAACGGCGAGCGAATGACTAGCAGACGGCAAGCGAACGATAGAGCAGACGGTGACGAAAAGTAGAACAGAAGGCGACGAACGGTCAAGCAAATGCCGAGTGGACGGCGACCAGCGATGATGAACGGCAGAGCGAGGAGACGGAGGGCAGAGAGGAGGCGAAGCACAGAGAAGAGGGCAGAGACGAGGCGGAGCACAGAGAGGAGATGGAGGGCAGAGACGGCGTGAACGGTAGAGCGATGAGAGGGTGAGAGGAGACGGAGAGGGAGACAAAGCGGTGAGAGCCTGAGAGGCAAAGACATAGAGGAGAGGAGACGGAGAGGCAGACGAAGCGGAGACGAGACAGAGAGGAGGAGACGAGACGGGGAGGGAGGAGGGTAAGTGAGTAGTATTTATTGTTAGGGTTAGGCTTGGGCTTAGGCTTTTTTGGCACAATAGATTATTTTTTTTGGGTTGTAGAAAATTATACACACACACACACACACACACATACATACATATATACATACATACAAGCATACATATTATAATAAATATTTATAATATTGATAATAACATTTATAATATATATTATAACATTTATAATATATATTAATAATAACATTTATAATTATGATATTATAAATATTTATTATAATATGTATGCATGCATGCATACATATTATAATAAATATTGATAATAATATTTATAATTATGATATTATATATATATATATATATATATAATATGATACTTATGATACATTATATATTATGATACATTTTAACATATAATATATTATATTATAATAAAATTTATATTATACTAATATATTATGATAAATACATATTATCACATATATTATGATAAAATTATTTTCCAACGGCCAAAGTAAATTGGAAAAATTAAAATATTTTCCAACGACCAAAGCTGTTGGAAATAATGCACATTTTAACTTACATAATTTCCAACGGCCTAGGCAGTTGGAAAAATAAAAATATTTCCAACGGCTTAGGCAATTGGAAAAATAAAAAAAAAATTTCAATGGCTTAGGCAGTTGAAAATATTTTCCAATGGTTTAGGCCGTTGGAAAAGTGGCCGTTGGAAATTTTTCAACACTTCCAACAGTCAAGCCATTGGAGATTTTTTTTTACAAGTGTCAATTTTTTTTCATAGTTTCCAATGGCCGAGGCTGTTGGTAAATTGACCATTGGAAAAAATGGTTTTTTTAGTAGTGTAAGTGGCTCTTGGTCCCTTCTCTTGAGCCTCAGGTAAGGACTTTCCTAGTCTTTTGTTAGACAGTAACTTTCAATTGTTTGAAGAGAGCATGCTAGAGGCTTGGAATTAGTTGTCATCTAGCACTACAGGGTCCATGCTCTTCCTCATATCTTGAGGAGTTAGTGGGGGCTTTTTTCCTTTAGTCTTTCACCTGATGTCTTGGTCATAGGAGGCTCCTATTGGCTTCTAGGGATTTCATCAGCTATTGACAGTGTTCTCATCAATATATCATCCTAGTCACATCGTGATCTCCTATTGTTTACCATGTTATTACCACATACACTATCAAATTGATAACAAAATTGGGATGCTACCAATCTAATTAGGTTGATTGGCCTTCAAGTTGCTATTGGGCGATGTAGAACTAGGAACCTAAATTGAAACACATTGTTAGGGCCCCAAGTTGTGTATCCGGGGCAACCATCCAACAATCAAGTTAGCTCATTGTAAATGGTGAAGATGCTATGAGGAATAGGGTTGCCAAACATACCTTGAAGTGTTATGAGGGTCATCTTTTATGGAGTTAAGATGAGATCCCTTTATGTTGGGAATTCCCATTGATGGACGATTTCATTTCCATATTTGAGTTTGATTCCTTTTTGGCTCATGTATTGGCTTGCTAGGCTTCATGCTTAATGGATGAGGCCCTGCTAGACGATCTTGGCCTCAATGTTGGGCTCAAAGCAAATATATATGTTATCATTAGATTTTCTAGTTAATTCTTTAAATTAATTAATTTTCTTTTAAGAAAACATTTTTCAACAAATATAATCATGTTGCTCATGAGTTCATACAAGTATCCAATGGGTTAAGTTGCATGTGCATTTGTAGGCTTCTTATCTTCCTTCTTCTGTCAATATCATTGATTTACTTAAGTAATGACGTTCATTTTACATTAAATTAGATTAATCTAAAATATGTTTACGGTCTTTTTTAGATCCAAAACAAGTGTCATTTGAAAATATATTTTTTGATAGTTAAATGATTGTTTAAAATATCATATATATATTTTTTCTATAAATCAAGTTTCTTTGTTAACTCAATTTTACCTAGGGTGAAGGGCCAATATACAACAAATTTTAAAGTTTTGCAGTCAATCTGTAATGAAATAGAGATTGAGGACCAATTGACAATGAGAAATGAAGGTTTATGACTAAAGGTATTAGTTACCCAAGATAATGACCTCTAACCGTCGCCTCATGGTCCAATTATTATAGAGCTAAAAATAGCTTTACGTTGTACATATTTTGGTAACAGCTCAAATCTTCAACCTTTTTTTTTTTAATATTTATTGGTACTTTTTTTTTTTTGTAGAGTTTCAAAAGTCTCCATCAAACAAATATTTCAGTGATTCCTATTTTGGTATTTTGAGAATCTAAAAGGATATGAATGGTAGACAATTTTTTTAAAAATAAATAAAATTTTTTTTCTTAATTTTCTATTTGGATGAATTGTCTTTTACCAGAGTTATATATGGACAATGCAAGGCAAGGGAATCTCACATCTCTTTTTTAGATGGTTTTACAAATTATTTTATTTGAAATTCACTATAATTAATTATTAATATTAATTAATTTAATTAATTTTTATTGGTCTTCAGTGAGATTTAGAAATTTTTTGGTTGATCTAGCTGTATGTACATATACATGGATCCGGCTCCTCTCCATTAAATGGAGATGCCAGTCCTACCATGCAAACTTATATTTAATGGGAATATATTTGGTTGACGGCAGGTTTACATCCTAATGATCGGTAGGTCAAATACTGTTATACTAGACAAGCAGTTCTTGTTTCTGGTTAAGGATTTTGACATCCTTGTCTGCTCTGTTCACAACTTTTTGACCCTCTTTGCAATGGATAAATTTTCTTGATATAATTTCATTAGTTCTATGATCTCTATTTCTATATTTTCTCCTAATGCTAAATCCCATAATCCCTCCATAGATATTATAAAATTTGTCCGCATTATCTTCTGTATCAAACTCTATACCTATAATTTGTGGTGTGTAATTCATTGTTGCATCACTTTCAGAACACTTAATTTGCTCGTCCACTTCCAAAATTGATGTCATCTTCGTACTCTAGTAGTTAAAAATTTAAGAAAAATGGTTGAGAAACATAAGCAAAATGGCTGAAAAACATATGTGGCATACGATCAAAGTAGAAAAGAATATAAATTATGTTTCCATAGAGAAAATAAAGAACTACTGATTTTGTTTTCTTTTTCAGTATAAAAATTGATTTGTAAATACTTACTCTTGCCAGGAAACCTTGCTATGAATTGTGGCTGAAGTGGAAACTCTTGGAAGATTAAGACCTTGAAGATTAAAGGAAAACACAAGTATCTGTGCTCTTTGTACACCACCAGATGAAGGAATGAAAAGATGAAGTTACTGGTGAAAAAAAAGAAAGAATTGTGATGTTCCATATCTCCTCCAGTATAGAAGCCTATCCATTGAGGCCGGAAAGATCGATTTAGTGGAGGCAAAATCTTGAGAAAGTATTGTTAAGTGTCATTAACAGCGAAGAAAAAAGGAAACTGCAGGGGCATGGAAGGAACTTTTACATAAGAAAACAAAAATTCTTCTTAGCCATGATCAATGTATTAAACACGTGGATGCATCTGGGTTGGACTGGCGTCTCCATTTAATGGGGAGGAGCCGGAACCATATATACGTGTGTCTGACCCAGCATCCGTATATCGAGCTCATTTGCGATAAACTAGAAACTACATAAGAAGAGAGAACTGTTTTTCTGGACATAAGAAGAGAGAACATAAGAAGAAACGCTGACCATGATGAACATGATGTCGTTACGAGAGTTGCTAGGTGTTCGTCTGTGTCTGTGCCTTGTGTTGTGCTTCTGTTTATCTGACGCGCGAAAAGTTCGTCCTAGCAACAAAATTAGGGCTGCGAATCTGGGAGGGTGGCTCGTCACAGAAGGTTGGATTAAACCTTCTCTCTTCGACGGCATCCCAAACAATGATTTACTGGTAATTATTTCGTTTCCCTAAACATAATTTCTTCCTCTCGAGAAGATCTATGCTTCGTTTAACTACTAGATAATATGTTTTTCTCTACTTACATTTTAATTTGGTTGGTGGAAAATAATTGTTAGGATGGAACTGGACTCGAGTTGAAATCAGTAACAACTGGCAAATACCTTTCTGCAGAATCTGGTGGAGGAAAAGTCATAGTTACAAACACTACTACATCCAACTGGGGAACGTTCAAAGTGATAATTACCTTATATCATGACTTATCTTAATTTATCTTCAACATCAGTTAACAAATTATGAATTAAAATCCTGGTTGCTGTTTTTAGTATTGACGTGGCTTATAATCTGAGCAGCTATGGAGAATCAATGAGACGACCTTCAATTTTAGAGTTTACAACAAACAGTTCATGGGGTTGGATAAAGGAACTGGAGCTAAATTGGTGGCTGTGGCAAATTTGCCGGGCCCTTTGGAGACCTTTGAAATTGTGAGGAATTCTGAAGATAAAAGTCGAGTCCGGATCAAAGCTTCAAATGGATTCTACCTACAGGTGAGCTGATTTATTAATTCAAGAGGAAAAAAAAAATATGTTAATTGATTAGGAGATTAGTGGAAACTTTCCGCATTTACCGTACATCCTTTGCCTTTCTAATTGTAATTAATCCCCTAAGTGGCTCCCAAAGAAAAAAAAACTGCTTAATTAATTAAGAAACCATAGTTTGAACAAATTGTAGTGTGAACCAATTGTAGGTGAAAAATACAGAAGATATTGTGGTATCGGCAGATTCTCAAGGGGGAAAGGATTGGGAAGATCCATCCGTGTTCGTAATTACAATATCTTCAAACTTGCAAGGTGAATTTCAGGTCACCAATGGCTATGGCCCAGACAAAGCTAAGCAAGTCATGACGGTAAAAAGGATATTTACAGTTGATCTCTATGTTCTAGCTATATATAATATCAGTTTTAGAAATGAAAAAAATCTGAATTCAACAACCGGTTTATATGATTAAGGTGTGTGTGTGTCAGTGTGTGAATATATAGACCTTAACCAAAAAATAAATAAATAAATAAATAAATAATTATATATATATATATATCTTGTAGTGCGTCGATTTTCTTTTTCTTTTCTTTCTTTTTGTACATGGGCACACAAGTCAGATTCACACAGTAAATTGGCCGGTGCCAGGTGGTTGGAAGTAATAATTTTGTTATAACAAAAAAAGGTTCTTGGGCATTAATTTTGATATCAATCTGCAAACAACTGGGATCCAAAACGGGAAGCCACAATACAAAAAAAGTCAATATCTAATCATATTATATGTTGATGCTCTTGTTTGGTTTATATGATTAAAGTATATATAGGACTTGCAGTGCGTCAATTATGTTTTTCTCTTTTTTGTACATCTGGCATACAAGTCAAATATTCAAATTTGTGCTATAATTGCATAAAGAAACAGTTTGTCCTTCCCTAGGTATGTCTGTACTAAAGTTGTTGTGCACATGGTCAATTTCACTTCAGGAACATTGGAGGACGTATATTACCGAAAAAGATTTCAACTTCATGTCAAAAAAAGGAGTTAATGCTGTGAGAATTCCAGTTGGCTGGTGGATAGCTAGTGATCCAAGCCCCCCTTGGCCTTATGTTGGAGGCTCCTTACATGCCCTGGACAATGCTTTCTCATGGTCCGAGTATGTTAATTTCCCTACATAATATATATCCACACACATATATATAATATATAGACGCTAGCTCTTTTGGTGTATCAGAAAACAAAACTTCATGAATATATACTACTTTTTTTCTTTTTTGTAGAAAATATGGCATTAAAGTTATAATTGATCTACATGCTGCACCTGGGTCACAAAACGGTTTTCAACACAGTTCACCTAGAGATGGTTCTCAAGAATGGGGCCAAACTGATGAAAGCATAAACCAAACAGTTGGTGTTATAGACTTTTTAGCTTCCAGGTTGGTAAAACCCTTTTTTTTTTTTTAATGTTTCCAGGTGGGCAAACCTTTTAAAGTCAATATAAAAATGAAATAACTTGTTCAATTAATGCATAATTTGTTAAACAGGTATGCGAAGAGGCCGAGTCTTTATGCAATCGAACTACTGAACGAACCACTTGCACCAGTAGCAACACTCGAAACCGTGACCGAATACTACAAGGCTGGTTACGAGGCCGTCCGCAGGCACTCTTCTACCGCTTATGTTCTACTTTCTAATCGCATTGCCTCGCCGACCGAGGGCATCGATGTGCGAGAGTTATTCCCTCTGGCAAGCCGCTTGCAGAAATCCGTCGTTGATGTCCACTATTACAATCTTTTCTATGACATCTACAAGAACATCACCGTACAACAGAACCTCAACATCATTCGCAACAACCGAACCGCCGAGTTGAACTATCTTACCAAGTCCAGTGGCATTAGCCACCCTCTTGTATTTGTTGGTGCGAAATAGCAAATTTTTACTAATTTCGTGGACTAATTTTGGGATTTTGGTTGCTAATCTTACGGGATGAAATGGTAATGCAGGTGAATGGGCAGCTGAGTGGGAAACCACAAATGCGACAGGAGCTGACTACAAAAGATACGGTCAAGTCCAGAAGGAGGTTTACGATAGAGCAACATTTGGGTGGGGTTATTTCACGCTTAAGAATGTACTGGATCATTGGAGCTTGGAATGGATGATCAGGAATGGTTATATTAAGCTAAATTAGGGGACTCTTTTGTTCTTACCTGTAACTTTCTAGAGTGAAGCAAAAGTAACAAAAAAATAAAAAGGGAAACGTTACCAAAATCGCTTGAAATTTAGTTGAATCTACACTTTTATTCATATTATTTCAAATACCAATATTTATCCCTTACCTGTCAAGTTAACATCATTATTCACAATTACCACAAAAAGAAAAAAAAATGCTTAACTTTATCCTCCTAGTCTTATTCTTTAGAATCTTTGCACCTCAACGGAGCTTGACAGTTGGAAAAATGAGTTTTTTTTAGTAGTATAGAGAAGAAATTAACCATAAAATAAGACAGAAATTTGATTCATATCTTGAACACAAGTCAATTCCATGAACAATTCAAGCAAACTAGATGCTTTCCCTCACTCGTCACCTTAATCGAGTCGGCTCCTGCCATCATTTTCCTCCACGGTAGAGTGGTGAGGTGTAAAGTCGTTCAAAAAGAGGTGGCTGGATAAGTGGTGGAAGAGGTGGGTGTCGTTCGTGCCAGACTGGGTCATTCCCTATGGTGATGAAATGAAGGTTCACGATGGGTGCGAAGGGGAAAATATTGATCTAGACCCAGCTAGTGACGAAGGGCGGATGGGGGAGCGTTGATTGCAATTTCGAGGGCGGGATCCAGTTTAGCGAAGAACTTTCTCGACCCATTGAGGAGCTTCTAATAGATCTTTGAAAGTGAGGAGCTTCGACTGCAACGTGATCGGACTCCAGAACCTTCAACCTCCCAAACTGTAGGAGTGAGAGCGGTGTGAGGTCACTGAGAGAAGGACGCAGGGAGGAGATGATCTTGAATGATGGAAGGAGGCATAGACGCAAAGATAATCTACGATGTGCCTGGGAGGAGGCTCTTGAGCTCCTGCTACACTTCAAGGCGCAAGTGACACCTTGAACTTGAGCACCTTGATTTGATTTGAACGAGTTTTACTAGCTTATTTTCTTTGTCAGATTAATTAGTTTGATTAATTTGAATGAGTTTTAGTAGTTGAGGAGGTGAAGTTTCTAAATAAGAAGGCTAGAAGGGCAAGTTGGGCATTTTCTTGTGGTAATGGTGAATAATGATGTTAACTTAGTAGAAGGGTAAGTGTAGGTATTTGAACAGTTGGGGACAAACGTGTAGGTTCAATCAACTAAATGTCAGTGAGGTTTTGGTGATTTTCTCAAATGATAATGTAAACCTGTTGATAGAAATTAATGTTTTAATGTCTAGTCTAAATCTAGTAGTTATGCATGTTCGCAGTTCTGGTAATTCTGATCCTGACTTGTTAAGGAAACAATGGTAGGTCTACAGCTCTAGAGGTCTGGAGCTAGTGTTTCGCTTTGTTTGAGGTTTTTCTTGAGTTTGTGGCAATGGCTATGAGTCACTGATGTTGCTGTTCACTACTAAAAAACAGCCTTTTTCCAACGGCTTCCCGTTGGAAATTTAAAAATTTCCAACGCGAAGCCGTTGGAAATAAGACATTGGAAAACCCACCGTTGGAAGTCAATTTTCCAACGGCTAAAATGAGAGCCGTTGGAATTTCCAACTGTTAGCCGTTGGAATTTGAGCAGTTGGAAATTTTCCAACGGCTCACTTTTGTTTTTCTTTTTTTTTCATTTTCCAACGGCCTTGGCAGTTGGAAATTTTTCCAACTGCCTTGGCCGTTGGAAAGTTTTCCAACTGCCAAGGCCGTTGGAAATTTTTCTAGTTGGAAGGTTTTCCAACTGCCAAGGACGTTGGAAATCAAGTTTTTTATATTTGGCGCATGCTCGTTCCATTTCGAATGCGTGTGATTAAACGTCAAACGGCTTAGGCGGTTCAAAATGATTGTATCGTATGTAATCACATTCTGAACCACTGTACGTGCATAAATACAGTTGTAGATCTCAATAAAAACATACAGAATTGAAAGTACAGAATCATTTCATAAATATAGTTATAACATACACATAAAAGCATACACAATAATAGTTTCAATATCATGACACAAATATAGTTACAATCGACATAAAAACATCGATAATTATTATTACATACTTGCATTACTCCTAAAAAGTGTTTGGAATTTGATGAAGACAGAAAGTAAAGTGATATACCTGATCTAGTCATCATCGGATCCCGAGGCATCAATATCATTCTCTGGGTGCGCGGGCGGAGGAATTCCAAGTCGTTCATATATGTACTTCATCTCCGCTTGTTGTCTCTTTTTCATTCGCTCCAACTTCCGCTCATAATATGATGCTTGTTGTGCTGTATGCTCCGCAACCACTCGCTCAACTTGTTCAGTGAACTCCGGCGTCTGAGTGACATCAACATGTGCTGAAGGAATATTCCCTGGTCGTCGTCGTCCGAGCACAACATGTTGTTCTGATCCAAGCCCAAATACACGCCCTTTCTTCCTTCCACCTGCAGCTACACTCATTATCGCTGCCTCATCAATGTCATGTGCGACGCCTTCCTCTTCCATTTGCTGTGTTTGTTCTTCGATCTCAGCAGTTACCTTCGCCTTCATAAGGGTACAACTTCATTTATTAGTAAGTCGATTACTTATTCGTATGTAAAAATGTAATTTAATATAACATGATTATTACCGCCACTTCTTCAGTACGCCTGTTGACGTATTCCCCGCTCTTCTTCTTATGAGTTTGCTGCATAAATCAGAAAACTGTCTAAAACCTTCATTAGGTTCTTCATGGACGCCAGAAAAATTCTGATGGGAACTTGGGCCAACTGCATCAAAAATCATTCGAGCATATGGGTTTACAGGCTCACTACCCTCAGCATGCTCATACGAACCACAACTATCAAACGGCTGATCTGACGGTTCCTTAAACGGCTCCCCATGAGCTGTCCAGTTAGTGTAAGAAGGCATGAATCCGCACTTATATAGATGCACTCTAACATCATCACAATCCTTAAACCTCAAATTTTTACATCTTCGACATGGGCAACGAATTTTGTTCCCATCCATATGACCTGGATTACTACAAGCAAATGTTATGAACTGCTCAACCCCTGTCTCCCACTCCTCCTTGTACCCAACTCGCCCAGGTAAATAACGACTACTATACATCCAAGTACGTTCTTGTTCCATGGAGTCCTACCAATGGAAATTATATATGAATAGAGGGTAAGGCCTGGGAGGGTATGTCCACTTCTTAACCCTCAAATTACTTGCATTTGAAGGACAGGTTGACGAGGTGACATGCAACAACAGCAAGACATAGACAATTTCATACTTAAGTGTTTAGGGTGTGTGAGTTCAATAAGTGCGGCATTCTAATGCATGTCAACCAAAAAGCCCACATCTTTCAAATTTTGCAAACATAGTGTTTCATGACTCATGCTGATTACGCACATCAAAGCCGAGAGCAAATTCAACACCAAATATTAATAACTCCAAAATATACAAAGCATAAGAAGTCATTCCATCCATAGTATAGATAATAATTATTCTAATTATTACTACTCTTGTTGGGTTTAAAATAAGTATTATTATTATTAAAATATTTATTCTAATTATTCGGAGTCATATTATTATTGTCTTTGTTATCTTCCAACCATAAATAATTATTTAAATAATTATTATAATAATTATTATTATAGTATTCTAAGTTTCATAATAATTATTTTAATACGCCATTATTATGATTATTGTTACTATTATTATTACTACTACCACTCTTAGTATAATAGTAATTATTTTATTAATTATAATAAATATTTCTTATTATTATTATTAATATTAATATTACAATAATATTAGTATTATAATTATAAATATAATTAGTATTATTATTATTACTACTACCACTCTTACTATAATAGTAATTATTGTAAGTATAATAATAATAATAATTATTAATAATAATATTATTCTTATTTGCATCCTTCTCTTCGAATAATAATAATTACCGAAATTATTATTACTATATTTATTAGTATTATTATTATTACTTGTATTATTAAAGTTCTACTATAATAATAATTATTTACATTATTATTATTATTATTATTATTCTTATTATTATTATTATACTACTCTTATGTAATACAAATTATTATTATTATTATTATTATTATTATTATTATTATTATTATCATTATATAACTTCTCTTACTATAATAATTACTAAATTACTTATTAGTATTATTATTATGATTACTTTAATTAATATCATTATTATGATTATTGTAGCTCGTACCTTTGTATAATAATTACTATTTTAATCATTATTGTTACATAGTATTATTAATATTACCATAACTATTATAATTATTATTATAATTATTATTATTATTATTACTATTATTATTATTATTATTGTACTACTACTCTTAGTATAATTGTTTTTTTGTTTATTACTGTTATTACTATTTGTATTATTCATAATACTATTATTATTATTTTTGTTATTAAAATTCTTATTATTGACACATATTTTATTAAAGGTAAATTTTAATCAAACAAATTTAGTTAAGTATAAATACTTTCAACGTTTCTACTAATTCTAAAACTAAAATCCTTATAAACATATTCCCAGCTAAATATTAGTAATTAAACTTTAACTGTAAAATTAAACTAAAACTATAAAATTAATCCTAAAAACCCGAAAATAATAAAAAAATTAACAAAATGGGTAAAAATTAAAAATTCTAATGGGTGTTCTACCAAATCTTCACAGCAAACCATGAACCACAATAAAATCAAATAACAAATATTTCAAGCATTTTTCGGATAAATAATGTAAAAAATTATAAAAATACGTAATAAACGCAAAATACCTTAAAATCCTTCCTTCAAATGCGTTCTTTCTTTCTTCTAATCTGCTACAACAAGTTAAAAATTACACCCATTAGATTTAATAAACCAAAAACCATGAAAATCGAAACAAACAAAACCAAAAATATTCACACATACCTACAGATCTGCCACTTAGACCAGCAGATCGAAGAAATCAGCGTCCGAGCGACGTTAATCAGGCCCTGGGACAGCTCACAAAGTGCTGTGTGTGCGTGTGGAGAGACTGAGAGGGAATGAAGGAGTTACAGAGAGAAAACGGATGGAGGAAGAAGACGATGCGCGAGCTGGAGGAGAAGGAAGGGGGCGAATTTATTACTAAATTTCCAACGGCCTTGGCCGTTGGAAGTCAATTATTTAAACGGTGCGTTTTGGAGTCCACCTTTCCAACGGCCTAAGCCGTTGGAAATAATCCCAGGCCTTTAATAATTTAAACTTACAATTTCCAACGGCCTAAGCCGTTGGAAGTGAATTGAAAAATTTCCAAAAAATTTCCATTTGGTGCCTTATTTTCCCGCTGCATTATATACCTTATTTTCCAACGGCTTAGGCCGTTGGAAATATTTCAAGTTTCAAAATTTCAGACTTCATTTCAAAACTTAGTTGTAGCTTTTCCAACGGCCAAGGCCGTTGGAAACAATTTCATGCTGTATTGGCTTACTTCCAACGGCTTAAGCCGTTGGAAATGCATCCTATTTTAAATTTTTTCATTTTAACGTTTTTTCTTCTTTCTCCAACGGCTTAAGCCGTTGGATATTCTCCAACGGTTAGACCGTTGGAAGTTTGGCCGTTGGAAAACGCAGTTATTTTAGTAGTGGTTGTAGGTGATATGCTTTTTCTGTTTATATCAATAAATTCCTTCTTTAAAAAAAAAACCAAAAAACCAAAAAACCAAAAAACAAACATTACAGTCTACTCTATTATTATATTCCACACTCTCATACTTTGCCCGAAAATGTGAGCACTTCTTTCTACACTGTAAGACCAAATTTTAAAGTTTAAATTAAATGATAATAGTTTAATTAGTTAGGATAGGAAAATGAAAAAGAAAACAATGAGCTGGTCTGGTAGAAAAGAAAAAAGGAAAGAGAAACGCCAAACCCTCTGGTAAAGCAGAAAATTAGAGAACGGCCCTCAACTTTTTCAAAGTCGTAGATTCTTACACGACACTTTTTTAACTTCCCAGGGGCAGTTCATTAATAGCATATCTGGTTGCCTTCTTTAACGTTTACAAGCTCAGGCGTATCTATGTATGTTGATTTACTTACCTGGCAGCAGATACTTACAGAGAACGAGAAGGGATAAAAAAAGGATGGCAAACATGAACTCATCAAGAAATTTTCCAAGTATTCTAATTTTGTTGTTAATTATATTTTGCTTTATGTTGTGTTTGCGATCCTTAAATGGAACAAAGATTCATGGTGATAGAGTTAGGGCTGTGAGTTTGGGAGGTTGGCTTGTTGCAGAAGGTTGGGTAACACCTTCACTTTTAGATGGCATCCCCAACAAAGATTTATTGGTAATTTGTCTCTTCATTAATTTCTTCTACTAATTATATGGGTACACTCATATAGATATCTTTGGATTCATAGGATGGAACTGGAATTTAGCTGAAATCAGTAAAAACTGGAAAATATCTCTCTGCGGAGGATGGCGGAGGAAAATGGATAGTTGCAAACAACCCAACGGCACCCTGTTAAAGACGTTAATGACAGCAACTCCTAGTCTACAATACTTCCTAGTCATCACGTGTAATTATCCTCTGTGTATCAGATTATTCTCTAGCCTGTGATGTATTTATCTTGTAACATAAGTCTTATCTCATCTGTTTTACTTATAAATAAAGCAATCACCTTAGGAGGTGAGTGTGCGGTAAATCAATCCCTTGTTCTATTAGTTTTTCTTTCATGGTATCAGAGCTTTGTTAAGACTAAACGGGCGCTAACCCTATGGCTTCCTCTTCCTCCTCCCCATCAACTCTTTCTTTCAATCCACCTGCACTCTTGCCGACACCATCAATGAATCCTGGGCATCTTCTAAGTGTCCGTCTCACGAGAGACAATTATTTACTCTGGAAGGCACAGTTCCTTCCCTATCTCTGAGGACAACGCCTCATCGGCTATGTAGATGGTACCTTGGTGTGCCCGCCGAAAATGATTGTAGAAGAAGGAACCAGCGACTCCTCATCAGGTGCAGCACAGACCAATTTGATTGAGAACCCGGCATATCAACTCTGGTTCCAACAGGACCAAATGGTCCTTAGCGCGTTGCTGTCTTCTCTTTCTGAAGGAATTCTTGGTCATGTTGTATTCATGACTACAGCTAGAGAAGCTTGGCTTGTCCTTGAGCGAATGTTCGCTTCACAATCTCAAGCCCGGGTTATACAAATCAGATTTCAACTTTCAACCATGCAGAAAAAGGATCTTACTGTTGCTGAATATTTTCAGCGCACCAGAACTCTTGTAGACACCTTGGCAGCCATTGGGTAACCTCTTCAAGAATACGAGGTGGTGTCATATCTTCTTGCCGGCCTTGGTTCTGAGTATGATCCTCTTGTCACTGCAGTTACAACCAGGTCTGATCCCATTGCCCTAAATGATCTATATGGATATCTTTTGAGTTACGAAATGCGTTTGGAACACAACAATGCAGTAGTACAGAATACAGCAGCGTCCTCTGTGACAAGTTCTTCTGTGAACGTTGCAACACGGAACAATAATGTCTTCGGTCGTGGTGGTGGAAGAAACACCAACCAAAGAGGAGGAAGAGGCCGAGGTCGAGGAAGAAATAACCAAAGAGATTCAGGTCACAATGGACCTAAGATAACTTGTCAGGTATGCAAGAAGCCAGGTCACTCCGCCATTTTGTGCTTTCACAGGTTTGATCATTCTTACCAGGCAGAGCCTAGTCACTTTGCTGGAGTGGCTTCTACTCCGTCCTATCAGCTAGATCCCAACTGGTACACAGACTCAGGTACTAATGACCACATCACTACCGACCTAAATAATCTCACCATTAGTGAGAAGTACAATGGCACAGAACAAGTGCAAGTGGGAAATGGAGCAGGTTTGTCAATTGATCATATTGGTTATTCGAAAATCTCTACTCCTCACTCCTCTCTAAAACTCAACAATGTTCTACATGTTCCTCAAATGAAAAAGAATCTTGTATCTGTTAGCAAGCTTACACGTGATAACAATGTTTTTGTTGAGTTTCATCGGGATTGTTTCTTTGTCAAGGATCAGGCTACGAGGACAAAGCTTCTTCAAGGAACATGTGAGAATGGGTTATACCTACTGCCAAACTCCAACATGATGGCACAAACTCCTTCAGCCTTTGTTGGTGAACGAACCAGTTTTGATCAGTGGCACAAAAGGCTTTGCCATTCCTCCTTTACCACTGTCTCCAAAGTCGTTAACAACAATAAGCTTCCATATGAAAAGCATCCTTCAGTTATCATTTGTGGTGCATGTCAATAATCTAAGAGCCATCAACTACCATTTGATCGTTCTGTTCATGTGTCAAAAGATCCACTGGATCTTGTGTTTTCGGATGTATGGGGACCTGCACCTATTTCAGTCAATGGATTTCGTTATTACATCAGTTTTATTGATAACCTTAGCAAATTTGTGTGGTTATTTCCCTTAGCTTGCAAAATTGACGTTGAGAAAATTTTTCTTCGATGGCAAACACATGTTGAGCGATTATTACACAGGAAAATCAAGAGAGTTCAGACAGATTGGGGAGGAGAATATCAAAAACTCAACTCATATTTTCTATCTAATGACATTGAGCATAGGGTGTCTTGCCCTCATACCCATCAACAGAATGGTGCCGCCGAGCGCAAGCATCGCCACATCGTTGAAACTGGTATGACACTTGTGGCAACGTACGGGGTATTGGGGGAGTCGCCACCAATCGGTTTTTGCTCAAGTCGATTGGACACCTTAAAAATGGTCTGCGAGAGTTCAGGGATTCGGGAGTACGGTTACGTTAAAATAACTCTATTTTAACGCCCAAAATTGGTACCTTAGTTGATTTCAATTTTGTTTTGCTTGCTTTTAAATAACTCCAGTTAATTTTCAAATCAGAAATTTTAACTGAATCATTTAGATGTGGATTCTTAAATTAATGTGGATTTTAACATCTTGGTAATTAATTTGCGTAATTTTTATAAATTTGATATTTCCGAACCATGGATTCTATCGAACCACTTGGACACGGAATTTAATGAATTTTTAATTAATTATTAAATATTTTAATTAATTACTAATCCATGTCATAAATTCTGCCGAATTATCCGAATATGGATTTTTATCTAGATATTTTTATTTTCCAAACCGTGAATCCTGTCGGATTATCCGGATATGGAAATTAGTAATTTAAATTTTTAATTTTTATTTTATTAAATTAATTATTAATTTATCTTTTTGTCATAATTTTTATGAATTTTTGATTTTTAATGTTAACTTATTTAATTTTTAGAAAAAAAAATTATTTTTATTTTTTTCATTTTTTTCATTTCATTTCTTTCTTTTTTTTTTTCTTCTTTTCTTTCTTTTCTTTTCTTTCTTTTTATTTCTTATTCTTTTTTCTTCTTTTCTTTTCTTTCTTTTCTTTTTTTCTTATTCTTTTTTTCCTTTTCTTTTTTCTTTTCTTTTGATTGTTTGGTGAAAGATCTTTTTTTTTTCTTTTTAAGTAATTACTTAATTTATAAAGGAACCAAAAAGTAATTATTTAATTATCTAATATCAAGATTTTTTAATTATTTAATAAAGAAACCAAAGAGTTATATATTTTTCTAAAAAAAAGTCTTGATATTCGTATATTTTTTATTTTATTTTGTTCTTTTTATTTGATAAAAGATTTTAAAATAGTTTTCTAATTTATAAGTCTAAAAACTTACATCTAATTGATAAATTTAAAATATATATTAAAAAAATTTAATTTTCCCTTTTTTTTTTTGGTTTGGATTCATTTGGTTATGATTTTTTTGTTAACTTTTTGTCGTTTTTAAAGAAATAAGAAAAAAAAATATGTGTTCCAAAATAATAAAAGGATGGGGGCTTTGTTAAAAATAAAAATAGATTTTTGGTTAACCCTAAAAAATAAATGGAATAAGGTTAAGTATTCACTGAAGAAAAACTCTTCTTTTTTTTTATTTGTTGTTATTATTTTTTTTTTATGGCTAAAAGTGAAATAAGTGAAATAAGTTTAATCATTCACATAAAAAGATAAAAATTGTATAAAGTAAAATGCCAGAAATTAAATAAATAAAGAAAAGTGGAGCTTTTTGCCATCCACTTAAAAAATAAAAAGGTAGGAGGTATAACCTTCCATAAAAAAATAAAAGTGCATAATTAAATAATTGCATAAATTAAATAAATAAGGAAAAGTAGGGCTTTTTGGCCATCCACTCAAAAAAATAAAAAGTAGGAGGTATAACCTTCCATAAAAATAAAAATGCATAAATTAAATAATTGTAGAAATTAAATAAATAAAGAAAAGTGGGGCTTTTTTGCTATCCCCTCAAAAAAATAAAAAGTAGGAGGTATAACCTTCCATAAAAAATAAAAGTGCATAAATTAAATAATTACAGAAATTAAATAAATAAAGAAAAGTGGGACTTTTTGGTCATCCACTAAAAATTAGGATGTATAACCTTCCATGAAAAAAAATAAAAAAAAAATAAGAACAAATAAATAAATCACACAAAAGTTAGTGTTAATTCTGCAAAATAAAAAGGTTAGTGACTTAAATGAAAGAATATAAAAAGATGAAGGATTAAAAAAGAATTTTACCTAAAGAGTAAAGTTTTAAACTTCCTGGGCGACGGGAGATAGAAGCGACGGCGACGGCGTGCAGGGGAGGCAACGGCGACGGCGAGCAAGGGGAAGTCTGGATGCGGCGATGGCATCGGTAGCGAGCTGGGGGTGGACGGAGGAGAAGAAAGGAAAAAAGAAGGGAAGAGAAGATAGCGGAGGGGAGAAGGAGGAGCGGCGCCGGCGAGCAACGGAGGTGGCGAAACAGCGGCTGGAGCGTCTGGGAGAGATGACGACGGCGGCGAGGAGGGGGAGACGGCGTCGGCAGCAAGGGGAGGGGGAAGAAAGAGAGAGGAGAACAACGGTGAGAGAGAGAGAGAATTTCGGCGGAAGGCGAGGAGAGGGGGAGACGGCGTCGGCGTGCGACGGAAGCGGCGAGATAGCGGCTGGAGCGGAGGAAGGAGGTACGGCGAGCGACAGAGGGTGATAGGCGCGAAAACGCACGAAACCGGCGAGAGAGGCTAACGGCGAAAAGAGTTTAGGAATGAAAGTTCAGTTTTTTTTTTTTTGAGTGAAAAGGCAGAGGCTAGGGACTTTTCTACAGTTTTCTCATTTTTTTAAAACGGCACTAATCTTGATTTTTTTCTTGCTTTCTTCGCATATTTCACCCCTATTTATAGGGGAAGGGGCCTTGGATTCCATTAATTAAAAAAATTTGAAATTTAATTAAAAACAGACTTATCTCTTAATTTGGTAAAATAACAGTTTCAGTCCTTTACGTCTCTTTTACTTTGGGGATGTTCCTGAAACTTCTGATTGAGACAATTTTATCTTTTTCTGTCAATTTGGGCCAAAACGTCTGTTTGGCCCAAAATGACGTGAAAAATTACCAAATTCTCCTGGAATTTTCCAGATTTTGTCAAATTTTCCCAAATTTCTTAATTTTGTCATTTTTATCCCAAACTTTTCAATTTTGTCATTTTTTATGGAGTTTTCTTTTGTATTTCATACATACATATATACACACATATATCATTTTTAACTAAACCCTTATAAAACAAAATGTATTTTAAACTAATTAACTTAATTAAAATTTTTTCAGTTATAATAATAATTAATTAATTAATAATAATAATAATTTTTTTTTATATATACACATAGATATTAACTTAACAAAATGCCCCCCCAAAAATTTTTAAGTTAATTTTCTCTTTCTCTTTGTATAATAATCAATTAATTAATTAATTTTTTTAAATTATTTTTAATGTTTAATTAATTTTTTTTTTTAAAGGGTCAGATGAAATTGGGTGTCAACAGCTACCCCCATTTGCATGCTTCATGGGACATGATGTATGCAAAGTAGTTACCAAATTTCGTCCGACTTAGCTAGGCATTGAGAACCTTCTCACCGCTTAAACCCTGAGGAGAAAAACCTTTTCCTCCTCCTTTTTTAGGTTAAGGAACTTTCCTTAGAACCTCTACGATAGGAACTCTCCTATCGTTGAAGGAAAATTAATTGATTGATTGATTTCGAGGTTAAGGTTCCATACTTAGAACCCCGGCGATAGGAGTTGTCCTATCGTTGAAGGAAAATTGATTGAGTTTGAGGCTAAGGAGCTTTCCTTAGGACCTCGGCGATAGAAGCTGTCCTATCGTTAAAGGAAAATTGATTGAGTTTGAGGCTAAGGAGCTTTCCTTAGGACCTCGGCGATAAGAGCTGTCCTATAGTTGAAGGAAAATTGATTGATTTTGAGACTAAGGGGCTTTCCTTAGGACCTCGGCAATAGGAGCTATCCTATCGTTGAAGGAAAATTGATTGATTTTGAGGCTAAGGAACTTTCCTTAGGACCTTGGCGATAGGAGCTGTCCTATCGTTGAAGGAAAATTGATTGATTTTGAGGCTAAGGAGTTTAGGACCTTGGCGATAGGAGTTGTCCTATCGTTGAAGGAAAATTCATTGAGTTTGAGGCTAATGAGTTTAGGACCTTGGCGATAGGAGTTGTCCTATCGTTGAGGGAAAATTCATTGAGTTTGAGGCTAATGAGCTTTCCTTAGGACCTCGGCGATAGGAGCTGTCCTATCGTTGAAGGAAAATTGATTGAGTTTGAGTCTAAGGAGCTTTCCTTAGGACCTCGGTGATAGGAGCTGTCCTATCGTTGAAGGAAAATTGATTGAGTTTGAGGCTAAGGAGCTTTCCTTAGGACCTCGACGATGGGAGCTGTCCTATCGTTGAAGGAAAATTGATTGAGCTTGAGGCTAAGGAGCTTTCCTTAGGACCTCGGCGATAGGAGCTGTCCTATTGTTGAAGGAAAATTGATTGATTGATTTCGAAGTTAAGGTTCTATCCTTAGAACCTCGGCAATAGGAGCTGTCCTATCGTTGAAGGAAAATTGATTGATTGATTTTGATGTTAAGGTTCCATCCTTAGAACCTCGGTAATTGGAGCTGTCCTATTTTTGAAGGAAAATTGATTGATTGATTTCGAAGTTAAGGTTCCATCCTTAGAACCTCGGCGATAGGAGCTGTCTTACCGTTAAAGGAAAATTGATTGATTGATTTCGAGGTTAAAGCTCCATCCTTAGAACCTCGGTGGTAGGAGCTGTTCAACCGTTGAAGGAAAATTGATTGATGGAGGAAAACCCTTTTCTCCTTTTTGAGTACCTCAAGCGAAATTTGTATGAAGGCAATTGAAGTTGAAATGGTTTCATTGGAAGTGTGAATTTTCATAATTGGCGAGTGCAAGAATTTAAACTTCCATGAGATGAGTGAATCTTGATGATGTGAAATAAAACAGATAAATTATGTAAGGGTACGGATGTTTGGAATCAATATCCAAGGTTTCATCTAATATTTTCTTCAGAAAATATAGATTCCCTTGTGAGATATGTCATCCAAATAAGGTTGAAGCTTAGCTACCCAAAAATGTCCTGACTAGTGGACCTAATAGGATGCGTCTCAAGAGTAAACAAAATTACTCCTTACTCAGCCATTCCAAACTAAAGGCTTTGTCCTATGGTTTTAATATCAGCATGAACCAAACTATCCTACAAGATAAAAAAGAAAGAAATTCCCTGAAAAGAAAAACCAAAACACGAAAGAAAATGCTGATAATAAAACTAAAGGACAAGAAGAACAGATCGGATCGCTTCTTCTTCCACAATGCTTCAACAGGCCGGGTAAAGGACAATTATGGCACGGAACTGGTCGGGAAAGACTGTCGTGTCCAGTCTATCTGGATCATCCCTGGATCTGGTTCAGGAACAAAAGCTTACATTTTATCTAGCAATTTTTCAGCAGTTGTTGTAGATATTAGGATTCGTCATGCTACTCTTGATATAAAATTCTTCTGCATAGCGTAGTCCACAAAAGCTATCAGACCTGTAAAGAAATTGTTAACATTCAACAGCCCAATAGGTTTCTTATGCAAATTAAGTTGGGCCATGGAAGCAATTTGAAAGACTTCTCCCAATGTGCCAAAACCACCTAGTAGAGCGATAGAAGCATCAGCATTAAAAAGCATTTGTAACAAACGCTCTTGCAGATTTTTAACCACTAACTCTTCTCCAATCATGCCCCCAGAAACAAACTTCAAAGGTCCAGGGATAATGCCCAGAACTTGACTTCCTCCTAAAGATGCTGCCGATGCTACACCTCCCATTAATCCGACACTACCTCCTCCATAGAGTAAATGTATTTTTCGCTCAGCTAATACTTTATCCAAATGGTTGGCTGTCTTTAAGTACTCTTCGTCTTTTCCAGAAAAAGCCCCAGAAAATACACAAATACTTCAGGATTTACGAGTTGAGGTTTTCTCCATTCCTATCCTTATCCTTGTGAGAAATGAAGATGATATATTTATAGAGATGAAGAGATAAAGAAATAATTATATTTTTAAGAGTAGGTACGTTATTGCCGGAAGAGAAGGAAAATTTTCAAAAGTGGCAGCTATACACAGTAGTTGTGACTATGACTCATGTCAGGAGTGGGTACATTATTGCCAAAAGGGGAGGAAATTTTCTAAAATGGCTGCTAGCATGATTGTCGGGAGAGAAGAAAAATTTTCAAAAGCGACAGCTAGCATGTACAGTAGTCGTGACTGTAGCTCATGTCAAGAGTAGGTACTTTATTGTCGGAAGAAAATTTTCAAAAGCGACAGCTAACATGTACAGTAGTCGTGACTTTGGTTTACGTCTTCCACTGGCTTTACGTCTAGTAACGGCTTCAATGCCTTCTATGAATTGGCGATTTGCATCCCATCCAGTTTTCTTATAAACTAGCAAACATGGTCATTTAAAGTCAGATTCCCAAGCCTGTAACGGTCTCGTTCTTTACGGAAAGTCCACCATAAATCGATAATTTCACCTTGCACTTGTCCACAATAATGCGTTTTAAGAGTCCCTCGGATATCCTCCAGAGATTCCTTACGCAGGCCATTCTTAATGAATTTTCTTTTATCTTCACGATTTTTGGAGATGTATCCTAAAGAGCGACATTTAGTATCGTAATTCCATCGTCCACATTTATGACAGACGCCTAGCCTCTTTGCTCTTCATTTTTTGGCATAAGGGCTTTTACCTAAGCCGGGCATGCGGGGCATAAATGCATTTGAAACTTCACCAGCCGAATGGACCTTAGCTTTAACTAACCACCGCACATCGTCAGGAATGCCCTTATATATAAAAACTCTGATTCTTTCACATCTAGCTTGGTAAATCCTTCTAAGAACGTTTATTGGGAGGGAAGGAAAGTACTTTCGTAGGGCGGAAAGAGTAGAATCCATTGATGAATGAAGAATTTGAGAGAAGAAAAGGAAGAAATTAGTTATTGCAGGAAACTGAAATAACCGACTTTGAGAGTCACAGAGTACCGTATCCAGAAAGAAGAACACGCATTTATAGCGATGAAAGGATAACGTGTTTATTACGCTTACAGAAGCAAGTACATTATTGTCAAAAGAAAAGACAAATGACAGATTATATGTACAGTAATTGTGACTGTGGCTCACATCTTCCACTGGTTTTACGTCCAGTAACAGCTTCAACGCCTTCTATGAGTCGGGGATTTGCTTTCCATCCAGTTTTCTTACAAACTGACAAACATGGTCATTTAAAGTCAGATTCCTAGGACTGTAACAGTCTCGTTCTTTATGGTAAGTCCTCCATAAATTGATTATTTCGTGTTGTACTTTTCCACAAGAATGCGTTTCAAGAGTCCCTCAGATATCCTTACGCATGCCATTCTTAATGAATTCTCTTTTATCTTCACGATTTTTGGAGATGTATCCGAAAGAGCGGCATTTAATATTGCAATTCCATTGTCCGCATTTATAACAGACATCTAGCTTCTTTGCTCTTCACTTTTTGGCATAGCGCTTTTACCTAAGCCGGGCATACGAGGCATAAATGCATCTGCAACTTCACCAGCCGAACGGACCTTAGCTTCAATTATCCACTGCACATTGTCAGGAACGCCTTTGCGTATAAAAACTCTGATTCTTTCACATCTAGCATGGTAGATGATGGCAGAGGGTTAGGCCTGATGGTTAGACGCGACTCCCTCTGAGGAGTGTAAATCCCTGAGGTCTTGGGTTCAAGTCCTGATGAGGGACGCCCATTAATGCGCCATAAGGGACAATACTATCACGCAGGTCCGCCCACGTGGTCGGCCAAGGCCTAACCCTCCGCCATCAGTAAATCTTTTTAAGAACATTTATTGGGAAGGAAGGAAAGTACTTTCGCAGGGCAGAAAGAGTATAATTCATTGATGAGAGAAGAATTTGAGGGATGAGGGAAATTAATCAGTTATTGTAGGAAACTGAAATAACCGACTTTGGGAGTCACGGAGTACCGTATCTGCTGCTTAACCGGAAAGAAGAACACGCATTTATAGTGATGAAAGGATAACGTGTTTATTATGCTTACAGAAGCAAGTACATTATTGTCAAAAGAAAAGACAAATGACAGCTTATATGTACAGTAATTGTGACTGTGACTCACATCTTCCACTGGTTTTACGTCCAGTAACGGCATTAACGCATTCTATGAGTTGAGGATTTGCTTCCCATCCAATTTTCTTACAAGCTGGTAAACAGGGTCGTTTAAAGTCAGATTCCCGGGACTGTATCATTCTCGTTCTTCATGAAAAATGCTCCATAAACCAAGAAGTTCGCGTTGCACGGATCCACAAGAATGCGTCTCAAGAGTCAATTGGATATCATCTAATGAGTCCTTACTCAGGCCATTCTTGATGAACCGTATTTTATTTTCTCGATTATCGGAGATCATTCCTAAAGAACGACATTTAGTATTACAAGTCCACCGTTCACATTTATGGCAGACTTGTAACCTTTTCGCTCTTCGCTTTTTGGCATAAGAGCTTTTGCCTATGCCAGGCATGTGAGACACAAATGCTTCTGGGATTTCACCTGCCAGACGAACCTTAGCTTCGATTAACCACTGTACATCTTCAGGGATTCCTTTGTGCATCAAAACTCTTAATCGTTCACAGCGAACTCGGTAGATCTTTCTGAGAATGTTCATTGGGAGAGAAGGAAAATATTTTCGCAAGGGAGAAAGAGTATGATCCATTTTCTAGAGGGAAGTAAAAGAAAGAAGGGAGGAAGGAATCAGTTATTATGGGCAACTGAGAGAACCGACTTGAGAGTCACGGAGTACCATATCCGCCACTTAACCGGAAAAGTGGATCCTACTTTATTTTGATGTCATAGATATTTCTTATCTTTGATATTCCATTGAGTTGATGTCGATCCAGTCCTTGATTATTGAATTCATTGCCCGCTTTTGACAAATTATCAACAACAATATTTCTTGGCATCTGCCTTATCCTTGACCATAGCTATCTCTTATCTTGGATACTACTAAGCTGGCGTCAATCCTGTCCTTCCAGGTGTAGCCTCGATTATTGAATCGATTGCCAGGCTTTTGACAATATTGTCTACTTTATCCTTAAATCCCTGATGGGGCTGGGTCCAGCGTATTAGCTGTGCATCCAGTGGTAGACTGGTAAGAGCTGATGTCATTGAGATCTCAGCTTATACTACTGTAACTGTGCCGTGGATGTGCTTCCCATTTGGTCCCTGTTATGCAAAGGCCGTGCATGCATGACGTGAAATGCATGAATGTAGAGCATGTGTAATTGATGGTTTTTTTTTTTTTGGATTTTTGGATGGATCTAGTTCTTCATGTCTTTGCTTTACTGGATCCTCTTTGTGATTGCCTTCTTGGACTATCATTGAATCTCTTTATGCTTCCCAGCTCTTGTCCATTGCCTCAAAAGCCCAACTCTTTTCAAAATCCCCTTTCCTTGACTTGTTCTTGAATTTTGGCCTTAATTTCTTTAATGTTCGCCTGCCTGATACTTTATGCATCTCTGGATAATTGTCCCTGTTGAAATATTCGTGAGTATGGTTTTTTCTTGCTGACGTGAACATGCTAAGACTTCTGAAGCGATCATGCAGGCAACTACCAAGGCTATCTCCCGAAGATTTGTTACTCCTTCTTATTTGTTAGCCTATGTTCTATGCCGTTCGCAAAGCAGGACCTCAATCTTACCTGTTTTAATTCACAAAGCTTATCAAAGTAATCTACGGTCTTTGCTTTTTCTGATTTTTAATTATTACTATTCTTCCTACAAAAGTCACAATTTATTGCACACTTAAGGCTAGTAGGAATGTGAGATTTGAAGGAAAAGAACTGGATAGAAATGACTTCATCATTTTTTTTTTGAACAAAGGAATATAAAAGTTGAACGTGAGAATCAAAGGAAAGCTAAAGAGAATTGGCTTTTTATTTATGGGTAAGAGAATATAAAAGTCTTGGGTACAGATGAATAACAATGAAAGTGTGAGGGAAGAACGCTCTCTTTGACAACTTTGATCAAATAAACTTTGGTAACCCTGTATCCACTTCTTCCCTTCTGTCTGAAAATTTCTTCATTATGCAAAGTATTTCTTTACTGAATCTGAATTTACTGGCTTCAGTAACTCTCATCCATCCATTTCTGTCAGAATTAGAACCCCTCCTAAAAATGCTTTCTTCACGACATATGGCCCATCATAATTTGGTGTCCATTTTCCTCTAGAATCATGCTGAATGGGTAGAATTTTCTTGAGCACTATGTCACCCTCGTGAAATTGCCGTGGGTGAACATTTTTATTGTAAGCGCGAATCATCCTCTTTTGATAAAGCTGCCCATGGCAGAGGGCTATCATTCTTCTTTCATCAATTAGGTTTAATTGCTCGTATCTAGCCTTGACCCATTCTGCTTCTCTCAATTGAGTATCCATTAGTACCCTTAATGAAGGAATTTCAACTTCAATGGGTAATACAGCCTCCATACCATATACCAGAGAAAAAGGTGTTGCTCCAGTAGAAGTACGGGTAGAAGTTCTATAAGCATGTAGTGCAAAAGGTAACATATCATGCCAGTCCTTGTAAGTGACGATCATCTTTTCAATAATTCTCTTGATATTTTTATTGGCCGCTTCTACTGCACCATTCATCATCGGTCGATAAGGTGCCGAATTAAGATGCTTGATCTTGAACTGTTGGCACAAAGTCTGCATCATTGCATTGTTCAAGTTCGTGGTATTGTCTGAGATGATACACTCTGGCAGCCCATAGCGACAAATGATTTCTTTCTTAATGAACCGGCATACCACCTTTTGAGTTACATTTGCATAAGACACAGCTTCTACCCATTTAGTGAAGTAGTCTATTTCCACTAGGATGAATTTGTGACCATTAGAAGCTTTGGGGGTAATGGCTCCAATGACGTCAATTCCCCACATGGCAAAAGGCCAAGGTATTGCTGTTACATTAAGAGGAGCAGGTGGAGCCTGGATCTTGTTGGCATATATTTGACATTTGTGACATTTTCTTACGTGATTGATGCAATCACTTTCCAATGTGAGCCCATAGTAGCCAGCCCTCATTATTTGTCTTGCCATGGTATGACCACTAGTGTGTGCTCTACACATTCCAGAATGAATTTCTTTCATGATCTTTCGTGCTTCATGAGCATCTACACAGTGAAATAGCATCGAGTCTGGGGTTTTCTTATAAAGTATGTCTAGGTTTAACAGAAAACCCATTGACAGTCTTCGCAGAAATTTCTTGTCATTTTCTGATGCTTCTGGTGGATACACTCGTTCTTGGAGGTATTTCTTGATATCGTGATACCAAGGTTTCCTATCTAATTCTTCTTCGATGCTCATGCAATAAGCTGGGGAATCTATTATTTTCATTTCGAACACAGGAGTATGCTCAGGGTCGCTTATCTTGTACATAGCAGCTAAAGTAGCTAAAGCGTCCGGAATTTGATTATCTTCCCTTGGAAGATGATGGAAGCTTATACTGTTAAATTTTCGAGCCAAGTCTAGTATGAGCTTTTGGTAAGGGATCAATTTTGAATCCCTTGTATCCCATTCTCCATTGATTTGATATATGACTAATACGGAATCCCCATAAACTTGGAGATCTCGTACTTTCAATTCTAGTGCCATTTGGAGTCCTATAGCACATGCCTCATATTCTACTATATTGTTGGTACAAGGACATGTAATTTTTGCTGTGAGGGGAAACTGCTCTCCGCTTGGAGAGATGAGTATAGCTCTAATCCCTTGTCCCAAAACATTAGATGCTCCATCGAATGCCATTTTCCATGTTTCATCATCTTCAGAGACTTCCTGTTCTATCGTCATTATATCTCCATCAGAAAAGTCCATTCTCATTGGCTCATAATCATCCAATGCTATCAGCTAGATATTCAGCAATCACACTCCCTTTTACAGCCTTTTGGGTGATATACTGTATGTCGTATTCAGACAACAACATTTGCCATTTTGCAATCCTACCTGATAAAGCGGGTTTATAAAAAATGTACTTAATGGGATCAGTCTTGAAGATCAGCAATGTGGTGTTGTTGAGCATGTAGTGTCATAGTCAGTGTGCTACCCATGCAAGGGCACAACAGGACTTTTCTACTATTGAGTATTTCGCTTCATATGTGGTAAGCTTCTTGCTCAAATAGTAAATTGCATGCTCTTTCTTGCCTGTCTCATCACGTTGACCCAATACGGATCTTAATGAAGAATCCTGTATGGATAAATATAGAATCAATGGTTCTCCAGATCGAGGTGGTACTAAGACTGGTGGATTTGATAGATATTGCTTGATTTTCTCGAATGCTTCTTGGCATTCGTTATTCCACTCGATCGGATTGTTCTTCTTTAGTGATTTGGAAAGAGGTTCACACTTGGACGTCAATTGTGATATGAATGTTGCTATGAAGTTGATTATGCCCAGAAAACTTCTTACTTGTTTTGGAGTTTTCGGGGGTTGCATTTTTTGTGTAGCCTTAACTTTACTTGGGTTAACTCGAATCCCATCTTTGCTTACCATGAAACCCAATAACTTTCCTGAAGAGGCTCCGAAAGTACATTTGGCAGGATTCAACTTTAGTTGATATTTACGAAGTCTATCGAATAGTTTTCTTAGCACTTTTAGATGCCCCCCAGCAGTGAAAGTTTTGGCGATCATGTTGTCTACATATACTTTAATTTCTTTATGCATCATGTCATGGAATAACGCGACCATGGCTCTTTGATATGTAGCACCAGCATTCTTTAACCCAAAAGGCATCACCTTATAGTAGAAGGTACCCCAAAGGGTAATAAAAGCAGTTTTTATCATATCATCTGGATCAAGTTTGATTTGATTGTACCCAGAAAAGCCATCCATGAAGGAAAAGTAGGAGTTTCCTGTGGTATTATCCACCAGCGTATCAATGTGAGGAAGTGGGAAGTTATCTTTAGGACTGGCCTCGTTCAAGGGCCGGTAGTCCTGACAAACTCTTAGTTTCCCACTCTCTTTCTTTTCAACTGGAATTATGTTAACAACCCATTCTGTATATTCAGCGACCCCAAGGAATCCTCCATCCCATAGTTTTCGAATCTCATCTTTTACTCTCAAGATTAGATCTGGCTTTAATCTTCATAACTTCTGTCTGACAGGCTTCGCCCCAGGCTTCAAGGGTATTTTATGTAGCACTATGTCTGAGCTTAAGCCAGGCATATCTTGGTATGACCAAGCAAATACATCCACATATTCCTTCAATAAGTGGACTAATTCTTCTTTCTTTTCAGGAGGAAATAGAGTGCCAATCTTGACTTCTTTTACATCCTGACTGTCTCCCAAGTTGAATGCCTCAGTTGGTTCTTGACTTGTTGCTCTTTCTTTTTCATCTCGCTCGATCATTTTTAATAGCTCAGGAGATATTTGAAGATCTTCGTCATTCGAGTCGTTAGTGTTTACTGGATTATCAAAGTTCATTCTTTCATTGTCATCAAAGAGAGTTTCAGGTCTGCATTAACCAGAGAGAAAAGAGAGAGAAGAGAAAATGGGAAAAATGAGATGGATGCAAACTGGTACTTTATTTATAGTGTGCATAAATAACAACTTTATTGGAATGAAAAGTAATAACTAAAAGGTTCACTTGAGCAAAGACTACACCCTATTGATTGAACATTTCTTTAGGAGGTTTTTACTATTAGATTACTTTGAAAAGCTCTCGATTATAACAGGCAGTTCTATTGCCTCCCAATTGTTCAGCACATCCCGTGGGCTATAGGGTTGAACGAGCTCTTCATCTTCGGGTGAATCACTGATTATTGCCTGAATAGAAAGACTTTCAAAAGACTTGTTGATGTTGATGGTCAGCGCGCCTTCATTGTCATTTTTCGGAATTAAGGCACCACTCACGAATGTTTCAGTGATGTCAAGGATATCCAGATTTCTTTCCTCTAAAGGATGCCCTGTTAATCGTGCAATCCTCTTTTCTCTCTTTTCAGCTATCGCCTTCATTTTTTCTTGCCTTGTCAGTATGAAACCTAGGCCATATTTCCCTTCATTTGCGGAGTTTTTCAATGGCTCTGGGATTCCTTGTAAATCTTGTCCCAGACCTAACCCCTGTGAGTATCCTTCTTTCATCATGAGTTTGGCGATCATGCGACTTGTTTTTGAGATGCTAGGCACGGGTTCTTCTCCATATTCACCGACATAGGTAGCATTAACAATTTCAAATGACCTGAAAGAGCAATCAGGTATATCTTCATTAACCTCGACGTATTGAGCATCCGCAGGTCTAAATAGCAGAATGTCTTCTTCAGCAAAGACTGTGATTAACTTTCCTTCAATAATGAATTTCATTTTTTGGTGTAATGAATAAGGAATTGCTCCAGCCATATGGATCCATGGTCTTCCCAACAGACAAGTATAAGAAGGATTAATATCCATAACTTGGAATGTGATGTGGAAGACACAAGGGCCAATCCCTATTGGCAGCTCTATTTCTCCAACAACATCTCTCTTCATCCCATCAAACGCTCGAACAACGATATGACTGTTGTTGAGGTATGATGGGTTTATACCAAGCTTGTGTAAGGTTTCAAGTGGCATTACATTTAGAGTTGACCCATTATCAATAAGAACTCTAGCCATAATTCGATCTTTGTACTTAACCGAAATATGTAGAGCCTTAGAGTGACCAATTCCTTCTACTAGTATCCCATCATCAGTGAATGTGATGAGATTCTGTGCCATGATGTTGTTGACGAGGTGGTCAAAATTATTTACGGAAATATCTTGCTCAACATAGGCCTTATTTAAGACTTTGAGGAGGGTTTCTCGATGAGCATCAGAGCTTAAGAGTAATAAAAGTATGGAAATCTTTGCTGGCAGGCGGTTTAACTGTTCCACGATGCTGTACTCACTTTGCTTTATGAGTTTGAGAAACTCAGTAGCTTGTTCATCTGTTACTGCTCGAGGCATCTCTTGCTCTTTGGATGTATTTGTATTAAGAGGTCCACTTGTTGGGTCTGTAACATTCTTATCTTGTTGGAGCTTGTTCATTTGCTCCGGAGAATAACACCGACCACTTCTAGTCATGCTCCTAACTTCTAATAGAGTTGATGTGATGTTGGAAGTGTAATCATAGATCCATGGAACAACTTTGTCTGATTTTTAGGGGAATGGCCTCGGGACTTGAATTCTTAAAGGTTTAAGAGTAGGTTTTGAAATTGGTATGACTAGTGGTCTTGGCATAGCATTGACTTCTTGTTCTTTAATGATCACATTCACATCATCATCTTTATTTGACACAAAAATGATGAGTTGGGATGAGTCTATGAGTCTTTGTAGATTCTCACGGAATTCTAAGCATTCCTGGATAGAATGAATGTTACTGTCATGAAAATCGCACCATTCCTCATCTTCGACTTCTTCATGTTTAAAAGAAGACTTCCGAATGATGACCCCTTCTTTCAGAAGGCATGAATATACATTATTAAGAGGGGTTATGATATCGTTGACTGACTTCTTTATCAGCTGGTGTTCTTCTATCATATTGACTGGTTTAGCTTGATGAGGTGGCAATGGGTTGTGAGTGACATTCGGTTCATCAGAAAAGTCCAACCATTTTGACTCGATTAATTGTTGGACTATGCGTTTCAATGCTATGCAATTTTCCAGGCCATGGCCCGGAACGCCATCATGATAAGGGCAAGTTATGTTAGGGTCATACCACCTTGGGTATGGGGGTTCCAATGGCCTTGTAGGAATTGGGCGGATAAGTTGACTTTCAATGAGTTTTAGATACAACTCAGTGTAAGTCATGGGAATTGGCGCAAAAACTTTTATTGGTCTTTGTGCAGGTACTGGAGGGGTCGGAACAGGTGGCCGTAACTGATTAGGCCTATTGAGAGGATAATTGCTAGGCCTATTGGGAGGATAATCATTGGGCCTATTGGGAGGATAATCATTGGGCCTATTGGTAGAATAGGATAAGCGAGGCCCGGTAGCCACAGTACCCACGAGGGGAATCCCTCTTCCGCATCCTATTTGTTGTTCTTCCTCATCCTTTCTTCTGGATGGTCCTCCTCTTTTCATGGCATCATTAAAGGACTCAGTGATATTCCCGGTTCTAATCCCATGCTCAATTCGTTCTCCAGACATGACAATGTCTGAGAAATTGGTTGCCGAATTGCCAATGAATTTGTCGTAATATGGATACTTTAGTGTTTGAACAAATAAAGTAATCATTTCTCTTTCCGTCATGGGTGGCTGAACTTGTGCAGCTAAGTCCCTCCACCTTTGAGCGTATTCCTTGAAGGTTTCTTGCTTTTTCTTTTCCATATTCTGAAGAGTTTGGCGATTCGGGGCCAAGTCCATAACATGTTTGTAATTGCTGATGAAGACCTAAGCAAGGTCATTCCATGTTTTAATGTTTCTTGGACCTTGACTTAGATACCACTGTAATGCTGATTTTGTAAGGCTTTCTTGAAAAAGTGCAATCCACGCCTTTTCATTTTTTGTGAGTGGTTGTAGTCTTCTTAGAAACAACGTGATGTGAGTGATGGGATCACTCGTTCCATCGTATTTCACAAAGTCTGGCACCTTAAAGTCTGAGGGGATTACGACATCTGGCACTAAGTAGAGGTCATTCACTGAGAGAGATTCGAATATAGTGCCTCCTTTAATGGCCTGAAGTCTCTTCTCTATTGTTTCGAACTTTTGAGATTCTCCTTCTTCCTTTGGTAGTGTCTTCTTCTCTTCATATACAGTGTCTTGTTTCAGGTGAACGCTAGCGGACGGACCTGATTCCTGAAACAGATTTTCTTGAACTGAGATCCGTTGTGGGGTGAATCCTGGAGGATAAGTAGGATCTTATAGTTCCTTGATGGGAACTTGAGTTGCTTTCCCCTTGATTAGCTTCATCAATTGTCTCATTTGTTCGGCCATACTTTCTATCTTGGACTCCATATCTATGAGACGTCCTTCAGTTTGTTCTGCCATTAATCTTGTTTGGAGCCGAGTTGAATATCGGTGTTGAGGTCTAATTTTACCTTTTTAAAGTAAGATTTATTTTATTAGATTCTATGTGTATGTGATTGACGTAATAGATGCATGCAATGAATGTTGTAGGTACTCAGTGAAAGAAAAAACTATAGTGGAAATTCTTGATTACATTCTTAAGACAATTATTTCGACTGCTTTTAAAAGAAACGACTCAAAGTACAATATTGCTTTCTAGCTTTAGTAATAAACTCCATCATTTTTTGAACAGTTAATGATGAAGTAGGGCAGCTCAGTTCTTCCAATTCTCTTGCTTCTTCACCCATTTGTTGGGCTTGCTGAGTAATTTTTCTGACTTCTGCCAAAAACACTTTGACTTGATGCTGAGAAAGTCTATATTGATCTTCCCAGTATCTTGCTCTCATCTCTCTTTGATCATTTTCTTCGACTAATTGAGAGATGATTTTTTTTTTACATTTGACTTTTTCTTGGAGATGTTGTGCTTTATGACTAAGCTGTTGTATGTCGGTAAGCATTTTCTTATTCTTTTCTTTTTCTTCCTCTAATTCTTTTTCAAGTTCCCTTTTTGCCAGCTTTCTGGGAGCATCCTCGGGCAACACTATTCCTTCTTTTCGATTATTTCTCCATTCATAGTAGGCGGTGGGAGAAAGAATAGGGCCGGACTTCAGTATAAATAGTCTTTTCCATGCGATTGAAATACCCATTGCCAACTTATTCGCCATTGGATTTTCATGAGAGAATTCCAATTTACTTAGATTATGAGTCATGGGTATAAATTGCATGGACCCGAATTGCTTCCGCATTTGGGCCGGGGCATAACTTGTTCCTCCCCATATACCTAGAAGAGGAACCCATGGGCAATCATCACAGCGGTAGATGACTCAGGTGGAGGTGGACCAAGGGGCTCTCCATTCAATTTGCAACTCATGGATGTTCTTAAAATAGTTAATCCATCATTCCTTAGTGTCATGATGAATAGACTCACTCTTCAAGAAGGCTTCAATTGGAATGAAGTCTTTTGAAAAATGATTTCCAAAATTTTGTTTATCACAAGGAAGGTGGCTCTTGATCCATATGTCGAGGAGGTGAGAACATCCCATGAATTTGCCCCCGCTTTGGCGACAAAAATTTAATGACCTGATGGTTTCACAAAGAATAGTTGAAGTCAGATTCACTTGAGTGTTACAGATTTGCTCGAATAGTGAGATGACGTCTTCTTTAATGAATCCGATGATTCTAAGAAATATTACCAAGCTATATATTGCCAAGGCGAAAAGCTTACGTCTTTGATCCTTTTGAGGGAGAGTGTGGTTGAATTGCTTTAAGTCATTCCAACTGATGAATTTTAGATACCCCTTCGTCTAGAATTTGGATTGAAGACTGGAAGCTGGCACATCCAACAGTTTTGCCAGGGCTCGATGAGGCTCAATTCTCCTGTCATAATGGTAAGTCTCCATTGGGTAATCAGACTGCCAACCCAATAGATTACTGTATTCCTCTATAGTCGAAACAATATCCATCTTGTTGAAGGAGAAACATCGATAACAGGGATCCCAGTACTGTATTAGTGCACGGATAAGTGATGTATCGACAGTGAGTTTTAGCAGGCGAGCAATATGGCCATATGTCGAGGTGAATGCTTCCCGATCTGCAGAGCTCCAACTATTCCATACTCATAATAATTTAGTTATGTCGTTCTGATCTATACAGACCGACACTTGATCCTTGAGTTGTACATGAGAATGTGGTATCAGGGAATCTCCATGAAGCTTTTGGGCCGTTTCGGAGAATTCCATAGCTTCAGGCTGAGTTTCCACTATTGTGGCATTCCAAGATTCATTAACAGTCGTGGGAAGGTATTCGAGAATGTCCATGATAGTGATTCCTTCACCGAGTATTTATTCTAATGAATGATATGAATATGCTGAAAAAATAAGCAAGGAAAAACAGAGTTAGCAAAAAGTAATACATGGAATCATAAATCTAGCCATATAAGGAAATGGATAAAAATTCATGCCTATGGTGATTGGAATCAAGATAAAGAAGTTCTTATTGATAGGTTCTATGGTAGAGTAAGGAGTTCTATATATGTAAGGTGGTTTATGAAAAGGCCAAGGGTAGTTCCCGAATCCCATCACTAAATTATAGTGACAGCCCAATTCCTTACCCACGAGGGTTTATGTAAGGAAAGGCTTAATTCGACTCGTAGCTTTTCGTGAGCCCATACAGAGACTATCCGTCTCAGAAGGCAATACACTACTTTGCTACTTGAAACCGGTGAAGGCTTGGAGACCATGGCCTCACAAGGACAACAACACCAATTCCACTTTGAAAGAACGGGTTCGATTGAGGAAGCTCGGGTATAAAGCTTTATGTCATGAATGCATAATGCATGTCTACAGTAAGTAAGTATAGCATATGAATCATCATAAAAAAAATAAGCAAAGCAGTACAAAAGAAATCAACTATTAGGCCTGACTCACTGACTAGATCTCCCTAGTGGAGTCGTCAAGCTGTGGCAACGTACGAGGTATTGGGGGAGTCGCCACCAATCGGTTTTCGCTCAGGTCGATTGGACACCTTAAAAATGGTTTGCGAGAGTTCAGGGATTCGGGAGTACTGTTACGTTAAAATAACTCTATTTTAACGCCCAAAATTGGTACCTTAGTTGATTTCAATTTTGTTTTGCTTGCTTTTAAATAACTCCAGTTAATTTTCAAATCAGAAATTTTAACTGAATCATTTAGATGTGGATTCTTAAATTAATGTGGATTTTAACATCTTGGTAATTAATTTGCGTAATTTTTATAAATTCGATATTTCTGAACCATGGATTCTATCGAAGCACTTGGACACGGAATTTAATGAAGTTTTAATTAATTATTAAATATTTTAATTAATTACTAATCCATGTCATAAATTCTGTTGAATTATCCGAATATGGATTTTTATCTAGATATTTTTATTTTCCAAACCGTGAATCCTGTCGGATTATCCGGATATAGAAATTAGTAATTTAAATTTTTAATTTTTATTTTATTAAATTAATTATTAATTTATCTTTTTGTCATAATTTTTATGAATTTTTGATTTTTAATGTTAACTTATTTTAATTTTTAGAAAAAAAATTATTTTTATTTTTTTTCATTTTTTTTCATTTTTTTTCATTCTTTTTTTCTTCTTTCTTTTTTTTTCTTCTTTTCTTTCTTTTCTTTTCTTTTCTTTTTTCTTATTCTTATTCTTTTCTTTTCTTTTCTTTTCTTTGTTTTTATTTCTTATTCTTTTTTTTTCTTTTCTTTTCTTTCTTTTCTTTTTTCTTTTCTTTTGACTGTTTGGTGAAAGATCTTTTTTTTTTATTTTTAAGTAATTACTTAACTTATAAAGGAACCAAAAATTAATTATTTAATTATCTAATATCAAGATTTTTTAATTATTTAATAAAGAAACCAAAGAGATATATTTTTTTCTAAAAAAAAGTCTTGATATTTATGTTTTATTTTATTTTGTCCTTTTTATTTGATTAAAGATTTTAAAATAGTTTTCTAATTTATAAGTCTAAAAACTTACATCTAATTGATAAATCTAAAATATATACTAAAAAAATTTAATTCTCCCTTTTTTTTTTTTCGTTTGGATTCATTTGGTTATGATTTTTTTGTTAACTTTTTGTCATTTTTAAAGAAATAAGAAAAAAAAAAATATGTGTTCCAAAATAATAAAAGGATGGGGGCTTTGTTAAAAATAAAAATAGATTTTTGGTTAACCCTAAAAAATAAATGGAATAAGGTTAAGTATTCACATAAGAAAAACTCTTCTTTTTTTTATTTGTTATTATTATTTTTTTTTATGGCTAAAAGTGAAATAAGTGAAATAAGTTTAATCATTCACATAAAAAGATAAAAATTGTATAAAGTAAAATGCCATAAATTAAATAAATAAAGAAAAGTGGAGCTTTTTGCCATCCACTTAAAAAATAAAAAGGTAGGAGGTATAACCTTCCATAAAAAAATAAAAGTGCATAATTAAATAATTTCATAAATTAAATAAATAAGGAAAAGTGGGGCTTTTTGGCCATCCACTAAAAAAAATAAAAAGTAGGAGGTATAACCTTCCATAAAAATAAAAATGCATAAATTAAATAATTGCAGAAATTAAATAAATAAAGAAAAGTGGGGCTTTTTGGCCTTCCCCTCAAAAAAATAAAAAGTAGGAGGTATAACCTTCCATAAAAAATAAAAGTGCATAAATTAAATACTTGCAGAAATTAAATAAATAAAGAAAAGTGGGACTTTTTGGTCATCCATGAAAAATTAGGAGGTATAACCTTCCATGAAAAAAAAAAATGAGAACAAATAAATAAATCACACAAAAGTTAGTTTTAATTCTGCAAAATAAAAAGGTTAGTGACTTGAATGAAAGAATATAAAAAGATGAAGGATTAAAAAAGAATTTTACCTAAAGAGTAAAATTTTAAACTTCCTGGGTGACGGGAGATAGAAGTGACGGCGACGACGTGCAGGGGAGGCGACGGCGACGGCATGCAGGGGAGGCGACGGCGACGGCGAGCAAGGGGAAGTCTGGAGGCGGCGATGGCGTCGGCAGCGAGCTGGGGGTGGACGGAGGAGAAGAACGGAAAAAAGAAGGGAAGAGAAGAGAGCAGAGGGGAGGAGGAGCGGCACCGACGAGCGACGGAGGTGGCGAAACGGCGGCTGGAGCGTCTGGGAGAGATGACGACGGCTGCGAGGAGGGGGAGACGGCGTCGGCAGTAAGGGGAGGGGGAAGAAAGAGAGAGGAGAACAACGGTGAGAGAGAGAGAGAGAATTTTGGCAGAAGGCGAGGAGAGGAGGAGACGGCGTCGGCATGCTACGGAAGCGGCGAGATGGCTGCTGGAGCGGAGGAGGGAGGTACGGCGAGCGACGAAGGGTGACAGGTGCGAAAACGGCGAGAGAGGCTAACGGCGAAAAGAGTTTAGGAATGAAAGTTAATTTTTTTTTTTTGAGTGAAGAGGCAGAGGCTAGGAACTTTTCTACAGTTTTCTCTTTTTTTAAAAACGGCACTAATCTTGATTTTTTTCTTGCTTTCTTCGCATATTTCACCCCTATTTATAGGAGAAGGGGTCTTGGATTCCTTTAATTAAAAAATTTTAAAATTTAATTAGAAAAAGACTTATCTCTTAATTTGGTAAAATAACAGTTTCAGTACTTTACATCTCTTTGACTTTGGGGATGTTCCTGAAACTTCTGATTGAGACAATTTTATCTTTTTCTGTCAATTTGGGCCAAAACATCTGTTTGGCCCAAAAATTACCAAATTCTCCTGGAATTTTCCAGATTACCAATGGTTATGGCCCGGACAAAGCTCCCCATGTCATGAGGGTATGTAAGCAATATACAAATAGCTTAAAGCTAGAGAATGGATCGCTTTTAATTTGTTCGGAAGCTAGCTTTAAAAAAAAAAAAAAGGAATCCATGACAGCCATGTAGGAAGGCCAACTTAATTAATTGGTGGACCAATTTAATTACATTAATTGCATAATCCGCATATATTAAACGATATGTGTCATTTAATTGATCACAGATTAATTGAGAAATTACTCAACATATTTTATAATCAGGAAATTAGTAACTCGTATATTAAACAAAATACTAACTTTTTTGGAGTTTAAACAAAAGATTAACTTTAAAACAGTACGTGCCTATATATTAATTTGTTGCACATGCATTTCGCATTAGGAACACTGGAGGACATTTGTCACCAAAAAGGATTTCAAGTTCTTGTCAGGAAATGGGCTGAATGCTGTGAGAATTCCAGTTGGTTGGTGGATTGCAAGTGATCCAAGTCCCCCATGGCCATATGTTGGAGGCTCCTTAAATGCCTTGGACAATGCCTTCCCTTTGGCAGAGTATATACATATATGCTATTAATTAATAATTAATTATATCCTAATTATTTTATTCTTAACTTACAATAGGAATATTGAAATATCCATTTTCTATTTAATTAATTTCCTCATTTACTAACTAAAAACCAAAACTCATCATATACGTTACTCTTCAGGAAATATAACATCAAGATCATACTTGATCTACATGCTGCACCTGGTTCACAAAATGGTTTCTGCCACGGCTCTTCTAGAGACGGACTTGATCAAGAATGGGGCCAAACAGATCAAAGCATAGACCAAACTATTGCTGTTATAGAGTTTTTAACTTCCAGGTTAGTAACCCCTTGAAAAGACTAATACTATATTTAATTCTCTCAAAATAATTGACTCTTTTTCTTTTATTGTGAAAAGATTCTAGCTATAATTAAGTTACACAAATATTACAACAAAAGATCATTATATAACTTAATAATAATTACTTTAGTGGTAAGTACTGTAAAAATCAGAGAAGTTGTATAACTATGTCAGAGTCATGTACTTGATGACTGGGATCTTAAACAAATACACACACACAAACACTCCTACAGTACTAGCTAGTGATTAAATCTAGAGTTTTTACCCAAAATTAGAAAACATAATCGTCTTTAGTAAACAATCATATTTAGTCATTGGATTTAATAAATCGTTATATATTACTTCCCCATGTTTTTTTTTGACACTTTAGCTGGTCATTTGTGTTTTATATTTGAAATTTTAGTTACTAGTTAGTATATTCATATATTAAACAGGTATGCAAACAGAACAAGCCTACGCGATTGAACTACTAAACGAAACGCTTGCACCAATAGCAACGTTTGAGATCGTCACCAAATACTACAAGGCGGGCTACGAGGCCGTACGCAAGTACTCTTCCACTGGCGTTCTGTTTTCCGCTCGGTTAATTCCCTCACCGGACTATGACATCGACCGGGGAGAGTTGTTCCCTCTGGCGAGTCGCTTGCCGGGATCTGTCATCGATATCCATCTTTACAATCTGTTCAACGACTACTTCAAGAACTTGACCGTGCAGCAGAACCTCGACTACATCCTCATCAACACCTCTGCCCTATTGAACAATTTTACCACGTTCAGTGGCGTTAACGGCCCTCCTGTATTCGTTGGTAAGTAATTTGAAAAATTTGATAAAGTCTGATGGGCTAATTTTGAGAGTTTGCGTTTATATATGTGATGCTATTATTGACTTGTTTCGGACATTAATTGATTATGGGACGAATTAATGGTGGTGTAGGTGAATGGGTTGATGAGTGGGAGACCATTAATGCGACAGAAGCTGACTACAAAAGATATGCTCAAGTCCAGAAGGAGGTTTATGACAAAGCAACATTTGGTTGGTGTTATTGGACTCTTAAGCAGGCAATTAACCATTGGAGCTTCAAATGGATGGTCAGGAATGGCTATCTCAAACTTACTTAGACGGTGGATAATAAATTCATTTGATGGTGTTTTATATATATAACATCAAGCAGATACATTTTATGATACTTAAATAACAATAAGGTTGATCAGCTTAATTTCTTTAAGGAAATTATAAAATTTTTTGTTGATATACGCAACCATAAGGCTGTAACCTCTACTTTAAGTTTAATGCTTTGCATCTGGACTATTTCCTCATTGCTGGAAAGGTTTTTTTCTTTTCCTGGAGAGGTTCTTGTTTCAGCTTCTGGCCATACCTCAAAAGATAAATTAATTTTCACCTACCGAATAGGAGTTGTTCAAGGAAAAAGGAAAAGAATCTTCTTCTAACACTCTCTCCCAAAGAGGAAATTCTAACTGGTGTGTTATTGATTTCTGACTTGGCCAAATTAACAGATATATGTAAAAACACGTGGTAATTATATGTGTAGTTTAATTACTTCTTTCTGATTTTCTTTTTTTGGGTTTCTTGACAAATCAGGTCTCTTAATTTATGAAACTAATCTCCTTCTATACGTTCCTCTCAAAGTAATCCTTCCAATCTTTGTTATCTTTTGGTTCTTAAAATTAACAAGATGACCGAAGTTCAGTGTCCCACAATTATATTTAGTAACTGGAGATGTATAAACACTTGGATTCCTTCATAAAGAGGAGCAAATAAAGCCTAACATATGAATAATTAAGCAATATTAAGTAAACACATATATTTTCAAGAGAGAGCAAATCAACCAAATCCTTTTTTTTGTATAGTGATTGAGATAAAAATAATACCTATTATAACACAGTAATTAAATTAGATGTATGTAAGCAGCTCATTCCATCCCTGCAATAATTAAGCTAGGTACAAAAAATGGAGCATTTTGTGAGTCCTAACCTAATCAACTGGCTAGCTACATATATCTCAATTGAGGTAATTAATTGCGTATCCACTAGTCTAATTGCCTAGTTGCCTTTAGTTATCACTAGAATGTGACATGCAAACTTTATTCGTAAAACAAAACTTTGTTAATTATATTTATAGAGAAAAAATGATAAAGATTGCTATACTCCCCTGTCCCGTGTTGTTTGAAACAAACGGGATTGCATGCAGTTTTAGGTGAGACGTGTTTTTGCACACGGCTTCTTGTTTTGCCCTTTGTCTTCATTTTCCGCTTCCGTCTTCTGTCTCTTTCATCGCCTTGTCTTCTGCTTCTGTCTAGACCTTATCGCTTCTGTCCAGTCACTTTGTCTAGTCACTGTGTCTAGTCGTGTTGTCACCTTGTCTGGTTGCATTGTCTCCGGCTCTCACTCGCTTCCATCCCTGATCTTGTCACTTTTGTCCTCAACTCGTCGATTGTCGTCCTTCTCAGGTTGATTGCCATCCCCGTCATGTCGATTGCCATCTCCAATGCGTCAACTACGTCTTTGTCTTCATCCAATTGATTGCTGCCCCTCCATTGTGTCGATTTGTGCACAAACCCACGGTCTCCTCGCCACTCGCAGATCTTCGACCAGGTAGCGGATGTACAACGGCGGTCACTGTTGAGTCTTTCTGGGCCAGATGAAAGGAAGAGTGAAAGCAAAGATGATATGGCCAGAGAAAGAGTGTGTTGGTTTGTTGGGACTGGGAGAGAGGGGTTAAAATGGGATTATAATGGTAAATGATATGAGAAAAGTTTACTAAATAAGAAAATGTTTCAAAGAATTTGGAATTGTCCAAAAAGTAAAGTGTTTTAAAGAATATGGGATGAAAAGAGTAATTGATTAATAAATCATAGTCAGTTAATGATAAATTTAAATTTTCTAAAACTTGAAACGTTTTAAAATTATTCAATTCAAGACATGAAAAATATATAGTCTAGTGGATCTCAGTTTGCACTTTGCACACATAAAAAACCTAGAACCATGTACATTTAACCAAGTAGATTGAGCTCATAGTGTTAAATATTACGGTATACTACGGATACGCAGTGCAAATATTTTTATATTTTGTCATTTTATCTCATGATATACTGTGAAATATACAGAAGTATACTGTGGTATTTCATGGTTTTTCGCGTACCGCTAACTCTTTATATGCATTTTGTCAAAAAATCGTAGTATACCGCAAATGTCGTGTGGTACATACTACGGTATTTTATTTTTGCGGCTATTTTTTTTTAGTTTTTTCATTTTACTTCAAAATATCATAAATAGATAAAACCTTAAAATATAAATAATACATAGATCATAAATTAAACATACACTTTTATTTTTTTTTTGTTACTTTTTTTAGTTAATATAAAAATTTAATAGATGGTAGTAGCTTGAAGGTCCTAACATGAGTTCAATTGGTGATAGTGGCTTCATGGTGTATAGATTACATGGATATCCATAACAAATGTCATCATCTTTGACCGAATGTTCATCATCATCGGCCCTAATCTTTTTTAATAATCTATTCAGTGACAATTATAACATTTTTCAGCTACAATATGGTGTTAAACAATATCCCTTAATTGGATTTTTAGAGCATGCTACTTCAACTAAATATTACTCTCATTTGCAGAATTTCTTGACTCAAAACCAAAATTTCATGACGTGGGAAAAATATGTTACTTTTGCAGAACAAGTTAAAAAAGAAGCATCATACTTTAAGCCACCTAGGAACTCCGAACTTAATGTGGTATTAGAAAATGTATTGTTATTATTAAAGTATTATTTTTTTCTCTTATATCAATAAATTAGTTTTTTTAGTATTATTTATTTTGCTATATATATAACATTTTTTATGTTTTTTGTATTAAAAATATCTTCTATCATATATATTTTATTTATATTTGACAAATTATGATGAAAAAAATTAGAATACATATAAAACGTGTAAAAATAAATTATTGAACAAATTATGTAATCTTAAAATAATATTATAATATTTTTTTTGTAAAAAATGGTAACAATATGCTGCACGGTATATCATGCGGTAACAACTTGGGTATACCCCTGCAATTACACTTTCTCCTCTCCTTTTGAATTCGCAACTTGCTGTAATGACCCAACCCAATTTGATATATTTTATTATTTTGGGTATTTAGGTTAAGGCACAATAGAAGGAAAAATAATAATAAAAAAAATAAGAAGCAAAGAAAAAAAAAGGAGCATGGGAATAAAAAAAAAATGAGGCAGGAGGTGCGAAAAGGAGAGAGAAAAGAGAACAACTAGAAATAGGTTACAAAAAAGTTGAAATAAGAAAAAGTTAGAGTTGGGTATTTCTCTCATTTTCTCATATTCCTATTGCTTTGTATTGAAGAGGTGGAATAAGAAACCATCAATTGAGGATCAAAGAGGAGCAACTTGTGAATTTTTTCTGCAAGAGGAGAATCTTTGGTGAGTGATTGTTAGTTATTTTTCAATTCATAAATTAGTTTTTCTTTAAACTTGAAGAAGGATTTAGGTTAATGACTTGGTTGATGATAATTTATTTTGATGATTAGAATGGTCAATTGATTATTGGGATTATTTCAGATTGATTAGAAATAACTTTGGGGAGATTTTGGCTGGTCATGTGAAAATCAAAGAGTAGCAGAAGGTTCAAAACGGTGAAGACGATGAATTGAAAGAGAAAAATCTTTGGTGAGTGATTGTTAGTTATTTTTCAATTCATAAACTAGTTTTTCTTTAAACTTGAAGAAGGATTTAGGTTAATGACTTGGTTGATGATAATTTATATTGATAATTAGAATGATCAATTGATTTTTGGGATTATTTGAGATTGATTAGAAATAACTTTGGGGAGATTTTGGCTGGTCATGTGGAAATCAAAGAGTAGCAGAAGGTTGGAAACGGTGAAGACGATGAATTGAATTTTTGGAAACAAATTGACCTAATAATGGTTTGGGCCCCTAATGAGTTTAGGGTGGTTCATCGACATCCCATTGTTTAAATAGTTACAGTTTGGTTATCACAAAACTTATCGCTGGGAAAGTTAATCGGGTTAATTAGAATATTAGTCTCTGAGGCTTTTAACATCATTTTAGTGAGTTCTTAGATTCTAGAAGCATTCATTTGGGTCACTGTCAGCAAGTGATTTTGGGTTATTTTTTGAATTGATTATGTTTTGACATAAACTTTTACATAATTATTTTAGGTGACTAAAGAATTATTTTAGGAGTTGGAAAGTTGTATTTTGAGGTAAGTAGCTATTACTATTTCTAAAAATTAAATTTTTTTGATATTATTTGTGTGTGTGTGTGTGTGTATTATTTCTTCAAAGTGCTAAATTTAGTAATTTTTCAATATTTTGATTTGAAGCTATTTTTCATTAAATAAATTTTTAATCAGAATAAGAGTTTTCAATTACAAGTTTTATTCTGAAATTGTTTTTTAAGTGTTTTATTAATTTACTTGTGTATCTGCTTATTCAAATTTTATCTTATTTATTAAATATATTATGTTTGATTAAATAAGCTGGGATAATGTATGTTTTGATTGTGATGTTTTTTACTGAAATTTTATAACCATCATAATGTTTTGAATTTCTGTTCCGACTCTGTTTTGGTGGGTAATGATTCTATGCCCGTACTACTGGAAAAGTGTAGTTTTAGACCATCCACATAGAGTATTCTGTTCTATTTTGTTCCGCAGTGTATTGTTTTTAGGACTAATCCTTCAGGGCGCTCAATCGTTGGCGATTCTCAGATGATTCTGGACGCACTACAGCGGTTTAAGTGTAGTTATAGTGGTCATCCCACCCACTTTGAGCTGCTCTGGTTTGGTTAATGATTTTATTTACAAATATTATTTGCTCAGCTCTCAAAATTGTTATTATATTTATTATGTTCTAACTGTTCAAATATCTTATACTAAAGTTTATATTATTATTTTACAAGAATTATTTTTGCTTGATTCCTATATATTTTGTATATTGTATTTCTGTTTTCAAAATTCGCCATTTGCTGGGCATTCGTGCTCACCCCGTTTTCACCTCCTCACACAAATCAGGAGTAGTTCAAATTAGCTAGCGGGAGCGACCACAAGACCAGCAACAGTTCAAGACAATTAAAAGTATTTTGTTAGTACTATTATTAGAAATTATTTATTTTTAGAAAACTCTTGGGTTTCGTTTCATTTCTTAGAGCTCATATATCTTATGAATTGTATTCCGATTTTAAAGGTTGTAGTTGCTTTGCCACTTATTCTCAGAAGTTGAATTTTTTATAAGTTTGGAATTAATTGGAATATGTAGCCTTGCATGCCTAGGGAAATTATTTTCTTGAGTATGCAGCGTGTTATCGTCCCAAGACTCCTAGGGTGGGTTTTGGGGTGTGACACTTGCAAGGAAAATATGGTGAATTTCCTAACATTGAAAAGTTTTTTATTTTTATTTGGGTACGCAGAATGGAAACCTAAAAGGGGATCATTACATTACATTGAGTGAGATTTGAGAGTATGAGTAACAAGGATATGGGCTCCATGAACCACTTGATGCTTCAAAGCGAGGAGCATGATGCGGGAGAAGGAAGTTGCTAGCGATCGTATGCTTCCGACTATTTTCTCCAAGTCCAGTACGTAGCACATGGGGTTTAGGGATACTTTGGGATTAATTTTGCATAATTAATAACCTCCAAAATGGCCCACATTTCAACTAGTAAGGGAGATGAGCAATTGATCATTAGGAACTGACAATATGATGTCATGAATCCTGGAGGAACAAGCCTGGCCATCCAAGCAACTGCACCAAGCTTCAAATTTGGATTCCAAACATACCTCTTTTCATTAATTCTACCTTTGTGGGAAGAGCATTGTGGATACATTTTCATTAGGCCCTGAACTTTGCTGGAACTGGCTGCCCAAAGTCTTTTGATGAATTGTTGCATTGCCGGGTTAAGAGCTTGGTTGTCTGTAGGAGGCATGTGCTTGGGAACCATCCAAGAATATCCCTTCTTCGTTGTGTACACTCCATCCTTGGTGCTATCCAAATTGGCCAGTCCTTCCCGATAGGACTCCGTTTAGACTGAGATAGATTCACCCGCAACATTTCCGCCAAGAAACTAGTCGTCAGCCAATGTTGACTCTAGACCAGTGTTCCATTATCAAACAAATCAGCCACAATCTTACAATCATACAAAAACAAATCGAATCTTGTTTTCTTAAAAAAAAAAAAACAAATCAGTGCAATAGGACAAAATATTATACAGTATATCTTTTTTTTTTTACAGACGTTGAGCGCTGCGCATCTCTTAACCTTAGCCAGTCAATCGCTGAACTTTACTTTGGGTGTCATCTTCACCATTAAACTTCGGTTGTTGCCTGATGGGCGTTAAACATCCCTTCTTTGTCGAATGGTCACTAATTCTCACACTTTGTGCTTAAAGACCTTCAACTTCAGCATGAGCAATCACAGAATTTCAACCAAGCATTTCTCCTTAGCCTTTTTCATTTGTTTTTTCGTGGAGATTCTTTTCAGAGGAGCAATTTCAAACCTCTGAAAATTCTGCACATTTGAAATGATTTTAGTATGTCTGTTGACCTTTAGCTAATCGAGAGACTCACCAGTTTGAATTTCGAGAGAAGTTGAAACTTGAAACTTCATGATGTTTTGGAAAGAAATTTAAGTTGAATGGTAAAACTGAAAATCGGAGTGAAAGTTCAGTGTAAAGAGCGTGTTTTAGACGACCATTTTATTTTTAGAAATCTACATTTTATCCCTTATATTTTTTTATATTATCTGATAACAACTTATAAAATTATATTTAAACTATACAATAATCATCTTCCAATAATTTTAATTTGTCTAATATTTTTTTTAGTTAACAGACATTTTAAATTATCAGTTTTTCTTTTCTATAAATATTTTTTCTTTCTATAATTACATATAAGTATTTTTTAAATGTCGATTGGTTATGAAAAAAATATAAAAAATATTAAAATTACTAAAACATTATTATCAAGTAGCATAAATTAGGATTTCAGAAGTTATTATTGGATACTGTGAAAACAAATAGGGGTAAAGTGTAGACTTTTAAAAATAGAAGAGGCAAAGTGTAGGTTAGACCAAACCATAAAGGTTTTTGTAATTTTCCCTTTTTTTTTTTTTGACTTTTGGAGGTTAGCTCCTTAGCCTTCTCCTTGTCTATGTACACACTTGCGTCTTCACTTTGAAGCCGGCCATGTATCGAAGCCACCAAAATGCTTGTCTCGTCAACAAAACATTTGCTAAGCTTAATTGTATTGCATCTTATGCTCTGTTTCTCCAGTGGACGAAAGATTAGTCAGAACAACTTCAGAATCAAAGCTGTCAATCTTGGAGGCTGGCTCGTCACAGAAGGTTGGATCAAACCTTCGCTCTTTGATGGCATTCCTAACAATGATTTCTTGGTTAGTTCATCTTCCTACATATTAGTTTCTTTCCGTGTGTTAGAATATACTTATATGGCGAGTTTATTTAAGTTTTACTTGCTTCGAGTTACATTAGGACGGAACAGGGCTTCAGTTCAAATCGGCGACGACTGGGAAATATCTTTGCGCCGAGAGAGGTGGAGGAACTATCATTGTTGCCAACCGAACATTGGCATCTGGGTGGGAAACATTCAAAGTAAATCGGTTTTGTTAATCTGTTCTGTTTCGTTTGTCCTTCATGTTCTGTTCTGTTTCTTAACCAAGGTTGGTCTCGGTAAAGCAGTTATGGAGAATCAACGAGACCAGTTTCAATCTGAGGGCTTTCAACAAGCAATTTGTGGGTCTGAGCTCATTCAACGGGAACGGCGTGGTGGCCTTGGCAACGACTCCGGGAACCGGAGAAACGTTCGAGATTGTGCGGCACCCTAGCAATGCCAGCCGCGTCCGGATTAGACATTCTAATGGCTTTTACTTGCAGGTGATTAAATCTCATCGATCAATCTGTTATTTATCATTCTCTGGTTTTCAATTCAGAAAGCAGTATGGTAATTTGTGCCGCATTTGTGGCAAAGTGTAGGCTAAAACAGAGGAATTAGTGACAGCTGATGCTGAGAGGGGTAGTGAATGGGGAGATGATGACCCTTCTGTATTTTCTATGACCGTTTCTGGAAGAATGGAAGGTGAATTTCAAGTCACAAATGGGTATGGTCCAGAAAAAGCTCCACAAGTCATGAAGGTATTGAAGTTCATACTAGTCACTAGTGTTAATTACTGATATGCTACTGCCTCAAACGAAAACCTCAACAGTTTCAGATATTTGGTCTCAATTATTTGATCAAGTTCTCATTAGCAGTAATGATCTACAGACTAATTTTTTTCACTGCTTATTTAGAGTGGCGTATCATAATACTGGTGAATCATACTATAGGTGTTAATCTCTTACATTTCAAATATTAGGAGCATTGGAGCACATTTATTACAGAGGAAGACTTCAAATTCATTTCAGAAAATGGACTAAATGCTGTCCGAATCCCAGTTGGTTGGTGGATAGCCAGTGGTCCAAACCCTCCTCCACCTTATGTTGGAGGTTCTTTACAGGCCCTGGACAATGCCTTCTCTTGGGCACAGTAATGTTTTCACCTATTCAAAGCCAATTTTAAGCAACTGTTCACTTTTTAATGACAAAGATTTTCACGTTTTGCAGGAAATACAGATTGAAAGTCATAATTGATCTCCATGCTGCACCCGGCTCACAGAACGGCTGGGAACACAGCTCCTCTAGAGATGGTTCTCAAGAATTTGGCCTAACAGATGATAACATACAACAAACTGTTTCTGTCATAGAATTCTTGACTTCACGGTAACAAACCAAACTCTTTATTCCCAATAATGCTCTAATTTTTTATTTTTTCCATCAGAATCCCGTGGTTAAAATCTCAGGTATTTAATGATATGTATGGTAACTATATTGTATGACAGATATGCAAAGAGCTCAAGCCTTTATGCAGTGGAGCTACTGAATGAACCACTAGCGCCATTAGCTTCACTTCAAAACTTGACAAAGTACTACAAGGCTGGTTACGAAGCCGTCCGGAAGCACTCGTCTACCGCTTATGTAGTGCTTGCAAATCGCTTGGGTGGACCAATGGAGCAACGGGAGTTGTTTCCCATGGCGAGTGGTTTAAGTAGGTCGGTCATCGACGTCCATTATTACAGTCTGTTCCAAGACATGTTCGATAACCTGACGGTGCAACAGAACATCGATTTCATCCTCACCAACCGATCCTCCCAGTTGAATTTCGTCACTACGTCCAATGGCCCTCTCACTTTTGTTGGTACGGGAAACCGTCCCAAAACAAAACAAAACAAAGAAAAGTTGTTTAGATATGTTTTGCTTTCTATGCTTAGGAACAGTTTGGTTTGTGGATGATAATATATATCGTCTATAACATGATGCAGGTGAATGGGTGGCTGAGTGGCCAGTTAAAGGTGCAACGAAGGATGATTATCAAAGATTTGCTAGAGCACAACTAAAGGTTTATGGGAGAGCAACTTTTGGTTGGGCATATTGGGCTCTTAAGAATGTGAACAACCATTGGAGTATAGAGTGGATGATCAGGAATGGCTACGTCAAACTATAGGTGAAAAACATAAAATCGCACTACGACTAGTTGATTTCGATTGGCAATAATGTGTACCAATTTCGATTCTGTCGCAAACTTTTGGTACTGATGTTTCCATAGCAAAAGCAAATTTACTTTCAATTTGTCGAAAGGGTGTACGAGTTACTTGGGCCTCAGGACTGTTATATGACGCAACTAATAGAAAATGGTTTGAATTAGAGGAAAGTCTTTTGATCTCCATAAAAGTATAGAAAAGAGCTTTCATGAAATTTTTCTTTACGGTACACTACATTTGCGGGTCAAATGTTCACACATCTCAATGTTATATTTGTTTTATAAATGTCATATGACATGCCGTTTAATGAGATGAATGACTTTTCATAAAAATAAAAAATAAAAAATAAAGAATGAAAAATAGGGGAAAAAATCTTCCAACGGATTTGCCTACACAAGCTAATTAACCCCTGCAAGCACCAAGCGAGAAAAAAAAAACACTTGAATTCAATGTTTTGAATTTTTCAAGTGTATGTAGAGGTTGTTACTTCTACCGAATGGTAAGATCTCCCATGGAGACATAGGCCCCCTTCCCAATCTGAGTTAGATTCCTGATTCCTTTCTCTTACCTTTGTACCCTAGTAGTATTTCTAATAATAATAATAATAATAATAATAATAATAATAATAATAATAGTGGTTAATGCTACCTTATGTATTTTTCAAACAACTCAAAAATTTCAAGCCAATAAACGATAACAACGTCATGCGCTAGGATATATACTTCGACTGCAAATACATTATGGTTCAAAATGGCCCTATATATATTAGCATATATGCTTATCCATCTTAAAATGAGTGGTACATTTAAAACATTTTTTATATTTCAAAATGAATGACACATTTATATTTTCATATCATATCATTCAACAAATGCACTTACAGTTTCGTTGATGAGATGAGAGTAAATGAGCTAAGCGGCCACCAAAGTATCAGAGGCCCAACTCGTAACACATTATAATAAGGGAAAATTACAAAAAATCCATTGTGGTTCGGTCTAATCTATACTTTATCCCCTTTATTTTTTGAAATTTATACTTTATCCCTCATTCTTTTACAATGTTTGACAACTACTTCTGAAACCCTAATTTAAACTAACTAATATTCATGTTTTAGTAATTTTAAGATTTTTAATATTTTTTTCATAGTTAACTGACATTTTAAAAAATGCTGATGAGCATTTAGAGCAAAAATATATATTTACAGAAAAAAAAAATTGCTATTACAATGTCTATTAATTATAAAAAAATATTAGAGATATTAAAATTACTGGAAGATGATAATAGTATAGTTTAAATTACAATTTTAGAAGTTGTTATCAAATAGTATAAAAGAAATAGGGGACAAAATGTAGGTTTTTAAAAAATAAAAGATGTAAACTGTAGGTTAGGGCAAATCCCAAGAGGGTAATTGTAACTTTCCCTTATAATAAAGAGAACAGAAGAAGGGCCATCAAACCAGAACCAGGGCAAGACCATAAGTCGATACAAAGCTAGCAAAAAATAAAGCTAGCCCAACAATATAGCCTGCTCAATGAATGCATAACAGTTCCCCACCCTTAGTGTTTTAGTATATTTTGTAATGGGCAAAAATGGTTAAATCTACCACTGAACTTTTTGTGATAGCGGATATCATACACTATAATTTTTTTACAGTTAAATCACCCATTAATATTACATTATAAGCGAATATTGGCTACTATTATTACTTTTGTTCAATTGTATGATGATTTGGAAAATTTTGATGATGTAGTGACAGGTATGGCATGTATGCATTGCAAGTTTATGTACAAAAAAAGATAGAATACCTAACTTACCTCTAAACTTTTATCCAACACTACAAAATTCCATTAAGTTTTGGATCTTACCCTTTCGCTCATCTTTTACTTCGATCTACAGAAATAATGTCTCTTTATTTCTAAATTCTTTTAACTAGGACTCTATGAGCTGCCGTGACTGTTGCCCCAAGTTGGGACTTACACAAAATAAGCCAGGACAAACCACTCACCAATGAAAAAGAAAAAAAATAACAACAAAATAGAAAACTTGTGCGGTGGGCTATTTCGGTTCTAGGGCAAGAAAGCAATAGTAAAAAATGTGGGAGAACCTAACTTGATTTGTTAGCAGAATATAGCAAAACTAAAAGCTCTCACCTCTTAGGCCACACCAAGCAAAACCCATCACACAAAACACTAGAATCCCCCAAAAAATTTTCAATACATATAACAAAAGATTAGAAACTCTCCCTAGAAAACAACAAATCGAGAGTAAGCATTAACATAAATAAAAGATTAAGAACCAGACAATAGCAAAACAACAAAATTGGCATCATAAATGGTCAATACCATCAAGATCAAAGTGGTGAGGCATTTCACTACTGCAATGGTGGCTTCCAACAACAGAGTTAGCAATAGGGAGCTCATGAGCCCTTGGAAGAGGGACACATCGTATCCTCATAGAAAAGAGCATCCATAAGGTAATTTGGAACAAGAATTGACCAAACCTAGCTGAAAAAAAAACAAGCATAAAAGATGCAAGAAAACAGAGAAGGTTTGGGAGAGGATTAGCACTACAAAATTTGAAATTTAGAACCTAGAATTCTCTTGTTTGGGGGAGGAAGATGATTTTTATGCGTAACTTTTTAGTTCAGGGATTGATGTGTATAAAAGCATATAGTTCAGGGATGAATTATGTAATTTTAAATTAGTCATATCATCATCACATTTGATGGAATATTTCATGAGATAACAATATATTACGTCTGTTAACACCAACAATGATTATTTTGTCCCATATCGCAATTATTATTGGCAAACATCTTTGCTAACAAAAATATTAACGGGTAATTTAATTGCAAAAAAATTATGGTGAGTGAAATCCGTTATCATAAAAAATTTAGTGAGGGATTTGCCTCTTTTGCCTTTTGTAATGTAAAGGACAAATATTACTTATACATAATAACATATAATTTGGAAAATGTAGAGCAAATTAAGCATATTAATTTCAAAACTATCCAATTAGGCCCCCACGACAGGTTGTGGCTCAAACTATCGGCATAAGGTTAGATGCAGGACATGAATTTAAAAATTAGACCGTTATGACAAAATACAAATTTAGAATCTGATATATTATTAAGAAAACTTATGAAGTGCAAATTATTTTTATTATAATCTTTACAGAATTGTTGCCTATGGCCATGCTTATTTCTAGCCCAGACAACTTCTCAAATAAAAGCCAGTAACCTATACCAAAGGTTCTTCGAGAAAATTAGAGCGAAACTAATAATCTTCATATTGAAGAAAGGCGCTGTAGGGGTTTAATTTGAGAAAAATCTCTTATCTGTGTTACTCCCAAAAAATACTAGAAAAGTTTCTTCGCAGATCTCTCTCTATATTTCATCACGGATTTGCCTGCAGAAACTAATAAACGCTTGTACTTGTACTTAAAAAGTCCTGGATATTTTGAAAACAAGAGCGATTTATCTTAAAATAAGTGACATTTTTATACTTTTATTCATTTTTTAACGGGAGAAACTGCTTTTTTTTATTACTATATCACATGACATTATATTAGTATTGATTTTTATAGAAATAGTAAAATTTTCACTTGCAGTTCCCATACTTATTTCTAGCTTAGAACATAGGCTAACTGCGCTTCAACATCTCACTACCACATTGAAAAGAGGTTCCTTAATTTATAGAACAGCCCTTCAAGCAGCTAAAATTTATGACTCAAACTTTTGAATGTCTCCAATGCTTGTATGCATAAAAAGAAGAGAGAAAAAGACACTTCTTCCCTGAAAAAAAAAATATTCACAAAATCTAGCTAAAGAAGCTCTGGATACTACAGTTATTTCAGTAGCCCTCACTCCAGTTGGCTTCTTTCCCCATATAAGGACTGCTGATTAACCATCCACAGGGCAGAAACAATTAGCACTGAGAAAATGGTTTCATCAAATGGCAATCTTCTTCTGACGTCTGCCTCTCTCTTGTTCACTCTCGCGTCATTCCCTTACGTGAAGCCGCTGCCTAAGTCGGAAACGTTCCCTCGAATAAAGAGCGTCTGTGTCGGCGGTTGGCTTGTTATCGAAGGCTGGATGACGCCTTACTTATACGACACCATCCCCAACAACGATATGTTGGTTCGTATATATTCTTTTTCTGCAATATTATTCTTCACCAGCAGGAAACTTACTGTGCTTATCATTAATATTTCAGGATGGTGGAAAAATCAATCTAAAATCGGTGACGACAGGGAAGTTCCTTAGCGCCGAGGAGGGTGGTGGAACCATCATCGTAGCCAACAGGCGTGATACAGCTGACTGGGAAAAATTTATAGTAATAGCCCCACTTGATTTACCTGTCGACGAATAAAAATACCTGCACCACCTTAATTACCTTTTGGTAACTAACAAGCCTAATTTCAAGCTAAATTGCTAATAATAACAAGTTGTGCAGTTATGGAGGGTGAATGAGACAACATTTTATTTGAGAGTCCATGACAAGAGCTCCGTGGGATTGGACAAGTACACTGACGTCGGCGTCGTCGCTAAAGCACCCCAACCTGCTGAGGCAGAGACCTTTCAGATTATAAGGCATTCTAAGGACAAGATGCGTGTTAGAATCAGAGCATCAAATGGATATTTCTTGCAGGCGAGATCAGATCGTCTGGTGACTGCAGATTATCCTGAAGAAAGTGAGTGGAAAGACGATGACCCTTCCGTGTTTCTGCTGAACTTCGTCCTCCATGAAGAAAACATGAGGGGCGAGTACCAATTGGTTAATGGGTTTAGTGACCCAAAACAAGCAGAAAAAGTGATGCATGTAAGTGTTCTACTCTATAGACTTTAACCATACCACACGAAGTCCGACAATATGTTAAGATGTTACATTTTTTGGTGCGAAACTTGTGTTTCAGGAGCACTGGGACACATTCATTACGGAGAAGGAATTTAAATGGATTAAAGAGAATGGTCTTGATGCAGCTAAAATTGCAGTTGGTTGGTGGATTGCCTACGACCCAAATCCTCCCAAGCCTTTTGTTGCAGGATCCTTGGCCAAATTGGACCAGGCATTCAAATGGGCAGAGTAGGTCATTTCATACATCTATTGAGTCGATCCATGCACTCTCTCAATTATTAACCATAAATTATTTATGTTAGGAAATATGGAATCAAAGTGATAATTGATCTCCATGCTCTAAGAGGGTCGCAAAATGGTTGGCAGCATAGTGGAGCTAGAGATAGTTTCCAAGAATGGGGTCTAACAGATGATTCTATAGAGGAAGCTGTTGCAATTGTTGATTTTCTGACCGCGAGGTAAGACACTTGGGTCATGTTTACTTGATTGAATTTGCATTGAATTAATTCCAATTCGCTAAAATGATGTTTTAAAACATTAACATTAATTTCAGGTATGCCAAGAGCCCGATGTTTTATGCAATTGAGTTGATCAATGAACCAGCAAACCCAGCAGTGACAGTAGAAACATTAGCTAGGTACTACAGGCGTGGATACGAAGCCGTGCGCAGCCACTCGTCCACAGCCTACGTCATCTTCGGCCTCCGTTTTGTCCACCCGTACGTGCCCAGAGAACTCTACCCTTACGTCTCCGACTTGTACAGGTCAGTCGTCGACACTCACTTCTACAACCTCTTCTGGGATTTCTTCGACAACATGACTGTTCAAGACAACATCAATTACATTAAATACGACAGGAGTAGTCAGTTGGGTACTCTCCTTTCCTCCGACTGGCCTCTCGTCCTAGTCGGTAAGACTTCAATTTTTTTATTTTATATATGTTCAAATAATTGGTGGTTTAATTACTTAAAACATTTGGTTGGACATGGTGGTGTACTACTTCAGGTGAATGGTCTCTTGATTGGGAGGTCAAAAATTCAACAAAGGAAGACACACATAGATATGCTAAGGCCCAACTGGAAGTGTGGGGGAGGGCAACTTTTGGATGGACCTATTTTGCTCTCAAGTCCTTCGGGAGAGATTCTCATGGCCACTATTGGAATGTGCAGAAGATGGTTGAGGAAGGCTACATGAGTCTCAAAGAGTGATCATTGATCCTTCTTTTTTCCAACCTAAATTGTAGAGAACAGAAATGGATTGTTGTTGTCTATTTTGTTGAGGCCCCAAGTAATTCATAAGATTTTCGAGTGCATTCTGGATCAAATTTCATCTTCACGAAGAATTAGAAGAGAGCTTATCAGATTATTAGTGCCAGACATATACTAAGTGATCCCAGAAAAGGTTTCAAATCCCTACTAGATTTAATTCGATGATAGATATGCTGCTTGAGCTTAGCCAAATTAGTTCTTAAATGGTAAAAAATTATAAAGATGAGAACACATCAATTAATTGATGAAATTATTAGAATTGAACACTAACTTCAAAAAATTTATTGAATGAGATTTTATTGTTGTTACATGAATATATTAGAGAACGAAAGGAACCGAAACAAATTTTTTTGTGGCTCTTTTTGGATGCTCGATCCTTTATGAGTTGGCAAGTGTTCAAATGGCAAGTGTCGAAATGTGCAGAAGATGATCGTTCAATGCTACAGCCAGCCTCAAAGAGTGATATATCATCATTTTTTTTTTTTTTTGCAGCAATCTAAAAATATGCACATGCACACACTAGTGAATGCACACATGCACTGCTTATGAATCAAATTACTAAATTATTTTTTACTCAAATAACTATAATTCTAATTATCTTCTCTAAGATAAATAGTAACAATAATGATTTTACCTCTTTTAGTTTAAATATATTTTCTATTAGTTTCATTTTCTATTTCTTATATAGTTTTTTATTATAATATTTCATCATAACTATCTTCATTTGCACCATCCATATAAAAGTTGCTCATTGTATTTGATTTCCATTTATTATAAATAATAATGATATAATAATAATAATAATAATACAATGTAGAATATGCTACAAGTAATACTGGTTGCAAGAAAACTGATAGAATTTTTTTTATCTGTGATTGTTGAGTGTTTATAAAAATTTCTTCCTCATATTTTTAATATCTTATCAAAGATGTTAAATGTTCTCATCTTAGCACGAAATTTAAAATGAATAATATGAAATTTGTTAAGAAAAGATCTTAATTTATTGAACTTATTAATGATATTATGTATTAGGAATTATATAAAAAGTTAAGTTAGTAAATATCTTAATTTTTATACTTTAGATTCAAAAAGCTAATGATTAAAATAAGGATCTTATATTAATTGGCTCAAACAACTACATAGATTTATGGTTAATATATTAATATAACTTTAACTTTTTAAAGAGACATAAGCTAAGTTTTTAATAAATGTTTTGAGGTTTTGTTTAAAATAAAAAAAAAAGACATATATTAAGTCCACAGGTGAGTCATTTAATAAAAACTTAAATAAAAATAATTTTTTTTTAATAAGTATGACACAAATATGGGTCATGATATCAAAGTATACATAAACTTGGTAAGTAAACATTGAGCTTTTCCAAAAACATGTAACTATAATAAATTAGAGATCGTTGGGTTTGTTAGCTCAAATTGAAGAAGTTTAAGAATTTTGATTTTGTTTAGATTTTCAGTTTAGTTTTCATATTTATTTAGGATTTAGTTTTTTTATTTTGATATGGTTTAGGCTTGTGAGTGACATATAAAAAGGCTTGTTATGTTAGAGTTTTGAGTATGAAAGAAAAACCAATATAGTGAAGAGACAAGATATGAGGGTTCTAGGAAGGAAAAGTAGTCTGGAGGATAGAGAATGCTAGGACAAGAAGTTTTTTGTGATTATCATATTTTGTAATTATGTGAGTAAAATATTGGGTTTATAAGTAGTGTATAGGAGATCCATATGTCAGCGTGAACACTAAAGAAATATTTCTACTATAAACTTTATATTTTGTTTGAATGGATTTCTCTCACTGGTAGATATAAGTTAGTTAAAAGTCAAACCACGTTAATTTTGTGTGTGCTTGTTTAATTAATATTTTGTTATTTCACTACACGTGATGAATAATTGAAGAATTTTTTTCCTAACATATGCATTACTAAAAACATTTAATAATCTAACTCTTGAGTTTTAATAAAAAAATACACCCACCACTAGCGTTCCAAATCTACATTTGTTCTCTATTTTATGGCCGAGTCAATTTAATAGTTCAAAATATTGAGGTCAAGTCTTGTATAACTTTTTTATCTTTTAAGGTAATTAATGCTTACCAATATATTTAGAAATTATATTAACATCATCGAGGTTTGAAAACATAGTCTTATATATTATTCCTATAATGTAATTAGTCAATGGGAAAATAGACACATTAAATATAATAAATTCCTAGCACCTAAAAGGAAAACTAATAACTTATAATTTAAGATTTAGTCACTTTATATCTTTGTGCTTTTTATTATATATAGATACAAATATAGATGCATATAGATTTTAAGTTACACTTTTAGGTTCTGATAAAAATATTTAAAGATTAAAAGGTAAATAAATTAATAAATATTATGTTTTAGGCAGGTTTAATAGTTATACAAATCAAAGAAATGTTTGTTGCAAAATTTTAAATTTAGTGGCATTTTTTATTTTTTTTCCATAAAAAAGACTTATAGAAAAAATAGAAAAATAATAACTGATTTTTTTCTATTTTTTTTATTTTCAAATACTAATCTTATTTTCCTAATTTAAACAATCTATAAATGGTACAAATGTGTTTAAAATTCAAATTTTAGAGATACATTACAATTTTGATTAATTAAATAAATAAAAACATTAAATTAGTAAACTCAATAAAAAAAATACAATTTTTCAAAAAAATTAGAAATTTTCAGAATATGTTTCATAGTTGAAGAATTTTTGTATCAATGTCAAATATGAAAGTATAGGAATTCAATATTACGACAATAAAAAAATGATGCAACAAAATTATATTTTGGATAAAAATTAATAAAATTTTGATCTAATGCATAGAGTAAATGTTGAAATTTTTTTTGTTCTACATTCTACTAAAACTCATTATATGTCCTCTTAAAGAATTACCCAGTTCATTTTAACTTAAGTTAATTAATTCTAAAATGATTTATTTTTATTCTTACATATTTTTTTGAACTAATTTTAATTAAAATCCAATATTATGTAGCTGCGATAATCCATTGAAAATATAATTTTTTCAATCTTGCTAAATTTTTATGAATTTTTTTTTAGTTTAAGGCATTAAAAAGTAAAAATTCATAAAAATTTAACATCATAAAAATTTACTTTCAAATAGATTATTGCATCTACCTAATATTGGTTTCAAATAAAACTGGTTTCAGGTAAAAAATATGTAAGAATAAAAATAAGTTACCTGACTTAAGTTAAAACAAATTGGCCCCTAATTTCTTCCTTTCTCATATAATCCCCTATGTGGTCCAAACATATAGTTAGGACCTAAAATTGTATAATTTAATTATAAATTTTAAACATATAAACCTATATACTTCTCTCCTTATTATAGTTATTCTCAGATAAAATAAAAACTTGCAATCACAATATAAAATTATTAATTTTATCTTTTAACAACTCTAAAACTACTTTCAGGCTATGAAATGTTTAAACAAAAATTACTTCTAATTTGATATAACTTGTAACATTTGATTGACTCTAACAAAATTAAGAAAATAAAAAATATTTTAAAACTTTTTAGTTTAGAAAAAGAGTTAGTGCAAAGAATAAAAATTCATGTTACAATATTAAAAGGGATGACCATTTTGAAAAAATAAATGTTCTAAATTTTCAAATATTTTAATACATTGGACAATGTAAAAAAAATTGGTACTAATCGTCCCCTTACTATAATATAAGCAACTAATTTTAATAGCAAAGAATTTTTTTTCCTAAAATTTTCCCAATGATCTTGCTACAATGATAATTTTTCTATTTTTTTTATAATAGGTCATTGAGTCATACTTGAATTATATTATTGCTCTAAGATGGATTAAATATGTAAGCTTTCATATAGTATATATATCATCCAAGTTGAAAAAAAAATTAATTGACAAAAATTTTGTGTTCAAAGACATTTTTTTTATAATAGAACAAACTTAGGCATACTTGTTAAGTTGAAATTTTAAGTTTTATAAACTATTTATTAAACTTCAATATGATTTGATAGTAATATGGAACCAAGGGTAGCTTGTTTGATGATAAAAAATTAATGGCAATTTAGGAGTTTAGCCATTAGAAGTAAGATTAACGTAAAAAAAAAAAACACTACAAAAGAACAAGTGTTTTGAAGCATAACACTTGAAGCGATTACTAAAAACCATTTCAAATTTTTGGAGCACACTTTTGTTAAAAGTGGCTACCATTGACCGTTTCAAAAATTTGATATTGGGGCCGAATAGAACGTCAGCAAAAAGCTTGCAAGGCAAAGGGGCAAATATGGGGAAAAAAGCCCTTAATGCGAGCCTCTTCCCTATGCACAACAGATCCTAGAACATTTCAGCCGCCCCTCTTGTAAACTGCAAAGTTCTACTTCGCATCTCCTATTTTCTGTTTCTCATCATACATTGGCCATCGCTCGTCGCCTTCACTTGATTGGGGAAAGAGGTCGTGTTGAAGCACAAAGAGATGTAGTGACTCGTGCTTGAAGATCATGATCAAGGGAAAGGGTGGTGATGGAAACAAAAGGGCCGAGAGAGTGGAGGTAGATTAGCAAAAGGAAGACGAAAAACAAAATGATGGATGTAACGATAAGGAAGAAGTCAGGGATGACGAGCGTGAAAGATGTGCCCTTCCTTCAGGATGGTCCACTGCAGGGTGGGTTTGCGCCGGTTTGATACGCTTGTCAGATCCCAGCAAGGTTCCGAGTGCGTTGGCTATTTTCCTCACTGCTTTCGGTGCTTTCTCTTATGACATGTACCAGGTTGACTAGGGTAACAAAATCCATAGCTGAAGTTTCTTATCTTCTTTCCTTTTCTTTTGCTGATGGAAGTCGCTTGGATCGTAAGGGTTTTGCAATTCTTCTCTGATTTGATTGATTTTCCCATATATTTTTAGTTGAGATTGATAATTTTATGTCTGTCTGCTAGTAGTGCATTATGTTTTGGCTAGATTTAATCTACAGTTAAGGTCATTATTTAGGTTTTTAGTGTTGTTGATGAGTTCGGTCCTTATAATTGCATTACATTGTTTATTGATGCTTGGAAAAACTATTAATTTATTCTTCATTTTGTTTGTTTAATATGAAAAAGTTTGGATGTCACTTTATTAGAAGATGATTGGGAAAAATAAAATGGAAATGGACAAATGTGGGAATTTATGATCCATGAATTTAGTGTTTATTTGAAAAATCTTGTGATTATTTGAGGGACTTAAGTGAGAGTATCGTTATTACTGCTGATTTTATAAAGGTCAGTTGCTTATGGCTTGACAGATTTTTAGCTGTAAAATTTTGTTTTTAGTTATAAAATGGGAATTGATAGAAGTTGAGAACTATAGATCTTTCATAGATATATATCTCAAGTTCAAGAAAAATGAGGTAATTAGACATATCTTTATAAGTTACTCTCATGTCCTGTATGCTCTTTTGACGTTTATGGAGTATATGTAGCTCTATAATTTCTTGGTTTAGCCTTAATAGTTCTGGCTTCAGTCATGGATTCTTTAAGAAAGAATGGTGCTTGCTAAAGAGTGAATATGAGATCAAACTAAAGAGTGAATCCAAAAACTTGCATTACACTGATGATAATATTTTATTCTAAATTCATATGTTATAGGCTCACTTTGCGCAGCTCCAAGCTTAATGTGGAATGGTACCTTTTACTTTAAGGTTTAGGTGATACCATCCTGCTTCTACCAGGCTTGGCTCTTAGTAGCTTTACTATGGTTTGCATACACCAGATATACTTTCTCCTCAACCTGCTAGGTATGGATTCCCGCCACAAATGCAGCTCCTCAGCCATATCTAATCCGCCCATTGCCATCTGTGAATTAGTGTAAGACAAGCTAAAAGACTTCATAAGCAAGAGGTAGAAGATCAAGCTTCATCTGTAATGCGTAAATCAAGCTGTACTAGTTGAGAATAAGAATGAAAATGATTTCCTAGATAATGTTGTGGATGCTAGATGTTATGTATTATGGATATTATTTTTGTTATATGTCATTTCATTATTTTGGTATTTTATCTATATCTTAATTGTTCATATTACCCAAACAAAGCAACATGTGATTGTCATAGTATCAACAAAATAATACAAAAAATCTAGCTTTAAAAAAATCAAAATAAAATATAAGCAGAAGTGGTCAATTATTGAAGCATATAAACAACAGAAACGGTTAATAGCTTCTGATATTGAATAAGCTTACGAACAATAGAAGCGGTTAACTGCTTCTAATGACTGAATATAAGATGATATACTCGAAGCGGTTAACCGCTTCAAAAGTTACCGATACAAAAATTGAAACGGTTCTTAACCATTTTAGATTTTTTTTAGGCGAGTCTCCCAGAAGCGGTTGTCTAAAGCGGCTGACAACCGTTTGTACTCATTTTGAAGCAGTCAAAATCGCTTCTATGAGGTACTAATAACTGTTTCTGAGGATCTATTATAACATTTGATTCTATTATATAAAATCAAACGCAGACAAGTTTGTAACAAAAAATAAATTTTAGTGGCAACTTAAGGTTTCCTTTTAGTGTTTTAGTGCTAATATAACTCTAATAAAATAGATAATAACAAATTTGGGTTTCATTAAAAAACCAAATAAGTAAATGTTAGTGTAAAAAAGTCGTTCAACATTTGTACATTTTTATATTTTTTATAATATATTTATGTGTGTGTGTATAATGGCCACACTCTTTGGAGAGTGGACATAATTTAATAGTGTTTTACCAAAACCAAAGAAAAGGAGTTGCCTAAATATTACTCCCATTACAATGGTAGCTATGACACATAATCAGGCCATGGAAGGGCCTCCCCAGTCTTTGGGACTCAAACAAGATCCACATATAGCACAACTTGATGAAGATGTGAATTGGAGAACACAATAAAGAAAATTTTATGCACCCCGAGCTTAGTAGTTAAGATGTAAGAGTTCAAATTTCAAAAACTACCACGGAGTGCAATTCATTTATGGATGACAAGTAGCATAATTGGGCATAATTAGCCTGCAATACTACTTGGTTCAGGCTTTTTCTTTTCAACCATTGTAACTGGATAATGATTCATGTATACAAAAATACATAAATAAATGAATAAAGAGAAATTTATCGACAAAAATCGGAATACATAAATGTACTCTGTCTGTCTAATTAAATGTTTATCATTTTTCCTAATCTTTTGTGTCCCAAAATGTTTGTGGCCCTTTATTTTCTACAACTTTTTCCAGATATTATCCTTCTTTATTTAGTAGCTCATATATGTGAAGGTATTCTGAAGTATGAGAGAAGAAATGTGCACACTTGGACGAAAGTTCAAACCTTTAGGTAATTAATCAAAACTTGTTTGTAAGATTATAATTATTAGCCAGAGTGTATGAATTTTCAAAATAAATTAAAAGTAATTTTGCAAAAAAGAATATATAATATGTGTACTCACATTCATAATTTTTTTAAAAAAATACTGAAAAATGACAACATTTTGGAATAGATGGAATATTAACTAGTGATCGAGAGTTCAATTATAAAATGGCAGGAAACTTGGTAACTGAGGGTGTGAGATATATCATTGGCATCTAAAATTTTTAAAGAAAAAGTTAAGGGTTATTCAAACTCAATCAGAAGTTGAGAGATAATCGATCATGATATAATTTTGGTGGTGAGCTTGTATTTCACCAATTGCCACATTTTCTGCTCTAATCAAATCTAAAACACCTGTATATCTTAACTACTTAACCCCTGAACAAGAAATAATCCATTTTGTTGAGAGTGAGGTTAGGAGAGTATCCCTTCTTAAATTCACTGTAGCTAGAATAAAATAGTTTATATACTCAACGTTGTATCGATTTTCCTTTCTTTTTTAAGCTTTAAAAATAAATATATATTAAACGATCTGTAGATATTATTAACACAAATATTATTATTAAAATCAATAATAAAAATAAAAGTATCGAAATAGGTTCAATCATACTATATATTTTCAACACATATATCCATTTTTTAATGAAATATTACTTCTAGGATTTGTTTTGTATTTTAAATAAAATATTTTATAAGTTTGAGTATTAATCATTTTATAATGTATGTGTTTAATCATCTGGATCTCCAATTTATCACTTTATTAACTGATTTTTCACAGGTTCTTGTTACAATTCGGGGTACATTGATTCTTAGTTCCATGATGATAAACATAGCTCAACAAATTGTTATTCAGTTGGAGAGATTTGCTCACTCCTCAATGGCAGTTGTACCTTGGGAATGTGTATCTCTAGTGCATGAATTTGTTGCTTCTCTTTTCTCTTAAACTCTCTTTTTGTATGTTTTTTATTACACATTTTTTTAAATGACTAATTTTAACCTTTTCATTTATATTTAATTTAAAATTTATTTAAAATTGTTTAACATCATTTTAAAAAATATCTTTAAAATATAATATTAGTAGCGCATCTATAAACTTAATACCCTTACGACCTAAATTATTTTTAACTATTTTAACTATTTTTGAATTTCTGCTGCCTATGTATAAGGGTATACAGCCACTCATTACTGTGATTATGGATCATGCCACCAAGTAGAATATATACACACCCAATAGATTAGTTTCATAAACAAAAACAAATAAAAAATAGTATGAAGTGGCATCCAATGAGAATCTAGAATTTAGGAACCCAAGAAGAATCTGAAGTCATCTGATAATTATGAAACACTTATATGCAGAAGAGGAACGAGCAAGAGCAACAAAACAGGAAATCAAGAAAATGAAAATAAAGCATTAAAAAAATAGAATATGGAATTAAAGAAAATCGAAAGGTGTAGGAGAAGGTAATAAGACCTACCCGCGTCGTAGAGAATCGAGAGCCCTCTGGCCTTCTTTAGCTGGCCGTCGCGGGGCTTCGGAGCTTCGAGAACATCACCTGCCAACTTGTTAGGGTATCGATCCTCTGGATCACAATCTTAAGCATGCAATCAGAAAGAGGAATCTTTTGACGGGCAAACAAAATTGTTAAAAGAAAACATGAAAATCACATAAAATTACACGGAAACGCTTTGGCCACCGCCAAACCGCCAAACATCACCGCAAAAAGCACTTCCTAAAGTATTTTGCATTTTTGTTCAGATGAAAAGCCTTAAATTTTTGTATTGTACCCGACAATCCTCTGACCTTCTTTTCACTTGAGCAAAACAAAATCCTTGTCTAGTGTCTACTACTCTATTTTTGGTTTTTTTTTTCAACTAAATTTAAGGTCATTAATTATAATTTTTGAAAAGATCCTCAATTCATGAGATGTGCTAAAGCAGCAAATGATGGAGTTGGAGCTGCAGTTAGGCTCAACAATATTTCATTGGATTTGGAGCGACCATTAACGGAGGTCTTGTCATTGTCAAGAGGTGCAATTGGTTTGCCACACCATATTTCTATTTCGTTTACTGATCATTAATATTATCAACCTTTAAGATGCCATATTTTTCATGATGTTATTACTATCACGAATGATTTACTCAGATAAATAACATATAAATGATGAGAAATAGAGAGATAGAATCAAGACTTTTACCCAGTTCATTTTAACTTAAGTCAATTGACTATAAAATGATTTATTTTTATTCTTACGTCTTTTTTAGTCGAAACTAATTTTAATTAAAAATCAATATTATGTAATTACAATAATATATTGAAAATAAAATTTTTATAATCTTACTAAATTTTTAGAAATTTTTCTAGTTTAAGGCATTAAAAAAGAAAACTTCATAAAAATTTAACAGCAACATAAAAATTTACTTTAAAATGGATTATTACATCTACATGATATTGACTTTAAAATGAAATTGGTTTTAGGTAAAAAAGATATAAAAATAAAAATAAATCAGTTACCTTAAATTAAAATAAATTAGCTTTTAGTATCTACAATTTAATTAACAAGGCCAGATGGAGGTTAATTGAGGTGGAAGTGGCTTGAGAGGGCGACAAGAATGCATAGACAATTTTCATTTGAGGAAATTTTACATTGGATTGGGAATTGAAACCATAGAAATAAGGATAAATTTGGAAGAATAAACAAGATTTTTTCATTGGTCCACATGTGGCAATAGAAAATCACCAACTTAGGCGGTACTTTGACGGTGTCTTGTTATGTTGGTGCGTGTAGCAAAGTCCAAAATTACATACACTCCCAAGCGTGTTTTTTTTTTTAAGCTATCGGAGACGATACACAAAGAAGTGCACACAACAGTAAAAATCTAGCAATAGTTCTAAAAGTTCGATCTTCAAGAGCAGGGATGCCTTTGTTTTCTCAGAGCCGAAAAGGTGGTCTATTACTCAACGAAGTTCGTCTTCAAGAGCACCGCGAGCCATTTGGAGGATTAACCCAGGAAGGAAATCTTCGTCGTCGTTCTCGGACTTGACCCGAGAGCTAAGATCCGAAGACCAAACAGACGGGAGCTCTGAAACGGGAAAGACAACTTGGAGATGAATTAGACATGGAATCAGAGGTGGAATTAGCTTATGAAACGGGAAACGGATTCCAGATTTGTTCGGTGAATTAAAGTAGATTAGTATTAGATCAAGTTATGTTCAAATTTTCATATTAGATAATGTTCAATAATCATTTAAAAAAACCTATTTATATCACTTTATCATAATTAAATCTTGTTTTTATCTAAAATGATTTTATCCTAAATCAAATAATACTTTCAAAATTTTGAAATAATAGTATGCCATGTGTCATCGTTATATTGCATGATGGGTATAAGGGTGTTTCCATCAAAACATGTGCAAAAGTATACAGTTAACTTATTAAAAATAGAAAACCTGCCATATGTTGTCTCTAGAGTGATCCTATTATAAAAAATGTTAAAAATATCCTTCTTAGATGTTTCAGTTATATATATATATATATATATATATATGTATGTATGTATATATAAATTAGATCCAGTTGGTCGAGACTTTCTCTTCAACCATTGTACTTGAATAATGATTCATATACAAAAATATATGCATAAATAGATAAATAAATAAATAATTTATTAATAAAAATCAGAACAATAAATGTACTCTCCCGTAAAAAATGGTTGCCATTTTTTTCTAGCTTTTGGTGTCCCAAAATATTTGTCACCCTTTATTTTATACAGTTTCTTCCGAATTTTGTCATTCACTCTCGAGTATCTCATATATACGAAAGCATTTGTGAGGTATATATGAGAGAAGAAATTTGCAAAGTTGGACTGAAGTGCAAACCTTTGAGTTAATCAAAACTTGCTTCTAAGATGTGCACTATTAGCCATAGTTTCTGAATTTTTAAAATAATTTAATAGTAATTGTAGGATTTATCAAAAGTAATTCTTTTTTTTATAAATAATATATAATATGTGTACTCACAGTCATAATATTTTCAATGGGGGGGGGGGGGATAGAGTATTAATTACTGGTTACAAGTTCTATTGTAAATCGTGGGAAACCTGGTAATTGAGGTTATATTGGATATATAATTGATATTTAAATTATTAAAATAAAAAGTTATGGGAGCTATTCAAACTCAATCAGATTTTGAGAGATAATCGATCATAATCTAAGTTTATTAATTAGTACACTTTGTATTTTACCAATCGCAACATTTTCTACTCTAATCAGCTATGTGATACTGATATATATCGATCAAATCTAAAACATCTATACATCCTAACTCCTTGCCTTGAACCAAGAACGAATCCGAGAGTGTGGTTAGGATCGAGAGTATCCTTTCTGAAATTTACGGTATCTAGAATGGCTTCAGATGCAACTTCTTTTGATTATAAGCCAGTAGATTATATATAGGCTTCAAGCTTATAAGCCACTAATCTATTTTTTGTTTTTTTTTCTTTCTTGATAACAGCAAATCGTCTAATCATCTCAAATCTACTGTATTTCTATCTTTACTAACCATCCAACCAAAGAATCTTGAATTAAATCTCTCTAGAAGCCTTTTTTATCTCTATATAAGCCACAGTCATGCATTAGGGCCAAAACAAGAAAACGCTAGTTCAAGTTGATTTTGTAGAAAAATGGTTGCATCAAGCACCAAGCTTCTGATCACACTTTTTCTGCTGCTGGCTCTCTTATCCTTGTCTGATGGGAATAATAAGTCGGTTCCTCCACCGGAAACTTTCCCCCGGATCAAAAGCGTCTGCCTAGGTGGTTGGCTTGTCATCGAAGGCTGGATGGTGCCTTATCTATACGATGCCATCCCCAACAACGATATGCTGGTTCGTGCATCCATCTACTGTTTTAATTATTTTCTTGCGTAGAAACGAGTGGTTCTGTTTTCCATCTTGCCTGACAAGAAAATTGGAAACGTACGTCGATGGTTTCAGGATGGAAGTACAGCTAAGTTTAAATCGGTGGTGACCGGGAAGTATCTCAGTGCCGAGGAGGGCGGCGGAACCATCATCGTTGCTAACAGGCCTGTCATAGGTGACTGGGAAAAGTTTAAAGTAAACGCCTAACTTAATTATCTGCTGACTCATTAGTCACTACTACTTTGTCCATTCGTCCTCTGGTTAACAACAATGTCGCCATTAATGTTGCAGATATGGAGGTTGAACGAGACCACATTTCAGTTCAGGGCGAATAGCAATACCTTCATCGGTTTGGGCAAGCATCCTAAAGTGGGCGTTGTGGCAAAAGCACTAACGCCAGCTGAGCCGGAAACCTTCCAAATTATTAGGAACCTTGAGAACAACACGCTTGTCAGAATCAAAGCATCAAATGGGCATTTCTTGCAGGTGATAGATTCAATTATTTAGCACAAGCTAGCTTGGCAAATATAATCACCGGTCTAAGTTCTAAGCAACCACAGCAGTACAGTACATATATAAACAGGATGATTATGTATTTCCGTCTTATATTGCAGGTAAGATCAGAACGTCTGGTGACGGCAGATTATCCAGATGTGGAAACTGAATGGAAAGACGATGACCCTTCGGTGTTTCTGATAGAACTTGGAGATGATATGTGGGGGGAATATCAATTGTTAAATGGGTATGGTGGCGAAGAAGCTGAAAAAGTGATCAAGGTTAGTGTAATGAATTAATTAATTAATAATCATAATCTAAATAATGGAAAAAATTTTAAAAATTTTTAAAGCGAAATATAGTTAAACTTGGAAGCAAAATTAAATTTTTGGTATTGCACATCAGGAACACTGGGATACGTTCATCACAGAGAAGGACTTCAAGTGGATTAAAGATACTGGACTTGATGCAGTGAGAATACCGGTTGGTTGGTGGATAGCTTATGATCCCAACACTCCCAAGCCTTTTGTTGCAGGATCCTTGGCTAAATTGGACCAAGCTTTCCAATGGGCAGAGTATGTGACTCCATTATTAAAAAATTGTATTGTCGAGTCTGGTCCAATAATCTTAATTTTGATTTCTCTGCTTGTAATTACCCATGATATATACGTATTTACTCAGCAACGAAATGAATTATATATGTGTCTGTAGGAAATATGAAATCAAAGTGATACTTGATCTCCATTCTGCAAGAGGATCACAAAATGGTTGGCAGCACAGTGCTACTAGAGACAGTGTCCAAGAATGGGCTCTCACAAACGACTCTATAGATGAGACTGTCGCAGTTGTCGACTTCCTAGTCGCAAGGTACGTACATATGTATATTTCATATATACTTTCTACAATGCAATGCATTTAAGTAGACATATATATAGATATATATAAATGATGGATGCATGGATAGGTTTCTTTCTTTCTTTCAGGTATGCAAAAAGCCCAATGTTTTTTGGATTTGACCTGCTGAATGAACCCAATGCTCCAGTAGTGACACTGCAAATGTTAGTGAAATACTATCTTCGTGCCTATGCTGCTTTGAGGAAGTACTCTTCCACAGCCTATGCCATCTTCGGCAGCCGGCATGGCTCGCCCACCCCTCCAGTGACAGAACTCTATCCCTACATTTCCGGATTATACAGATCCGTCATTGATGTTCACTTTTACAACAAGTGGTGGCCAGAGGTCTTCCCCTTCATGACCGCACAACAGAACATTGATTTTATTAGGGTTAACAGGACTGGGGACCTCAACCATCTTATGTCTTCTAGTACTGGCTGGCCTCTCGTCTATGTTGGTAAGTGTTAATATATATATATATCTAATTGTTTGTTTATAGATAAAAAAATATGAGCACTTTTCTTTTCTAGAATGTTTAACCATGTACAAAAACGATGGGTATTGCTTCAGGTGAATGGTCTCTGTCCTGGGATTCAACCCTAAACACAACCAAGCAGGATAGGTACAAATTTGCGGAGGCACAGCTGGAAGTATGGGGTAATGCAACTTTTGGTTGGGCTTTTTGGTCTCTCAAGTCTTTTGGCGGTGGGGATGATGGCAAGTACTGGAACATGGAATGGATGGTTAATGAAGGTTATATGAGTCTACCAAAATGATATCTTCTTTTATTCTTGTTTTTTAGGAAAAAAAAAACTTTGGTGATAAAATATTAGTGAGTTGTTCTTTTTGTTTAGGATATATCTAGTTAGCCAGGTAGATCAATTAGCTGCGCAGTTTCGTACCCAAAAGAAGTTTGGGATGGTTCTGGTTCCTTTTTCCAGTTCCGTTAATCAATCTGTTGGATAAATTTAGTTGTGTATGATATCTTTTAATAAGAGAGAACTATTTGTTTTTTTCTATGAATTTGATCATGAGTCACATGACAAATTTATTAAAAACACAAATTACTTTATTTTTTTGTTCCAAACATGTTACAGTAGAGCTAAAAACACATTATTTTAACCTCGTCTCTTTTGCCTGGCTTTTATTCCTTTTTTGAAAATTTCAAATACCTGTCTCTCTCTCCTTAACCCACTAAAAACATAATTTTCTTAAGATTTGTGAAAATTTAATTAAAGAGAGAACATCTTTTATAGGATGGATGAAACATTGTACAACTCGTACTCACAAACATGAGTACTTGCACATTAAGAAGTTAATCATTACCTTGCTTTAACAAATAAATGAATCAAACCAAGTGCCTTCGTTGTTATCGCTTTAACATCGTAGCTTTTAGTTAGTGAGCCCAAAGCCAATTCAACCAGTTCGACATATTCATAATAGTTTTATAAAGCATTTTGCCATTTTCTGCGTAATGATCTTCAAAGGATTCAAAAGCAGCGCATATTTATGACTATATAAAATATTAGAGGATGAGTAGGAGACCTTCACTTTTTCCTTTGCATAAGGCTGACTGGATATAATTTGCTCCAACACAAGATGGAAATAAGCTAGCCCAAGGATATAAGAGTTCAGCCAAATACCGGACACGCTAGACAAGACCCGCCAATCACGCAAAGCAGAAGCAGAATGATCAAAAAACCACACAGCAAAACCATGGAAGCCACTAGAAAAAAACTATAAGAACCAAAATTGATCGAGTCCTTCCCGCTTGTGAAATTTCCATGGGTATAATTGAAGATTTTGTTGCTAAATGCCTCAATTGTCTGTTGAACGTACGGGGTAATTAAGGAGCTCTGTGCGTTGAATAGGTCTTGTATAGGCCAACGCACAGTTGAGAAATAATTGATCATAGTCTAATTTTGCTCTAATCAACTATGTGATACTAATATATATCAAATCTAAAACACCTATAGATCTTAACTACTTAATCCCTGAACCAAGAGATTCCAACTGGGTGCCTTTTCAACTAGCACTTAGATCTCCCTAATCAGAGAACCCGAGACACTAGAAACAGTATCACTTTTAACTACTTGGAATTTAAGGTTCAAGACCCAAAATGGTGAATATGTAGTTCCATTGATTTCTGTTTGTATTGAAAACCTTGGATTACCAATTAAAACTTGTCTACATGGGTCTGAGGTAAAAAAACAATCAGAATTAATTTTGAAGTCACAAAACCCAAGTTTTGTTCTAATGAAACAGTAAATTATGAAGGAAGTCTGTGGAACCAGTACATATGTTCCATTTAAGTTCAACCCTTCAGACAAACACTACAGTACCACAAATACTAAAGCTTTTGCAAATCTGTGGTAATAAAGCCAACCACTTTAAGTTCTTTAAAAAAAAAAAACAAACAAACCAAAAGTTCAATTTCAAAAGCAGGACCTCCATGAACTAGGAAGCCCTTCACCAGAACAACTATAACAGGTTACTACACAAGGCACTGCATATATAGGCAGTTTTGGGCTCTAATTAGCTGAAGATCTCTCGAGCCACTGTTTAAGTCCATAGGATCTGCAAAGACGCTCAAACCATCAAAGTAATTAGTATGAGCTACAGAAATTCTAACTTACTTTATGCCTAAAATACTTTGCGTGCCAAAGTCAATAGGATAGCATATTAGCGAATTTAGGAATTCCAATGGATAACCAGGCCGATGGGAATCTTGTTGTATCCTACTTAACTAGTCAATTTTTTTAACAATTAAACAGATTTTGGATGAATATGGGTTTTTTTTTTCACCCGTTGGATATGGGTAGGAAGCGGGTTTGGGGTCAACCCGCTCCATATCCTACCCATATATGAGTATGCTATTACATATTTACCAAGGTGTTAAACTTATGTATAAGACCTAGATATTTATGTGTCTTCCCTTGGTGGCTTATTGTATTATTTTTCACTATATTTGTGATGTACTGATTCTGGAGTTCATTTTTTGTAATGTATTGATATGTTTGGAGTGTGAATTTATGTGTAGTGTTCCCTTGTCTTATCATTTATATTTTTTTTCATATACTAATAATATTTTTGACGTCTTTGATTAATGTAATTTATAGCTTCTTGCTTGATTTTTTTTTTTTTTTTGTGTGTATAATTGTAGAAGTGTGGTAAATTGATGTATTTTTACCTGATCCTACGAGCATAAAATTGGGTAGGATATGAGTGCGAAAATTATTTACTCGACGTATGATGGATAAGATAAAGGTAGAACGTCTAACATAGCCGGTAAGATGTTGTATTACTCTCATGCTACACATATCTAACCCATTGACATCCCTAAACGCATTGTCAAGCTCTAACATACTTTATGCTTGAGATTTATATAAAAATTTCGCTAAACATACTGCATTTATAACGTGTCAGTTAAGTTTTTTTATTTTTTCAGAAATTAGTCAAACCACAGATCATGTTATGCAATATTCAGTGACGCAGTTCTTAGTAAATGTTTTTTTGCTGGCATATGCTTCTGTTTGAATCTTTATTCTTAAAATGGTGCAGTTTCTAAACTTATTTCCTTAAATGGATACATTTTGTCACATCACATACGATGTCATCAACTCTTTGGGGGATAAATGTCACCATTGGTCCCAAACCTCTAATTGCCATTGTAAATTGGTCATCAACCCTCACTTTGTTGTAAATTGGTCTCAAACCTTTAAAATTCGTTGTACATTGGTCCATAGTCTTAGGCAGCCACAAAAATCTAATTTACATAGAAAAAACTAATAATTTAAATAGTCTACTAACTATTTATAACATTTATTTTTTCTAGTTTTAATAATAATAATAATAATGAAAGACACCCATTATATGATAGGGGGAGTTTACATTTTAGTTTTCCAAAGCCTACAAAAATATTTTTTTCAGAAAAGTACTGGCTAAATTTATTTACTGTCACATTTTTTAAAATAAACGACACATTTTTTGTCACAAAGGTTGTACCTTTTGTAATCATGGTAAACATTTTTTTAAGTCATGATGAACATTTTGATTCCATTCTAGACTGGAGCACCTACAGCACGGCTTGGGTGGCTCTCGATTATTTCCCGTGTCTCAGAGCAATAAATCAATACATCAATACGTATATTATATATGAAACGGCAAGCCGCTCAGGAGGTGGCGTGGAATGCTGACTTCAGTCCTTAGGTTATTCGAATAGTGCTGGTTTGCCGCTTTGGCTGTTACGGTTTTGAGAGATACAGTTAAGACAACGTTGAATGGATGACACGTGTGTGGGGATTTTTGGCGCAATTATGGTATTGGTTCTCCATTTTCCAGTTCTTTGTAGATAGGGCTCTTTATTTTATATTGTGAGCATTGTTTCCGGCGGTCAATATGTTGCTTCTGATGTATGTTTGTGGGTGTTTCTCTGATTGCGTTAACTATTATATCCTTTATTAGTTCCCTGTTGATGGCAGCGTCAATCGTTTTATCTAGATTGGGGTCTTGAGATGGGCTTATGTGAATGGTGGGAAAAGGTTGGGGGCTTGGAGGGGTTGCATATTTTGATTGGATGAAATTCTTTTGTGAGACTCTACATGTTCTTACAGTTACAGTTTCCTTTCGGTTATCAGCTATTCTAGAGAGAAACCTAAGAATGTCCACCATGGTGGACATACACCACTAACGGACAAATTAACGTTATTAATGTCCAAAGATAGATAAATAGTGTCTATCTTTGAATGTCTAAATTTGGGTTACGAGTGTCTATGTCTGGTATTTTAGTGTATGCCTCTAGTATATAAATGTCTGTAAGTTATTTTCATAGTGTTGAGGATAAAATACTTTAATTATTCAAATTTTACCTTTAATTCGGAGTATAATAATGTTATTTTAAAGGATATTTAATTGAAAAATTATATCATAATTTTACCTTTAATTCTAGTAAATGAATGCCTGCAAGTTGTTTGAGTATGATGTCTCATGTGTTGGATTGAAGTATCCAAATGTCTAATAATGATGGTCGAATGTCTAGTATGATGGGTTAAGTATCTAAATCTGATGAGGAAATGTACAATTTACATGATTGTGGTGTCTAAATGTTTAATTATGACCCTTTACATGTTTTCTTCATTCTATATAAAACTAGATACTACATAGATATAGTTGGATACTAAAAAAAAGGCAAACATATTTAAGGGAAAACAAAAAGTTTATATTTTTATGCAAACAAGTTATGTACTGGTATATAGGGGTGTCTAATTTTACCTATAGTGATGTCCAATATCATATATTATGGTGTCTAATTTCTAATGAAAAATAAAAATGTAAATACCATTTTTTCCTTTTATTTTATCTCATTCTGTGTGTTGGTTAGAATATTAATATTTTAGTGTGAAAATATGAAAATTTGTAACTAATTTGGATCCCAACAATAGAAATAATAAAAGAGATTTATAAAATAAGAAAATTATTTGATGTTAAAAATAAAAACTAGTAATTGATTTAATTCCGTAAAATATGAAAGAACACTATCAAGAATAATTTTTTTTATAAAAATATACATAGAAAAAGAAATATAATTATTTTTAATTAAATATGAAATTAAAAAAAATTGGATTTAGAAAGAAAAAAAAAAAAGGGCAAACGGACATTTGCGTTCCGTCCCTGGCGTACGTCCACTAGGGCGGACGTGACAATTGCCCATTCTAGAGCGTATGAGTCTACTGCCTTGGCATAATAATAAAGGAAAAACTACAAAACCCCCCTATGTTTTGATAAAACCTACAATTTGCCCCTCTATTTTCAAAACCTACACTTTACCTCTTCTTTCTTTACAATATCCAACAACAAGTTCTAAACATGGTGTTAAATACCGCGATATACCATTTACTGCAGGTACGTTGTACGCGGTACAAATATTTTCCCGTTTTGTCATTTTACCGCACGGTATACCGCAGTATTTAGCAGTATACCACATACCGCTCACATTTTGTATGTATTTTGTCATAAAACCACGGTATACTGCAAATACTGTGTGGTACGTACCGCAGTATTTTATTTGTCACGGCTTTTTTTTTATTTTGCATAAAAAGTATCATAAATATATAAAACATTAAAATATAAATAATACACATATCATAAAATAAACATTTACTTTTATTTTTTTGTTACTTTTCTAAATTAATATAAAAATTTAATGGATGGTAGCAACTTAAAGGTCTCTGTGGTGTTGAACAATATCCTCCAATTGGATTTCTAGTACAAGCTACCCCAATTTAATTTCTTCTATCATATATATTTTATTTATATTTGATAAATTATGATAAGAAAAATTAAAATACATATAAAATGTATAAAAATAAATTATTAAATAATGATGTCATCTTAAAATAATATTATAACATTTATTTTTTTGTGAAAACGGTAACGGTATGCGGTACGGTATATCATGTGATACACCTTAAAAATTTCGGGGTGCAGTATACTTAACAGTAATGGTATTTAACACCTTAGTTCTAAAATCCTGACTCAAACTGTGTAGTAACTATATTCCAGTAATTTTAAGATTTTTGATATTTTTACACAGGTAGCTAACCTCTAAAAAATACAAATATGCATTTAGAGAAAGAAAAATTAATAATTTAAAATGTCTCTGAACTATAAAAAATTACTTCAAATATTAAAATTACTAAAAGATAAATATCATACAGTTTAAATTACAATTTTAAAAGTTGTTACCGGACGGTGTAAAAGAAATAGAAGGCTAAGTGTATGTTTTAGAAAAAAAAAAAAAAAGATAAATTGTAGGTTAGGATAAATCTCAGGGGAATAATTATAAGTTTCCCATAATGCTTATATATGATGTATTTTTTTTCATTTTTTTTTAACAGCAACAAGCAAAAAAACTTTATTGATCCAGATAGGAATTACACATGCAACATACCAACAAAGAGCTGGACTCAGACCCAGTAGCAAAACATAGACACCCCCAGCCCAGACTCCTGTCTACTTGCATAAGTTAACAACCAACAGGGGCTGTAAACACAAATCTACCCATGAGCAATCAAATTTACTCCATCTACACTTCAACCACAAGTAAGATAGCATTTGAATTTTCAAAAATATTGTTGAAATTACAAAAGTTTTTCCATTGAAGATTAATTCATTTCTTCCTTTCCATATTAACCACATAGATACCTGCAAAATTGTCAGCCAGACTTTGTATTGAGCTTGCGATCTACAATCCAAGGGACGAATTGCTAAAAAATTCACCAAGTCAAGGTCAACATCTACCACCAAGTTGCATCATCTAAGCATGAGTTGCCAAACTAAGGCAACCTTTTTTTATAGTATAGTAGTACATGGTTTATGTCCTCCTACTCAACATTGCACAACGAAGAGCTGGAGCTTGCAACAGCCACTCATTTATTAACAAGATTTAATCTCATCGGAATTCGGTTTTGGATTGCCCGCCACACAAATAAGGTCACCTTCTTTGGAATCCATTTGTTTTACCACTTACAGGCTAATGATGTGAAATTTTGTAAAGAGATATCATCCAACATTCTACTCATGCCATGAACTTTGTATGTTCCATCACTGTTGGCGCACCAAATAGGGGAGTTTGTTGCTTCCTAGTTCAGCACTACATCCTGTACAATATATTCCAACTCTTGTAATTTACCTTATTCCCTTCCCCTAACACTCCTCCTCCAGTCCTACTGCCAGTGCCACTACCCATGCACCCACCTTCCCCTCTCAGCTACTTTACACTCTCCATTTCCTTCCAACCTTGCTAATTTAAGGAACCTTATTTCTAATTTTTCATCACCTACCCATAAATCCATCCACATTCTACATCTATTTCCATTTCCAATTTTCCAACAAAAAGCACTCATAAACAGAAACCCACAATCCTCTATATCTTTATCTATTTTCACTATAGCACTCAAAACCTGCCCACAACCTCTATTTTCTAGTGAACTAACCAAACCCCCTTCTAACCCATAAACGCTAAGAATAACCTTCCTCCATAAAGCTCCATCCTCACTAAAATATCTCCACCACCATTTGCCCAACAGAGCCATATTTTTACTATTCAATTGCCCTACACTTAACCCCCTAGCTCCTTATCCACTTGCACCCTTCCCCAAGCAACCCAAGTGATTTTTTTACCTTCACCATTTTCTCCCCCAGAAGAATTTATTACAGAGGCTCTTAAGACACTTTATAGCACTCATTGAGGCTCAAAACATAGATAAGTAATACAGTGGTACGCTGGCCAGAACTGACGTAACCAAGGTTAGTCTGCCAACAAAAGAAATCAATTTTGATTTCTAAGAGTTTAGTTTCTGCTGGAATTTTTCCAACACAAGTTTCCAGGCTTCATTTCTCATCATATTTTAATTCTACCAACAAGAAGGCCAAGTTATGTAAAAGGAGTTTATTTGCTTTACATCCCAATCTATTAGCAACTCTTTTCACCTCCACCTGGGTAACCCCTATACCAAATAACCTACTTTTCTCAAAATTAATCTTAAGCCCTAAAGCTAACTGTAAACATTTCAGCAGTCTAGTCAAATTTGAGATATTTGTTTCATATTTTACTACTAGTAATAAGACTTATGTGGGTATGTGATTGTAGGATAGAGAATCTATTGCCAGGTTACTTATACACATGTTTTTGTGCATAACCTTGAGTAGCAGATGTGCTGCCTTGCAAGACTTGTAGGAGAATATTTTAAATTGTGTTTCATCTTGCTTGAGTAAGGTGTTAAGGCATTAAGTGCATCTGTAAGAATGATGTGGAAAGTTGCTATTATTTAATTATAATATATGTGACATGTGTAAGGTTGTAAATAAACCAAACAAACATGAACGAGAGCTGTTCGTATTCGTTCGTTCGTTTAATGTAAAATGATTGTTCGTATTTGTTCGTTTATGTTCATGAATAGCAATAAAAGAACCAAACAAACGAATTCATTCATGAATGGCAATATACGAATACAAATGTGTTCACGAACAATGTATAGAATATGTTTATAAACAATTTAAACGAACATAAATAAATGATTGTAAACAAATGCACACACACACACATATATATAAAAAAATGAACAAAGAAACAAATAAATGAAAAAATATAAACAAATAATAATTGAACTGTTCGTGAACACAAACGGACAAACATAAGCTTGTTAGAAAATTGTGTTCGTGTTCATTCGTTCGTTTAGTTTAATAAACGAACATGAATGAAGTCCCGCTAAATGGTTTACAAACAGTTCACCGAATATTCTGTTCATCTACAGCCCTACACATGTGCAATTATCTATTTGTCTATATATAGGACCGATTGCATTGCTGTTACTAGAAGAACAAAAGTTGAATGTGTTCTACTCTCCATCGCGTCTGGTGCTTGTTTTGCACCTCGAAAATGTCATAATCATAGAAGTTGATTTGTATTGTTATAGGTAATACTAGAAACAACCCATGCTTCGCTATGGATCTCTAATAACAAGTATACAGTAGCATAAAATCAAGTGTTTTGTTGGATTATAGCCTAAAAACAGCTATATAGTATGGAAACATTTACAGCGCAGAGTCCTAAATACAATACATAGGCAAAAAAATTTTGAAATTCGGCAGAGCTTTCTAAACTACAAAGATGTTGTAGTCTTATTTCTTTGCTACTGTGCTTCCTGCTTGATCATTTTGCTAAAGAGTCACCAAAATTTCTATCAACGGAAATGAATTGAGAAACATACTGATAGTGCATAAACACACATAACACATAAATAAAATAGTACAGTACATAAACATATATAATACATCGATATACATAATGTTTCATCATGCATATATGTAGTCCTTTCGTCCTCTGTTACTGTGTTGCTATCTCAATCACTTAGTTGATGGGTCATTAAAGTTTTTGTTTATGATAATGGAGTAATGATAATATAGTGGGAATGAGAATATATGCATATATACTGTACTTGTGGAGTACGTAAATGTGTTAAATAGAAATATTAAATAAGACTTTAACAACAAAAAATTAAGAGTTTACAGTTTACAGCAAGAGATTTTTGTAGGCAGGTTGCTGGTCTGCAGAAGACGTGTTTGAGGACTGAATTATTTTCCTATAATAATCAAGTTAATAGTGATCGATGCGTTGATCACTGATCAGTAGTTTCTAATGTATTAGAAATAATAATAATAATAATTATTATTATTATTATTATTATTATTATTGTAATCATAGTTGACCCGTGGCCATTACAGAAATGTTAAAAAGAGGCAACCCACCACATGAAGAATAAGCATGAAAGAATTAGATACTTCTACTTCCTCATTTGGCATGTACGTGAACTGAAGGACTTAAGCTTAAAGAGAAGAGATTTGGATAGCTTCTTATGGCGTTGACCCATTGCATTCTGTAAATCAAAACAGCAAGTCGTGGAATAGAGCAAAAAAAAAAAAAAAAAAAAGAAAAACAAAGCAATTTTGAGCTCTAGCCATTACCAGCACACCAACAACATTGGGTTTGGCAGCCAAGAATGAAATGTCTGCAGCAATTTCGAACGACCGTTAATTGTTCAAAATCCAGCGAAGGCAGAGGAATCCAAGAGTGAGAGAAATAGGAAGTGCGACCATGGCAGAGGTAGGAGAGAAACAAACAGACGGAGGTGGCAGGTGCTGGTGGTAATGAAGAAGAGAGAGAGAGAGCAGATAGGGTGGATGAAGGAAAGGGGTTTGAAATTGTTTTCCATATTTTTTCATTTATAGAAAATATGGAAGAAGAGAGTGGGGGAGAGAGAGAGAGCAGATAGGGTGGATGAAGGAAAGGGGTTTGAAATTGTTTTCCATATTTTTTCATTTATAGAAAATATGGGTGAAACAATATGGAAACCAACTCTCAGTAAATGCAGCAAATCTAGAAATTTGCTTAGCTACCTGCTACCCAACTCCGGTGCCACACCATCTCCTACACTCCCATTTATATAACACAAGGAAAACTACTATTGCAGCTGGTTGTTTTGGCTAATTAGTCAGCAGAACTGGGAACGTTAAGCTTCTGGTTTTAATTTGCTGGGTGCCATGATTACCCTACATTCTACAACAAATGCGGTCATTCAAGCAATCACAAATAGACAGGCTAGGTGTTGGAATGGGCCGAATGGCCATTGCGAAATTGCCACAGCGCGCGTCGCCTTCCCTCTTTAACCGACTAACACAAATCCTAACTACAAAATAATTGGCATGGTTTCCAAGAAATAATAATGGCCATTACCCCACTGACAGCACTCACGAATGGCACATGCAGCTCCATCACACCCCTGCAGCACCACTTGTTAGCCACCAAACACCACCTGGACAACCTCAGATGCGGAGACAAAACATCACTCAACAATACGTCATTGTCTCGATTATGCGCTTACTCGATCAACGCGACAAAACGACACCGTATGTACTAATAGACATCCATTTCGTCTACATGTACACATGGTGCCCTTTCCTTTCCCCTCACGCACTTTACGTAATACTATATAGATATTCGAAGATATCTTTATGCCTAGCTGTGGTTGTCTCAACTCTTCTCTTTTTCCCCTTCCCTACAACAACTTGGAGACAAAACCGCCATATGCATCCAATCAAACAATACCAAAGCCCTGACCCGCTGTATAGTGCAAACAATCCAGCTAGCTATATTAATTTCCAGCTAAAACGGATGGCAAATTGCTTACTTCAGACCACAAGCTTGTGTTGTCTCATTTTGTAACTTTTTTTTTTTAGTTGGAGAATAGGCTTATTTGGCCCAAGTTTCTGCACGCCCTCCTAGGGGCTTCGTAAACTTGTAATTGGTTTATTTTCTAGAGTGGAATCGCAGAGTAAAAGCCCAATAAATGTTTTTGGGTTCAAATTTAACTCCTCCCGTTAACCAATCTTTAGCCACTTTAGAAAGTAGCTATGGGATACCAGTGAAGATCTGGAGTTTGACTTCTGTTTAGGCCACTTTTTTATATAATGCTAACCGATACTAGCTAGTTTGAGTGTGCTTAGGTCCTGAAAAAGGAGCTATTATTTCATCTCCTATATTATATAGTACCCTATTTTATATACTTGTAAAGATGTATCTGTGTAAAAGTGGATTATACTATAATCTTAGATTTTAAACAACTGCTTCAAACCTTGATCAATATTGATCACAAGATCAAGTCTTATTTGCAGCTTGCAAGTTTTCATTTTTCATATGTTGGATACATGAATTATTGTAAAAAGAGATCAAACTATTTATTGCTTACTCTCACCCAATTCATTTTATTTTAACTCAACTTAATCCAAAATGGCTTTTACATCTTTTATACCCAAAATTAATTTCACTTGAAAATCAATGTCATGTAGGTGTAGTAATCCATTTGAGAAAGTAAATTTTTATAATGTATTAATTTTTTATGAATTTTTAATTTAAATTTACCGCATTACATTTCTATAATTTTTTCTTTCTTTTATGCCTAAAGAATTTTTAAAGATTTAATAACATATTAAAAATTTACTTTCAAATGAATTATTAAACCTATATAATATTGATTTCAAATGAAATTGATTTTAGGTTAAAAAAATATATAAGTAAAAATTAATTATTTTAAATTAGTTGACTTAAATTAAAACTAATTGAATCAAAGACTTTTTCCATTAAAAGCATTCGTCTTTTTCCATGAAAATGCTTTTTCTTACTCTTCTAGTTATAGGGGTCATATTGCAATAGTGTAAGTGTGCTTTAGCAATGTGGGTGCCTAGTGCATAAAGCAAACCTTTCCCTTTTACAAAACGCAGCTTATAAGAAATCTCCTAATTTATTTCATGTTTTTAATTATTATTTTTTTCATTTTGGAAAACAATTTGTATTGTAGCCATATTGTAGCCACATGATCGTCTCAAGTCTCAACTTCGACTGAGCTGTACACGTGTTCTGGTTTCTGGCATCAAGTCTTGGGTGGACCAGATCATGGATCCAACCAAACCAAAGAGAAGTCCCGGAAAATCGATTAATTTTTTACATTAAAAATAATTTATTATTTTCATTAGTATCTATCAGCCAATCATTCTCATTTGATATTTGCATTTTCCTGTTTAACTTTAGCTATAAGATTTCTCAAAATATAGCTTTACTATATTACTTTACCAGAAAAATTATACCTATATACTAAGGAGCCATGAATTATTGTTCATCTGCAATAATAAACAGTGCCATCGAATTTTACCATGGATATCATAGACATATGTCTAATTAGACATAGTATTGAGATTACAATTTTACCCCTTATCCTAACCGTTTCTCTCTCTCTCTCCTACCACCGCTCCGCAAATTGTTTCTCTTTCTCCCCCTCTCATCGCCGCAGCCACCGACCGCCGCTCCGAACTTTGATCTCCTTCGCGCATCGATCTCTGTCGCACACCGATCTCCATTGCACACTGATTTCCGTCGAGCACCAGCATCTTTCTCTCCCCCTTTCATCGCCGTAGCAACCGACCGCTGCTCCGAACTCTGATCTCCTTCGCGCGTCGATCTCTGTCGCGCACCGATCTTCGTTGTACACTGATTTTCGTCGAGCACCAGCATCCTAGCCGAGATGACAACGCCGTAGTATTGCCGGAAATCTAACGTGATGACAAGCCGACGGGATGATTAACCCACGTGATGACGCAATGCCAGAGATCTGATGATGATGTTCGACGAAGGCAGTCCAGGAGCGGCGGCAACTACAGATCTAAAAGGGGCAGCTGTGGATTGCTTTAGACATTTTGTCACTTTTCTTTAGACACTTTTACACATTCATTCAGACACTTTTTTATTGTTTCAATTAGTTATTTTTTAAGAGAGTAAATTGTTTGCGTATTGGTCAGACACTTCTAAATATTTATTTAGACACTTTTACACATTCATTCAGACACTTTTTTATTGTTTCAATTAGTTATTTTTTAAGAGAGTAAATTGTTTGCGTATTGGTCAAACACTTCTAAATATTTATTTAGACACTTTTACACATTCATTTAGACACTTTTTTATTGTTTCAATTAGTTAGTTTTTAAGAGAGTAAATTATCTACGTATTCATCAGACACTTTTAAATATTTCTTTAGACACTTTTCGGTATCCATTCAGACACTTTTATATTACTTTGTAGACACTTCCACATACTATATTAGATACACACTTCTAAATATTTCTTTAGACATTTTTCAGTATCCATTCAGACACTTTTATATTACTTTGTAGACACTTCCACATACTATATTAGACACATTTACATTTTATTGCAGACATTTTTGTTGTTCAGAAGCAACAAAGATGCGACTTGGAGGCAACGATCGAAAGCAAGATCTGGAGGTGATGATAAGATCCGACGAGAGATGCTGAGATCCGGCGAGTAATGGCGAGATCCGACGGAGACGACGAGATCTGACGAGAGATCTCGACGAGTGACGACGAGATCCAGTGAGAGACGACTATCCGGCGAGTGATGACGAGAGACGATGAGAGATCTCGGCGAGTGACGACGAGATCCAGTGAGAGACGACGAGGTCTGGCGGCTGGCGACGAGATTCGGCAAGAGATCTTGGCGAGTGATGACAAGATCTGACGAGAGATGACGAGATCCGGCGAGTTGTGACGAAATCCGACGACAGCCGGAGGCGAACAGCTGTGAGATCTGGATGCGGATGATGACTACAATATTTGGAGGCGGTGACGGTTCATCGGAGGAGGTGGCAGCGACGGTGGCGGCGACGGCAACGGCAGAAGTGGTGACAGAGGCAGATTTCAAGGTTGAGAGTGACTTTTGGTCTAGGGGTAGATTAGTCAATTTATTTACTGGATTATAGGCTATTTATAAGAAATTAGGACTAGATTAGTATGTCTAATTAGACATATGTCTACAATATAATAACTAATCGAATTTGACTTAGAAATTGGCTTGCATGCCTCATAAAAAATTGGTGTTGTTTTCCTCTTTGAGCTCTAAATGAAAAATGCTGAGTATCTATTCAAGAGGTAGGCGTAACCCAGAAAAAAAATAAATAAATAAAAGATTTTCCTTTTCTTCCCTCACTGGCTTGCAAAGTTTGCTTGCTTCCAGTGGAATGCACCACACAAGAGGTGTGTCATCTTTTTTATGAGTTGTGAGAAACTCAGCAATTTGGCATTCTCAAGAATAAATGTCTACAATAGACAAAGTAGAATAACAACAATAATAATAATGGTGATGATGATGATGTTAGTGACTTGTTGTTCAAAATTAAAAGAGATTGGGGGACTTGGTTTGACATTAGTACGAGTTTTGGTTTTGGTCAGCTCCTGTTGATCGTTCAGTGCTCCGTCTGCTTGCCTTTTTATCTTCTCTATCGGTCTATCCGTTTCTTTGCTACATTGCCTCTGATTTTGACTTTTTATGATAAGGAATAAGATAAATCACTACTAGCAGTGGATTCTCATCATATGGTGTTCGTTAAGATAAAGGACTACATTACTAGTGTACAGGATAATTATACGAATTATAAATATATTATGAAAAGCAGCTTAGTCGATGAAAATTTTGTATTTTGAATCAAAAGTAGTGAAAAGGAATCTCAACTTTACCATATAATTAAGAAAGTGAGGAAGGAAGGGAAGTGTTATCTTAAGTTTTAACTTCATTATATTAAGCCTCTGGGTTATTATTCTTTGTCCTCCTTTCTTCAAATTTGACTTTCTTACGATTGGTTTTTCAAGCAGCGAGTTGTTACAACAAAGTGCGGCATATTCACCCAGTATATTTACTATATTAATTGTCTCCCAACATTATATCAAATTCTGACCGTTCATCATAACTCTCATATATTTGATAATAACAAATAAAAAAATTGTAATCCTTCATCATTTCTTAACAGATAGTACAATCATCATCCTAATTTCTTTGCACAATTTCAATTTTTTTGTTTAAATTTACTTATATTAATATTTACTTAAAAACCATTAGCCTTTTAGTTTCCAAATATACTTTTTTTAAATTTTTTTAATAAATATTAATATAAATAAATTCAGGTCAAATTTATGCCAAAAAACTAAAGTAACGCAAAAGACTTGGGATAAAGGGTACTAAGTACTACTACTTTAAATGATTCTTTTTTTTTAATTCTTTAACGTGTATTAAAAATATTTGAGTAGCGGTACGTGTATTATAAGTTATGTACTAAAACTATATGAAATTTAAATGGCATAATTTGATTGACAGTTGGAAAAGCATTTTGGATATAAAGATTTCTGCATCCAATCAATTTTTACCATATGGGCTTTTGTATAAGGTCTTGTACATGATTCTAGTATACTTGACAAAATTAAAATTCTTTTACCTGTGACAGTTTGATGTTATTTTGCCCCTAACAGAAACAACCCATTTTTTTTTTATTTTAGTACCATCTTTTGGGGGCTAAAAGTGTATTATTAGTCTCAGAAACTTGGATTTGTTTTTAATTGGGTTTCTAATAGTATATGGAATATTTTCATTCTTCAGCTATACAATTCAATAATAATGTTTCTATTAAATTAATGGATCTACTGTGTTATTGTTTCCCGTATCATTAAAATGACAACATAATCCTCCCAGTTATTAGACAAGACCTTTTTACTCATAATATACACACAAAAAAAAAAATTTATTCTTTCTTGATTGAAAATTGCACTTACTTTCATCATATTGCTGAAATTATTGTTTATACTGTCGTTTTACTTATGCATATGTTGGTCACGAGAAAAGCAGCCAATTAGGTCTACTATAAGAAAAATGACATATAGTGACAACCCAAGTCCGTAGCTACAGTCAGTAATTTCATCCCTATAGGCTATACGACGCTTAAAGTCTGCATCCAAAGACTATTGTTCCGGTGGTACAAACTCATATATCTATAGCTAAGGTCAGTAAGCGTGACTATTTACCTATACTAACATATCATTAGCAATATTAAAAAGCATGGTTACCATTCCCTCACCTGTACTGTTGGTTTTGAAAAGCTCTAACTTTTATCTCTACTAAGAGTGAATCACTAATACATCTAGCCCATTTGGCACTATAAAACTTTGCATTAGCACATTCATCACATTTAATTAAAAAAAAAACACTTAAACTTGTATGTCAAGAATATCAATCCTTCATGATTTATTACAAAATTAGCAATCCTTTAATACAAATATTCCAAGGTCAATATATATATATATACCAAAATCTTATAAACTACTGGCAGTGCCTTAAAGTTACTATCTCAAGCTTCATCCCATGAAAAACACTTTTTCTTCTTGATCTTAAATATTAAAAGTTAAAGAAAGCGTTTAGCATCAAGAAAGTAAATATGATGTTTAAGAATGTAGTACACTCACATTAGATAATACAAGAAAAAGTTATATTCTCCTAGGGTGAATGGTGTATGACAATATTGCTTTTATAGTTTTGGGGCAAATAGAAAAAATATCACCTCTCTACTTTCCTCTAAGGATAATCTTTCAAAAGCTAACCCCAAATAAAACTTTACAAATGCCATGCAAATTAATAGATAAATTCAACTAATTACAATCCAAGAATCTAGGCTCACGAGGACTAGGAAACCCAAAAAGAAAATTAAAGAATTAAAGACACTTCAAAGAAGAGGCCGATGAGATATTGGAATTAAAACAAACATAAACTTATCAGAAACTGAAGATCCAAACTCAAACATCTAGCAAAACTCAACCAGCCTGCATCAGTTCAGCTTAATATTTCAATTTTTTTTCTTTTCTGTTCTCACTAAAAAAAGCATTAACCTGTCCAAGATTCCAGTTTGTTCTTACATTTGACCTCTCGCTCACAATCCGCTCGGTTACACTTTCCCAAACTGCTCTCTATTTTTGTGCACTCCGAATTGCTCTCTGTTTCTTTGCTCTCTTTCTTGTTATTTTTCCCCTATTTTTTTTTTAATTCACTCAAATTATCTCTTTTTTCAATCGACAAAACCACAATGTCGTGACAAAACGAACAAGCCCCATAAGTGGCCTTACCACTAATCCCCAAGATGCCTAATTATAAATTTACACATAATGCAAGATAATTAGACCACTTCATTGCTTCAATCACATAAAAAATAAACAAATTATCATGTAAATAATTTATTGTATCAATTAAATCAATCATATTATCATGTGCTTTTAACATTTTCTTCCCTTGAATGAACTAAATAATACTTGTGAGGAAAAATGTAAGCCATAGATATAGGTTTCAAACTATTTTGACCGTGTGATAGATAGGAGTGAAAATGGGCCAGGCCGAGCTCGAGCCCACTAAGCTCAAGCTCCACCCTTTCACCATTTAGTACTACTTGGGCTTGACCTCGAATTGTTCGAGCCCAATTTTTTAGGCTTGAGCTTGGCTCGAAAGCCCACAAAGCTTGAATAATATATAAATTTTTAGTGCTCTAACTACAACTTAGATAAAAGATGATGACTAAATCTGTAACTTTTCTTACATTGGTAACCAGATAACAGAAAATGGAGAACTTATCCGAAACTTTATAGTTGTTTGCGGTTTTACCCTAATTTTGTGAACTTCACAAATAAGGCATCATCTCCCTCAATTCGACAGTGGAGCCACCTTAGTTTTTCCTCGAGCTGCAGATATGGGTCTCCGGCATCTGTTTCGAGCGTAGATTTGCGACAGTGTCTATCTTGGGTGGGCCTATCGTTGGCAGTGATGCGAGTAATCAATCGGCGATGATTGCCGTCATCAAACATCGTCGGCAATGATTGTTGGCGTCGAACATCATCATGGTCTGGTGGGACTAGCCAACAACCGATTGGGCGAGAGCAATCGAGCACCGGCAAAAACTTAAGAGTATAGCTAGATAAATTGTGCAATCAATCAGTGGGAGTGCAAACAGCGTACATCCAGCAACACGATCTCATCAGGTCAGGCTGTTGTTGGCGACGGCGGTGGCGGCGTTGATCTTCTGCTCTTGTCATCGATGGTGGCCAATGTTGTGGTGGCTATGGTGGCTGCTGATATGGGTAGGAATGGCACTAATTAAGTGAGACTTGCGAAACTAAGGGAATAAGGGAAGGGTTTAGGGCTTGATGGAAAAAGAGATAAGGGGCCTGTTAGGCCAATGAGCCTTTGGGGCCGAGTTTGCTTAGGCTCAAGCTTGAGCCCTAAAAACATTCGAGTTTTTTGGCTTGAGCTCGAGCTTAAGCTCAAATAAGCCAAACTCGAAATGCCTCAACTTGAGCTCGAGCTCGAACTACCCAAAAAAAGCCCGGCTCATTTTCAACTCTAGCGATAGAAGGCACTAACAGCCTTTTTAAATGATCATCTCCTTATTAAATATAAGAAGCTTGTTTTCATTAGCCCCTTTAACATGATCCATCAAGCTTAAATCCAGGCATTTGAAATTAGGTGAAGGAAACTTTAAATTCATGAATGGTTTGCCCAAACCCAAATTAACTTACTTCTCAACCAAAATCTCATGATCTTCTGCCTCTAAATGGTTAGGTAGAATACAACCTACACTTTCAAACATGGTATTTTTCCTGAACATGAATGACAAACAAATGAAATCATATCTCTAGTTTAATATTGATAAAATGTAAAATTTGAACAAGAAACTCTTGGTAAAATTAAATGCATGAAACAATAGATATATACACTAACTTCAAAAGGGCAAATACAAGGGCATCAGCCATAATACTTAACAATACAAGGATAAAGAAAGTTCACTCCTCTAGGGAAGACCCATGTTTTTAATAAAGGAGGTGGCAAAATAATTTTTACCCTAAACTATAATTTTTATAAGGGCATTCGACCAATTTTAAGGAGGCATGAGAATACATTTTCCTTTAAATTTTAAAGGAAATTAAAAGTATTTTACAATTTTAGGGAGAGTGGAGGCCCCTGCTAGCCTTATCTAGTTCTGCCCCTGCACTCTACTAACATTTGAGGAAAAAATAATAATAAGGCAAAATAACATACAAATTCACGAAAAATAATCTGACCTAACAGACAAATGGAATATTATCTGACTTATTACCATTTGGGTATCTTAAATGATTTAGTTCTTCCAGGAGACCAATTTAAAAGCATCTAGTATGGACATGAATAAAAGCCACAACTCTCCCTCAAGCTCTTCTCCATCCTGAATAAACCAATCCTCAAATACCTCAAACATACTATTGATTAAGAAATCCTTGCCATTATAAAAGGCATGCAAGGAAGTTGAGTCTGCTGAGATTCCTTCATCAAGAAATCATTTCTTAAGTCATGCAATTGCCTAAATAATCTAAACGCAGAAGCTTTTCAACCCAGTGAGAAACATAAGATATACTGCTGTAAGCAAGAAAACACCTAGAGAAGGAACAAGAGCCTTAATGACAAGCACATATAATGAAGACAAACTGCAGTGGAGAAAACCAGCAATACAGTGACGAAAGGATTTATTGATGGCAAAGCATACCTAAAAAAATAAAAGCCACAAATGGACAAATAATAACCCGGTAAACCATAACGAACAAGCAAACAACGACAGACCAAACTAAAAGAACTAAAAAAATAAGCCAAAATAGAATTCGAATAAGGAAGCAACAAAATAAACTAAAAGAGAACTCAGGCTTCTAAATCAACTTGAGAAAATAGAGAGAAAAAAAAAAAAAGGAACAAAAAGGTAAATTAATGAAAATAGCCTAAAGAACTATCATAAAATGGCGTGTTGTGACTTAAAACGGTGCATTGGACTCAAACAGGAAGGCATCAGAGGTTTCTCATGTGAGGCAGTTACTACTGATGTGGTTATGTTCATTTATCATTTTATTTCTTTTTCTATTTTCAAATTCGGTTACGTAGACCTATTTGAACTGGGTTATAGGTTAGAGCTCGTCAGACTAAGATTTTGCCATTTTCCTTTCTCCTTCTATTCCTTTGCTCGAAGCTTTCATTGTTTGTAAGTCTTCCTCCGTCTTGAGCTCCATTCTAGCTGCGAACTCCTGATTTGAAGCAAAACCATTATTCTTGATTGATATTAATTATAGATTTATTGATTTTACTTGATTCGTTGTTTGTTATGAAAGTGGTATCAAAGCTCGATTATGGCAAGATCATGACAGATTTTGAAAAGCCTCCAGGAGCAAGCTACTAGACACAAGAAGGAGCTCACATGTTTGAAACAAAGGCAAGGTGATCTGGTTTCTCGGCAAGAGCAACTATTCAATATGCTGTGGTAGTTCCTTACTAATCTGCAATGAGCTGAGGAGGCTAGCAGTTTTGATCAAGAGGCGAGCACTAGCCATGGGGGATCTAGCACATTTAGTTGTGGTAGAGGTATGGGTTTAGCTCGGGTTAGTCAAATTGACTTCCCTCATTTTTAGGAAGAAGATGTCAAAGGATGGTCATTTCAATGTTATTAGATCTTTGATATGGACGGCATTACTGAAGATCGTTAAATTCAGATGGCTTCTATACATATGGAAGGACCAACTTTTCAATGGCATCAACGATTCATTCGAAATTGGCCACCAGCATTATGGGTCACTTGGAATCAGTACTCTGCTGTGATTCGGGAAAGATTTAGGGAAGGATATCATGATCCGTCTACTGAGCTCAATAACTTAAAATAGATAGAGACAATGCGTGATTACCAAAATTGTTTCGATGATGACCTATGGAATCAGGTAAGACCTCTTCCCAAGGATTTCTTACTGGCCAATGTGCTGGGTGGACTGTAGGAAGAGATACAAGGCATGAATCGGATGCACAATATTTAGCTAAGTTGTAAGAATCCGCCAATATCATGAATTGAAGAGGTACGAAGACTTGGGACAAAAAGAATAAAGAATTATTACTGACCCCAAGAATCTTAATCCAGCCGCCCCTGTTCAAACTAACCTTGCCAAGAACACGAAGTGATTGACCGAGAAAGAGTTTAACAAGAAGCGAGCCCATAACCAATGCTTTTGGTGCGAAGAAAAGTATGTCCCTGGTCATAAATACAAAAGTGGACAAGTAAATAAAATTGAGGTATTAGGAGATGCTGAACCTAAAGTGGATATCAAGGATGATGAGATCGCGCACATAGAGGATGTGGTGAATGCAAATGATTCTCTTTGTGTGTCTCTTCATGCCTTGATTGTGTTGCTTAATTATACTACCATGAAGGTAATAGGATACACTGAAAGAAGCTTATGAGTATGCTCAATGATTCTGGACGCACTCACATCTTTTTGGATGTTGCCTTGGCCAAACGTTTGGGTTGTCCAGTAGAGCAAACAAATCCATTAAGGGATTCGATTGCAAATGGTAACGTGATTTCATCTTGAGGGATAAATAGAGGGCTAAAGTATAAGCTTCAAATAATGGAATTCTCAGTAGACATGTTATTATTGCCCTTAGGGGTTGTGAAATGATTCTAGGAGTGCAGTGGTTGAGGCAGTTAAAAGACATTAAATGGAACTTTGAGGCATTAACAATATCTTTCAAATATCAAGTTCAGAAGATACACTTGAGGGGGTCAACCAACCTAACCTGGCCCTCAGTAGTGTTAAGCAGACAGATAAAGCCTATCAGCACGTCATGCACTCTGAAGAAGGGCAAGTTTTTAAGATATAGATGATAGGCTACGCTTTCACGCACGTCAGTTGTAACAAAATGAAGGTTATCATTCAAGCTGAAAGGCTTCTTTTTAACTTTTGAACCAATACGAGCAGTTATTTAGAGATCCCACTAAACTTCTACTTCATCGAAGCCACGCCCATTGTATTCCCCTATTCCTAAGAGCTCCACTAGTCAACTCATGTTCTTATTGTTATCCCTCAGTGTAGAAGGACATCATTAAAGGTATTATTGAAGAAATGCTGTAGGTAAGCATTATTATGCCAAGCCAAAGCCCTTTTTCTTCACCTATTGTATTGGTGAAAAAAATGCCAACAGTTGGAGGCTTTGTGTCGACTATTGTAAGCTCAACAAGATTACAATCAAAGGCAAGTTCCCTATACTAGTCATTGAAAAGTCATTGGACAAATTGCATGGATCCAGTCATTGAAGAGTCGTTGGACGAATTGCATGGATCCAAGTTCTTTTCGCAGTTAGATCTATGGCCGAGATACAACCAAATAAGGATGTGTGAGGAAGATATTTCCAAGATGGCATTTATGGTTTGAATTCTTGGTTATGCCCCTCGGGTTAACCAACGCTCCATTAACCTTCCAAAGCCTTATGAACTCAATTTTCTAAAAGTATCTAAAAAATTTTGTACTTATGTTTTCTACTATATTCTTATCTGTAACACCTCATCAGATGAGCATTTCAGCTACCTTTAGCTGGTGTTTGATGTTTTGAAGCAACATTCTCTCTACGTGAAAAAAAGTAAATGTTCCTTCAAAGTCACCCAAGTGGAATATCTAGGGCACATTATCACTCACCAAAGAGTTGCCATATATCCAACCAAGGTGGAAACATTGAAAAACTAGTCGGAACCTCATACGATCAAGTAACTTAGAGGCTTTTTTAGGTTAACAGGATAGTACCATTATTTCATTAAAGGCTATGGGTCAATCAGTCGACCTTTAACATAGCTACTTAAGAAAAATCAATTCAGATGGAATAAAGGTGCCTAAGATGCTTTCATCAGACTTAAGGAAGCTATGTCCTTAGCCTCGGTACTAGCCTTATCAAATTTTTAAGTTCCCTCTTGTGGTGGAAACCGATGTGTGTGGTACTACAACAGGAGGATCATCATATTGTTTATATTAGTAAGGCTTTGTCTCCTAAGCATGTCACTTTCTTGACTTACAAAAAAGAGGTCTTGGCCATTGGTCTTGTGGTAGAAATGTGGTGACCCTGCCTTCTTATCAGTCATTTTGTCATTAGGATGAATCAGAAAAGCCTCAAGCATTTGTTGGAGTAATAGATCATCACCCTTTTACAACAATGGTTCATCATCAAGTTAATACCATATGATTTCAAGGTTCAATGTAAAAAAAACAGGAAAAATATAGCCACAAATGCCTTGTTGAGGGTTAGAAGCTCTAAGTTATTTCTCATGGCCATTACTACCTTCACTATGCCATTACTTTTTTAAATCAAAAGGATCTTAACCTACAAGCTCTTATTAGAAAAATAGGAAAAAACCTTGAGCCTATCCTCACTATTAGATAAATACTCAAGGTCTAAAAAAAAAAGAGAAAGCTAGTGGTAAGGACTAATGCTAACTTATACAACAAGCCCATTAAAATGATTCATTACAGAGCTATTTGCAATCATTCTGGAGCTCAAGTTACTAAGCTTCTATTGCTAGAAGGGAATGTCCAAGGACGTGAGGAATTACGTGCAACAATGCCATGTGTGCTAGTAATTTAAACACGAGAACATAGAGTAGCCAAGTTTACTTCAACCCTTGCTTGTACTCGAGAATGTGTAGGAGTATGATATTATAGATTTCATTAACGCCCTTCCAAAATCTAATAGCTATGAAACCATCTTTGTTGTTGTTGATCGCCTAACCAAATATGTGCATTTTGTTCCCTTGGCCTTCCTATATACAACGGTAGTGGTGGCCATATCTTTCAGGGACCACCTTTATAAGCCTCATGGTATGCCAACCGCAATCACTTTAAATAGAAATCCTGTCTTTAACCTTCTGGTAAGAGATAATGTCGTTGCAAGAAGACCAGCTACAATTTTTTATAGCTTACCATCCACAGACAAATGGTTAAACAAAAAGAGTAAACCAATGCTTGGAGACATACCTATACTGCATGATTGGTGAAAAGCCTCGAAAATGGTCGAAGTGGCTTTCTTTGGTGGAGTCGTGGTATAACACTCACTATGATGCCTTAACCATCTCACACTTTTTGAAGTCTTACATGGGCAGGCTCCTGCCATTCATGTACCTTATATTGCTAGGGACTCCAAGGTGGAATTCGTTAATAGAAGTTTGGTTGCGAAATAAACTGTTATCAAAATCCTTAAGGGTTAGCTGGAAAGAGCTCAGCATCATATGAAAAAAATGGCAGATAAAAAGAGGTCTAAGAGGAAGTTTGACAAAAGAGATTGGGTTTATCTCAAACTACACCCTTATAGGCAAAACTCAATGAGACCTTCGAGGAAACACAAATTAGGGCCAAGGTGTTGTGGACCATTTGAGATTGTAGAACCTGTTGGGGCAATGGCATACCGACTGATGCTACCACCCGCTACTCGAATCCATGACATCTTTCATGTGTCCCTTCTTAAGAAAAAAGTTGGCAATGTCATTATACAACCTACCTTGCTAGATAATATGGACAGTTGTGATAAAGTCATTGGTGCACTAGACGAATTCAACGCCTGATGATGCAACTTGGGAAGTCTACTTTGAGCTAAGAAATATGATGATATATATGCAAAGAAATAATTTTCCTCAATTAGCAGCTTTTAGGGGCAATAGCTTTTTTAATTAAAGAGGAGGATTGTCATAAAACAGTGCATTTATGACATAAAATAGTGTGTTCGACTCAAGTAGGAAAACATAAGAGCTTTCTCACAAAAGGCGATTACTGCTGACGTGGTTATGTTCATTTATCATTTTTTTTGTTTCTAATTTCAAATTTGGTTACATAGACCTATTTGAGCTGGGCTTATCAAACTAAGATTTTTCCATTTGGTTCTCTCCTTCTATTCTTTTTCTCAAAGCTTCTATTATTTGTAAGTCTTCCTCTATCTCGAGCCCTATTCTAGCTGTAGACTCTTGATTGGAAGCAGAACCATTATTGTTGATTGATCTTAATTCCATATTCATTGATTTTACATTATTCATTATTTTTCGTGACAAGAACCAAAGAGACACACAACCATAGATTCTATAAGATAAAAGATAGAATAAAAAAAGGATACTTAACTTGTAGAGATGCCAGAAATGTTTGAGAATGGAATTGAAAGGTCAAAACTATTCAAGGAATTATGCTTAGCATCGGTATCACCAGAACCTTCCACCACCACAAGTACCCTAGGTGTTTGTATTCCTACTTCAAAATTCAAGCTAGCTTGGCCTTCCTCCCATCATCTTCCCCGATTTCCTTTCACTTTTTTTTCTTTCTCGATTCCTCTAGCATCACTGTTGATTGAAATCTCCACCATCGTGAATGCCTTAGGTGTGAGTATTTTGTTTCATAATTCAAGCCAACTTCACCTTGTCTAACATCTGCATTGTCTTACCTAATCCCCTTTCTCAATTCCATTACCTCAAATGCTACTGTACAATAGCAAACGGTGGAAGGTTTGTGAAATTGACATTGTTCTTAGAAAGTCCACTGTTAATGTCATCTATAGGAGCTCGGAAAAATTGAAATGGGCTAAATGAACCCAGATCCAAGGCTTTAGGTTGTCGGAGGAAGAGCTTACACGGTAGGGAGTCGCTTTGTTGTTGGCAGAAGAAGACCACGCAACACCCAGCTCATCTATTCTCGCCACCTAAGAAGGAAAGAATAATGGAGAAAGTATCTTTGGGTAAACTCCATATTTAGTCCCCTAACTATAATAGTCGTCCTAATGTGGTCCTTTGCCTCTAAAAGTGAGTATTAAAGTTTCGTAACTCAACCAACGTGTTCTATTTTTGTCCCTTCCATCAGTTCTATTGTTATTTTAAATGAAAATTACCTAAATGGCACGCATATTACTACGTGGCAGCCTCTTTTATGATAAAAAGTGACTAGATTGGGAGAACAATAAAGTTCAAACTAAAGTTGACATACAAAGTAATTTTAGTGACCTAAAAGGTTAGTTAGCCCAATCTTCCCCAATCACGCTGCCGCCCATCTCCGATTCGATCATTGCCACCCCTCATCGCTATTGCTTCGATTGCTACCCTTAGAATCAAACACACCTACAAAAAAAATTTCCCGAATTAGAATCGAGCAAGAACCTAAAAGATAAAGGCATTGAATTTGTCTGATTTTGAAACGAGTTCGAATGGTTTTCATCACAAACTCGAGAGCGGCGAAGGTCAAAAGGCCGAAGCTAGTGAGGCGGAAGGAGCAGCAATAATCGGCATGGTTGGCGACGGGTGTAATCAGCAAAGGATGGTGGCAAGAGAGAACTACACTTTATGAAGAAAGATGACGGGAGTGGCTGCGATTAAGTAGACGGAGATGGGTAGACGAGCGGACAGATAAACGGGGAGACGGAGCAGCGAAGAAGCGGGGGTGTGCGGTAGCATGGATAGTGGAATGGGCGGACAGTTGAAATCAAAGAAGATCTAGGAAAGAAGATTATGGGTGAAACTATGTTTTAGGGCTTTATGATTATGTGTTTGCATTATTTTAGTCTCAAATTTGTTGTTTTTTCAGTTTAGTCATTTACTGTCGTGGAAAGGATGGACACATGGCAATATGGTACCACGTAGGCAGTTTCCATATAAAATAACAGCAAAACTGACAGTATGGACTAAAATAAAATGTGTTGGTTGAGTTAGGGGACTTTAATAACCACTTTTAAAGGTAAGAGACCACATTATGACCTTTCTTAAAGTTAAGGGACTAAATATAGATTTTACCTAAGTGTATTTACACATCGCTAATGAGTAATGAGTGGCATAGGTCTATAATTTTAGCCAAGTCTAACCTCTTTTACATACCCGTCCCATTTTCTCTATTTTGACCACCCAAACCAGTTGGCCAATTAATCTCTTTATTTTTAAATGAACTGCTCCTATGTGTATACCTCGCGCCCTATTTTTATAATCTTCTTAACCTGTACAAGATCAAAACATTGTGGAATATTGAAGCATATTTTGTAAAAAAAACATTGTGGAATATTGACAAAATTAAACTGAAAGGAAAACAATTTAGGGACAAAATTAAACAAATGAAACAATGGTGATCCAATTAAAAATGATTTGAATTTCGATAATCAAGTATGTAATTTGACCACCAAATGAGCAAGTTGTACTAGTGTATAGATAGGAAAAGGGAAATTATTTTATGCTCATAAAACACAATATAGTGCAGTGCATACTGCGTAGGGTCAGTCCTACTCGTACCAATCATCCTCTACCTGTAACTTTGGCCGGATGAAATATTTAATTAGATTATAGTTAGCAGGTAGTTAATTAAGAGTAATTATATGCAACCCGACCTGGAGAGCAGCAAGCTCCCTCGTGGGTGGCTGATAGCTTGAACTTTGGTTTTCAGAAAAATAAAAATATGACTCTAGATCGAGTTGCTTGTCGAAACAATTCCAAGTTGGTAGATTTGCAATCTGGGAAGGTGGGTATTATTTGCTATTTGCACGTACACATACCTAGCTTTCAGCTGCTTAAAAGACAACCAAGAAGCATTACTTTTTCAAGTCCTTATGTGTCTGCCCTACAACTACATGCTAGTATTTTTTTAATTTCTTAGCTCAGCTTAGAAGAAAAGTAGCCAAACTTTAAAGCACAACAATGCCAATGCATACCCTAGCTTAGCTGCGCTCTTATTAAAATATATATTTTTTGTACTTGGAGGAATATTAAAAATATAATTTAAGAGATTATATATATGATAATATATGAAAGGTATGGAGTCATTTACATATTTCTTAAAACTTAAAAAACGTTGGGTTACATTTGAGATTTATTTACATTGTGTAAGCCTTCTAATTCAGGCAAGTTGATTAAATAGAAATAGCATGAAACTCAATTCCACCTTCAATAACCATTGAAGTTATGGCTGATTATTCAGTTTATTCGGTTTAAACCAAACTGAATTTTTCTATTCATTCAATTTTTGATTTTTTATAATTAAAAATTGAAATAACCGAACTAAGCTTATAGACTGAGGTAAAATCCAAAAAAAATATTCTGTTTGGTTTGGTTTAAAACCGAAATAACTGAATAAAATAAAATCCAAACACAGTGATACACTTATAACACTAAAAAACATAGGTGACTTAAAAAATTATATAAAAAGAAATAGTTGACCATTCTGGGATTTGTGCTTATCTCCCTCTGACGAAATGCAGAAGCAAGCATGGTGATTTCAACTCCTCCTCGCTTAGATCAAACACAGACGCAGACAGGATTGGAGGCCGGTAATTACCAATGATGAGGACAATCTTCTGGGTCCGGTGGCATAGTTGTTGGCGGTGCCGAATTAGAGCTGGGAGCATCGTTCCCGGCGGCAATTCTGCGGCAATCGGAGAAGCTTATGCCTAAGATAGGCATTAGAGCAGAGGCGAGCAAAGGGTGAGGTTAGAGGGTAGAGGCGACTGGAGGGCGAAGGTGGAGACGAGTGGAAGGCGAGGCAGGAGGACGGGGGCGAGTGGTGGCCGAGGCGTCAGACGCTTGTGTTTTTTATCTGGTGATGTCCAAACAACAATAGAAGCCACTAGTCTTCTATTTCTCTTCAACTCAGACTCTAACCCTTAAAATCTGTCAGATGACCCACTGAAACCACAAATATGACATGAAAAGATTTCAGTTTTTTTAGTTACTAAAATAACTGACAGTCCAAGCCAAAACTGATACTTTTTTTATTTAGTTTCAACTAAAACTGAACTAAAAAAAATAGATTTAACCGAATCAAATTTTTGAATTATTTTGGTTTTTCAGTTTTTTCGGTTTTAACAAATAGTAACCACCCCTAATTGAAGTAAGAGTAACTTGAATACATGGTCTCTAACCTTTAGTCATTATTTTCTTTTAATCCTTAACCTATTGAACGTTCTGTTTTGGTCCTAAACCTATTAAAATTGTTTCATTATGGTCTCTCACTAAATGAAATTCATTAACTCAGAATAACTATCTGACAGAAATTTTTAAAATTCTAATTTAAATATTCGATAACTACTTTCCAGTAAATTTAAATAATTTAATATTTTTTGACAGTAAATAGACAATTTAAATTAATATTTTTTTCTTTCTAAATGAAATAAGTTTAATTTACAAAGAAAGAAAAGTAATTTAAATTTTTCATTAACTATAAAAAAATTATTATACAGATTAAATTTATTGTAAAACAGTTCCCGGATAGTGTAAATTATTATCTAAACAACTATTATCAAACAAATACTTTAAGTTAACAAATTTTATCAAATTGTAACCAAAATAAAATATTTTCAATATATCTAGGACTAAAATGAAACATTTTAATACGTTTAAGATTAAAATAGAATATTCAATAAGTTATGGATTAAAATAAAATAATGACTAAATATTATGGGTTATTCATAAAATTTACTCATAGAAATAATGTTGTTATATACTACATTTACCAACCGGTGAATTTATTTTGATGGGTGCGTGAAAAACTGACTCCGATATCTACTTTATCCGTCTTGAGAAACTCATTAGAACACGTACATATCAATTAAGTTTTTATTTTAGAAATAAAATTATTGGACTGTGACGGAATCATTTTAAGTGGGAAACACAAAGAGTGATGAGAATGTGAAACACTGTGGCTACAATGTTATAGTACAAACTTTTTATGAGATTTGGATTGGAGGTGATCTGAATAAAGTATTTCCCAAGCTTTTTAACTGGACAGTGAAGGCAAAATCTTTCCATAATCTCCGACAGATAAGTCCATATTCTTCTTCATGTGATTAAGTGCTTCAAATTAGTTCAAGTGGTGGTTACTTTCAAAAAACAAAGAAAAACGAAAGAAAAAGAAAAACATTCAAGTGGTGGGAAACTTCTTTTGGAAGAAATGTGTGGCGAAATTACCACCTGCTCCTTCGTAAAGTTGTCTTTCTTCAAGAATATGCATTTTTTTCTCTTTTTTATTCGTAGCATATTCTTCGTGTTCATGTATAGTTGATGGAACCATATGCCTTTGCAAGACAATCTTTTTTGTCGATAAATGAATTCGAATTAATTGAAAAAACAAATATATCTCAGGAATCAAGACTATTAACTTTTGTGCCTCTTTTTTGTTAAAAAAATTTCGCACAAAAATGCTGCTTTATGATTTCATCATCCATGGCTTACTTTTCACACCATTGATGTATTTTGATAATTTTTACAGTCGAACTTGTTGACTTTTTGGTCAACTTTGACCATTTTTCATTTCTTTTTTACCTTACAATTTGTACAAATTCTTGCTTTCTTCTCTCATTTTTAAGGTTGGAAAAGAGGACCGAAGTGTCAGATCGGAGTTGGAGCTGACCTAACAAAGAAACAAAGTTGCAATTGGCAACATTCACTGTTGCTGTGGCACCACAAGAAAATTCTTTTAAATCCCCTTGTCGAGCCCTAGGTGCTACAGTGCTAAGTGCTCATGAGCTGGATGCATTAGTGCCAATTCTGCCCATTTTTAGCACTGTGGTGCCCCTGCACATGAATTTTGTGATCTACTACTCTCAAATTTGAATCCAAGTTTGCAATTGGTAGAGGGATTTTATCCCGTTGGTAGTTGGTGACACAAGATGACCTTTGCACTTGGAAAGATCTAGAATTGGGAAAGATATTTATATTCCAAGCTAGGAGCTAGATTTTCAGCTTCATCATTTTTTTTCATTTTTCATCATCCTATGGTGACATCTTAGAGAGTTGCTTGAGGGAGGCTAAGAGCTTTGGAGGATTTCTTGAAAACTTGAGGAATAAACCACCATTTAGTCCACTTAGGTACCTTCTTTCTTTTCTTTTTTTTTTTTTTTTTGTAACTAGACATTAATGTTATGTGGTTTATTTTCATGTTTATGTTTAGTTTGATTTTGTAGTTTCCGCCACATTTTCTATAGTTGTAGCTACTTGATACAATTTTGATGGTTGAATGAATGGTTATTTGACTTTGATTTTCCTTTAAATACTTGTTTACCCTTCTCTTAAGCTTATTGTTGTGTTAATTAATTAATTGCCACAATTAATTGTACTGAGGATTGCTTTTAAACTCTTGAAAAAGATTAAAAGTGATTGGAACTAGGAGAAGAGTATGGTGGCCATGGGCTTGTTGGAAGATTAGTCTATGTCATTAGGTAAAGGTAAATTGAGCTTGATAATAGCTTTAACTAAGCTTGAAATCATTTGAGAGTCCTTGTTAAGTTTAAATTAGGGAGAGTGACTATTCACTTAAGAGAGGAAGGGTCCAATAAATTAACTGCACTAACAAGCAGGAAAACTAAACCATTAGCCTTAATTATCTCGCTAACCAATGTCAAGTAGTGAAAAGCCATAAGAAGTGTGTTTCATTAATTTGATAAAAACCCAACATTCGCATTACATTGCTTGCTTTTTGTTTAGTGAAATTTTAAGTAGTTTTACTTAGTTCAATTAATTCTTTGACAAGCCATTTATCTACATTCTTAATTGTTTAGCTAAAGTAGATTTTAAGGTAAAGGTAATTGTGAATCAGTACAATCAATCCTCATGAGAATTATATCCACTCGCCCTCCCTACACACATCATGTATGCTTACAGTTAGTGGTTTTAAAACACACGACATATTCCTAGTCACTATTTAGTATGCTTCAAGAATAATTCCACCATCAATTCACACAAAAAAAAAATCTAAATTATATAATTTTTCACAAACATGATGTTGATGATGACAATGTTTTTGTTGAATAATTTCCTTTGAATTGTAAAATTGATGAAGTTATTTGACAAATAATTATTGTTTGGTGAAAGATAACTAATTTCTACATATATGATGGCTACAAGTTTGTGAAAAATATATATGGTAATTGGTTGGCTAGCAAACTAGTGAATTATTAATTTATATGACTAGAAAGTGAGAAAACTTGGGAAAACTTCACATGTCATTAATACATGGTGACTTTTGCATAAGTTGGCCAAAAGTTGCATGTAAAAAGTTGAAACTGGGTTATAATAGTATTCACATGAAGAAGAGAATTCAAATTCAAATATTGATGTACTATCCATTTGGACTTTAAGGAGATTTCACGTGATAAGTTAGTCAAGAATGGAATCTGTAACTAGGCTTTAGTCAAGAATATAGTCTATAAATAGGCTTATTAAAGAAAACTAAAGTGTGTTTGTCTCAAGCATCACCAAGCACAAATTCATGTGCACCAAGTAAAAGAGCGGCTTCAGGCACCAAGTGGTGGAAATAATGTGTTGTGCATAATGTAGATGTGTTTGCCTTGTACACAACTAGAAAAGAAAGGTGTGTATTATGTCAAGAATGTGCACTATGTAGTGAGATACTTTTAAATACCATATGATGAAGGGGTTGCTTATGTTGTATTGTATAATAAGGTATGTTAAGCACCTAAGTTGTGTGTGGTTTATATATGTGTAAGTTGTATATGAGTGATGTATGTGTGCAAGAGAAAATTCAAATGTATGAATAACAAAATATGAAGGTTATCAAAAGAAATAGACAGAGGAAAAGGCCAAATGATAAAAATAAAGGGATATGGTAAAAACCTTTGGTAGTTCTTATTATTTTGTTGATACTAATAGTTTTTTCTCTCCCATGCACATAGACTATTTCAAAAACTGAACCACATAAAACATGTGTCTCATACTTTTATTTATTTTTGAATGCTTTTGCTACGCAAGTCGTGAAAATATCAAAAAATGTGGTTCAATCATAATGGGTTAGAGCTAAAGACAACTCCTAGGCAATGTGGAAAAAAAGAATCAAAAGTTCATCCCAACAATATGGATCTGATGAATGTTTTTCTAGCAATGCAGAGAATTGTCTTCAATTTTACTAAGCGTAAAATTCATTTGTGGTCCCTAAATGGGTCATTAACCTTCAATTTGTCCTCTTAAAGTCCCTAACATTCTTATTTTTATCCCAAGTGTGGTCCTTCCATCACTTTTATAGTTAACTTTGACATAATTTATATGAAAAATGTTAACATTGGCCCAACATATTTTTACTCCTACTCAAATTACACTCAAAGCTAATAAATTGACTACTTCAACCACCATTTCCACCTTTCTCCCTCCCTCCCCATGCCCGGCTGCACCATCCCTGCCCCATTGGCCACCTAAGAGGTAACAATTGGTTAAAGAAGAATGACAGTGAACAGGGAAGAATAACACGAGATTAGCCCATCACAAGGATTATTTCCGTTCAACATCACTAGAGACTACTAAGCCAAAAACACTTCCAATCAAAGGTAATAAAATTGATTTTTTTTCACATACCCAATAATGAAAGGATAAACCTAAATTCAGACTAGCAAGAATCTAGAAATCATTAAAAAAAATAAGGATTGGATAGAAACAGAATAGGATGAAGACTAGCACAAATAGAAAAATCATAAAAAATACAAAAAATCACTCTAGGCGAGCCTCGACGGGGATGGATCAAGCGAACCAACAGTGCTGCCATCATTGACAAATGTCTTGTACTGTTGGTGGATGTCATCATCATCAATAAATATCTTGTGCTGTTTGGGCTTCCCCCACCATCACCACTTCCACCAACCTCTGCCATCTGCAAAAAGCAATAAATCAAAAATCTATTTGAAATTACAAGGAAAATAGAGAAAATCTCATATCTTTTGCTACCTAGAAAAAAATCATGATTGAATAGTAGCATGAAGAATAAAAGGTCAAGGGAAAACGGTTTCGTCCACAATTCTCTAGTTGATTTAGATGATTTTTGAGTGAATAAGAATTGGGAGGAAGAGGTGAGATTGGAGGAAGATGGAAGGTGGTGAGATCTAATTTTGAGGGATCAAGATGAGGTGGCAAGGTTAGAGAAGGATGTTGCCTCACCAACGCTGAAAATTTTTTATCTAAAAGGTACAACAGTAGCAACCTTTAAAGCCAACTAATCAAAGTATGCAATTAGGTCTCCTTGTCAAAGACATTTGAGACAGCAGCTTGAAGCTCACATTTGATCAAGAAAACAAATAAAGAAAAATTAGAAATGTATCGATAACGATGGCTCTTTTGGGAAAGAATATGGGAAAGGAAGAGAAAGGTTCGGAATGAGGTAGAGAAGAGGAAATTTGATAAGAGGGCTAGAGTGGAACTGTAGGTTTTACCAAAGAGTAAAAATACTAAGAGAAGATGGAGAGGCTTCTAGGTTTTTAGGACAGCTCTAAAGCAATACATGTTCATAGGTTTTCTGAGGGGTTATAGATCAATTTAAATAGAACGGAATTGCTTAAGAGGATGCCATTAAAGAGCTGTAAGAAAGAATGAAAGGTTTAGAGAAAATTTATGAAAGTTTTAAAGTAAAGTTATGAGGAAATGTTAAATTTAAAGGCTTGATGGTACTTTAAGAGGGAGGAGGAAAATTTAAGAACCAAAATTGGCAGTTTTCCTAAGATTCCATTAACTTTAACTGCAAGCTTGGTGGAAAGACCACGCTTGGGATAAAAATAAGGAGGTTAAAGACTTTAAGATGAGAAAATGAAGGTTAGGGACCCATTTAGGACAATGTGAATAGAATATATTTCACAAATGCATTTTACTCATTTTGCTAAGGTAGAGAAATCAAGTCAAGGTAGAGAAATGTTGAATAATTTGCCTTGATTCTAAAATTGAAGAATGGTTCATCCCAACAAGATGGTGCTGATAAATGGTTTTCAAGCAATGTGGAGAGTTATCTTTAATTTTGTTAAAGTGGAGAACTCAAGTGAAAGTGGATGGTGAACAATTTTCCTTTATTCTCAAATTGGAAAATGATTCATCTCAACAAAATGGAGCTAATGAATGTTTTTCTAGCAATGTGGAGAGTTGTCTTCAATTTTACTAAAGTGAAGAATTCAAGTCAAGGTGGAGAAATATTGAATAACTTGCCTTGAATTCTAGAACTAACAAAGAGACTTTTTAAATAATTACAGTTTGGTAAGAGATAGCTAATTTTTTTCATATAGTCCGACTATAGGTTTTTTGGAATACATGGTAATTGGTTGGTTAATAAAATTGTGAATTATTGACTTATATAGCTAGGAATGGGAACACTTGACAAAGCTTCAATTCATTAATTTTGGGTTACGTTTGTATAAGTTGACTAATAGTTGCATATGGAAAGTTAAAATTAGGCTCTTATATTTACATGAAGAAGAGAATTAAAAGTAAAAAAAAAACTTGATGTAGTATTCATTTTGAAGGCTAAGATGGTTTCACTTGATGAGTTGGTCAAGAAATGAGTGTATAAATGAGTTCATTGAAGAAGACCATGGTGCAGTTACCCTTGTTATCAACAAGTAAAGAAGATATGTGCATTGTTTGAGAGTGTGCGCCAAGTAAAAGGACTCCTTCAAGCACTAAGTAATGGGGAGGATGCTTTATGCATCATGTAATAGATTTGCTCTGGGAATCACCAAGAAGAAAGATATCTACATTATGTTAAGAATGTGCATTATGTAGTATGGAGCTTTTAGGTACCATGTGATAAAGAAGGTACTTGTTGTGTACTATGTAATAAGGTACATTAAGCACCTAGGTTGTATGTGGTTTGCATGTGTAATATGTATGTGATACACTACAAGAAAATACCCATTTTTTGATGGCAAAATTTCTGACTACTAAACGACATCAGAATTTACTGAAGGCTAGCTATTAAAACTTCTACGATCAACACTTTCCAATGATTGACAATGATTACTGAGGGGACTACTTTTAGAAAAGTTATAGTGGCATGCCATCAAAAAAATGGCGGTAAGCCTCTGGCTACTTTTTTTACGATGAGCTGTTAGTAGGCTACCGAAGGTACACCATTGGTACACCTCATTTGCCATGTTACTGACAGTATGCCCTCAATAAATTCCCAATGGCTCCATGATGAAAACATCTAACCATATTATTAATGGTTTGCCTTGAGTAATCTTCTTCACTTTTTCCCTCTATTTTTCCCAACTCAAAAAATTTAAACCTCACGCAAAAAATTTGTAAGGTTTCAGGAGCCAAACAAGCGCAGTGGAATATAACCGAAACCCTCCAGGATCCAAATGAAACGGGGTAAACTGGGTGTTGAAAATTTTCATACCTAATTTGGTTGAGATCTTTAACCCAATTGTAAAGTCGAATCACAAAACCTGAACAGTTGACGTGTTCAAGCTCTCTACGGTATCCACACGAACCTTTCAGGATCACCATGCCTCCACCATGTCCCAATAGATGTGTTTCTCTTGCACTCGCAGTGCTAGCTTGCGTCCTCCAAGGAATAACAAAAGAAGAGTGCAACTATCACTTTTTTGGAGACTAGGGCAAAGTTGCGAATTTCTCACTATATGTTGTATTTATAGTGAGACTTAACTTCCAGGCCTAATGGGTTTCAAAGGCTTAATTCAATTAGGCTTTTAGGCTTTAATTTAGGACTTAATAATGGCTCAACTTTTGGGCCAATTATTAACACAAAATTATCATGAAACCATAACCCAAATAAATTAGCCTATGCACTCAAGTAATCTAAATATGCTTTATGTATGCGACCCAATAGGCTCTTACCACATTGGCAATGATCATAAATCACATTTATGATCATACATAATGAGCGGTGTCTAGCAACACATCATTGCTACCTAAGTGACAAAATTGTTTGTGATTCGATTAAACCCTATAATCTGCATATGTCATTGTCCCTTTGTCCAAGATATCAAGACTAAACACAAGACATGAAATGTGTCACTCTCGTATAGCCCAATCTTTGGTTTCTTGATTACCAATTAGACTAACTTAAATTGATGACATTGATATCATATATCAACTCTCATTCGAACATGGCCATACATTTTCTTAGTCTCACTCTATCAAGTGGCCCGAAGATATCATTCATGTTACATAGGAAGGACAAATCTCATCTTGATCATACAAAACCCTCCACATGATATGTGACATACCTAATAACCTCATTCAATTTCAATTAGTTACGAAGAAGAAATGAAAGTATCAAAATATGTGACTTACATGTAAGGAACCTTGATAACCTTAGGTCAAAGGACTACATCTACTATAATCACTACGAGAATCACTTCTAAAACTCATATAATGATCTATGTAGCGTTCTCATGGTGGATTGGTCCAGTACACAAGTTCTCCAACTTATACCCATATGTAGACTACATATCCCATATTAGTCTCCACATATGCTAGTCGTTATGTATTATTATAACCCGCTCCATGATAATATTAGACTATGGACATTTAAAATTATCATTATTCTAGGGTTATAATTATGTTTATTACGTTACGTAGAAACAAAACAGCAAACATAATTACTATATTAATGTCTTAATAAAATATCATAACTCAATATGCAAAAAATACAATCATCTCATGATTGGCTTGAGTAATCTTCTCCACTTTTTCCCTCTATTTTTCCCAACTCAAAAAATTTAAACCTCACGCAAAAAATTTTCTATAGTCGTTCTCCACTTTTTCCCAATGTGAAAAAAACAATTTGAATTTTTAGTGTTCTAATGACTCATTGTTAAAAAAAAAAAAATTTCCTTCCACTTTTTTTTACCGAAAAAGTTAAAATCCTTATATCATTATAAAACCCTTATTTCTCCAAAAAAAAATTTATTTCACTCTCATTCTCCACACATCTATTTTTTCACACAAAATTCTCTTTCTCCCTCAATACATTTCCTTTCTATTATCCTTAATACATTTTCTTTCTATTATCCTTAATCCTCTACCTTTTCCCTCTTCTTCTTCCTATTCCTTTACTTTTATAAGTGTCTTTTCTTTTTATTTTTTTTCTTATTTCTCTTTTACTTCTATTACTTCATGTTCTTATTCTTTTTTCTTCTTCTTTATTTTGACAAGAGATGCTTTATTGCAATTAAAAGTGAGCCAAATGGACATCTTATAAGCCAACAACGGCAAAAGACTCTAAAGGCAACAGAAACATAAAACTGGCCACTAAAAAATTAGTCATTCCTATAACACCCAATGAAAAAAAAATAGAAAATTAGATCAAGTAGAACCTTTCATATAAACTAAAATGGATCTGGAATAGAGAACTCATAAATCATTAGAATAAAGCCCAAAACAAATTGACAATAAGAAGACAATATTGGAACCAAAAAGGCACCCAAGTCCTGAAAAAAGCGTCTACAAGAAAAACTACCTATAAAACATAAAAAAAAATAAAGACTGACTTTATTCTATACAAGTTTCTCTATATTTATTTCCAAGAGTCGCAACACCCAATAGAGCTAAGATTTTAGTGAACCCAAGTCAAAACTTAGATCCATTAATGTCTGTCTCCAATTAAAGATTTGTCTCGTGAGAGTCTCAAATTGCCTTGAACAAAATGATTTGAAATAGATTGTATCAACTATAAAATTTGATAGATGATGTCAAATAATGTCAATCAAGTAATAAAAGAAATGAAAGAAAATCAGCCAAATCTAGACTAAAGTACGAATCTGGCTTAGGAACAACAAATGAAGGTAGGGGAGATGATAGATGAGAAAGGATGTGGAATGAACGACGGAGCACTAGGTCATTCTTTTTTGTCTCCTTCCTCCTTCTATAACTTTTCATTTTCTTTCTCTTCTTCTTTTTCTTTTTTCTCCTCATCCACTGCCCCTATTTCTTTCACGCCATAATATTTATCCTTCTTCCCTCCCCCACAGCCCTTTTCTTTCTTTCTTTTCTCATTTTAATTTAGTTAAATTTTTTTAAAACAAAGAGATCACCATCAGTCTACCATCGAAAGAAGGCTAGAAAATATTTCAGTGACATGCCTTCAGAAGTCAACTAGCCACCATTCTAACAACTTGCTGTCGGAAGTTTTCTAGTGACCTTTCTAGTGGCATGTCGTCAGAAGGTGTTCGGCCACTTTTCCTACTATTAGTGCACTACTAATGACTTTTTCAACAACCGGCTGTTGGTCTGTTGCCGTTCCAGCTAGCATGGTCGAACCTTTCTGACAATCATTTTCCCGAAGGCACCATCCAAAGTTCTAACTGCTAACAATCGAAATTCTTGTTTCCTAGCTATAGGCTGTCAAAATTGGGATGTTTCCATTGGCTAGCTATAAAAAATGGTTCTAAAAAATCTACCTTTTTCCTGTAATGATAGGTGTGTGTTTGTGAGAGAAAATCAAATGTATGAATGACAAAATATGTGGGTTATAAAAAAAAAAAAAAAGAATAGAAGGTCATATGCCAAGAGTGAATAACTATGATTGAAGTCTTTTGTAATTGTTATTATTTTGTCAATGTTAGAGGTTATTTCTCTCTCGTGGAAGTAAGCTAGCTAAAAAGCCAAACCAAGTAAATTGTGTGCTTCAATTTCTAACTTTTATTTATTTTTACACATTCCTACTACCTTGATTGTAACAAATAATAATAATAATAATAATAATAATAATAATAATTGTGAGGATGATGATGAATGAATTTCGAAGAAATTAGAACTGGTTGGTCAAAGATCAAAGACCTTCAATTAAAAACTACCCTTACAACCAAGTAGACACTTTAATCCTATAACGTGTAAAAATGCATCACCCATCATCTAGCTTATAGTGAGCTAATTAAGCATTGGTACTATATGTTTGGATGAAAATGGACTACAGTAGAGGTGGAAATGAGTTGACTAAACCCGAACACCCCAAGCTCAAAGATTGGCTCATTAATAATTGACTCAAATTGAGTTTAGGCTTGAGCTCAATGAACTTAGAAAACAGTGCTCAAAGCTTAACTTGAAAAAAGTTCGGGTTCAACTTAGTGACCCTATAGGCTTGAAATTCAATTCAAGGCTCGAAGCTTTAGACTAGCTGATCAACGATTACAATACCATGAACATTTAGGAGTTCAGTGAAAAATTATGGTTTCATTCAATAAATTGAAAAATCAGATCAAATGAAAAGCAATATTTAAAGACTAAAGAAAATATTCATATCAAAATATCACATTTTGTTCATCTGCTTGTAATAATACATGCGAATAATTATCATCCAACATTGACAAATGACCAAATTTGAGCATGTTATTCTACTTATTCAGCCAAGGAAAGTTGTGAAAAGAGCAACTACAACATTTCAGAACTTTAGAATCATTTTCATAGTTACAGCATGTGCAACTATTAACGCAAAGCTTAGTACATAAATGACAACAATCAATTAAACATCAATTAAAGATATGTCCGTGTGCGCATCTCTCTCTTTGTGTTTGTGCAAGAGAGAGATATGGAGTGAAAGCATAACCAACCTCCAAATCTCTGGGGAAGCAAAATGAAAGAAGATTCTTGTATTTTAGTGGCAGCTGCTTTTATAGGGAGTAAACAAAAAAAGACTTGCAAACAGAAGCCAGAAGTTCATTACCTAGTCTTAAAATGGTTTAAGCATTAGAAGAAATAAAGCGCAAAAATTAGACGGCATATATAAAATCTAAACCTGTGGTTCCCAAGATAGATTTATGAAAGTATTGTTCCAACTTTTGGTAACTAAGAGCACTTCACAATCTCCCAAATTTCTTTGATCTCCATTTTAGGATCAGACAAAAGTTGCATTGTACCTGGCTTCAATGGCTATCAGAGATTAAAGGTGCCCAACAATTACAATGGTGATTCAAGAGGCTCGGTGAGTATCGGTGCGAGATGATGAGATGACGAGGTATGAGATAGTGGCAGATATGGGTGGTCAATGGCTTTAGAATATGGGTGGCTGCCAGCCAGTGGGAGTGACAGTGGCAGGTGTGGCGTCAGGCTGGGTTTTGTTGATACTATCAATCAAGTGAAGTAAGGGAAGTCTGGAGAGAACGAGAAGCAAGACCGTAGGAGGTGCAAGAGTTTTAGGGTTAGATTAATTACTCTATCCGTCTCATATTCTTTACACCATTTCAACTTTCTTTACTTAAATTTGACTTAAATTTATTTATATTAATATTTGGTAAATTTTTTAAAAAATTTATATTTAAAAACTACAGGATTTATAGTTTTTAACATTTTTTTAAAAAATTAGTAAATATTAATGTAAATAAATTTAAGTCAAACTTAAGCAAAAAACTAAAATAGTACAAAAATTTTGAGACAAATGTAGTATGTTGTATTAATTTTTAATTAGGCTCGTTGGGATTATTAAGGATTCTAGCTGAACATATGCTTAAGGATTCAAACAAAACTTACAGTTCGAAACTCGTTAAACTTAGCTTAATAATAATAATAAATTAAAGTTTGAGCTCGAAATATTCAATAAGCGGTTCTAACTCATTTGCACCCGTGCGCAAGAGTTTCTCCAAGCTAGCATAATTAAGAACTAGGCACTAATTTCTTTTCTTCGGTCTGTGATTGATACTAGTTTTTTTTTTCAAGTTTTTTGGCACTGGAAGGACAAACATAGGTCCAGGCAAGCAGCTCCAAAGTAATTGCATGCACTTGCAAGGTGCTCATAGGAGACAATGCTGTAGACATTGACTCACCCGCGGAGGAGATCCGGTCACTCATGTCTACTCTCCTCCATGTTTTTGCATCAAGATTCTTTTCTTTCTTTTTCTTCATCCTATTAAAATTTTCCTCTCCAATCATTTTTTTTTTTTTTTTGACAAATTCTCCCCACTCAATTCCTAAAATACAGAGACAATGCCATTTTGTTGGCCAATGCCACTAAAACAATGGCACTACCATTTTGTTGGCCAATGCCACTCCCTCAAATTGACTGCTGTCAGCGACAACGACAGGCATTTGAAAATACCATTCACAAGGTTAATTAGAAAAGGCCTAAATGCTTATTTTTTCCCCCAAACTATTGTAACTCAGACACTTTGCACCCTAAACTACCAAACACATCATTTCAAACCCACAACTTTGAAAAATCAAACAATTAAGTCCTTTAACTTAGAGAGTTGATCACGTGACCTCATATGTTATATACGACATATAAGAATTAATGGAGGGTCAAGAACTGGCTATTTAATGATGGGCAGAGTAATTGAAGATGTGAAAAACCCAATTCGCATAGAACCCTAAACTTGCCGATTGTTCCTAATCCATCTTCTTCACATGATTTCCGCAAAATCAGCAACTGGGGAGACGATGTTATGCTACGAGTCTTCATCAGCCAAAAGTGTAAGGGAAGAAGAAGATAGGGAAGATGATGGGCGACTTGTATGCGCTTGTGGAGATAAGACAATTCAATTAATGGCTAGGCAAGAGAATGAGAATTAGGGCAGTAAGTTCTATAGGTGCAAGAATTACAAGGTAATGTAGACATACGATTCAGTTGAAAATTAGAATTTTATTGAGTAATGTGTGCTTTGCTGCTCCTACTGGTAACTTAACTCATGGTTTAATTTTGCAGCAAAATCCGAAGTGCTTTTTCTAATGAATTAATGAAAAGTTTTCTCAATGTGTGAAGATGTGACACGTGAAAGAAGAGGAAAGGAGAGATTGCTAGAAGCAGAGATATAAAAAAGGAACAGTGGGAAGGAAGACTTAGATTATGAAGTGAACAGGAACATTAAGTTAAGCAAGAAAGAAGAGTTGGTGAGAATTAAAAGAGGCGTTGAGCAACTAAGAAGAATTGTTTGGGTGTTGGTTGTTGTTTTGGTGGTTGAGATATTGAATAGAATCTGGTATGTATAATGGTGAAATGAGTTGTTAGTTAGGGGTTTATTGTGCAGTGAATGTAGTGACAGTAAAAGGGATGTGGTTTTGGTTGGTAGGACTTAAAACTGGGGTGTGTGGCTGTAATTGTAGGTTTAAATGGAATTGTGCTATGTTTGTTGTAAACGATGCTCCTTAACAAATTAATATGATCATATTTTGTTGCTTGCAATTTCGTTGTTGGTGCCTAAAATTGTAACTGGCCTTCATTTGCTCTGATTCCATCTTGTCTGTTGTAGTAAAGCAAACATAAAGCAAGCACTATGTGGGCAACAAACCCGTTTGCATATAATAGCAAAAAAAAGGCATTTGTTCACATTTTTCCTAGTACATTTGTTGATTATACAACAAAGCTATCCCACAGAATGCTAGCATTTGTTGCATACACAATAAACCAAAAAATGACACTTTAACATCAAAATAGAATTAGTTCTATTTCTATGAACAACAATTATCTGGTTCTTGTTTCTTGCTTCTTCACTTGTCTGCCCTGTTTTTTCCTTGCTTTTTTACTACAAAAAGGCTGGCCTGTCTGTGCCACTAGCATTATGTCCATTTTGTTCACACAATCTTCTTTTCTTTTGAATACTAATTTATTGACTTGCCTGTTCAGTCAGTTGGGACTACAGCAACAATAGTGTAGTAATGAAAAACAATGAAAAGGAATGAAAAGCATATTAACACAGCAATGAAAAAATTATAAATGTAGCATTTGAAAGCAAGATTATATGCACCTCAAATACTTGTAAAGCATCAAGAACATACTCTTGTGTGGGATTTGCCTGTTGTTAAAATGAGTTAGCTGAACGCCATAAAACCAAGTAGTTAAATACTTAAAAGCTTAAAACATGCTTACATCTTTCAAGAGGCACCTCCATTTTTTGTGATCATCATTCTTACATATTGTGCAATGCATAATACGACTATGTCTCAATAACTTTGTCTTTCCTTTTTTTTTTTTGGCTCATTTCTAGATTTCCTTCTCTTCATCCTCGGCCTACCTAGCATTGCCTTTTGAACATATAGTAGCAACTTACCTAGCCCACAGTCATGCCAAAAGTTCTTTCCAAGCATTGGTTGAATAGCATAACTTTATGCTACCTCAAACTTTCTTTCTTGCACCAATGGCCTATATAATTCTTGGGATCATATTTCTTCAACATAATTGCCCTAATTGAATGGGCATAAGGTATTCTAGAAAGTTCCCACTCATGGCAGCTACAAAATTTTTTATCAATCTTAACTGCATGTGTTGTTCTACCAAAGCTTACCTCGTACCCATCCTCACCATTCCACTTCACTCACCACTTATAGCTCTCAGATATGTTGTCATTTAGTATGTCCAATATGTTCTTACCAAAATAACCTCTCCATTTGGAGACAAATGTCCTTCTTTGTACAGTCTTCTCTAACACAAACTCTCTCATTTCTTCTAGTATTGATATGATTGGCTTACTCCTAGCACCAGTGAGGACAAAATTAAAAGCCTTTATACCATTATTATCAATAAAATCACTCTTTATCACGCTATTAAAGTATGCCTTGCACCATGCCCTTGGATCCACACGAGTAGTTACTTTTGCAGCATTAGGCTTCAACTTCTCCAACTCCTGCAGTTTTCTTACCAACGTAGGTTCATTTGGTGCCTTTGCAACTACGTAAAATGCAATCTTTAAATGATCCCCTTTGAATTTTGGATACCACTTAAAATATATACGATGGACACATAATCTATGTTTTGCCCTTGGGAAGACTTCAGCAACTGCATTCAATAACCACTACATATAAACCAACAGCAAAACATGTTAAAGCTAAAAATCTGAAACATGCAGCCTGGTTGTTGTTGAAACCGTAAAAACATACTTTTATAAATACCAAAATCAAAGGCATAAATACAAAAAATACATAAAAATATTCTAGGTATGTTTGTGCATGTTTCTAAACATAAAAAATTAAGCACTTTATTACTGAAACCTAACAATTAAATACTACAAAGTAAGAGTGAGCATGGTTCAGGCTGGTTTGATTTTATGGTGAAACCAAACCAACCTGAAAACGGTCTCAGTTCCAAAATTTTTCTACCTAACTCAAGAACCGAGAACCGAACAGAACCAGAATCATGGTTCTGGATTTTTCTATTCTGGTTCTCAGGTTTTTCAGTTTATACCATATATCTATAACAACACAAAAATTCAATAAAATTGCATCCATAACCAATTTGTGAAATATTCAACATAATATACAATTAAATCAACATTTAAATACATATACTTAGACACATTTAAAAGAGTTTAACATGTTATTAATAAAATAATTCAAGAGTTATTCATGTATTATCTTCCATCTCAACCAGTTTACTATCCTTCAGTAATTCCAACATTGGCATGGTATTCAACATATTAAGCCTCTAAGACCACCTTTTTCAGTATCAAAACCCAAAATATGTTGATGTCATAAATTTTCAGTTTCACATGGCTCATAAATGAAAAAAACATAAAGGTTGCATCATAAAGAGTGATCTAGAGTTGAGAGATCAAAAGCAAAATGACCCAGGAGTAATCGGTCTAGGAAACAAAGTGATTCAAGTGAATATAGAAAAATTTTATGAATGATCTCACAACTTCCAAATTGTTTTAATTTGGGATATCAGTTTAAGGGTCTAATATAAAAACATAAGATGACCATCATAATTCTTCAATATATGGATATATTAAAAAAACTATAATTTTTATTATATAAATATATATATTCCTCGGGTTCTGTTCTGCCTCAAGTTGGTTTCACTTGGAACCAGAATCAACCCAAAAACCATCAGTTCTCCTATATGTGGAACCAACTAGCGAACCATAGTCCATTTTTACCCAATCTAATCCAACCTAATGGAGGTGGTTCGAGTTGGGTTTCGGGCTACCATAAAGCTTTGTTTTAAAAAATTAAAACAAAATCACAGCCATTAACTTACCTTCTACTCGTCAAACACGAAGCACTAATTTTCACCATTAGTACCACCAATATTAACTTTCAAATACTTTAGGAACCAAGTCCAAGATCTAGTTGACTCCACCTCCATAACAGCCCAAGCTAGTGTTTTCTTCAATGCATCAAAACAGATGTAAATTCTTTTAAACACTGGTAAACCTCAATCACCCCTATTATCAACTTGAATATCAACATTAGTACCTGGATTAGATGCAACCAGTACTTTGGCATAGTCACGCAGCTTTTCATAATCTGCCCCCCCCCCCACGTCTTTGCAGCTTCTTGATCACCATGGCTTTGGCTCTTTTGCACTAATTCCTTGACACATCAATCTGCAACTCACTTCTAATTGTGTTTTGGATAAAACTGGGCTTTACTCCTGGGTGAGCAAATATCAAACCTTTATATTGTTCTGCAATCCATGACTAATTGGCACTAAAATTTTTGAACGCGTTGCTGCAATCATGTTGATCAATATACTTTTTCACCATGAAGTACTACTTGTTATGTTGTTCTTCATAAAAGAAAAATAGTAACCATCGGCAGTTGTATCCTTACAACAAACCCTTACCTGAGTTGACTCATTCTTTAGGAATCAAATGTCTATCTTTTCATTGATGCAATACCTCTTCAGAGCTATTTTCACCTGCCTATGATCAATAAAAACCAATCCTACAAAGAATTTCCCCTCCTTACATTTCTCATCAAACCTTGGGAATCAATATATTGTTCTTCGCAAAACTGTTTCACCATCTTCGCTAGATGAGAATAAACTCTCATCATCTGACTTGTCCAGCCCATCTACTATATCACCTCCCTCTCCATCATCAGCTTCTTCAAAATCATGGTTTCTAACTTATCCAAGCCAGGCAGTGTGGTGGAGAAATTATCTACTCTCTGTATTCCCAACCTTATCTCTTCATCTTCACTTCCATAGAGTACATTATGAATCCCGTTCAACTCAAGATCACACTCTCTCACAAAATCTTCACCCCTATCGTCATCTGAGCCTCCACTATCATCACTATTATTGCTATCCCCCTCATTCTCATTACTCCTTGTCACATACCTGGTTGGAACTTCCTGGTTGGGCACATTGCCTACTCATAAATCATGTTGATTTGCCTTACTAGTGCTCCCCTCAAAAGGGTCAGCCAACACCTTGTTATTATTACACAGCCAAGAATCACTGTGTTCAATATAAAATTCCACATTACTTTCCCTCAAGCCAAAGGATAACATTTCCAACAAATAACCACTGTCACTTATACACCTTATCCTTATATTTAGGGGTTGCGATTAAATTTTGAAGTAGATTGATTTTATATCTTCATATCTATACCCCAACTCTTGCAACATACCACCAACTGAGAATAAGAAAAAAAAAATTCTCAACCTTGCCTACATTGATGTCAAATTCCAATTATTTCACTATAAGCTCTTTAATTAGTACATCACCATGACAAATTTTGATAACCACATAGTTGAGCATTTGCAAAAGAGGCAACAAATAATAATAAACATACTTAGCCATTTACTTATTAAACACCTAATGAATATATGTCCAATCGAATAACAGCCAAATTTGATGGAGTAAATTGGCAAGGGCATAAAAGCCTATTCTCATCAAGTACATTGGCAACCGCATCCTCATGTGTGCTTCAGCTTTTTCAACTTCTGTTATCCAAGTCAAAATCACCTATAACTGAAAAAATTGACAAAACCAATTGTTTTATTACTATTCCTCTTCTCCAACCAAACATGTAACCCACACCAATTTTTGTTAGTCAACAAATCTACAAGAACAAAATTGATTTCACTCACTTTTAAAAATGCATCAAAATTTTCAATGGTCCCCTCACTTGTCTGCAATATTGCGTGGAATCTCGATGAATATAGGGTTTTTATTTTTCAATTCCCTCTATCAAAATACTTAATGGAAAAAGAACAAAAACAATTGGTTTGCTTAGGTTTTATTTTTCTTTTCACCGATTCAACGCGCCAAATGTCCGCCCCCTTCCCGCCATGCCTTCAGACTTGTTAAAGGACTTAACAGTGTCTGTTGCACATGAGGTCACTTGATCACCTTTCCGAGTTAAAGGACTTAGCTGTTTGATTTTACAAAGTTAAGGATTTAAAATGATCCATTCCATAGTTCAGGGTGCAAAGTGTTCGAGTTATAAAAGTTCAAGGGAGCAATAAACATTTATGCTATAAGAAAACCTTTCATGCAAAAATTTCAAAACATCTTCTACAATAATACGTTGAATTTTCTTCCAATAACATAATGACATTCAGGTTAAAACAATTAAAATTTTAAGCAAGCCAAGAAATCGTGAATTTTTTTTTATGGAATACTTTCCAAATTTTTATTTAATGAAAGGAAAAATTACAAAAACTCCTCTATGATTTGACATAACATACACTTTGTCTCTACCTTTTCTTTACTTTATCCGATAACAACTTCTGAAATTTTAATTTAAGCTATTTGGTAACTATGTTATGGTAATTTCAATTTTTTTAATTTTTTCACAGTTAATTAACATTTTAAAAAATACTTATTATAAGGAGAAAAATTCATTTAGAGAGAGGAAAAGTTGATAACTTAGAATATTTGTTAACTGTAAAAAAATATTAGAGAGATTGAAATTACTTAAAGATGACTATCTTACAGTTGAAACTAAGATTTTAGAAATTATTGTCAAATAATGTAAAAGAAACAAGAGGTAATGTTTAGATTTTTAAAAACAAATGAAGCAAATTGTATGTTAGGTTGAGTTATTGTAAGTTTTTCTTATTGAAACTCACATATACTGTTTTAAATTTTTTTTTTTTTTTGTATTTAGAAGGAAATATAAAAGAGAATGAGGTAGAAACAAAATAAAAGATGCCGATGGGGCTACATGCCATAATTTTGAAATGTTGTAGCAAGCTCCAATGAAGAGTCATGATTGAAAGAAAAACCTACCGTTGCCACTGAACTATCAGAGAAATATGACTAAAGTAACATGATGTTGCCATAATGTCCTTGAAAACCTCATTCAAAGCTAATGACTTCTATCACTTTGCAAGAAGACATATCCTTCCAATGTGCCTATGCTTATTCCCAAGACTTGAAACGAAAGATTTAGGCTCTTGGCATTCATCACTGCCATACTGACCATCATCAATGACATTCATATGTTCAATGGAGAATTTAGTAAGGCCAAGAAAATAGTCTTCAACACTAGTTTTCTCAATAAAAGTGTGCCCCACTTGAAGAAGGAAAGTCTCCATATGCTTTTCATGAAATTATTTTCTTTTGTAGATTATACTTCACCCCCCTTGTTCTTCCTCTTCTTATTCTTCTTTATAATTTCTTGATGAGTTGATTTTTTAGCTTGAAAACAATAGGGCACCTTGTCTTGATCCCGTTGCAAGCCCTCCATAGATAAAGAAAAACTGCATTGGTCATGGGCTTGATCTATTGTTGGAACTTTTAGTGATGAAACATGGCTGCCTTGAAAGGACTGAACTACTAGGGATGGATGATGAGCATGAATTATGTAGGATGATGAGCATGAATTATAGAGGATGAAGAAGTGCCCTCTTAAAAATACCAATGAACCCCAGGGTGAATGTCTGTACAAGATTTTGGCTTAAGGCAAAAACCTGAGTATCTTTTTAGCCCATAATTTAGACTCATATGGTAAGTCACTCTTGCTTGAAAACAAATCCATCTTCTTTTTTTAAGCCAAAGAAGGAACCATTGCTCCTAACTTGGAAGCAATGAAAGAAGCCTTAAGATGTTAAGAGACTCTGTGGAGCTTAATTTTGGACTATCCATTTCCTTCAACGAGGCTAATTCATTTTGGAGGAGATGGTTCTTACTTTCTAAATTCAAAAGGTCCACTTCAGATGCACTACTAAAAAATGGTCATTTTCCAACTGTCATTTCCAACGGCCTGCAGTTCGAAATTGACAAGTTTCCAACTGTCAGCCGTTGGAAAAGAAGTCATTGGTAATCAGTGCGTTGGAAGTTCTGCTTTCAACGGCCCAAATATCATCCGTTGGAACTTCCAACAGTCAGTTGTTGGAAAATCAGCCGTTGGAAATTTCCAACGGCTGTAATTATTATTTTTTTTCTTAGTGTTCCAACTGCCCAGGCAGTTTGAAATTTTTCCATTTTTTCCAACTGGTTAAGCCGTTGGAAATTTTTCCATTTTTCCAACTGCCTAGGCCGTTGCAAAATTATTTCTGAAAAATAAAAAAAATAAATGATTAAATATTATATATTTATTACTTTAAATTTAACAAATTTATATTTTACATTAATTAAAAAAATTAAAATTATTATTACTAAAATTATATTTACATTATTACAAAAAATTTAAAAATCACAAAAATACAAAATCTAACAGAACTAACCCAAATCAACCAAATCAAAAATACAAACAGATTTAACAAAAATAAAAAATAAAAAACTCAGAACAAATCTGAACTAAAAATCAATTACCCAAACAGATCTAACCAAAATCAAAAATCAAAAATTATAACAAAATTGAACACAAATCAAAAAATCGAAACAGGTCTATATATACAAAATCAAAAACAGATCTGAACCCATCTCGGTCTCAGCCACCGAGGACGGCGTGGAGGCCGTGCCGGCGAGGAGGACATGAAGAGATCGAGACGGTGGAAGAGCGCCAGAGACGGAGACAGCGAAGCAAATGAAGACGGTCACGGCGAGGCAGAAGGGCTGGCGACGCCGATGAGCACGTTGGCTGTGGAGGCCGAACCGTGCAAAAAAGAGGCGAGGTACGAGGCTAATGAGCACGGCGGAGAAGAGAGACAACGGCGATGGTGATGCGGAAGAGCGCCAGAGACAGCGAAGTGGCTGAAGACGGCAACGGCGAGGCGGAAGAGCGCCAGATACGGAGAGAGGACAACGGCGATGACGAGGTGCAAAACAGGCGGAGACGTATAGCGTGAGAGGAGGGGGAGAGGCTGAGACCGAGGGAGAGGGAGAGACGGAGACGAGGAGGGCGAGGGGAGGCAGAGAAAGAGAGCGCGAGAGGAGGGGGAGAGGAGGTAGAGACGAAGAGTGCGAGAGGAGGGGAAGAGGCTGAGCCGGAGACGAGGGAGAGTGAAAGGGCGAGGAGGCAAAAATGGAGAAAAGGTTTAAGGAGGTGGGAGGTAAGTGGTAGTATTTATAGTTAGGATTAGTTAGGGTTGGGTTTGGGTTTTTTTGGCCCAGTATATCATTTTTTTTTTGGTGAAAAAATTATATAAATATAAATATCATAATATAAATTTATGTTTATTGATTAAAATTTTATTTTATCTTAATTTTGAGTTAAGATTTTTGAATGTTATGTTCTTATCATTAAAACCATCAATTATGATCAAAACATAAAACTGTGAAACATAATATTGTACATTATTTGAAATGATAAATATTTTTTTTGTGATTAAAGAATAACTGACTAAAAAATTTTATCTCTTATCAATTTAAATTACAATTTTTAATATAGTTGAAAAGTTTATTTTAAAATATTAACTTTTAATTTTAGAAATTATTGACCAAATCACTTCATTAAATCATAGAGCTTTTTCTTTTTACCTTTACTACATTAATGATAACCATGTTTTACTTTAGAAAATAACACATCATAAAAAAATTTAAAATTGTGTTGAATTTATGTTAATCAATGAATGGTTTAACCATTAATATAATAATAATAATAATAATAATAATAATAATAATAATAATAATATATGTATGCCATATACATCATATATCATATACTATGTATAAATATAATAATAATAATGTGTAAGATATATATACGTATTAATATATATGTTTTATGGTAAATATATATAAATATCAATATCAATGCAATATAAATATGCATACTGTGTGTATTTTCCAATAGCCTAGGCAGTTGGAAAAATAAAAAAAAATTCCAACTGCCTTGTAACATATATAAATGTGTGTGTATTTTCCAACGGCCTAGGCAGTTGGAAAAATAAAAAAAATTTCCAACTGCCTTGGCAGTTGGAAAAGTAAAATATATAAATGTGTGTGTATTTTCCAACGGCCTAGGCAGTTGGAAAAATAAAAAAAATTTCCAATTGGTTAGGCAGTTAGAAAAATAAAAATAGTTAGAACGTTGGAAACAATAAATATTGAGATGCATAGTTAACTTACATATTTTCCAACGGTTTAAGCCGTTGGAAAGGTGACCGTTGAAAATTTTTCAACACTTTCAACAGCCAAGCAGTTGGAGAATTTTTTTTCCCAATGATCAATTTTTTTCTGCAGTTTCCAACGGCTTAGAACGTTGGAAATTGGCCGTTGGAAAATTGCCTCCGTTGGTAAAAAGGGTTTTTTTAGTAGTTATGTAAAAATTGTGGATTAGAGTTTGTCCCAAGTCTTGGGTATGTCTCAGGCTAGAGAAGAGTTTTGGGCTTCTAATGCTTTCAATAGATCTTGAGCTTCTTGAACTTTTATCTCATGATTCAATTGATATTTATCAGACACGGACTTGAGAGTTGAGATTTCCTTTCCAAGCTATGATATCTTAGAGCATTTTTTAGACATGCTCCATCCAAATACATTTTGGTAGCTCTTTGAGAGGACGACTACAAGCACTTCGTAAGATTGAATATAACTAGACCTTCGTATATTTGGTCAAAGTAGACGATCTTACTCCTCCAAACAAAGCCACTTCAATTTTATTTATTTCAGTCATAAACCTATGAAAAAACTTACCCTCAATCTCATCTCTCTCCAATAAACTCAAACATAACAAAAGCATCTGTAGATAACTAAGGTGATGCAAATGGATCTTCCCCAACGATGTTTTTACTTTGTCAGGAATTTTAGTAGATGTTATAGTTAATTCCTTTTAACTTAAGTCCACTGACTTATTTTTACTTTTATATATTTTTTCTTGAAACTAATTTTATTTGAAAGTCAATATTATGTCGATACAATAATCAATTTGAAAGTAAATTTTCATAATATTATTAAATTTTTATAAATTTTTCTTTTTGAATGCCTTAAACTAGAAAATTTCATAAAAAATTAGTAAAATTACAAAAATTATTTTTTCAATAGATTATTTCAGCTACATAATATTGGCTTTTAATTAAAATTAGTTCTAAATAAAAAATATATAAAAATTAAAATAAGTCATTTTGAAATCAATTAACTTAAATTAAAACAAACTAGCTCCAAAAGGCTGTAGTGTTATAACTTTGAAGAGGAAATTTTTTCTTAAGCCTTGCCATGACCCAAAAGACAGACCAACAGTCAGCCACAAACAAACACCGCAAAAGAGAAAAATAAGAAATGGGAGAACAATCATCGAACCGGCTTCACTAGGATTTATGCACACTTTCAATATCCGAAACAACCAACATATATAGAGCTGCAGACCAAACTGTGCCATCGAGACGAATGAATTATCCAACTGACTGACACATGATAACAACTAAGTACAGAGAAAACCAGCCCATGAGAAGTTGTCAAGACCCCAATTTCAGCAGGACAAGCCAGAATTAACTTGGAATGAGCCAATTACCATTAGCTCGAGAACCGGAACCGGAACAATTCCAGATTTGTACCCGAGGTCTGTTCGAGAATGCTACCAGATGAATACACAAGGCTGATTAGACACGAAAATGAGACAAATAAAAGGGAACTAGAAATCAAAAGAGTAACCGATCCAATATGAGATTAGAACAACAAAACCCTAGAATTGGGAAAACACAAACAAGACAAGAGCAAGTAGCAGAGAATCAATAAAGGAAAAAAGGAACTTAATTGATATTAAATGGTGGAAGCTGCTTGAGTGGGAACGATGCCAATCAGATGCAAGGGTAGGGATCATCGGAAGTTGCAAGAAGGGTGGAGGTGAGCGACGTTTTTAACCGGTTGAAAAAAGTCCAATCATGAAACATTGTAAAGACGAAAGAGTGATCCTGCAAAAATTAGACCACTGAGCTAAAAAACTTTCTTTATTTTCAGGTGGAAGATAAAAAAAACTTTCAAGTTTTTAGTGCTTCATAGTTCATACATTGCATTTAATTTTTTTTAAATTAACCTCGTCATCACACATATTTATAGCATTTTTTAGAACTTTGTTACAATACTTTTTAGTTTTGAAAATCCATGAATTCTAAATACTTATCGTAATAAAAAATACTCCCTCCGTCCCACTTTCTTTGCTGCATTTGAATTTTTTAACTAGTTTGACTTAAATTTATTCATATTATTGTTTGTTTGAAAAAAACTTAAAAGAATATATTTATAAACTATATAAGTCTTGATTTATCATTCATATATAAAGATTTTTTATTTATATATTAAAATGTTAAAAGTAAAAAATCTTAAATTAAGTACTGAAAAGTGAATGATGCAAAGAATATAGGATAAAAAGAGTATATAAATATAACCAAGAAATAATTTTCTTCATTTTCTTTATTTTTCACTCCTAATATCAATTACTCATCTGGATATATACAAAGAAGACAAAATACTATTAGAAGACCAATAATGAGTAAGATAAATTGACATATAAAATTTTAGTATTTATTGTATTAAAATGAACTTTATACGATCTTTTTCAACAAGCAAGAAGATAAAAAAAAATTAAACAAATAAGGGAACATGTTTGATTGATTGAGTTGTGAAAACAAAAACTTGGTTGTGCCGTCAGATTCTAATTTAATATCAAAAGCCCCAGCACCTAAGCAAGCAGAATGGACGGTCAAGATTGATTCCTGTGTTCCCGGCTCCTTTTTTATGTTCCCAGTCGTTACTTTTCTCTTCCCTTTGCCTCTTCACGCTGTTCTCTGCCTCCCCTGACATCATAAAAACAACCCAGAGGGACATGTTGCTCGGAAAAAGGCCAAGATTTCCAATGAAGCGAACCACTAGCATGTCCGAAATCATTTTCGATCTAAACCACGGAGTGGAGGAGACTCCTTCGTCCTACCACCGGAACACCTTCGACCTCTACCAGAGCGCCGCCGGAAGCCTTGATGATCCAGATCAACGTTTCTTGGCGGCGGCGGCGATCTCACCTAGACCTCACCAGAGACAATCTGCTGAATTTTGGGAAACTCACAATTTCTTGAAGAGCTGTGGCCTCTGCCGCCGCCGCCTCGTCCCAAGCCGCGATATCTACATGTATAAGTAGGCTCTCTGTTTCCAAACTTAAATTTGTTCTCGCAAGTTGATTTCTTTCTCTTTTTTGCTTTTTAAGTTCCCTTCTTTTCATATACTTAAGAGTTTTAAAGATCCATTTTTTGAGGAGCTGAATAATTACTCGAGGCTTGACATGAAATCGAAATTCTCTATTTCAATCTTACGACTTAGGAATTTACTACGAAATTTTGAACAGTTTTCTTTGTCTGATAAACTGATATGCGTTGATTTGGTTTGCAGGGGCGATACAGCATTTTGCAGCCAAGAGTGCAGGCAAAAGCAGATGAACCAAGACGAGAGGAAGGAAAAGTGCTCGGCATCGTCCAAGAAACAGGCCGCAGCAACAACCTCCGCTGGAAAGGGGGAGACTGTCGCCGCCGTTTAGAATCGCCGTCAAGAATTTTAATATGTTAGTATTATTGAAGCAATTATGACTGTGGATTGTGGAGGTCTTAATCATTCAGCTTTATATGCTAATGAAGGGGGCATGAGTTTTGAACATGTTTAATTACTCTGTTTTGTGGGCATCAGAAAAGAAATGTACACAAAGATGATGCCTCTTTTCCTTGCTCTACTCATCTCTTTTTGTTTACCCCTTTCCTAAATGAAAGCAGAAAATTGAAGATGCATAGAGCTTTTTCCTCCACTGAATTTCCCTTTTATTGGTCATTTTTTGGATCTTATTTTCAGAAGAAAATTGCCTTTATTTTGGTGTGGAAGCTAGCTAAGGGATGTGATTGGCTATGGAGAGATTCTCACTTCTGTCAACTAGTACAACCTCTTGACATGTGTGATTCATTTGGTGGCCACTCAACAAAAAGAAATTTGTCTTGTGAGGCATATTTCACTGTCAATCATGCACCGCATTTAATTTCAGAAATAGAAAAACTTTTATGCTGTGATTTCACAGAGTTATGACTCTGTCACTAATATCCATAAACTTCATTAGCACAAAAAAGAAAATCATTAAATTTCATGGATGTATAATATAGTAAAGGGATAATTAAAATTTACCTCCTAGTTTTAAGTGAAATTACACTTTACCTCTCTTATTTTAAAAATATACACTTTATTCCTACCTTTTTAATACATACTGACAATAACATCAAAAAGCTTAATTTCAAATGTACAATACTTATCTTTAAGTAATTTTAATCTGTAATATATTTTTTACAATTAATTGACATTTAAAAAATATTATTTTCATTTATAGAAAGAAAATTGATAATACAAAATGTTTGTTAACTGTAAAAAATACTTTAGAGATTGAAATTATTGAAAAATGACTACCATAATATTTAAATCAAGATTTCAAAAGTTACTGTTGGATTGCATTAAAAAAACCAGAGAAATATATATTTTTGAAATAAGAGAGTCAAAATGTAATTTTATCTAAACCATAGGAGGTAAATTGTAATTAATCCTGTAGTAAATGGAGATTTTCAAATAATTAATAGGAGCTATCTATTCCTATAATCATGAAAGAAAATTTACTTTGTTGCATTTTACAACATTTTAATTTAAGATAGTTTATTTCAAGATCAAATATTATATAATACTCACTCTGTTATTTGCACCATTTCAACTTTTGGCTTAAATCTAACTTAAACTTATTTATATTAATATTTGCTAAAAAATTTTAAAATATTTTTATTTAGAAAATATAAGATTTATAGATTTTAAATATAATTTTTTTTAAAAAATTATCAAATATTTATATAAATAAATTTAAGTCAAACCTAAGTCAAAAATTAAAAAATTACAAAAAATATGGAACGGAGGTTGTGCAATACAATGCTGTCAACAAATCGTTGCCTTCACCTTTTTATTTTTAATTTCTGATAAACTACATTCATTTTTTTTGTTATCTTAAGAGAATTTCATTTTCCCAACTTTCTAAGATATATAGTTTGTTAAAGGAAGAATTCTCAAATTTGTTAATAATGTTTAGCCTAAGGAGTGGATCTGTTACAATAGTTTTTTTTCTTCAATTTCTTACAAATATTTTAAAATGAGCTCAAATATACCACTCAAGTTTTAGATTGAGAGTGAATATGCCACTATCCACTAAAAAGCTAACATAAAATATTAAAAGTAACACCGTTGCTGTCTTCTGGAGCTTATTTGACTACCGTGAACATTAGTCGATGATAAAAATTTCCAGGTTTTTTTCCTCCCATAACTACTAGTTCTCCTCCATTTGATTCCCCTCAATCAAAGACCTGAGAGTAATTTGTGCCAACAACTGTGGCTTCAATTTCATTAAAATTTTTCCAAATTTCAAAAAATCAATCAAATCAGCCATGGCAGAAGAACACAGATGCAAGGCTCCAAAGCTATACGCCAACAACTGTGGCTTTTTTGGGAGCCCCATAATGCAATTTTCTACTTCAAGTGTTATCGAGATCTCTAGCTTATGGAACAACGATCCTCCTCTACCAAATAAGCCCTTAGCCAAACCCTAACACTGCCATTGTCCGTTCCCCGAGCAACATCGGCTTCAGTAATTGCTCAACCCTCTATTGCAGCCGTGGAGGAGTTTCCCACAATGGTTAAAAAAGAGCCTATGATGGTGGCGGTCCAAACATGGCCAAATTGATGCACGACATGCCAGAGAAATCTATGATATTGGAGGCACTACCAAATGGAAGCGATGAAGCGACTGAATTTTAGTCATCAGTCAATTCAGTCACTAGCTTGTGGACTATGAAAATTATTGCGACTGACTAGCGCCTGAAATATTCAATCATTAGTTTTAGTCACTAATTTTAAATTTCAGTCACTAGTCAGTCGCACATTTTATAATATTTTTAAAAATCAGTTGCTAGTGTGCTTTAATCGCTATTTTGATCACTAAATCAAATATAAACCTTCAACTTTGGTCTCTTCTTCCCCTATTTATCCTTCTTATTTGTCCTTCTTTCTTCTCTGTTTCTCTCATTGTTTCTCCTTCTTCCTTCTTCCTTCTTTGTTTCTCTCATTGTTTCGATCAACCTCTAGGCGCCATTGTTACATTCTGTCTACACCTCCAGGAGTCACCGCTACCCTCGCCACCGAGCCCTGCTGCCTGGTTGTCCCAAAAGTGCTGCTATTGAGAGAATCAAAGTTGTGGTTGATCTTAACATAGTTAGTGAAGTAGTTACACAACAAGACCGTACTTCTTTTTCAGTAGTTGATAACATGGGTGAAGTCAAAAATTCAGAGAATGAAGATGTTTGAGATGTTTTGGTTGTAATAATATATTTGTACTTATATATATACTTAAAATATACATAATGTTATATAAAATATATCATTAATTTGAAAAGCAGAACTTAAACTTGAATTTAGTCTAATAATTAATGACTGAAATGATAGGCTTAGCAACTGAATTTAAAAATGGCTAACGACTGAGCTTTCAGTTGCTATTTGAATAAAATTCAAAATTCTAGTGACTGATGTATTTGATTGCTAATTTTAGTCACTAGTCGGTCACTAATAACTAGTGACTAATGATTTTGCTATTAAACGAGTCAGTTGCAGTTAACGACTAATAGCGACTATTTCTTCAATCGCTAATCTGTTTTTCTCTTATAAGAGGTTGGTCTAATTATTTATAACTCTTGAAGTTTTTTAAAAGCTACATTATCACCTTAAAATTTCAAAACTTATCACTTTTTATGTTTTTTGTTATTTTTTCAAATGGGCAATGACATATTTTAGTCTATTTTGAAACATTAGTAATAGATTGGTCTAAAAAAAACTATAGTGGCAAATCCGCATACTGACCTAAACATTAGTGGAAAATTGGAGGCTTCTACCGTTTTTTAAAGTCTTAAACCACTCTACTAATATAATGATCAAGCTCTTGAAGGCCATCAAACTTTTACGTTGGGCCTCTAAACTCTTATTTATTCCAACTAGGCCATTGAACATTTTCTACCATACATAGCTAGTCAAGTTGAATGCCTTTCACTTTCCTGCTCTTCTTCTAAAGCAACTTTTGTTACAAAAGTGAAACTTGTAAAAAATTCCAATTTTACTGACTTGAAGTCTTGAACTATTAGGGTTAATAGGCATAGTTGAAAAAGTTTGACAACCAATTGGAAACAAATAAGTATTTACTGGCTTAATTGACAGAAACGTAAAGTTTGGTAACCTTTTTGACATTTATAATATATGCCTAAGCGAAAAACCTGTAATGTCTAACAGATAAGGATGAACTTATTGATTACCAAAAAAGAAAAAAGGAGGTGAAGTTACTGACTAAAGCATTTTTTCTAAGTATAACTTTTACGTTTTGAGTACCAAAAAAAAGTTTAGGTTTTATTCTTTCCAATTTAAAAACTCATTAAAAAGTTTATTATTTTTTATTTTTTTCTAAAAATAAATTTTTTTAAATTATAAAGTTTCAATAGTATACAAGTTAAGTGAAGAATTAACAAAAATAATAATAATACATTAAATAATTCGTTAATTAATATTTGATTATTAGCGGTATTGCTGTCTACTAATTGATGTCAAACTTTTACTACAATTGAGCAAAGGACGTCCAGGGAACAAAACAGAGCAAGTTACCTAATACCGAAGGGTTAGGTTGTTTTTGATGCGTTTCATTCGGTAGTTTCTTAGGTAGACCCAGGTCTTCAAAGACTCGTTTCATTCAGTAGATTTGAAACTGGAGTCCAACTTTGATTTCCCATGTAACAGTTCTATCGCCGACATATTCGAGGCATCAATTAAACGGGAATCTGTTAATTTGTTTTTTCTTTCTCGATCATATGAATAGTGTCCCAGTTTCATTCGGCCAAACTACCTCCAGAGTTTTACATGCACTTTCTCATCCTGTAGATTCACAACTTGGCTAATGAGTCAACATTATTGTTTCTTGATTTTAGTTTCCATAACACTTGATGATGCCGGGCAAATAAACTGCTCGCCTAGAAAGCTAATTAAAGAGGCTGGGGGAGCTCGTGCACCAGCTGAAAGCTGGTCTTGGAGGTCCTATGCATTGACAAATGAGACCTAATAATCTAATGTGAGAGCTTAGAGAACCTGCAGAAATGTCTATATGCTCCAGTTAGTTATCCGGAGGTAGCTAGAGTTCGAGCTAGAGACATGGATTGATTATCGGGAGTAATCTAGTTAATTTTTCTATAACACATAGTACTTGTAAATTAACTGATTGATCACCCAAACAATGTGAATTTCTTCCTCTTTACAATCCTCAGTCCCTGGTTCACCCTAAATTCATTTAGAAAAAACCAAAAAGCAAAGCATTTCCAGCCTAACTTTAGGTCAATGAGACTCTAGACTCATCCCATTTAGTAGTAGGAGCTCTATAATGCTATTTACATTGGACCTCTCCTAAACGTTTACGATCCCGTACGTTTCAGGCTGAGTGATGAAACTTTTCGGACGGGGATCTCCTCAATAAATATGGGAGCTCAAGAGATAGCTAAACGTTGGCACATATTTGTGGTATTACCAGAACTAAAAAGAAAAGGGGAAACAAAGAGTACTAATTATTTATGGTGAACGAATATTAGGCTAATGAATAAGTTAGTGAGAAACAGTGACATTAACGGATCTCGTGCCTCAATGGGACCTTCACCATTTCTTCCAGACAAATCAACAAACGGGGACCAGCGGGTGTTCTCCCTGCACGAAGAGACCACCAACCAGTTTCTGCATCCACTAATCTGTACGCAGTATCATATATGATATGAGCTCTTTTTCTTTTCTTTTCTTTTCTTTTCTGTTCAAGCACATACATAATATACACAAGGTTAGTAATACCTGTTGGCATCTTCACTGAATGACATGGTGAGCCTGGAAGGGACTTCCGGTGAAGGGAGAGCGTCTGAAGAAGAAATTTGCTGGGAGGGACTGCTTGAAACACTCAAAGAACAAGGATTAGGAGGCCCTCAGAGTGTTTTTCTAGGAGAGGAGCCTCCGATACCTAAATCAGTATTTAGCCAGATGAAGAATGATCAGTAGAGAGTAGAGAATGTCTTTCTATTTTTTCGAGTCCCTCCCCCTTTACCAAGGTTGTTTCCCAAGTATTTATAGGGATTAGTCAGGAAAAGCTTGCTTGATATTGCCCGCTTAAATCACGACACGTGTTCGGTTGGATTCTGTCCGTACCTTCGGAAATGGGGACCTCTAGTCAGCCATAGGCCGTCTTGGTCAGAAGCCAGGGCCACGGGAGGTCTGCGCGTCAGGACGCGTACGAGGGCGTCGTGTCACATTGTGTGCGAGAGCGGCGTGTCACATCGTGTGCAAGGGCGGCGTGTCAGAGGCTCCTTAATCATTTTTGTCGTGTTCTTGAGACCCCTTCGGTGAAAGGGACTCCTTCAAGATGGGAGGGCTTCCTGCCGAGGTTACCCCAGTTATTCGCAAGTCCCCTTGTCACGGAGGACTCCCTTTTGGAGGATGTTCTCCTCTGTCGAGGATGGTGAGTTTATCTCTCCCGAAGCTGGTCAGGCTGTCTTACCGGGGGTCGTAGAGCACCATGTTCCCGAGGCTAATATTATCATTCCCCGAAGGTGATGGTGGATCGCCGAGGTCGATGGGTTAGGGAGTCAGACCCTGTCTTACCAAGGTTGGTGCTGGTATTTCTCGAGGGTGATGCTCGCCCTTTCCAAGTGTGGTGTTTTGCCAAAGCTTGGGGTTCTGAAGGGTAATAGCCTTTTGGCCATCAGTTAGTTTTCTTTTTCTTTTTTGCCTAAGCTAAGTCTCCATTCAATTAACAGCAACTTATAGTTTGTGTTTTAGAATATATAAATAATGTGCATGTATCTGATATACATGCAAAAATGTGAGTATGCCCATGGATATTGTTATACTTCCCTCCCCCCAAACCCAACACACACATGCATGTTAAAAGTTCTTTGTTGGCTTTATAAATTTTGAAACGGTGGATACTTCTATTTTACACTTCTCATATCATGTTTGATTAAAATTACAGTTAAATCGAATCATCAGTTACATGGAGTGTGTATTTGTACCAGTATAAGTATAGTTGACATTATAATGGTTTAATGTTTTTTTTAATAAAAGGGTACTTGATTCCATTACCGATGAGCCAAACGACATCTTATAAATCAATGATATAGAACACTAAAAAATAATAAAGACAATAAACTAACCAATAAAATGCTATGCATCCCTGTGACACTAATTGAAGGAAAGATAATTGGATCGAGCCAAAACCTTTCAAGTAAACCAGGATAATACTAGAAAAGTAATTTATAAGTAATTGAAAAAAAGACCAAATAAAGGATAAGATAAATAAAAGAAACAAGATATGATCATCCTAATCTATTATTCTTAAACGCTTCACCATCTAAGTTTCAACCACTTTCCGCACCCTGCTCAATTACTCTTCTTCTCGTAGCTATCAATTTAAAAAAGGAGCCACTCAGATTTGCCGTTGTAAAGTGTCAAATGAACTAGATGGTGTTCCCATTGACGGTGGCAAAGGAATTTAATGGAGAAGGAAGAAATGGTTGAAAGTGATTGAAAATATAATTAAGTGAAGTAATGGTGAAATATCAATCGTCTAGATCTAGATTAATATCCAAATCTAATCAGATATATAAGAACAAAGAAGAAGAAACGATGAGGAGGAAGAAGATAGGTTACAGCTAGGTTAAGAGTAAATAGACTTCTGGTTGAATGGTTAATAAGGAACAAGAATTTTTGTCTATTGCAATTGATCATTAACATGATAATCCAAGCATTTAAATCAGCAACTGTTATATTAGAAACATTGCTACATAAATTATAACATTAGAAATTAAGGTGGAAAAGCAAATTAGGGTTCATCACAGCCTTTCTAGACCAAGCTCAAGTAAATATTACTAATTCGCGCGCGTAAATATTGCAAGCTAAATTACCATCCAAAATAAATAATAAGTCAGTTCAAAAAGCTAAAAAAAAAATAAATCAAACACTTGTGAGGTAAAGTAGCAAAAAGGAGCAAATCCTTCTTTGAGTAAGATATCAAGTTTGAGTCTTGTAAATGAGAATGAGGCTTTAAGAGTGCTTTTCCTCTAAATAGGGCCCGACATGACTCCATTAAAGAGTATTAGGACTAGTCGGAGCCCAATATGATTACCGAATATCAGAAGATTTTTGAACAAAAAAAAAAGCCAAAAAAACTAAATTAAAGCTCTCGTCATCTTTCTTTTGTGATAAACTTGACAAGCACAAATTCCGGTTTACATGATTTCATTGGGCAGCAGACTGCACTATCTTAAGTTAATTATACAGGTGAGAATAGGAATAAAAATTCACTTTTTATTTTGTGGGATTAAATATCAAATTTATCATTTAAAAGTATCGAAAAAACCAAATTCACCATCAAACTTTCAAAAGTACCAAATTCCATGTTGAACTTTATAGGAATAAAAAATTACTTTTTATTTTGTTGGATTAAATACCAAATTTACCATTTAAAAGTATTGAAAGAACCAAATTCACCATCAAACTATTAGAAGTACCAAATATCATACTGAACTTTACTTTCAAGACCAAATTTAGCACTGACATTACAAAAAGTAGCATATTTGCCACTTCTCCATTAAGTGGTCGTCAAATTGAAAGTAAAAAATAACAGTTTTAGTCCTTGGTTCTTTATATTTCTTCTACTGGTGCCTTAATTTTTCCTATCTTATAATTCATACCATCTTCTTCAAGAGAAGAAAGACCACTTATCTACCGGCAATGTCATTTAGCCACTACTCTGCTGTGGTACACTCCTAAACTTTTGAGCCCTCGTCAATAGCTTTGGACTCAACTCACCCATACCTGACTCGAAACACTCCTTGAAAAAATTGGTTCACTTATTGCAAATAGATCATATATTTTCAATGGAGAGTGTCAAACAATATACTAAAATAGTATTTACATATTATATGTAAAAAATATTATCATCACAAGTTCAAAGTGGCAACTGATGACTTTTCCTAAAAAGACCTTTTAAAGTAAAAAGAGGAATTGCTCAAAATCATTACTATTTCTTGTTTTATTTGCAACTACTACAATAAGAAATTGCAAGATTCTTAATTCAATCTACTAAACAAACCCTCGATTTACCAGTCCTCCATCAATTAAGATTCAATTCAAAGCAATATTAATTTTCCAGTGTTCAAGCTATTGCTATGAGACTTTGTATAGATGTCCTTAATTTCTTCTTAATGAACATCTTTGGCCAATAAGCAAAAAAGGAAAATAGAGAGAAAGTAATTAGACCAACTATGGAGTAAGCATATGCAAAATGGCTTTTCAAGATAATCCAAATCAACTTCAATCACCTGAGAAAGATGTTGAGGAAATGGGAAGGGGAAGTGGTGGAAGAGTTGAGAATGTAGAGGATAAAGATGAAGAGATCATTGAGCAATTGGTTGAAGAATATGACATAATTGTCAAACAGGCAAAGTTAGGGCAATAGTAGAAGAAACGTAAAAAAAAATGAAGAACCAAAACTATTATTTTCTTGTTCATTTGACGGTCAATTAATGGTCAATTAATTGCGGTGTGTGGATTTAGTCTAAAAAGTAAAATTTAGTATTAAAATTGGTATTTTAAAAAGTTTGATAGTAAATTTGATCTTTTTAATACTTTTGGGTGGTAAATTTGATACTTAAACCTATCTTTTTCTCTTTTTTTTTTGTTATGCGAGGGGTTGGGGGTTGGCACAGAAACGTTCAGTGAAAGTTGCTTTATGCATGCTCAATTGCTTGGTCCATTAAGCTAACGCCACTTGCGCAAGTGGGCATGTGTCTGCATCAAAAATTACCCCTAATTTAATCCCATTAATGCGCATAATTATTTGGTGCATTAACCTCTCCTAACTGCATCTGTTGCCTAGTTTAACCATTAGGACATTATGCCCAATGCCAATGCTCGCCCGTGTCCATGGCATGTTGATTCTTTTGTGAAAGATTCGAATTCCGAACCCTGACTTGTATTTAAAAGTCTTTATCTTTTAGTGTAAAAGATGAGTTTAGGTATGGTGGAATATGACATATCTCCCTTTTCTAAAACCATTACAACATATTCTACTTTAATAGGTTTTATTTGTAATATTTTTATATCTAGAAAATTACTTTACCATACTATCCTTTAAACTATTATTTTAATATTTACTTTTTTAATTTTCTCAATTTACATGTAAAAATTTAATGAAAAAAAGTGAAATAACACATAAATTTTCTCTACTTTTGTTAATTGTCATATTAAACCAAATGATTTAATACATATGAGACTTAGGAGTAATATATTTCTTTATTAAATTGGTTACCTCTCTGTTACTAGTAATTCGGTAAAAAGAAGAAACTTCTTCCCTCGCCTCACTCCTTTTTTTTTTTTGTATAAACAAGAGCAACTTTTTCTTGTGACATAAAACGAGATAATTAACCCTTTATTTTTTTTTTAGAAAAAGTACCAAATTTCCAACTATAGTTGGGCTCTTGAACTGGATTACCCACTATAGTTTTTCTTGGTTCCTATATGGATTCTATTGTTATAGTTTGGGACAATATTGGCTACCACTATTAAAAATGTAATAGCAAATGTGTGCAGGAAGTTATTGCTTTGGATGTCTTAGGGTACTAATGTAACCTTTAACAAACTTTATCGAAAACTTTGTATAACTTACCATTTTTGTTTATTTTTTAACAGGCTATTGTATCAATCATTGCCGGATCCATCACTGGGTGAAGGAGGTGATGCCGAAGGAGGTAGTGTTGAATATAACCATTTATAATAGAACAACTGCTATACCTAGAATTCAGTGATTAGAAACACTTTGGTATTGGAATAATGAGTTTCATTTTATTGGAAATTAGGTTATTTATGGTAAATTATAAAAATTTTCTAAAATTTGTTAAAAGCTACATAGGTACCATAAGGTTTCAAAACCAACAACTGACTATGTTTATTGTTAAGTTTTTGATGGCTGATAACATATTCGATTCCAAATTGTAACATCAGAAGTCAATCCGGTCCCAAACTAAAACTTTAGTAGCTATATCGGAAGCAAATAAAACTGCTGTGGGCAATCCGGTCCATGAGCTAAATTATAGTGGCAAATTTGGATTTTTTTTCCTTTTTTTAATTTTTTGGGAGGAGTAATCGAGGTTGATTGAGTTGCTTTCGATTATTTGTTAGTGGGGCCGAGTTCCAGCCAACCAATCTCTGACGTTTTATGGAGGTTCACCGATAACATTATTAGATTATTTCCTGATACCTCCCAGCCCATGCATGTCATTAGCTTAATCCATGTCATTACGACGTGTATTTATTTGCCGCTACATAGGAGTACTATTTATAGCTATGATATACTCCTACCCGTATGTTTGTGTGGATATTGATATAATAATTTCATGGTTCGCTTTCATCATTATGCTACTGCTAAGTTTATAATGATTTTCCTGTAATTGTATATACTCCTAACAATCCCTTTCATTTTTTAATTAACAAGGTATCTCTTTACCGCTTTTCTAGAATTGTGGGGTCATCATAAGCCTTATAACCCAAAAGACGTTCCACAAAAGCCAAAAAACGTGAGTTTTTTTATTGAGAAAATTACCATGATCCTTTCCTGAGGTTAGGTCGAACCTACACTTGTGTCCCCCATTTTGAAATACCTACAGTTACGTCCCTGAAAATGTAACTCCGTTAATCACCGTTATGAACAAAAAAGAGAGAAAATATCTACTTTTGACCCCTAACTTTCTTCCCTAAAACTTTTGCCCCACCAACTTGTACATCTAACAATCTTCCTCTCAGTACTCTTCCTCAGATCTATTTGCGTTCCGGCTTTACTTCAAACGTCTCAGAGTCCATACCAGAAAGCTCTCGAAATCGAGAGCAAAGCAGAAACAGCGAAGAAACGAAGCAACATTCGATCACTTTACTCTCCAAACTTTTACATCTAACCATCCTCTATAGGTTTTTTTTTCCAGTACCATCCTCTCTCGACGCTCTCCTAGGAAAATCGCTCCTAGAAAAAATCAAATTACAAATCAGATTACCAGGCTTTTGGCTTGATTCTTCAAGGTGGCTTGCCCTTAATGGCAGCAGCGACCGACTGCGGAATTGAGTGAGGGATTTGACCAGGAAGGAGAGGTCATCGTCAAGCTTCATGATGGGGAATTGGAGGAATGATAGGAGCGACTGAAGCTTGCCCTTGATGGCACCCGACGCAGATAGAAGATGGCCGGCTGCTCGCGAAGCTTCGATTGTTCGCTCCTCATCATTTCAGCATCATCGGAGGGAAGCGATCGAGAGGGTCTGGAAGGGCTGGTGATCTGGTGCACGATTCGCCGTTAGGTTTTGGCCGGAACCCTAAACCCAGATTTCGATTCTGATTCACTAACTTCTTGCGAGTTTGATTTCAACCGTAACTCAGTCGACCAAACCCAGGAAAAGAACGACATAGAGGCGTAGCCGCCCATCTGTGCTCCGGTCGAGACGTCGAGTGATGGAACATCGGCGAGATCGAGGCAGCGTCGGAGGTCGGTCCCTCTTGGGTGGAAGGTCAGAGAGAGAGGAGATGAAGGATGAGCAGATCGAAGAGAGGAGCAAACGGCGATGGAGGATTTTCTGGGGGAGGATTGAATAGAGAAAAAACAAATCCTAATTTTTGGATTTATGGGTATTGATAAAACCTAGGGTTTATGATTTGCTGGATTTGGCTTTTAGTTATTGTTCTTTTGATCTATCAGATTTCGTTTTTTTTATTATAAGTTTTGTTTTTCTTAAGTTGAGGGGTAAAGTGTCTATCATTGAAGGTTAAGTGGGGAAAGTCAGGCAGTTTCCCTTTTTCGGGGTAACTGTAGGTATTTCAAAAATGAGGGGCACAAGGTAGGTTTGACCTAACCTCAGGGTGTTTCTAGTAATTTTCTCTTTTTTATTTGGATTGGATTCAGAAGAATGAATAGATCCATTTTCCTTTCCTACAACCAATTAGAAAGCGCCCAAGACTTTTGAAATTTTTTCGGCAATTATTTAAATAAATTTAGCAATTCCAGGGGTGAAGAAACAAAAGGGTTTAGGGTGAAGAAATAAAAGCAAACAAGAGTAACCCTCCATCTTTTAGAATAATGCACGCAAAATCTTTAGAGCAACTTGGCTACATAATTAAAATGGGGAAAGTCCACCAGGACCTAACTTATTTTTGTGCCCTAAAATAGTACCTAATATTTATATTTGTCCTATCAAATTACATAAATTCATATAGTACGTCCTAATTTTGTATTCTCCATCAATTTCACCATTAACGAAAAATGGTAATATGACATTAAATAATAATAAAATAAATTTAAAATAACAACTTGAGACCTCAAATTTTTCCAATTACTAATTCTAACCTTAAAATTTACAAATCTAACACATAAACACAATTTGAAGTGTTGAACAAAAACCCCATCATCCCTACGGACAATCATCACTCGTTTCCGATTATGGCCTTCTAGTCCTCCCATATGAGCTCTTCACCACCACCGATCACCTTCACCAAACCCTTACCTCTCTCCACCCTCATCCTCTCATCGTCTAGTCAGTCATAACTCAAGTAAAGCACATTCTCCCTGTATCTTGGGAATAACAAAATCGATTTTACTACAGTTGCATTAAAAGGATGAAGAAGGGCATCAATTAAATTATTGTTCCATTCTCATGTGTTATGATTAATCAAGTTCCCTACCATCCAACGCTTAGTGCTTGGCATCGGGCAGCTGACTAATTTAAAGTCAATTTGTTATAACTTATGACTGACTTATTTTTACTTTTATATTGTTTTTTACATGAAACCAATTTTATTTGAAAATCAATATTATATAGATACAATAATCTATTAAAAGTAAATTTTCATGATATTGTTAAATTTTTATAAATTTTTATTTTTTAACACCTTAAAATAAAAAAATTCATAAAAATTTAATAAGATTATAAAAATTATATTTTCAATGAATTATTGCAACTTCATGATATAAGCTTTCAATTAAAATTAGTTACGAGTAAAAAAGACGAAAGAATAAAAATAAGTCATTTTGGAGTCAATTGACTTAAGTTAAAATAAACTTAGTGTTAAGCAAAACACTTGGAACCCATCTATTATACCAAATAGAGATACTTGTTCCTCCACCAACCCTCCAAAACACATCTGCCTAAAGAACCTCCCGCCCAGCTAAGAGTCCCTTACAAATTATCTACATGCTCTTCGGCTTGTCCACTCTAAAAAACATTGAATATGGGTAATACTGCCCCCTAAAAACCTTGGACACCAAGCCATTCAAATTACATGCTATCCTCCAATCTTGCTTTGCCAACATGGCCCTATTAAAACTCTCTACATCCTTAAACCCCAAGTCCTAAACTCTTTTACGTATACATATGCTATCCCAAGTTCACCAAGCTATTTTTCTTTCCTCAGTATCAAAAGACCAAAAAAATGAGAAGCTAAAGATTGCAGCTTACCATAAACCTTGATAGAGTGAAGGATACCATTCATCATACAAGTCGACATTGCTTGGACAACGACTTTAATAAGCACACATCTACTGGCTTGTGAGAGCAAAGATGTTTTCCACCTTGAAAGCTTCCTCTTAACTTTTTTTAAGAGATACTCGAATTCTATTGTCTTTTTTCATTCCAAAAGCCAAGGGAAGCCAAGGTACTTGTTGTCTTTAAACAATTCTCTGTACCTAGCAAATGAAGCGGTTTCCTTCTCGCTCGTGGATAAAAACTAGGGCTAAAGAAAACAAAAATCTTTTTACATATTCACAATTTGTCCTGAGACACATTCATAGAGTCATAATAAAGCCATCAGGTGTCTTATGCTATACTCTCTAGCTTGTAAAAATAAGATACTATTGTCCGCAAAAAGCAAGTGCGAGATAGCTAGGCTATAACAACTCATAGTTACACCACTGATCCTATTGCTCACCTCAGTATCTTTAAACAATGTAGATAAACCTTTCGCACAAAACAAGAACAGAAATGGGGATATAGGGTCATGTTGTCTAAGCCCCATAGACACTTTAAATGTCCTAGCAGCCTGGTCATTAACTAAAACCAAAAATGATAGAGACTCCACACCACAAATAATAAGCTCAATCCACTTATGAGAAAAACACATCTGACCCATTATCGCCCTCAAGAAATGCCATTCCACTTAGTCAAATGCCTTGGGCATATCAAGTTTAACCGTCATCAAGCTAGTTCCCTGCCCATATCTACTATTAATGAAATGGCATGTCCCCAAAGCAACCAAGGCATTATCCAACAACAATCTTCCAGGAACAAAAGCAGACTAATTATCCAATATAATTGCTAGTAAATGGGCTTTCAGCTAATTTGCCAAGACCTTGGTAATGATTTTATATAAAACATTGCATAGGCTAATCGGCCTGAAATCAGAGACAACCTTCGAGTTACCAACCTTAGGAATCAAAACAAAAAAAGTTGAATTTAGGTCTTCAAAGAGCATACCAAAATCTAAAATGCCTAAGACTAAGTCAGTAACCCCACCCTATAAAAGATGGCAATACTTTTGGAAAAACAATAATGACAAACCATCTGGGCTTGGGGCCTTCATCAAGTGCATTTGAAAGAGTGCCTATCTAATCTCATTAACTAAAAGAAGTTGCTCCAAGTCATGATTCATACTATCAGTTATACATCTCCTAATCAAAGAAATAACCTCTTCAAAATGTGATGGGTTCAAAGAAATGAACAAAGACTTAAAGTAATGAACAATCTCATCCTGTAGAGTGCTAAATCAATAAGCTCCTTATGATCACAGATCTACAAGCTATGATATAGTCCCTACGCCTTTTGTCTGAAGTTGTTTGATGGAAGAACTGAGTATTACGGTTCCTTTCTTATAACCAAATCATTTTACCCTGTTGGCTCCAGTACTTTTCCTCCATTTCATATAGTAAAATAAGTTTTTTCTCCAATATTTCCTAATGCTTAACCGATGCTTCAGACAAGCCTTGACATACAATCATTTTGAGCTCCTTCTTGACTTTTCTAATTTTCTAAGAAGAGATTCTAAATTTGAAGTCCACTATATCAAGCCCCGACAATACTCTTTTAGCTTATCAAGAAAATGAACTCCTCTAATATCATTAAGCTTCACTCAAAAAACCACCTCGAATTGCTCTTCCAGGGTTCATGCTTATTCAAACCACCAAATACAATGCTCTCTATGCTCCTTTCTACCCAAAAAATAGATATGAAGGCCACAATGGTCTAAACAGACAAAGAGGAAATGCTCCACATACACCTTCGGGAAGAAAGACTTAAAGTTCAAGGTTTCAAAACCCCTATCCAAACTCTCATGAACAAGAACAACACTTGCACACACATGGCTCCAGGTGAAGTTAGAACCATGGAACCTCAAATCTTATAGCTGCGCATCTACCACTATTTCCTTAAATTTATCCATCTGTCGAAGATCATGATCCTTACCTCTTTCCTTCTCTAAAGACCATAATAACTCATTGAAATCACCAATAACTAACCAAGGGAGACTAGATTAGGTAGCTAACGAACATAATAGGGACCATGATTAATGCCAAAATCCTCTAACCAAATTCTTGTAAAAACCTATTAACCTCCTAGTAAGACCCATAATAGAAACTTTGACATCGATATAAAACTAAAAGTATGACAGCAAGTCCACCTACCAACCATCTCTCCACAAAAAAACTAGACCCATCTTCCTTCCTTTATATAACATAACAACGCAATACTGGAAACCTAACCAACTACCTTGTCCTTTTCATTTTATACACAGTTTTCCTAGTTTTTAGAAGAAAAACTACATCAAGGGACCATTTCCTGATCACTCTTTGCAAGACTTAAACTATCCATGGAGGCCCCAACCCCTAACTATTCAAACTAAATAAATGCATAGGGACCGACAGGGTGATTCATCACTAAACTCTGTCTAAAAAATATCAACAGCACTCATTCTTGCCTTCACTACATGACTATCATTAACCTCATCACTTCTTTGTACTTAAAGGGTGTCAAGGAGCTATTCTTTGCCTCCGCCTCAATGCCTAATTGACAACAAACACCTTCATCCGAATAAGTACTGCACGCACCACCTACACGAGCCAACGTCCTTGCTATGCGTACGCGCATAGTTGGTATATTTCTTAACAGACCAGAACACACCTCCTACATGGATGAGAACACAAAGTTTCTACCCACCGAAAAACCAACTCTATCTTTTAGATAAGAGACATCCATTCAGACCAAAGTGCCTACAGTGTTCGGCACATTCTAAACCACCCTGACGAGAGGATATGATGATCCCTTGGACTTCCACCTTCTCTAACAGAGATAAAATTCCACCATTTATAATCGGCATGATAGATGGTGGATTGAATACAGTCAACAACTTCGTATTAATTTTCAAGACACACACCTCCTTCGAAGATTTCCCTGTAAAAACCTGTGAGTCCGATTTGTGGCAATGATGTCCATGTTCCATAGAACCAAACCTACCTCTTTGAGTCACTACAAACCAGAGCCTAACCCTATATTGATCCACACCACCCTTCACACTATTAGAACCCTTGAGGTACTCCCATTTGACATGATCCACCTTTCCACACTTGTAGAAAAAGTTTGGGAGCCTTTCAAATTTCAAGTAAAACCAACGCTTTCCTCGATCATCCTCCACTAAGAGGCCATGCGTGAGAAGCTTTGATATATCTATAAACATTCTAGCCTTCATTGATGGACCACATACATCAGTTCTAATCATCATTCCCAAACAACTTCCTACAGGGCGTCTAATATATGCACCCAGGAGGTAGCTATTAAACTGCAAAGATAAAGGCTTGTCCCCTTCTGAAGCTACCTCATAAAGATGATCTTCTTGTTGAAGGACCATGGACCACCCCCAAAAGCCTGTCACGTGATCATTTTCTTTTTCAAAGAGAACAATAAACAACTTATCCCCTGCAGTTGGACTCACCAACCAGAGAAAAAATGAAATCTAATAACGCTAGGCCTTACGAAGTGCCTCCCTCAAATGTTATGGCCTCACCACCCTATTCGACAGAACTTTCAAAGCCACCAATAAATTTGTGAAGCCATTACACTCCACATCCTTGAAATCCATAAGACATCATTGCTTCTTCTCCTTTGTGAGACTCATGAAAATGAAATATTTATTAAGAGAATCGATGCCTACAAAACACAAATCAAGCCAGAACGTCATTCAAACAAAGCTCGAACGACCAAGCAAACACCAGAAGCCAGATCACACAAAGCACATTTACAGATGACCAAACAGCGAAGGTGACATGACGAAAAAGGAGTCCTTTGTACACAAGGAAAATGAAACTCAACAATAAGGAAAAACCCTAGCAAAGCCCATGTAGGAGCATCTTTTAATTTGACAAGAGGTAAATTTTATTAGAGTTCATTTTTTGTATTAAATAATAATTATCTTATTTTAAGATAGGTCAATTTATGTACATATGCATATAGTTAAAATGTATAGTGCTGTCAATGATTTTCGATCTGGTGAGAAATAGTATGTATATAGAGTAATTGCATTACAGTTATTTTATATTCATAATATGTCCCTGTTCAAAAATTATTGATTGTCTAAGTTAGATAGCAGAGATGAAATAATATGGGCTGTACTTTACTATTTATGATATATCTTAATGATTAATAAATTTCAATTGTATTAAACTTCGTTCTTCAAAGGCCAAACTTTTGATTTTTTTTTTTTTCTTAAAGAAACAATGATTGTAGAGTTGAGGATAAGCAACAGACTCAAAATCCTCTAGCCGATTAAAATGGAGCTCAGGCTTATTAGGATGCTGATGCCTACGTCCACTTCCAAGCATTTATGTAAGTGTTTGCGTATTTTGTTTTATGTAATTACATTGTATTAAATTGATTTTTATTTTAATAATAAATTATTTACATTTTAATTTTTAGCTTCATTAGATTATCAAACCAATTCAAATAATTACAATAATTAATTTTATTTTTAATTTTATATGAATCAATTAAAATTAAAAAAAAAACACTCAAAACAAGGTAGTAACTGACTATCAATCCCCTAAGTGAGTCAGTTGCTCATGCAAAGAGGTCCTTATAATTGGAGTGATTGAGCTGTTCAGTTGCTAATTGTAGTCACCTATTAGTCGCTCTCACCTATCGATTAAGGTTTTGTGTAATTAAGCTTTTCAATCTCCTCTCAGTTGCTCCAAGCAACTAACAGCAACTGAAAGCTTAGTCATTTTTCTACTATTATCTTATAGTGTACACAACTTATAATACATTTGAATGATGTTATATTATGCAGTGGCAAACTCACGTAAAGTTGATTGTCCTCACTGAATTTTTATAAGACCACATTTGTAATATTATATATTTCACAATATTTACAACATTGACCATAAATTTTAAAATTTACAACTGTCTATGATAGAAAAACTAACTATATCCCTTGTTAATCATTTTTTCTGGCTGTGCCCTATTTATGTACTAAATTAATTCTGTCCCATCACGAACTAACTGGTCTTTGAAAATGCTAATAAAGTCAATTAAATTTCCTTCACCCAATCATATACTACCAAGTAAATTTTTAATTCATTTGTTACACACAATTCACAATTGACATAGAACCCATTGTAATTCAAGATATTGCTTGATCAACAACGAGAGAGGACTCAAAACCAGGGGCGCCATCTACTTTTATCCCTTAGTAAAATTTAACAAAACCTAAAGTATTGGTCTTGTGCGTGTCAAAAACTAGGTCGGCCCCCCAAAAACGAAATAATTGAAAGATGAATCCAAATAAAGCCGAATAATTTTTGTTGTGTGGCAATGGGCCAGGCGGGGGCCCAGGCCAACCAAACTGCTCCAAAAAAAACTTTGGCAATGTTTGTTGCCACTTCAAAATTTGATCGACCACTCATTTTGTCTTGTCGTTCTCGTGTTAAACTCCTACCCGTTTGGACTGGGAGAGGAGTGGGGACAGAGTCTCAAATCAATTAGACTGAGTTCTACTCCTATATACAGTAATTCGATCTGTTCAATAAAAGCTACTTCATCAGGCTCAACTTTGACAGATGTGCTGCTGAAGAAGATCAATGAATTGAGACAGTCTAATTTGTTGATTATTTATTACTCCATCCTTCCTAGTTTGGATAAAAATGTTTGGGCTTAACATAAAAATTGAGGAAGATGAAAAAATATTTTTTTATTATTTTCACTTTTACTATTCAATTTTTGCACATAAATTAAGAAAAATGAAAAAAAAATTAACATTAAAATAATACTCCCTCCGTCCCAAAAGTTTTGCTCCATTTGTTTTTAGTAATTAATCTATAATTTTTTATTTTCAACATTTTAATATATAAATATAAAATCTTTGTATATGAATGATAATTCAAGATATGTAGTTTCTAAATATATTTTTTTTAATTTTTTTTAACAAACAATAATATGAATAAAATTGAGTCAAAATACAACAAAAAGTAAAATGTATCAAAATTTATTGAACTGAGGGAGTAGTTTGCAGAGCAATATGGTAAAATAATTTGCTAAATATGAAAATATTACAAGATTTTAGGATTGTTCAAAATAGAATATGTTACATCTTTTTTAAGACAGATGGAGCACCATGCAATACACATCGCCAAATAGGGAAAAAGAAAAGCTAAAATCTTTTAAGTAGCATGATGAGGAAATGGAGCAAAACACAGCTTCGTAATGACTCAAGCCAATATAGCATTAGAGGGGCAAGCACCTAGGCACTGGTGGTGCGCGGAGCAATTCCAATTGCTATCGGTTGGTACAACACAAATGTTTGGAAATGAAACAAGTCAAAGTTGCTTTAACCTGGACGGCATTAGCAGTCAATACAACATGGGAATCACTGAAGCCAACATGCTATCTGATGACCGGTGAGACACCGATGATGCACTACTCGACAACAATCAGCTACTACAACACAAATGCATGCTGATGAAACTAGTTTAAGTCCAGCATCCAAAAGTCAAAGTCAATGCTGGAAATAAACTACGCAGACGCATAACTACTTCAAGTGTAGTTGAAGTAGACAAGAAGCACTAGCAGTCAAACTCAGATCTCGTTAATGAAGTACAGGTCCTAGGCTCGAGCTCATATCGAATTCACAACTTATTTGTAACAGTTAAATTATCAGCAGTGCTACATGCATTCCAGAGTAACACATTATACTCAAATTTCGCTGTTGTTTCGACCTAATGAACCGACTTGGAGCCATTCACCGCACCTTCAACAGCTGAGATGCTTGTATCGGGAGATAGAGCTTTTGATTCAACTCCAGGACTCAGAAGCTCATCTGCCTTTTCATTTTCGGGCACATCTGAATCTGAGTCTGAGCTGACAGTCTCCAAAATTGCTGGAGATGGAGCTGTGGATTGTGATACTACTGACTTGGAATTCTCCTTGGTCCAAAATAATGGAATTCTCTTGTCATCTTCCCTCATTCTTTCAGCATACTTATCAATGTTGAAACCTGATTCATTTTTTCCACCAAATGCAGACTCTAGCTTATCCATATCAAAGAGGTCCTCCATTATTTTCTTTGTGTTGAGATCATCAGAGTAGACAAATTTCACTTTGTTGCGAGTCTTAGGCTCTAGAAATGGTTTTACCACCTGCAACAGAGCAGCATTGTGATGTGGTGATAACTAAAATTATTCAATAAAGCTGAAGAAGAAATGAATTAACATTTATATCAGTAAGTCCTAAAGCCTAGCCTTTATTAGGACAGCTGAAAAGGGAAAATTAAATAATGATAATAATAATAATAACAATAACAACAACAATAACAACAATAGTGATAATAATTAATTAATTAATTAACCAACCAAATAAATTATGTGACGCCAACTGAACCAAAAATTTTTTCCCTCTGGATCAGTTTGGTTGTTGTTCGGATTCTTCAACTTTCTAAATTCAATATCTCAATTCTGCTAAATTCAATATCTCAATTCTGCTCCTAACATAATTAAGGAGAGCCACTATCACTGAAATCAAGAACATTTGAAAAATGCGATGAAACATGTGACCACAAAAGCATATCAAAGTTTTAAAAGTTATTTTTATCTACGTTTCCTCTCAGTGCAAACTATAGAAGAGCAACTTGACTATCCCAGACAAAGCCATCTTAGAGACCACTCAATATCTCATATACACAGGCAAATAGCTGCTCATTGATAATGTGCAAGCAATGGAATGAAAGGGAAATTAAGCAGGAGATACAAGGTACAAAGCAACATGCAGTTACCGTCCAGAATGGTTCGAAAAATTTGGGAGGATTGTACAGGATTGCAAGGCCCAGACGTTCAGGATAACGGTCTTGCAGAACATGTGCCGTTTCCTGTGTTACTTTGACTGATATGTGTGATAAATTGAAGCCATCAAAATCAATCAACCAAACCATTTGCTCCTGGTCTGATGGCAGGTTTAATATTGCATTCTCCATGCAATAAACCAAGTACCTAATTTGTCCTTTTATAGACTTCGAATTCTGTGTCAAAACAAATTTTTAGTAAGCCATCAAGGCAAAGCAATTCAAGGATGAGTAACTAGAAACTGTTGAACCCCAATGTGTCTGCAATTCATTATGGCAAGTAACCATGGTCCTAAATATATTTCAAGGTAAAATTATGGAGGACTGTATCATGGTCTAGGCCCTCCTCAGATAACCCCTTAGAAAATGTCCAAACACCATTCACTTGCCGATTCCTTAACCATATGTTAGATTTTGCGCTCTCATATATTCACCGTCATCATCATTACCATCACCCCCATGTTACAACTTAATCAAAATTACATTGCCTGTTGCTATTGGTCCATGAAGTTCAAAATGTTAATTAACTCTTGAAAGTCATATTTTCACTATAAATTCATGCAGAAGCAAAGGGGCACCATAAATATTTTGCAGTCTTTTGTATTAGCCTGATAAAGTAAATCATTTACAGGTAACTACTGCACAGAAGCTTGTGCTGTGCTACTCAAAATTATTCCAAACATTGAAATCGTTACGGGACTGTTTACTTTATCGGACAGAAGCTTGTATTGTGCTACTCTAAATTACTCCAAACATTGAAATCAATATGGGAATGTTTACTTGATTGCATTGCATTGCAATTCATTGAATAAGATTACTTTTTAATTCATTTTGAACCAAGGAAACTGCCCCAAGTTTATTGTTTGCTCTGTTCTCTCCTTATGAAATAAAAGGATTTCTTTTATATCTGCAGAATAGGAGGGATTATAAGGGAATTAACTTTCATAAAAAACTTCAATAGCCTTGGGAAATGATAAGCGATCAACTTGACCAGTGTCAACCAATTAGAGTAAGCTAGGCGCCTCTTCAATACTTTGACACTGAACAATATGGTGCAGGTGTGTGTGAAAGCAATCAATGTTCAACTTTATGAAATAGCAATTTATATGGTATCAAATTCAGAGATGAGAGGTTAGAAGATTGAGGGAAAAACCTGTTGACTGGGTCTCATTACAAGAACAGTTCTTCCATGCTTGTCAGTATAATTTGTCCTGTAGATCTTCCCTGTCTCTGCTTCATGTGCAACCTCTTCCTAGACAGAAAAGATAATTGGCATTCTCATGCACAAACTTCTTTAAGAATTCAACTAGAACCAGAACTTTAAATAGGCAAACAGACTTCACTCAGCTACAACATGCTGGAGTATATTAAATTTACGAACATAAGTTATCATGTCTTCTCAAATCCATTTTTAGCATGTTTTTTGACGTATGAGAGCATAGTTTGACCCCCAGAAACACCAAAATTTTGGAAAGAAAAACAGTCAATCTGTATTATTTGTGAACACATTTAGATTGAAAGGCTACAGAATGGAAATGGATAGAATTGTACCCAGCGAATCTCTTCTGGTTTGTACTCTGCTCTCCATTTCAACGTTTCTTTCAACATTTTAGTAGCTTTCTTGACACTCCAGTTACGTGCCCGTAGGTATCTTGAAATGGATGCATCAGAGCAATAAATGGCCAACTTTTCAGGAAGTGGCCCTAGTGACCTCCTCAGCTCATTAATCTGCATATGAAATATTTCAAATTTTCAAAAGCAATTTTCACTCCAACTCCCAAATTTGTGGAATCAAAATCAAAGATCATCACTTATAAAGGAACCACTCAGTCTTATATACCTTGCCCTGTTGTTCTTCTGATGTCAAAGTTTTCTCATTGCCATTGGAAGAGGATTTCTTTAAATTTGAACTCATAGCTTAAAGATCTACCTGTGTGCAAACAGTGAAGACGTCAGGACTTAGCCTCAGCTTCAATATCTCACTCCTTCTCCTTTTGGCATTTTCTAATGCATGCGTGAGTAACAAAAAAGAAAAAATTTTAAGCCAGGCCATATCATTTCCACAAGTGGAAACCTTTTCACAGTTACTGATCTTCAGAAAACTAAAAAACAAGAAAGTCTATCGACAATTTAAAAGTAAATCTAGGCAATCCTTTTTTAGTTGCAGTCTTGCAAAAAAGGTACTAAGTAGCATAAAGTTCAAATAAAGAAAATCTGATTTATAATTCGTCTATATTTTCTTCTTCTCCTTGATGAAGATGGAATGTAGAGAGAGGTGCATAGTAATTGTAACCATCGAGAATAGAAGAGCAAATCACATTGAGTGACTATAAAGACTGGTCAAAAGGGGTATGTTTTTGTGTGTACTCATAGTGGTACCTTACACTTTGAAGGCCTGAAGGTTAGAGACTTCACATTAGTATATTAGACATAACAGTTGATGCAAGTTTTACTTCGAATGACATTTTAAGTTGCACATCTTCATGAGCATCTCTGGTGTGATAAGGAATTGAACTATAGAGGGACTCATTTGGAATTATGATTAGGACATCCACTTGTAAAACAATCACTGGTAGTGAAATAAGGTTTTCAAAAGTTGCTATTCTTGTTGGAGCTGATATGTTTTGATCTGAGCTGCTCGTTACTCTCAAACCCTTATCTGGACTTTAAAGAGACTGCAAATTTATGTCAGAAAACCTGCAAGAACCTAGAGTTTCAAGCATAATTCAAAGAACTGATACTATTTTATTACTTATCCATCAAATTACATTCCTCCAGATATACACAAAATGACAGCTTTTCCTTCAAACAACCCTAACAGCCCCCGCTCCCCGGGGGTTCATTTTCTTTCAAGTTCCGTTCATTGTGTCTCCTTTTTGCAGTTAAATGTCGTAATGCTACTTCGCTTTCTATGAAATAAGTAAGCCTGGTGCATCAGCTGCTTGATTCAACAAGCTAGAACCAAATCTTGAATCCTGTATTAACTGATTATGTAGTTAGAAGCAGCTAATAAATACAAGGAGATTCAGATGAGAACCAATAAATCTCAAACTATTCTACCTCCAGATTCTCTAGCCAATTCACCAACTAGGAACGAAATGATTGAGAAATTGTTAGTGTGGCATGAAATTAGGGAAAACCATGAAATAATTCCAACCGCAAGACACAGGTTAGTGTTAGAGGTAAGTGCTGAAGATCAGCTTTCAGTAGAAGGTCAATTTACAAGCAGAAAGTATTAGAATCTGAAAATCATCAGCCACCCGAAATTTGAGCTCATTAATTCTAGCAAACCAAAAAGAAAAAAACAAGAATATCGACGCTCGATTTGCGGCTCAAGGTCACGAACACCACAAAAAAAAAAAGGAATAAAAATTAAAGCAGTGTAAATGGATAATAGGAAGAAAAGAAGATCGACTAACCCGGACGAAATCAATGGAGGACACCAGAATGCGAAGAAGCAGATGAGATAGAGCGATGATCTCGGGGTGGAGAAAAACCCAGCTACAGAAGAGGTCAACCGTAAAAACACAGACTAAAATCGTGCTACGATTTCCTCATTTTTGGTAGGCTAATTAATGCTAAACAAACCGCAGAGAAATAAAGAACAGAGAGGCAGAAGCAGATGGGTTTTTCTTTTATATGTATGTGTGTTAGAGATTTTGACCATTCAGTCGTGTATATGACCTGGATCCAATCGTTACCGATCAAGAAGCCGCCAAACCAGGAATATGGCATGTGCCTCTTAGAGGGTAACTTCACTTAATTGAGTTTAAAATGATTTATTTTTATTTATAATTTTTTATTTAAAATTAATTTTAATTAAAAGTTAATATTTTGTAGTTATAATAATTTATTAAAAATATAACTATTTTAATTTTATTAAATTTTTATGATTTTTTTTAGTTTAAGGTATTTAAAAAAATTATAAAGATTTAACAATATTATGAAAATTTATTTTCAAATGAATTATTGCATCTATATAATATTGGTTCTAGGTAAAAAAATGTAAAATTAAAAATAAATTAATTGAGTTAAGTTAAAAGAAATTGGCTATAAATTTCTTCACAAACACAAAACCTCTCTTCTCAATGTTGGATAACTCACATAAGCCTCCTACCTTGTATCATCACTCCTACTTTTATTTATAAAATTTTTTTATTTACTTAAATTTTAAAAATTGACTTTTTTTTTATTGCTCTCGCTTCTACTTTTAGGACATTTTATGTAATTTATAGTTGTTAAATTTATTACTAATATTTTTATTTGAGTGAAATCTTTCATTGTTGTGTTGAATGCGGACAAATTAGTACATACTTAACTAACGGATAGAATATTCTGTTTTCTTATGAAAAATTCCATGAAGAAAAGCCACCTAATATTACCATCTTCTTAGGTAAATTACATAATTTATACATAAATTATACCCTCTTATGCACATAGGTTCTTCAACTAAAAATAATAAAACTCCTTAATGTTTCCCTTTCATCGATGACCACAACTGCCAAGTAATCTTTCTTAATTTTTTCATGTGACTGTGATTCTTTTGTTGTAATCAAATTAGCATAAGGCAAGTTGATGTTGAGGCGGCAAGGTAAGGCTTTTGGTAGTGGGATCTCAAAAATCATCAGCCCTCACGAGTTTGGCAGGAGGTAAAAGGTAGCTAAATTATCAAATGAAAAATTTATGAGGGCATTATAATGTTGGACGAGTTTAGTGGCTAACTTAGTTGTTCTATCTTTTATGAGCACAAGTTCGCCACCTCTATTGTCATGTCATTAAAAGGTTCCATGTCATGACATAGCTAGAAAATTTCCAATGGTAATGGTAGATATCCACTCATCTGAAAACATTAGTAATTGATCTAACTGTAAAAAAAACTATAATAATCAATCTACTAATGGTGAAAACTATAATAAGTAATTTGCCTCTTTTGTGTAAATTTGCAATATAAAAGCTTATAATGAATAGTCATACAATACTTTAAAACTTTATTTCCTCACCGAACTTTACAAGCTTAGAATGATTGACGCTTGAGATTGAAGATGGAGTTAGACCTGTGTGGGAATCAAGTATCAAATTTAAATGGCTTTCACTTGTTCAGCATTGGAAGTCTGTATAAGATAGTTCAGGCCTGCCTACTATTTTTTACGAAATTTCTTCACAAATGTTTATAAGAGTTAACTTCTAACTTGATGGGATTTGTTCAATCATAGTCATGAAAATATAACTCTCTTGCCTCATAATTTTTTTGTCACTCTTTGAATTTTTTAAATTGAGTTTGGCATATTTCTCTTTTTATTAACTGTTGTTATAGAAATGTAAAATTATTATCTTGAAACTATAAATTTTTTTCCATCACTTGCATCTAAATTTATATGTTTATGTATAATATACAAAAAAGAATTACATAGTCAAATGCAATTTCAAAAGTTTCATGGTTACTTATGCCAAGGCAGGGTATACACCATTTTATCAACTCAGTATTTTTGGCTTTTAGATCTTCTTCAATTGCCCATTCATGGTCTAAATGATGGGGTTAGGTGCTTGGAAGATATAAAGCTAGAAGCCTTTGGTCAAATTAAGGATCTCATGACATATTTAAACCTTTTTATTTGGGATGAATAATGGGCGAGATTAGTTGCTATAAGGTATTTTACTATATGTTATAGTCGTTTCTAGGACAATAGTATTTGTTTATGTCAAAAAGGATTTGAAATATTCTACTTCAACATTTAATTATTGTTCCGATTTTAACCTTCACATTCACTTTTCTCGTTGCACTTCCCTAATCTCATTAAAATATTTTATTTTGATCCTTGTTTAGATGAAACTTGTTAAAATTGACGGGAAACACCATAGTAATGCCTAGGTGGCACTTTGTTCGTTTGGATTAGCCATGTTGGCACCAAAATAAATGACAGACGCACACATGGTTTGTTGTGGTGCAAAATTTTCCCTACAAAAATGGTTTTGACATTTTGTTCGCGTCTGAAACAGTGTAATTATAACCACCCATCCTTATCTACCATAGATATCAAGTCGTAAAAGGCCATAAATTAAAAAGAAATGAAGGACACCGAGGATCTAGGGATGTACTAACCTTTGTATTGTTGGAGTTGTTTTGTTCCTAATCATGCATAAATAGATGGAGCAATGCCAAGGATATGTTCACATGGGACTTCTGCAACTTGACTAACAACATAGATAAAAACTAACTTAGGACGAAGGTTCCTAAGATGCAACAATAATGGGGTACGAATGATTTCCAAAAAAATTATTCTCATACAGCATTCTTACATGGACAAAAGGTTTTGATAGCCTTCATCTTGTTTCTTTTTTTTTATTTTTGTTGGAAAATGACTCAAGAATTATAGGGTTTTTTTATTAGTATGATCCACCTGTCTCAAGTAGGATGATGGATGTTGTTGGCAAATTGCAAAGGTGGTTCGAAGGACCAAAGAACAACCAAGAGAATAGAAGACCCTAACGAGACAATTAAAGCTATGGTTAGTAGTGCTTGTTGGGGTGTTTGTCATGGGGTCATTCATTTGGTTTAAGGTACTTTAGTGATGTTTATCTATTGGGGTTATGGTGGGCCTTATTTTGTTGGTTGTTAGTGTTGTGATGGGTTTTATTTTGTTGGTTGTGAGGTTCTATATGTAGGTGTAAGGTATGTTTATGGTGTGTTGATGGGTGGGAATGATGGTATAGGATGAGTGAAGCCAAGTTTTGGCTCTGAATAAATTGGGATTTTTCGTTCCATTATCGGCCATAACCTTTTGTATTGTGTTTTTGTAATATATCAATGTTCATTTTAAAGTGTTCATAAATTGGACCTAACCTTTTTATGTGTTCCATTTCAAACCCTTTTTTATTTAAGTGGTTTCAAACTTAACAACAACTTTTTATAAATAATTCAACTTGGACCTTGGACTTTAGCACAATTTTTTTTTATTTTCAACATGCCTGTGCAATGTTCCCATTACACCCAAAGTCACCGAGAAGGAGTATCCTACTACTTTATTATTATTGGTGAGTTGTGATGATGAATGTTCAAGTTAAAAGGTTAGTTCATAATAACATTTTACTTGAAATGAATATAGATACAACAAGTATTTGTTACCCAATTCCTTCTTGGATGTCATAAAAAACAACCACTATAACCTATTTGTCCACTACTGCATCATCCTATAACCTAAAAAACATCAACTTTGATCTGTACTAAAAAAATATCAACTTTGATCTTTTAATAGTACTAAAAAAAACATCAACTTTGCTTCTTCACTCAAAAACACATCTCCGAAAATATCACATAACTAAACACATTAGCCCTTCCCCTTGCCTGCTACTTTTTTCCTTGGATAACCCCTTCTCGGTTTGAGTTAAGCCCTAACATTGATGTTAGTTTGGAAAAATGCAGAACAAGTAGAGTCACCAATTGGCTAGGATTATGCTCTAGGTTCATTCTAGTCTTTAATAACCCTAGTGTTCCTTGTCTTTGATGATTGGCTTAATGTGTTCCTACAAACCTATAATGCATTCACATTTTATGTTATGGCATGTTTGGGTTTTGAGGTTAAAACAATTTATAGAATGAGATTTTAATTGAAGTTTCTACCTTATATGACATGTGGTTTTTACTTGCTCTTGTGCTGTCATCTGAGATTTGTCTCTTTTTTTAGAAGTTGGTTTTGTATGACCCTCCGCCTTGCAAACACTAAAATTCATTTTCATACAAAATTTCCTTATCTTAGTTGGATTTTTACTTTCCCTAATATTCCTCCTCCTCTTTCTCTGCTTTCTGCCTCTATTTATCTTTTCCAATTGAGGGGGTTGGATAGGGTTATGGTATTTATTTTCTAACTACTACATACTAGTTATAAGATTTATCACACGAGCATAAGTCATTGCCCATGTTTTTTTCTTATAGCATGAATGAGCATACTCCTCTATCCTCCCATTGTTGTATGCTATGGCAAAACAAGTATGTGGGCGTGGAATCCGACCCAACTACCACCTTCTGCAACTACAATTGTAAGTTGACAATCAACCACAACCAGCCATTAGGGGTGCTGACCTAGTACGATGACCTTCTAGAACCCATAGAAATGCATCAAGAAGCAAGTTCCATTGACTTATTTAACTTAGTTTCAAATTTTGGACACAAAACCCTTGTATGACTCTCTAGTGCCTTCCTTCTATTTACAATCCTCATTATTAATTTGGATCTAATAATCTTAAGCATGGTTAAAATTGGTTTGTCCATAGCTTCTAAGAGAAATCTATTAAAACATTCAGCTATTATTTAGGAGGACATTACACTTACAATACTATCTGAAATGTGACCTTGACCAGTGTGTTGGAGGAACAACACTCAGCCATTTCCAAGCACTCTCATCCGCTACCTTAATTCTCTCTATATACCTATTGAACTTTGCCACATAACTGCTTTTTGCACTCACCAGGAACTTAGGGTCATAAATGTCTATTTTCTCATTGAAACTTGGGTATCTAGGACCCTCATCACTATCTGAATGTATACTTTGTAAATCATCAAAGTCAACTTCTTCCTCAAACCCTATTTCATATGTAAAGCCCATACATGATTTTTTCCTTTTATCTAATTCAACCCTACTTTAAGGAATATGGTAACTTTGGTCCTCACAACATTTCCTCTTGGCACATATTGCCTTTATGTTCACCTTCAAATGTAGGTCATCATCTTCCTACCCAATGTCATTATCTGACTCCTTAAACTCTGTTTCACAACTTCCTAATTCAGAATTAGGTTCATAATTTGCATCCTCTGTGATTGCTTTATTATCATCATCTTTATTTATCCCTTTGCTACTATCATCTAGGGGCTTTTTATGTGATCTCCCCTGTTGCTTATCTTGGGCTTTATCATTAACTTCCTAATTTGAGACTTCTCTTTTCTCATTCTCAACTGCAATAGCATTTCATCACCATCTTCCACATGTCTTGCCCTAATTTGCTTTTCATTCTCCTCCACTACCTATCTTAGAGCTTTTCTACCTCCAATTTCAGGTTTTTATTTGCTTGAAGATGCAAATAACTTCTTTCTTGACTATGGTGGTCATCTCATCCTTAATCACCTTCTCTTTACTCTTTTTCACAATATAGATTTCAATAATAAGGTTCTTAGGCAAGCAAAGCCTCATCATTTGCATCATATCAGCCTCATCTTTTAAAGGGATTAAACCATCATCAAGGGACATCCCTGGATACAACCAAAAGTAGTCCATATAACCAGAATAACCTAATTCTTCTAGTATTTTGTCAAGCTATATTAGACTAAACCTATCAAACTGACAATAGTTCCAGCAGTTAACATCACTCCCAATATAGGGCTTCCATGTTAAGTACCCAAAATAGCTCTTATGGTACATCTTCACTGTAAAATACCCATCACCAAGAATTGTAAATAGAAAATACTCTTTACATTAATCACCATACTAGTATTTAGCCAATATTTAAGTATTTTAATCTTCTCCAATTATTTTCACTCTTACATATTTGGATATTCTCCAATGGTCCCCATTTGGTTCTCCTCTCATACACAAGACACACAACACACACACACATACAACACATACACTTACATACCACCATTCTACCCCACCATGTCTCTGACTTCCCTAATGCCCCTACCAACGCACATTTAACTCTAAAATACTCCTTATCACTTAATCATAAAAGCAGATACACTCACTATATTATGGGCAACCTTTACTCTCATCTTTCTTCACTTTCTTTTTTTTTCATTCTTTTCGTCAATCTCTGCTCTTTTATCAATTTTCTTTGCTTTTTTTTACTCTCTGCTTCGTGATTCCAAATCTTCTTGTCTTCATGTGATGTTAGAGCTTTTCTCATTCTCTAATCCTAAGTGTCTCTTGTTATGTTCTTTCTCTCCATTCTATTATGCTCTAAATGGAAATTGATTAAACAAACGTCCCCTCTTATCTGTTCTATCTTTTTTTCCCATTTTTTTTAACAATAGTGATGATGTGTGTGTTTATTAGGCCACCATGGCTAATCCAGACGAACCAAGTGCCACCTAAGTATTATCGTAGCATTTCCCATCAATTTTAACAAGTTTTGTCTAAACAATGGTTGAAATAAAATGTTTTAATGAAGTTAGAGACACACAACAAGCAAAGTGTGGGTTAGGGTTAGAACATGAACACTAATTAAAGGTTGGGGTAATGCGTGCAATTCACCTTAGTTATGGATGTTTCTCTTTTGTTTTTTCATGGTTTGAATAATGAGGCAAGGCATTTGGGTGATATAAAGCTAGAAACCTTAGGTCATATCATGGTTCTCATAGTATGCTTCATCTTAATTATTTGTTAGTCAATATGGTTCAGTTGGAAAAAGCATTGGGAGTGACTTCTTTTTACTAGTTACATGATTGAAGTTGTGAGGCGTGTTTATTTATTTATTTTTTTTGATCTAGTTGTGGTAAAGTAGCTCATTGTTTTAATCATTTTTTAAGAAAAACATGTATGTTTATTTGATATTGTTCATAATATAATGCCTACTGAGTTTTCATATCAAATTCCATTTTTCACTTGTATACAATATGTCTCAACTTAATAGGTCAAACTAATTCTCACTCACAATTTGTGGTTGTTGTAGTTGCTGATCAAAAGTAATTTCATGTTTAGAAACTAATGGAGACTTGGATTCCTCAATCTCACACATCTTAAGCTACTTTTTTAATTTTTTTTTCCTAATAAAAATCTTTTGAGTTTTATAATCTCTGAAAAAATTCATGAAAATTTTTAAATGATATTACTGGCTCGAAATGTGATTCATGTGAATCCTTTGATTTTTTTTCTTTCTTGAACCAATTATATAGTTGGGTCGTGGACTTCAATGGAATGGCCCACACTTGCATGAAGTCACATGATTGTTTACGTTATCACAAGTTGGTTGGACAGTTAGACTAGACCAAAAGGACTCGACAAGAGTAGGGATATAAACGAACAGATCATTTGGTGAACTGTTCATGAACAGTTCAATAGGAGTTCGTTCATGTTCATTTATTAAGCTAAACGAACGAACATCAACAAGCCTATATTCATTCATTTATGTTCATAAATAGTTCGATTATAATTCATTTATGTTCATTTGTTTATTTATTAATTTAGTATTTGTAGTTGTGTGTGTATGTGTGTGTGTGTGTTTATTTGTTTGTTTACTATTGTTCATTTATGTGTGTTTATGTTCATATAAATCATTCACAAACATATTCTATACATTGTTTATAAACGCGTTCGTGTTCATGTATTACTATTCATGAATAAGTTCATTCATTTTATTCATTTTTTATTGTTCACGAACAAATACAAACAACCATTTTACATTAAATGAACGAACGAACACAAACAAGGGTGTTTGTGTCCGTGTTCATGTTTGTTAAAAACCTAAACAAACGGACACGAACAACTCTCATTCATATTCATTCGGTTCGTTTACAGCCTCAAACATGAGTTCGAAAATAGACTGAATATTAAATAAGGGGCTAAGTCGACTAATTCAATTTACCTTGAGGTCTAACAGCTCATTTAAACCAAAAAGGAACAACAAAGGTCAAAAGGCCCTTCGTCCCCGTGCGGTGTGCTCACGCTGAAATCAACTGCCTGTCCGGACCGTCCTCTCCTCTCAATCGCTGCAATGAATTCCGAGCCGAGGTCAACACAGAGGAAGACGACTGGACACTGAGAAAGAAGGAAAGAAAATGGCGGAAGTTTCCTTGAGATCATTTTTGCCTTTCATGGTAGTCTCTGCTCTTCTCGCCTATGAAGAGTGGGCCTCTTTTCCTTCTTGTAAACGCCTTCCCAGCGGACCAGGAGCTGAATCGCCGGAGGATTTAAAGGTAATGATGGTCTCCGATCTGCTCTTGCTCGGATCAGAAGCTGGCTTCGTCAGCCACTACTTCAGAGACTACTATATGTCCAGGTTCTTCAGGGTAATAAATCTTGTCTAATGTGGCTCTTTTTATTGGTTGTTTGTGAATATGGGTGGTTGATCTTTCTTGTTCTTTCTCTGTCTTGCATGTGGTTTAGATGAAAATTCACTGGTTCGCACTCTGTGGTATTATGGCTTGCTGGACAATTGTTTGATTGGAGTTGAAGCGCATGAATTATGGAATATCTCTGTTCTCTTGTTAATGGGACGCAGAAACAGTAAATGATTGCATGCTTGGAAAGTTAAAAAGTCATAATTAGTATTTCAGTGGTAATGCACTGGGCTCTACAATTTTGTTGTGGAAGTTATTTTATGTCAAATAAGGTGAGGTTAGAAGCTAAACATGCCTGCTATTTATGTTTGAAGCAGAAGTCTTACCAAATGTTGAAGCCTGATATGTTGCTCGTGCTAGGAGATGTATCTGCAGAAGGTTCTGAGCTAACTAGAAATAAATGGCTATCAGTTTTCAGGCAGTTTCACCAGGTGTTGGGGCCATTTCTTGCCCTGCCTTTTCATGCAACTCTTGGTGACAGGGATGTTGGAGATTGCACTAGTCTTGACGCAAAGTCTGTCAACTGGTTATCAAGGAGTTTTCCTGGCTTAGATTCAGCAGGATGCGGTGCTTTTGAGATCAGTAATATCACCTTTGTTTCGTTAAATGCTGTGGCGTTGCTTTGCAACAATAATGATCTAAGGTTTAACATTGAGAAGGCAATAGAGAGGGAAAGTGTTCATCTTCAAATGGGTGTCGCAGGAGCAATTGAAGCTAATGATGTGTCTCTGAATTCTGGTGAGAACTCCCATAAGTTCCGGTGGAGAGGAAATATTATGGCATCTGGATCTGGTCCAGTTCTCTTGCTTCACTTCCCGTTGCACCATGCAGAAAACAATTATCACCTACTAGATGGTATATTAGAGGGTGGTGTTGATGTTCCAGGTTATACTTCAAACATCCCGGAGAGCAGGTAACAATATCTTGCTTATATGCATATTGTCCTTGCTCCATAATAAACTCTATTTTCAATTCATATGACATGGATTATACTTGGTTTTCCATGTTCTTCTGTTTCAGTTGTTCTGTTTCCCAGACCACACACAAAATGCGTCCTAGCATAAGCTTCTCTAGTTAGCATGGTAGTGGATGGGCTACCCTCATGACTGATAACCAATGACCAAATAACTTGAGTCTTACTGCCCCATCTTTGTTTTGTTCATTATCTTTTCTTATTGAATGTTACAAAGGGCCATCTCTTCTATGAAAAAATTGCTAGAGAAAATTAAAGGCCTGCATTTGCTAGCTGACTAACATTTGTTTTGGTGTTCTTGTAATCAAATTTTTATTTCCTGCACATATGCTCTGAGTTACATTTATCTTACTTCCATACAACATCACAGATAAATCTCATTGCCTAGTTCTTTCTCTCTTCAGATATTCTGCTGAAACTGGGCCCTATGATTTGTCACTTACTCTCCCGCCAAATGCTACAGAATATATTTTTCAAGCTCTTAAACCAAGGTAACCTTAGAAAATGGTCTTCATTTTCTGTTCTTTCTGTTTTAATGTATTTTTTTCTCTATCCAAAGGCTAAAAAACTTGATGTTAAGTAGATATTTGAAGTCCTGACATAATGATGTTGGTAACTTTAGGATAACTGTTAGATGCCTAGCAAACAAGAAAGATGTGCGAATGAATCTTTTGTTTCATTCACTAGTAAAAAGGAAAAAAATATATATTAAAAGAGAACACAGAAACAAGAAAAGGTATGCTCCTCTAGAGTATAAGTATTTTGACTAATTGAAGCAGTGAATTCCTCAGTGAGACAATGATGCAGTGCTCAGCCAATTAAAGCTAGATCAAACAGAGAATACTGAACAACCTTAAGAATGGTTTAGAGAAGCATGAATCATCCTGTCTTGGCTCCTTGATTGAACATACTTATTTATTAGCTTGTAGCTTGAAAAGGATTCAAGATTCCACAGGACTTTCTCACACCAGCTGATTAAATGTTCCTTTTCGTTATATAACAGAATTATATTCAGTGCTCACAACCCTGAATTCGGTGATCACACCCATGTAGATGGAACCCGGGAGATAACTGTTCCAGCAATGTCTTGGAAAGCAAGGGATGATCCAGGATTCATCCTTGCAACCTTTCAAAATGGCAGGACTGCAATAAACATAACATATTGCTCTCTTGCAAGGGAATCACACCTACTAATAGCCTATACGTTTCTCATGGTTGTGATTCTATCTCAAGTAGTTTTACCATCTTCACCAGGATTAGGGATTCTGAAACACCAATGACCAAATTAATCACACCCAAAGTGTAAAATGTTTGTTGTGCATTACCATATCTCTCCAAGTAATTAGTGGTTGCTGGTTGTCTTGACATCTTTACAGATTTGAAAATGCTTGGGCATGGGCTGGAATTGGCATGCCAAAATAATTAAGACCAAGTAAAAGTTGAATCAAAGACTGCAACTATTAACTTTCAGTAATGCAAGATCAGTAATGCTCATTAACTTCCAAGTTTTTCATGGTATTTGTATATCCAGATCACTTTAGAAACAAGAAGTTAGAAATTGAAGATGCAAAATTGTTCAGTTGACTGCTTTTGTTGCTAGCTTGAATTGGCTCAATGGACACATCTGATCTGTATTGAACTACTGCAAGATACATCCTCCAACACAAATAACGTAGCAATCATATTTTGTTGGAGCTGTATCAGTGAGCTCTTTCTTGACTTGTTTAATTGTTCTTGCCTGGGGCTTTTGACACAAGGTGCTCCATCCAATCCAATAGCACAAAACTGAAATTTGACTGCTCGACCTTAAAAGTCCGGTTTCGATTTAAGATGGAGAGTATTCACATATTCTGATGAGTCTCCAACAAACAAGAACTAAGAGCCTTAACTCTGCTACTGTGTTGATGAGGCTCACCTCAATACTTGATTTTTTTCAACTAGCCTTAGATGAATGGTTTGGGGTGCAACCAACCGCTGCAGTCGCCCTTTTTGCCAAACTCACGAACAGCAACACTGAGTGTTTCCAGTCCATCTGTCAATTGTGTTCAACGCCAACCACAACCAGGATTTTCTATTGCAGAGTTCCCTTCTTGTGTCAGAAAGACTGTAGCTGGGTGACTGACAAGACGCAGGTCCTCCATCGCTTAAGTAACTGGACATAGTTCATGTAGCTGAGACCCTAACTGAACTCAAAAGACTTTTGGTCCTTTGTAAAATTAGAATATGTAACTCTGTCCTGGGTCGCTTGACAATGTTTCGGGGTGCAGTCTTGTGTCTTTCTTTGGCACTGCACTTCGATACAACTTTTTTGGCGGCAAATGAGTGGCAAATCTCCCTCCAGCGGAGGAACAGAGAGTAATGTACCTAATTAGATTTAAAAGCCAGGTTCAGAATCCTCTCAGAAACGATCTTACTTGGTTTGCCTTTTTTTCCTTGTCTTTTTATACTCTCTAGAAACTTTCAGTATGTCCACGATTCGGTTATTGAACATCAAATCTGATGTCGGCAGCTGTTTTGGTTTTGGACAATGGATTGTAATCTGCGTGGTTAGGGACTCTGAAAACATAACCACATCAACTAGCTGGCTCTCTCGTCATGTACATAGCTCCGAAATGTGTCTATTGATCAAATCCTATTGGTAGTCTGAAACCCAGCACAAACCAGGCAGATAAGCCAGAAGGAAAGTTGGAACTGGATTTTGAACTTGAAAAAGAAGACTTGCATCAGCATCAGTCCGTTCCTTCCTATATCATAAGTTGTAAAACGGTCAGAGCTGCTGAAACTAGATACTGCGGTTGTACCTTTCCCTTATTGATTTAGTATGAAGGTTTCGACTGGTCATGAAGCATCCCGAAGTGATTTGAGTGTATATTATTTCTGTTATTTCGAATAAAAATTATGGAAATGGCAGATATCGTAAAAACATGAGGAAGAATGAACATGTACATGTATCCATAATTTAGGAAGATCTGTTACTGTTTATTTATTTATTTATTTATTAATTTTAACAGCAGGAAGAGAAATAGTGGACATGAAAGTCCCACAGTTTATTTGTTTTCATTTGAGAATTTGCAGGATTATTCTCGGCCTATACATTTGGGAGGGCCAAGCAATCACTTTGTTGTTTTGCTAGAAAATCACCCTAACTAATTCAAACCCTATGGAAAAAAAAAGACTTCGTACAAACCTAAGAAGCCTATTGAAAACATTAAACAGCAATTGTTATCGGGTGCTTGTCGTCTCCTACAACCAATAAATGTTTGCCTTCTTCCATCACCATCAACCCATTCTCGTTAGCCCTACTTAGGTGCTCACAAGGACGTACCTCAAATTGGATCTCAGCCTTTTCTCCAGCACTTAGGACCACACTCTGAAATCCGACGAGTTGTTTCTTCGGCCTCCCATCTCCTTCACGTCTTGACTTCACAAAGAGCAGAACTGGATGCTTGCCTGCCATGTCCCCATGGTTTTTCACACCAACATTCACAATGAACTTCTTTGCCTCGCAGAACTCTTCACTCAGCTCAGAAACCACCTTGAATCGAACAGAATCAGAGGTCTTCTGTGCTTTAGAGCTTGTGTCATTCAAGTGAATAGCATTGCTTGTGACGTGCTTGAACTGGTAAGAATATTTGGTGTAGCTAAGGCCATATCCGAAATCATAAACTGTTTTGCCTTCATAGAATCTGTATGTGCGCCCCGGATATCCTGAAGAATCAGGTCTCATTCTCATGTCTGTCATTGGGAATTGAACGAAATCTTGTGGATACCAAGTGATAGGTAATCTCCCACCTGCAACAGTATATGCACCAAGAAGCGATTATAGCATTCTCTTGCAGTCAATCTAGATAGAGCTAAATATCCATTTAGTAGAAAACATTACCTGGGTTGTGATCACCGAAAATGATTTCAGCAAGAGCAGTTCCTCCATCCTGACCAGGATAACCAGCCCACACAATACTTCCAATAGCAGGATCATCTTTGGCAAAAGAAATGTCAACTGGACCTCCAGAGAGAATGACCAATGTGACAGGACCGTTAGCTGCTCTTGCAACCTTAGTGATGAGCTCTTGCTGCAGGCCAGGAAGTACTAAATCCTCCCGATCATGCTCCTCCTTCTCTTGAGTCTGATCTAGTCCCATGACTAAGATCACCTGATCAGCCGCTGCTGCTAGGTCCGCTGCCTTGTACATCGAAGCATAGGTACAAGCAACATTGTTACAAGCCTGATGGAAGGTTATGTTCTTAACATAGTTTCGTAGTCCTTGCAATGGAGTGACAGCCTTGCATGGAATACCCGCATAGTTGCCTATCAGTGTTTCGGCATTATCTGCATTGGGGCCTATGACGAGAAGGGACTTAGTAGTCTTCGGAAGTGGAAGGAGTTTGGCGTCATTCTTCAGAAGGACAATCCCATTTCGAGCAGCTTCAAGGGCCAGCGCTTTATGAGCTGGAGAACAAACCTGGTCTGCGCCAATATTCCCAAAAGGCTGTTTAGCCGGATTTCCATTGAAAAGGCCCAGTCTCATTCTGATAGAGAAGAGATTATGAAGAGCTCTATCTATGTCCGACTCCTGCAGCTTTTGCTGCTGCAGTGCTGATTTAGTATGATTATGGTCCACCATGTAGGTTCCACAATCGACATCCATGCCTGTGAACAAAATGGAACACCACAGTTATTGTCCAACTGATGCTCCATTGACCGTTAGTTGCTGGCCATATAAAGTTTGGAACATAAAAACAAAGAGACAGAAGCGCACATTATAGTCTAGGAGAAAGATTAGCGGGCACATTTCACTTCATAACTAAGTTAAATAGAATTTGGGGCCCAACTTACCAGCTTTGAGAACGTCAGCAATGGCGTCTTCGGGAGTATTAACATATCCCTGATTATCGTAGATGAGAGAGACCGCATCACAGTCCGATGTTATGTACCTGATCAAAATTTTCCCATCAGTTCAAGCCAACAAAACAAAAAATGTTTTGGGAATAAAATGCAACCAAGTAAAAACATGCAATTACCCTTTGAAACCCCAATCTCCTCTTGCTAACTTGGTCAAGAGATCAGCGTTTGCACAATTTGGTACTCCGTTCACTTTATTGTAAGCACACATAATTCCACTGGCTCTCCCTTGCTTCACACATTTCTCAAATGGTGGCTGATATGTGTCTGCTAAATCTTGCATTGTAACCTACTCAAATAACAATGACATTACAAGGACTTTTTTGGCCACGCAGGCGAATTATTCACATGTGTACCCACAAATCTATATCATTGTACACAGATTTAGACGTTAAATTTGTCCTTTTCCCATCTCCCAAAAGATGCCGGTTCGGTTGGCCAATGAGAAGAAAAAGGCAAAAACAACAGAATCAGCCCACTAATGAGATTTCCAGATAAAAGTAAAGAAATGAAAAGGCGCCTCAGACAACAAAGAAAAGTTTTCATCTTCAATTGATCATTGACACTTACATGAGCGTCGAACTGGAAGCGATTCACAGCCTTCCAATTGTCCAGATCATAAGCAGTGAAATGCTTACAACAAGCAGAGGCTTTGAGGTGGCCACTGATCTTCGATCCATCAAAGCTATCTCCTTGAACTCCTCTCACAAACGAAACCGAGTACTTACCGGTAACAAGTGGATCCTCTCCCGGCGTCTCTTGCCCTCTCCCCCATCTCGGGTCCCTGAAAATGTTAATGTTCGGCGCCCAAAATGTCATGCCAGTCGCTTGCCCCGCATTATAGATTGCTCTCGCCTCTGTTCCGACCGTCTTCAAAACAAAAACCCAGAAAATATAGTTAGAATTCAAATTTTGCACTGCTGGAAAAAAAAAATCATCTTATTGTTGTTCTTGTTGATCTACCTGACCGATGAGGTACCATTCGTAAACATCGAAAGAGGCGGCGGTGAGAATGACTTGGGGGAAGCTGGTAGCGGCTTTAATGGTCCCATTAAGGGCGATTCCTTTACCGACGTGGGCAACGCCGTGGAGGGCCTCCGACCACCACTCGTAGCGGGGGATGCCGAGGCGGGGAATGGCGGGTGAGCCGCTGACTAGCTGCGAGATTTTCTCGTCAAGTGTTAACCGAGAGACGAGGTCTCTGGCTCTCAAGGTGATGGGCAGGGAAGTTCTGCAAAATGTTAAGGATTGAGTTGATGGTTCTGCTGAGTCGCAGGAAAATGGGGGCTGAGCTGAGTCCGCTCGGGCGAGCAGAAGTATGATGAAGCAGAAGAAAAAGACAGAGAGCTTTGGTGGTGGCATTTTCTGGATTTTCCCCGGAATGGAGAGAAACAAAAGAAGGTTGAGGAATTGCTCTTCCCAGAAGCGGAGAGCAGAGAACTGACTTTTGAGAGTTTCACAGTGCTCGCTGGATCTTTAAATAGTGTGAAAGATGACGAAAATGCCCACTGTGGATCACAGTATTATACGGAGGAAACGCTATCCTGCAACCGTAGTTTGTTATGAGGATGTTTTGCAGATAATGACACGACAAGTCATATAACGATATTGTATTTTACAATTCAGTCATACATCTTGTTATTCTTTCATCAAAGTCCAAACCACTTAGTCTTTGTTTAGTCATACATTTTATAACAACTTACTAACATTAATCGATTTTGTATTTTCACTGAAGCCGTAATTGCTATTACTAAAGATAGAAAAGCTTGATAATGATTTTTTATGAGATTATCTTATCTATTCAATTGTTAAATGTTATCATATTAGACTGTCTTATCTATAAAAAAAGACTGTCTTTTTTTATAATACTACTATTCTCGAGTTCTGGTCTATGATTAGTTTGGATAAGCGATCTTATCCTTTCAAGAGGAAGAGCGATACGTATATGACCATTTTCATGTAAAAGTAAATAATCATACTTCTTTTCGATAATTGTTAATTATATTAATTACAAGATAAATAGTTTCAAGAAAGAAAATACTGAATTTTCTTTGGAACGACTTCTTATCACTGCCTTTATTTTAGCTGAGATTCCCCTTTTAAACAACTTGTAGTTCACGTTAAGTAGGCTGGTTTTGTTTTCTGAGATAATATTCTAGCGGATTTCCCAAAAAAGTAGCTAATCTAAAAAATAAAAATCTTTAATATATAGATAGAAAGGCTGAAAAAAACAACAAGAAGAAGAAAAGTTCACCTTAATCACCTACCTTGCCTTTTTTTTAAAGGCATTACCCACCTACCGTAAAGCAACAAAAACAGTAGTTTACAATTCAAATATTCTTTTTTTTTTTTAACACCAAATCTTCTTGTTGTTGTAATACTGTCATTAAATATCATTGTCAAAATTCATTGTTGATGGTCTGATACCTATAAATAATCCAGATTACTTCTATCATTAAAAAAAATCCTAGATTAGACCAAAAGGAACCGAGCCAATCACCCAATTTACGACAGAAGCCCATGATAGCCTATATAAACTTAGAAACTAAGCACATGCTCATTAAGCCCATTGTTTGACTATTTATACAAGGAGTTTCTCTTCATACTTTGCTGTCGTCATGCTTACTCAAGCATCAAAGGAGCCTCCCTGTGGTACCACCCCAAGGTCTTGATATGTATGTGACTGGAGCTAACCATCTTTTCATATGTATCCACTACTCATTGGACATTAGAGTATTTCAGTTATCAAATGGCGCCATTTATAGGAATGAGAGTCCTTTGGTCACCTATCGTGGTGGCATCAACAATAAAGATGATAAAATCTAACCTGACCTAATAATATACTTGGACCTACCCGAACAAAGCCTGACCTGACCCTATTTGGCAAAAAAATCAATGACCCGCACCCCAACTGCATCCAACCTAACATAAACCTGAACTAGATTGAGGTATAACCCGGGAAAGTCCGGACTTAAATGACCCGAACCCAAAATACCTAAGCCCGAAAAGGCCCCAGCCTAAATTGACCTAAATTGGAAATAACTCAAACCTAAGACTGACCTGACCTGACCCAAACCGAAGATGACTCAATAACTAAACTCAACAAGACCTGATTTTAATCTTCAACCTAAACCTTAACTTCTTTCTTTCAGTACATTTCATATTTAGTAATCTCATTTATAAAGGTTTGCATATTTAATAACTTCCATTTTTTTGAAACTTCCATTAGTAAATCCCATATTTGGGGAGGATGACTTTTATAATTAGTAACTACATTTTTTTCAACCTTTCATAGCTAATAATTTTCATATTTTGCGAGTGGATTTTCATATTCAATAGCATCCATTTTTTTAAAACTACTACATTCAATAAGTCTCATATTTGGGAAAGGAACTTCCATGTTTAATCAGCATCATATTTGTGTTCTTCCAAAACAAGTAACATCTGTATTTAGTAAGTTTAATTATCTTAGTAGTTAACTGTCAAAATTTCAATATTCATCCCAGAATTTTAAAGTATAGTGCAATAAGTTATCTAAATTTTAAAAAATTTCATTTCAGTTGCCCATAATAATTATAACATGGGTCCCTAAACTTTTGAAATATTTACATTTTCACCCAAAATTTTTAAAATTTTACAATTTAGTAACTAATAGTGAATTGGAGTTGCATTTCATAATGATTTAATAGAAAATTGACCCGACCTATATTAAACTTGAACCAAATAAACTCGACCCAACCCAACCTGAACCTGAAATCAATTCGAACTTAAATAACCTGACTTGGACCTAAATTCATGATAGCCTAATTTAGACCCAAATCTGGATAACCTGATTCAAACTTGACCTAACCCATCCAATTGTCATCTCTAATCAATTTTGAGAAATAATTACTTAGGATAAAATTGATAAGAAATAATTAATAACTTAAAATATATGTAAACATTTGTATAACTCAATATATATATATATATAGTAAAAGTAACACTAAGATTTTATGTAAATTTTATTTTTAAGATATGCTAAAATCAAATATAATAAAATAAATAAATACTACCTCTGTCCTAAGTTCTTTGCACAATTTCAGTTTTTTTACTCAAGTTTGACTTAAATTTATTTATATTAATATTTACTAGAAAATTTTTTAAAAATATTGTTTAAAATTTATAAGCCTTGTAGTTTCTAATTAAATTTTTTAAAATTTTTTTATCAAATATCAATATAAATAAATTTAAGTCATTTGTCCACATGGTGATAATTAAGGGGGTCATCTATTTGAGTAATGATAGTTTAGGAGGCCATTTGCCCATGAAAGTTGACGGCTAAGTAACAGAGACCTGAACTGCCATTGTGACTAAGAATCAAGTGACCACGTGACATCACGTAACCACATCAGAGGGTCATTTGTTCGATTTTTAATAGTTAGGAGACTAAGTCATAATGAGTCATAGTTGAGAAATTATATGACCAAGTGGTGACAGTTCAAGCCATTTAGAAAATTTATGGTGCCGCCTTGGTTTGGCCGAGAGTCATGGTGGCAGCCTAAGGTAGTGCGGTTGGCCTCCGTAGATGGTGGAGAACAACCAGATCAGGCTCGGCGGACCATGAACAAGCAACTTATTCCCTAATCAACGACAGTGGGGCTGACATGCTCTCAGCTCCTCGCTCCGCTCTCATCTCTATTTTTTGCCTCTGTTTCAAGACAGGCATCTTTTGATTTTCAAAAGGCCTCAATGCACTATTAGTCCTCCAACTTTATCAACTTGCACGAGTTGGTCCATTAATTGTGACTTAGTATGATTTAGTCCTCAAACTTTACAAAATCATGCAACTTAGTCCTCAAACTTTTTAAATGATGTGATTTAGTCCTTTAACCATCATAATAAACTACAATTTTAAGTCCTAACTTCCAATCTTTCAGCAAAATGACCCTTCTTGTTGGAAACTTTCATTATCACCAAACTCGTGGGTTAATAAATTTCACTACATTGTTAAATACATAATTAACTAGTTAAACAACTTACAAAATGATAATTCAAAAAAATTATATACAATAATTTAAAAAAAATGCTAATTATTTAATAATCAATATTTTTATTTTTTTAAAAAACTATTTTGGTTCACTTATTGGAAAGAAAAAAAATACTCCCTCCATCCCAAAATAGATGAACCATTTTCTTTGGGTACGGAGATTAAGGTGTATGTAATTTATGTTATTTTTTTCAATTTTACCCATGGAACTTAAATTAATTTTTTTTGAATTATATGTAATGAGAGTTTAAATAATGATTAAAAAAGAAAAAAAATTGGGCTTTGTGCAGTGAAAGATTGATTGAAAATTAAAAAAATATTCTTTATTGGGTTTTATGTAGTAAGAGTTTAAATGAGAGTAAGAAGATAAATTAATTTTTTAAAATTTTTCAAAAAAGAAAACGTTTCAACCTTTTTTGGACATCCCAAAAAGGAATATGTTTCATCTAAATTAGGATAGAAAGAGTATTTTTTATGCACTCCACTATTATGTTGATTAATTTTTTTTTCCTAAATATGTTTTCTCATCTTTTTCATACAAAATATGCAACATTAGAGACTTATGAATTTAAAGATCATTTTAGAGGAGTTTTTCATTAAGTAGATTTAGTTTTCAAACAATTTTCCAAATTAATCTTTTTTTTTTAATTTTTGTGATCTAGAATTACTACATCACATCATATTGAAACTAATTTATCTCTTGCAATTCACATGCTAATGAAGATGACACATACTATAACTTTATTGGCTTTTTATCATTTGTTTCCAAACAAAAATGGGGGGGGGGGGGGTAATGAAGGTGGTATGTACTATCATTTGTTATGTACTTTAGCTATATATAAATAAGAGTAGGGAATTTGGGGGAAAATAAAAAAAATAATTTAACCAATTAATTAGAATATTGACTTTTTTTTCTTTTGCTGAAATCCAACTAGTATTTATATTTGAAAAAAAATCAAATTAAACATAAAAATCCATTAATATATAAAAAATTGAAGAAATAAATAAGGTAAAGAAATAGTAAAGAATAATATAAGGGAAAAATCATTTTAAAGTTAAAGGTTGCATTATTTTTTTGTATTGTTCCCTTTTCAAAAGCAAATGATAACAAGCTAATGAAGTTATAGTATGTACCATCTTCATTAGCATGAGAATTAGTTGCAACAGATGAATTAGTTTCAAGATGATGTGGTATACTAATTCTAAATCACAAAATATTAATACCAAAAGGATTAATTTGGAAAATTATTTGAAAACTAAATATACTTAAAGCAAAACTCCTTTAAAATGATCTCTAAATTCATAAGTACCTAATGTTGCATATTTTGTACAAAAAAAGTGAGAAAAAAATATTTATTAAAAATAATTAATCAATATAATAGTGGAGTGCATAAAAAATATGTATTTTTTTCTGTCCAATAAGTCAATCAAAGTAATTTTTTAACAAACAAGAAAAATATAAATTATTGAATAATTTGAAAATTTTTACATTATTGTATATAATGTTTTTTAATTATTATTTTGTAAGTGATTTAGTTAGTTAATTATGTATTTAACAGTTTAGTAAAGTTTATTAACTCTTAAGTTTAGCGATAGTGAAAGTTCATAAATAGAAGGGTTATTTTGCTAAAAGATTAGAAGTTAAGACTTAAAGTTGTAGTTTATCCTGATGGTTGAAGGACTAAGTCGCACCATTTAAAAAGTTTAAGGACTAAGTCGTATGTTTTTCAAAAGTTTGAGAACTAAATCATACTGAGGCAAAGTCAACTCGAATGAGCTAGTAAAGTTGGAGGACTAATAGTGCATTTAGGCCTTTTCAAAATTCAATGGCTCAACCCCTTTAAAAGCCATCTGACTCTATCTTTTTTATTACTTAAGTCTCAATGTTTCAAATGACATTGTACACAAGAAAAAGTACTCCATTTTTTGTGCTTTTTGAATTTTCAAAATCTTAATTTATTAAAAAATAAATAAAGTATTAATTTATTAAAAATAATGAATTATTAAAATATTACTTTTGTATTCTTTTACTATTTTTGTAAAACCCATGATTTTTGAAACATTGGGGGCTTAAGTAATAAACGAAAAATAGTGGTATGGCTTTTAAGGAGTTGGCCATTAATTGAGTAGGTGATAAATAGAGACAATGGTGGATACGAATAGAGGCACATCAACTCCATTGCCTCACGCCATTGATCGATAAATAAGGACCCCGTTCATTGTCTACTGAGCTCAACCCCGCTACTCTCCACCATTGTCAAACCATATATAGGAAAGTGACTTCCATGCAAGACGCGCATTAGCCAAGGTGGAACTAAAGGGGTAGAAGGGGCTGAGCCCTAAAATTGTAAAGGATTTATAATTTCTTTAAAATTTAAAGGTAAATGTACTTTGGTCCTACTTAAAATTGGTCAAAATTTTTTATAAGAATTATAGTCTAGAAAATATTTATTTTGGTCCTTTTTTTATAAAAATTTTGAATTCACTCCTATGTATTAGCTGTGGGATCCGGATAGGACAAGGGTGGCAGATGAGGTTGTGGTAGGGGAGTTCTGGTAGTTAGGGGTTCTTTGGGAGAGGCAGTGAGGGAGGTGATGACACCATACAAGGTGGTGGTGGAGGAGTTGAATAGGGAGGTGAGGGCAAAGATATGACGGTTGACGGTGGTTTGAATTGTTTGATGAAAAAATCTAAAGGTTTCTATGACAAAGAAAAAGTCTCCAAGGGAAAACTAGCTTCCCTCTCTATATTCCTATGCTTATGTGGTGTTAGCCATCCAACATAACGTCTTTCGTCCAAAAAAAATGAAACATTTTAATTGCATTGAGAAGTTTCTACGAATAAAATGAAGATTAGGGTCCAAATTGAAATGATAATTAAAAGTTAGGGTATATGCATACAATTTACCATATATAAATTATTCAGACACAAAAAAAAAACTATTACAAATATATTATATACTTATATAAAATTGGATTGGAGATGACATAAGATGAATCTTATGGTTGATTCACATGATTTATACACCTTATTAGGCAATTAAAGCATTTGAGCCACTAGCTTAACATACAAAGTGATACAGTTCTTGTTATAGGGCAAAGTATACGTTTTCAAAAATATAAAGAGCAAATGTAGGCTAGTCAAAACATAAGGAAGATTTCTGTAAGTTTTCATATAACCAATTCTATTTTATTCATATTCTTTACATCATTTACCATTTTGGTTCATTTAAATCTTTACACCATTTTTATATTTGGTGATTATCAATTACATCCAAATTATCACTTCAATATTTGTTTTTTCCATATTTTTTAATTTGTGTGGAAAAGTGAATATAAAAGGGAGGAAAAGTTGAAATAAAAGCAAAATTTTCCCTATTTTTAGATTTCCACGTTAAAAACCACAAATAATATGGTAAGGATGGAGCAATTAGCTTGGTCATGAAAATGCATAGTTTGTTATTAAACAATTGTTTTAGTCATTCACATTTTCAATCTTGCAGGATAATCTGGTTATGAGATAAAATTAGTTTCATAGGCTCTCTCTCAGTCTGGTTTTGGATTGTCAATCATTTCCATCTAACTAGTTGGAGCTCTCAACCCATTAATTTTAATTTTGGGCCTTTAGCGACCAGCTCAGTGTCTGGGTCCCAACCCACTTCTATTTTGACTTTTTAGCCGTCGAAAGGTCTTCGTCCTCTTCAAGTCCAGCAACTGATGGGCTTAACAAATCAAGGCTGGATGTTGCTTTCTTCTTTTCTTTTTTTTTTTTTTTTTGGTTCTGACCTTTTAGCTGTTTCAAGTTATAAATGCTGCCCTTTCAATTCCCAAGTAATGTTGGTGGCTCATGCATTTATTTTTTGTTCTCGTCACCCAAACTGTGCCATCTAGTATTAGTTTGCTTTATCAATGGCCGAAATTTCTTTTGGTCCCTTAAACTATAGTGACTCAACTACTTTAGTCTCTGCTGCATCACTCAATCAATTTGGTCCATTAAACTATGAAATGTAGGACATTTTATCCCTTTGACTCAACAACTCGATTAATTTGACGTTAAGACTGTTAAATTTTTAACGGTTCAGTGACCTGATTGTAAAAATTTAAAATCTTGGTTACTAAATCACAAAAATATGTAATTTGAAGCACTTAATAACAATTAAACCTAAATCTAAACCAACATTTCTTCACCGCCACCTCCGATTCATCCTCCGGCTGCCATCCCCAAGTCTATCTCCACCTTCACCCTCTAAATCTCCCCTCCTCCGTCCTCACCTTCGCCCTCCGGCGCCCTCCCAGCCACCTCCACCGTTTTCCACTCCCACCCCCACCCAAAAGATTGCGGTCCTTCTGAAAGATTTGTTGTGCTCATCAAAGCCAACTTATCTCCTACTGTGATAAACCCATAAAAACTATATTATATATGAATTGATGGATGATGGAGATCATGCCACATGAGACTTAATTCATATTTGTAGTTCTTTAGAAGGTGTTCACAATTTATGAGTATATACATGGGTTTTATTCATGAAAGATTGCACATATGACATTACTATATGAGATAGAGTGATTTGTCTCAATCACTGGAATATTGATTCCTAATGTGTATATGGATATTTATGGAGATAAATATTTGAACAGGACCAAATCAATTACTCTTAGACCTTCAACGGTTGAGAAAGAGTAAATGTTATTTATTCCGTAGACTTGAGAATAATATGAATTAAAATGTTTACTTTATGTGATTTTAATATGTCAACCAATGATGCCTAATATAGGATATACTTGGACATGTTGGATCACATAAATGTAATATGTTAAGTTCATGATTATTCAACATATAATTCACCGCTCTTGAAATAAGAGTGAATATTGTGGAGTAAGTCTCTTGGTTTTTCGGATTAAGAAATCCACGTGGTCAATTTAGAAAAATATTGTTTTGGAAATATTATTTTCTATATATAAAATTATATATATGGTATATATAGATTTTATAAATGTTTTTCTAAATTGTTTAGAGTCCGAATAAACTTGAAGAGACGTGCACATATTTAATTCCGTATTGACAGTACCACGTTTTGGATGTGGTTGGTCTAGTCCGGATTATGTGCAACAATATTGGACGGTGAACGGAATAGAATAAAATGGGTACTTGTGAATTGTCTCTGAAATCCTGGGAGATTTTACAAGGTCGTACAAAATGTTGTACTGACTTGTAAACAATAAATTAGTTGGGACTAATTTGACAGGATTAAGAGATCCCAAAAGTCCCACGCCACATTCTGAACTCTACCCGGTTTAACTTCTAAGAAAAGTTGTACTTTAGCTTCTGAGAGAAGCTATGTACTTAACTTCTGAGAGAAGTTGTACTTTAGCTTATGAGAGAAGCTATGTAATTGACTTCTAAGAGAAGTTGTACTTTAGCTTCTAAGAGAAGCTATTGTACTTTTTGCCTATAAAAGGAGTGGTTGTGTATTATTGAAAATAGATGGATTATGGAAACAGAAACAAAGAAACAATAATAGCACAAACACTCATATAGTGCAACCGGAAGAGAAGGAATTCGAGCGTGTTAAGCTTGGAGAATTCTGCGTTTGTGGAATTTCGAAAACAAGGTACCCGTGTGATTATTTCTACAATCTGATCCTGGTGCACGCTAATTTAATAGCGTGAAACTCGTTCGGATTCCCAACACCTTCATCTTCCCCCCGACCCGTCCTTCATCCTCTGGCCTATCCCCTCCTTCATCCTCCGCCTCATCCCCTCTTGTCCCTTTCATCATTCTCTACTCTGTTCCCTCCTTGATCCTCTGTCCAATCCCCTCCTTGATCCTCAGCCCCGTCCCCTCCTTCATCCTCCACCCTGTCCGGTCCTTCATCGTCCACCCCATTTCTAGTACCGGAAGTGGATAGGTTAGATTTGGCGGTGAATTTCATCCTCTGCCCCTATCCTGTCCTTCATCCTCTTCGATCTCCACCATCACCTATTCGAACTAAAAGAAAAATAAAAACTATATTGTTGTAATTGAATATATTTTTGTTAATTAATTATATTTGTAATATTGTTTACCTTTTATTTTTTAGTAATTTTTTTAAAATAAAAATTGATTTTTTAATTAAGTATATTCTTGAATTAATTTAATTTTTTCTTGTTCTCATTTGAACCTGGAGAAAAAATAATTTTGTAATTGAATATATTTTTGTTAATTAATTATATATGTAATATTGTTTACCGTATTTTTTTTGTAAAAAATAAAATTAATTATGTAATTAATTGTACTTTTTATGGGTTCTCATTTGAACTTTAGGAAAAATTAAAATTAAAATGTTTCATGTTTGGGGCTTAGATTTCGTAGATGTTAAAGTAAAGGGTATAAAACAGAAAAATTAACAATGCGGCTGACTAGACACGCAATTGCCCCTTTTCTTATATGTTAGTCAAGTAACAGACTTTTGGTCAAAGGAGTAAACTGCGCTATGGCTCACAATTGGGGGCGAGGTTGCGCCGCCCCAAACTACAGAGTATCTTCTCACTAAGTCACTATAGTTCGAAAAACCAAAAGAGATTTTGGCCTTTTCAATTAGTTTTTATTAACGAGAGAGTTATGTGTATTAAATTTGCTTGAGGACAAGTATTATATCTGTGGATATGATCCTGAAAACGAAAATAATTAGTTTGTACAAATCAATTGGATGAAATTTACAGTAACATAGTACAAATTTAAGTCCACCTAACAAATTTTGTTATTAGGAATTTTTTTGTTTAAAAAAAAAAAAAGAGAGAATACATCATGTTGAAGCTAACGCAAATTTTATTATTAGTGTTAAGAATTAGTACAGATGATTGAAGATAACTTCCCTCAGCTGCCAATGCTAAAAGAGCTACCGTTGAAAATAATCTTTTCAAATTTACAATGTAGTATAGACTTTTCTTTAAAAACAATAGCTATTCACCAATATATTTTTTCTTTTTCATAAAGGAAATTAAATGATCTTCAATTGGAGAGGACAACGTTGGATCTGGGTTTTCATTGGGCTTCACCGGACTCTCAACTTTACTGTGATATCTTGATACACGGTAATAAATATGGAGTTGATTATATGGAATAAAGTTAATTTTTTTTTTATTTTTTAAGTTTTATAGGTAATTTTTTGTTTTTATAGATACTCTTTTTTAAATGTTTGATATCTAGTCACTTCCAGCATTGTCATGTTATTGTTAACTTTGTCTAGGTTTCGTTCCAATTATTTGTGAGTTATTTATTTCATATTTATTCTGGTTTATATAAAATGTTCGGTTTAATTTGATTCTCTTCCTTTCATTTGGTGTCAGATGAGCAAGTAGTCTTTTAATAACTAGTTTTATGTTCTTATTCTCTTTTGGAGTTTTATACTATTGTAAGTTTGTGGGATATTGTTTGACTTATTTTTAATTGGAATGAAGCATTTTTTGTGAAAAAAAAAATGAAAGGGAAAATAAAAAAAACCCTTGAGGTTTGGTCAAACTTATAATCTAGTTCTTATTGTTTCAAATACCAACACTTACTCCCTGCAAAGTTAACACCATTATTCACCGTTACCATAAAAGGAGAAAATATCGGACTTTGCCATCCTACATTTCTTACATAAAAACTTTGCCTCACAAAAACTAAAACCCTTTCAAATAAAACCAATTAATCTTAAAAAAGAAAATCACCTAACAAATCTAAACTAGAAATACACCAGACAATTCAGGCCCTAACCTTCCTTTCAAATCCACCTCCAAATACACCAGACGCATCTTCCCAACCATCTTTGAATGCTTCAAACAAGCTCAGACTTTTAAGCCGAGTCCCATTGTCAACTGTCGACAGCGATGACGGTGGTAGAGGCCGAACTCGCCTCGATCGGGTCCGATTTCTTTCATAGCCAGCCGATGCCCACATCAACCTCTCTCACCAGTGAGCCTTCAATATCCCCAGGAACAATTACCCCTTTTCTTCTCCTCTAGGTCGAACCCTTAGAAAGCCATGAGCTAACTTTAGTGGCAGATTTACATGTACAAAAATATGTTGGCAACGTGATTTCAGAGGGTGTCGGCACCAGCAAACTCCCCGAGTACAGATGCGTGGTTCGGTAAGCGATTCCGATTGGGAGATGTTGAGATGCATATCATGCAAGGAGGAATACGACGCCGTCAATGCTGGAACCTGCAAAGAGTGTTATGAGGAGGCAAGCGAGACGGAGGAGGAGCTCAAGCGAGAAATCGAAGACCTCAGACCTAAAGTTTCCTTTTTGTACTTCTTTTCTCCGCTCAATCATGGGCAGCACAGCTCCACTGCACCAGGCTCCTTGTTCTCTGGCATTGTTCTGGTGGCCTTCAGTAGTGAATTAAAGTTGCCTCCGATACCCGTTCTTGCTCATAAGGCCATCTTGATCAGTGCTCATCTACTCCTTACATCCCTATCTCTCTTGGTTTTCATTGGATATAAATTAAGTAAGTTGATTTGAGCAGTCCTTTCTTAGGTTTGAGTGGGTGGCGGAGACGACAATGGGCTGGTAGCGCAGTTATCACAGAATCTCTGTTCTGGGATTTGATGGCCACCATAGCTGCTCCTGCTTCGATTCTATTTCTAGGCCACTGCCGATTCTGGACAAGTTTGTGTTTTTCATTTGTCTTTGAGAGAGATGGAGGAGAGTGTGTTCATATATTTGCTTGCGATTTTGCAGCGGTGGGCTTTCAATGGCTCCATGATTATCATGGACAAATGGATCTTTTAGGTTAATAATTCTACAAGTTTCTATTTCTGGTCGATCTAATTGTTCTTGTACCAAGAATGTCGGATTTTGGATCGAGTTTCTGGATTATTTTCTGGGTGATTTTCCTTTTTCAGGTTAATTGGTTTGATTTGAAAGGATTTTAGTAGTTGGGGGTAAACTTTTTATGAAAAAAAGGTATGAGGGTAATGTCAGACATTTTTTATTTTTTTATGGTGAAGGTGTATAACAGTATTAATTTTGTAAGAGTTAGTATAGGTATTTAAAACGGTAAAAATAAAATGGTAGATTCGACAAAACCTTTAAGGGAAGGAGTTGTAACTTTACCCAAAAAAAAAAAAAATGGTATTCGGCAAATCAGAGCCTCACAACATTTTTGCCCATGCATTATTTAAATTGATTAACGCGGCATTGCAGAGTTAACTTGTGTGTTCATAAATCGCTTCAGTTGCTCATCCCATCATTTGGTGACAGGTAACAAAGCTAATTAATTTTCTACCTATTCGGCGATCCACCAACGTACCTCCCATCTTTTTAATTTTTTCGGTATTAATCTACATGTTATGTCTTCAGATCAGCCGATATAAGATTACGTTCTAGTCGCTGCATTCATTTTTAAAAAAAAATTAGCCTTAGTTTCACCTATCGAATTACTGACCCACTTTTCCTACCAATTAATTTGGTCAATAAAAATGGAACTGTTAGTTGCAAAAATGTGCCAAAAGATCCAAAAGCAATTTAACTAATTTTCATAAGTAAAATTAGATAATTCGCTGCTTGCTTGTCAAACTAACAGATCAAAAGTCAAAACAAGATGAAGGAAAAACAAAAAAAAAAAGGAAAAGCAACCAACATTTAAAGCCGATTATTTGAACAAGTTTTGCCTGCATCCAGTGTACAATGTGGATCATAAAAGCATTCACTTTGACATCTATGGCCCTATCAATGTAGTCTCTAATGAGAATAAAAGATACTTTATTATTTTTACTAATGATTTCAGCAGAAAATCATGGATATACTTCATGGAGGAGAAATTTGAGGCTTTTGGTTTATTTAAAAGTTTTACAACTCTAGTAGATAAAGAGTTTGGGAAAGAAATTAAGATTCTTTGGACTGATTGTAATGGTAGGGAATGTAGCTAAAGTGCTTTCACGAATTTATGTGCTTCATATGGCATTCCTGACAATAACATACTCACTACAACAAAATAGAGTGTCTAAAAAAATAGAATAGTACTATTCTCAATATGATGTGAAGCATGTTGGAAAGTTTTGGCTTGAGGCAGTGAGCTGATGTGTTCATATACTCAACCAAAGTCCAACTGTTACTGTGAAGCATGTGACACCTGAAGAAGCCTAGAGTGATCATAAATTGGTAATTGACCATTTTAAAGTGTTTGGATGCAAAGTATGCTCCTACATTTTGAATGAGAGGAGAAGAAAACTGGATGATAAATGAATGAAGTGTATCTTTCTTGGAGTAATTGAAGAATATAAAGCTTATAGATTGTTTAGTCCCATAACCAAGAAATTATCATTAGTCATGATGTTGTGTTCGATGAAGAGAGTTCATGGGTATGGAATGGTACTGGAAAGCAGCAAGTTTAAGTGATTCTTGTTGAAAGGAGAGTTGATAGTGACACAAATCAAGAATTAGAAGCATAAAATGAAAGCCCATCACCTGGAGCAACAAGAAGTCTAAGAGAGGTTCAACTACTGAGTCTGCGCAGTTTGAAAGCTCAATGTGAAAGGAAGAGGCCGGCTTGGATGATGGATTATGATAGTGGAAATGAGCTAACAGATGATGAAAAAATTGCTCATTTAGCCTTGTTTTATGGTTGTGACCTGATAATATATGAAGAAGTTGCTAAAAAGATAAAATGAAGAAAAGCTATGAATGCAGAGATGAATTCAATTAAGAAAAATGTAATATGGAAATTAATAAAACTTCCGAAATGTCAAGAACTTATTGGTGTGAAATGGGTATACAAAACAAAGCTGAGGTAAAATGGTAAAGTTGACAAATAAAAAGTGAGGTTTGCTGCAGAGGGTTACAAGTAAAAACTTGGAGTTGATTACCAAAAAGTATTTACACCAGATACGAAGCTTGATACGGCGTAGTTGGTGGTGTGCTTGGCTGCTCAAAATTCTTGGCCAGTTTATCAACTTGATATAACGTTGGTGTTTTTGTTCAAAAAGATGGAAAAATAAATGAATGTTAATCAGCCTCCCAAATATGTGAAAAAGGGCCATGAAACTTAAGTATATAGGTTAAAGAAAGCATTATATATGTTGAAGCAAGCTCCAAGAGCTTGGTACAACCACATTGATACTTACTTTACCAAAGAAGGCTTTCTCAAATGTCTTTATGAACACATACTTTACACTAAATTAGGAGGTGATGGGAGAATGTTGATTGTGTGTTTATATGTTGACAACCTCATATATACTGTTAATGATAGTCTCATATTTGATATCTTTAAGAAGTCTTTGATAAAATAGTTTGACATGTCTAATTTAAGGTTGATGCATTATTTCCTTGGCATAGAAATAGTGTAATAACCTAATGGAATCTTTATTTCACCAAAAAGGTATGTTCTAGAAATTTTGGAGTGGTTAAAATGAAGACTTGTAACTATGTTTGCACTCCTACTAAAGTTGGTCTAAAACTTACAAAAAATGGGGCTGCTAATAAGGGTGAAACTTTCAACCCTAACTCGAAACCTGACCCAAAACCCAACATATAGGGTCAGGTAAGTATATGGAATAAGTGAGGTTCAGGTTGACTTGAACTCGAACCGATTCTGAGAAGCGAAAATCCAGTTGGTTTAGGTTAAACCTGATTTAATCCTAATTCAACCTGAAACCCAAGGCCCATTACCTTAGCCCAACCTTCCTAACCTTAACATTCCCCAACCCCCTTCTCACAATCCCTAGTAGCCGTTACTCTCAACAACCCTTAACCCTCCTCAACTTCCTCGTTGCCTCTACCCTTCTAGCCTTGCCTTGTGCTGCCCTCCTTCTTCTCACCCTGTTGCCACCCTTACTTGCCTTACTCTCGCTTGCTCCCTCTTCTTACTTTACCACTCCCCTTCTTTGCCTCACTCATACTCACCTCGCCTTTACCTCCCTGTCATCGCTCAATCACTACCCTGCCATTATCTGAGACATCGCTCACTGTTGTCTGAAAGGTCCTTTGATCAAGACTTTGGTGCTCTGTTAAGCTTATCTTCTTTTTCTCGATCTCCTAATTCTTACATTCTTGGATTAGTTCATGTTTGTGGAAAGATTTCTGGCTAGTTCTTAATAGAGATAGTGAAGAAGAAGATAATGAAGGGATATCATAGACAAAATGATGGAGAAAATGGCAGATAATGGCACAACTTGTAGTGAATCTCAGGTAAACCCGACCCTAATCCAATATTTTAGGGTTAGGTTTAATTTGGGTTAGGTGCCCATTTTGGTTCAGGTTCAGTCCATGAAATTTCAGCTGTTATAGGTTCAAAAAATTCAAGTTTTAATTCGAACCTGACCTTAAACTTGAAACTTACACCCTTAGCTAGAAATATAGTGGATGTCAAGATGTACAACCAAATATTTGGGAGTCTGATGCATTTGACTACCACAAGACCTGATATTAAGCATGCTATGAGCTTGATTAGCTGATACATGGAGAATCCTATTGAAGATCGTCTTTTGGTAGCGAAATGACTATTTCATTATTTGAAAGGTACAATATATTTAGGAATTTTGGATAAAAAGGGTGGAAGTCCAAATCTATTCAAATTCTTGGATAAACTACATTGGAAATATTGATGATAGAAATAGTACATATGGTTTAGTGTTCATGATTGGTTCTACTGCAATCTCGTGGTCAGTAAAGAAGCAATAGGTAATGATGTTGTCAACTATTGAAGAAGAGTTCATTGCTGTAGCATCTTGCTCTTGTCAAGCTATTTGGCTATGAAGATTACTCGAGGCTCTACATAATCAGTAGCAAGGTCCAACTTTAACCTATTATGAAAATAGTTTAGCAATTAAACTTTCCAAGAATTTAGTTCTACATGGTAGGAGTAAGCACATAGATGTGAGATACCATTTTCTTCATGATCTTACAAAGCAAGGAGTAATCAAGTTGGTGTATTGTCAAGTAAAGACCAAGTAGCAGTCATTTTAACTGATTCAGAATTGTTAGAATTTAAAAGATCACACATCATTTTGCAATCAAAATCAACTTCCAGCATGACCTGACCCATGAGAATGGCCATTTTTAAACCTTCAAAGAGACTCCACAACTCAGCCATAAGAGGACAAGTATAGCCAATGTTTTTTTGCAAAGGCAATTACAAAAAAGCCTTTCTAATCCCTAATAAGGTCACCAACACTTGCTCTCATAATTTTGCAATTAGAAGACTCATCAATATTTAGTTTGAGATAGCATTGTTGAGGAGGGCCCAAGTGACCGTATTAGTAGGTAACTTCAGGGAAGGTTTTTGTGTGCCAAGCAAAGCATACAACTAAGAAAAATTTTCTCTAATTTTTCTAACCACATTAATGGGTTTTTGTGTGCCAAGTAGAATGTTTACCTTAAAAAATACTCAGATTTCTTTCTTTCCAGAGATTCCAAAAAAAAAAAATACTTAGATTTCTTTCTTTCCAGAGATTCCAAAAAAAGAAAATGAAAAGAATGATATATAACCAAGGCAACTAAAAAAACTTACCAACACTAGGTTAGGAATATATACTTTTGCAAAGAGTTTTCCAATCATTAGATTTAGCAAAGTGACAGTTAAGCAACTTCCAAATTTCAATACTAAACCAACAATCAAACAGGACATGCTCAATAATTTTAACAGTATGGGGGCATCTAGGGCAAGAGTCAAAGGGCTGAAGTCCAAATTGACATAAATAAGCATTAACATGCAATCTTCCATGCATAACTTTTCACATAAAGAGTTTAATCTTAGGGTAAGTTTTTAGTCTCCAAACCCAACCCTAATCAAAGCCATTATCCCTAGGAAAGTTTAATTTTTCTCTTACTAAAATAGGCCTTTAAAAGATTGAATTTGACTTGATCAACAAATTTACAATTAATACTGCCTGAACTCCCAGATCAGTATTAATAAAAATCCCATGGATAATATCAAAAATTTGAGAAGGCAAAACAAAGGGAACAAGCTCAAGATTTGAAAGAACCTGTGCCTCAGTAATATTACCTGCATGGTCAATAAGAGGACCAACAACAAGATGTCCCATATGACCATCAAAGCACCAATTATTATACCAAAAATTTACATCAAGACCATAGGCAATAATCTAATATGTGTTGACCATAACCCAATTGCAACAATTTCTAAAGTTTTTCCACAGGGAAGAAGCACATTTAGTTGTAGGATTTGAAACATATTTACCTTTCAGAACTTAAACCCAAGGTTGGTTATTATTCTTCACAATTTGCCAAGTATGTTTTACAAGTTTAGCTTCATTTAACACCTTGGCTGAAGCCACACCAAAACCACTATGGGATTTGGGTTTAGTCACATTTTCCTAATTAAAAAGATGCAAATTTCTTTTCTCTGGGAAAAAACCTCATATAAAGTTCCTGTTTATTCTATCAATATGACTAGTGATTGAGGTTAGATGTAAATTTAATTACATATAATAGCTAGGGATAATAGCTAAAACAACCTTCCCAGCTATAGATAAACGGACTTTTTTCTACCCACTAAGTCTTTTGTTCATTTGATCTAAAATAAAAACACATTTTTCCTTTGACCACTTTTTATAATAAATAGAAAAGCCTAAATACTTTTGTAAATCTTTAGTTTCCTGGAAATCCAACTTCTTACATATAATGGACTTAAGTGGAGGCTATGCATTTTTAGAGAAGAGGACTTTAGACTTTTCAGCACTAGTTTTCTAACTTAAAAGCTCATAGAAATTATCTAAGAGAAGGGAAATAGTATTAGCAGATTTCTAGAAACCTTTAGCAACAAGAATTATGTCATTAGCAAAAAAGAGATGAGAAATATTAGCATCATTCTTACCAAATCTAAACATCTTTTAATCTTCCCTATGATACTCCAAACAAATTCTAAAAGCAAAATAATCTAGATAGAGAGTAAAAATATAGGGAGACAGTGGGTCCCCCTATCTAATACCTCTAGAATGAAGGATTTGTTCAAAAACTTCTCCATTGATCAAGAAGGACATAGGGTTAATGGAGATATAAGACATCATTAACTAAATGGCATCATTAGGGAAGTTAAAAAACTTTAGAGTTTGTTTAATAAAATGTCATTCAAGTCTATCATATGCCTTATCCAAATCTAGTTTAATAGGCATAATAGTTTTTCTATGTTTCTTGACATTAAAGGAATGGAAGATCTTTTGAACAAAGATGGCATTGTCAACAAATTTCCTGCCAGGGATAAAGGCAGTTTGCTAAGGACTAATAAGACTACCAATGTTTTTTCTCAGATGTTTGACAATGATTTTGGAGATAATCTTATACTTATTGTTACAAAGATTAATAAGCCTAAAGTTCTTTATAAATTCAAATTTTTCAGTTTTTGGGATAATAGACACTAAGTAAGAGTTTCACTCATCAAGGATAATTTTGAGGAAAAACTACTGCACACATCACACAAAAGAGAATTTTTCATAGTGCCCAAAAAAAATTTTGAAGAAAAAAGGAGTGCTAGCCATCCGGCCTAGGGGCTTTTAGGGGCTTCATGTCCCAAAACGCATCATGCACTTCTTCCACCAAAGGAATAGAACAAAAAGATTGAAAAGTAGGAGCAAAGTTTCTAATTTTTGCTTTAACACTCCAAAACAGGGTTTAGTTTGTTGGGTTTCGGGAGCCAAACAGCGCAGCGGAATTTAACCGAAACCCTCCAGGATCCAAGTGAAACGGGGTAAACCGGGTGTTCGAAAATTTCATACCTAATTTTCGGTTGAGATCTCTCATTCAACTGTAGAGTCGAATCACAAAACCTGAACAGTTGACGTGTTCAGGCTCTCTATGGTATCCACACGAGCCTCTCGGGATCACCACGCTTCCACCACGTCCCGGCAGATGCGTTTCTCTTGCGCTCGCAGTGCTAGCTTGCGTCCTCCAAGGAATTGCAAGAGAAGAGTTCGGCTGTCCTTTTGGGAGGCTAGGGCAAGGAGACCTACGAATTTCTCACTTAAAAGTTGTATTTATAGTGAGACTCAACTTCCAGGTCTAATGGGTTTCAAAGCCCTAATCCAATTAGGATTTAATTTCGGGCTTAATAATGGCTCAACTCCTTGGCCCATTATTAATACGAAATTAAAGTGAAACCATAACCCAAATAATTAGCCCATGCACTCTAATGATCCAAATAGCTCTATGTGTGTGACCCAATAGGCTCTTGCCATGTTGGCAATGATCATAAATCACATTTATGATCATAAGCAATGAGCGGTGTCTAGCAACACATCATTGCTACCCAAGTGACAAGATTGTCGGTGAATCGACTAAACCTTTATGATCATCACCGATATATGCCATTGTCCCTTTGTCCAAGATATCAAGACTAAGCACGAGACATGGAATGTGTCACTCTCGTATAGCCCAATCTTTGGTTTCTTGATTACCGAGTAGACTAACTTAAACTGACGACATTGATATCATATATCAACTCATCGGAGCATGGCCATGCATTTTCTAAGTCTCACTCTATCAAGGGGCCCGAAGATATCACTCCCGTTACATAGGAGGGACAAATCCCATCTTGATCATACAAATCCCTCCGCATGATATGTGACATACCCAATGACCTCCTTCAAGTTCACTCAGTTACGAGCAACAAAGGAAAGTATCAAAGTATGTGACTCACATGTAGGGAACCTTGATGATCTTAGGTCGAAGGACTACATATACCATGATCACTATGAGAATCACTTATGACACTCATATAACGATCCATGAAGTGTTCTCATGGTGGGTCGGTCCAGTACACAAGTTCTCCAACTTGTACCCATATGTAGACTACATATCTCATATTAGTCTCCACATATGCTAGTCATTATGTATTATTGTAACCCGCTCCACAATAATACTAGACTAGGGACGTTTAAGAATATCATTATTCTAGGGTTGCAATTATGTTTATTACGTTACGCAGAAACAAAACAACAAACAAAATTGCTGGATTAATGCCTCAATAAAATATCATGACTCAATGTGCAAAAATACAATCATCTCATGATTGGCTTTTTGGGCACAATACTAACAATCTCCCACTTGCACTAAAAGCCAATCATCCATGTATCTAATACCGATGGATCTAGAATGGCTATCATGCTTCTGCTGCGTAAGGGGCTTTGTCAGTGGATCAGCAATGTTGCTGTCTGTCGAAGTCCTGCATATCTTTACATCACCCCTCTCGATGATCTCCCTGATGAGATGATAGCGTCGGAGTATGTGTTTGGATCGCTAGTGAGATCGAGGTTCCTTAGCCTGTGCGATTGCTCCATTGTTGTCACAATAGAGCTCTATCGGGTCGACAATGCTTGGAACCACTCCAAGTTCAGTGATGAACTTCTTGATCCAAACTGCCTCCTTCGCAGCATCAGAGGCGGCAATGTACTCAGATTCTGTTGTAGAGTCAGCTACTGTCTCTTGCTTTGAACTCTTCCAGCTCACAGCACCACCACCAATACAAAACACATAACCAGATTGCGATCTAAAATCATCCTTATTGGATTGGAAGCTTGCATCGGTGTAACCCCTTACAACGAGCTGATCTTCACCTCCAAAGACCAAGAATGCATCCTTAGTCCTTCGTAAGTACTTAAGGATGTTCTTAACAGCTGTCCAGTGACTTTCACCGGGGTTCAATTGGTACCTACTCGTCATGCTCAAAGCATATGAGACATCGGGACGAGTACATATCATGGCATACATGATAGATCCAATTGCTGAGGCATATGGAATCTTACTCATGCGCTCTCTCTCCTCAGTTGTACTCGGACACTGAGATCTAGAAAGAGTGATACCATGTGACATGGGCAAGAATCCTTTCTTGGAATCTTGCATGCTAAACCTCTTTAGCACCTTGTCAATATATGTACTTTGACTTAGGCCAAGAAGCTTTCTAGATCTATCTCTATAGATCCTGATGCCTAACATATAGGCTGCTTCACCCAAGTCCTTCATAGAGAAACATTTCCCTAGCCAAGTCTTCACAGACTGTAGCTCAGGAATGTCATTCCCGATGAGTAGTATGTCATCTACATACAACACCAAGAAGACAATAGCGCTCCCACTAACCTTCTTGTAGACACAAGGTTCATCTTCATTTTTGATAAAACCAAACTCTTTGATTGCATCATCAAAACGAAGATTCCAACTTCGAGAAGCTTGCTTCAGTCCATAAATGGACCTTTGCAATTTGCACACTTTATTGGCATTCCCAGGAGTGACAAAACCCTCAGGCTGTGTCATGTACACATCCTCAAGTAGCTTTCCATTTAGGAATGCAGTTTTGACATCCATTTGCCATATCTCATAATCATAGTGTGCAGCAATAGCAAACAAAATTCGGATGGATTTAAGCATAGCAACTGGTGAAAAAGTTTCATCATAGTCAATACCATGAATTTGCTTGAAACCTTTTGCGACCAATCGTCCCTTAAAGGTAATCACATTACCATCCATGTCAGTTTTCTTCTTGAAAACCCATTTGCACCCTATGGGTTTTACCCCTTCAGGTGGGTCAACCAAAGTCCATACTTGGTTTTCATACATGGATTCCATCTCGGATTTCATGGCCACTAGCCACTTCTCAGAGTCAGGCCCCAACATAGCTTGTTGGTAGGTTGTGGGCTCATCTTGATCCATGAGCATCACATCACCGGTGTGAGTCATGAGAAATCCATATCTCTCGGGCTCACGCCGAATCCTACCAGTCCTACGTGGGCTTTGTGCTACAGGAACAGACTCTTGAACCACAACATCTTGTGGTGTCTGTTCAGGTTCCATTTCAGGTTCAATGTCTCCTTGTTGTTCTTGAATTTCTTCAAGTTCTACTTTCCTCCCACTAGTTCCTTTAGAGATAAACTCTTTCTCCAAAAAGACACCAGTTCGAGCAACAAACACTTTTTGCTCAGAGGGATTGTAGAAATAGTAACCCTTTGTTTCTTTGGGATACCCAACAAAAAGACATTTTTGAGATTTGGGCCCTAGTTTGTTAGAGGATTGACGTTTTACATAAGCGTCACAGCCCCAAATCTTCATAAAAGACAAATTAGGACGCCTCCCACTCCATATCTCATATGGTGTCTTTTGAACCGATTTAGATGGAACTCGGTTTAGTGTAAAAGCGGCTGTCTCTAGAGCATGTCCCCAAAAGGAGTTGGGAAGGTCAGCTTGACTCATCATGGAGCGAACCATGTCTAACAGAGTTCGATTTCTCCTTTCAGAAACACCATTCCATTGAGGTGTACCTGGTGGAGTGAGTTGTGATACTATACCACACTCCTTTAGATAGTCAAGGAATTCTCGATCCAAGTACTCTCCACCTCGATCTGATCGAAGCACTTTGATACTCTTCCCGAGTTGATTCTCTACTTCATTCTTGAATTCTTTGAACTTTTCAAAGGATTCTGACTTGTGTCTCATAAGATACACATAGCCATATCTGCTGAAGTCATCAGTGAAAGTAATGAAGTATTGGGAACCTCCTCTAGCTTGTGTAGACATAGGGCCACATACATCACTATGTATGAGTCCTAGTAAGTCATTAGCCCTTTCACTTTGCCCTGTGAATGGGGCTTTGGTCATCTTGCCCAACAAACATGACTCACATGTCTCATATGATTCAAAATCAAATGAGTCCAAGAGTCCATCCTTATGGAGCTTGGATATGCGGGTCTCATTTATATGGCCCAAGCGACAGTGCCAGAGATAGGTCAAGTTTGAATCATTTAATCTGACCTTCTTGGTATTCACATTATAGATTGGATCTTCAAGGTCTAGAACATACAACCCATTACTAAGTTGAGCACTACCATAAAAGATTTCATTCAAATAAATAGAACAACATTTGTCCTTTATTATAAATGAAAAACCTTTCTTGTCCAAACAAGAAACAGAAATCAAATTTCTACTAATAGTAGGCACAAAGTAGCAGTTGTCTAATTCTAAAACTAATCCACTAGGTAAAGTGAGAACATAAGTCCCTATGGCTAAGGCAGCAACCCTTGCTCCATTTCCAACACGTAGGTCCACTTCACCTCGGGCCAATCTTCTACTTCTACTTAGATCCTGCACATTTGCACAAATGTGAGATCCACATCCAGTATCCAATACCCAAGATGAGGAAGTAGAAAAGTTAGCCTCTATAACAAAAATACCTGAAGTGGAAGTCTTACTTCCCTTTTCCTTAGCAAGTTCTTCAAGATAGAGCTTGCAGTTGCGCTTCCAGTGTCCAGGTTGCTTACAATGGAAGCACTCCCCTTCCTTTGCCACACCACCCTTTGGTTTCAGTGCAGCTGAAGAAGAACTAGCATTGGACTTTCCATTAGCTTTATCCTTCTTCTTGTTGGCTTTTCCCTTTCCCTTGCCCTTTTGAACCATCAAAATGGGCTTAGCCTTCTTAAGGTTTTGCTCAGCAGTTCTCAACATGTTGAGCAATTCAGGAAGGGACTTGTCTAGGTCATTCATGTTATAGTTCATGACGAACTGACTGTAGCTTTCAGGCAACGATTGCAAGACTACATCGATAGCCAACTCTTTCTGAAGAGCAAATCCCAAATTCTCAAGATTCTCAATGTACCCAATTATCTTGAGCACATGAGGACCCACGGGACTTCCCTCAGACATCTTGCACTGAAACAATGCCTTAGAGGTCTCAAACCTCTCATGCCTAGCTTGCTCTTGGAAAAGCATTTTGAGATGTTCGATCATATCGAACGCCCCCATGTTCTCATGTTGCTTCTGAAGCTCAGATTCCATGGTAATAAGCATGAGGCATGCAACATCCAAAGCATCATCAGAATGCCTCTTGTGAGCATCCCTTTCAGCTCTTGGAGCAGTGGCAGCAGGCTCATTCGGAATGGGCTGCTCTAGGACATATGCCTTTCTCTCTTGTTTGAGGACTATCCTCAAGTTTCGGTACCATTTGAGAAAGTTGGTCCCATTAAGTTTTTCCTTCTCAAGGATCGATCGCAACGAAAGTGTCGATGTGTTTTGTGCCATGGTTATCTACAACAGTAAATATGCAGTGTAAGAGTCATGTATTTTAATTCATTTAATAAGGTCTTTTATTAAACGATACTCCCACTATTTTCCTCAAAATAATAACCCTCGATATTATTTCGGAACACCTCGGCGCTAAGGTATTCTAGTGGGCCAAGATCCATATTTGACCACAACCTGAGTCAGCTTTGGCTTTTCTCTCAAGTTACAGCTATTTAGGTAGGCAACTCATTGCCAATTGCATCTTATGCAACTCTTGGATAGTTGGGTGAACAACACTTGTCCAAGCTCATCTCATGAACTTAAGCCCAACTCTATGCCTCTAAGTCCCTAATCCTATTAGGATGACTTAGTTAAGTCGAACCCAAAGTTAGCAGTTTGGATATCACTATTATCCCATCGCGCCTTACCAAGATGAACATAGGTGCTTTGCTTTGGCAAACCCACCTAATGTTGATCAAAGTCTTGACGAGTGCCAACATTTGGAAGGCATCACATTTAATGACTTAATATTTGTTTGAGGGATTTTTCTTTTGATCTCACCAATTTGTTATCTCCGGTTGTTTTATACATGCATCACATACAAATATAAAACATGCATCTCATGCTTACAAGAAATAAACGTGACATGGTTATAGCCCAAACTATGCGATATTCTTAAGCCAATGAGAATATCATAAAAGCCTAAGAAAAGAAAAGAGTCTTCACAAGCTCCTTCTCTTCCTTTCTTGGCTGCCTTTTTGTTGTCACCTCCTTGGACATACCATCTTGGACGATCCCATAATGCACCATTACATCAATAATAGAAACCTCGAGTTACATTCGAGGGGAGTAAGGTGAGAAGAGAATGTACAATGAGAGTGATAAGAAAAGGCACGACTCGCAGGCCGTATTTACAAGTACAACCAATCAAGGGCTATAACCATGCACCATGCTTCAAACACCAATCAACATATCATGTCAAATCTCATTCAACAAAGATGCATGCCAATTTTCGCGTGTTGATTAACCAGTTTTTATTTATGTGGCGCTTCGCATACGGCGGTCCCGCTGACCGGTCAGCGGGCGGTGGTTCCGCTGACCGGTCAGCGGACGGGGTCAAGGGGAGCCGCCCTTGCGGGGGGCGTGGGGGGCAGCGCCCCCCGGCGCAAAAAATTGTCTTACAATTGCTTAGCCCGAAATCTTCTATTTCGAGAAAGTAGGCACCCGAGACTCCTCCATTCGAGCCACCAAAAATACCTTACATTCGGTGCCCGAACAGGCCGAATCCGAACAAACCTAGGGTTTTTACAACTATTGCAAGAATCATAATCCATATAGGTATCTCATACCTATCAATTTCGGGTTAATCTCATTAACCAATTTGTGTCGTTTCTTCATATATCTCATATGTTCATTACGAATTCCGGTTTCATGCATCATGAATCAATCTAATTAATCATGGCCGAAAACCAATCGAACACATAGCATCATGCGATTCAACACTCAATCCCGATTTAGGGTTTCACCAGTAGCTCTGATACCACTGTTGGGTTTCGTGAGCCAAACAGCGCAGCGGAATTTAACCGAAACCCTCCAGGATCCAAGTGAAACGGGGTAAACCGGGTGTTCGAAAATTTCATACCTAATTTTCGGTTGAGATCTCTCACTCAACTGTAGAGTCGAATCACAAAACCTGAACAGTTGACGTGTTCAGGCTCTCTATGGTATCCACACGAGCCTCTCGGGATCACCACGCTTCCACCACGTCCCGGCAGATGCGTTTCTCTTGCGCTCGCAGTGCTAGCTTGCGTCCTTCAAGGAATTGCAAGAGAAGAGTTCGGCTGTCCTTTTGGGAGGCTAGGGCAAGGAGACCTACGAATTTCTCACTTAAAAGTTGTATTTATAGTGAGACTCAACTTCCAGGCCTAATGGGTTTCAAAGCCCTAATCCAATTAGGATTTAATTTCGGGCTTAATAATGGCTCAACTCCTTGGCCCATTATTAATACGAAATTAAAGTGAAACCATAACCCAAATAATTAGCCCATGCACTCTAATGATCCAAATAGCTCTATGTGTGCGACCCAATAGGCTCTTGCCATGTTGGCAATGATCATAAATCACATTTATGATCATAAGCAATGAGCGGTGTCTAGCAACACATCATTGCTACCCAAGTGACAAGATTGTCGGTGAATCGACTAAACCTTTATGATCATCACCGATATATGTCATTGTCCCTTTGTCCAAGATATCAAGACTAAGCACGAGACATGGAATGTGTCACTCTCGTATAGCCCAATCTTTGGTTTCTTGATTACCGAGTAGACTAACTTAAACTGACGACATTGATATCATATATCAACTCATCGGAGCATGGCCATGCATTTTCTAAGTCTCACTCTATCAAGGGGCCCAAAGATATCACTCCCGTTACATAGGAGGGACAAATCCCATCTTGATCATACAAATCCCTCCGCATGATATGTGACATACCCAATGACCTCCTTCAAGTTCACTCAGTTACGAGCAACAAAGGAAAGTATCAAAGTATGTGACTCACATGTAGGGAACCTTGATGATCTTAGGTCGAAGGACTACATATACCATGATCACTATGAGAATCACTTATGACACTCATATAACGATCCATGAAGTGTTCTCATGGTGAGTCGGTCCAGTACACAAGTTCTCCAACTTGTACCCATATGTAGACTACATATCTCATATTAGTCTCCACATATGCTAGTCATTATGTATTATTGCAACCCGCTCCACAATAATACTAGACTAGGGACGTTTAAGAATATCATTATTCTAGGGTTACAATTATGTTTATTACGTTACGCAGAAACAAAACAACAAACAAAATTGCTGGATTAATGCCTCAATAAAATATCATGACTCAATGTGCAAAAATACAATCATCTCATGATAGGCTTTTTGGGCACAATACTAACATAATTAACATAGTGGTAGGAAGTGGTAAAGAGCTCAATAAAATGGTGCAAAATAATATTAACAATACCCTTGGAGTTCTCAACCTATTTATCCATAAAATCCTTCAACTTAACAATTTTATTTCTACACTGTCTAATAATAGTAGAGATCTGAAAAATTTAGTGTTCCTATTCCCCTCAATAACCCAATTTATCCTAGCCTTAAGCTTCCATAAATCCTCCTCTTATCCTAATAAAGAATCGTAAGTGCTAAGTAGCTCTTTCTCCAGATCAAAGAGATTAAGGTAATGTTCGGTATCATTGGCTTTCTGCACACCAGCAATTCTATTTAAAGTCTGCACTTATTATGAAAAATATTACCAAAAACATTAATATTCCAATCTTCCAAAATAAAAGCAAGATAGTTAAGATTAGCAGAAACATCCACATTACTAACCCAATTACTAGCAATCAATGTCAGGAAAATCCACATGCTGCATCCAACATAACTTAAACCTAAATGGTCTAATACCAAAACTAGTACATTTGAACAACATATCAATAAGTAAAGGGCAATGGTCAAAATTGACTCAAGCAAGATGAAAAACACTAGTAGTAAAAAAAAAAAAGAATTTTCTGACCAATGGTAGCAAAGGCATGGCCTAAATGCTCTCTAACGACATTAGCTCCTCTTTGTTTATTAGTCCACGTAAATTTACTACCCTTGAACCCTAAGTCAATCAAACTACAATCATTTATACACTTTTGGAAACAAGAACTACATTGAAAATTTATACTATTCCCCTTAAATATATTAATAGGAGGCAAGATATTATTAAAATCTCCCGCTATAACCCAAAGACCCTTGAACAATCACAAACATTGCGCAACTCATCCTAAAGATTATATCTAATAGTAAAATTTATGCTAGGATAAATGAGAAAAAATAACCAAGGGGTCAAAAACTTAAGACAATAAAGAACCTGGATTAAAGCATGGATAGCTTGGTTTCTAAGAGAGGCAATATCAGACACTCAAGAATTATCCCATCAGAGCCATATCCCTTTAAAGAAACCATTAAAATACACTCTGTGAACTCTATACAACATGAGACTAATATTGATATCCATAGCTTGTCTCCCCAGCAATTCTTATTTTTAGAATCCTAAAAATTGTAGGGTAATGTGCACAAATAAGGTCATTGATGGTGGATTTAAAAGAAGCTTCAGCAACTCCCCTACAGTTCTAAACCAACATCTTTATATTGAAATCACATGGTGTTTTGCTCCCCAACCACCATTTGGTGAGGCTCTCCAATGACAAGGCATTCTGATTCTCTTCATCCCAAAGGACTAAATCCACATTCTTATGCCTATGAGGAAAGACCACCATCTTGTTCCATCTTGCATTCTCCAATGACCCGGTTTCCCTCTCCACCATTAGAAGTTTATAGACCTAAACCTCTGTCTTGAAATTGAGATGAAGTGCTTTAGAAATTTTTGTGAATGGGGTCATATTTGGCCTCGCTATGACATGCAGCGGGTCATCCCCCGCATTACCAGCCATTATAGAGGAGTAGTTATTTAGCAATTTCTAGTCTTCATGTATCTAGTGTTTCATCCATTTTAGATTCTATGAATTTGATAAAAAGTCCTGTTGATCACATCGCATATCATCGATTATTGTAGTCATCCCTCCTTTTCTAGCATCCTCATTGCTCTTCATTCTTGGATCGATATTTTGAGAGGCGGGCCTAGGTTGATCATGTTCTTAAACTCCAAATGAGGGCAATTTTTAAGGATATCAAGAAAACTGTTCCGACCCTCATCTATCATGTCTTCTGATCACATGAAAACCTCATCCAGATTTAAACATAGATATATCTCCAGCAGCTCATCCATAAAAAAGAAGTCTATCCTAACATTTAAATAGGCATCGAAATTAAGATCTTAAAAAATAATCATTGGTTGATGAAGAACTACTTCCATCAACTAGAAGAACTTTAGAGTTTGAGAAATCTTGAACATCTAAAGTAACTTTTTGATTCTAAGATGAAGACATAGATTGGGAAACTCTTGAACGATGCGTTTTACATGATAACCGACTTTTGTTTTTTGGCAATTGTTGGGCACTAGTGTTGGCTTGGTTAATAGTACCAATGGGCTTTGTATCCACTCTAAAAGCAAAATGCCCATTTTTACTCGGATTCCAATCCTATTTCTTAATTTTGGCCTATATTTGAAAATAAGGCTGCTCACTCCCATTAGAGTGACCGTTTAAAACCAATGGTTAGCTGTTACCTATGCTGTCTTTTCTGCCATGGGAGTCTATTGGCATGGAGAGCACAACAGGCCTTGGCTGGTTTCCTAACAAGGATGGTTGTTTTCCAGCAAGTTTAGATTTAGGCAACTGTTTCTACTTTGACTAGACTTCTAACCATTGGCCATACTACACCTCCTTTTCTTGGCTTCCGTCCCTAAATGTTCCTTGTGCATCCATTAACCCTAGGAATGGTAGTGGGTAAGGTAAAATCTACAACCCATGGATACCCAACCCATGGGTTACGTATATTTGGTGAAAATTACACTCGTATACCCGTCATAGATTTTGATTTTGTCCCATGGGTAGACTCGCCACACCCGCAACCCGCCACAATTTTCTTTTGTTTGTTGATGACTTAATTATAACTTGTCAAAACAATATACTAAAATGAAATAGACAAATAAATCAAGTGATTAAAGTGTAATTTAACAAATATATAACCCTAAAAGTTATATTCTGCCATCACCTGTTCTTTCTGTTTTACTCATTTGTTTTGCCTATTCTTTCCTCATCTATACCAAAAAACCTCATCTTCTTCATTTATTTGCATCAACAAAAAAAAAACTCTTCTTCTTCATCCTTTATCTTATTTTTTTCCTTTTATTCTTCATCCTTTCTCTCATCATCTTTGCTTAATCCAAATCCATCTTTCCTTTCGATTTTCCTTTTTTTAATCACAAATCGACTATTTTACAGCCATTAAAAACACCAGCTTACCTGCCCGTTGGCTTACAATGCCGTTCAAAAGATTGACAAATAGGGGAATTCTAGAATCAATTGTCAATGGATAATTCGTGGGGAGCCTGTGATCCACGGGTAACGGGTGCAGGTATCTTTTCTTACCCGTTAGGCTTGACAAGTGGGTGGCGAGTGCATTCGCCCTATTGCCATCCTTATTTAATCCTAGACTATTGTGGAGTTGAGGACATCTCTTTAGTTTGACTTTTTGCATAGTATCACATTCATGCTCCAGGGGGCCAATACATCCACACTGATAGCAAAAAGTAGTTACTCCTTCATACATTACCTGCTGAAGTATACTCCCAACTTGAATGGTCACTGTGAATGGCTTGTCCAATTCCACCTTAACACATATTCAAGCATATTGTCCCTTTCCTCCCCTTTCAGTGTTTTGATTAACACAAATAAGTGTTCTGATATGATTACCCATGGTTTGGAATATTTCATCTTCATAGAAATTAAGAGGCAATTTTAGCATGCAAGCGCAAACTGCCATCATTGTCACTTTTGCCAATTTGGTTCTAAATGTTGTTCACAATGTGTCATAGTGACATAAAAAGGGCCAACAAACTAGGGGCCATTATACAAAGCTCCCATGTAGTCTTCAAAGCAGGCGAATTTGAAAAGGAAGAAATCATCATCTAAATCAATACTGGCCAACTTCCCTCTTGGCCTTCATTGACTTCTTAATTTAGTGAATAAGAAATTGTAACCAACCTTTCAAAAAATCTTAACGATGACCAATTGTTGCCATTTCTACTTGTTCTTCCTCCTTAATTCTTTAGAGATCTTACCCATATGAATACCATTATCAAGGATGTCCTCTTCCACATACTCATCATTTGATTCAAGAAATAGGGCTTTAGTACCCTGCTCAATGTCCTTCTCCATCATTGCATTATAAGATAATTTCTCCTGGGTCATGGGAGTGCACTCCTCAACTTCCATTTTTGCAACAGATGTTGCTTCTTTAAGACACTTGGTACTTGTATTGGGTGTGTTCATCTGCCCTGAAATTGGCACTACCAATCATCTAGCAAGTTGGAGCTCTACCCATTTGTTCGTCATGGCCCAAGGGGCCTGAATTAAGGAACCTACACTCTTCATTATATCCATGGTGATCTACACCAAGGATGGTTGAACCAGATGATTTGAACACGAAGATCATAGTTTTCTTTCACTAGGACTTTCTTTCATTGACCAAATTGTTTCTTTCCTCAATTTCGTACTGTCCTTATCTAAAGTACCTTCATCTGTAAAAAGAACATATACCTACTTTGAAAAAAGACCATATCCAATGTTCTATTTGTTCTTACACTATCAGTTCTCATGCTCTTTTTCAGTTCCTATATGCTTTTTATGCATTACTGCTTATTCACTTATAAATTTATTTTTTTTCAGTTTCAATATGTTTTTTTTATTTATGTTCCATTTCACTTTCTATATGTTTTTTTTATGCACTTATATTTGTTCTTTTTTAGGTCCCATATATTATTTTATTTCTATTCTTTGTCACTTTCTATATGTTTTCTTATTATTAATTGTTCATTATTTTGACTCAACTAGCTATTTATTATTTTATTAATTGACAGAATTTAAAAACAATGAAGAAAAAAGTAGATGAATTTTAAAAAACAAGAATAATATGAAATAAAAAAATAAAACTAATTAGTATGCCCCTCATAAAGAAACATTAAAAAAAAAAGCAAAGAAGGAGAAGGAAAATCAACTAAGGCAGAATGAAACAGGGACAAAAAGTAACAAAGAAAAAGAAACAGAAGGTTAAACAAATAATTTTACAACAAAGCAGGGGAAAAAAACAAGCATACTTTCATATATCCAAGAACATACTTTATACAAGACTGACTTACAGGGGAATGAAAACAAGAACAAGTGTTTTACATATATCCAAACACTGACATATATATTCTACACATGATAATACGTAAGAGATAATAATACTCTTAACATTGTTCAGTCCGCTGAGTTTATCGTTCTCTTTACAATTTCTGTGAATTTTGAACGAAATTTGAATATACACAAAAACAACCAATCAAATCAAAGCGCAAAGAAAAAAAAAATATTAGAATCAGAGCACTGAATCAGACTAAAAGCAAGAATAAAAAATCAAACCAGACAAAAAACGACACAGGTAAAAAAAAAAAAACAAAGAGGATAACCAACCATACATTTTCCTAATAATTTTGATTGCTTTGGATACATCCTATCTAATGGCCAAGATTGGGTACGTTTGCTTAATGCTCAGGCAGTCATAGAATTCAAAGGGTGGATATTCCGATTAAATGTTGAGACCGTACATGAGACATCGATGGCATCCACTTGTTGAATGTTGAGTTGACCCCTATTTCCTACATTAATGTCCCTGCCGACGTAATCTTTAAATCTCATATCGAATTGTTTTCCCACGGATTTCCGTATATGCATGCGAGTAATTAGAAGGAACATTTAATACTATTTTATTCCGGATATATATATATATGAAAATGCTAGTAGTACCATCGTTTTCAAACACCGTCAAACACAGCTGACTTGTCAATTTTTAATTGGTCTATTTTTATGTTGGGATAATTACAACAGAAGTCTTCAATTCTACCTATTTCTAATTACAGTTCTTAAAGTTTATTTTCTATTATTATTTCTTTGAAGTAATGATTATTCAAGTTTTAAAAGATTTTATCCTAATACAATTAAAGATCATTATTAAAATTTGGGTTAATTAAAATTTATCTCCTAAGGTTTAGGTGAAATTACATTTTACCCCATTTTGTTTAAAAAATATACACTTTATCATCTGTTTTTTAATACATTCCAACAGCAACTTCTGAAATTTTAATTTAGTTTGTACGGTTGTCATCTTCAACAAATTTCAATCCATATAATATTTTTTTATAATTATTTGATATTTAAAAAATACTGTTTTAAAAACTGAAAGAAATACATAAAGAAAAAATTAATAATTTAAAATGTCTATTAACTGTAAAAAAAATTACCATGTAGATTGAGATTATTGAAAAATTGCTACTGTAATGCCTAAATTAAAATTTTAAAAATTACTATTTGATTATATTAAAAAAATAAATAAATAATTGTAATTTCATCTAAATTTTTGGAGACAAAGTGTAATCATCCCTTAAAATTTTTATTGGTCTATCACTCAAGTCATGTAATCACAATCAATCCTGTTGTTGAGTTGAAAAGAGAATAAACTAAAATAAGATTGTTAACTGGAAGTAGATTAAAAACCTAACACTCATCAATAGTTACTAATGACTCAGATTATATATATATTCATGTAATGAAAATTATACTTCTTGTCCTACAGACTGCGGTTCCCGCACAACTGCAAATCGAAATTCGTTTCTCGCAACGATTTTGTTTTGTCAATGTTTGCGTTCGGGGGATATTTTCTCTTTTTCTTTTTTTGGCCGAGGGGTATTTTCACCACAAATGGAAAAAAAATCTATATGTTCTGGGAATCTTGTGTAGATTTTTTACGTATTACCGAGAGTTTTTTGGACGAATACTGCGAGTCACAATCTCTATCATATGGCTGTATAGGACGATGTGGTTGTTTTAATTAGAGAATACCAACATGAATTTGTGTTTTTGAAAGATGGCTGTAGGGACGTTAAATACACTTCTCTAAGGTGATGACACCATTTAGAAAAGAATATATCTTGAAGAATAGTTTTCCTATTTAAATGTTCCCAGCTAGTTTCTAAACATGATTTTCTTATCCTTGAACTGTGCTATGGCGGCACACTTCAATTGAAGAATATTATCTGGAAATTGAACGCGAGTTAGTTTGAGTAAAGTGTCTATGAGGTTCGAAGATACTAAAGCCCTGTTTGGAACAAGTTTTGTTATTAGTGTCAGAGTTTTAAAAGATTTATTCAATAATTGAGATGAAAATACTAAAACTAAAAGTTAAAAGCTATTGTTAAATATCTTTTTTAAAATTCTAAAACTAATTGCTAATGATAATACCAAACAAGACCTAAGTACTAACAGATCTTGAGTTTAATCTAAAGTATTTGAGTATGAAAAATATTTACTTGTGAGGTGTTCCCAATTCAGCACTTGAACATATTTCAGTTGGATTAATTTTCACATACCAGATGACACACTTCTAAGCAAAGAAAAAATCCAAAACTGCAATTGAAAGTTTTTGACAAATTTGAATTTCACCTTCTTATAAAAAAAACTTGCGTCCCACTCCTTATATTTATATATAATTATATTCCAATATTACTATTCATAGTATAAGATGAATATAAACATATCAAATCCTGTGTCCCCTTAAATTGAAGATATATACAAGTCAGATGTCATATTTGTACGAATTCAATATACAAATGAAGTGATGGATCTATACAAATAATATGTAATATTTGTACAAATGAGTTCTCAGATATATTACCGATATATTCAATAATAAAAAACATATGTAAACATATCAATATCATATAACAGATTTGTATGAAACTTTATGTATAAAGTAAGTGATAAATATATACAGAACATATAATACATATGTATAAATAAGATCCAATATATGTTACAGATATATAAGTGAATAAATTTTTACATATGAATAGTAATGCATTTTGATATTATTTGTACAAATGAGTTTATTATTTTGTAAATATGTGGTTATATGTTGGAACGATTTTATTTATTTATTTAATAATATATGTACATATGTGATTAAATACTGTACAATTTTATTTATGTAGTTGCATATATTATAATTTGATAATAAAATTGTCAAGCTATTATTTTGAATGCATATATGGGATGTGTACAAAAGAATATAAAGGATTTGTACAAATTTCATTAGACATATGTACAATTGAAATTATAAAATTTGGCCTAATATTAAAGTTGGTCCTAATATAAAAGCTTGTATGACACTATTAAATATACATTAATTTGTTTATATACAAAAGTTTGGGATAAATTTGAATAAATTAAGAAGAATGAGGACTATTCTAGAATTAATCAAGCTACATTGTGGCTTTTGGATCGAGTATTAATATAATCTTTTCTTCTCCTCTTCAATTGACATAGCTGACAATAAATTGGGTCCGGTGATGGAGTGGGATTGCGGTAAACGACGTTAATGGTCATGGGGATGAACGAATGACTTTTGACACTGGCAGACGCCATCATCGAAACCACGAGTCCTACACTTCTAGTTGGTAATGGCAAACCGAGCCAAACTGAAGTCTAGAACAATCTGAACACAGAACACTGCCGAGAAACTCCCCACTACTGATGCCACAAGTCTGACCCATTCGAGCCATGTAGACCTCCACACGAAGAGTGATGGGCCTAGCGGAGACCGGCGGAGCGTGGTGGCATTAAGGTGGAATCCCGAGGCGTAATGGCTGAATTCCGCAGGAAGTCATCGTCAGTCATGCAGAAAGGTGGTCGACGGTGAGTCGGCTAGAGCGGTGGCGCAGGTAGGTGACGAATAGTGGAGATTAATACCCACTCCGGGGTAGTCCAATTATGATGCAAAAATTGTGCATTTAAACCTCCAGGTTTTGTATGTCCTGTAGGCCATTTGAACAATTCTCTTAGTGTACATACCCAAGTGGCACTCTTGGACACTATGTAAATACATGAATATTGGTCCAAACATTACACACATATTCATGTTTTATGCACACTATGGCAACAAGGAAGGAAAACACTAACACAAGTCTTAATCTTGGCTACCACACATGACGCAATCTTACTAGATTCATGTGTCCAGACAATGCATCCGAATCTTCCTCCAAAAAACTGTATTAATCTAGCCATGTACTGATGTGTTTTCTTGATCCCATTATCAAGTATAATCTTTAAACAAACCAGAGAAATTGGTTTTACATCAATAGCCCACCTATGGACCAAATTATGGATTTTTTAAGTTGGTTACAAAATTTTGACTAAATGAATTGTAACTTAGCCAACTGTGCAACATCATATCTTTGGCTACAAGGCTCCAAATGCAGAAATTATAAATCCCATTCAAACCTCTAGATGTGCCCTAGGTATTGTCAAAATTTGATACCAAGATTCATTTTACACAGGGAGTTATAGTACTTAGAGTGCATGGTCAAAATTCTGGTCATTTTATGACCATTTTGCCCATACAAAATTTTATAAGCATGCAAACACTTCATTCACAAAAGGTAAGCCCCTCAAAGCCATTCCATACATGTCCAAGACACCTAGGAATTACATTCCCTTACAGCTAGAATCTTTACATAGATAATACAAAATTTACAAATAAGCAGCCCATCTAGCGCACTTAGGCAGCCTATGCATACTATCCACATGCATAGCAAAACAGCCCATAATTGTTCTCATACTTGTCCAAACTTTACATGCCTTGCATGTACATACATCCATGTACTACATAATGTCCTTAACTATGCTAAAACATGCACCCTAGTTACAGGAGAGCTTTAGACACAATGCACTCCAGAAACAGGATGTTAGACACTTGTTGCATAACACAGTAAGCACAATCACTAAAAATACCAAATATGCTTCTAAAATCACCAAAAACTCCAGATCACAACTAGATGCATGGAAGTTTAAGTACCTAAAATTTCAGATCAAAAGTCAAACGAAAAATATCAGTTTAAATGAGATCTATCTGCAACACTTGAAATTGACAGATTTAAGGGGAGGTAAGTTTCACTTGGAAACTTAGTAAGGAGCACACTTAGGTGCTTAAGGTCATATTAGCCTTGATATTACCTACACTCAAAGACACTAAAATACAAGGAACACAATGCATATATCCAACAAAAAGCAACCAAATATAGCAACCAAACACAAACAACAAACACATGTATGTGGCAGCAATAAGTATCATTGTTTAGTCCATAAAACATGCAATAAACATATGCAAATCACTATGGCAGCCCTCCTTAAGCTTAAGCTTGGTCTTAGGAGAGTTTTAACACTAGTTAGTACTAACTTTAGGCTCTAGAAACCTCAATTTTTGCTACCATCATTGTGCATTTCACACTAAGGCCGAAACCTTCATTAAGTGCACCTCCCCTCACTAAGCTTGGTTCATCAAGCACTCGGCTCTCTTCCAAACTTAGCCCTAGCTTCATGGATATTTGAATAATATAGTAAAAAGTCCATGAGAGCAAGAAAACTCCTTACCTTGTTGCGTAGGCTAAATTTGAACTTGATTCTTGATGCACCCAAGCAGTAACACTAGTATGCCTTCAATTATGCTTCCTTAACTTCAATTGCAAATAATTGTAAGCTTAAAGGTATGGTGGCTATGGAGGAAGTGTGGAGGTGAGGGGGGCTGCATTTCTTTACTGCTAGAGAAGGCCAAATGTGAGAGACAAGGATAAAGATGACCACTTATATGGACTTAAGTGCACAAACACACTTAACTAGCCTTAACCATGCTTTATGTCATTTTCCTTGCTACAATACCATGGTTTCTTAGTCTTAATTTCTTGGCCCATATTTGACTTCCTTACCATGCCTTAACCATTCCTCCCTTGAGTGGGATAACCCAAAAAATGTCTCCATTTGACTTAAGTCAAAGACATGGACATCTAAAGGCCTACACTATGACACTTAGGTCCTTAAAGCCTTTTGTGTTTTCTTTGTCCAAACTTGTCTTTCACAAACAATTTGGTCCTCCAATAGTACTTTTATACCATCTATATTCTTCTCATAACTCTCATTACCTTTTTTTTAGAGTTTTGCAATTGAGTACCCGAATTTCCAAAACCTTACAAAGAAGTCTATAGGTTACTTGACAAACAAGCAATCCTTAAGACTTTTATTGGGGGCCAAATTACCAACTTGGAACACTTTTAAGTAGGGGTGAGCATGGGTCAGGTTGGTTCGATTTTATGGTGGAACCAAACCAACTCGAAATGGCCTTGATTTCAAAACTTTTCTACCCAACACAAGAACCAAGAACCAAACAAAACCAGAACAATGATTCTGGGTTTTTCGGTTCTAGTTCTTAGGTTTTTTTCACTTTTTACTATATACCTATAACAACACTAAAATTCAATAAAACTACATTCATAACTAGTTTTATGAAATATTCAACATAATATAAAATTAAATTAATATTTAAATATATGTACTTAGACACATTCAAGAGAGTTTAAAATGTTGTTTTTACCAAAATGATTTAAAAGAGTTGCTTGTGGAGTATCTTTAATCTCAACTAGTTTACTTTACTTCTTTCCTGTAATTCCAACATTGGTATAATATTCAATATAGAAAGTTAAGCATTTAAGACTATCTTCTTTAGTATCAAAACCTAAAATGTATAGATGTCATGAATTTTTAGTTTCGCATGGCTCACGAATAAAAAAAATATGATGATTGTGTCATATAGAGTAGCCTGAAATGGAAGATCAAAAGTAAAATAACCCAGGAGTAATCAGTTTAGGAAGTGAAGTGATTTAAGTGAATATGGAAAATTTTCATAAATAATCCCACAACTTTCATACTGTTTCATTATAATTCTTTAAATATATATATATATATATATATTCGGGTCGGGTTTCGGGTTTCGGGTTTACCCAACCCATCCTCACCCCCACTTTTAAAGAGGTGTTAATTATACCTTTTATCTCTCACGCTTCAATCACTATTGTAAGAATTATACAATATAATGGTTTTTTACCATTATGTCACACTCTGTAATTCTCCCATTTTTATGAGGTGGTAATAAAGACGTTTTACCAGAAGAGATAGCAAACTGAGGAAGCTACTAGGTAAATGAAAGGACATGAGAGAGATTTTGCAATTTGAACAAGGATAATACAGTACTTTCAATTGTGTGGCATAAGTAAAGTTTGGTCTATTTTTGACAGACGCTTCTACTATGTTTTCCTAAAGGTTATGTTAACTGGTGCTCAAGAGGAACTTGTTAAGGATAATTCATTTTCTAATTTTGTTATTATTCTCCACAACGTCACTAATTTTAAAAATAAATTACTACATTATTTCATTCCCTTCGATCATATTTTCGGGGCCTCAATCTATCCCACATTGTCCCCCATTTTATTTTTCTTTATTTTCCTGTTTGTCCAATAACTAAACAGGTCCCCCACCTCCCCCTTTTTACATATTGACATGTAGCTAGAAGGTTTTCCTTTTTATTGGTACTGTAATTAAATACATTATTTTCTTTGAAGTATAAGTTCTGGTAAATTGCACGAGTTAACTCTAACCTTTTAATTTTGTTCCTGTTCTAACCCCAATCTTCATTTTGTTCATCGCGTCTCCTTAATGTGGCTAAAACGTTCCATTTTGAACATCTTTGGATGGAATCTGTTATATTGGATGGAAAATGACATGTCAACATAAGATTGTAAGGGAAAATGTTTGTTTTACTGTAAAAATTTCCATTGCAAAAAAAAACCCTAAAATTTTCAAATCTCCCTTTCCTCCCTACTCGACGGCCCTATCTTCGGTGGCCTTATCTTCGGCCTCCCTCTCCTACAACAATCTTGTACTCCATGCGCTCACCCTTCTCCTTCGATTCCCTCTCCCCACTACTATCACAATACCTATTTTGATTCTCCTTCCCTGATTCTCGTCACGATACCTATTCACATCGTGATTCCCGTCGCGATACCCATTGGCATCATGATTTCCGTCGCAATACCCTTTCACCATCACAATTCCCCTTCCTCAGTTCCCTATCTCTACCAATGTGATTTAGTATTTGAAGTACCCAGGTCAATGCCACCATTTGAAGCACCCTTGGCCACCACCTCATCACCCGCTATCGGAGTCCCCAAAACTCCTCAAATCGAGGTTGATTCGTCCAAATTGAGGGTTGGCCGGAGTGGAGAGGGAGGCCAGAAATGGAAGGAGAGGGGCTGAGGGAGGCCGGAGATAGGAGGAGATGGAGGAAATGGAGGCCGGAGATGAGGCCGTTGAAAAGGGACCACCAAAAATAGCAGCCGGAGATGGGGCCGTCAGAGAGGAAGGATAGGTAGGAGAGGTTGGCCGGAAATTTTGTTAGATTTGAAAGTTTTAAGACTTTTTTTGGTAAAGAGAATTTTTACAAGGATTAAAATAAACATTTTTCCCTACTGTATATGATGATTTGACATTTTCCGTCTTAGATAACGAATTTCATCCAAAAAAAAGTTCAAAATGGAATGTTTTAACCACGTTAGGGAAGCTCTACGAATAAATTCGAGGTTAGGGTTAGAACAGGGACATATGAAAAAATTGGGGTTAATTCGTACAATTCACCTGTATAAGTTCTTATAGTGCTAGGTCACTTACATTTTAATTCCCTTTTAAATTGTTTTTATTGTTTTTTTGTTTAGGTATAAAAGTTTGAATTGTTGTGATTAAAATTATCTTTTGAACACACACCATTTAACAAATACAGTCCATTTGTTCTTAAAATTGGTTGATAGTATATTCTTACTTGATACTTTTTAAATAAACATTTTTTTAGTATTTAGAAGCATCACATAATTGTACAATGAATGGATATACTATTATTATAAGTTAGGGAAACGGACATTTCAATTTTTTCAGGACCAAAATGGAAACTAAGTTAACTTTGTTGCAGCATGATGTAGGAGTGGAGAATTCAAAATTCAAACCCTAGCCTTAGCCCATATCCACCCAACACTTTAGCCATTATGCTAAAGGCAGGGGATTTTAAACAAAGAATTAAAACAACAAGGTCTTGTCAAAAAGAAAACAATAAAAAGAAAAAAAAAGCCCCTACACGCAAGTGTTATGCCTACAAACATAACATTGTAAAAGTAGAAATATAAAGGAGGATGCCTAAAGAGTGCTTTGACGAACAGGAAGGGGGGTTGGGGGGAAAACGTGGGAGTAGGGATGTTAAAAAATGTCTTATCCGGCTTTACCATTCTCAAACTTGACTACTTAAATTTGAACCTGACCCTACCCTAAAAGTTATGGAAAGGGTATAAGTTTAACTTATCCTACCTAATCCTACCTGCAATCCTATTAAATTAGTATATTTATATTCAAAATATGATTTTATTTCAAAAATATATATATAAGTTAACATTAATTATCTTATATTACTTTAATTTATGATTTTTTAAATATTAATTAATTTTGAATATATACATTTTTTTAAAAATATATGTAAATATATAAAAAGAAAATCTAAAAAAAAATCAAAGTGGGCAGTACCCATTTACTCATAGGGTGAACACAATCCAAACTCAATTACTTGAGTCGGATTTGGGATTAGCTATATTCAACCTAAACCTAGCTTATTGACGCGTGGGATATATGAGCGAGGAAGGGAATGAAGTAAGGAAGTAATTTGCTTCCAAAATTAATAAGATTGTTTTGGTTATTTTTTATTCTCAATTTTTGAATTGGTTAGATTTTTCTGAAATTAAAATTATTTTGGGTTGATTCAATAAAACAAAAAATTTGGCCCAGCCCAACGTGGTTACACATACTTGACACACTGGATAACATAACCGTTTACCTAAAAGAAACTGAAATAAAGTGCGATGCCGTTTGTGGAACGAAAGCAAAACAGAAGACGGAAAAGATCTGCCGAATAAGGTGCATGGAAAATCAAAAAGGGTAATCCGAATGATTCCGACTGGGATATACAAACAAGAGGAATGAAAATTAGTTGTGATTCAAGTTCACATATGCATTATTTTATAACTTTATCATTGTTTAATATTTAAAAAAAAACGAAGCGTACTATAACATATTGTAGCTAGGGAGAGCAGAAAATGACTATATAAGCCCCAGGAACTGCAAGAATGACTATTTAATTCCCCAACGGGTGGTTGTCCACAGTGTACATGCTACCCTAATCTTCGATAAACCAACGCAAACCTTTAACATAGAGACGGAAGAAAACAACTCGATTGGTTTCATAAACAAACAACAAACAAAATAGTAAGCAAACATAAAAACACATAAACAAAACAATCAGAAATTCAAATACTACATTAAAAGGTAGAAACAAAACAATTTCATATTTAAATTGTGAATATACCTTGCAATCATGTAAAATCATGAGCATTTATTACTATAATGTAGAAACAACATATACTTAAAGCAATCTTTACATACACACATACATACATACATATGTGTGTGTGTGTGTGTATGTGTGTGTTTATGTACACGCACATGTACACACATGCACGCATATTGAAAAAAATTAATTTAAAATATTTTACATTCTCGTATTGAATAATGCAAATTCCTAAAACATGCAACAAACACACATACACACAACCCGGACTAAACTTGATGGACTACTTCAGGCATCAAGCATCCAGAAAAGATATGCAAGTGCATTTAGATGGTATCACCACAGAGAATTATGTTTCCGTGTGACGTTATGCGGTTTGAATAGTAGCAACTTGAGTAGCCATGTGTTTATCAATGGCTAGCGTCACCTTTCATGTTTTCCATTAATAGCAGCTGCTGGGATCCAATGCCACAGCTTCACGCTTACACTCCCATCTGATTCCTATAAAAGCAAACACCTATCCAACTTGCTGCAGATTGTATTGCCGACTTGTTTATGCTACTGTGCCTAAAACTTTGCTTTTACACAATTTTCACTTATCATGAATTTACAACATTAGCTAATAAAGCCATGTATATGTATTTTTACAAACGACATATTTCATTCAAAATTAACATGGAAGAACCTATGTCTGACAAATATGGTATAATATAAGGATTTGGGCATCAAGACATAAAGAATAGCAAGTAACATTCAACCAACGCTATCTTTCAACTCTGGGGATAGTGCTTCCTGAGCTCCCAACATGACTATCTGACCAACACTGTTTTAACTCTTCCCCTGTCACTAGTTCCGGGAACAACACAAATCGTCTTCTCTATCATACTCAAAAGAATGACCAAGGCAAGCAATGGAGTTGACACTGCCTTCTACAGACCACTGTCACTACTAATCCTTTGATACTGTTAAGTCATCTCTCTTATCAATTGCCTCTAATTTTCTTCTATGGGTTTATTTTGTGTCTCCCTCTAGATTTGCTTCCCTAATTTATAGGGTTCCCTTTTTTCCTTGATTCTTTGTCTGGCTTTGGCATAACTGAATTAGCTTTATCTTCACCCTACCCATTTAATTTCCTTGTGATCTAAGGTTCTAGTTCATCTTATTAGGATTTCTGTTTGTTCAAGTTCCCATTTCAAGTTATTCTAGAGTGTTATCCTTTACCCACCTAATTGTATGTTCTTGTTCTTGTTTGCTTTAAACTCTAATGTGTGCTCAGTCTGTGTGTGTCAATTTGTGTTGTTAATTAGACTATTGGTTTAAATTAGCGTTCTATCATCTATTACCTTTTTGTTTTGCTTGCAGGTTTTTTAAAGTCAGTTCTTTTTTCAACTAGTTTGTTGCTTGCTATAATGTCTGGCTCAAACAAGGACTGTCAATCCTTTAAATGACCTTTTTCTCTGTCTGCTATAATGTCAAGCTCAAAGAAGAACTATCGAACTTCCAAAGGAGCTTGTTCTTCCTCAAAATCCTTTTTCTATCGTGGCAAAAGAAATAAATTACTGCAACCTGTAACCTTTGTTATAATTCCTTTGATATGAAGTTTGAAGACTGCATTGATGTTGGTTATGATGATATATTTAAAGTTAGACTCAATCTATAGACCGTCATCATTTTCAATTTCAGTTGTAGGGGATTGGGGAAACTTCATATTTGAATTATCTGAGCTTGAGAATAAAGTCCTTGATGTTTTGGCTAGTCTTAAGCTATCAGTCAGTGTCAGTAGTTCGATTCCTGGCTCTGTTGAGATCCTCGAAGATGTTGTAGAGCAATACTTTCCTCAGGGTTATTACTTTCCCACACAATTAAAGATGTCTTCAAGAATCTCAATTTTGGAAGACGTAATTTCTTCTCTTAAAGGTCAATTAAAGCAACATCGGTTAAGATTTATATCCAAAGTGTTAGAAGTTGACAAACTTGAGAATCAGAACTCTAAACACCTTCAACAGTTATTGGACTTATCACAACAACATGGGGAATGAAGAATACACCTTAAAAGTTTAGACCTCTCAAGTGTATTTTAATGAATTAAATCACAAGAATCAAATGCTCCTGCAAAAGTTAGAGGTATTAAAAAGGCAAGTTGAACAAGGCAAATTCTTTTTATTCGTGAACAACAATTCTACAACATCATTGGCTTCCTATAATACTATCCACTTCTTATTTACCAATAAGTTAGCTATATTTATTCCTACATCTAGTCAAGAAGGAAAATGAGTTTGCTGTAAAAAAGAGAGGAAAAGTTATATTTGTTTGAAGTATGAGTCATTTATGCATCTAGGGTCCTATTGTCATTGGCCCTTTGCTCATACTACTACTATTCCAAACTCAATGAGTTTGTATGTTTAAAAAATTCTCTTAAGGTTTCACCCAAAAAAAGTTACAATGAATCTTCAATGGGCTTTTTTACACAAGCCTCTTTTTTGTCCATTATAGTGTCATCCAACTAATGTTTTTGTAATGACCTAAGTCCTGAACTGATCAACAGAATACCTACACACACTCCATGGATTATTATTTATAGAAAGGATAAGCGTTAGGCAGTTATGCTCTAGAATTTAAGCCTATAAACTCCCCCTTATGTACCCAACGCCCTCGTTGGAGATTTCTTTAATCGGATTATCTGGCCCCCGGCCAAGTTACCTTTCTAATCCAAAATTGGCCCCGGTAGATGATGCATGTGCATATCCAGTATGTCACATCATCATGATGTCGGGTTAACTCTGATACTATCTCTAATGACCCAAATTCAGAATCAATCAACAAAACTCATACTGCATAGGCTATCCTTTAGGAAAAAATAAGCGCTAGGTAATTATGCTTTGGATTTTGAGCCTATATATCCACATAAACCTTCTCATATTTCTTCTATATGGGATATAGGGGTGTTATAGTTCTCTTCTTGACACAGAAAGCTTACTTGCTTATTGTCATGGTTCTTCTTTTCTCTTCAATCATGCTTTCATTTTAGTGCCCAAACACAAGGGTGAGAGGAAAAGAGGAAAAAGCTTGACTCAGTCTCTCAAGGTGATTGTCACCACACAAGGAAGAAGATTGGTGGTAGAGTGGGGACTCATTCTTCTCTTAAAAAAGGTTCTTTCCATCATATTAAAATAAGCACTTTGTCTGTTTCCTCTTTATCCTGGTTGGACAAAAGGCTCTCAGTTAATCTTATTGAGGACCATTGTACTAACTCTATTAAAGTTCATAGCACACAGCTCAAACGTCAGAAATCAAGCACTAGTCGACTCTTGGCAAAACGCCAATAACTATCTATATTAAATGGGCTTTTAGAGATGTTGACTTCATAAGGATTAAATTAGCTCAAACAAGGGAATGAGAGCATCAAATTTTGTCAAGTTTAAAGGATTCAAGGCTCTCCTGCATCCATGAAGATATTTACACTTAGTCTGTAGGACAGTCTTCTATCTTATTTTCTTACCTTTTACCTTTCCTTTTTGAATATAAAAAAAATGACCTCGGCATATAGCTAGCTATACATCCACTTCAATAAGATTCTTCAAAATTTATAGAAAACATAAGCATGTTGACTCTTGATGTGTTTAGTGGACTTCCAACTCTCTAATATTTTTCATCCTATGAGATGAGATATGGAAGTTGTTGACAAAAAAAATCATCATAATTATTCAAACTAACCTAAGGCGTATTTGTAAATTGAATTATAGGAATCAGCATAAACACTATCAAGAAAAGAGTAAATGCATGGTGGAGAAAGTATCTAACAGCCCATTTATTTTAACTTAAGTTAACTTAATTCAAAATAACTTATTTTTATTTTTATAATTTTTTTTCTTGAAACTAATTTCATTTGAAAGTTAATATTATGTAGATGTAATAATCCATTTGAAAGTAAATTTTCATGAAATTATTAAACTTTTATGAATCTTTCTAATTTTAGGTATAAAAAGGAAAAATTCATAAAAAATTACTAAGATTATAAAATTTTTATTTTCATTGAATTATTATACTTATATAATATTAGATTTTAAATAAAATTACTTCTAGATTAAAAAAATATAAAAATAAAAATAAACTATTTTTAGATGAAGCTAACTTAAGTTAAAATACAATGGCTCAAAAAATTAATGCACCTTAAAAGTAAGAAATTAGCCTTTAGTTAAAAGAAGTGGGATGTGAAATATGCTTCTCTTATAAGCAACATGGAATTAAAAACCATTCCAAATGTACATTATAAGGTAAAGTCCACCGGGGTATCTTAGTTTTAATTATTGTCCCAAATTGGTATCTAACATTTAGATTTGTTTTATCAAACTATATAAACTCATATAGCGCATCCTAATTGGGCACTTTGATTTGATTTTGCCATTAAATTGGATAAAAATTGATGATATGACATTATCTATTATTAAAGTAAGTCATAAAATAACAATTTTAATCCTTAAAATTTTTTCAATCACTAATTCTAATCTATAAACTTCTAGATCTAACTCTCATACCAACTCAATGATCAATAAAATCCAAAAAAAACTCAGAACCCATCCTACCCAATCAGTCCTCCACCATTGCTTGGTTCATGGTCTATGTCCACTAGAAGAAAAATCCATGGAACTCCATATTTGCCGACGACAAGGCCTAGGTGCCTCTACTCGCTCCGTAGCATTTGGGGGTCCTCGCTGATCCCCAAAATGTTCCAGCAATGGTTGAGGAGCTGAGTCCAAGGGCGACTCTTAGGCTCGCCGCTGAACCAGCAATTCTTGGTCAAGTTCATGGCTCAGGGTAGAAGAAAACAAAGATTCTGGGGGAAGGCAATGAGGTGGCCTTGCGACATTGCCTAGATCCGCCAGCCAATGGTTCCACGATAAAGGTGGAGCCGATCAATGCAAGGACCATGAGGAGAACGGCCAATCAATGCACTAATGACAAAGAGAATGGCGAAGGCAAAGCAATCAATATGTTTCTCGACCACTATGATTCAAAAGTGGCCTAGATTCGAAGGTACTGGCGAATTGGACAATTTCGTCATCCATTGAATGGGAATGATTTAGGTGGCAGACTCGGGCTAGATGTGGGCAACGGTGGCGGTGACATGTAGAGCTGGAGGTGCGCGGAGGCTAGGGAAATTAGAGAAAGAGGAGGAGAAAATAGCATATTTAAGCTAGGAAGAGTAGGTTTAGAAATTTAGGGTTTAGAATTAATGATTGAAAAAGTTTGAGGATCAACATTGTTTCCCCAAATTTTATTTTAATTTTATTTAATGTCACATCATCAATTTTCATCTAAGTTAATGAAAAAATCAACAGAAAGTACCCGATTAAGACGCGCTGTATGAGTTTATGTAATTCGATAAAATAAATCTAAAGGTTAGATACCCATTTGAGATAATAATTAAAGTTAATGTACCATCAATGAACTTTACCCGTGTATTACACATACACACAACAAGTGTACAAAAAAAAACACATATATAAGCAACAAAGCTTTGAGTAATAAATGTAGAATAATAAATACGTCTTTTAAAGACACGTTATATCCAACAGAGTGCAATTCCTCTGTCCTGTTTTTCTTATCCCTATCCTGTCCCCTATCTTGCCTTTATGTCATGTGTCCCACTTTAACTCAAACTTGATATTGGGGTTAGATAGAAATGGAATGAAACGGAGATTTTACTCCCATCAAATGCTAAAGTAATAAAAAACAGATAATCATGAAAAGAAAAAGCGTTGGACGTAAATCTTTAGCAGAAGTGAGATCAATTGACATGAAATCATTGAGAAAAATTGGTTCGCCAGCGAGCGCATGGTGTCTGAAATCGAAGGCTAACGCCATGGTGTAGGGGACAAGATGAGGACGACCCGGGGGTGCTGGGCAACGATGCTAAGGAAGAAGATTGATTTGAGAGGGGGGAAGAAGATCTTGAGGGTAGATCAAGAAAAGGAGATATATTCTGTGCCAATTGTTCAAGAGACAGTTTCATTAGTTCCTACCCCCACGATTTGGAGCAAATTGCGGGTTGAGGGCAGCTGGTAGTACAACGGCACTAGCCACGGTTATGGCTGGAGATGGGTGGAATCGGCAATGACAAGGGAGACTAGACTAGAGGTAGTATATTTTCAGTGTAGGAGAAATGAAAGCCAATTACAAAGAAGGAAGTATGTGGTTCTGGGCCCGCAAGTAGTAAGCCATGAATAATGGTTTTAGTTTAGTCTAGGAATTGACATTCTAATTCCAGGTGGCCGGTGTCAAAGGTGCCAGGTATGGGACAACTTATTTGAATGGCTGGAGAATTTTACTTGTTGGTTTCTCTGTTGTTGTAATTGTCTTTACTGAGAAGGGTAGAATGAGCTTGGTACAAACATCAAAGTTATGCTAGTGTTTAAGTTGAGGGTGGTTAAATAGCACCTCAAAAACAGAAGCACAAACTGGCATCTCCTATGCGTAATGCTTGCAATTTGTAGCTTTTTTTTTATGACGAAGGGGTTCAGGAGCAAGTGAAAATGATCTCCCAGATACTGTTTAAGGGTGATGCTATTAAGTTCTTGGAGCTCAACACATCCAGACGTTTGGAGTACTTCACACAAATCCATGTAATTAGACACTACCTCTCACTTGGTACATTGCATTAATTACCATTTTTGTTAATTTCTTGTTCTACAATTTCAGGAAAAGTTCCAGTGGCCGTCTGCTGATGACAGAGAGATTAGGATGCAAACTTGCGTCTCCTTCTGCAAAGAGTACAGAAATATGATGAATAATTAAGCTTTCAAAACAAGAACGAGTTGCTGCTGTATGTTTCAATTCTAAAAACTACTGTATATGATATATGTACTTGCTTGTCTCTTTGTTAATAAATTCTTATGCTCCAATCGATCAAACGAAAAAACGAACTTCCAAAACAAGTGTGATAAACACTACTGGTAATACAAGAAGCCTCTTGATAATGCGGTATAATTCATTTTTTATTTCTTTGTTAGATTTCATGAGACAAAGAAAAGATAAATAAGAAAACCATCCTAATTAATACACCTTGAATGTAAATCCTTATTCCAATAGCATCTAGAGGCAAGGAGAATCTTTTTGGCTGGCAATATAGAGTCTTCGAGTGGATAGTGGACAAGGATTTTGGTGTTCTTTTCTTTTTTAGGGTTTAATTTAGCGGAAGTGATTGCTCCATTTATATCCATTGCCTCCTTAACTGTGTTGTTAAACTACAGTTAATTAATTCACGTGGCATAAAAATAAAATAGGAACAGAGGGGAATATAGAAAATGGGGACAGGGGAATTGGACTCTATCCAAGAATGATGACTTATTCAAGCTATAAAACTGCGAGGTGCCACGTTTAAGCCGAAGAACGGATGATGTTTTTTTAATGTCTTAAAAACTTGTTCTGATCAATGGATGAGTTGCATAGCTGATCCAGTAAATGGTTTAAGTTCAGGCGTTAAGCTCCATTTTTTGATCCACAAATACAAGACAATTTTTTAAAGAGGAAATTCCAAAATTTTTCTTATTCGAGTAAAATTTTAGTTTTTCCCTCTTATCTTAAAACCTATACTTTTACATAAAAAAATAAAAAGACATGGGTTTGTCCGGACCTCAGGGGTTTGTGATTTGCTCTGACATTGAAAGGTAATTATGGGCCCCGCATCAACCAACTTAGCTGCTCCAGCCAACCAAACGCCACTCTTACCATTAGATCTCACTCACCAGAGACATGGCCCTCCTAACTAACCCTGGTTAATTCAATTAAGGTTAAAAGGAGTAATTCGTCCCAATTAAAAATTTACACATGTCCCGTTATCACTCCACAAATTTTAACGCTGTTAGTTGACGTATACATGAGGTGAGGCAACCACATTTTACATGTTCGGACGCCAAGCGGCGAAACCTGGAAATGCCAAAGCTTCCTAAACCCACCTTCACATCCAAACACGTGGACTCCTCATAGTGCTGCTGCTCCACCGCTAATAACATTCAACGGTGCTGCGAGTATTTTAGTGGAGTTGTAACTTTTCCGTGCAAATAATTTTCAAGTATAATCTGTTATTAGGAGAAAAGAATTTAAGCATGTTCGGAACATAAACTGTAATATCATTTTTTTATGTGAAAAAGAATATCATATACTACTCATTTATCTTAGGTTACAACTTCAAACTCAATATAAAAGTGATACTTTCAGTATAGACAGTGACGGAGATAGAATTTTATGATTTAGTAGATTAATATTAAAATTATTTACCGAATTATTTTCTTATAAGAAAAATTGATGGATCCCACATTTTCTTTTAAATACTTACAAATTTCTGAAAAAAGGGGCAATTGGCGTGATTGTGGATTTAGACTTTTATCCCTAAAATATACTTATTGAACTCTGTACTTTAAAAAACATGAAAACCACTTTTAAAATTTTTTTAATAAAAAATGATGAATGTTTATTACTTTTCCTCTTTTTCAGGCTATGTATGTAAAAAAAATATATAAAAATCTAATAAACTTCTAAAAGTATACTATCAAATTGATTATGAAACATATAATATTAGTTTTCAAATGAAATTATAACTTCAGATAAAAAATGAAAAATAGTGCATTTTAAAAATGCACACTAGTTAGTTTCAAAAACTTACTAGGAAATCAGTATTTTCTACCAGGAAAAAATTATCTAATGCAACATTTTATTTACCTAGAATCAAATATATAGACACACACACAAATACATATTAAAACTTCAGAATAAAACTTCAGAAGGTCGTATTTGTTCCTCAAACGAAAATGAAAAGAATGGCTTCACGTATTTATTATAGAACTAACAGGTAAGGATTGTTTGAGTTGGAAAATAGTATGTGTATATATGGCTAGAAGAAACAACTAAACTAAACGAAGGCTAAAAAATAAATGCATTGATAAAAATGCGTTTAACCTTGTGTAGTGAAGTGGCACACTAAAAATAAGAAATAAGTAACATATTAAAACCATGTATAAAAAGAAGATGAAGCACTCAGAACTAAACAAAAAATTAAAAAATTGGTCTTAAAAAATTAAAAATTGATCTAATTTTTAACAACATGCAAAGTTTTTGTTCCAACTTCACCATTGTGTATGAGGTGATGCTTCGAGCACTAAAATTAGGATAGAATCAAATAAATATGAGTTCTGATGCCTAAATATTGGCTGGATTATTAAGACATATAATTATTACTAAGAGATCCGATAAATCTACAAGTTTTATCTGCAAGATCCATAGAAATTTAAACTATTTAATATAATTTATAAAAATTTATACTTTACTTACGTACACAAAACTTACATTTAATTTTATTGACAAACGTAAGTTGAAGCTCGTATAAATTATATCAGCTATTGCATGATACAATTTGGAGGCTTTAATTGTCTCCTGGGGTTACGATTGATAATATTAAGCTCTTGCATTGTCCTTTTCTTTTAGTTTGTTGTTTCAGTTATAATACTGTTGCTCGTGTTGTTATTTGTATTTGTATGGGTCAATATTCTTTGGGTGGAATAATTGGGTATCATCTTTTTCCAAATTAACTTCATAAAACATTATCTTTGATGTTTAATTAATACGGTTTTTATGTTAAAAGAAAGATTAACACGTATTTAGTAAATTGACTGTAGATTTCGTTACCCAAGTTAATGGGACATCAACGTATCTTTTTATTTACTACGAGACCAGATCACATCAATTAGCACGGGAAAATCCTTAAAACAGGCAACAGTAATAATTTAAAATTTTTATACTATTTGGGGCGGTTGCATGGGGCCCGCCTTCGTTCACAGAATTAGCCAACTGTCCACGGATTCCGTTTCTTTTGAACGGATTGCGCGGACCCCACTTCTTTTTCCCTCGATGTTATAAATACACCTCTTCCGCCTCAAACCTATGCGAGCGCCCTCTTTAAAAACAGTGTTTCTTGTCTAGATACTTCTTCATTTCCGAGCCGCTTTGTTCCCGTTCCGTCGTCGGCAACGTTTCTCGACCCGTTCCTGTGGACCCAATCACGATTCCTGTTGCTTGGTCATCGGATTTCGCAATATTTTGTTGTGCTGTGGTCTAATCTTCAGCCAAAATTCGGTCGGTTGATTCCCTGTTTGGGTTGCATTGACTCTGCAGGATTTTCAACTGCTAATCGACTTTCTACTGTAGGGAAATGGCGCAATTCCAGAACGACGACCTTGAGTACGTCGTCGACGACTACTACGACGCAGCCGATTTCCACGATGACGATTTCTTTGGCAAACCTCAGCCAGGCAGAAATAGCCCCCGTTTTGATCCGATGGACTCGGATTTCGAGGACGATTTTGAATCTGTGAGCAATGTCTCTTTTCATCAACTATGTTCTGCTTGAAGGCTTTCAGAATATGTTCCGGGAGCCGTAACCTCGGTTTTTGTTGTTTTGTTGCGTCAGAGGAAATCGAAGACTGATACAACAGCCGGGGAGGCGAGAAAGGGGAAAGATATCCAAGGGATTCCTTGGGAGAGGCTCAACTTCACTCGGGACAAGTACCGAGAGACGAGGTTGAAACAATATAAGAATTACGAGAACCTCTCTGGCCCTCGCGAGGAGATTGAGAAGGTAAGTTTTGTGCTCTAACATTTTTCCTCTCGACAGGGGAAGGTTTAGAATCCGGGGAAGAATATCGTATGCTTTGTTCTCTACTTTTTGGTTTCGCCTAATGAAGGATGGTATAATTTAGGCCTTGATGCTTTTACTGAAATGGATAAGCTTTCAGAGGTGTCGATTTCTTGCTATTTTACTCTAAAATGAGATACTAAAAGCGTTATGTTCTTAGTGTCAGAGATAATAAAAGCATTGTGTTGACAGGAATGCTTAGAAGTAGAGACAGGGAAGACGTTCTACGACTTCCAGTTCAACACCAGGCTTGTCAAATCTACAATTGCTCATTTTCAGGTAGCATGTTTGCTCATTTCCTGCAACATTTAATTCGTTCATAAAGCATGATCATAAGCAACATCTCTTTTTCCCTCCGTAATAAATTTCTCCTTGATAGATTTATAAATTTGACAAATCAAAATTGCATTTTTAGATGTGCGGCATAGCGCATAAATGATAGAAACAAGTTTCTTTCTTTTTCTTTTTCCTTTTTTTTTTTTAGTGTCATCCGCATTGTTTCTAGTGTTTATACCGCTAGTTTGTGCATCCCTTATAATCCATCGTTTGCTTCATTCATTTCTTAATCTGGCTTTACCCTTTATGTTTTTAACCATTCATGAGAAAGATTTCAACTACAGCCTCTTTACTTCATCTTTAATAATTAGTCCTGCAACAGCCAGTATAAATTGAGAACTGCTCCGGGTTTAACTATGACCTTTAAAGGCAAAATAGCACTTCTTGATCGGGCATACTGAGCTGGTGATGTGTACTATATCCATTTTTTTTTGGCTAACTCTGCCTTGATTGATTTATATCTGCTCTGATTTCTTTCAACAAATTAAAATGCTGCACAAAATTTCAACTGTGAATGTGGCTGCCTAATTTATACTCGAACATGCTAAATATTCTTGCAAACCATGTCATAAGTTAATACCATATTTTATGAAGGTGCAAGCTGATATATGTCAGCATTGATTTGTTTGAAGACTAACAGTAAATGTAGTTTGATTTATACCCTGTTTGATTGCTGGCCTTGTAATCTTTGATGTTATCTTTCATCACTCGGGATCTTTCACTTTCTTTTCTTATGGATAAGTAGATATTGTTCCTTGATCTTCTCTTGTAGCTTGTTCTGTATGTAGATTATGCTTTTCTGTAGTGATTTTGGGATGCTAAAGTGTAGTCTAATATGTTGTATTCTATTTCTGTGAATTTAACCTTTGTGGCATTTAGGATCTATCTTTCCTCTTATTTCAGCATTTAAAGCAGGTTGGGAGTTATTTCTGAGCAGCTGGCGCAATAAAGAAACGTTTGTTCTATGGTATGATAGGAAAATGTCTAAGCATTTCAGAGACCTCTGTAGAAGTTCCTCTAGTTTGACTGTAGAGATATTCCCTGGTCCTTTGTTCAACGATTGCTAATCATCAGGGCCATTTTATGATTTTTTATGCATTTCTTTTATCAGCGTGATGCAGCTTCTTGTTAATTTCTTATATTGTTTGCACTTACTTCATTGCATCTGCTTTTTTTTTTGTTGATATCATTGTGTTTAATGAGCATGTCATCGCAATACCTGCACATTTTTCATATGTAGACCTTAAGCTTTTGGTATGCAGGTCCTATCATTCAACTGCTATCATTTCATCGAGTTCAATTTAAATAATGCATTTACCTTTCTACACAGGTCTTCACGTCTTTAGCATGCATTGTTCATCATGTTGCTGGGTTGTTTCATGATTTTTTTTTCTTGCTTCTTTTATTGGTTTTATCAAACTGAAGTTCATTTTGAATTTGATCTAATTACTGAGACTGAGGCATGAAAAGTAAGCTTTATCAAATGTCAAAATGTCATTGGACTTCATTAAGCTAAAATCTTGAGACTTGTCTTTTTGTCCCATGTCTTGCTGTATGATCACTTATCACTTTCTTTATTGGAATAACTTTCTCTTTTTACTTGAAAGGCATAGCATTATTTGCAATATCTCTATATACTTGGGGGCACCATTGTTGATGTGTTGGTTTGGCTCCTGCAGCTGAGGAATTTGTTATGGGCGACATCAAAGCATAACGTATACTTGATGCAGAATTACTCTGTTATGCACTGGTCATCCCTCCTTTGCAGGGGAAGAGAAGTGCTGAATGTGGCAAAACCAATTGTTCCCATATTGGTAAGTTTACCCTAGATGAGTGGCTAATTTTAGTATGGAGATGTGTCTCACGGACGTATAATTTTTTGTCGCCATTTCTGCAGAATTGTCCTGGATCACTGCCTCAAACAGTTTCCAGAGTGCAGATAAGCACCATGGCAGTTAAGGAGAATGTATTGGTGGCTGGTGGTTTTCAAGGAGAGCTTATTTGCAAGGTATATCGGCTTCTTTAACATGGCAACTACACATCAACTTTTGTGGTGTAGTTATCCCGGGCCATCCACTAGCCTCCCTTGTACTATAGGACCAACCTCACTCCATTAAGGGTGAGCTCTCCTAGGATTTATGGCTCATTATCAAGCCATAACAATGCGGGAGCATATTTTAAGTACTTCCATTACCTTTTGTTGCCACGGTTCAATAACCATGCACGTGTTTCTAAGTTTTGTAGCCTAGTTCTAGCAATACTTATGCATGAGCAGCTTCGAGCCTTCACATAAACTAGAGTCAAAGCATAAAACTAAACATTTCCTTAACCACATATAAGCAACTGTTCCTCAAACATGTCTCATATCATGCAACTTGGCACATGCAAGTTCCTCTCATCCAAGTTATAGACACAATGTTGCTAGGGCATCCACTTTCTTGGGCATACAAAACCTCATGTGGCATAAGCATCCTAGTACAAGATCTCTATAATAGAATACTATGTACCTTCTAGTACCACATCGCCCAAGGTGTCTAAGGCCTCTCAGTGCCTTCGTGTCCACTATCTATTGCTCTGATCATCCTGAGCAAATAGCCCAAGGGTTGCTAGGCTCTTCATCCATGTTACCTGTACATAATTGTAAGGGGTGAGTTTTCCATGAATACTTAGCAAGGGTTCTTCCACCTGCACAGAAAATACATATACTTATCACTAAGTACATGTCTTCCTGTTTTGAAATTTTTCGGCAGTATGTAAATCAACCTGGGGTAGCATTTTGTTCCAAGTTGACTACTGAGGAGAATGCAATTACCAATGCAGTGGATGTGTATTGCAACCCTAGGTAGGTTATGTTGACAATTGGTGCAAGTCATCAGGAATCATGTTTGTTTGTTAGAACGTTACTGAACCTTATGTATCTACAGTGGTTCCATGAGAGTTATGGCTGCAAACAATGATGCGCAAGTGAGAGTTTTTGATGCCAGTACTTTTGCCTGTCTTAACCGCTTTTCATATGATTGGTCAATAAATGTGAGTATCATGCTTTCAAGTACTCGTACATGGTCTGCATTTCCTTGTTTGATACTCAAACTGGTTAATGCTTTCCTTCTTTCAGAACACTTCGGTTAGTCCAAACGGGAAATTGCTGGCCGTTCTTGGAGACAGTGTGGAATGTCTGCTTGCTGATGTGAATTCTGGAAAAGTAGTCGCAAGCTTAAAAGGTCACTTGGACTATTCATTTGCATCAGCGTGGCACCCAGATGGAAACATCCTAGCCACTGGTAACCAGGATACAACCTGCAGGTTGTGGGACATAAGAAATCTATCACAATCATTAGTCATGCTGAAAGGAAGGATGGGTGCAATTAGAGCACTGAAATTCAGTTCAGATGGTAAGTTCTTGGCCATGGCTGAGCCAGCGGACTTTGTCCACATCTTTGGCACGGATTCAGGTTACAGGAGTTGTCAAGAAATTGATCTGTTTGGAGAGATTGCTGGAATATCTTTCAGTCCGGACACAGAAGCATTATTTGTTGGTGTTGCCGACCGCACTTATGGTAGCATGTTGGAGTTCAATCGGAGGCGTTATAGCCATTATTTGGAATGTATTTTCTAGGAGTATGCTGGGCCACCAGCTCAGGTGGATAAGGATGTGTTTGTGTTAGGCTCCTAGTAGCAGCGGGAGATCAGGGTGCAAAGTATAATGTATTATGTTTTTGGCTTGTTTTTATCTTGAGGAAAAGATCTTTGTCTGATTTCTTTTATACCCACGTTTCTGGCAGTAATGAAGTTCAAAGTCGCAGTTCTTGTAAAGTTTTAGTCAGATAAATGAGAGAATAGGCTTCTGATTGTCCCCCAATGATTTCCCATTCTTTTCTTGTCTCCACAACGAACTTGATGTGCTATTCTTGAAGAGGGGAGAGCGTTTGCTTGTGTGTGAGTACTCTAAATACAAGTCTTGCGAAATAAGGTTTTACGGGTGTGGAACACACAACATCTCATCATTGTCATCTATATTTTCTTTCACGAGAAAAGCCATAAGCAGATAAAAAATTTTGGCATGTAAAGTTCCTCTAAAGTGGGGAAAAAAACCAAAAAGACGCTTGCAACCAAGGTTAATAAAAAAAAAATGTTTGGCGAGGAACCAGTGAAAACACAATAGGGTGCTAGTAGGAAGGATTACTCCCTTTGCCAAGGACAATCCGCCCTGCGTTTGATGAATCAAATAGTCGCTTGATGTTGCGAATGAGATCGTCGTTTGATGTAGCGAATGAGGTGCAAATTGGGTGGCAGAAAGCCTGCCTGGTAGTAGGGCAAAGCCATAAAATTATCTGCAATCAAAACTAATTTCATATGTTTTTTAATGAATTGGGTCATCATATAAAATTCCATGGATTATAATAAATATTTTTTAAAAGATCATATACCAATTTTATACTTTTTCTGAAATTCAATACTGGCAATTACTACCACTTAATCCTACATGGCGTACCTCCGCTTGGCAGTGAGTAATGGTAAGAGAGAGAGTCTACAAGGTTATCTTATGGTTCTAGAAAGTTTTTACCTTGAGCAAATTTAATGTGACCTAAATTACACAAAACATCCCAAAAGAATATGTAAGGAGCGGGAAAGTGTCAATTTTTTAAAATTTAAATAAGTAAAAATCTTGTAAAAATTAGAGCTGAAGCGGCACCAATAGAAAAAATTATGTAACTAAGTGTGTGAGCAGCAGGTCCCCTGTACTGTAACTCCATATGTTTGTATTCAAATGACACAATGGTGCGGCGGGAAAACCAAAAAGAACAATGTTAGGTTTTATGTATTGGGTGTCGGCAAGTTGTGATTCGTGGATGGGGCTTTTCCTTTTCTCAAATGTGAGCCCAATTGGCCCAAACAAAATAGTCTATGAGCAACTAATAAATGAAAGCTTCATACTAGGTTGGGCCTGCCTGAATCTGAAATATCTAACCTGCCCTCAATAGCCTTCTATGCTTATTTTTTTCACGTTGCAACTAAAATAAAATAAGGTTAATTACAATTTACCAACTGAGAATTAGGTGACATTATACTTTACCCCTTATTTCAGAAATATGTATTTTTTCCTTATCTTATGCTTTACCCTATTCAAAAATGTATTTTGTGTTACAAAAAGAAAAAAAAAATTGATAATTTAAAACATACATTAATTATAAAAAAAATATCATACATAGTGAAATTACTGAAAAATAACTATCATATATTTTAAATTAAAATTTCAAAAGTTATGTTCAAACAGTGTAAAAAAGATTGGGGCATGGTGTATATTTCTAAAACAAAAAAGGACAAATGTAATATCACTTAAAATTTGGAGAGCAAATTGTAATTAACCCAATAAAAAAATCAATCGCTCACATTTTCGGTCTGATCATAAGTAATGAATGAATGCTACAAGAATTTGGGTCACTTTTCTTTTCAATGCCAAATGCAAGTAAGTAGGGGTGAAACCTTTTGACCCTGACCCGAAACCCGATCCTATTTTCTAGGTTAGGTCGGGCCGAGGGAAGGAATAAGTGATATTCCGTTGGTCCGAAACCAACCCGATTTCCAAAAATAAACATTGGGTTGGTTCAGGGTCAAACCCGAATTAACCCAACTAACCCGATATTCCTATTCTAGCCCATTTCTAGACCTAGCTCCTTTCAACCTAACTATTTCTCAACTCATTCTTAGACCAAGCTTATCTTTAACCTAACTATTTCCCAGCCTATTCCTAGCCCAAGCCCAGTCTCAATCTAACTATTTCTAACCTAGCCATAACTCTCACTCTCACTCACCTAGCTGACGCTCATCAATGCGGCAGTCTCTAGCCCATCGTGTCTCATTTCACATTTGCCTTTTTTCCTATCATGTTGCCCTCACACTGCCTTCACACTCGCACATCGACCACCGATGTTCTATTGTTGCCCTCACACAGTTGTCTATTATTCTCCACCCTTCGCATCATCCATCTATTGCCCTTTGCGTCATACATTGCATTGTCATTATTTGCATTGTTCCTTGAGTCATCGTCCTCCGGCCTTCGCGGTGAAGGAAATGGCTGCCAGCAGTGGAGTAGTTAATCTAACCCAACCCAACCCTAACCCTATATTTGTTTGTTATGGTAGGTTCGGGTTCTATCTCCATTTTGGGTTGGTTCAGGATGGAATTTTCATATTATTAAAAAATTTATTTATTTTAGGTTTTGGCCCGAACCTAAGCCAAAACCTGAAACTTTCATCCCTACAAGTAAACAACTTTGGAGATCGGGCTTAAACCACAAAAGACGCACCCTAGTAGGATTTATTACCAAATTTCTAGTTTGGATGCCCAAAGTTTGACTGGTGGCTTGTGGCACGCCCATCACATACATCTTTAGTGAGTGGACCATCAAGTTATGATTCCTCATTTTGATATTAAGTGCAGACTGAAAGTTGCTTTACCGTGTGTTTGGATTGGAGGATTTTAAGTGGAATTTCATCTAAAATTGGTATATTAAAATTACCTAGGAGAAATTATCTGTTTGGATATTTGTTATGGTGGAATTTTAAAACCCCAAGGAATTTAAAACTGGGATTCGATGCATTAAAATTTCAATTTAAAATTCCATCTAAATAGGTGGGTTTTTAAAATGATCCTTGTTGGAATTTTTTTGCCAGACATCTCTCCCCAATTTTCTTTCTCTTTCGACCAGGATGTCTGTCCCCACATCACCATTGCTCTCTCTTCCTGCCATCAACCCCATCCCATTATAGGGCTGTCCGACTCGTGGTCATCTCTGTGTCCTCGCCAAAGTTATCGTGCAGCCAATTTCCTACACCATCTCTCTCTCAACCTCATACCTATAGGGATTCAACAATAATTGATTAAATAACAAGTGATAAGACCAAAAAAACAAGAACAAAAGAGAAAAAAGGTGAATTTAGAAAGAAGTTGAAGCTACTATATTCAGGATTATAGAGACATGAGGAAGAAGAATAATCAAAATTCAAAGAGCTTCTGATTATTAAATATTAAATGAGAATCAAATTTCTTATTTTTAAGATAAATAGAAAAGATCTTGTGTAAGGAAGAGGAAGTCACGTGGAGGATTGAGTTGTGAATTCTAGAATTTGAAATTTATGGTTTAAAAGTGTTACCCTAACAAGAAATTTTAAATACTGAAATTTAGTAATATTTCATTTCAAAATTCTAAATATTTTGAAATTATAAGAATTTATAATATCCTCTATCCAAGCATAAGAGATGACAAAATTTAACCAAATCTGAAAACCTCACTCAACCCACCTGAACCAAACTCGACCTAACCTGATTTGATTGAAAAAGAACTGACTGTACCCAACCTAACATAAGCCCAAACCGACTAAAGAGAAACCGGAGAAAACCTAAACCCGAACCCAAAATTCAAATGACCCGATGACTAAATCCGACAATATCCGATTTTAACTTAAATCAATATAAAATATATGGTCGGCGATGACTTCAGAAAAATTATGATTTAATATATGTGAATGAGTTTCTTCTATTCTGCTGATCTGTTTTGCATTGTAAAGCGAGCAAGTGAGAATCATGAGAAACAATTAATGAAACGGTGATAAAGAGATAAAAATTATTAGATTTTAGAAATTATAGTACCTCTTCTGTCCCATATTCTTTGAAATATTTAACTTTTTTAAATAGTTTGAATTGAATTTATTCATATTACTCCTTATATCTCAAATTATTTGCACCATTCGTATTTTAACAATTAATATATAATTTTTTGTTTTCAACATTTTAATATATAAATAAATAATTTTATACAAGAAAAATAAATCAAGATCTACAAATTTTAAATAAATGTTTTTAATTTTTTAATAAATAATAATATAAATAAAATCATATCAAACTAGTCAGAAAAGTTAAATGGAGCAAAGAAAATGAGACGAATGGAGATTATTTGTTAGAAAAAAAATTTAAAAAGTATATATTTAGATACTATATGTCTTTATTTATTATTTAATATAATCATTTTTCATTTGTATACTAAAATGTTAAAAATAAAAAATCATAGATTAATTGTATTTTATTACAAAGAACTTGACATAAAGGAAGTATTTTATTAAATAAATTATATATTAATATATCCTCATAAATTTTATATTATTTTTATGTCTAGTTAAATTAAATTTTAATAAAAATTAAAAAAATAAATCAATTTAGCGATTTCGGCTTCTACATCAGTGAGTCGAGTAAACCTGATAATCAAGTTAAATCTGGTCTAAGACCCGATAACTCGACCTGATTGGATCCGAACCCAAAATCTACTAAACCAGAAATTAACCCGAGCCCAAATAACATGAGATGAACCTAAATACATACTAACCCGATTAAACCAAAATTTAAATGACCTGACCCAAACTTGACTTGACTTACCCAATTCCTATCCCTCCCAAGGTTATTGTATTACGTACCCAACTCTGCATGTACTTCTTGTCACTCGTGGGTGTGAGCCTGTGGCATAGCTCATAATTTTGGAAAAGAAAAGGCATGAACATATGAAACACGCTGCATGTTAAGAAGGCCTATCAGCATTTGGTGCACCAACCAAGAGTGCTAACCAATGGGCCTCGTGATTGGACTTGGGCCTTCTCAAAGACCAACCTATGCACAGTCATTTTATTTTTCTTCTGTTACGTTTTTATGGAGCAAGAGTAACCTACTTTAGTGTTACCTGCCTAACGTAGCCAGCTCCATCTGTTCTGTAACAATCTACTTTATTTCTTTATCAGTGTTTAAGATAAACCTCTCTAATGATTACGCTGGAAATCAATCATCAGTACCACCCCGCACCCGCGGTGAGGGAAATTGAAAAACTACTGAATCTGAAAGGAATCAAGTGACAATTACAATATTATCCAATGTAATGCCGCTTAAAAAATTTAACCTTTCTGGTTCAAACACAATGCCTCTCACGCAATCATTCATCTACTACCACTTCGTGTACAGCAATCACACGCATATTTAGGTAGGTACCCTTCACCTAATTGAGACGCCTTTTGGAATTATATTAGAGGTATGCAAGTTTTACAAGAAGTGCTCAATTTTTCAAACAGTTAATTGATTAATTAATTAGTTAATAACTAAAGAGTTTAATGCATGATCCACTTGAATTCATCTCTTCACAAAAAAATTTAAATTCTGTAACTCATTTTCACAATAATGTCTGTACTTTTTGGCAATGTTCATGTCTCATAATGATTCCAAGAAAACGCCAAGGGGTGACTTAAAAATTCAGGCAAGCAGTCCAAGCTCAAAGCACAAGCTTTGAAGGGGGAGAAGAGGGTAGAGAAGAAGCCCATATCGCAAGGACCTTGTCGATGATGGGGAAAATGATTTTGTGGAAACGTTAATGTGGGTAGATGGGTGGCATGTGAGGTCTTGTTGATGTGTCGGAGATGAGGAGAAATCTTTGCAACGGCGACATAAACCTAAACTTGAACCTAACACAAATTACAACGAGACAGATTAAATCATCATCACTCGCTGCCTGCAGCTTGCCCTTGCTTTTCTTTCCAGTTGATCCATTAAAATATTCCAGAATTACAGCCGCATTCCAACGTAAGCGATCAAAACGATTCGGGTAAGATAATGAAATTAATTTGGATTTAAACTTGGTTATGTTAGATTATGATATTTTGAACTCAAGTCATTTTAGGTTCATGTTGTTTCAACTATTAACAAAAACATATATATATATATATATATATATATATATAGAGAGAGAGAGAGAGAGAGAGAGAGAGAGAGAGAGAGATCTATATCACTTTGTATGTAGCATTTTGATTATATCAATAGATAGTAATATCGAGTGTTAGGGGAGAGTTTAGCTAAACTCGTACCCTCCCAACGAGTAAATGGCGGTAGGTAGCACTCACACCACATGTAGGGGTATACAACTTGTTAACCCATTTGTCATCTATATATTTTTATTTTAGTTTATTTCTTAAATATTTTTTAATAGATCTCTAGTAAAATATGTGCATTTACAATGGGATAAAATTCTATTTAAAAATATAATATACTGATTTAAGAGAGTCAAGACAAGGCTGGGAATGATTAGTTAAGTTTGTACCCTACTCATAACTTTATAGGGGTTAATATAGTTAAATTGAAGAAAGTAGAGTATTTTTTTATATCTCTAAATATTTATTAATCATATATTTTTTTTTATCGTTCAAACTGTTGCATGTAATCCCAAGATGCATATCTTTATCAGTTTATTCAATTATTTACTGACATCTCTAATTGTTTTGCTTGTTACCTTTTGTGACCTTTTGTTCACAAAGAATGACATTCTTACCGGCTGTTATTTTTTTTATAGAAAAAAATAATATGTTATTCTTGTTTCCAACTTTTTTATTCTGGAGGCGCATTCAAACTATTCTTTGTCTATTTGTTATGGTGTAATTGATTTTAGAGCGGTGCGTTTTAGATTAGATGTTTCAATTAACAGAAAGATAACATTTTCTACCTAAAGTCCTAAACCAAATTTCTTTTATTAGCTAATTAATCAGCTAGCAAAATAAAGAAGTTCAAAATTGAGGCGTTTGGTTGATCAAATCTCTGGAATGGGTTTATTACGGGAGAAAATTAAAGGCATTCTGGGGAGCTGAAAGAGGCACTAATAATAAGTCAGTGCATGCGCAATTTGCAAACTTTTGTGGGTGTGTCATAATTCAAGTAGCAGAGGAAAGAAACGTAATGATTTTTCACAAACGAATTAATTCTAGCTATGAGACAAATTCTTAAGATTGGAAAAAAAAATCCTATCTCTACATATTATGTTAATGATATCTAGCTAGTCAATAGTGGGGTTGTCTCCGCCTCCGCGAGCTTAACACAATAGAGACATTCGCCCAAGGAGGTTAGCTGGGTTCAAAACTTCAAACAACTTTAATAAATTGTTAAATGCAATTGCCTTTCAAGTTAACTTAACACACAATTCATTTAACCAATTTTTGTTTGGAAGGCGAAGCGGGTTCCCTTCATCAAATTCAGTTAATCTTTCATGAAATAAAAATATGCTGGTATACATATTAGTATTAATTAAGATCTTTTGTTTGAGAGCTTTCCTGTCCAGTTTTTCAGTTTGGTTCAATTCAAATATAGAATCTGATGCTGGATTGGTGGCTTTTGAGTCTTGTGAATAGACCCTAATACTGACTTTAAACCCGTGATTTTCATTTTTATATTTTCTTTTTTTTTCTCATCCAATAAAAATGAAAAATTATTCACGTGGTTTCACGCTTTTTTTGACTTTCTTAACAAGTTCACATGTGCCATGTGAATGTCGTCCTATGCACATCAACACATATGTGGGACTTACAACTTCCAAGTTCCACCTCAACCACCAAGTTTGGCATTGAATCATTTCCCAACATATTTTGTGTCAAAAATCAAACTAACAAAATGTTCCAATCAAATGGTAAAGACCCATCTCTCCCTCTCTCTCTCTCTCTCTCTCTCTCCTTTGTCTATTTTCTTTTTCCTAATCTTTTTGGGTGTACCTCGCTCTGTGTGGCCTTATCTCCTAGTACTAGTTACATGCTCTACAACATCGGCCTAATTTATTTCAAAGAAACAGCTGTAAACAGTTATAGTACAATCAATTTCTTTTTTCGACTACAAAGATTTCGTTTTTTGGGTCTTGTGAAGTCTAAACTGGCTCCTAATTAGATCTCTTGCGTTCTCCGCCTTTTAAAATGATTTTTTTGGCTAGTATATGTTCACGACCTCTCTTATGACCCGGTCGGTCAGTCGTAATCTTTTTTAGTCTTAATCATACAGATCAGATCAATTTGATCTGAGTAGCCAGCTGAGTAGGGTATTAGGTTTTGTCAATGGCACCCAATTGCACGCCAATCAATGCTGCGACTGTCCCATGAAAGCGATTTTGAACATGTCGACCAAGTGGCGCCTTTAGTCATGTACTAGTTTTATTTATTTGTTTTGTTTCCAGTTTCTTTGTAAATAGAATAAAGGTAGGACCGTAGGAGTAGTCCATGAATCAATTTGATAGAATTTTCGACAGATAGAAAGTAAGATTTCAACACTCCTGGCCTGCTGGGCTCCACCCCCCAAAAAAAAAAAATAGAGAGAGAAAGAAAAAGAAAAAACAAATTCAGAACTTGGTCAGAAGACTCACAACCAGGCTTGTAGGCGAATAAGGCTGAAAAAATGGTCAAACTTGGAACAGAAAAATTGAAATTAGGGTAGTAGTACCAGTAGCAGTTCACGGCTAAAACTGATGTGTAGGTGAAGATCCGCTTGCTTTCCTAAACCTTTATAATGATGTCATTTAGTTCGCAGCCGGTTAGCCCGGGAGTTTGTGCAGAAACCCAATCAACATGAGAAAAACTTTATAGTTTAAATACTTTATTAATTGTGCATAATTTAAATTTATAAAAAATCACTCACCAAACTGTTTAAATTAAAGTTTAACGTCAGATAGCTAACAAGAGTTAACAAATTTAGAATAGTAGGTAATCGTCTTCCAAATTCACCAACTATTCCTTCTTCTAGACCTGCACGCCTTTTGAATTTGGCTCATGACCATGTAGTCCTAGCCACCTTGTAATTTTTGTCCATTCAAGCCTGATGATGACTTTACCAGATGTCCGTGTGCAGTGTGTGTGTGTGTGTGTAGAGCAGCTTTATTATTAATATTCCAGCATCTCACGCATGTTTCTGTTCCATACCCCCCTTTCCAAAGGCAAACCCAATTGCCTGCCGCCAAATTAAAGCGATTAAAATTCCTACGTCTTTTTCATATGGCCAATTCTTGTGTGCGCCTGCGCCTGGCTTATTTACATCCGTGTCATTTGATATTCTTGCACGAAACATCACCCACCCACTTTTTTTTTCTCTTTTATTTTTCTCCCTTATGAATAGTACTTTTTCAGTTTTTCCTAATACTTCTTTTATTCCACAACATAATAAATTGACTTTTACCTCTTTATATACAATTGGCCTTTTCTTTTATTTTTCTTACGAATATTGTGAATGTTTTACTACATAAGTATATTGATATTGAACATGTTTCTCCAGTATTACTTTTGTTGAAATTGTATACAAAAATATAAAGGATTTGTAGGCTTTAAATAATGATAACGATATATATGAAAGGAAGATACAGAATTATGAAAAAAAATGATTAAATGGAATTTGACGTGATTTGATCCGGATTAAATGAAGTCTAATATAACCGTGAATATCCAATATATTCAACAAATAAAAAATTAATTATTTTTTTACCTGAAATTTTAACATTTAGCAAATATTGTTAATACATCTCAAATATATTTTATGATGTTATGCAGTGAGAATTTAAATAAGGATGGCAAGATAAATTAAATGCCAAGAGATTACAAAAGAGGAAAACTCTTCAATATAAGTTTTGGAACAATTAAAAAAAAAGATTCATTCATTTAGGTAGGTATGTAGTATATTTTATTAGTATGCTATCTGGGTTATTTTTTTTTATTTATATGGCTGTATAATGTTTGTATAATTAAATAAAGGTTCAGTCTTTATTTTCCGTAGATGAAGAACAAACAGTGCCTTCTTTAAGAACAAACACTTAAGTAACAAAAAATAAAAATGTAAAAAAAAGAACAAACATTTCCTTCTAAAAGAACAAAGATACTCTTCTAAAAGAACAAACATATCCTTCTGAAAGAACAAACACCAGAAGACAAAAATCAAGAAGTTTACAGAAACAGGGTCATGTATAAGAACAAATAGTGTCTGCTATAAAAACAAACACTTAAATGACAAAAAATGAAAATGTAAAAAAAAGAAAAAAACATTGTTTTCTAAAAGAACAAGGATACTCTTATAAAAGAACAAACATATCATTCTGAAAGAACAAACACTAGAAGACAAAAGTACAAAAAGTTTATAGAACAAACATTGTTTACAAAAACAGAGTCATGTATAAGAACAAATAGTGCATTCTATAATAAAAAACACTTAAGTAACAAAAAATAAATATGTAAAAGAAAGAACAAACATTTTCTTCTAAAAGACCGAGGATGCCCTTCTTAAAAAACAAGGATGTCCTTCTAAAAGAACAAACATATCCTTCTGAAAGAACAAACACCAGAAAACAAAAATCAAGAAGTTTATAAAAACAAAGTCATGTATAAAAACAAACAGTGCCTTCTATAAGAACAAATACTTAAGTAACAAAAAATAAACATGTAAAAGAAAAAACAAATATAGCCTTCTAAAAGAAGAAAGATACCCTTAAAAAAAACGAACATATCATTTTGAAAGAATAAACACCAGAAGACAAAAGAACAAGAAGCTTACAGAAACAGGGCCATGTATAAGAACAAACACTTAAATAAGAAAAAATAAATATGTAAAAGAAAGAACAAACATTGCCTTCTAAAAGAACAAAAATGCTCTTCTAAAGGAACAAACATATCCTTCTGAAAGAACAAACACCATAAGACAAAAAAATATGAAGTTTACAGAAACAGGGTCTTATATAAGAACAAATAGTGCCTTCTATAAGAACAAATACTTAAATAACAAAAAATAAACATGTAAAAGAAAGAACAAACATTTCCTTCTAAAAGAACAAAGATACTCTTCTGAAAGAACAAACATATCCTTCTGAAAGAACAAACACTAGAAGACAAAAGTACAAAAAGTTTATAGAACAAACACCATAAGACAAAAAAACAAGAAGTTTAGAGAAACAGGGTCATGTATAAGAACAGACAGTGCCTTCTATAAGAACAAATACTTAAATAACAAAAAATAAACATGTAAAAGAAAAAACAAACATTTCCGTCTAAAAGAACAAAGATACCCTTATAAAAGAACAAACATATCCTTCTGAAAGAACAAACACCAGAAGACAAAAGTACAAAAAGTTTATAGAAACAGGGTCATGTATAAGAACAAACAGTGTCTTCTATAAAAATAAATACTTAAGTAACAAAAAATAAACATGTAGAAGAAAGAACAAATATTGCCTTCTAAAAAAACAAAGAAACCCTTCTAAAAGAACAAACATATCCTTCTAAAAGAACAAACACCAGAAGAAAAAAAAAACAAGAAATTTACAGAAACAGGGTCATATATAAGAACAAACAGTGCCTTTTATAAGCCTTCTATAAGAATAAATACTAAAGTAGTAAAAAATAAACATGTAAAAAAAAGAACAGATATTGCTTTCTAAAATAACAAGTAGGCCCATAAATATAGACATCAAAATACAAAAGAATAAGTAATGCGTGAAAATGAAAAAGAACAAACAAGGTTTTCTAAAAGTAAAAAGAATATAAAATGAAAATATAAAACCAGAGTGGACATCTAAAGACACAAAAAAAAAAGGAAAAAAAAACAAGAATAAAATGCTGGAGTAGAAGTCTCAAGACTCGAACCGAGACAACTTTCTTCCCACCCCACGCGCTCTAACCACGTTACCCAATCTAAAATTTTATCCAATGTCCAGAAATATTATCACGCTCTCCTACCGCGGAGTCAAAATGAACATTTTCAAATTTTTTAGGGATGACGCATGGAATAAGCCTGGCGCACGAAATGAAGCATATGAGTATTACAGGAAGCATGGTCTTAGGCATGGTTTTGATGTAAGGAAGACTAGGCTCCGTCGTTGGATAGATTGTTCTTGTTGTGGAAGGGAGTTTTGCTGTTCTTGTGCTGGTGAAAAACATAGTTCTGTGATTGATGGGAGTCATGAAAGAGCCAGTTTTCGTTCTAATTGCAGGGCATTTGTGAGGTTTAAAATTGATATGAGTGGTACTTGGAAGTGTGATAGACATGATAGGCAGCATAGTCATCCATTTGTTCCACAACATCAGACTTATTTTTTGCATGCTGCGAGGTGTATAGATGATAGTAAGAAGAATATGTTGATGTCTTTAATGTAAATTGGTATTCGAGCTATAGATGCATTCAGGATAATGTACCAAGAATGTGGAGGTATTGAGTCTGTTGGGTTTACAAAGAAGGATTTATACAATTTTATAGAAATAGTAGCGCGTCTGCCGAATGTTAGTTTTTAATAGGTAGGGATTGAAGTGACAGTAATTATATAGTAGAAGGAAGGCTTATGACATAAGCCAGGTTTATGCAATCAGTACTCTTTTCATATTAGGTCACAACGATACATATTAGCAGCCTGAGCTTGGCTATAGCTTCTACAAATTAATTCAGGGGATACTACCAGTTACTATTGTTCTCTCCTTAATTAATTAACTTTGCTAGCTAGGAATCACAACAATCTGATCACTCCAATTGTACACAAACGATTCATAAATTCAATGACCCCGATCAAACACAATTGTTCTGTATTCAATGCTCTACGGTCATAAACTTGAGTAATTCATATTTTCAATGTATTGATCTGAATCTATTTAGAATTATAGTGGTAATCAAATGATAATTAAGGTTTAGTTCATTTTTTTTCTTTCAAGAAAAGTATTAGTTCATATTGCACTAATTTTAATTTATAGTTGGTGACTATTTGTCAAACTTGTGACTTTGTTGAACCCTTACACTTTAAGAAGTCTAAAAAATAATTTTATAATATTTTTCATAAAAAATTCTATTTATTAATTTTTCTTTGTTAAATTGGTTAAGTTAAAAAACTAATATAAAATACTTTTTTTTTATTAAAAAAAGTATCTTAGGATTATTTTTAAGATTTTATCACTTTAATAAATTGATAATTTAAATAAATTGTATTGAGCTTTCCATCACCTTAAAAAAATAAAAACACTAGTAAACACTGTGAGATGGTTATTGAGTTGGATATGAGCAAAGCATATGACACAGTGGGATGGGGTTTTTTGGCCTCTATTATAGAGAAAATTGAGTTATGCTTAATTGGGTTATGAAGTTGGTCTCTTCAATTTCTTATAGGCTATCAAAAAATGATAAGGAGTCTAATGTTTCTTTCCAACCAGAGGGATTAGAAAAGAGGATCCATTGTCCCATTACCTAGTTATCTTTGCTACTAAAGCCTTATTTGCAATGATCTCTCATGCCATATCAGACAACACTTTAGAAGGTATTAAGTTGGCAAGGCAATGCCTTACTTTGTCTGCTCACTTTGATGTTTGCAAATGATTTCTTGTTTTTTTTATCAATATCCACAGCCAATTGTGTGAAGCTCCAGTAGATTCTCAAGGACTAATTTCAGGCTTCTGGGCAGGCTACAAATTTTGAAAAGTCTTGTGTCCTTTTCAGCCCACACCCCTATAGCACTTCAATATAAGGCTTTCTAATAGAAAAATTTTGATTCATTGAATTAAATCAATTAATTACAGAACCCAAGATTATTCATATTGAATAATCAAATTCAAATTTAAAGTAAAACCAGAAGTGCACTCGGATTTATTAAAAATTATAGAGTAAGGATCTTAAAATTTGTTGTTTTCCAAATTAAGACGTACGAGTCCCTCTTTGCTCTCTCTAATGATGAAGACTCAGAGGGGGGCAGAAAACTGAAGAGAAAAAACCCTAGCACATATGATTTGAGCACAATGGCCTTTTTATATAAATTGACTATGTTAGTTTTTTGCATCTTTTATTTCAGCCCATCATAAAATTAAAAGTTACACTGTGGCCTTTACCCATTAAAACTGTCCATACTTTACAAGATGTCTAGAGCCCAAACTTGAACCTTATTAAATCACTTTCAATTGTGCCAAATATTATGATAACATATATAATGCATAATTTATTCACATATTAGTCAACATAAAAATCCAACAATCTCTCACTTGGGCTATATGTGTAACTTATAATGATACATTATAACCTCATGAGTACTCCAAAAAAAGCTATCATCACTTAAAACTTCTTAGCCAATTCCATTTATCAACTATATCAATACAAAATCAAAGTGGCCTTCGTTACTTATAGTGTAACTAAACCCATCAATGGTCACTGGGGACAGAGCTAAGAAATTTGATCGGTGGGGCCAGACTATAATTCATAATATAAATAAATAAATAAATAAATATATATATATATATATATATATATATATATACACATATAATGATATTTAAATTTCTCAATTATTTTCCTTTAAAAGAATTAATAATATAAAAAATATTCAAAGTTGAAAATATAATTCAAATAAAAAGAAATTATCTAATTTCGTATTGAACAACAGTTATAACATAAAAGCTTCATAAATAAATATAGACCTCACAATACAGTTATTAGAAATCATATTGAGAATTTCACGACTACCTTTACAAGTAAAGAATAAAATGAAATTAGCAATATTTTGGTATGGACTAAACAAAATTTAGAAATCCTTTCAACAAAAAAAAAATAGTGAAAATTAAATTAGAATTTCAAACTTATCCCATGAAAGTTAAAATTCTAGTGTAGAAACATAAGTTCTAGTAAGATGAAAAGAATAATGCTACAGTGGCTGAGATGATAAAGATTTAGAAGAAAAAGAGTTACTGGGTACAATCAATAAATTATGAAATGATAGGAGATGGATAATTAGTTGAAAAATTAGATTGCTTGTTAAGAAGGAGTTAGAGAGTGACTAAACAAAAAAAACAAGAAGGTGCATTGTTGGAGCAAAATTTGGGGAATAGGCAATCAAAATATTTCTAAAATGGTGAGGTCAAGATTCAAAGTAGTTAATATTTCATTTGAATTTATTGGAATAATTTTAGTGATTAAGGGTAGTATGTGAAAATCAGTAAGGTCATTAATGAAATGTTTACAGAAAATTTTGGGCTAAGTATGCATTTTCCCAAAGTGACTGGGGCCAATTGCTTTGACCCCACTTAACAAGCTATGGTTCTACCCTTGATGGTCATGTGTATTAACATAATCAAATGACATGAATCAAGTGTAGAGGTGTAATATGGGAATTACATGTAATGTGATCTAGACATGCCTATTTCTAACTAGTCCAACCTTAGTGAGAACAATCTCATTAAATCTAAAGTAAATACAAATTGAAAACTTTATTTCTACAAAAAAATAACCATAAATAATCCATAAATAATTGTAAAAGTTTCCAAAACTTTTGAGCAACTAAAAGTACAAACTCTCACTAAAGTTATATATTATGAAGAAATACAATACCCATATGAGCAATATGCTTATGAAAGACCTTGGGTGGCAATCTCTTAGTAAGCAAATCCGCAATTATAGAGTTTGTCCCAATATATTCTATAGACAACTAACTACTTTGAATCTTTTATTTAACAACCTAAAACTTAATGTTAATATGTTTTGATTTTACTGAGCTCGAGTTGTTATTAACATATAGAACTGTTGACTTATTGTTATAGAATAACTTACGTAGTCTTTCAATATTATCCATCATCCAAAATTTGCAGCCCAGTGACAAAATTTTGAAGTCATTTGCCAGTGGATGTCTCATCACATGCTATATATTCCTTAGCTATGGTGAAAAATGATGTAAGTGTCTACTTGATCTTTTTTCCCAGAACAGATCCTTCAAAAAGTAAGTAAATATAGTCTGATGTAGACTTCTGACTATTTTTGTGTCTAGTGAAATTGGAATCAGAATAACCTATGACCTCTAACTGACCTGATCCCCTATATGTGAGCATGTAATCCTTTGTTCTTTGCAAGTACCGCATGACCTATTTAGCTACTTTCCAATGATCCATTTCAGAATTACTTAAGGATCTACCTAGCATTCCAATAATATACATAATATTTGGTCGTGTAAAAACTTTAGCATAAATCAAACTTTGTATGGCTGAGGCATAAGGAATGTTTTGCATTTCTTTAGCCTCATAATCATTCTTGAGGCATTGATCAAGATTAAATTTATCTCCTTAGTCGCAGGGGTGTCCCCTAGTTTACAATCCTGCATCCCAAACCTTGTAAGCACTTTTTCGATATAGTTCTTTTGTGATAACCCAAGAATACCTCAAGAGTATCACGGTGTATTTGTATACCTAACACAAAAGAAGCTTCACCAAAATCTTTCATAAAAAATTTCTTTGATATAAATCTCTTGGTTTCATGTAATAAACCTATGTCATTACTGGCAAGCTGTATATCATCGACGTATAAAGTCAGAAAAATATGCTTACTCTCACTAAATTTATGGTATACATAATTATTAATTATATTCATCTCAAAACCAAATGATATGACAACTTAGTAAAATTTGTGATATCATTGATGAGAAGCTTACTTAAGACTATAGATGATTTCTTTTAATTTGCAAATCATTTGCTTTGCATCTCCAAATACAAAATTTCCTAATTGTGCCATATGGATCATTTTATCAATGTCACCATTGAGAAACACCATCTTAACATCCATTTAATGTAACTCAAGGTAAAAAAATGTGCCACTAAAACCATTATTATCCTAAAAGGGTCTTTTAATGAAATCGAACAAAAAGTCTCTCTATAATCGATGTCTTTTTTCTGTGTAAAATCCTTTGCAACAAGGTGAGCTTTATACTGCCCTACATTACCCTTTGAATCCCTTTTGGTTTTAAATATCCATTTACAACCAATGAGTTTTCCACCTTTCAAGCAAAAAGACAAATTTCCAAACAACATTGTCTTTTCTAGGCTTCATCTCTTCATTCATGACATCAATCCACTTTTAAGAATTAAGACTTTCAATGGCTTATTGAAAGTTGGTTGGATAATCTTCCACCAATCCAATATCATCCTTTTTTTCTTGGAGAAATATGATATAATCATAGATAATCACCATTTTTCTTTTTTTTAGTGGATCTTCTTAACGGCATTAGTTCTTAAAGTTGTTGACTTTGTTCTTCTGGAATAATTTTTGATTTTGAGTAGGGATTCTCCAGCATTGCTTTGATTTTCCTCTTGAATAATGTAAGGAAAGAAAGTATGATCATTGTTGAGATGAGCCATGGGAATGGTTACACATTCATTTTCAAAGACAAAGTCCCAAATTTTATCTTTCCCCCGTAAACTTAACATCCTCAAAGAAATAGGTATTACCTGTCTAAAAAATTGTCTTAGATGTGGGATAATAAAACTTGTAACCCCTGGGCTTTTCAGAGTATCCAACAAAATAACAACTGACTATCCTAGAGTCCAGTTTCTTTTCATTCGGCTTATAAGACCTAGCTTTAGCTGGACAACCCCAAATGTGAAAGTGCTTCAAACTAGGCTTTTTACTCGTCCAAAGCTCATAAAGGGTTTTGATAGTTGTTTTTGTTGAAACTTTGTTGAATATGTAAGATGAAGTCTTTAAAGCTTCTCCCCAAAGAGATTTTAGCAAGGTAGAATAACTAATCATATTACTTACTGTGCCCTTAAACATTCTATTTGACCTTTCAACAACACTATTCATGCTAGGAGATCTCGACATGGTGTACTGTGGAATGATACCACATTCATCTAAGAATATAGCAGAAGGTCCTGGACATTGTTTACCTGAGTCATCATATCTACCATTGTATTTCCCACCATGGTTAGATCCGACAGCTTTAATTTTTTTGTTAAGTTGATTTTCAATTTCAGCCTTAAAACTTTTGAATAGATTTAGTGACTGAGATTTTTCTTAAATGAGATGTAGGTAGCCATAAAAAGAGAAATCGTCTATGAACGTAATAAAATATCATTGATCATTCCAAGAGGCTGTAGGGAATGACTCACAAATATATGTATATATTTTTTATAAAACGTCTGAAGCCTTATTGGCACATAATTTTTTAGTGTTTGCATGTTTCCACTTTATACAAATAAAAGAAACGTCAAAATTTGTGAAATCAAGATTATTAAGAATTTCATCTGATACAAGTCTTTCAATTCGCTACTTAAAGATATGACCTAATCTTTTATGCTACAATGAAGCAAGATTTTGACTTGTTAATTTATGCTTTACACCTTGAGTACCTGTATGCAATGTTTCATTGAATGAAGCAATTCTATCAAACATATAAAAATTATCTCCAACTGACAAAAAACAAGTACCGACCAATTTTGAATCTTGAAAAAAACTTAATTTTTTATTTTCAAATGAACAAGAATATTCACATTTGTCCAAAATAAAAATAGAAATCAAATTCTATCTAAAAGACGGTACAACAAAAGTCTCATTCAAGTTTAAATAAAATCTAGTTCTTAACAATAACCTAAATGCCCCAATTGCTTCAACTTACATCGATTTGTCATCACCTACATATATGTATCTTTCACCATCACTTGGCTTTCAGCAACTCAAGTAACCTTGAATGGACACACTGATGTAAGTTGTTGCACCAGAATCTATCCATCATGTGTGTTTAGGTGCCAAAATTAAATTAATCTTAGAACAAACTAAATTAAGAAACGTTCCCTTCTCTATATGCCAAGCATGATAATTGGTATAATACTTCTTTTTAAGCCTAACAGCATGAAAAAAGAAGCAAGCCTCATCAGGTTGTTCATTTATATATTGTTTCTTTTATGGTGTTGTAATTGCAACTTCTTTGTTCTTATTTCTCTTATTGTTTTTCCTTTTATCTTTAAAGGTTGTAACCAAATGAGCACTTTCTACCTTGTCTTATTTCAACCTTTCCTCCTATTGCAAACAGTGATATATGAGCTCATTGAGAGACCAAGTCTCCTATTAACTGGATTGTGTGTAAAGAGAAATCAAAACCAAATGGACTACTAAGTCCTTAGACAACTCTAACTTTAGTACTTTTAGTTTTGAAGCAAGATAAGACATTTCCATAATGTACTCCCTTATGTTCCCATTACCTTTATCCTTCATTGAGATAAGGTTTGCCAAGAGTGTACTAGTTTAAGTCTTTTTATTCTTAGCAAATCATTTCTCAATTTCCTAAAGGAACTTTTTTGCTATTGTAACCTTTTTTAGACTTAGTGCTCCTAAATGTTTTTAGAATGACACGTTTCATTATTATTAGACTCACGTGATTTGAGCGCTCTTACCTTTTCATCTCTTTTTTGTCAAGAGGCAATCTTATCAGTAAGGTCGGCAAGTCACTTAATCCTTAATGTAATGTCCAAGTCCATGACTCCATAAATGATCATAAAATTTTTTTGTCATGACTTGAAATTTGTGCAATTTAATATAAGAATTGAATTGATGTTAGCAGAACTCACAACTGAACAATGACACAAAGAAATAAAACAAATCAAGCTCACATAAATTCCACATCATACTTTATTAAATTCAAAATCAATACATATAACTCATCACAAGAGACCTAGCCCAAACATTAATATTTAGTCTTTCAATAAAAATATTAACTTATAAGTGGTACTCTTGGTGTAGTAATCAAATATTGACAATTCAAATTTATGACAAACAATAAGTGTTTGTTTTGATCGATTTATTGTTCACATAAAAAAAATCTAATAATTGTCATATATTTATTGTCGCAATTATGTTCAAATGTCAATCAACCAATGACCTTTTTTTTTACCAATGATTATTTGAATGAAACTCAAACATTCAATCATCTTAATATCCTGATCAATTAATCTACACAAGAGTGATCACTTTGGTGACATATTTCTTCAATCAATTAATCTAAACACTAAATTTTTTAAAAAAATACCAAAATTGAATTTAATTCACAAAATAATTTTGTTTGATTGTTGTAATTTATTGGCAAAGGAAAAATTGATAGAAAAATAAACAGATAGCAGTAAAATGCCGTAACTCTAGTGGAAGCCATGAACCATTTTTTTTTTTTAACCACAAAACAAAATCCTTTATTCTTTGCAACAAAGAAACTAAAGTGTGACATTTCGCATAAAAAAAACAAAATAAACAACAATTGGTGGATTTGAAGCCACCAAGGTTTATGGCAGCAAACAAGTGGTTCCAAATAATAAAATAAAATAAAATTTAAATGTTCATTACTGGAACACAAATCACTAACAGCAAACCAATCCAAAAGAAAATTGGGGGATGGGTCATAACAAAAAATTGCCACAATACTGAAATGATGAAACCTAAGATTTCTTAAATCAAATCAATTAATTCCATAATTCTAGATCTCGTTCCAAAATTCCAAAAAAAAAAATCTTAATAGTTTAACATAAAATGACTCTTATACCACTTATTAGAAAATTTTGATTCCTTAAATCAAATCAATTAATCACAAAACCTAAGATTATTCATATTGAATCATCAACGTCAAACCAAAAGTAAAACCAGAAATATACTTGGATCCATTAAATGTTATAGAGTAAGGATCTTAAGGCTTGTTGCCTTCCAAACCAATATGTATGAGTTCCTCTGTGCTCTTTCTAACGATGAAAACTCAAAAAAGATAAAACACTAAAAAGAGAAAAATCTTAATACGTATGATTGGGAAACCATAACCTTTTTATATAAACCGACCATGTCAGTTTTTTATACCTTTCATTTTAGCTCATCATAAGTTACACTTTGGTCTCTACACAATAAAATTGTCCTTCTTTACAAGATGTCAAAAGCCTAAACCTGAACCTTATTATATCACTTTCAATTGAACCAAACATTATAATAGCATATAATGCACAATTTAGTCACATATTAGCCCATATAAAAATCCAACACTTTCATTTGTTACAAGTCTCTAAGACTTCCAAGCAAGTATTTGGGACTGCCTTCAAGTGGGGGAAATCTAAGAGTGAGGCCTCGGGATTTTTCAAAGACAATTTTCTAGAAAATTGTAGATGAAATGTGCAATAATTGTTTATTGCTGACAAGGAAGTTCTAGTCAAATCTGTGGCCTTCGCACTTCCCACCTACTTTATGGCATGCTTTAAATTTCCTTCAGGATGGTGAAGAAAAATCAACTCTATGATGGCTAGTTTAGGTGGGGCTCATGTAATGGAGGGAGAAAAGGCGTATTGGAGGAATTGGTCCACCTTTGCGAAAGCTAAAGCTAATGAGAGCCTTTGTTTCAAGGACATGAAAGATTTCAATAATACATTGCTCTCTAAGTTAGCTTGGAAAATTATTAGGAATCCATCTAGCTTTTGGGTTAAAATATGAAAGGACTTTATAATCCCAACTAACCTTTTCTTGAAGCACAAAAATGTTCTAGACCTTCCTAGGGATGGTCCAGCATTTTGGAAGGGGGAATATTATACAACAAGGGTTTTGTTGGCAAATAGAGGATGACAAATTTGTTCATGTTTAGAAGGATCCTTGTCTCTCTACGGAAGATAGGTTTGTTTAGCCTATTGGTGAAGTGCCTCAACAATTACGAAATCTAAAGGTGTGGCAGCTATTAAGACCTACAACTTTTGCTTAAGATATGAGAAAAGTGCAGTAATAGATTTCTGATCATGATGCTAAAACTATTCAACAACTAATTGTGTGTTTGTTTAAAGGTCCAATTGTGATGGTTTGGCCATTTGAAAAGTCTAGCAACTTGACAATGTGTTCAACTGTTTGTTTAAACTGCAATAAAATTTATTAATAAAAGTTCAATTACAAGAAGCTCCGGCCAAAAGCTAAGGCAAACATGAACCAAACCAGCAAAAACAATCCAAAATCCCTTATGCACCCCAAATCCCTTACCCCTAGTTTTTAAAACCCTAGTTTGAAAACCTAAAAAACCCCAACCCCAACTCCACTATTTAAAACCCTACTTCATAACCCAAGAATCACCAACTAAACTTTATTAGTCTTTAATACCCCATTTTAATCTTATAAATTCATTTCACAATGACGAGTTTTTTCTATAGGCACCCACATTTTCGAAGCTCTTTTTCTTGCTTTTAACAGTGTACAATTCACCATACATTTCCGAGGCCAACTCTTTTCACACCCTTCAAATGAGACCCCTACCAATCTGCTAACAGTGTGTTCAACTTATAATTATTAAAGAAAAGTTGCAGCTTTCAACAATCCATCTTCTTCTTATGCTCCAGACAAAAGACTTCAAAAGCCTTTATCGAAGCTTAACGGTCTAGCAAAGATTGTGAATTTTATCTAGAGGGCTTTTTGTATAGAAGACGTGGTTGTGGCAGGTGGCTTTTTCTTCAGGGCATCATCTGTTTTGGTGGCAAAAGCTTTTAGTTGTTTGTGAAAACCTAAAAAAGGCTATTCACTTAAAGCTCCCTCATATTGCGATAGAGTTTAACTCCAAGGTTCTTGTAGAGGGTATCCAGAAGGAAGAGAAGCCGTGAAAGATTAAGGGTCTGCCAGCTGATATTCACAAGATCTGGTGAAAGTTTGCTTTATATAACTTAGTTCACATTCATGGGTCTATTAATAAACGTGCAGATGCTATAGCTTCATTTTGTAAAAATAAGATTAGACTTTATGAGTGGATTAATTATCCCTCATCTCCTTTCTAACTGTGGTTGATGCATGATATTGTGCGTGATACCCCTTGAGTTGTTTGTGGAATAAAATTTTTTCAGACCAATAAATAAATAAATTATATAGAAAAATAATGCGTAATAATATAAGAAAAGTAATGCAAAACGAATCCCCCCAAAGGTGTTCGGCAGGAAAATAAGACAAATGTAGCTTTCGGCCTTTTGCCAAAATTGTCAAAAACGCGCTAAAAGGGTAGAGCCCACTTTCTGGAAAGTGCAATACCAACTTCTTCTCCACACATTTATTGGCCCGACCTTCAAAACCGCGTGAAGAAGACTAGAAAGTGCTCCGCCACTACGATTGTCTTCCCAAAAAAACATAAAAAGTTCTTTTACGGAACAGAATTTTAATTTTAAGCAGTACGTTAGAAAGTTCCTTGAAAAAATTTTTTACACTTAATTCATTTTAACTTAAATTAATTAACTTAAAAAAAATTATTTTTATTTTTATATTTTTTTACCTAAAATTAATTTTAATTAAAATTTAATATTATATAATTACAATAAATCATTAAAAATATAATATTTATAATCTTATTAAATTTATAAAACTTTAAAAATAATATAAAAATAGACTTACAAATAAATTATTGTATCTACTTGACTTTGAAATAAAATTAATTTTAGATAAAAATATTAAAATAAAAATAAATTAATTTATTTAAATTAAAAAAAACTGACTCTTAATTTTAAGCCGTGCTTATTAGATCACTACCTTCCATTAGATTCTAGCTAAAATTCGTATATCGATCAGTATTAGTATAATGTACCTTATATAAAAAATTGAACGAAATATATTTTATCCAAGAGGCACAATCAAAATTTATTCTATTATTTATTTGAACAAATTCCAGGAAATTTTTTTTTGTTGTGCCCAACCGACATGTCACATGGTTTATTCGGGTAAAGGGTTTGATTTTGATCCAACCTAGTCAGCAAAACTCTGCCAACCGGTTTTGGTCATGGTTCTTTTTTTCCTTACATCAGAATTCCATAAAAATTCATTTCAATTATATTTCTTTGCTACAAAATTTCTCCTCAATCATTCACTAAAAAAAAAAAAAAAGCAAAGAAAAAGAGACCCTCGTATGAATTTTAAGAGTCGATTTATTTTAACTTGAAATAACTTAATTTAAAATAATATTTTTTTATTTTTTATTTTTTGTCCTGAGCCAATTTCATGTGAGTTATGTAAATTTAATAATCCATTTTCACAATAAATTTTTATGTAGTTTTTAAATTTTAAGATTTTTTCTAGTTTAGGAATTGAAAATAAAAATTCAAAACAATGCATAATATTATAAAATATATTTTTAATAGATTGTTACGCTTATTTAAAATGTATTTTCAATAGATTGTTATGCTTATGTATTATTGTATTTTAAATAAAATTAATTTCATATGAAAAATATGTAAAACTAAAAATAAAATATTTTAGATTATGTGTGTGAAGGTCACTAGACCAATGTTTTTTTTTCTTTTGAGCCTGAGAACTTTAGGCTATTACTCCATTAACACGCAGTTGTCTCAGCAACCGTCAAACTAACTATTTTGATGTTTTTTTCTCGCAGTTTTGTGAATAGAACTCTTTAAAATTTTCATGTTATTAACAACTCGAGGCTTACATGGATGTGAATTATATGTTAAAACAATTATTGCATAATTTAAAATTAAATAAAGTATATACACAATTCTACTTCAGTCTCGGTCTATCACTACATCTTTATAAAAATATATTTTAAAAATATTTATAACTTTGATAAATATAGAAAAAAATGATGATTTTACCGCATAATTAAGTTTGCTTGATCAATGATTTATGATCTTCTAGTATTGTTTTGATGTTTTAGTGTAGGTTTAGGAGAAAATTGCAAATGTTGGCGCATTCTTGGAGCTGAAGGCGTAAAGGAGCTTGCACCAGAAGAGCTTGGATTTGCTGGAGTGTGATGTGATTGGACTAGAATTTGGTGCAACAACATCAACTGCCATATGAGAAATACGCGGTGTGTTAGCTGTGGTGCGACCGCACCAAAAGTTAGGTCGACAAAATCGAATTAAGGGTAAAAGGGGGCGAAAATAGAGCATAAAGGATAGAAGTAGATCATGGAGCAAAAACCTAGCTTGGGGGAGAGAGAAAAAAAAAAAGATTGGGGTACAGAGACGACATGAAGGCTTCTGGTGCGAGATTGAAGAGTTCATCTCACCTCTTGAAGATCAATTTCTCAGTGGAGAATTTTTTTTTCCTTTTTAAATTCTTTTCAATGTCAGACTTTTGGATGAATGTTTTAAAGTTTTGTTTTATGATATTTTGTAGCTAATTTTCTTTACTCTCTTATAGGACATGAATCTAATTGATATTTTAATGTATATTTGGTTTTTATCTCCAATCACTTTCTACTTCTGGTTAATTTATCTCCTGTGATTAACAAAACTTTGTGGACAAAGGTTTATTTTTTATATGAGTTCATCTTTGAGTGAAGAAACATGTATTAGAAGACAATGGAATTTTGGTTAATCAACTTGAGAATCAAAAGAATTAAGCATCTAGGAGGCTGAATAGATAAAGTTAAGTGTAAAATCCTCTAGTTTTAGGCAAAGTAATAGATTACCACAAAAATTAGAAGGGCTTAAGATAGTCATCCTTGAGAAAGAAAATTAAAAAAATAATAAATTTGTTAATGAGATAGGATGGTAGAAAGAAGATAAAAGATATATAGAGTTATATACTAGACAAGAGGATATAAATCTAGGAAAATGCTTTGTGTTATTGATTTTCACGAGTTTCTTGAGTTTTAGTTTGTTCGGATTTAGCCTAGTCTCAAGTAATAACTTAGTATCAATTTACTTTAATTATTATTTTGTTTATTTTTATTTACAACTTGTTGGAGAGGTCTAACCTGAAGAGATCCATCAAGCGATAATGACCTCACACATGTTCCCAATAGCTTAAGCCAATGAAACAAGAGACAACCACCATATATATGTATCTCACTTTGGATAACTTTTAAATATGTGAGACAAGTCACTTTCACACATCTCAATATTACTGATAAACCCATAATTTTGTCATCACATAATTACAATATATGAGAATTACAAAAGATTCTAGCTTTAGCCCTTTCTAGGCCTCTGGCCCCAGACCACTTATATATTCTAAAACTCTCATATTTTGCATCTTTAAAAAAATGGTTTTAAAACCAAAACCACGGTAGAATACGCTAGGGGAAACGAAAATAAGTTAAAGGACCCATGGCGGGATTTACCCAAAATCAATTATTTTGGAGAGGCAAAATGTAAGTGTTTTAGGAGGAAAAAAAATGCCCAAAGGTCAAAGCGGGATACGACAAGATTTTTTTTTTCTGATTATCATATTTTGTAATTGTGTGGAAATAAGATTAAAGTGTTATCAATAGTGTGTAGGGGATTCATAAACCAGCGCAAAGTACTAAGGTCATATCTCTACTATAATTTATGTATTTTGTTCCAGAAATTTTTTTTCGTTTGTGAATGTAAGCTAATTAAATGCCGAACCGTGTTAAATTTATGTGTACTTGCTTGATTATATTTTCTATTCCGCTTCACATGATAGATGATTAGGAAATTTTTTCCCAACACAACTTAATTGTGCTAATCTTTTTAATTCCACTCCAATTCTTAGTTTAATTTACTCATGCACATTATAGCTAAGTTTGGCTTGTTTATCTAGTCCTTGTGGAGACGAGACTTTAATGCTCATTAGTATATTAAAAATTGATGACTTGTGCACTTACATATTCAAAACACCATTATTATTTACATGCATAGAGCCTATTCTATACTGTACTGTATCAAATTTGATAATAATTTGAGAAAATTACAGTATTTTTTCAAAAAAAAGAAAAAGAAAAAGAAAAAGAAAAAGAAAATGATAAGTTAACAAAATTGAAGCTAGAATATGGGTAAAGATCATAGACTTAAATACCGTGGTAGATCAAGATATATTGCTTGCCGCGAGTATAAAGTATGCAGTGTACCAAATTTCTTGATTTGTCAGAATACTGTATGGTACCACGTATTGCTAATTTTTAATGTATTTTTGGCAATTTACCATGGCATACTGTAGGTATACTGCATATTGCAAGTTAGATATATTACACAAACACAATAAAATATAATTAATAGACAGATATAAAATGACAAAATATAATTAACACATAATTATTTTATTTCATTTAAGTTTCACCGATTCAATATACATAAAAAAAAAACTACAAGTGAAGGTTGTACATCTCTTATATCTCTGATTTTTTTTCTTTTTCAGTTTGCTTTGTTTTAGTTTTACTTTTCTATATATTTCATTTTTTTTATAAAAAAAATCATCTTATATATATATATATAATTTATATTGTGAAAATTATGATAAAAATAATTAGGATACAAATAAAAATATATAAAAATTATATTTTGTGTTTTTCATCATAAAATAATATTTTTTATGAAAATGGGAATGATATGTAATGAAGTATATCATGTAATATATTTATAATTTCTAGTATGTAGTATACCTAATGATAACGGTATTGAATACCTTGCTGAAGACCTATTCACATTTGTAAAATTAACCTCTAGTTGCAAGCGTACAACTACATAACGTACTATTATACTTGACCCTCAGAAAGTTATAAGTATATTAGTCTCCAAGGTTTAAATAATTATTAAGGTAATTTTTAATCACTCATGAATTTAAGTTGGTATTACAATCGTAAACATAAAAATTTTAAAATCTACGCTTGCCTAGTGATTTTTAACTTTGTCTATAGAAATTTTTGAAATTCTAATATAAAATATATTGGTAACTATCTACAAGTAATTTCAGTTTATAACATATTTATTTATATTTAATAAAAAATTTTAAATTAAAATTTTTTCTATATGTAAAAACAAAACAATATGGTTTTAATATTAATTGGCTGTGAAAAATATCATGTAACTTGAAATTAATTACTTAATACTTTGTCTCAAGATTTCAAAAGTTATTACCAGAGAATATAGCAAAATAAAGAAAAAAAATACCAATTTCTAAATCTCATTGGTATATTTTTTTTTTGGGTAATCCTTATAAGTATAATTATGATGTCAATTTGAAAGGGATTAGCCTATTAGGCTTACACAACCCATGAGTGCATTCTAGGACAATTTTTGGGCTTAATAAGCCATGGGTGAGCTAGGGGTTTGCTCATGACCAATATTCTATTAGAATAAGAATAATTACTAAATTTCATAGATGTGTTAAGATATATTTATTTTATGTTAGTGTTGTCATATTAACTTATATCATCGCTTCTAACATTAACTATAAGTAGTTAAATAGTTAGAATAATGTGGCACATATATGTGACACGTCATCACATTGGAACCAATAGGGAGTTGGCATATGATGATTGTGTGACTGTATATGTAAATCGTAACAAATAGGATGTTTGCTTATTAACCACCCAATAACTACTCATATTATGAAGGGATATAATATTTAGATAAAAGGATATATTTATCCCTAAATCAAGGCCATAATCAGCTCCTAAAGGTTGTTAAATTCATTGTGACTCTATGGCCGAACCAACATATCTCTTCTAAGGGTAGTTATTACCTTATTTTAAGAGAATAAGTTATAGGTAGATAAAGGCACCTCTTGACGAAGTAGTGTAACATCATATGAAGAATTGTGACTTTTTTATGTCGGATTATGACCCTTCATAAGTGCTAATTCATCCTCCATAAATAGAGGGCAACAGAATTGTGCATATAGGGGTTACGAACACAACTTTTAGAGGTTTTACTTATTCTATTTCACCCTACACACTTCACTAAAACTAAGAAGAGAAGCCCGGTCGAGTATTGGGTGTGAACCAGCATGTTTAGTTACTTGTATTTTTAAGTTAATAAACTATCTGATCTTAGGTGTTTACAACAATTCACGTCTTCTGTAACATGCATGAAAAGACATTTTATCAAGGAGACTATCATTCAATTTTTTTTTATAATAAACAAGTACGCCTTAATTTCTACACTTATTTTATATCATGGGAATTAATGCATTCACTAGTTATACACTTAAATTCCTTCATTGGTGTTAAAGCCTATAGGTTCAATAGACATGTTATTTTAGACAGACTTAGGTTGTTTGAAAACTTATTGCTTGTAATATCAATATGATTGACCTTAACTTTAATCTATGTACTAGGATTTAGTTTTAGTTACTAAATCTGAAATCAACATGCATGTTTAAACTTGCTACATACATTAAGTTAACCAAAATTTATTTTAATGAGTCTATAGATTATTTTGGTGTATTCGGCCTTATGTGTATGTAACTTGTGCATCTTTTTGAACTTTGTGTTCTTAAAATTTTTCTAGGTATACTAGTTGGTCGGATCACGTCTATGTTTTTGTTCGATTGTATTATTGACTTTATGTCAATAATAACTATTTAAATGTTATAAAGCAATTTAAGACAAGTAAACTAAAATAATGAAGACTTGTCAAAACAAAATTGATTACATGTGTATGCGCATGTTTTTGGTTTGTTTTGTGGTGGATACATTGTTTTATTTTACTTGTGCTTGAAATTGTGTTGTTGTGATAATATATGCACCTATTTAATGTACTAACTATTACATGTTGTAGATTACTAACTTTATAAGTTAAGTAAATCAATGAACTAAGTTTTGATCTGAAACTTAATGATGACAAAGAAGTCATCACGTAGAAAGATGTTTAAGAATGGCTAAGTGAAATAAAGTTATTATTCGTCATGTTTAAAGTTTTTAAGAAAGGCAAATGCAAGAAAAGCAAACTAAGTGTTTGATTTGTAATTGCAAAGAAACCTAAACAAAGGGTTACTTAGTGACTAATGTACAAAGTTTTTCATTCTCTTTAAATTTTACATTATATGTAGTATATATATTTTGGCCGAATCAAAATTCTTTGAGAATTGGTGATTAAAGAGTCAAAACTCATATTTATCATGAGAAAAATTGTTAAAAAATGACATATGTGTCTATTGTGAACGAAACTTCAAGTTTGAAGATAAAGAGTTGGTCATGTGAGACTATTTCATGAAAAATACACATTAGTTGTGTAATATGTGTTTAGTTTAAAAGAGTGTATTTCTCTTAAATTATTTCTACAGATTTTGCTTACGATGTATGTTTCCCATGTACATGATGTTTTATCTTAGTGATGATGATAATAATTATTTGTTTCTTAAATTGTGGCCATGTGATCTCAATGATTAATTTTTCCATAAATTATAGTAAGTTTTTACTAGGATATTAAAAGTGATATTCTAGTAATGTACATTTAGGCTAAGAAAAAGTACTAGTGTGTCATAACTGATTCACTTGGTTCTTTTTATGAAAGTGACCTTACAAATATATTTACTTTACATATGTGAAAAATAATTAGGATTGACCATGTTTTGATAATGTTTCAATTGCCATGTCTTTTAGGCAATTTACTTAGGATCTTTTGAGGTTCAATGAACATCAAATCTAGATTAAATTCTAGATGTAATTAATTAAATTTTACTTCATACTTTCTATCATAAAACATGTACCTTGGAAGAGATTTTAAGTTTATACAATCTAATGCTCAAGGAGCATTGGATACAACCTATTTTGTATGGGAATAGTTTAGGCCAATGGCAAATATGTTACTACTACAATTTCTTAAACAAAAAGAGGTTGGTCATAAAAATCATCGTAATTATGGTTATAATGGTTAGATTAATGATCACTATTAGGAAATAGGCCTATAACACAAGAACTCAATATCCTTCAAATGTCAAAATGATCATGCAAATGTGCAAGATTAAGATGTTTTTTTTCTTATTAGTCTATATTGAGATGTTCAAGTAAATAACTATACTACCAAGAAAAATGATTGATTTTGGTTGAGAGGGAGATACACTTGGTATTGTCTTGATATAGATGAACTAAATAATGTTTAAAATTTACATTATGCATTTTGATGCAATTTTTGTGATTGATTCCCAACATTTTGGCAAAATATGAATATGAACTTGATTGATCATATATTTATAATCAGATCATGAGTATGAAGTAATTATCAACAAGATTCAACAAATGTGTATATGGTTATAAAGGTAGTCATGCATTCACACATCTGAACAAAGTTGGAAAACATTAACAAGAATTATGTATTCTTTGTGAACAAGAAATATTCTAGCTTGAGTAACTCCTAATGTGGAGAATGTCTTGTCCATGGTCTTTCGTAAAGTTAGAATGAAATGTCTTCCAATATTAGTTGAGGCCATATCTACTGGGATATGGTTAAATGACCCTCTTAACAAACTTTAACATGCAAAGGGCTGTAAAAGTTTGATTACAAAGTCATTGCCACTCTTATAGTATATATGTATCAATAAGAAGAAAATATGTCTTCCTAGGTGACAAATTAACATTTAAAGAAGAATATTAACGGATATGGAATGTGTAGAATATCATAATCTTGAATCTTGAAAAGATGTCATCTTAGTTAAATTCTAAAAGGCTAGTGATTATGAATGTTCATTTTAGTTTTCTTATTTGGATACCTTAATATACATAGAGCTTATGAATTTCTTCTTTCAATAAGAAATAGTCCAAGGCTCACTAAAATATTTGGTTCTTTCATGTTTTTTATCATTAAATATCTTATCAAAATCATGTGTTTGTTATATTAATGGATTTTATATCTAGCATAAGTGCAAGATCAAGATGATCAATAAATGAGTTTAGGACCTAAGGTTATGCACCTTATATCAAATTTATTGATTTGGCATAAGTGCTAAATCAATTGAACTTTCATAAGTGAAAGTGGCTTATTAATTGTCCAAATTAGAAATACAGAATTACCATAAAAAGATAATATGGATATCAATGTTGATGATCTTCCATTTAAAGAAAAAGGCTGCATGAGAGCTATTAAGTTCTAAGTATCATTAGTTGATCCTAAACACAATAGAAGCTTAATGGGGTTATATCTAAAGGTTGAATATCAATAGGTGGATAACTTCACACTTTTAATGGAATTTCACATGATATAAAAAGGTTAGATTTGGATGTGAGCATACATTTAGTGGATGATAAGGTCAAACCTCCTTAAATGGTGGAAAAGTTTCCATGAAAATCATATAATTTTTCATGACTTATGGCCTTAAACTCACAAAATAGTCTAAGGACTATATAGTATAATATGCTTCGAGACTAAGGTCTCAAAGTACTTTATATGCAATCTTAAACTTAGTTTGAGATAATGCAAAAATAGCTATTTTGTTCTTGAGTCATACTTCAAGTTTATCTTATGGTTGTCATTTATAACCCCTTGAGCAATTCTTCTAGATTGGAAGAGTTTGAATTAGTTTTTCATTTAAGTCTACCATATATCATAAGGTGTGCATGATTAAATGTTAGCCAAGTTAATCAGGATAATTAGTTCAAGTATTCATTTTTTACTCTATCCTAAAAACCATGTTAGTGTAGAATATATGTTACATTACATCATCCAAATGTAATAGGACAACGATGAATGCTATCAAGGTAACATTACTACACTAAAATATGATTAAGTTTAGAGCTGAATACACATCTACATTTAGTTATATCATATTTTTTTGTGTAAAAAAAATTGCTTTATGTATGCCATCTATTTGTGTGGTGCTTGTTTCTATATAAAAAATCTTATTTTCATGAAATATAAGGGTCATTAGTGACTCATGTAAGCTAAGCACTATCTTAGTGATAGTTTTGGCATTGAACTATCTTAGTAGTAGTTTATGCATTATTTGTGTTCATTATTTCATGAAAATATAAAGTTCATGATATAACTATTAAAGTGTAATAAATGGAAATGAAGTTAGTGTTAGTTTAATTAACTAGTTGGATTAACTTTATATTTGTGTCTCTCTTTAGTGTGAAGATATGATAAGTCGCACTACATATGTGTAGTTCATGATTATCATATATGTGCATATACTTATATGATGATTGTATTATATGTATGTCACACATATCATCATCTATATAGTTTATATCACAATAAAAAACAAATATATGTCCCAACATAGGTTGAAGGTTGGTTTTCTCACACAAATAACCTGTCATTGTTCTTGGAAATTGAACAAGGATGGGACTGGTAAAGTCTTAAATTTAGGTCATTACTTGAATTAGTTATATGTGACTTAATAAAAACTTACATCTAAGTGGGAGTCACATAATCCAACTTGTGACAACTTTAGCATGAAAGTCATCTTGATCTAAATTATTTGTTTAAGATCAAGGTAATGTGTTAGTCACACCACATTTGTATGCCCTCGCATACATCTTAACCTATGTGACTAGGTGGGTTTCTCGTATGTGACAAATTTGAGACTTGCATGATTTGTTAATGACATATACTCCTAGTATGAATCCACATGAAGTCACACAAACAATGTTTGATGGGCAGATAGACACCTCTTAAATAATAGTTGTCAAATATTTAATTGTGTACACTAAGATACAATGGCACTTGTACATATCTTATGTGCCTTTTTGACTTGTCAAATTGACCATAGAAAGGAAATAAGTAAGTTTTCTTTTATCTTACTTATGTGTGAGTTTCTTTTGATATGCCAATACTCACCATTGATTACTATTTAATGATTTAAAATTATAGTATTACTTTGGTGAACTTCCTATGACAATGGTAATACAACAATATATGTTTCTTATTGGGTAATCATTAGGTTTTAAATTACTATATAGTAAGTGCAATAGGAAAGACTTTATAATGTGTTTATAAATTATTACAAATTACGATCTGATTGCATGTGTTGCAAGTCAAGTAGTCAATATAATGTTATCTATACTTGAATATTAGCGCTCATAAGTAGTACTTGATGTAATATTGTATTACTTAGTATACTACACGATTCAAGTATAAAGTGACTTTAAAAATGGATACATCTCGAGTTTGGTACATGACAGAGAGTTTATTAGTAAACTCATAAAAGAGACATGTTGTAGCCAAACTATGTATCAACAAAGTCTTGAGGCATATAAGCATAATCAATGATATATGTATCATTAATGAACATTGATTTGTTTAAGGATCTTTGATTAGTTCAAGGATTTATGGTGAAGACAATTCTCCTATGTATGTTTAACCACTACATAGTGAGGAGATTTGTTATCGTGCCTAGGGTCACATGCCTAAACTTGCATATGTTAGTTTTTCTTTTATCATAGTGTGTTTTAGGCATTCCTTTATCTGTTATCCCTGGGTTCCATAATGTATATCTAGCACAAGTGGAAGTTGTTAGAATTTAGTTCACAAAAGTGATTATTAAATTTCATAGAGACACTACGATGTACTTATTTTATAACTACTTGACGTGGTCACACCATATGTCGGTGTTGTCATATTAACTCATATCGCCGCTTTTAACATTAACTAGAAGTAGTTAAGTGGTTAGGATGATGTGATGCAAATGTGTAATACGTTATCACATTAGAACTAATAGGAAGTTGACATATGCCAATTGTGTGACGTGTATATGTACACCATAACACATAGGATATTTACTTAATAACCACCAAATAACTACTCATATTATGAAAGGATATAATCTTTAAATGAAAGGATATGTGTATCCCAACATATATAACCTTTGAGGAGGTAGTCATACACCATAACTACCCTAGTTTGTGAAATAACATGACTTTTAATGAAAGGTCATGTTTTAGGCGAATTTAACAACCTTTATGATGTGGTTATGATCTTGATTTAAAGAGACACAACTCTTAGAAGAGTTGTGGCTTTATGGCCGAACCAACATATTGTTTCTAAGGGTAGTTATTGCCTTATTTTAAAGGAAGAAGTTATGGGTGAATAAAGGTACATCTTGATGAAGTAGCGCAACCTCTTATGAAGAGTTGAGACTTTTTTATGAAGGGTCATGACCTTCATAAGTGCCAATTCATCCTCTATAAATAGAGGGCTGTAAAATTGTGCATATAAAAGTTACGAACACAACTTTTAGAGGTTTTACTTATTCTATTTCACCCTACATACTTCTCTATCACCTAAAAGAGAAGTCTGGTTGAGTATTTGGTGTGAACCAGCATGTTTAGTTACTTATATTTTTAAGTTAATTAAATATTTAATATTGGGTGTTTACAACAAGCCATGTCTTCTGCAACAAGCATGAAGAGGCATTTTATCAAAGAGACTATCACTCGGTTCTTCTGTGATAAACAGGTATGTCTTAATTTATACATTTATTTTATATCATGGGAATTAATGTGTTCATTAGTTGTACACTTAAATTCCTTCATACTTACCCGTACTAGTTATAAATTTTAATTTTTCAGGATTTTTCTAAATTATGAAATGGTCTGATTTTCATAAAAACAATTATTATTTACAAGTAATCTCCTAAAATTTTAATTGATATTTAGTTATTCTATGCTTTCAAATTATGCATTTTACCTTTATTTTTTTAATTTTGGAAATAAATTCTAAAATCATAATTTAAACGGTATCATATCCATATTTCAGTAATTTTAGTTTCATTGATGTTTTCCATATGATACTTAAAAATGTCAATTTTTTCTCTGCATAAATGTAAAATTATATATTTTTTAAATTTGAAATAAGTGTAAAAAGGAATTTCAAAAAGACTAAGATTACTTGAAAATAGCTACCAAATAGTATAAGTTAAGATTTTAGAATTTTTTTTTATAGAAGATGATTCATTCCAATTAAGAGGTATTTAAATAGCATCTTACAAACCAACGACAACATAAGACTTTAAGAGAAAACATGAACATAAAATTAATTACTGAAAGGCTAATCATTTCTGCAATATTGAATGAAAAAGAGAGAATTGGATCAAACCAAACATTCTACGTAAGCCAGAATAAAGCTAAGATAAAGAATTCACAAATAATTAGAACAAGGCCTAGACCAAGCTGACAATAACCAAACAATGCTAGAATGAACTAGGCATTAGAGGGCTAGAAAAAAAAATATTTATAAAATATAATGCCTACATATAAAACCTAAAAAAATAAAGATTGATTTTATTATGCGTAATTGCCTCTATATTTGTTACAAAGTGTAGGGACATTCCCTAGAGCCAATATTCTAGTGAACCCAATAAAAAATCTAGATTCATCACTGTTAGCCTCCAATTGAAAATTTACCATGTGAGAGCCTGAAATTGCGCTTGAACACTGGATTCAAAAAAATTGCATCCACTATAAAATTCGATAGGTGTCATCGAATAAGATTAATCAAGTAATAAAAGCAATGAAAGAGAAAATCTAGATCCATTACTGCTAGCCTCCAATTGAAAATATATTATGTGAAAAATATACCATATGAGAGTATTAAATAGCTCTTGAATACTGGGATTTAAAAAAATTGCATCTGTTATAAAATTCAATAGGCAATGTTGAACAAGGTCGATTAAGTAATAAAAGTAATAAAAGAGCACTGGCCGAATTCGGCTAAAGTTCAACACTTGATTCATTTTAACTTAAGTCAATTGATTTTAAAATGGATTATTTTTATTCCTAAATCTTTTTTACCTGAAACTAATTTTAATGAAAAGCTAATATTATTTAGTTGTAATAATCCATTGAAAATATAATTTTTATAATCTTACTAAATTTGTATGAATTTTTCTAGTTTAAGGTATTAAAAAAATTCATAAAAATTTAACAATATTATGTAAATTTACTTTCAAATAAGTTATTTTATCTACATAATATTGACTTTTAAATTAAATTGATTTTAGGCAAAAAATTGTTAAAATAAAAATAAATCAATTGAATTACATTAAAACGAATTTGCTCAAATCTAGTCAAAGATGAAGGACAAGGGTGGGGGAGATGGCATATGAGAATTAGAGGAGGCAGCAGATTTTATAAGGTTTTTTAGTATAAAAAGATTGTGGAAAAATATATGTTTTCTCAATCGTAATAAGTATTATTGTAATATCCAAAAAAGTTTATAAGTAACTTTTTTTTATAATCAGATACATTCATACAAGAGATATATGAGTTATGAAATACTTATATAAGACAAGGAGAGAATATCAGATTTTTTATGTAAAAGATACCTAAATTAGCATTATAAGTTTATAGGGGGAATGAGAACCTCACGTTCAAACCCCCCGATCTTCCCAATTCCGTATTCCTGTGACCCTTGGCGAGAGGTGAGTTGGTGAAAGGGCTTAATAGACCATATAAACAAGAAATAGGGGAGAACAAGGAGGACCTTGGGAAGATGAAAGCTTTTGGCTCCTCTTGCAGCCAGCGCCTAGCGTCGCGCCGCAATTTGCACATGAGCAGCGTGTCTTGTGGTCTTACTTCACTCAGAGAGAGACGGTGAATTAGAGTTAGAGTTAGAGTTAGAGTTAGACCCGCCACTGCTTGTGCACGTGATTCCCAGACGCACTCAACCACAGTCAATCTTACCGAACCATGGTTCTGCCAGCCTGGCTGCTCTTTATCCTTCCCCACTACTCCACCGTTGGATAAGAATTTGTGACATCAAATGCACTTTGACGGCCCTCCTATGCGTCCATCACATTTTATATTGGGGTATTTTTCCTTATCTTTTTTTTTTTGTTTATTGATGTTCTCGTTTATCTCAATATCTTTAAACAAAAAAAAAAATTATAATTTACCCCATAAAATTTAGATGAAGTTACACTTTATCTTTTTATTTTAAAAATATACACTATCTGGATTAAAATTTCAGAAGTAACTCTCAGATTATATTAAAAAGGAAGCGGACAAAGTGTATACTTCTAAAACATAAAATATAAAATATAATTTCACCTAAATGTCAGAAGATAAATTGTAATCATAAAACAAAATAATAATAATAAGTCTATCATAGATTTCTTAACTTATTTTTTTATCCTACCTTGTGCCATGTAATTCCATATTGTCTTGATGAGGGCCTTTAATTCATTTAGCGCGTCCTATCAGAGTTATTTTCGTCATTTTGCCAGTTAACTTTAACGAAATTTTGCAAAAAAATGACAACTCTAGTCCTTAAATTTTATGTCTTCTTACTTCTAATACCCTAAAACTTATGAATTAACAGCTCAAACAAGGAATCTAGTTTTGTTCTCTTCGCCACCTCCTTGATCTCTCCCTCCGTAACGCTCGACCTCTCCCTCTGCTACCATTTTCGATCTCTCCCTTCGTCGGCCACCGTCCCAGCCGCCCTCGACCTCCGTTTCATCCTCTTCGCCCTCCGATTCATCCTCCCAATCCTCCCTGCATCGTCGTCCTCGACTTCTCCCTTCGTCGTCTCCCCGATCTGTCACTTTGCCCGGCCCCCGACCTCTCCCTTCGTCCGGCCTCGATCTCTCTCTTCGACCGCTTCAACGTGATCACGATGGCTGTGGAGGAGACAAAGGGGCAATTTCTGGTTCGACGACAATGACCGCTTCAACGATGTTCGCGTTCACTGTTTTCGGTGGCCGAAAATTAATGGGAATTTGAGGTATTTTGAGGGGCAGCTGGGAATCTATGGGAATTTCTTTTTTGTTTTTCTTTTGCTTCTTCATTGATTTCGGACTTCAATCTTTCAATTTCTTGGAAATTTTTGTTGGTTTGGAAAGAATCTTCGTTTGTTCTCTCGAATGATTGTGGTGGCCTGTTTGGGTTGCAGGAAATAGGTGTACCTAGGATGTAGCGGCTGTGGAGTAACGTGGATGAAGAGGAAGATGAGACAGACGACGGGGTTGATGTGTAGATTTGTAACTTATAGGGTGTTAGAAGCATGACGGATAAAGCTTATGGTGTTAGGAGCAGGATGAATAAAATTTAGGGATTGGAGTTGTCATTTTTCATCAAGATTCCATTAAAATTAACGGTTCAACTGACAGAAGTGATCCAAACGGGACACGTCATATAAGTTAACTAGTTAAGGACCTTGTTATGACAAAATGAAATTACATGACCTGATAGGACACAAAAATAAATTAAGGGACTTATGGTGAATTTTACTCTTTTATAAAACTTGGAAAAGAAGTTCTTTCCAGAAACACATTTTAATATTTTGAACGTCCTTCCAGTAATTAATTTGGTTTTTGTTGATCATTGAAAAAAACAAAATGGTTTGCTAATTACATTCTTTTCCCCCAAATGCATATCGCATACTTTAAAGAATCTCGAACATTTCGCAACTTAAATTATAAAACTTAAAAATATATTCTTACGCTACGTGCTAGAGAAAATAATTAATTAATAATCTTCACATGTTTTGGGCAATCAGGGAATAAAAAAGATCGGATTTCATGTTTAATTATTCAGGTATTTGTGCCCATATATATTCGAAGTATGCGAAACTAAGCTCGTATTAAAATCTGCAATCCAGACAGTTCGAGTTTGACACAAATATTTTTTGGTACGACTTATCAGTTATGACGATGCTACATGTGCACTTAATGAATTGGATCGTTTCATTGAGTAATTATTAAGAAAGAAATCCTCGAGGAGTCAAAGGCCATAATGGCACAGAAATGGTGGCCCTCAGCCACTCAGAACTCTGAATATCTAAATAGCCCCTTAACTCTATTCACATAGACACTTAACTACATAAACTATTGATTTTAGATGTATTGCCCCTTGAACCTTGAAATTTGATGCTCACCCACATGTATCTCTTTTGACTTTTGAATAACATCTCACCTCTTCTTAAATGTTGAGAACTTCCAATAGTCTTTACAAAACACAAAAACTCCAAAAATTAGTTTTCGCCCAAAAAGATGAATTAGCAATTTTTCAATCACCATGGTTAGATGAATCATATTAGAAAGAAAAATATGCAGAATTCGGGCTTCAGGCCAAAAGAGGCATGTTGAATTTCAATGCAAGTATTTGTATCTCCTTTAATTTCAACCTTTTTACCCTTTTTTTTGTATCAAATTTGTTGAGTTTATTAGCTCAAATTCAAAGAGGTTAAGGATTTCAATTTTTTTAGGATTTGATATTAATTTTCCTATTTGTTTAGGATTTAGTTTTCTATTTTGTTATGATTTGGGTTTATGTGTGGCCTATAAAAGGCTTATTATGTTGGGGTTTTAACAAGAGAGAAAAGCCAATATAGTGAAGAGATAAAATGTGAAGGTTTTATGAAGAATGAGAGGTTCGGAGGCTAGAGAGGGCTAGGACGAGAAGTTTTTTGCGATTCTTATATCTTGTAATTGTGTGAGAGCAAGATATTGAGATTATTAATTGTGTGTAAGGGATTCATAGGCTAACATGAGTACTAAGGGCATACATATACTGTAATCTCTATATTTTATTTGAGTGAATTTCTCTTATATGTGGATATAGGCTAGTTAAGAGCCAAACCACGTTACATTCGTATGTGTTTATCTTGTGTTTGTTATTCCGCTGTGCATGACAGGTGATTGGGGAATTTTTTCCCTAACAAGTGGTATCAGAGCTTATGGTTTGGTTTTAGTATGGTAGACTGTCTAGTGCATTCTGGCATGGTGGAGTGTATAGTTCAATGCTTGGCAATGTGGAGCATTTGGATTGTTTGATGGAGTCGTAGGGAATTATCTTAGCGATATTTAACAGTGGTTGCGGCGTGATAACAATGGCTCGATACAAGTTTGAAGATTGAAGATTTTGTTCATGTTTGTTAATATCTATGGTGTTCAGTTTGTGGTTGTTTCGGTTCAATGTTGTTTGTGTCCTGGTGGTATTTGTTGTATGTAGTCATCTTCGTGTTGTTTGTAGTTGTTTGCGTTCATTGCTGTGTTCATGTTTCGGTGATATTTGTAGTGTTTGTGTCTATGATTATGATCGTGTGTTTGTGATATTTATGTTCATGGTGAATAATTTGAGCCAAGGTGGAAATTGTTGGGCTTATTGGCTCAAATTCAAAAAGATTAAATATTTCAATTTTGTCTAGGATTTGGTATTAGTTTTCATATTTGTTTAGGATTTAGTTTTCCTATTTTGTTATGGTTTGAGTTTATGTATGGCCTATAATAGGCTTATTGTGTTGGGGTTTTAGCATGAGAAAAAAACTAATGTAGTGAAAAGGTAATATGTGAAGGTTTTAGAATGGAGGTGAAGTCTGGAGGCTGGAGAGGGCTAAGACAAAAAGCCTTTTGCGATTCTTATATTTTGTAATTGTGTAAAAACAAAATATTGAGGTTATTAATGGTATGTAGGGGATCCATAGGTCAGTATGAGCACTAAAGGCATACATCTACTGTAATTTATATATTTTATTCGAGTGAATTTCTCTCATTCCTGGATGTAGGCTAGTTAAGAGTTGAATCACGTTAAATTCGTGTGTATTTTTTTTGTGTTTGTTATTTCGCTATGCATAATGAGTGATTGGGAAAATTTTCTCATAACAAAACTAACAACAGAAAATTTTGTTTTAGTGGTTGTGCAAATCTCGACAAAACATATAATCTCCCAATAACATCGAAGTGTTAAAATTAATAACAAATTACTAGATTGGCAAAATTAGGTCGACAATGTATCATTTCTCATAAATAATAAAATTTGTTGAGTTGCATATTTCATTTCAAAGCTCATAAATTTGATCACGTTGATGATAAAATGATGATAATTCTTCTTTCATCCTAGCAAAAGTGGAAAGCTGACTAAAGAATTAGTCATTAACTGGTTAGTATTTTGCCTTTTAAAGACTGATAAAAATAGTCACCAATTGGTCGCCAGGTAGAGGCAACTGACTACGTGACTTAATTTAGCGACCTATGTATTTGGTTGCTATCTAATCTCTATTGGCGATTGCTAGAATCAGTCAGCAACTTGTGACTAAACACTTCGGTTACCAGTATCAACAACCATTCAAGCAACCAGCCCTATTTGATTCGTAGAAAATTAAATTATTAATAATAAATTGCTATTGTTAATATTACTAATTTAATTAGTTATATATAACTTACAATTAAAATTTATGTAGTAAGAATAACAAGAATAGTAGATAATATAATTTCTAAATAATTAATCCAAATACCATTAATTTAAAAAAATATAAATATGAAAATGTTCAAATGATTTGGTAATCACAAGTTGTCCTTAAATATTAATTAAAATGAACAACTATTTGAGTCCTTATTATTCTCTGTGCCCAATATTTGCTCGTCATTTGCTGTATCATTTGGAAGAGTAACAACCTTAAATCCCAATCCCTCACAAACCAAGCCATGTGGTGGAATGCCACCAATTGATTGAATCTCACCAAGGGTAGTAGTCAATGAAGTCAGGAGCTTATGACTTGCATGGTTCTGATCATAACAAATGTAGTACGAATTGACTTGCACATTTTTTAATTGTCTAATTTGGATAGTTTATGATTATTGAAAATAAAAACATTAAGCACACAAACATCCCAAATCATCAAAATACTGTACAAACCTAATCTTTATAAGACAAACATTTTTATGGTTTACATGCATGCAACAATATTACATTTATAACCATTTAGTCAAACTAATAAAAGTTCATTATCATGAAAGAACAATTACTTTAAAGTAAAATATGTGCCCAAAAAATGATAAATTCCACTAGGAGTTCCTTAGCTTATTTTTGTATTTTGAATGAGTACCATATTTTAAGGTTGTTTTATTGAAATACCTTACTTCATATTTTGTGTTCAATTAAGCATTTTCCATTAATTAAACCATTAAATCAAATATAATTTTTTAATGTGGCATTAATTAATATTAAAATAAATATAATATAACAATTTTGGTCCTTAGACTCTTTCAATCAATAATTCTAACTTTTCCAAAGTCTCTAAATATTAAGAATGAGCCCATACTTTTGATTTTATCCTTCTAGACACAAAACTATCAATAAACCAAATGGGTATGTTTGTCTTCTAGACTTTCAGGACTTGATTCATGAATAGATCCATATCAAGAAACCAAAATCTATTCATCTTCCTAAACATCAAGAAACCAAACTCACCTTCCACATATTCTTCCGCTTTTTCGGTGGCGGTATACGAGGGTTTGTTTATTGAAGGCGTCCTCTCTCGGCCGCTCTCATTGAAATTATAAGAGTTAGACTTTGTTGTCATCCGTTTGTAGTCATTGGAGGATTGGATTTGTAGAACTCCAGCTGCCTCAACCTAATTAGAGTCACCCGTCTCCACTCTGTCTCAAAATTAAAAGAGTTTGACATGGAGAAATCATCAATAAGGTATGAACAGATTTGCTATTAAGTTTAATGCTGTGTGGGTTTAACGTTGAAGGAGAAGTCTTTGTTTAGTGGGTTCAACATCGATGAAGGAAAGGAATAAGTTGATAGAAAATTGGCTGGAATCGATGGAGGAAGGGAAGGGATATATCTCAGTAATCCAACTGCTCGCTGGTGCACTCCCTCCATCATCCTCCTTGTCGGCAATTTCTTTCATCATTTCTATTATTGTGGTTTCTAGGAAGTGGGAATGGAAATTTTTCTGGGGTAGGGCCCATTCTTGAAGTGGGTATCTAAGATCTAGCATTCTAGTGCTAAGAATAATCACCGAACGACTATAGCTATAGAGAATACACAAAACAAAAACAAAAAAAAAGATACAAAAAACAAATGAATCAAATGCATGAAGCAGCTATAAAGATCAAAGGCGTGAAGCTACAAAGAACACATAGAAATCAAAAGCGTGAAGCAACTGCAACATAGGAATAAAAAAACACTAGCAAGAGAGATTGTGAGCATACTGTTGGTGTTGGAGTGACAAAAATCTGAGGAATAACAACGGGAAAAGTAATATTAACTGGATTTTTAAGGTTTAGAAGTTTAAAAAATTGGGATGTGAACATTAGATTTATAATTTTAAGGTCTAAAATTCTTGATTAAAAAAATTTAAGGACTAAAATTGTTATTTTACATTTATTTTACTATTAATTAATGTCACGTTAGTAATTTCAGCCCATTTTTAACGGTGAAATGGATGGGAAGTACTCAACTGGGACGCGTATAATAAGGTAGGGTACTTCGATGGGATAATCTTAAGGTTGAGTATTCGTTTGAGACACAAAAATAAGTTAAGGGGTTCCTAGAGGCATTTATTCCCCCTAAAAAATGATCAATCACAACTGTAAAACCAACCTTCTTCGTGTTTGTTAAGTAAAAGTCTTTGATGGTAGAATAAGAGGAATAACGAGTATGTATAAAAGAGAGAAACATGAATAAGTGGAAAAGATAGGCCAGGCAAAATATATATTTAAAGTAGTGACCAAAAAGTTGAGCAAATGGTGATTGAATGAGTTTTTAATGATCAATAATTGGGCCCTCAGCCACTATCGCCAATTGCCAATCGGATTATGACAACTGGTGATCTAAAGTAGCAAATCGCTATAGGTTTTTCCAGTCCTAAAAATGCCCCATAATGACCAAGTCGGTAACTAATTCACTGGTGACTGATTATTTAGTCATTAGTTCGTGTTAGTTTTTTTTGCATCGTGTCTTTAAGTGCTTCATCAAGAATTTATTGTAAGGTTAATAGTTAGCAACATAAAGCATTAACTCGCTAGACAAACCTCTACCACATGTTACACCATTTGGGGCCCCAGGATCCGAATGCGAGGGCTTGGAGGTAGCTGTAGTGCCGATGATACAGTGGTCACAATATGAGGTGATGATGCAATGGTCTCGACTCTTTTTCTCCCTCCTCCCTTGTGACACAAAACACCACCAAACGGTGATTGAAAAAGAGGGGTTTTGCTTTCCTAAAGTTGATGAACACAAAAGAAAGAAAATATTTTTCATTAGTTTCGCACACACAACATTTAATTTTGAAATTCAATGTTAGGGTCCATGAGCAATTTTATAAATCCAAATCTGATTCAAATACAAAATTGAACTAGTACAAGTGAAATCAAACCCTTAATCCATGTTGTTATTGTTATAAAATCTTAACACTATAAAATTGAGCCACATATCAGTGGCTTTCCCGAATAGTGGTGGCTGGAGAAGGACACAAGTGTAGAAGGTTATGGAGATGGTTCACTAGTTAGATGAGAAAGTTTAAGGGTTTTTAAGGCAAAGATAAAATGTTCAAGGTTTAAAACTAGGTTTTCAACTTTTTCTTTGTTTAACTTTACACCTCAAGGTAACGGAAGATCTAGAACATAGCACTTAAACGAGATTAGGGATGTTTTACGTAAGGTTTTGGAGTTAAGGTCTAAAACGGTATAATAGAAAAGATTAGGGGCCATGAATATAATTTACTCATCAACTGCATCTGCTTGGCGCATAATCATCCATTTTAGAGCCAAATGGGAAAAATGGTGAGCTAATGCGTGCATTTGTCAATAAAGCAGAGGAAGAGAAGACAAAATCGCGACAAATCGGCCCATGTGAACGCGCCCCATGTTAGAGTCAACAAAGTTGGGGGCGAATTAACTCAGGACAACTATGAGCTCACTGCCACCTGCCGGTTACTCTTCACCACGTGTCGGTCGATGACTATTTTCTGGATTACGTGGCAGATTCTCATTGGGTGCAGTCCATTCAATGGAGGGGTATTGCGTCACGAGAAGGAGCCTGGGAGCAGACTCCGCTACGCAATAACTAATCATGATTAAGTAAAGAAATTATTGAGGTTAGAAATGAGAACTTGAGATTAGGGCGGAAGATTAGGCTCCGGGACGCTTATATAATTGGGCGGCAGCTGCTTGAGATAAACCAAGTGAGGCCGAGAGCTATTTACACTGAAAATTGAGAGAGAGAAAAAAAGGAGTTTGAGAAGATCTAAACACTTAGAGCGATTCTGGTTCTTCTTCTTTGAATTCGGTCCCCCCCCTTCTCTGTAACGCCCCGCTTCTCTGAATCCCTTTCTGTTAATCATCTGACTTTACGAAAATCTGGTTTTTGGGTTTGTTTTTGAGTACAGGAAAAACGAATGGGTAGAAAGCAAACTTAGAAGGATTTCTCGAGAGCCAGGTGTTTTCAGAATCGAGATCCAGGAAATCTTATTTTTTTCTTTGAAGTTTCCGAATATATTTTTTTTCTTGTAGATTTGATCGGCTGAGAGGGTGATTTTTGGTCCCTCGAGGTTGAGTTTTCGTTCTTGATTTCTCAGGATTTTAAGGGGTTGTCTATTTTAATACCTCTTAGATCTCGCAGGAACTAGCCTTTGTTTCCTTAATTTTGATAGGAAAGAGGCTGTTTTGTTTTAAAGTTCGGATCTTTATTTTCTAAGATTTCAAACTTCCAATCTTTAGCTGAGGTTTCAGACATGGCAGCTACCATGGATTTCTACAGTAGCAGACCATTTCAAGCCGATCCTTTTGGAGGAGAATTGATGGAGGCTCTTGGCCCTTTTATGAAAAGTGCTTCTTCTTCATCAACTTCTTATCCCTCTTCCGTTTCCCCTTCTCTCTCCAATGGTTCTTCTTCTCTTCCTTCTACTTCTTATCTCATCTTCTCCGAGCCGCAGCCTGGTTTGTATCCTGATGGATCGGGTTGTTGTTCCACCTCCATGACCCACGGGTTCGACTCTGACCCGTTTTATGGTCTCCAGCAATCCGCTTCCGCAATAGGACTAAACCAACTCTCTCCGGCCCAGATCCACCAGATCCAGGCCCAATTCAGCCATCCTCAGCAGTTTCTCTGTGCGCAGCAGCGGAACCAGCAGCACATGCTCAACCTTCTTAGGCCGAAGCCTGTCCAGATGAAGCACGTCGGGTCGCCTCCGAAGCCGACCAAACTCTACAGAGGAGTGAGACAGCGCCACTGGGGCAAGTGGGTCGCCGAGATCCGCCTACCAAGGAACCGAACTCGCCTCTGGCTTGGTACCTTTGACACGGCTGAAGAAGCTGCCCTTGCGTACGACAGGGCGGCCTACAAGCTCAGAGGCGATTTCGCGCGGCTCAACTTCCCCAATCTTCGTCATCAGGACCCCAACATCGGAGCGGAGTACAAGCCGCTTCACTCCGCTGTGGATGCGAAGTTGCAGGCGATCTGTAAGACCCTGGAAGAATCGCAGAAGCAGGGGAAGAAGAAGGGAGACAGACGCAGCGGCGGATCGAAGAAGAAGACGGTCGAGTCGTCGGAGCAGGCTGTGAAGGTGGAGAACTCGGCATCGTCGTCTCCGATCTTGGTGGAGAGCGACGGGTCGGCTGGGTCTTCACCGTCATCATCTGATCTGACGTTCCCAAGCTTCGACGAGCCGGCGTTGGAGACGGATGTGGCGTCGTTGGAAAATTTCATGCTGCAGAAGTACCCATCTTACGAGATAGACTGGGCTTCAATCTTGTCTTAGGAAGAAACATTTAGGTTGGATGTCTGAATTTTAGAGAGTCGTAGGGATTATTATTAGTGTCGGCCTAAGCCTCTTGCAATGGAGTTTTTGGCAGTTGCAAGGTGCTTAGGAGTGGCTTAATAATTAGGATGTGTTGAAATGATGTAAATCTTGGCCATGGGCAGCTGGTTTTTGTCATGCTGGACCAGGGCAAGGAAATTGGGTTCATGTTTCAGTGTCTGTATTATTATTATTGCTTCTTTAGTTGAAATTATTGTCTTCCTATCGTCTTTTTTAGTGGATGGTTTTGTTCATTGGTCGATTATTTAATCGTTTTGTCTGCGAGTTTTTCTTGTCTAGTGAATCGTGTGTTCCAAAGGTTCCCTCCGTAGTCCAAACCTTCTGTCTGAGATGAGTTCTGCTAACTCAATTTCTGAATCGAATGAGAGATGCTTGTTTGGAACGATTTAACCTGGAATGTTAAAAAGATGACATACGTACGGCTTCAGCGGCACTTTGTAATGGCTGGTACAAAATGAACAGAAGCCTTCCGGTGCTGTGCCCTCATTCTAACATTGCCGCGCAACGTTTATGGTGCTCGAGTGAGCCTGTGGTGATGGGTTTGAAAATTGATTCTGATTCTTTTCCAGGAAGCGTAGCTATTGCAAGAGCTTTCCTGTGAGAAAGGAAGACTAGGGGGTATTTCGTGGGTGAAGAAAGAATCATGTCTCCATCGCCTAAAGCCGGAGAACTACCTTACTAGTATTGTTGCTTTCCCAGCTCCCCAAGCCCGATAAAAGCTCTTGAGCCCGTTCCCAATTCTTTTTGGAAATTAACCCAGAGGCTGAGCACGAATAGGCTGTAAAGCTTACATCGAAACCTAATGGTGGATGCACACTGACTGGATTAGGAGATCAAAACGAAATACTGTGTTCCATCAGTTTCTCCTTTACAGCAATCGGCAGCTGGTGATAACTTAAATTTTGTTGAAGCAAAATGCCTGCCTCTTTCTTTCAAGTCAATCTCTAAGAAACGAGGTGAGGGCTCCCTTTTTTTTTAACCCTTTGATTAAGGGAGGGCAGTGATGATAAGTTACCTGGACTTCCTCTAGTTGTCACTTAATTGCAGCTATTGGAGTCGTATGAGGTGATTCATCCGCAGCTCATTTTAGGTCACAGCGCCAACGCTACAGAGTGAGGCTAAGGCATTGAAAGAAGCTATCTCTATCCTCGAAGCCAAGACCTTCAACGAACAAGAGATTACCACTGAGGTGGATTCTCTAGTTGCCAGTGAACCCTGAAGCTTCATTCAACTTCCCAAGGAAAATAAACGGTACATATCTTGCTCAAGGTAATTAGCAGCAACACCAATGGACCAGACTACTTTGGATCCCTTGTACACAAACAGAGGGCCGCTAATTGTGCAGCAAATTCTGTTTGTAAAGGATTTCCTACAAACCGGATTTCAGAACTCCAGTGAACAGCTGGACTCAGTTGCAATATTTGAACCTAAGTGTGGTAGACAAATACTGGTTGTTAAAGAATAAAAGAGGCACGTGCTGCATAATCTGGGATGGGGGTGCATACATTCATGGTGCTAAAAATGGTGCTCGAGAAGATAATATAGAAGGAACCATATGGAAGTTTTAATATCACAGTCCCAAAAGGAATTAAATCAACAGATCTAATACAAGGAATTCGATGCAATGCAGCAAAGTAAACATATCCTAAATAGAATTAGCGTGTTTCATTCTATTATTTGAGTTAGCTTGATTAAAAGATGCACAAACTTTATGCAATTTATAAGGCATTTAAAACATATGCATACAAGATCTCAGGTTTGAAATGTTTTAAACCTGAGCCAAGTGAAACTCTAGAAGCCACGGTATTTATCCAAAATTAACAACTGAGCAGACCGCCCCCCCACCCCCAAGCAAGCCTATAAGCTAGTCCTTCTCTTTGGGAGGAGTCTTGGTTTCCAGTTCTTTCACCTTTGCTTTCTCTGCTGTCCTGAAAAGGAGATACAACAAAATCAGATGCTTGTTCCCAGAAAAAAAGTACACTACTGACAAACCACCAAACCACTACACAGAAAATGCAGAACAAAAAGAAAAGCAATAAATAAATACAGACCAAAAGCATCAACAAACATATTTCATCTACCCAGGGAACAAAAATTTCAACTTCTTACCACCCAGTTTACATATACTGTTATAGAGGCAGTTTCAACATAACAGTTTCAATTTTCCTACGAGTGTGGTTAACTGGTAACAAAATTTACATGCCTCCATAATATTGTTTACAACATCGTACATGCAAACGGGCAAAACACAGAATGAACCATAAGCACTTCATGAAGAAAGCGCTACTAAATTTTCCAATTATGAATGAACCATAACAATGCCAATGTTGCGGACAATGCATGAAAGTAGAAAACGAAGACAGATAATAAGAACAGGCAATGAACATGTCTTCATCCCTTTCTATAAGAATCAAATGTTGAAACAGACCAAAGCGCTACCCTCCCAAATGAACAAGAGGAAGCTAGAAACTAAGAGCTGAAACACTGGTTCCGAAAGCTTGCTAGTTCTGCACAATCACCAACATTCCTCAAGCATTGGCCATATTATTCCATCTTCTGGGACCTGAACCCCATCACTTTCAACTTAAGCTAGGATTCTCATTGGTAAAACAAATTATAGCAACTTTATTCTTCAAGAGAACATTAAGAGATCCAATTGAATGTTTGATGACGAAAAATTCCTCTTCTATAATGAAGCCTGACCTTCGCACATAAAACTATCCTTCCCTGAATCCCTAAGCAAAAATGATCCAACAATTCCGAAACTCATCAAAAGCTGAAATACTTCAACAACAACCAGAAATACAAACCAATCCTAATCCTGACTTCGTACTTAATAATTATAATTATACATGTATTAATCAGCAATGTTTATGGAATATAACAGACAGTGCATGAACTGAACTTACTTGGTGGCAGCAGAGGATTCTTCTTCGAGCCAGTTCCTAATATGCTTGACGTTTCGCCGGAAAATAGCTGCCGACTGCTTTACATCGGACCTCAGCAGAAGCACCGCCGCGCTGACACCAAGAACAGTCAATATGAAATTGGTTAAGGCCATTTTCACCGCCTTTCTGAATCTTCGGTTCTTGCTTTCTTTCCTCTTTTTCCCGAAAAACCCTTCTTCGAGGTCAAAAGCAAAACGATGTCGGTATCTATTTCTGTAGCCTAAAGCCCTTTGTGCCCCCTAAACTTTGACTCGGGTGTTACTCGTTATTTAAACTTTGTAAACTGGGACTTTTTACCCTCTCAGTCAGGTTAAATGGAGAATATATACTAAAATAACAATAGAACTAAAGGGCTAACTAAATCATTTGTCCAATGGTTGACTCTTGTGAGCAAACAATAAGTACAAAGACTTCAATTTCACATTTAAGATTGCTCATTTTTCCTTTATTTTCGCTTAGAAATTTGTGTTAAGGCTTTTTATTATTTGCTTACAAGAGCCAACAATTGGACAAATGATTTAGTTAGTCATTCAATTTTTCTTTTATTTTTATTTTAGTATGCATTCTTCATTTAATTGGACCAATGAGATAAAAAGTCCCAGTTTGTAAAGTTTGAGATGCAAGTCAAACCGAGTCAAAGTTTTGGGGATAAAAGGTCTAAGTTAGTAAAGTTTAGGGGGCAAAATGGGCTTTAGGCTGTTTTTCTTTTTTCTTGGAAAGGACAAAGGGCTGCCGAAAGAGCCAAATAAGAGTGATGGCAATGGGTCCTACCCATACATGGCAGATAGAGAAAATTTTTACCCGCATTTATTTTGCCATTAGGTTTTTTACGGTAAATATATCAGGATAGATATCCTCACGAGTTGTACCTGTGTGACCGTAAGGGTGTTGACAGTTATTTGATTAAATAGGCTGGGCCTCAAACCATGATCACTCTATACAGCTCAATCTTATTATTGTTAGGGTTTGTTCGGTTAGGGTTAATTCAATTATGTTTTCATGTTTTTTGCATCGACTGTTGAGTTGGACTAATGGGGCCCACATTTTTCTTTTAGAAATGCCCATGAATGTCTTCGCAGTCAGCAACCCTTCACCTCCAACCAGCCAGCAACTATCACCCTGCTCCTTCCTCCCTTCCCCCTTCTGTATAAGTTCCAATCTCTTTCTCTATCGTTCCTGTTGGTTCTTCTTCTGTCGTACTCTTCATCTGTGAGCCCGAAGCTTCGATTCTTCTCCTGGTATTGAAGTAAGCTTTATGTTTCCTTCAACGTTCATGAATTCGATTCCCAGATATGCTTTCTCTTGTGTTGTGTGTTTGGATTTTGAAGATTTACAAAAGTTTGCTTCAATCTGGTTTGTATTTAGTCAGATATGGTGAATCTGGTTTAGGTTTAGTATGGCTTTGAAACATATATGGGTTTAGCTAATTTTTGCCCCTCTTGTTTGGATCTTTTCCAGCTTTAGCAGTGGCTCAACATAGTGAGATCGAGGATGGGGATGACAAAATGCATAGTAGCAGTGAAACCAATCAATAAAGCAGTCACAAGACCAATGGTTCAGCTCATAAAATTTAGGAACTTTTATAGACATTTATGTGATGATAAAATTTGAAGTGTGTGGGCAGCAGTAAAAAACATGTTAATCAAAACCTAAAATCTTCAAACGATATGGCCCTTAGTGATGTTTAGTTCAATAATGAGGTTATGTTGACTCGCACATTGTAGCGGGTGTATTTTGAAATAAATTTAGTATTAAAAATGTAAAAATTACAAAAACCTATTTGAGGTTTAGTGACTTATAGTTTTATCCTCATTGTTTCAAATACTCACACTTACCCCCTCCCAGGTTAACTCCGTCATTAACAGTTAATACAAAAAGGGGAAAATGACTGACTTTTACCTTCCTAACATTCTTCCTTAAAAACTTTGCCCCCTAAACACCGAAACCGGTTCAAATCAAACCAATTATTTAAAAAAAAAAAATGACCATTCTTCAATTCTGAAACCTAGAACAGAATTGAACACGACCCAATTCACTCCTTATTCATTCCCCTTTCTCTCCCTCTCCAAGGCGTTGACACCACCCAATTCACCGCCATCCCGCTCAACCCAAGAATCTGAACCTCACCAAATCAGCCCCTCTCCGTCATGGTTCACCAATGATCGACAAGGGCATGGTGAGGTTGAATTTGGCTGTGATTCATGATCTACTCTCCTCTTCCCCTTTTTGATCAGCATGTTAGAGCAGCAACGCATGCAATCGAGGACTTGGTGGTGAGAATCTGAAGCAAAACATGCTTTGGGACGACGTACTCATGCGTCAGTGCCTGGCAACACGATCGAGTGGAGATCATTGCCAATTATCAGAGCAATAGGATGATGGAGCGCTGTGGCAGGCTTACGGTAGGATGCGTCAGCCACGCGGGAAAGGCGGTGAGAGTTCTTCTCAAGTCCCATCGGGCGGTGTCCGATGGAGAGAACCCGTGAGGGTTCTTGGGTCCCATCGAACCAGCATTCTAATCGTGCGACGGTGGTGGCGGCGGATCAAGAAAGGGAAGGAGGAGGCCGGAGCAAGAGCGGCGTGGGGAAGAGGTTTTCTTCTGTTGCTAATTTGGTGGAAGATATGTACCGCTGGTGACTTGGCCTCTGGTTTTGTTCTGATTTCGTTTCTCCTCTGCTGAGAAACTTCCAGGAGCTCATCAAGGAGCCGAAGAAGGGACCAAGAGCACGGTCGCCCCAGATGATGAAATGGGAATAGCGATTCTTGCATTGAGCGGAATGGTGGCGAATCGGGTGGTGCCGCTGCCCTGGAGAAACATAATGGCAATTTGGGTCACTGTGATTGTTGGGATTTGGACGAAGGAGGTGACGATGAGGGTTTGGACAAGACGATTAGGTGGAAGAGAGGAGAGAAATAGGTTCCTATTCAGAAGCATTAGTTTGGGGGCAAAGTTTCTAAGGGAGAAAGTTATAAGGGCAAAGTTAGGCAGTTTTCCTTTTATGTAGGTATTTGAAATACTGGTGATGAAACTATAAGTTTGACTAAACCTAAAGAGGTTTTTTTTTTTTTTGTGATTTTCCCTAAAAAGATTACAATAATAAAGAATCAAAAAGTTTGAAAAAAAAGCTAACTAAAGTTGATTCAACCCTAACCAGAACCAAAAGGAGGCAAATAGCAACATAATATTGTACATACTTCAAAACAATGTATAATTTTATTATTAAAAAATAATTCACTAAAATTTTTTTCCCTTTTATCAACTTCAATTCTAATTTTTAATATTAATAAAAAAATATTTAGAAAAAATTAATTTTAATTTTAAAAATTATGGACCAAATTGTTTTATTAAACCATAGAACTTCAAAAGCAAATAATTCATGCCAAAAAAATCAATCATGAACAACAAAATAATATGATTGATGCACAAAACTATGTTTAATTAATGTTAATCAATTATAGATTTAACCATTAATTTAATAAAGATAAAAAGAAATGAAATGAAAAGAAATAAAATTGTCTAAAGTTGAATAAACCAAAACCATAGTAAAAATAGGCAAATTATAATGATTAAAGTTTCATTTAAGAAAAAAAAGTAAAGAAAAACACAAAAAAAGTTTGGACCAAGACAGGAAATAGAAAAAAACATTAAGTATTAAAGGCTTAATAATTGATTTAATAAATGTAAAAAATGGTTTAACTAAAAAATAAATGTCTTACTTTAAAATATAGTACATAAGAAAACAATAAAATAAAGTTTGGGGACCAAGAGAGTAAATAGAAAAAATCCAGTTAAATAGTTATATTAAATATAGGGACTAAAATGAAACATGGATGGAACGTAGGGACTAACATTGAAAAGTAGAGGCTTAGGTACTGAGTTCACGTTTAACCAAAACAAAGCGTTAAACGGCCTAAAATTGGGGAAATTGCTAAATGGTTTCTAATAAATGTGAGTTCATTTCAAAAAGGGGATCAACCTTAAGAAAGTGTCAATTGGATCTGAAAAAGGAACAAATAAGAAGCAAAAGCCAAAAAAAAAAAAAGGCACTGTTTATCTACAGTGAAAATCACTATAGATGGGCAGTGAGAACCCCCACTGCTTTTAAAAGTTATATTTCTCAAAATTTTTTGGAAATTAATATTGTAGGATAGTGACATTTATAGAAAGAGTGAATCCATAAAAGTACGATCCTGATTTTCCAATGTTTAGTTCACACCTAGTAATAAGTGGAGTAACTTTTTTATATTTGGTTGGAGTGCTATGCATATTTATTTTAACTTTAAATATATTTTCAGTACAACTTTTTAAACTTTGGTGTACATTTTTAAGTTCTAAATAAATTCAGGGACTAAAATTTACTTCCAGGCATTATTTTGTAAATTTTTCAAGAATTCAGGGACTAAATATGTAAATTTTGAGGACATATTTTGTAAAATTTTTTAAGTTCAACAACCAAAATGTAAATATTTGAAAGTTCAAGGGATATATTGTAAAATTTTCAAACATAATTACTTCGGGAGAATGAATCTATAAACTGCGAAGGAGAAGAAATCTTGGAAAATGAGAGATGAAAATAACTCTCTAAATTGAACTAAACAAAAGATTGTCAGTGTTTTAACTTCCCAAAAACTCGTGATTTTCAAAATCCTTGAACCAAACATTCCCTTGCGATCATGTTGTTTTTAGCGGTCTGTTATTATGGTAAGCTAGGTTGGATTGTTGAAAACATAAAAACTTGTACAAGAGCTTGTCTCAATTTCAGGCAAAACATTAACAGTAATAGAATTACAGAAATATCTCGAAGATGTTAAAGACGAATCGACTCCACAGAAAACACAACCAAAAAGTGAAGCCACCTGTAATGGGGAAGCAAAATACTGACAGACCATCTACCATGCACTTAAAAACAAAAAATTTCGTTGTATCAGACCCCGACAAATTTCATCAATGTTAAACATCAATTTTGTCGTTTCCAACGGGTACTCTCCTATGTTGTTACAGGCATTAGTTCCAGTTCCACCACATTTCCCTTCATCAAATCAGAAACCATCCACTGACCTGAAACCAAGAGCTCTGAGGTTTAAATTAACCATGTGATCTTTTAAATGTTCATCCGGACACAAAAATCCAATTAGTGATTATAGGCTGACGACACTTCTACGGATGAGTTTCCACTGCACTCCGATTCCCTTGGCCTCCACTCATTACCAAGCTTCCATCAGAATAGCCTCGTGAAAGAAGCAGGGTCCATTTTCAACTGAATTTTCCAAGTTCCATTTTTTTCTTGATCGCCCTTTGTCCATGGTATATGAATGAATCTAATATCCCGGAAACAGTGAAAACACCTGATGCACACAATCAAATGCCCAGCCGAAGACCATTTTAGATTCATAATGCGCACCCATGGCCATCATAGAAAACTTTTACTGTGGATACAAGATATTTACCTCCAACTATGGCACACACATTTGTCAGGAAGTGCAAGAACGAGATATGCACTTCTTTGAAAGTCACCTGGACGAAGAGTTCATGGGTGAGCAGTGAAAAGGAGATGACTAGAACAAACAATTATGATAACTCAGAACTTAATGCAGAGAACAATCTCCATCAATATATCAAACATAGAACTTATTGGAAACATGAGAGAGAGAAGAATAAACATACCTTAATTGGAGAAAGGTCATAAAAGAAGAAAACTCCAGGAAGGGATTGGAGGCGACCTATATCTGCACCCTTAAAATGTTCCGTCACTGAAAACTGCAGCAGCATTTTGTTTTTTGTCATTGATTTTGATTTATATGAAAGACCATTTAAAGGCTAAAACTCTTCTCATTTCTAATCATACCTGATTAGACTGGATGGTGTGGCCGCTTACATCTGTGTAAACAGTTGGAACCACCTACAAAGGCATATATATATTTAGGTTTATTGCAGACAAGCTACACTTTTGTGTGCGTGTGGAGCATGAGCAGAGGGAATCCCAATTCAGACTCTAGTCTACTAGACCCTACTAAATTGCTTAATCTACTAAAGAGTATGGTAAAAGGCGCCTGAAAGCAAAAGACTCCAAGAAGATGGGTGGAATCACTATGTCAAGTCTCAAGCTAATAGAAATACAGCCATTCTTATTTGGAGGTGCATGCGTATTCAATAAAAGTCGTTGCAGGAAAATCAAAAGAAACAACGAGAACATGTCAGGATCTAAAGCCAGTTTAACAAAAACATTGATAGTATCCACGACTTTGAAAGCTGATCCACAATAAATGTTAATTTTAGAGTCAACTGATCACCACCATCAACCACTCTCAGTAGTTCCAAATACAAAAATATCATTGCCAGAGTTGTTGTGGACAGATTATTTAAGTTCTTCAATGGTAGCAGTCATTGTTAACTTAATCAGACAAAGGAAAAAGAACATTCAACAATTACAAGTAGAATGTCACTGTGAACATAGCTGTAAGCATTTAAGCAGTGTAACTGAGCCAATCAGGACTTGAAATTTTGTGTGAAAAATGATTTTCAAGTCTATACAAGTTCATTAAACTTATGTCAACACTGACCTTAATGAAATACTGATACATCCCACTTGGCGTTTCTTGTGTCCATTGAACACTAAGGTGAAAAAAAAAAAAAACTTATGCTACTCTTCAGTGTCCAAAATGAAGAAAACATATCCACATGGAAGTGTACAGGAGAGTGCTAAAATGGGGAGAGAAAAAAAATTACCTGTCAAGAGGATTTACAACCCCAGGGAAGTAATCTCCAAAAGCTAATCGATTGATTTTGTGACTTATCTGTTGCACAGAAATACATAAAGCACATGGTTGATCTGATTATGCATGTAGCTCACAACGGAATAAAAATTCAGAATCAAGTGAAAGAAGGCCATGTAGATTGTGGGAGCATAAAAGAATCATAACTTACATTGAAACTGTCTTTCTGAAATGCCAGCAGGTCATGTACATGCACATTTGATTGTTGAAAACTTTTTCCAGGAGCAAAATGAAAGTTCCCAGCAACCTTTTTAACTTCCAAAAATCCATATAAATTACACCCTTCACCTTCTTCCTCTTTAATTTTTTGAAGAAAACCCTCTCTTTTGCACTGAATAGCAGTCATAGTATGTCAATCACTATGATATTCACAAAATCTGATCATTCAAAAAGGCAAAGATAAAGCCAGCATGCTATTAAAATTATAGCACCGTAACAAAGGCCCATCTGGAAAGAACTTTCGGGATTAGTGTTAAGAGTTTTGGATAATTTATTAAAACCAGAGATTAAACTACTAAAACTAAAAACAACCCTTTGATAGTTTTTCCTGAACTCCAATGCCAATCACTAACACTAATGTCAAACAGGGCAAAAAAAAAAGCACAAAGTATAAAACAAGAACAACCAAAGTAACAAAACAAGGTTAGGTGAGAGGATCCAGAAATATCACCAAAATTACAAACATGCTTTCATATATTCAGACCTGATCAATCAAATCTGGATTTGACAGTGCCCAACCTTTTTTTCGATAAGCTTCACGGACATCCTCACAAGTATTACAACAATCCTCATCTGACTGCAGGGCAAGAACAGACAAAAAAAGCAGAGACAAAAAGAAGCTAAGAATTTTTGCTGCAAATATTGCATCGACAATCTGAAAACAGAATCCTTTATAACATTCAATGATAAAACGAACTCAAAATACGTGCCCCAAGTGAAAAACAAGACCAAACAAAACAGAAAACATTGGAAATGTTTACAACAACCAAAACAGCAAAAAATGGTAAAAGATTGTTTTTCTATTTAGTTAAAACAAAAAAAATTGTTGCTGAGGTAGGTAAATGCTTTCATAAAAATCCAAGCAGCAAGTTTTTAAACAATTCTGTTGTTAGCTACCCTTATATGCCAAATTGTGTAAACTGTAGACAATATCACGTGACAAAAAGGTGATGCATGGAACTGAGACATGCAACAAAGTCAACTGCCCCTCCATTGAAAATGACATGGTACAAGGAAGCTTACAGATTCTGCACCATAACATGAACCACAATATGTCTCATTATGCTCGAGCCTGCCACCATGTCTCTGCAAGGGTTTTTCAATCTGTGCAAAACAGTATACAAATGAGAACAGGGAAAGAATGGATGAACCATTCACTACGCACTAATTTCAGTGATTATAACCCGGATCCTTAAACCCAAAAATGTTTTGGAGTAAACAACCAAAGGAAACATTACAAGAGGGTATCACCATTAACAGATGGTGGTAAAAAAGGAAGAAAAATTATCAAAGGGGTTTGTTTTCTCAAAGGTCACAACATTAAAATAAGAAATTAACTGTTTTATGCCTTGTTAAGAACATTGACTCAGTCAGTGCAACCATATTGCTAAATCTTAAGATAGCTCCTACATATGAGTTTCTTAATTTTCCAGTGCAATCAGCAAGGCTTCAGGTTTCCACAGACAGATGTTCTGTAAATTTCTCTCTCTCTCTCTCTCTCTCACACAAACACAAACCAAATCCTTATATTCAACGGTCATGCCTCTGACTGCCTAGAATTTCTTTGATGTATCATTGCAGATAGAGAAAGCAATCCAAAGTACACGCATAAGTGGCTGACCTTGGGAGCACCAATCCCATCTTGCCTTGCTTCTATGACATTCCCATGAGGATCTAGTCGTTTTTTAAAAATGTCATGTCTCTGCATTGAATGTTGAATCAATATCGTTTTTTTGTTAAACAAAAACAGGCCTCTTAGAGAAATCCATATGGAAAAAAATATAGTAGATCACAGTGGTATATACTAATCGTTATCTACCAGGATGTAGGTAAAGAGCAAAAGAAATTTCCAACATACCACATCAAGGTGTTGTTCACCACTGATGTCCATAGCATCTACACTAAGGATTGAACACGCAAGGGCCGGAAAAGTAATGTCAAACTGCACTTTCAATCAGAGCACCAAAAAGCAATCAGATTGGATATCATCAAAGGGGCTGAAGCAGTAGAAACTATCCAAGTTGAGAACCACAGAAAAACATGCAAAACATAGCTATCCTATTGAATTCAAAGAAAAATCTGAATGTAAAATGGACAATCCAGCCAACAGATACAACTATGAGAAGTGGTCACAGAGAATCTAAGAAAAATTAGAGTGAAACTATACTGAAAAGACGGGAAAAAATCTTAAAAAGGAAAATGAATTACATTGATGCGTAGAGATTCTCCTCTTGAAGTGTCCACCACAAGCTTTGTTTCTGTCACGGGATGAAGATATAATCCTGCAATCAGGGATCCATCAGGGCAAAATGACCATATAGAAAGGATGAAGTTACTTCAGTGAAGTTGTTCTCAGCAAATCCAAAATCAGGGTTGAATTTATTCTTGTCTTTAATTTATATAGACTTGTCTATTCATGACATGAACTGTCTACAGCCTGCTACAGTAAAGATTACTTGACTCAAGTTGTTCATAGCATGCTGTGCAGTGGTTTAACGTGAGAACTAGATTAAAAGCAAGGCCTGGAGCAAGAAAACATTACTAAAATTGCAAGGAATGGGGGATAAAACCCCAAGAAACGTTTGATTATTGTATTCATTCAGCCATTTTCACTTAAGTGAACCCATCTCTAGAAATAGGATATTTGTGCTCCACAGAAAAAGTAGGTGATCCCACCCACAAATTTAGCAAACACATGACAAAAATCTGACATGAACCTATTGAAACTAACCCAAAAGGATATGAAATCTCTTCCCATTAAAATTCCAGAGTAGCTAACCCTTTTAGCATCTTCTCGAATAGTATATGCATACACTTAACTTATAAACGCAGAGGAGGGACAAGTAAGACGACACGCCCAAACATTCAAGTTACCGTATTTTGTACATCAACACGACATTCCAAGAAAACAGGTCCTCTATGTTAGGAAAAAGCTACTGAAAACCAAATGATTGCATTATGCTAACTGCCACAAAATGCTAATAATAGCGGCACATTTGTGCCACCACTCGGGTCAAATGCAAAGTTGACCCCACTCAGAGAAGGATGAACTAGGACTTCCTATAAAACTCTACAACTAATCTTGGAAACATCCTTGAACTTTCACAGACTGGTTTATCAGAAGACTGCAAAATCCTGAAACCATGTCAAACCGACTAGAGAGCAGAAAGGTATCGTATCATCATATCCTCACCAAAGGCAACCGCCACAATTAAAAATATTGCAAACGAAAAATATAGTCCCAAAATCAGAGAAACAATACGCAATTCCAGATCCAAACGCAACAACTACAAAGAAGGAACTAGGATTCTTACGGAGCTCGGAGAGGAAGAGCAAGAGCATGAAAATGGAGGAGACGACCGTGATGACGCCGCCGGAGAGGGTCCGACTGTAGAAATCCTCATTGACTTTTGGGTAAGCATCCAAATTTCTGAGCTTGTTCATAAGGGCCGACATCGATTTCGATCGATGCTATGATGAAAAAAAAATCCGAGAACGGAACGAATCCAGGACAAAGCGAAGAGATTGGAGCAAGACACCTAAAACACCTGCCTAGAATTTCGACGATTGCGTCGATCCGGCGTTCAACACTCTTTCGTTTCGTTTCTTTTTCTTTTCTTTTCTCTTCTCTGTCTTCGTTAGGAGAGAAGTGCGAAGTTGTCGTACGCCTTTTTATACGCGGTATTTGCGATGCAGATACGTATAGATGATTCTACCTACACAAGGTTGATTGTTTACTGCAACCAAATTATTGAAAAACTATTCGTTATTTTCAGTCGAAAAAAATGATTATTGTATTTTGAATTATGCTTCCATTCTTTGTTAGTTAAAATTTGGATTAGAAACTAGTAATATCGTCAGTTTCATCTATTTCATCAATTTCATCAATTTTTGACAAATAATTTAATAATATTATTTATGACCCAAATGTTGAAGAGACAAGCTATAATCTAGCATAGAATATATTAGTATTACTGGCTTTTCAAATAAATACAACTGTCATTTTTCTTTTGCATGGTGTATATATAGGTACTTCAGATTAAGTGGGACATTGTAAAATGATCAAAATATGTATCCGTTCTTTTATTTGGAGGGTCCTTGAACTGTTACCTTGTGAGTAAGTAGCTTGGGAGCTCTTATGTCATGTTCTGGGTAAGGTTGGTTTTGAGTCGCAACTGAATACAGTTGAAGGATGTTTTGGTTCATGCAAATATTGGAGCCTAATCACATTGGTTCTTATCAGTTTTGTGATTTAAAAATATGGGTAAATTATAAAAGCTCTCTCGTGGTTTGATCTAATCTACACTTTGTCCTCTTTATTTTTAAAAAACTAACACTTTACCCATTACTTCCTTTATAGTGTCTGACAACAACTTCTGAAACTTTAAATTAAACTATTTGATAGCAATGTTCTAGTAATTTCAAGATTTTTAATGTTTTTTTCATAGTTAATCGACTTTTAAAAAATACGGATATGTATTCACAAGAAGAAAAATGTATTTACAGAAAGGAAAAAATGATAATTTAAAATGTCTATTAACTACAAACAAATATTGAATAAATTGACATTACTAGAAGATAACTATCGTATAGTTTAAATTATAATTTTAGAAGTTGTTATTGGATAGTAAAAAAAACCTAGGGGCAAAGTATAAGTTTTCAAAAATAAGGGGGACAAATTGTAGGTTAAGGTAAATCTTAGGGGCATAATTGTAACTTTCCCTAAAAAATTCATAAGAAGTAAAATAAAAAAGAAAAAAAATTCTAAATAATTAATACAAATTACACCAAAATTTAAAATGATTCTCTATTATTTTCTCTCACAAAAAGCCCAAGAATGATGGTTTACGTGACATTGAGCTAGATCTTACACATTATGAATACCCAGCACGAGTTCTGTTTCCTGGCGGCCCGATGAGTGAAGGAATTTCGAATGGCTGAGTTGAGAGGAGCGAGGTTTGCCTAGTTAGTTCTCTAAGCTCATGGCTTTATATTTCACTTGCTTCAACAATAGATAGAGCTCAAGTCTGTGCTTCCAATCTAAGGGGTTCGACCAACCAAAGGCAGAACAACCTTGCCCCGAGAAATTCATAAGTTTATAAATACGATGTACTAAGTTGGCCATTTTATGATAAATTAAGGACCTGGTACCTGTTTTCCCCCTAATATAAAAGAATAAATAGTGCGAGCAGTGCTAAATCTTTATTTTTCATTGCAAATTGGCACCTAGCATCTGAAATATTGTATATCCATCTCAAACCATTTTGTCCCCTTTTTAGTCTGCTTCAGTGATGATTAATCAAAATAAAGTAATTATTTTACTAATTTTTATTTAGAATGGATATTATTTTAATATCATATACACCTAATAATTATTTAAATAACTTTTTATAAAATTTAATTTTTATAAATAATTATTTAAATATTTTTTTTCCCTTATGTTTTGATCATCGCTCGTCTCGCCTCCGCTTCGCCCCTAGCCTTCGAGTCGAAGATCCTAGGTCCGCCACTTCAACCAACCATGAATTATTTATGGCTTTCTTTGATTTGCTTCCTTTTTATTTGATTTCTGAGCCAATAGGAAAGCTTTAAGTAAGCGCTAATGGTATCTTATAATAGAGGAACTATATGTTGTTCACCTATGCCTGGTGATGGGCTATTCCTTCGACTGCCTCTATGTCAGAGATGTTCTGGAGTTCATTAGGGCTAGAATGATGAAAAGGATTCAACTGAAAATGAAAGATTTGAAGAAATACACTCGGACTCTTTTGTCCTAAAATTTAGCAAAAGCTTTGAGAAAATTAAGGACCCTAAAACTACATATCAAATTTCTGGTGAATCTCGACAGTTTGTAGCACTGGCAGATGCAAGTAGAGAGGCTGGCGTTCATGGCCTCCTCAAAATTTTTTTAAAGTTACTTAATTTTGGTTGATTTCTCTGATGATGAAAAATACTAAAGTGATACTAAAGTTGTTAAAAACATACAGTTAAGTCCATGAGTTTTTCAAGTGGAGTTTCAAGTCATAAAGAAGTAGAGATTTTAAGATTATTAAATGTTTGTCCCTAAAATTGACACCGATAATAGTCTAATAATAATTAAAACACTAAGTTCAAATAAAATACGAATATTTATGTACCCTTTAAGACAGGCTATGGTTGAACTTATTATATTTTATAAGTCTTTCATAATATTATTTTCTATTTTAATTATTTCTCTTTATCCTTTCTTTCCGACACTCTCTATTTCAAATATTTCTTTGTATTTTTTTTTAAAAAAATCATTTTGTTCCTCTAATATTAATTCTCCCATTTTTTATTTATTCTACAAGCTTTTTTTTAGTCACTTTTACCTCATACCCTTTGTCTCTTCTTTTCATTATCAACCCCCCATATTTGAAATTCTGGCCACGCCATAGGTTGTAATAAACTTGAATGGTCATACATGTGCATGTAGAAGGTGGAACTTGTGTAGAATACCCTGCGTCCATGTAGTTGCATGGATGAAATTAATAAGCATAAAACCTAATGACTATGTTGATGGGTTACAAGATTAAAACATTCCTAAAGAGATGCAAGCACATTTTGAGCCACATGAGTTGCACCTAACTATGGCTTGGAGATAGTGGCCATAAAACATTTTCACCCCCAGCTAAAAAGCCTAAAGTAGGCAAGGCTAAAAATGCTAGATGAGAGTTTAGGGATGAACCAATTGAGACACAAAATAGGAACAAATGGCCAAATAAAAGGTGTTGTAATGCATTACTTTATATGCAGTGTAATTGACTGCAACTCTTGGACCCATGCAAGGAAATGGAGGGCTAATTCATCTAGTCTTATGGTAAATGGCCCAACTACTACTTCCAAAGCTTGTGTTGCATTATCTCAACCTATATATTTTTCTTTCCAATAGGTTCTAAATGGAGAGAACAATGATAGCCTCTTATTTTATCGAGTAAGAGATAAAAATTGAATATCATAAATCTATAGAGGTTTAAAGAAATCTAGTCCACAGAAGTTTGGTTTTGATACATGTTATATTGTCTCATTTGTAGGTCAAGAATAATCACAAAGATACAGCAAGCAATGGCTCTTAGCCTATTGTTCTTGCAAGTTCAATTGCTAGTTTGGTGAGGCTCACAGTTTGAGAATAACTGAAGAGTGATTGAGATTTTCAGTTGTTTTTCAGTCATTACAATTTTCATGTTAGTCGTTATTCAATTGCTACATTTTCTAAGTCAATTGCTACTTAATGGCTATCTCTACCTTAGTCGCTCTTACTAACAAATAACACCTCCTCATTCATTTTCTTATTTATTTTCTCATTTATAATCTTCTCCTTCCAGCAAGAGTTTAAAGAGAGTGAAACAGAAGATGATGGCCTTGTACTTGAAACAGTCAAGATAAAGTCTTCTGAGCCAAGATCACAGCCAATTTGCCTTTGCCCTATCTGCTTTTGCTACTCCACCCTCACACCATCTGTTAGAGGTGTTTATGGGTTGGGTATGACTAGGTTTCGGCTCAACCCGACGCTATCCACATCATTGATTGGGTTTGCCAATTAATTACCCAACCCAACCCGAATACCCTTAAACTTGGTGATAACCCAAATTGCATAAAAACCGATTCAGGTTGGTTTAATATGACCTGATTTTTATATTTTTATGTAAGGCAACAGTGTTTATCTAAAACAGTTATAAATAAGTAAAAAGCATACAATTATACTTCAAGTTTTAATTTATATAAAAAATGTCTCAATTCAAATAAAATTTAATGTGCCTAAAACTCTCAGAAAAAGACAAATCAAATGTATAACAATAATATAAAATAAAAAAAATCTACTAAAAACAAAAAGTATGGTCTAAACTTACTTTGGTTTTAAATAATGATCTCAAAACTCAAATAACTTTAATGTCAATAAGCGAACAAGAAAAGTTAGTTGTAAAAGCTCACACTCACTGCCATAAATCTTTATCTTATAAATAAAAATCAGTTTGCAGTAGCCTGCATAAGTAACTGAATAATCTAACTCTTCCCAGTCAGCTTCTATCTCTTTTCTCTTTAACTTATATGTATGTCATATTGGCCAATTTTAATACCCAACAACGAAAACTAGATGTGTACAAAATAGTCAAAGCCTTATGTAATTTTTTTACAAAAAAACATCTCAATCCAAAATAATTTTAAATAAGTAAAAAACAAATTGCGCAGCAAAAGAGAAATGAGTGCATTCTGAGCACTGCCATCATGTTATTAGAGATTAGAATTTAGGAATTGGGGGATGAAGTGGTTTGGTCAGGTTTATGTGAGTTTTACAATTAAAACCCACCCCGCCTGGCATAAATAATCCGATTCACCTTTTCAGTAACTGCCCCGACCCTAACTCCCATAAAACTACATTGCTATCAGGTCGGTTTGGTTTGGGGCAACTGGTTTTGTAGATTGATCGGGTTGAATGAATACCTCTACCATCCGTATTCCTTGATCGATGCGTCACCATCACTACAACAAAATTCACTTAGAGCAATCGGCCATTCGATGGGTAAATGGTTGCCAATTTAACTTTTCAGTGACCAAAACAAATGGTCATGAAACGGTCGCTAAAACCCTGATTGCTAAGGGCTAATGACTGTTAGGCGACTGAATTGAAAACTAAAGTAGACAGTTGCCCCGAATGGTCGCTGGATACTAGATTGAATTAAAAAAAATTATTTCAATAAATTCAATTTCAAACTCATTGAAATTTAAATTCAATGCTTCTGGTTCTATCAAACTCGTTAAGGATCAATCTAGAACCATGCCCAGAAAACTAAGTTCATCCAAAGAACATCACACCCAAAACATCAATCTAAAAAAAAAAAAAAGTAAAAGAAATAGATATTGAACTTCAAGTTAAGATTTTATCAAAATTTAAAAGAAATTTGAAGATAGTTCTTTAGAAAAAAATAAATAAGAAAAAAAGTATTGTTGAACTACATAGTCACTTGCTTGAGGGCCGACATCGATGACAGCAAAAGTCGCTCCGTTGAGGCCATCACCATCGGAAACATGCATCGAGGGAGACCATCAACTCCTTTCTAAATCATTAAGCTTAGAAAGCCAAACTAATAACCCAAAAACATAAAATAAACGATTAGATAATTGAACTTTAACTATAGATATATAAAAATCTAAAATGAATCTGAAATTGGTTATTTAGGAAAAGTTAAAGATGAGGTAAGTTGAATAGAACCATGAGAGCGCTTACACGGCAGCTGGAAATTGTCTTGTCATAGAGCACGCGACGGACAAACAAAGGTGTGGCTGAAGGAAGTGTTGTGGCAGACAAACAAAGTGAAAAAGTGTGTGGCTTTTACACTAGTTTGTAAACTTATTATATGCCATAGGTCCCCCAACTTCTTGCTGTGTTACAAAGGTACCTAATTCTTTATAGCACCATTTAATTTAATCTTCACAGTTTGAAAAAATTAATAATTAAGCCACTAATCGGTTTTTAACTTGGGCAACCAAAATATTGGCTAGGACGGTCACCCTAGAGACTGTCCTAGCAACTATCTTCGCAACCAACTTCAAATGGTTGCCACAAAACACTACTAAAAAACCCGTCGTTTCCAACTATTTTATTACCAACGGTCAAGCCGTTGGTAATTATCAACGTGTAGAACCGTTGGTAAAATTTTTCCAACGTGCACGCGTTGGTGCTTTTTTTTTTTCCCGTTACCAACGATTGTGACCGTTGGAATTAGGTTCCAAGTGTCACGCGTTGGTAAATATATACAATACTTGGAGCAATGCATGTGTAATCTTTCCAACGACTTAAGCCGTTGGAAAAAAAATGCCTTGTACATTTACCAACGGCTTTGGCCGTTGGAAACTGATTAAATGATACAGTGCATTTCGGCATAGGGTTTCCAACTGCTACGGCCGTTGGAAAATTCATTTTTAAATTCCCCCCCCCCCCCCCCAAGCGCAGCTCGTCTTCTTCGTCGCGACAGAATCCATTCTTTCTCTCTCTGCAACGCGACCTTCGTACTACACACACATTCACGTGGCCGGTCGATTGGGACCCGAAACAGCTTCTTTGAGGTCCGTTTTTGGTGGATCTGCTGTCGTTTACCACGATCTGAAGGTTAGCTTAATTTTTTTCCGAGAAATTTTTGATTTTTTTGGAGCTATTTCTCCCTATTTGAGCTTCTTGGTTGATAATGGGTTGAATATGTTGGTTTTTATTGTAGGATTGAAGTAATTTGGAGGTGTTTGAAGGAAGATAACATTTTGATTTGAGGTAACCGCGTTTATTTCATTTTTTTGATTTTTTTTCCCCAATAAATACGCATTTTCGGATTATATAGTATTAATTTGGTTTGAAATATGTGCAATATTTGTTATTTTGTGTTGCATTTGGTTGGAGATTTAGTTTTTAGGTTACCCATTACAATTGTTTTTTTATGTGCATTTTTTTACAATTTTTTGTTTATTTTGGGGATTAATTAGACATTATGAAATTATTAGTTTTAAGTGATTTGTTTAGGTAGTATATTTACATTTTGCAATGACAAAATATTGTAGAATATTTATATTTTTTTCATATGGTGAAAAACAATTTTTAAAATAAAATGATATTAGCTAAAATATATTTAAAAAAAAAGGATACTTCTCTTTTTGAACTAATTGAAAAATTAATAAAATGTTAAACAAGTTAATATTAATATTAATCACAAGCATTAACTATTGGTTTATAAATATTAAAATCCATTATAGATATAGAAATTATTAGTAAATTTACAAAGATATAAATTATTTAGAAAAATAAATTTTATTAGAAATATCTTATATATTTAGAGAAAATGGATTGGATGTGGTGTGAAATAAATATTGTTGGTGATTTACAAAATTTACAGATCTTATTGTGTAATCATGACATTTGGCCCACTTGCATGAAAATCAACTGGAATGATGTGTCCACTCCAGGGGCAAAGTGTAGGTTTCTAAAAAAGAAGAGTAATGTGTAGATTAGGTTGAACATAATGTGGTTTTTGCAACTTTCCCCTAGATTGTTTGCAAAAAATGCATAAAAGAATAGCAACTTATCAATAACTCTATTGTTCTTTTCATGCCCTCGTAAAAATGTCTGGGTTTGACAATTCCCACAGGGCAGAGGCAGACTAAGAAAGGAAATGAAGAGAATATTATCAAACCCGATGCCAGTTAGGTTAGGGTGTTCAACCTATTTCGCCATAAAATTGGAAGGAGGTTTATGTACTTACATCCAATTCGTTTTAATTTAAATTAATTAACTTTCAAAATGATGTATTTTTATTTTTATATTTTTTTACTCAAAATTAATTTTAATTAAAAGTCCATATGATATAGTTGAAATAATCTATTGAAGATATAATTTTTGTAATCTTACTAAATTTGTATGAACTTTTCTAAATTTCAGGAATTAAAAAAGAAAAATTTCTAAATATTTAACAATATCATAAAAATGGTCTTTTAAATAGATTATTGTATCTATATAATATTAACTTTCAAATAAAATTAATTTCAGATAAAAAATATAAAAATAAAAATAAATTAGCTAAAAAAATATTCTCTATAAAAATAAGTTAGTTCACTTAAATTAAAATGAATTATATAGAGCATCCATTTCTGACTTTTTAAATCTTTAATTAGAAGGAAAAGCAACTCTGGATATGGAGCATTAGTTTGTGTTGTATTTGGTTGGAGATTTAGTTTTTAGGTTACCCATTACAATTGCAAATTTATGTGCATTTTTCTTACAATTTTTTGTTTATCTTCAGAATTAATTAGAAATTATGAAATTATTAGTTTTAAGTGATTTGTTTAGGTAGTATATTTATGTGCGAAATTATTTAGTATAATTTAAAATAGTAAATAATTTTTATTGTTCATTTGTACATTTTGTGTTGTTGATTTATTTGTCTATTTTTTTTATTAATGTATTTTAAATGGATAAATAAAAAGATTTATTATGTGCCAAAAAATAGGGAAAATAACAAAAACAAACAAAGAATGTGTGAAAAAAAAAAAGAAATGAAATTGTAGAATGTCTCGCTGAAATGGCACTAGGCTGGTTCATAACTATTATATTGTATACATATGTGATTTTAGACATAGTTTTTCAATACCTAAACTTAATTTACACTCAATCCTGCATCCTTAACAAAATTATAGTTCTACCATTTACTTTAATACCTTAACAAAAGTGTCATGAATAATTTCTTATTCATTGTCCATCATTTAATTTTTTTAATTGAATTATCCTTGCTATATAACCAGCATTCCCCGTACATATAAATATATAAATACACACACACACACACACATACACACACACACACACACACATGAATATAATTATATATTTGGTACAATCATAAATATATATAAGTTCATAAAATTTTCTCTATAAACATAATTTCAAAAATTGGGCTTATTAAAGACATGATATCATATACAAGGAAGTAAGAATCATCAGAATAAATCCCAAACCTTAATAATTAATTGAACCCCCCCTTCCACATTCTATATCCCTAAACAGTTTGGGTTAGTTGAGATCCGGAATAGCCGCAGATATCAGAAGTTTGATCCTTTTATTCTAGCATCACAGGCTGGCCAAGTTTACTACACACGATATCCGAGTAAGTCACGTGAAAGAAACGGGTGGTCAGCTATTATGAAGATAAAACCTCGATGGATAATACAGGCTGCAGTTCTGGACACGGATGACGTGTATCAAGACAGTGGATCCGTTAATTGTCAAAGAATTGAAGATGAACAAATTGAGGAGTTAGCTGACCCGAGTGTCGTTGATGATATTGAAGAAGATGTACTTGAGGAGGGGGATCTAATGGCGAGACAGAGGATGATGAGGAGTTTATATCCGATGACAGTGACTCTGAAGAGTCCGAGGACTTTGAGTCGAATGACAGCAGTGGGTCGAATGAATGATTAGATAACATGTACTAGGAATAATGATAGGATGGTAATTTTTATGTATGTGATGAAAATATTTGAGTATGTTTATGTACCCCTAATACTGCACAATATATGTCAATAAATATATGTTATATTTAATTCACCAACTTACCTAAAAATAAATGCAGATGCCTCGTAAAGGGGATAACACTTATAAACGCAGACCTGGGAAAGGACCATTTGCGCAGTTTAAGGAAGTGATGGAACCAATACTTAATGAACGACATAAGATGGGTTCTTCATCCCGGGCACAGGAGGATGTCGGTGTAGAGACGTAGGGAACAACAGTGCCACCCACACAGGTCCCCTCACATGAGCACCGATCTGACGGCGGTGGAGGCACGCCATCTGCACATGGATCTGGTGCGCGGCACCTGAGGTACCCCATAGTGACGACCCATCCCTCAGATGATGATATGCATATTGATGACATCCCATCATCGATGTCACAGACAGCAGGGCGACCGCGGATGAGGATATCCTCACATGGTAACACGTAAGTGATAAATACCAGACACAAGTATTAATATTAGTAAGAGTAAATACTTTACATGGAATCATTCTTTGAAACTTAAGTCCGATAATTTCGACGACACAGATTCATTCCAGCTGCGGCGACACGGTTAGTGACACCATGTTTCACCACACATTTCAAACCATATTCTGATTGGTCATCCGTCTCTCCATCAGACATGCAGCAATGCTGGCGTGTTTTTGAGGTATGACAATAATATTACTATGATAATGATTGTTGACACCCAATTTCGTCCAACCCCCTTTAAAAATTAAGTTAAAAAAAATTAAAATTAAAAAAAAATTAAAAAAAAAAATTAATTATTATTGTTAGTATTATTAAAAGATAAAAATAAATTAGATAGCTTATAGAGGCATTTTATTTTATAGGATTAGTTAAATAATATATATATGTGTGTGTATAAAATAATATTATTATTATTAAAAAAAAAATGAGATCGAGGAGCTTCGAGGAGCTTCCTCTTTAATTTTAAAACACTGATCACTCTCTCTCCCCGATCTGATCTCTTCTTTTGGGCTCTTCCTACTAATAAAAAAAAGAAAAAAAGAAAAAAAAGAAAAAGAGAGAGGAGGACTCCCACACGGCTCTCCTTCCTCGCCTTCTCCAGCACTCTGTCCTCCCTTTAAAAAAATCTCTTTCCTCTGAAAAACACGAATCTCCAGCTCCTCTTTCTCTCTTACTCTCTTCTCTCTTCCAGACTTTCTCTCTCTCTCTCTCCCTCTCGCAACAGCCAGCTCTCTTCTTCTTCTCCTCCTTCTTTCTGCCATAACCACCGTCTTCTCTCCTTAAAACGAAACTCTCTTCTTTCTCTCCCTTCCCTTCTCTATCTCACGACTCTCATCTCTCTCGCCTGGGGGATATCTCTCTCTTTGGTCGCCTTCCACGAATCACGCTCCAAACGCCCAGCTGTTCTTCGTCGCCCCCCCTGCCATCGCTTCTTCCGCCGTCTCGAGTGCCCGCCGTGCTCCCCCTGCTTCGTGCTCCACCGTCCCGCGCCTGCGCTCCAGGCTCTCTCGTGCCTCGCCTCCCCTGCTAGATCGCCCCCGTGCTGCTGCTCTCTCTCCCCCGCGTCGCTCACCCGTTCGCCCGGCCAGCCGCCGCATCCAGCTCCTGCCGCTGCGCCCGCCAAGCTCCTCCAGTTTCCGGCCTAGTCCTCCGGCTGTTGCTCTCCCTCCGCCGCGCAATCGCCACCCCCTTCCCAGCTGCATCGCCATCCCATCGCTGCAGCGCCACCGTCGCGAGAAGAGAAAGAAGTAAAAACGCTGGCAGACGCGTTTTTGCGTTTTGACTAAGTCAAAGTTGCTTTTTTTTGGGTAAAATTCTTATTTAGTCCTTAGTTATCTTTATTTTATTCATTTAAGTCACTAACATATTTTATGTTGCAGATTAACCCCCGACAGCAAGATTTTCATTATTCATATTTTTCTTTGTTTTCTTTATTAATATTGGTTTGACCTTACATTAAATTTGATTATTAAATTGATATAGGAGAACAACATAGGATTGTGATTTGATATGTTTATTTATTTATTTATTTATCCTTATTTTTAGAATAGTTTAATTTTAATTCTATTAGTGCATCTAATGTGTACCAAATTATTGGTTAAGTAACATATAAATTATTGGAAAATCTGACCTAAGATCGATTATCAAAATCCATGTCCAGATGATTCGGTTAGAATCCATGGTTTGGATATCAATTTAAAATTGTTTAAAGTAAACAAAAATTAAAATTAAATAATGAAACATAGCTCGCAAATCGATCTGTTGTTGATCCAAATCTGAGCCGAAAGTCTAATTTTGGCTTAATCCTAGTTAAATCCCTAGATTTATTTGATTTATCTGAGACTTTAAGTTTGTTTTGACTTACAATTTAGCCACTGATGTTTATTTTCTTTTTTTTTTTTATGTTTTTGTTTATTCAGTTAATTAAAGGTGTAAAATTCACTTAGCAATTAACATTAAGTTTAACTATATGATTAGCTTATATAAATAATTTAAATAAATAATTTGTCTTCGGATTTATCTGATTTGTTCATTTGAAACTTTAAGTTTGTTTTGATTTACAACTTGATCTCTGATTTACTTATGTTCTTTATTTTGTGTTTTGTTTGTTCAAATAATTAAACGCATAAACTAACTTAGAAATTGTCATTAAACTTAATTATATGATTAGGTTAGATAGGTAATTTTAATAGATAATTTATCATCGGATTTATTTGATTTGTTCGTCTGAGACTTTAAGGTTGTTTTGAATTGCAATTTGGCCATTAATGTTTATTCTCTTTTATGTCTTTGTTTGTTCATTTAATTAAGAGCATGAATAAACTTAAAGAATTAGTATTAAACATAATGGTATGATTTGATTAGATAAATATTTTTAATAATTAATTTGCCCCTGGTCTTATTTGATTTGCATATTTGAGACTCTAATATTGTTCTGATTTACAAATTGGTCATTGCTTTACTTATGATTTTCTTTTATAGTTTTGCTTGGTTTATTAAAATCATTAATTAGCTTAGAAATTAATATTAAGTATAATTAGATTAGATAAACCTTTTTTTTAATAAGTAATCTAAAATAGTTTAACGTGATAAAAAAATCACACTCAGGAAAATTCAGGCTGAGTGTGCTATTTAATAATTAATTAAATAATTAATTTTTAAATTAAATTCCATATCCGGACGATCCGGCAGGATCTACGGTTTGGAAAATATCAAACTTTTTTTTTTTAAAAAAATAAATAAATTAAATAAAAAGATAAAAATCCATATTTTTACAATATGGATAAAATTGTTTAAAATTTCACCAAAATTCCGTGTCCAAATGACTCGGCAGAGTCCATGGTTCGGAATCAAAATCTTCCGTGTCCAAATGACTCGGCAGAGTCCATGGTTCGGAAGTATAAAATTTTACCTGAATTAATTACCAAAATCCACATTTTTGACTAATTCAGTTAAAATATCTAAATTAACTGAAAATTTTTAAAAGCAAAGTAAAACAAAATTAAAATCAACTAAGGTGCCAATTTTGGGCGCTATAACAATATTGTTTTAGCGTAACCGTACTCCCGATCCCCGAACTCTCGCAGACCAATTTTAAGGTGACCAATCGACCTAGGTAAACCGATTGGTGGCGACTCCAGAAAACCCGACGTTGCCACAGCTTGGCGACTCCACTGGGGACTCCTGGTTAGTGAGTCAAGCGTAAAAGTTGATTTATTTTGTTCTGTTTTGTTTATTTTTATGTGGATTTATATGTTATATTTACTTATTCTAAACATGCATAATGCATTCACAAAATGAAGCTCTATACCCGAGCTTCCTCAAATCGAACACAATTCTTTCTAAGCGGAATTGGTGTTGTTGTCCTTGAGAGGCCATGGTCTCCAAGCCTTCACCGGTTTCAAAGTAGCAAAGTAGTGTATTGCCTTCTGAGACGGTTAGTCTCTGCATGGGCCCACGAAAAGCTACGACTCGAATTAATCCATTCCTTACATAAACCTTAGAGGGTAAGGAATCGGGCTGTCACTATAATTTAGTGACGGGATTCGGGAACTATCTCTTGCCTTTTTGATAAGCCACCTTATGCATATAGAACTCCCCACTTAACCATAGAACTGACCATAGAATTTCTACCATTTTACCAACGCCATAAGCATATCCTTGTTATGCTGTGTTGTTACTCTACACTTTTCTTCGTATGGTTTTAACTTGTTTATCCATAATACTTCATGAGTTGTTAATTACTATTTAACTTATTGATAACCTTATTTTTCTTTTGTTATACTTCCGTTCTGTGCAATTATTCTTCATGCATCAAAACCACGCATCAAATTATGCTAACTTTTTGGTCTTTTTAATAATAACTAGAAGTCTTGAAGTTTCACAATAGTTGATAATCAAGCTCACTCATTGCATACATCCATTACATCAATCACATGCATATAAAATCTGATAAAAATAATCTCATTGCATGTATTCCATTACATCAATCACGTGCATATAAATTTTGATAAAAAAACATAATCTCATTATGTATTGCATGCATCCATTGCATCAATCATATACATGTAAAATCTAATAAAATGAATCTCACTTTAAAAAGGTAAAATTGGACCTCAACATCGATATCCAACTCGGCTCCAAACAAGACTAATGGCAGAACAAACTAAAGGACGTCTCATAGATATAGAGTCCAAGATAGAAAATATGGCCGGAGCAATTACCTCCTCATTACACCAAAAAATGAAATTCATTTTTGAAGGAAAGTTAATCACAGTCTTTGCTGAAGAAGGCATTCTGCTATCATCTATATCAATAGTAGCAAAGGCCAAGTGACCTTCTTTTCCAAGTTGGTGTGACCCAAATCCCAAATGTAACTGAAAAGTCTGTGGTGCTGAAACTCAAGGTCCAACAGTTGGTCGAGTCTAAGTTGCTAGGCCATGATGTGATTGATAATTGAAAGTGAAGATTTTGAGCTGGAATTACATTAATTTTGGAAGGGCTCCAAGTCAGATCTGACCTAACAGTCCGCACACACTTTTGAATGACAGGGAATCCTTTGAATAAACTTGTATCTTTGAAAGCTTGCAAAAGTAATTTAATAGTAAAAATCTCCTAGATTTAGTCCAGAATCTAGGGTGTAGTCTTTGTTAAATGGACACCTGCTATTCTTTTTCTGGTACAACAAAAAGATGTGATGCGTGCATTCTACTACTTTCCATTTTTACACTCTTTGCTATTATACTATCCATTATTGCCATCACACTTTACTTTTCGACAACCGGTAATTCTTTTTGTTCTCTAACAAAAAGATGTTGCGTGTGCATTCTACCACTTTTTAATCCTATTATTACTTCTACACATTCTACCAATTTTTACCAAAAATTCAATTATTACACCTACACATTCTACCACTTCTTACCAAACATTCCGTTTTTACATCCATCTCTCACTCCTTTCCATTATACTATCCATTATTGCTATCATACTTTGCTTTCTAAATGATACTACTCGTGGGTGAAAATAAAAAGTTAAGGGAAATTTGATAGTAATGATCTTGAAAATGCTGTCAAATCTAGTAAGAAAGATTTTAAATGTTGCACCCCAACTCTCAAAAAAAGAATTCATAGTGGTTATCAACATCCTTGCAAGAAGTCTGGGGTTAGCTTCCAAAAAAGTTAGCTCTCATATTAAATGACTTCAGTGGCCTCCCAATTCTCACAAATGCTCAATACAAAAAAAAAAAGGGATTCTCAGTTTTCCACAACACAAATTCCAACAAAGGAAAGAAGTTCATCCCTTCCATCAAAAGCCATTAAAGGGAAAATCCAAAACAAAAAAAAAGAGACAGAGAGCAAACACAAGCAACTAAAGCCACTTGAATCATCTCACTTCAAGAAGGCTATGATCTCGGTTCTCCATAACACAAATTCCAAAAAAAAAAAAAGGGAAAAAGTTCATCCCTTCCATAAAAAAGCCAACAAGGGAAAATTCAAAACAAAAAAAAAAGAGAGACTGAGAGCAAACACAAGCAAGTAAGGCCACTTGAATCATCTCATTTCAAGAAGGCTATGATCTCGGTTCTCTGTAACAAAAACTCCGAAAAGGAAAAAGTTCATCCCTTCCATAAAAAAGCCAACAAGGGAAAATTCAAAACCAAAAAGAACTGAGAACAAGCACGAGCAAGCAAGGCCACTTGAGTCATCTCACTTCAAGAGAGTTATCAAGTATGTTATCACCATAGCTCACAAAAAAAAAAGGAAATAAAAAAAAACAAGAAAAGAAAAGAAACGAAGCTCAAGTTAGAGCCAAAGAAAGAAAAAGAAAAAAAGTGAGCTATGGATTCTAGACTGAAAACCTGCAAAGGCGGTTTAGAAGACAAAAGCAACCCTCAAGCCAAGCATACATAAAGACCACGATAGTTGGGGGGCAACAGATGAGGTTTAACTTTCTGGAAAGAGTGGCAAGTTTGAGGTCATCACTATTGAGTTTTTCACCATAATCAAATTTGCTCACGAGTAGTATTAAAAGACCCTTCTTTCAAACCACTTAAACTTAACTTTTCTCAGACTTATCATCCTCATTCAGTTAAAAGACTATCATTGTGAAATATGTTTCTACCTTATTTAATACTGCTCACGAGTAGTATTAAAAGACCATTCTTTCACACCACTTAAATTTAACTTTCCTCAGACCTAACATCCTCATTCAGTTAAAAGACTATCATTGTGAATCATGTTTCTACCTTATTTAATACTGCTCAAGAGTAGTATTAAAATACCCTTCTTTCACACCACTCAAACTTAACTTTACTCAGACCTAATATTTACCTCTTAATATTATTCTCATTCAGCTAAAAGACTGCTACAAAAAAAAAAAACATTCAAACTTAATTTTCCTCACGCCTAACAGTTACCTCTCGATATCATCCTCATTCAGCTAAAAGGCTATCCTTGCGAATCATGTTTATACCTTATTGCCTTGCACAGTTTATGTCTTCGAGTTGGAAAGGGAAGAATGGCAGGATATTTTAATTGAAAACAAAGACCGTAAATTACTTTGTCAAGCTTTGCAAATTGATGAAAGTTTTTCTTTAAGGTCAAACCATTATTCATTAATGTATGTAGACTTAAAAGTGAGGAGATAGCTTGAGTCTTTCTTTAATAAGATGTGGTTCTTGTAAGAGAAATTTACGATCAAGTGCCAGCACAAAGGTCTAGAAATGCTCGACCTTCTGTTAAATCAAAGGCGAGATGATACCTTTTATCCACATAAATACCATATTCAGGGGGGCAAAGTAGTCTCTACGAAGCGTAAGAGGAGTACTGCCAACAAAGAAACTCAACAGACAATGGGGCAAGTCTTATGGATCAAAACTTGAGCTCAAGGAAGAGCAATCATTCAGACTATAACATGGAGATAAATAAGTGTCGACAAGGCCACAAGAAAAGAGGCAAAGCAGACATTGAAAGTAAAGCCTTTGATGGTATCAAATCCATGACAATGGATGAGTACCCGAAAGAGATATAAATTATGAGGCGGGCCAACTTTAAAGAAATTGAGGCCAAAATTCAAGAACAAGTCAAAGAAAGGGGATTTTTAAAAGAGTTAGGCTTTTGAGGCAGTGAACAAAAGCTGGAAAGCATAAAGAGATTCAATGATAGTCCAAGAAGGCAATTATAAAGAGAATCCAGTAAAGCAAAGATATGAAGAACTAGATCAATCCAAAAAAATAAAAATAAAAATAAAAATAAAACCATCAATTACACATGCTTTGCATTCATGCATTTCACATCATACATGCATGACTTTTACATGATAGGAATCAAATGGGAAACACATCCACCGCACCGTTACAGCAGTATAAGCTGAGATCTCAATAATATCAGCTCTTACCAATCTATCACTGGATACACAGCTAATATGCGGGACCAACCCGCATCAGGAATTCAAGGATAAGGTAGACAATATTGTCAAAAGCTTGGCTACCGATTCAATAATCGAGGCTACACTTGGAAGGATAGGATTGGCGCCAGCTAGTAGTATCCAAGATAAGAGATAGCTATAGCCAAGGATAAGGCAGATATCAAAAAGGATAAAGTAGACAATATTGTCAAAAGCCTGACAATTGATTCAATAATCGTGGCTACACCTGGAAGGACAAGATTGATGCCAGCTTAGCAGCATCTAAGATAAGAGATAGCTGTGGTCAAAGATAAGGCAGATATCAAGAAATATTGTCGTTGAAAATTTGTCAAAAGCGGACAATGGATTCAATAGTCAAGGACTGGATCAATGTCATGCCTTACGAGATATCAAAGATAAGAAATATCTATGATACCAAAATAAAGTAGGATCCACTTTTCCGGTTAAACGGCGGATACGGTACTCCGTGACTCTCAAGTCGGTTCTCTCAGTTGCCCATAATAACTGATTCTTTCCTCTCTTCTTTCTTTTACTTCCCTCTAGAAATTGGATCCTACTCTTTCTGTCTTACGAAAATATTTTCCTTCTCTCCCAATGAACATTCTCAAAAAGATCTACCAAGTTCGCTGTGAACGATTAAGAGTTCTGATGCACAAAGGAATTCCTGAAGATGTGCGGTGGTTAATCGAAGCCAAGGTTCGTCTGGCAAGTGAAATCCCAGAGGCATTTGTGTCTCACATGCCTGGTATAGGCAAAAGCTCTTATGCCAAAAAGCGAAGAGCGAAAAGGTTACAAATCTGCCATAAATGTGGACGGTGGACTTGTAATACTAAATGTCGTTCTTTAGGGATGATCTCTGATAATCGAGAAGATAAAATACGATTCACTAAGAATGGCCTGAGTAAGGACTCGTTGGATGATATTCAATTGACTCTTGAGACGCATTCTTGTGGATCTGTGCAACGTGAACTTCTTGGTTTATGGAGCATTTTTCATGAAGAACGAAACCGTTACAGTCCCGGGAATCTGACTGTAAATGACCCTGTTTGCCAGCTTGTAAGAAAACTGGATGGGAAGCAAATCCTCGACTCATAGAAGCCGTTAATGCCGTTATTGGACGTAAAACCAGTGGAAGATGTGAGCCACAGTCACAATTACTGTACATACAGTTTGTTATATTTGGAAAAGTTTGCATTTTCTTTTGACAGATGTACATGCTCTCCTAAGTGTAATCGACACGTTATCCATTTCATCGCTATAAATGCATGTTTTTCCAGTCGGTTATCTAAGTTTCCTTCAATAACTAATTCCTTTCCATCATCTCTCAAATTCTTCTCTCATCAATGGATTCTACTCTTTCTACCCTGCGAAAATACTTTCCTTCTCTTCCAATAAAAGTCCTTAAAAAGATCTACCTTGCTAGATGTGAAAGAATCAGAGTTTTTATGCACAAAGGCATTCCTGATAATGTGCGGTGGCTAATTGAAGCTAAGGTTCGTTCAGCTGGTGAAGTTCCAGAAGCGTTCTTTCCCCGTATGCCCGGCTTTGGTAAAAGCGCTTATGCCAAAAAGCGAAGAGCAAAGAGGCTAGGTGTCTGTCATAAATGTGGACGATGGAATTGTAATACTAAATGTCGCTTTTTAGGATACATCTCCAGAAATCATGAAGATAAAAGAAAATTCATCAAGAATGGCCTGCGTAAGGAATCTTTGGATGATATCCTATTAACTTTTGAAACACATTCTTGTGAAATAGTGCAATGGGAAATTATGGATTTATGGTGGACTTTCCGTAAAGAACAGGATCGTTACAGTCTTGGAAATCTAACTTTTAATGACCCTGTTTGCCAGTTTGTGAGAAAACTGGATGGGAAGCAAATCCCCGACTTATAGAAGGCATTGAAGCCGTTACTAGACATAAACTAGTGGAAGATGAGAGCCACAGTCATGATTGCTGTACATATAAGCTGTCATTTGTCTTTTCTTTTGACAATAATGTACTTGCTTTTGTAAGTGTAATTAATACATTATCCCTTTCATCACTATAAATACGTGTTAGTTATTTTCGTTTCCTACAATCACTAATTTCTTTCTTTGCCTCCTTTATCAATGGAGTCTTCTCTTTCCGCCCTACGAAAGTATTTTCCTTCCTTCCCAATAAATGTTCTTAAAAAGATTTATCAAGCTAGATGTGAACGATTCAGAGTATTTATGCACAAAGGCATTCCTGATAATGTGCGGTGGCTAATTGAAGCTAAGGTTCGTTCAGCTGGTGAAGTTCCAGAAGCGTTCTTTCCCCGTATGCCCGGCTTTGGTAAAAGCGCTTATGCCAAAAAAAGAAGAGCAAAGAGGCTAGGCGTTTGTCATAATTGTGGATGGTGGATTTGCGGCAATAAATGTCGTTCTCCAGGAGTGATCACCAGAAATTGTAATGATAGAATAAGATTCATTAAGAATGGCTTGCGTAAGGAATCTCTAGAAGATATCCGAGAGGTTCTTGAAGCGCATTCTTGCGGAATAGTGCAATTTGAGGTTGTTGGATTATGGATAATTCTCCAAAAAAACGAGAACGTTACAGTTTTGGGAATCTAACCCTAAACGACCCTGTTTGCCAGTTTGTGAAAAAACTAGATGAGATGCAAATCACCGATTCATAGAAAGCATTGAAGCCGTTACTGGACGCAAAGCCAGTAGAAGACGGAACAAGGTCACGATTACTGTACGTGCTACCTGTTGCTTTTGAAATTTTCATCCCCTTTTGGTAATAATGTATCCACTCCTGACATGAACCAAAGTCACGATTACTGTACGTGCTAGCTGTCGCTTTTGAAATTTTCCTCCCCTTTCGGCGATAATGTATCCACTCCTGACGTGAACCAAAGTCACGATTACTGTACGTGCTAGCTGTCGCTTTTGAAATTTTCCTCCCCTTTCGGCGATAATGTATCCACTCCTGACATGAGCCATAGTCACGATACTGTACGTGCTAGCTGTCGCTTTTGAAATTTTCCTCCCCTTTGGCAATAATGTACCCACTCCTGACACGGACTACTGTATATAGCTGCCACTTTTGAAATTTTCCTTCTCTTCCAACAATCACGTACCTACTCCTAACGTAAGCTACAGTAGTGACTACTGTACATGCTAGCAGCTATTTTGAAAATTTTCCTCCTCTTTTAACGATAGTGTACCCATACCTGACCAGAGTCATATTCGTGACTACTGTGAATAGCTGGCAATAATGTATCCATTCTTGAAAATAAAATTATTGCCTTCTCTCTTCATCTCTATAAATATATCCTCTTTTCTCACAAGAGTAAGGATAGGAATGGAGAAAACCTCAACTCGTAAATCCCGAAGTATTTGTATATTTTCTGGGGCTTTTCCTGGAAAAGATGAAGAATATTTAAAGGCAGCCAACCATTTGGGTAGAGTATTAGCTGAGCGTAAAATACATTTAGTTTATGGAGGAGGTAGTGTCGGATTAATGGGAGGCATAGCATCGGCAGCATCTTTAGGAGGAAGTCAAGTTCTAGGCATTATTCCAGGACCTTTGAAGTTTATTTCTGGGGGCACGATCGGAGAGGAGCTAGTGGTCAAAAATCTGCAAGAACGTGTGCTACAAATGCTTTTAAATGCTGATGCTTTCATCGCTTTACCCGGCGGTTTTGGTACATTAGGAGAAGTCTTCTAAATCGCTTCCATGGCCCAACTTAATTTGCATAAGAAACCTATTGGGCTATTGAATGTTAACAATTTCTTTACAGGTCTGATAGCTTTTATGGATTATGCTATGCAGAAGAATTTCATATCAAGAGTGGCACGACGAATTATAATATCCGCAACAACTGCTGAAGAATTGCTAGATAAAATACAAGCTTTTGTTCCTGAATCAGATCCAGCAATGATTCAGATAGACTGGACACGACAGTCTTTCCCGACCAGTTCACTCCCATAATGGTCCTCTACTCACCCTGTTGAAGCATTGTGGAAGAAGAAGCGATCTGATCTGTTTTTCTTGTCCTTTCGTTTTAATTATCAGCATTTTCTTTCGTATTTCAGTTTTTCTTTTCAGGAAATTTCGTTATCTTATAAGATAGTTTCGTCCATGCTGATATTAAAACCATGCGACAATGCCTTTAGGTTGGAATGGCTGAGTAAAGAGTAATTTTTATTACTCTTGAGACGCATCTTATTAGGTCTACTAGGCATAATATTTTGGGGTAGTTAAGCTTTAACCTTATTCGGATGACATATCTCACAAGGGAATCTATATTTACTGAAGGAAATATTAGATGAACCTTGAATATTGATTCCAAACATCCGTTCCCTTTACATAATTTGTCAGTATTATTGTCATCATCAAGATTCACTCGTTTTATCGAAGCCTAATTCTTTGCGCTCGCCTATTATGAAAATTCACACTTTCGAAGAAAATTATTCTAATTTCAATTGCTTTCATATAAATTTCGCTCGAGGTCCTAAGGAAAGCTCCTTAGCCTCAAAATCAATTTTCATCATCGGGGTTTTAAGGATGGAACCTTTGTCTCGAAAATAATCAATTTTCATCATCGGGGTTTTAAGGATGGAACCTTTGCCTCGAAAAGAATCAATTTTCATCGCCGGGGTTTTAAGGATGGAACATTTGCCTCGAAAACAATCAATTTTCATCATCGGGGTTTTAAGGATGGAACCTTTGCCTCGAAAACAATCAATTTTCATCATCGGGGTTTTAAGGATGGAACCTTTACCTCGAAAACAACCAATTTTCATCATCGGGGTTTTAAGGATAGAACCTTTGCCTCGAGATCAATCAATCAATCCGGGGTTTTAAGGATGGAACTTTTGCCTCGAGATCAATTATCAATCCGAGGTTTTAAGGATGAAACCTTTGCCTCGACATCAATCAATCCGAGGTTTTAAGGATGGAACCTTTGCCTCGACATCAATTAATCAATCCAGGGTTTTAAGGATAGAACCTTTGCCTCGAGATCAATCAATCAATCCGGGGTTTTAAGGATGGAACCTTTGCCTCGAGATCAATTATCAATCTGAGGTTTTAAGGATGAAACCTTTGCCTCGACATCAATCAATTCGAGGTTTTAAGGATGGAACCTTTACCTCGACATCAATCAATCAATCCGAGGTTTTAAGGATGGAACCTTTGTCTCGACATCAATCAATCAATTCGAGGCTTTAAGGATGGAACCTTTACCTCGACATCAATCAATCAATCCGAGGTTTTAAGGATGGAACCTTTGCCTCGGGATCAATCAATCAATTCGAGGTTTTAAGGATGGAACCTTTACCTCGACATCAATCAATCAATCCGAGGTTTTAAGGATGGAACCTTTGTCTCGACATCAATCAATCAATTCGAGGCTTTAAGGATGGAACCTTTACCTCGAAATCAACCAATCAATCTGAGGTTTTAAGGATGAAACCTTTGCCTCGAAATCAATCAATCAATCTGAGGTTTTAAGGATGGAACCTTTGCCTCGAAATCAATCAATCAATTCGAGGTTTTAAGGATGGAACCTTTGCTTCGAAATCAATCAATCAATCCGAGGTTTTAAGGATGGAACCTTTGCCTCAGAAACAATCAATTTTCCTTTAACGGTAGGAGAATTCCTATCGCAGAGGTTCTAAGAAAAGTTTCTTAACTTCATAATTTAGGCGGCGAGAAGGTTCTCAATGCCTAGCTAAGTTGGACGAAATTTGATAACGACTTTGCATACATCATGTCCCATGAAGCATGCAAAGGGGGGCAGCTGTTGACACCCAATTTCGTCCAACCCCCTTTAAAAATTAAGTTAAAAAAAATTAAAATTAAAAAAAAATTAAAAAAAAAAAATTAATTATTATTGTTAGTATTATTAAAAGATAAAAATAAATTAGATAGCTTATAGAGGCATTTTATTTTATAGGATTAGTTAAATAATATATATATGTGTGTGTATAAAATAATATTATTATTATTAAAAAAAAAATGAGATCGAGGAGCTTCGAGGAGCTTCCTCTTTAATTTTAAAACACTGATCACTCTCTCTCCCCGATCTGATCTCTTCTTTTGGGCTCTTCCTACTAATAAAAAAAAAAAAAAAGAAAAAAAAGAAAAAGAGAGAGGAGGACTCCCACACGGCTCTCCTTCCTCGCCTTCTCCAGCACTCTGTCCTCCCTTTAAAAAAATCTCTTTCCTCTGAAAAACACGAATCTCCAGCTCCTCTTTCTCTCTTACTCTCTTCTCTCTTCCAGACTTTCTCTCTCTCTCTCTCCCTCTCGCAACAGCCAGCTCTCTTCTTCTTCTCCTCCTTCTTTCTGCCATAACCACCGTCTTCTCTCCTTAAAACGAAACTCTCTTCTTTCTCTCCCTTCCCTTCTCTATCTCACGACTCTCATCTCTCTCGCCTGGGGGATATCTCTCTCTTTGGTCGCCTTCCACGAATCACGCTCCAAACGCCCAGCTGTTCTTCGTCGCCCCCCCTGCCATCGCTTCTTCCGCCGTCTCGAGTGCCCGCCGTGCTCCCCCTGCTTCGTGCTCCACCGTCCCGCGCCTGCGCTCCAGGCTCTCTCGTGCCTCGCCTCCCCTGCTAGATCGCCCCCGTGCTGCTGCTCTCTCTCCCCCGCGTCGCTCACCCGTTCGCCCGGCCAGCCGCCGCATCCAGCTCCTGCCGCTGCGCCCGCCAAGCTCCTCCAGTTTCCGGCCTAGTCCTCCGGCTGTTGCTCTCCCTCCGCCGCGCAATCGCCACCCCCTTCCCAGCTGCATCGCCATCCCATCGCCACAGCGCCACCGTCGCGAGAAGAGGAAGAAGTAAAAACGCTGGCAGACGCGTTTTTGCGTTTTGACTAAGTCAAAGTTGCTTTTTTTTGGGTAAAATTCTTATTTAGTCCTTAGTTATCTTTATTTTATTCATTTAAGTCACTAACATATTTTATGTTGCAGATTAACCCCCGACAGCAAGATTTTCATTATTCATATTTTTCTTTGTTTTCTTTATTAATATTGGTTTGACCTTACATTAAATTTGATTATTAAATTGATATAGGAGAACAACATAGGATTGTGATTTGATATGTTTATTTATTTATTTATTTATCCTTATTTTTAGAATAGTTTAATTTTAATTCTATTAGTGCATCTAATGTGTACCAAATTATTGGTTAAGTAACATATAAATTATTGGAAAATCTGACCTAAGATCGATTATCAAAATCCATGTCCAGATGATTCGGTTAGAATCCATGGTTTGGATATCAATTTAAAATTGTTTAAAGTAAACAAAAATTAAAATTAAATAATGAAACATAGCTCGCAAATCGATCTGTTGTTGATCCAAATCTGAGCCGAAAGTCTAATTTTGGCTTAATCCTAGTTAAATCCCTAGATTTATTTGATTTATCTGAGACTTTAAGTTTGTTTTGACTAACAATTTAGCCACTGATGTTTATTTTCTTTTTTTTTTTTATGTTTTTGTTTATTCAGTTAATTAAAGGTGTAAAATTCACTTAGCAATTAACATTAAGTTTAACTATATGATTAGCTTATATAAATAATTTAAATAAATAATTTGTCTTCGGATTTATCTGATTTGTTCATTTGAAACTTTAAGTTTGTTTTGATTTACAACTTGATCTCTGATTTACTTATGTTCTTTATTTTGTGTTTTGTTTGTTCAAATAATTAAACGCATAAACTAACTTAGAAATTGTCATTAAACTTAATTATATGATTAGGTTAGATAGGTAATTTTAATAGATAATTTATCATCGGATTTATTTGATTTGTTCGTCTGAGACTTTAAGGTTGTTTTGAATTGCAATTTGGCCATTAATGTTTATTCTCTTTTATGTCTTTGTTTGTTCATTTAATTAAGAGCATGAATAAACTTAAAGAATTAGTATTAAACATAATGGTATGATTTGATTAGATAAATATTTTTAATAATTAATTTGCCCCTGGTCTTATTTGATTTGCATATTTGAGACTCTAATATTGTTCTGATTTACAAATTGGTCATTGCTTTACTTATGATTTTCTTTTATAGTTTTGCTTGGTTTATTAAAATCATTAATTAGCTTAGAAATTAATATTAAGTATAATTAGATTAGATAAACCTTTTTTTTAATAAGTAATCTAAAATAGTTTAACGTGATAAAAAAATCACACTCAGGAAAATTCAGGCTGAGTGTGCTATTTAATAATTAATTAAATAATTAATTTTTAAATTAAATTCCATATCCGGACGATCCGGCAGGATCTACGGTTTGGAAAATATCAAACTTTTTTTTTTTAAAAAAATAAATAAATTAAATAAAAAGATAAAAATCCATATTTTTACAATATGGATAAAATTGTTTAAAATTTCACCAAAATTCCGTGTCCAAATGACTCGGCAGAGTCCATGGTTCGGAATCAAAATCTTCCGTGTCCAAATGACTCGGCAGAGTCCATGGTTCGGAAGTATAAAATTTTACCTGAATTAATTACCAAAATCCACATTTTTGACTAATTCAGTTAAAATATCTAAATTAACTGAAAATTTTTAAAAGCAAAGTAAAACAAAATTAAAATCAACTAAGGTGCCAATTTTGGGCGCTATAACAATATTGTTTTAGCGTAACCGTACTCCCGATCCCCGAACTCTCGCAGACCAATTTTAAGGTGACCAATCGACCTAGGTAAACCGATTGGTGGCGACTCCAGAAAACCCGACGTTGCCACAATGATGTAATAATGTTATAAGATATAGAATTGTATTTTCCCATGCTAATAGTTTAAACATATTAACCTGTACAGAGGAGCTGTGAGTGGGATCCCATACACCATAATGAGGTGTATCGGGTGTGGAATATATTGGGAGCACAGCATTATAGAAGCATAATGTCAGAAATTCGGCGTGTAAAAGATTCGGTTAAATGTCGAGCGAAGGCAAACTTTATGTCAGATGCTGCATATGCGGAAATGGAGGCATATTGGGCGAGCCCTGAGTTCATTCAGAAGTCTGCGAAGTTCAAGGCAATGCGAGCAACAATGACTGACGAGGATTCATAGTCTGGCTCTTGCAGCGCGACATATGCTGGGGGATCTATCTCGATGTCTGTACATCGAGAGCAAATGGTATGTATCTTGCTAATGTTCTTTCAAACAACAGTTCAGGTACTAATGAAATTAAATTATATATTAATGTTACGTTTCATTCAATTAGAGAGAGAGAGATCTTGAGAAGAAGGACCCTGGCTTGTTTAAAGTCATTCAGGCGACACATAAAATGAAGAATGAGAAATATGTTAGTAAGCGCTGTGAAGAAGTTGCTGTAAGTAGTAAAACTGTTTGGTCGCAGAATATTCTTAAGTTAATTACTACGTTTTACAAATTATGACATGACTAAATGTATTTTATGACGTTTCTGTAGACTCGTATCAATGTAGAGATTGATGAGCAAACACAGCAAGAGGATGGAATAGAGGCCATTGATGAACTAGCAATCATTAGTACCGCATCTGGCGGTAGAAGAGGCCGTGTATTTGGATTAGGATCTGAGCAGTGTGCTATACCGGGACGCCGACAGCCAGGTCCCATCCCGCCTATCGACATCACACAGACATCGCAATTCAACGAGCAAGTACAGAAGATGATGGCGGAGGAGAATGCGCGAAGGGATGTAGAGTACGAGAGGAAGCTCGAGAGAATTAAGAGGAGGCAGAAAGCAGAGATGGAGGCTCAGAGAGCCGCATTGGAGGCAAACCGGGCTCAGTTGGAGATTATTTGTCGTTCGCTAAACCTTCCGTGCCCGCCGGCACAACCAGTTCCACATTATCCTGATGACTCGGACTCAGAGGATGAGGAGATAGTCGGGACTCCGTGATGGGCGTCATTAACAGGTTAGCGCATTTCCAAAGTTCTTGTGTTAGAGCCATAGACATAATAATTTTTAGACCTAAATCAGACTGACTTGATATTTATGAAATGTGTAAGCCGTTGAATGTTGAATGCTTTCTTTCAAACATATCTGTTATTGCTTTAATTATGCTGTATTTGAGAATTGCATATTTTAATTATGTTGGCATAGTTGTGTAATGTTTATTGCTGAGTAAAGCCGGGCGTACATTTGAATTCTTACAATTAATTTTGAATGTGGATTGAAACATGGAAAAATACGAAACAACCGAAAGCTGGAACGTTTAATATATATAACGAACGCGAAAATGGGAAACTTACCAACTTGCGCGCGTTGTTAATTACCAACTTGCAATACGGTCAGTACCAATGGCTTCATAACAACAACCTTACCAACTTCCGGCAGTTGGTGCCAAGTTACCAACTGCTGGCAGTTGGTAACTTACTTACCAACTGTCAGCAGTTGATAGTAGTTCTAGTTACCAACTGCTGGCCGTTGGTAACTTACCAACTGTTGGCCATAGTTACCAACTGTCAGCCGTTGGTAAGTTACCAATTGCTAGCCGTTGGTAATTTACCAACTGCCAGCAGTTGGTAATTTACCAACGGCTGACAGCTGGTAACTACTACTACACGATGGAAACCGAGTGCTTTCCATGACCGTTGTTAATTACCAATGTGTAGACGTTGGTAAAATACACGTTGGAATGTACCAACGTGTTATTAGTTGCGCGTTGGTAAAAATTTTTCCAACTTATCGAATACCAACTGCCATTTACCAACGTGCAGCAGTTGGTAAATTCAATTTACCAACTGCTGCACGTTGGTAAATGGCAGTTGGTAAAGTCCTATATTTTAGTGGTGAAAATTCAAATCGCTTTTAGCAGCCATATTGGCCACCGTTTTGGTAGTGACCACAAAAAACAGTCACGCTCTGGCGGTTGCTATACTTGAGATTTGTTGTAGTGCGTCTTTTTCCAATAACTCTTATGCCGTCAACTCTTTTGCCATCATGCTGCTACATGGCCTTGCACCATCCCCATCCTCTATCCGGATGCTTTGGGCAGAAGTTCAAATGGCCCCTACTTCTACAGTCGCCGACGAAGCTTGTCATGGCTGTGATCATTTAACAAGGAAATGCTCTATCTTCGAAAGACCATCTTCCCAAAAGTGGAAACAGCACCAAGTGGGTAATATGTCAGGCTGAAGTATTAACTTGTATCCTATTACAGTGGTATAGAACCTCCGATTCTATATGAGTTGTTGGAGTGGATTGAGTCATACGTTGTGGGCTTAGGTTTTGGTTTTCTTGGCCAATTAAAAAAAAAAGAAAAAGTTTTGTTTTCTTGTAGTTAGCTCGGGACAGATATGAGAGTGGCAATTAAGGATGTAATGTGATAATAATTGGTTGTAGAAATATTTCATAACAAGTTACAAGTTTTTTTCTTATCAAGTCGGTTATCAATACGTAGGTCTCGACTTGTTTTTATTCAAATATTCAACTTTATAAATACACCTGTGCCCCAGATTTAGCCTCACACACTATTGTAGTAGTAGTTGTGCGTTGATCTTAAGTATGAGAATGAGGAGTTACTACCATAACATCTGTTAACACCCCAATTTTGAGTCCCAGGAGTCATGATGTATCTTTTTCACTCAATGTTTTTGCATGAACTATATTTGGGCCTTGTGCCTCTAATGTTATAATGAAAATTAACTATTCCCTTCGGATAATTTCCGGCCCAAGTAAAAACATTCCTCGTTGGGCTATTTTAGGCCCACTTGTAATGAGCAGTTATCAGCTAATGCCATAGCTTGCTTGCAAGCAAATAACAAAATCAAGCATTCGGGGAAAACGGCCGCACTACCAAATGCCAAAACGCCAACCAAAAGGCAAGTGGTGGGAGTATATCTATGTTTCTTTTGATGAGAAAGCAACAAAAGCTTACAAGTTTCCTTCACTTTTATCGAAATCAGTTTGCATGCAAAATCATGAACTTCAATAGTTGGATTTCATACAAATTATATTTCGTCCGGGCTATTTGAAGGTGCATGTATGTCTACGTATATATTGCATTACAGCGATTTTTATGTGTTCATGTGAGAGGGAGAAGGAGACCCACTTTTTCTTTTTGTTGTTTCGTAGCTTCCAAACTGAACTCCATATTATTAGATAATATATTTTTTTCTCAGTTCACTTCATCGATCTTCCACCTAGCAATTTCGATAATATATTCCATGCACTGAGAATTAATTAGATAATTATCAGGCATACGTGTAACGTCTTAAACAAGATTTAGGAGACAATATCATGAAAAAGGGATAATTTAATACTACTAGTATTACCAATGTCTTCCTTCTAGGGTTGTGAATTTTGAATTAAATATATATGCAAATGCACTCCATTAATTAATTAGTGAATGAAATAAGAAATTAGCAAAGTTAGTTGAGCGTGGAATATTAATTACTATTAGAGATCGAAACTGCTAGAAAGATCAGATTTGATAATAAATTCGATCGGGTCAGGAACTGCTCTTATCAGGATCTTAATTATTAGATATAGAAGAACGAAGATTATTCTAGATTCAAGGGATGAGTTACTGATGCTTTTGGTCGGTATATTTGGAAGTACTGATCCGAATATACCCCATCTGAGGAAAAAAAAATAACGGTTCAAATATTCCAGGGATCGGGTAGGAATATATAGTTGATGGATAGATAGAGAAACTTGGCAAGTTGGGGAGTGCTCGAGTCTTCCATAATCGAGTTGCAGGTTTGAATATGCATGAGCGGGTGTAGGTTCTAATTCCAAAGATCAAATATTTTCGAGTTCCTTATCCACCCAAAGAGTAAATATTTGTGGATACGGAACTCGAATATATATATATATATATTACAAAAAGATGTTCATTCTAATGAATAGTAAGTCAAATAATATTTTACAATCTAATAATGGCATAAATCTCTAAGAAATAATAGAAATATAAAATTGGCAATTAAAATGGCTATTCATTTTTGTGACACTTAATAAAAGGAAGGGAATCTGATTGAGTCGAACATTCTATGTAAACCAGAATAAATTTTGAATAGATAATTCATAAATAACTAGAATAAACCTAAGATAGAATATGACCAAATAATCAATATGAATAATAGATTATTGAACCAACTAAAAGACGGATTAACCTCTAATGGTACATCAACCAACAAAAAATCTAATACAATGAATGGATAAAAAATTCTAATACCATCATCCGATCCATTATTTGAGAATGTTTCATAATCAATGTCTATCGGTTTTTAGCCTTCGTCATCTGCTTGACTTCCTAACACTAAAAATGGATCACTCAAATTTGTATGTCATACAGCATTAGAAGAACCAGACAATGCTCCTATTAGTAGTGATAAATGGGTTTTGAGAAGGATAAGGAGAAATAAGAAAAAAGGTAAAAGAAAAAAAAAAGAGGCAGTTATGTGAGTGCATGTTGTACCCAAAAGCCAATCATAAGATGATTGTATTTTGTATATTGAGATATGATATTTTATTGAGGTATAAATTCAGTAATTATGTTTGTTGTTTTATTTCTGTGTAACATAATAAACATAATTATAACTCTAGAATAATGATATTCTTAAATAACTCTGGTTTAGTATTATCGTGGAGCGGGTTGTAATAATATATAAAGATTAGTATATGTGGAGATTAATATAAAATATGTAGTCTACATATGGGTACGAGTTAGAGAACTTGTGTACTGGACCGACTTACCATAAGAATACTAAATGGATTGTTATATGAATGTCATAAGTGATTCTTACAGTAATCATGTATATGTAGTCCTTGGACCTAAGGTTATTAAGGTTCCCTATATGTGAGTCACATACTTTGATACTTCCCATTGTTGCTCGTAATTAAGTGAACTTGAAGGAGGTTATTGGGTATGTCACATATCATGTGGAGGGTTTTGTATGATCAAGATGAGATTTGTCCCTCATATGTAACGAGAGTGATATCTTCAGGTCTCTTGATAGAGTGAGACTAAAAAAATGTATGGCCATACTTGGATGAGGTAATATATGATATCAATGTTATCAGTTTAAGTTAGTCTACTCAGTAATCAATAAACCATAGATCGGGCTATACGAGAGTAACACATTCCATGTCTCATAATTGGTCTTGATATCTTGGATAAAGAGACAATGACATATACGGATAATGATCATAAACATTTAGTCGAATCACCGATAATCTTGTCACTTGGGTTGCAATAATGTGTTACTAAACACCGTTCATTATTTATGATCATAAATGTGATTTATGATTATTACCAATGGATATGAGCCTATTGAGTTGCACACATAGAGCCAATTGAATTATTTTCTTAGTTTCATGATAATTTCGTATTAATAATTGACCTAAAGGTTGAGCTATTATTAGGCCTGAAATTAAAACCTAATTGGATTAGGGCTTTGAAACCCATTAGGATTGGAAGTTGAGTCTCACTATAAATATATCATATAGTGAGAAATTCGCAGCTCTTGCCTTAGCCTCTTTAAGGACGAAATCATAAGAGTTTTGAGAGTTCCAGCCGCACTATTTTCTTGCAATTTCTTGGAGGACGCAAGCTATCACTGCAAACACAAAAGGAATGCATCTATCAGGACGTGGTGAAGGCATAGTGATTCCAAGAGGTCCATGTAGATACCATAAAAGATTGAATACGTTAACTGTTCAAGTTTTATGATTCGACTCAATAGATGGGTGAAAAATTTCAACCGAACTAGATATAAAATTTTAAGCACCCGATTTACCCCGTTTCTCTTGGATTCTGGAAGGTTTTGGTTATATTCCACTGTGTTTGCTTAGCTCCTGAAACCCTATAGGTTAATCGTGTGGAATAAAAAAAATAAAATTTACCGGTTAGATTTAAATTGGAATCTAAACCCAATCAAAGATGCAGAGAAGAGAGGACGAAGATGATGTTGAGAAAACTTAAGAGAGGAGGAGGAGACAGCTAGGGTTAACTGCATACATATTTATACTTTGCAAACATTCTGAAGATATGCTACAGTTTTTATGACTGTAGGGTTTTTTTTTTTTTAAACGGCAAATAAATTTATTAAATAAAAGAGAAATACAAAAAGTTCCGACAAAAAACTAGAACAAACTTAATCCTCAAAGGGAAAAACCCAAGACAAAAACCCCTAAACTTCGCAAACACCCTTCGCCCCTAGTTCTTAAAACCCTGCGACTAATCCTGGTAAACCTCAAGGTGAAAGCTTGTACTTCATCGAAGTTTAATTTTGTAAGTTACGAACACATTTGTATCAGAGTGTATGTCAATATATAAATTAAAGAAGCAGTAAATTTTGACAAAAAGAAAACTAGGTGGGATTCGAATTGAAAAACAAAAGGAGAATGAAGTTATGCACTAGGATTCCTTGGTTCCATTCCAGATATGTCACTTTTGGAATTTGATTATACGCGTGTGTACATATATATTAATTTAATTTGTCAGCAGAAGAGTATTTATCAAGGTTAGATTTTGTTTGTTTGTTTTTTTCTCCTTATGAATCGATGGATCGAAGAGAAGAGATGGGGAAAAAGTGTTTTAAAGTAAAGGAAGGATGAAATTATGATGGAAAAGAAGTGTTACCACCTTAATTTGTTGGTTCCTGAGGATCTGATGATGGACGGAATGGAACCATGCCAAGATTTTTCGATCAAATGGATTTATTCCCGGTGGAAAATTCGTTCGGATTCCCAATCACCGCCACTGCTTTAATCATCCCCAATGCAACTAACTACTAATTCAACCTTCCGGCCCATCCATAACTTGTTCCTTCTCTACTGTTACTTTTCATGATCGATGCTATTGCTAGCTAGCTTTTTCACGTCGCATCACATCTATTCTACCATATTAATCCCAATCATCTTTCTTAAGTAATTTCCTCGTGATCAAATTCAAAATAAACCCCAACTTTGATTTGTACGTGGTATGATTTTTCGTCCGCCCAAGCCCAAGCCTCCTCAAGGCATCAAACCGGCCGGGAAAGAAATTAACTGGCCAGCAGGGTTTACGAATTAATTACGAACATAAATCCATCGGCGGCCGGCCAAATCTATACAGCTACTTCAGGTTCAGGCTAAATTTCCTGGCATGGCTTGTTGGGTCTGTTGGTTTAAACTCAAAAAGTTTAAGTTGATAGGATTTAGTTTTAGTTTTCTTATTTATTTGGGATTTAATTTTCCTATTTTGATATAATTTGAGTTTATTTATGTTATATAAAAAGATTTATTATATTAGAGTTTTGATAATAAGAAAAAAAATAATTGTTGTGAAAATGCAAGATGTAAGAGTGTTAAAAGAGAGGAGATTCGGAGGCCAAGCAGGATTAAGACAAAAACTTTTTTTTATTCTCATATATTATAATTATGTGATGACAAGATTATGGAGTTATCAGTAGTATATAGGAAATTTATAGATTAGCATGAGCACTAAGAGTATAACTCTACTGTAATTTTTTATATTTTATTTAAGTAAGTTTCTTTTATCCATAGATATATGTTAGTTAAAAATCGAATCATGTTAAATTTGTGTATGTCCAATTGATAATGTTTGTTTTCATTTGGCGTGATAGGTGATATTGGCGACTGTCTTATCTTAAACACATTCATTCTCGAATTCATTCATTATTCTATATACCTACAAAAGAGTACAATACACTTTAATGGATGAAAATTCATTAATTAATATATAAATAGTATAAAAAAGCAACATATACATGTATATATATTTTATACAACTAGAGGTATACGTATAATGATATCTGATTCTAAGCTTCGTAAATTAAGCCCCCCCTTGCGCTAGCTACCCAATTCAGATCAATATAAAATTCCTTCAGGAAGGAATAAATACATAAATCACATACGTTAATTCCTTGGTCTTTAATTAATTGATAAATCCCATAATTAATGCTTTCTAGCTTGCTACCAGATCAATCATTTAAGTGATGACTGATTAATATTCATCTCCTTTAGATATATAAAAGAAAGCTAGCCATTGATCATCCACTACATTATAGTAGGAGTGGAAGCAGCAATCAATTAATCTGAGACTTCAACTTCTCCATTAATTATTTAGAAACAGAAAAACATCCTCTTTGCCAAGATGACTAGCTAGCTAGGCTAATGATTGCTCTCGATCTTAAGACAAATATTAATGAGAATCACAAACATATATGATCTATATATGTTCCAATCCAATTATATATGAGAACCCTTTTACAAAGATTCTGTATCTATATATATATATTCCTATGGCTGCATATATATAAAGCTACCCCATCCCCATATAATTGCTTATAATTTGGCCATTATTTATTGTGATTCCTAATTGTATTGCCAATCCCCAACTGATGAAAAACATATCTCGAAAAGCAATTCCATTATGACAATAGGAGAAATCAATGTTCTTTTCTACCATTAGCAGGTCGCTGAGCCATTTTTCACAATGTAATTCCTTGTCCCAACAGCCACTATTTATTGGGGACTGTTTTTCAAAGATAAAAAGAATATAACTATCGTCCTATTTGGGAATAACTTTTATCATCGACATTAAAATTTTAAACAATTTATTTAAAAGTGAAAATGAAACCGTTAAAATTAAAAGTTAAAAATTATAATTGAATAATTTTTTTAAAAACTCTAATGCTAATCTCTTATTCTAATACCAAATGAGACACACACACATAATATTAGTATCTTGTCATGGTAAGTTTCACTATATTTGATTATATGACTATGATTTATAAAAAAAATGAAAAATGATTTCATATGAATTCTAGATTTTGAAAACCTTGGTCAAATCTATTCTATCCCCCTTTTCCCTAATGTTATTAGTGAATCATTAGTCAATAGCAATATAGCACAGCATAAAAATGCTAGTTTTCTGTTAAACAGAGAAAACATAACGCTGAAAATGCTGCAACTTAAAGTTTCAGATAACTATAAGCTAGTAAATCTAAGTTGTTCAGGTCTAGTTTAAAGAGTAGTAGTACAAATTCTTCTGATAAAAAAGCTTTCGTATAATTGTTTAAATTTATAAGCAATTCCATTCAATCTACCCAAAGACAAAGTCGCACCATTTTCATAAGTTAGAGTTGGGGACGAACTCCTGCAAGTGCATCAAAAAGTTTGAGGAGCATTGGTTCACTAAAGCCTATTTTAAAATCTGAAATGGAAATGATCCACAAGTTGCAAATTTATTATTTTGTTTTGGAACAGTATTTTTTTTTTTTTTATACAGAGCGATAGAAGTTTATTATTGTAGCCGGATGACAGGGATTGAGGATGAGAGAGATAATTAGGAATTTGGGTGGGCTTTGAGTGGGTTGAGCACTACGGCCACAATTTGTGGGCCCCAGTGAATCATTGCCAACGCAAAATGGGCGTGTTACTTCACGGAAAGAGGATGCGTGGGCCCATTTCTATGCAGCGTCCATTTTTCCCTTCCAAACTGGGCCCCTGCTTTTCACCAACTGAACTCAATTCCAGCAGTTTTTTCGGTTGCGACCTTCTGATGATCTGTTCTGCCTCTCCCTCATTGCTTTCTATTTTGGGTCATCTTTGCCTCTTTCTTTCTTTTTCCTAAAATACTACTTTGTCTCATATATTTAAAATATTTGATTTTGGTATAGAGATTAAAAAAAAATTTCCTCTTTTTTCACTTTAACCCTTTTGTTTTTACACGCAGAGCAACAAACAACAGTAAAAGGCCACCCAATGTACTACTGCAAAAAAGGACAAACTACAATACAAACTTATATGAAATTGATAATTTTTAAAATAATCCATTTATATAAAAAAGTATACTAATACATTACAATTAATGTAAAATGAACTCGCTTTTTTAACTTGTTGACCGCTTGAAAATTGTTGAAGTTGGTGGCTCAAATTGATCAATTGTAGACGTTAGATGACTTGAATGTAGTTTATGCTTTTTGAAAGCCTGCCTCCACAATTGTATTGAAGTCCGACCCTCTTTTGGGTTACGTTTTTGGGTGTTATCCAAGTATTTAGTTAAGAATAGGATTAGAATTTTTATCGTTAGTTTATTGGTTCGGCTATCTCTATATATAAGCAGGGGCTAGCTTCTTATGGGTAGGAGGGGGCAGCCCCCCTAGAATTTTTAAAATTTTTATTGATTTGTTGGATGTGTGATACAATTATAGAAAAAGTAAAGTTAGGTACATATCTGTAAGTTTTGTAATTAATAAGGGGTTCTAATATATTTTATCCTTTTAAGATCTCACTCATGTTCTTATTGAGCAAATTGCGTAATAGTCCCTAATCTTTAATTATTATTTGATTTTAGTCCCTATCCTATTAAATATTTTATTTTTGTTCTTAACGTATTAAAAACATTTCATTTTAGTCCTACACATATTAAAAATGTTTCATTTTGGTTTCATTGCATGAAATTTGTTAACTCAAAGTATTTGTCTGATAACAATTTTTTAGTTCATAATTTGAACCATCCGATAAGTGTTATATAATAAATTTAATTTGTATAATAATTTTTTATAATTTATAGAAAATTTAAATAACCATTTTTACTTTATAAATTGAACTTATTTCATTTAAAAAAAATGCTAATTTTGAATTGAATGATTGAATTAAACTTAATTATTGTAAACTTTCGAGTTTTATGTATCTATATATGTAAACTGTCTATTAAATTATGAGTTGTAAACTTTTGAAATGAACTTAATTATTATAAACTTTCAAATTTCATGTGTCTATATATAATATTATTTAGTATTTTCTATTATTGATTATAAATTTATACATGCTACTAACTTGGCCCATGCCATGCCTCTGCCCCCCAGGTTGAATTTTTTACTATGCACCTATATATAGGGCTTGGTTTCTTAGGTTTTTTGGTGTGTGGTGTGTTGTGAGGCTTGAAGAAGAGTAGAGAAGCTTGAGAGAATTGATGTTTGTAATTGTTCTTGAGTTTCGATAATGGAAATACTGTGAAATCGTTACGGTAAAAAAAGAAAATTGTTTGTTGTTGTGTTTATTTTTTATTTTACTTCTGCCTTAGCAAGTGGTAATAGAGCTTGGTTTGAGATGGTTGGGATTTTCAAGTTTTTAGATTGTTCGTTTCAACGGATCTAAAGATTTAGTCTTTGGAAGTGTAGGGTGAAAAATGTGCTAATTCAATAGAAACTTGGTGATATGTTTGAGAAAACAAAGCCGGAATCTGTTATAGATGTGAAATGGAGGAGATGGAGCAAATAACAGGGAGTACAATTAGATTGGCTCATGCACCATAACTCAAGTATGATGTGCCGAACAAGACTTCTCCAACAAAATTGATGAATAAGCTTGAAGTTAAGTATATGTCAAAGTCTATTACTAACAATTTATGCTTGAAAAAACAATTACATTGTTTAAGGATGGACAATAGAAGTAGCTTGATTGTACATTTGAATAAGTTTAACAAGTTTGTTACACAGTTGGAGAGTATTGGCAAGAAGATCAAAAAAGAAAATAGGGCTATAATCTTGATTAATTCTTTTTCAAGATTTTATGAACCAATTGTGACTCTATTAGTGGTTGGAAAAGATATCTTAAAGATCAAAGATGAGACCATTGTGCTTCTGGAGCATAATTGAATGAGAAAATTTGAAGAAAAAGATGAAGAAAATAATGTGTTCATGGTGAAGTGAGGAAGAAGTTGTTAAAGAGGAAAAATATATTTAGGACAAAGACCAAGTTCGAGATCGGAAAAAGATTGGAACAATACAAGATGTTGGTATTGTCATAACTTGGGACATATCAAATTTTTTTGCCTGAAATTAGAAGAGGATATAGAAGAATTTTTGAAGGCAAAAGAGAAAAATAAAAAGAAAAAGGAGGAGAAAAACAAAGGTGATGTGAATGTGGTGGAGGATGACAAAAGTGATGTTGAAGTTATAACTTTAATGGTGCAAAAGCTGGTGGGAAGAAATATTTGAGAGATGCTTAAGTATTTGATTCTGCTTGTTCAAAGTGTGTTTGCATAAAAAGGGAGTGGTTCACAAAGTTTGAGGTATGTGACAAGTCAATTTATTTGGTGAATGACCAATCAAAGAGAATTGAAGACATTGACAATGTGAAGATACAACTACATGATGGAAGTATCAAGACATTTGGTAGATTGGATAATTTGGGTTATGAATTTTTTGCTCGAGGTGAAGGCTTGTGTATTTCAAAGGGTGCAATAATTGTGATGAAAAGGGGTGAAAAAGTCAACTAATTTGTATGAGTTGGTTAGCGACACAATTGTCAAAGGAGAGTCCAAGAATGTTTGCATGGATGTGAATGTTTTTACAAGTAAGAATATGAGTTTTGTGGTTTTTATAAAAAGGTGGAGGTAAAAATAATTTGAGTCAATGTGGATATTGTTAAAGTTAGTGACTCAAATTGAATGTAGTTTATGCTTTTTTAAAGCATGTCTCCACAATTGTATTGGAGTCCGACACTCTTTTGGGTTTAGTTTTTATGTGTTATCCAAGTATCTTGTTATAATAGGATTAGGATAGTTTTTGTTAGTTTATTAGTTCAGCTATCACTATATATAGGGTTTGGTTTCTTAGGTTTTAAGGTGTGTGGTGTATTGTGAAATTTGAAAAAGAGTAGAGATTAAGAGCTGCAAAGAATTGATGTTTGTAATCATTCTCAAGTTTTGATAGTGAAAAGACCGTGAAATTGTCGAGGTAAAAAAAATGAAATTGTTTTTTGTTGTGTTTATATATATATATATACACACATACATACATACTTCCGCTCAACAAAAATTTTGAATTATGCAGGTGGAAGACAAATTGAATGTTTGAATTTCACTTCAAAAACCTGTGATAGCTTAATTTAAAAACAAAGAAAGCGGCAGTCTGCTTATTCATAATAAAGTTAATGTGGTTGAAATTCTAAGTACCATATAACATTTTGTCGTAGAAAAATATCACTATTTAAAACTTAAGTAAAAGTGTTACAAAAAATAAAGTGAGAATGACAATTGGCAGAATTGATCCGAGTGGAGCTGTTTTGGTGACAGAAAATAGGGTAGAGCATTCAACTACAACAACCAATGCCAAACTCTTGCAACCACATGTTTAATTCGAGTTAGCTGGACAAGATGTTGGAGCAGAACAAACCTAGCTTGTATTTTGTTTGGACATGTATTTGTACCAAACTTCTTTTAATTAATCTTTTTTTTTTTTTGTGGAGTGAGGGGATGGTTTCTCCTTTCCTCTTTGTTTTGTTTTATTTTTCTCAAGTCATCTTAAAAGATGTTAGCACTGAACGATGTAATGTAATAGTATCCTAAACCTTTTAGCTGCTAAAAAACATATACAACAATCAATTAGTTCGATTATTGCATTTGAAGAACTAACCTAATTTTCATTTTAAAGTACACCATTACTTGTATCCTGACAGCCAATATTTTAGACTCTTTGGAGTGTAAAAACCAACCCCTTATTAATTGTTCATAATTTTTTTTTGAAACCTTGTAAAATTTTATATTGTATATTTTAAGTAAAAAAAAAAGAAGAAAATTCGCATGGCTATTGCTGAGTATAAAGTGTTCACAATTTGGGATGAAAGTGTTGGTTCAAAAATTGTTTAAGACATCTTTCATCAATATTGAAAATCTTCTTTTGTACTTCATTTTCACTTCAGTATAGATTCCATTCATCAAAACGAAAATTGCCCCGGACTTTACGAACCATAAGTTTAGGATATTTATGTTTGGCAATCCAAACCATTGCCATCCCAATATAAACTGAGAATTTTTTGGCATTGTCATAGAGCAAATGAAATTTGGTAAAAATGGCGTCTGTGAATAAATATATGTCTAGAAATAGTGAGCTTTTTAATATTGGTGAATGGCAGTCAAACACAAGAATTCTAAATGGAGAAGGGTGTACCACAAGGGGATTAATTATCCCTTTTCTTGTTCCTAATTGTGGCTGAAGCTCTACATGTCATGATATAAGAAGCGGAAAATAAGAATGTATTTAAAGAAGTTAAAGTAGGTGATATTGTGGCAGTGAACAGGTGATATCTTATTTACAGTATGCAGACGATGCTTTGTTTGTGGGTGAGAGGAATGAGCAAAATGGCCTAAACTTGATGGGAATGTTGCGTTGTTTTAAAAAAATGTTTGGGTTTGAAGGTGAATTTGAAGAAAGGTAAGATATTTGTAGTATGAGTTGGTGAAGCTGACACTATAAGAAAAATCTGACTTGAGTGACTGGCATATGTAACTAATTTTAGTTGCAAAATTTTTGAATCGTATGGTAGTTGCATGTGGTGGGCTTGACATGCGACTAAAATATTTAATTGCTTAACAAATAGTCTCATTTCAATCGCATATATTAGAATATATTTTTATTTCAGTCGCATTCAGTTGTATGAAATAAAATATTATCTCCCAGCAGTTGTTTCTCAGTGGCAAATTTTAAAAGAAATGGACTTTCATTAGTACCTCGGTAGCGCAAAAAAAAAAAAAAAACAGTTACTATTTTAGTCACTTCTTAACCATACATCACCCCCTTTTCTTTCCTTCCTCATTTCTTCTTCCTCCTTTGGCATTTCCTTCTTTGCTTTCTATCTTTGCTTATTCTTCTCAACTTATTGCTCCTTCCAGGTTTTTCTTTTCTATTTCTTGCTTGATTTGGTTCGTTGTTCTTATATGCACTTGGGTTCGTGGTCCATTTCTAGCCAAACAACATATTCTGGTAAGTTTTCCTCCATTTTTGTTTAATTTTTCCACTATTTTGTGTGTTCAAGTTGCTATTCTAGTTTAGATTTAGTGTTCTGTTTCTTTGCATTTTAGGGTTTAACTTTGATTTAAGGAATGTTGGGTTTAATTTTGTTTTCATTTTAGGGTTTAAATTTGGTTTAAGGAACTTAAGGTTTTACGTTTTTTAAAAAAAAATTTGGTGTTAAATTTTATTCATAATTTTAGTGATAAATTGATTGTTTAATTTGGTGTTAAGTTGATTGTTAATTTTGGTATTAAAATTTCTATGAATGTTAGTGTTAAATTTATTGTTAAATTTTTGTACATTTTTACTTAAATTAACTGTAAATTTTAGTTAAATATAGTTAAATTTGTTTAATAATTATAAAAATTATACTAATCATCATAATAATTATAAAAATTAATTATTTAAAAAATATTATATTAATCATAGAAAATATTCTTAATCAAATATAACAAAATTTAAATGAAATTTAAAGAATATATATATAAAGTGAAGCAATTGATTATACTAGTTACTTCAATACTGCATGTCAAAACACATGTGATTACTATTTTCAGTCGCAACATTCAGTCGTAACTTAATTGCACATGCACATGTGACTATATATTATGCTACTGATGTACTCAGTTGCATTACAGTCACATTATGCGACTGAAAATAATTATTTATTTAGTCACTAAATGCTCTTTCACGTTGTCATGTAAAGTGATGGAAATGGCTAGAAAATTAGAATGTAATGTAGGGAAGTTACCTTTTATATACCTTGGACTTCCAGTTAGAGAAATTGTGAAGAGAGTAAAATCATGGTAGCTATTAAGTGAAAAGTTTAATAGCAAATTGAGCCTATTTTTCTTCTCCATGTTTCGAGCCCTAGTGAGTGTTCTAAAACAACTAGAAAGCAAAAAAATGAACTTTTTTCTTTGGGGGAAGGAAGGGGGGGGGGGGGGACGAGTTCAGGGGAGGGTAGAAAATAGGCTTGGGTGTCATGGAGTAAGGTGGTTGAGAAGAAAGAGGTTGGGGGATTGAGTGTGGGTAGTCTCCTAGCAAAAAAATTGGCTTTCTTAGGAAAGTGGTGGCGGCGTTTTAGGACGAAACATAATGCATTGTAGGTAAGGGTTATTTGTAGGTTTTATGATCAAAATGGTGGCATGGGGAGTGGGGTGGTTGAGAGTTCTTGTGCTAGTTGTCGGGGGCATATAATTAAAATAGTGTTTGACATTGAAGATTGGGGTATGTCTTTTGTAAAGTCATTTAAGAGGAGAGTGGGTAAGGGGGTAAGTTTTATTTTTGGTTGGATTGTTAGGTAAACGAAAGAAGATTAAAAGATGTTTTCCCTATATTATTTATGTTAGAAAAAATAGAGAATGTTTGGTGAAGGATAGATGGGGAGAGGTGGGTGGTAAAGAAGGTTAGGTGTGGGAGTGATGAAGAAATTTGATAAGGAGGTGGACTAGATTTTTCTGCAGCAAGAAGTTCCAGACAAGTGGTGGTGGCAGCTCAACCCAAAAGGGTTGTTTTAGGTGAAAAGTCTTACTTCAATTCTTGATGATATTTTCATTCCAGGTTCTCAGGGGGGGGGGGGGGGCAGCCAACAAAATGGAATTTGTGAGTTCTCACAAAGTCAATACTTGTGTTTGGAAGATGTTGCAATAGATGATTCCTACTTTGGTCAACTTGGCTCAATGTGGTATTGTTGTGACTAATGTGTATTGCGTTATTTGCAAGGAAGTTGATGAAACGGTAGATCATATGTTGGTTCACTGTAAATTTACAGATGTAGTGTGGAGGCAGGTGTCTGTTTGGTGGTTGTTGGATGCTAGTTGCGGCTTGTCTATGGCTAAGAAATTGGACAAGCTACCGGTAGAGTTGAATAAGTTACAAAAAAGGCTTTGGAGGCAGTGTTTTACATCATGATTTGGGCGGTGTGGAGGAGGTGAAACAAGGTGAAGCATAATAACTTAAAACTAAAAGATTTCCAAGTTTTAAGTAAGATTAAGACTTTGTTGTTTTTGTGGATTGTGAATAGATATTATAAATTGAGTTGTAGTTAGATGGAATGGGTTACAGACACGGCATTGGCTCTGAAAAATTGGTTGTGAAGTTTAGGTGGGATTTTGTAAAGAATTGAAAAGAGGTGTTGTATTGAAATATGTTCATGTATCTAGCTATTGGTTAGATAGGACCCTTGTTACTTATTAATATATTTATTACTCCATTCGTCCCAAGTTTTTTGCTCTACTTTTTGTTTTAGTAAGTTTTATCATACATAATGATTATTTTGCACTCTTTTCCTTCTATTTTTTTAAAAATAAAACAAACGATCACCGACGCTTATCGGCAAGATCAGATTGGTGTCGATTTGGTGGAAGAGGAGAGATTCGGCTTTGATTTGTATTGCGGTTAAGGGCGAGGTCGAGATAAGGTCAGGGATGGAGCTACAGAGCAACAAGGTGATTCGGAGGAGGCTGGGTACGGGCGCGAATGAGCGAGCAACGGTGATCTGGAGAAGGTCAGGTAAGGACGTAAAGGAGTGATAGAGCAATAGGGTTGAATTCAGGGATGGGGTCAAGTGAGGATGCGATGGAGCATGGCGGCGGAGATGGATTGATCAGAGGTTGAGTTGTTGAGAGAGACAAAGGGGGAGGTTGATTCAACAGAGAGTTGAGAAGGGAAGGTTAGATTTGGGAAGAAAGGGAAAACAGTAACTTTTCTTAATATGTGTGCCAAATGTAAATGAAGTAGAACATATGGGATGGAGAAAGTATTTGTTTGGTTGTTCAAAAAAGAAAGAATAAGCATTGTGTCATTTGTGTGCGCCAGGCATATGCCATGTGCTATCCCAAACTATACAAAATGTTGCAAATCAACCCGTACACTATAATTTCTAGAAAATTACAAGATTGTTTTATTCATGCGCCAAATAGCTGTCCACGCCACTACTTATTTTTACTTGTTCGTCTTTTTCCACTCTTCATCTTTTAGCCTTTTTGTTCTTTTTTCTTTTTCGTCTTTTTGCTTTTTTATGTTTGTTATGTAATAAGCTCCTCAATTCTTTGTTTGGCACAAATAGTACTATTTTTTTCTACTTGGTTCTTCTTATGTCTTTTTTGCCTCTTTGTCCTTTTTATTTTTCATCTTTTTGCCTTTTTTATGTTTGTTACGTAATAAGCTCCTCAATTTTTTGTTTGGTACAAATACTACTATTTTTTTTACTTTGTTCTTCTTATGTCTTTTTTATTAACTCTGATATTTCTTCTTGCTTGAGCTTAATTTTTTCACCTTTTTTAGATGCATTAAGTTACATGAACAATTTAATGCAAATAAATGAACAAAATGAACAAATAAGAAATGAGATAAATTTGCTATTTTTATTAGTAATGTTTGTTCTTTTGAAGCAACTTCTTGTTCTTAAATTATTCTTGTCTTTTTCAATTTATCTATTTTTTCTTCATTTTTTGTCTCACATTTTTCAACTAATAAAAGAACATACACTACAAAAAAATGACCTGATGTGACTGAAGAAATAGTAACATTCAGTCACACGAGCCGTGCCATTGTTGTGCAACTGAAGCATGCCACTCTTATGCGACTAAATGTGTTAGTGGGATAAAGTGGGCTAGATGAATTCATGCAACTGAATCTCAGTCGCATCCTATGATTGACAGTTTTAGTCACATAAACTACCATGTGACTGATAGAAGGTAGTCACATGATATAATTAAATTTCAACTGTATAGTTTATACATGTTTTTTAAAAAAATATATCAAAAATTTTATTGAAATTGGATTGCAATTATTATAATAATGGAAATATATAATTAATATATTAAAATTAGAATTATTAAAATTTTTATTTAGTAATAATAATAATAATAATAATAATAATAATAATAATAATAATTAAAAATATTATTAATATAAATTGGTGATCATGATCGTCATGCTCTATCACTAAAAAGTAACACAAAATATATTTTTATTAAATAAAATTATAAAAAATTATCTACTAAATTGTTATGTACTAAAGTTAACACTAAAATGAACAATAAAACTAACACTTAAATTAAGTACTAAAATTTAAGAACTAAAATTAAAAATAAAATTAAGAATAAAGTTAACATTAAAATTAAGTACTAAATTTAACAATAAAATTAACACTAAAATTAAGTTCTAAATTTAAGTACTAAAATTAAAAATAATTTTATTACTAAAATTAACCCTTAAATAATACATTAATTCTTGGATATTAACCCATAAATTTACATTAAAATTTATCAATAATACTAAAACTAAAGTTAATCCTACAATTTAATTTTAGCAATAAAATTTCATCATAAAATCAACACTAAAATTTCACTAACATTTGTCCAGCACTAACATTCAATATAGGAAAAAAGTTGAAAAAAAATAAAAGAAATTAAAAAATTAAATAGGCAGCACTAATAATCACTTTAGAAAATGAATAGTAAAAAAAATAAAGATGTAGTAGTAACATTGAACATAGAAAATGAATTGAAAACAAAAAAAAAGTTGATTTCCTTACCAAAAGTAGCAAATGGTGTGGTAAATGGATGGATAATGACCGAAAAATTGAACGAGCATGGAGGAAAGAGCAAGATGGAGGAAGAACTTGAAAGAAGTTTAGGGAGAATAGAACAAGTAGGAAGGAAGGAATATATATATATATATGTAAATAAAGTTGCAAATAACAAATCTATCATTTATAACAAAATCTTGGCTATAAATACGAGTTACCTACTTACCTCTATGCTGATAACTAGATATTGAAATGATGTAGTTTGAAGTTAGTAGAGCTTCAATTGTAGAGAATGAAGAACTAGAGAAGTAGAAGCAGAGATGGAAAGCAAAGACAAAGCAAAGAAGGAGAAAATCAGAGAAGGTGGAGAAATGAGGAAGAGAAACGAGTATAGGTGGAAAAAACATTTTGTGCGACTAAATTTGCCACTAATACTTTTTTTTTGCTACTGATATGCGATTGAAGGAAAACATATTTAATTTATGCAACTACCACGCAACTAAAAAGCAAAATATATTTAATATACCACATTATCGTACGACTGACAGGAAAATTAATTTAAATGATGCGACTATTATGCTACTGACAGTTTAATATTTTTTTAAACTGTGCGACTGACATGTTACTGACGTTTTTATATTTTTTAAATCGTGCTACTGGCATGTGATTGACCTTTGCGTGACTAATTACTTCAGTCGCATAAATGACTGTGGCCCACTTGATGTGTAACTGAAATTTAATATTTTTTAAATTGGCGCTACTGACATGCGACTGAATATTTTAATCGCTTAGAAGATTATGGCCCATACATATGCTACTAACGTGCGATTGAAGTGTCATGCTATTGACATTTAGTTGCACAAATTAGTCGCATTTTAACATTTCTCTTGTAGTGATATAGTTTCTAAAAAATAATAAACAAATATTGATAAAAGAACAATCAATTTCTCTTAAAAAAACTAATAGGTACTCAAACTCATAAAAGAATAGATAAAAATTGAAAAAAGAATAAATAAAACTAATAAAAGAACAAACAAAATCTAGTAAAAATATAAATAGCTACTAATAAGAAAACAACAACACATACCAACAAGGGAACAAAGAGATATTAATAAAAGAACAAACATTAAGTTCATCTAAAGGAACAAATATGAATTGATAAAAAAAATAAACATCTATAAATAAAAGAACAAAGACATACTAATAAAAGAACAAACAAATAGTATAAGAGAATAAAAAATTATTTTTCTAAAATAACAAGCAAGAACTGATAAAAGAACAAATTATTACTAATAAAAATCCAAATTGCTATAATAAAAGAACAAATAACTAGTTCATATAAAGGAAAAAAAATGAATAGATATAGGAACAAACATATACAAATAAAAGAGTAAAGAGCTACTGATAAAAAAATAAATATCAAATTCATCTAAAGGAATAAACTTAAACTAAAAATGAATAAATACTTACTAATAAAAGAACAAAGAGTTACCAATAACAAAACAAATAAGTAGTAATAAAAGAACCAAAAATTAATAAAAGAATGAATAAAATTAATAATAAATAAATAAAAACAGATAAAAAAAACTAACAAGCACAAAACAGATAAATAACAGATAAACTGATAAAAGAATAAATAAAAAATAATAAAAGAGCAAATAAAATTGATAAAAGAAAAATTTAGAACTAAAAGGAACTATTTATTCTTTTATTAGTATCTTTTTTTTTTATAGAAAAACTACATGTTCTTTAACCAATAACTGTTTGTTTTTTTTGTTCAATGAGATTTTGCTCTTTTATTAGTTGACAAATTTGGAAAAAAATGAACAAAAAATTAGATTACTTTTGGTAAAAATAAAAATAAAAGATAAAAAATGAAATAAAACTAAGAAGAAAATGTAGACAAATTTGAAAAATAAGAAAAGCAAGGAATAAAACTGGTAACAAAACAGCAAACAAAGTTAGATACAAAAATAAGATGAAAAAGTGGGAAAATATTAGAAGTAGAAAAATGAAAAAAATGGAACAATAAATTAAAAATTAAAACTTGAAAAAGCAAATAAAGTTAAAGAAGCAAAAATAAAAATACAATAAATCAAAAAATAAAAAAATTGTAAAAAGAAAACAAAAAAGAACTGAAAAGAAATGAACAAAGACTAAAAACTGAAAAGAAATAAGGCAAAAACAAAGTGAAAAAGCCAAAAAAAAAAAGAAAATAAGAAAATAAGAAAATAAAGGACTAAAGCCAACATCACAGTGCATAACACGATGTGGGCAAGAGAAACTGAGAACTTGTAGTTGTAGGGGATGCTACATTAGAGCGGAACAACTGAGCAGATTTCCTTTTAAATAGGGATAAAATTGTAATTTCATAAAATACCTACAGATTCACGCGTGTTGGAGCTCATGTATGAGCCCAACTTGCACAAATTTATTCCAAAAAGAAAGAAATCCCTGAGCTAATTGGGATAGTGTAAAGATTATGTATACAAGACAACCCTTTAGTTACTGTAAAGATATTTTTTGATTTAGAAGAGAATCGAATACGGAAAAAATTAAATCATGTGTTAAGACAAAATGATTCCCTTAATTACACACGTGCATACGACAATTGGTTGCCTCGACAATAGATTCAAAGGACGTCAGCAAAATAAGAGGAAATTGAAACTGGCTTGAGTTGAACAGGCCAGAAAACGAACTTCCATAACCTAAAAGTTATTCCAGAGATCTTGATTCGGTCTTCGGGGGACTGAACCGATTGAAACCATTCAATGATCGGGGGACGGGGAATAGTTAAATTTTGATCTTTTCGTTATTGCCTAACTCTTTTTGACAATCTGCAACCTAGACTTTTTGAAATATGCTACCAGGTCCTTCCTTCACATGCATGGTATATATATATATATTTATATGGTACACCGTCCCACCAGTTGCTTCCTGTTTTGCCTGAAAATCTGTGTACAGCTAGTAAACCAGTTCACACTAATTCAATGAATCGTGATGCAGCGTCAAACCTAAACTTTGACATATACCAACTCAACGGGAAAATGTGATCCCAATATCAGTATTATTCAGTGCTATATGGTTCGAACTTCGAATAGGAATACACACATATATTCCTAGACCGTCTCGTAATATCTGTCATCTAAAGTTAATTATTTCCTTTGTCATATATTCTTTGTATCATTCATTTTTAGTAATTAATTTATAATTTTTATTTTCAACATTTTAGTACATAAATAAAAAAATTTTATATAAGAATGATAAATCAAGACAAATAGTTTCTAAATATGTTTTTTTTTTAATTTTTTTTCTAATAAATACTAATATGAATAAATTTAAATCAAGTTATATAAAAAAGTCAAATAGTGTAAAAAATATAAGACAAATGGAGTACAATTTAGTGAGTTTTACATGATAAAAATGGTAAGTTTGGAAAGAAATGTATAAACATGGAAAAGCATAATTCCAAACAAAAAAGAGGAGTGACTAATAATATTATAAAAATGTTGCACTATATATGTTTTAAAATTTTTGAAGTATACTTATGTGACAATGACATAGAATTATTAAAGAGCAACAGAAAGAAATATGAAACACAGAGGTCGCATGTCGAGTCTGATGCTTTTCTTTTCTCTCTTAAAAAAGATGGAACTTAAATTATTAAGGAAAAATTACCAACCCCCACGAGGTATAGATAAACCAACACTTGTGTCTTCCGCGTTTCAAATATTTACACCCATCATCTCAAAATTTAATTCTGTCATCCACTGTTAGGACATAAAAGAGAAAATACATATTTTTACCCTCCTGGCTTGCTTTCCTAAACATTTTACCCCACAAACTTCTACATCTCATAAGTGAGGCCCCATCTCCCTCCATCTCTCCCTACTACACTCCTCCTCTGCCTCCACCTCCAATGAGACCTCACCTCCACCACCATTAGCCACCCATAGACCATGACAACCTCATCAACACTAGCGAGCACCTCATTTACAGCTCAAATCCTAAACAACTATATTGAAGTTAACAACTTTGAATAGCAATAAGAACGTAAATCTTCAACAACAAGAAGTTCAACTTCAATTAGAATTTTTCTTCCAATTTTCTTGGTAATTGATAATTCCCGAGCACACAAAAGAAAAACAAAATAGAAACTTTAATAGTGAAAACCTTAATTCCTCAAAATGATTGATTGTGAAAATCGAATGAATTCAAACAATGAAAATCTTAATTTCTCGAAACAATTTGGAATTCAAAACCTTAAATCCCAAACCCTAACACCCTTGATTGCGAAGATAGAAACCCAAATCCACTAACAACCCATACCTTCAATTCAAAGTCATTATCAACAAGCACAGAGGAGAAAGAAGAGAGACCATGATATTTTTGCCAGCACCCCAACTCCACCCTCTGCCTCCCTTGGTGCTCTCCCTTATGACGTGGCTCTCATCTAGCCACAACACTAGATCTCCTATTCTCTTCCCTTGCAGAGAGCCCTCGCTTGGTGGCTGAGATGAAAAAAGTGGCAAGTGTCACTACTAAAAAAAGGTCTATTTCTAACGGCCATTTCCAACGGCTTGCTGTTGGAAATACTAAAATTTCCAACGCGAAGATGTTGGAAACGAGACGTTGGAAATTCATCCGTTGGAAGTCCATATTCCAATTGTCAATCGTTGGAATCTAACGGCTGTTTTTTTTTTGTTATTTTTTTCAATTTCCAACGGCCAAGGTAGTTGGAAAAATTTCCAACGACCTTGGCCGTTGGAAATTGAAAATGTGGGTTTCCAACTGCTTTGACCGTTGGAAATTTTTTCAACTGCCTAGGCCGTTGGAAATTGAAAATGTGGGTTTCCAACTGCCTTGGCTGTTGGAAAGTATGTTTTTTATATTTTCTATATTTCCATTCTATTTCCAATGCTTTTCTTTAAACGTCAAACGGCTTAAGCAGTTCAAATTTATTGTATCGTATGTAATCAAATACTAATAAAAAGCACGTACATAAATGCAGTTGTAAATCTCAATAAAAACATACACAATTTGAAATTACAAAATCATTACATAAATATAGTAGTGTTTCCACATAAAAACATCAACAATTGAAATTACAAAATCATGACACAAATATAGTTATAAATCCACATAAAAACATACATAATTGAAATTACATAGTTCCATTCTCCTAAAAAGTGTTTGTTTGTTGATAAACACACAAAGTAAAGTGATATACCTGATCTAGTCTTCATCGGATCCCGAGGCATCCATATCATTGTCAGGATGCGCGGGCGGAGGAATTCCAACTCGTTGACATATGTACTTCAGCTCAGCTCGTTGTCTCCTCTTCAGGCGCTCCAACTTCCGCTCATAATATGATGCTTGTTGTGCGGTATGCTCCGCTACCACTCGCTCAACTTGTTCAGTGAACTCCGGCGTCTGAGTGACATCAACATGTGCTGCAGGAGTATTCCCTGGTCGTTGTCGTCCAAGCACAACATGTTGTTCTGATCCAAGACCAAATACACGCCCTTTCTTCCTTCCACCAGCAGCTACACTCATTATTGCAACCTCATCAATGTCATGTGTGACTCATTCCTCTTCCATTTAATGCGTTTGTTCGTCGATTTCAGCTGTTACCTTTGCCTTCACAAGGGTAAAAATTCGTTTATTAGTAAGTCGTTACTTATTGGTATGTAAAAAGGTAATTTTATATAACATGATTATTACCGCCACTTCTTCAATCCGCCAGTTGGCGTATTCCCCGCTCTTTTTCTTATGAGTTTGCTGCATGACCTTGAACAAGCCAGGGTCCATTTTCTCCGGATCTTTTTCACGCTACATTGGTTGTTAGTAAGATTAATGTTATTACACCATAAATAAGTTGAATTATGTGTAAAAGAGGTTCATAACTTTTACCATTCGCTCGCGGTGTTCAGTAATTGAAACAGAGCCTCATGCATAAGTAGCACTGTATCCATCAGTGGAGTTTGACGACTGGGATGATGATGCTCGTATTGTCTTACCCCTGGACGATTTCTCTTGAAACTCTTGTGAAGCCCACCATTCCTCCATTTCTACATACTGTGTGTCGGTCATAAATGATGCCCGTGCTCGCCGTTTCGCAGAATTTTTCTCACGGCGAATGTCACCCAGCTTCGATCGGTAATGATTGGCCGCCATCATATGCCAAACACGATAGACCTCATTATGGTGGGCTGGATCCCACTCACATAATCCCTAGACATAAAATAAAATATAAAGAGTCTAATAGTTATATACAGGATTTATAAAGCTGAAAATGTGAGACCAAAGTGCAAACCTCAAATACGCGCCATCACGCCTGAATATCTGTTGCGCTTGCGCTCGTCCAATCATGATGTCCCTTGAAGTGTGTGGTGAAGCATCTAGTCACCAACTGTGTTGCTCTTGATGGAAGAAAGCTACATGGAATGCATGTTCGAACACAATAAATATTGTTTTCATTGGAAGTAAATGAGCTGCATGTAACATAAACTATTATTTTTTAAAATGATACATTACTTACGTGTTACCATGAGGTGTAATCCGTAAGCGACTCTGCATCGGGGCTTCGAATACCGCTGACTGACCAATCGAATTCCCTTCATCGGCTGAAGGTACAGGTGCCGGAGTAGATTGACTAGCACTACGGCCGACTGGAGGAATGCGAATATCATCTGTACGAGGGGTGGGATGTTGAAGAACATCTTCTTCTATTATGGGCCGCGAAGCTGAATGTCGGGAATGCTGTGGCAACGTCGGGTTTTCTGGAGTCGCCACCAATCGGTTTCACCTAGGTCGATTGGTCACCTTAAAATTGGTCTGCGAGAGTTCGGGGATCGGGAGTACGGTTACGTTAAAACAACTTTGTTAAAACGCCCAAAAATTGGCACCTTAGTTGATTTTAATTTTGTTTTGCTTTGCTTTTAAATAATTCTCAGTTAATTTTCAAAATTAGAAATTTTAACTGGATTAGTCGAAATGTGGATTTTTAAATTAATTAATTTGTATGAAATTTTATACTTCCGAACCATGGACTCTGCCGAGTCATTTGGACACGGAAGATTTGATTCCGAACCATGGACTCTGCCGAGTCATTTGGACACGGAATTTGGTGAAATTTTAAATAATTTAATCCATATTGTAAACATGGATTTTTATCTTTGTATTTATTTAATTTATTTATTTTAAAAAAGTTTGATATTTTCCAAACCGTAGATCCTGCCGGATCATCCGGATATGGAAATTGATTTATCGTAATTATTTAATTCTTATTATTATGAAATTAATTTTTAAATGGTAATTCTTTTTATTTATGAATGATTTTTAATACTAACTAAAAAAAATTTATCTTTATATTTTTACTTCTTTTTTTACTTTCTTTCTTTTTCTTCTTTTTTACTTTTTTTACTTTTTTTTTAAATTTCTTTTAATTTCTTTTCTTTTCTTTCTTTTTTTTATTTTTCTTTCTTATCTTTCTTTTATTTTTCTTGTCTTTTCTTTCTTTCTTTTCTTTTTCTTATCTTTTCTTTTATTTTTTTTTATCTTTCTTTTCTTTCTTATCTTTCTTTTATTTTTCTTTCTTATCTTTCTTTTATTTTTCTTATCTTTCTTTTTTTTTTCTTGTTTACTTTTTTTGTTTTCTTGTTTAATGAAAGATATTTATTATTTTAAAGGATTACTCAATTTATAAAAGAATTAAAAAAAATAATAATTAATTTTTATTTAATAAGAAGTTAATTTAAAAGAGTTTAAAAATAAAAATTTTGATCATGGTACGGGGCGTTGTTACTCAGCCAGACCCTCTTCACCAGGTGAAGCAGCTCAAAAGCGGGCACGAGACAGTTTCCAGCCAATATACCATGAACTAAAAATTTTTATTATTTTTTATTATTTTTTATTATTTTTTTATTATTTTTTTATTATTATTTTTTATTAAGAGAACCAAAAATTTTAAACAAAAGAAGAAAAGTTTTGATATTTATTTAATTTATTTTGGAATAAAAGATTATTTAACCGAAAACTTATATGTATTTTAAAACAAAAGTCTTGATATTTTTATTTTTATATTCTTCTTTGTTTGATGAAAGATTTTTTTTTTTAATTTTAATTTATATTTCTCAAAATATATCTAATCAATAAGTCAAAAATATTTAAGAGAAAATTCAATTATTTTTGTTTTATTTTGTATTATTTTGAAATTATTTGATTAAGATTTTTATAAAAGAAACAAAAAGTTATATAATTTAATAAGTAAAATATTACTGAATAAAATATTAACCCAAAATTTTTACGCTTTTTATTCTTTTTATTAATAAAGAAAACTAAAAAAAATTATATATTAATAGATAATTAATATATTAGTCTAAAGTTTTTTTTTATTTTTTATAAAGAAAAAATTTATTTATATATTTTATTTAAAAATATTTCCGAGCCATGAATCCTGGCGGATCATTTGGTCATGGAGTTTTAATTTTTTTTTATTTCATTAATTATTAATTTTAAAGATGTATTAAAAGAATGATTTTATGTTTATTTATTTATTTATTTTATTTTTGAATTATTTCATTATGTTTGTTTATTAAAAGGAATAAAAACTTTGTTTCAAAATAAAAAAAAATAATTTTTATTAGCCTTTAGAAAATTATTCACGTAAAATTCCTTTTTTTATCTTTTAATCATAAAAAAAATTCAATTAATAAAGTGGGGCTTTTTGGCCATCCACTTTAATAACACAATAATAATAAAAGTTAGCACAATTAATATAGTTAGATTAGTTGGATTAGTTAGTTAATAACAATAAAAAAGGTTAGTAAAAGTTAGATTAAATTAATTAACAACAATAATAAAAATTAGCCAAGTTTAATTAAATTAATTGTTAACAACAATAATAAAAAGTTAATTAAATTAATTAATTAACAACAATAATAAAATTTAGCCAAATTAATTAATTGTTAATTAACCAAGTTGATTAAATTAATTAACAATAATAAAAGTTAGTAATAATGCAAAAATTAAAAGGTTAGTAACAATAATAATGTTAAAAGTTAGTTGTTAGTAAGTTAGTTAACAAGTTAATAATAACAAAAAAAAAAAAAAAAGGTTAGTAACAATAACAATAATAAACAAATAAATACACAAGTAAAAAAAATAAAGTTAGTAATTAATTCTGAAAAAAAAACAAAATAAAAAGATTAGTGACCAAAATGAAAAGAATTGAAAAGATGAAGTATTAAAGTAGAATTTTACCTAAAGGTTGAAATTTTTGAATTTTGCTGGGTACAGGCGCGACGCGAGCGCGAGGGGGGAAAGGGGCTGGCGGCCGGCGGCGGCTGGGCCAGGGCAGGGGGGGACGGCGGGGGTGGCGCGGCGGCACGGGCACGGGACGGCGAGCGACGGCACGGCGGAGACAGCGGCCGGCGAGGGGCGGAGGTCCGAGGAGAAAGAAGGAAAAGGAGGGAAAAGAAAAGGGGACGCGGCGGCGGGCCGGCGGGGCGACGGCGGCACGGGCACGGCGGAGGCGGGACGGCGGGGCGACGGCGGCACGGGCACGGCGGAGGCGGCGACGGTGAGGAGAGAGGCACGGCAGAGAGAGAGAGAGAGAGAGAGAGAGAGGGAACAGCAGTGAAAAAAATTTTTTGGCTTTCTGGGAAAGAAGGGAAGAGGGCTGGGGCTAAGGGCTGTAATTTTCTCTTTTTTTTGAAACGGAGCTCTAAGTTTTTTTGCTATTTTTTTCTGTGTTCAGCACAAAATTTGGGGGGCTATTTATAGAGGAAGTTTAGCTGAACTGTTGATGGATAAATTAATAAAAAATTTCAAACTTATCTCTTAAATTGGTAAAATGACAATTTTAGTCCTTTACGTCTCTCAGCCTCTGGATAAGTTCCTGAAGCTTCTGATTTTGACAATTTTGTCATTTTCTGTCAATTTGAGCCAAAAACGTCGGCAGGCTCAAAATTTTATGTGACAAACTGCCAAATGCTCCTGGAACTTTCAGAATTTGTCAATTTTGCCTGAAACTTCTTAATTTTGTCATTTTTACCTCAAACTTTTAAATTTTGTCATTTTTATGGAGTTTTCTTTTTTTCTTTCAAACATACACATATACACACATATATCAAATCTTAAAAAAATATATATATTTTAAACTAATTAAAAAAAAAATTAGTAATAATAATAACAATAATAATAATAATACATTTTTTTATTTAATTTTTTTTATTTAATTTTTTTAAAATTATTTTAATGGCCGGACGAAATTGGGTGTCAACAGCTGCCCCCCTTTGCATGCTTCATGGGACATAATGTATGCAAAGTTAGTAACCAAATTTCGTCCAGCTTAGCTAGGCATTGAAAACCTTCTCGCCGCCTAAACTCTGAGGTTTAAGGAAAGGTCCTTAGAACCCCTGACGATAGGAAAGGTTCTATCGTTGTAAGATGGACTGAATGATTGATTGTTTGTTTGAGGTTTAAGAAAAGGTCCTTAGAACCTCTAACGATAGGAAAGGTTCTATCGTTGTAAGATGGACTGAATGATTGATTGTTTGTTTGAGGTTTAAGGAAAGGTCCTTAGAACCTCTAACGATAGGAAAGGTTCTATCGTTGTAAGATGGACTGAATGATTGATTGTTTGTTTGAGGTTTAAGGAAAGGTCCTTGGAACCTCTAACAATAGGAAAGGTTCTATCGTTGTAAGATGGACTGAATGATTGATTGTTTGTTTGAGGTTAAGGAAAGGTCCTTAGAACCTCTAACGATAGGAAAGGTTCTATCGTTGTAAGATGGACTGAATGATTGATTGTTTGTTTGAGGTTTAAGGAAAGGTCCTTAGAACCTCTAACGATAGGAAAGGTTCTATCGTTGTAAGATGGACTGAATGATTGATTGTTTGTTTGTTTGAGGTTAAGGAAAGGTCCTTAGAACCTCTAACGATAGGAAAGGTTCTATCGTTGTAAGATGGACTGAATGATTGATTGTTTGTTTGAGGTTAAAGAAAGGTCCTTAGAACCTCTAACGATAGGAAAGGTTCTATCGTTGTAAGATGGACTGAATGATTGATTGTTTGTTTGAGGTTAAGGAAAGGTCCTTAGAACCTCTAACGATAGGAAAGGTTCTATCGTTGTAAGATGGACTGAATGATTGATGTCGAGGCAAAGGTTCCATCCTTAAAACCTCGGATTGATTGATTGATGTCGAGGCAAAGGTTCCATCCTTAAAACCCCAAATTGATTGATTGATCTCGAGGCAAAGGTTCCATCCTTAAAACCCCGGATTGATTGATTTTGAGGCTAAAGAGCTTTCCTTAGGACCTCGAGCGAAATTTATATGAAAGCAATTGAAATTGGAATAATTTTCTTCGAAAGTGTGAATTTTCATAATAGGTGAGTGCAAAAATTTAAACTTCGATAAGATGAGTGAATCTTGATGATGACAATAACACTGACAAATTATGTAAAGGGAACGGATGTTTGGAATCAATATCCAAGGTTCATCTAATATTTTCTTCAGTAAATATAGATTCCCTTGTGAGATATGTCATCCAAATAAGGTTAAAGCTTAACTACCCCAAAATGTTATGCCTAGTAGATCTAATAGGATGCGTCTCAAGAGTAATAAAAATTACTCTTTACTCAGCCATTCCAACCTAAAGGCATTGTCCCATGGTTTTAATATCAGCATGGACGAAACTATCTTATAAGAAAAGAAATTCCTTGAAAAGAAAAACTGAAACGCGAAAGAAAATGCTGATAATAAAACTAAAGGACAAGAAAAACGGATCAGATCGCTTCTTTCTTCCACAATACTTCAACAGGGTGAGTAGAGGACCATTATGGGAGTGAACTGGTCGGGAAAGACTGTCGTGTCCAGTCTATCTGAATCATTGCTGGATCTGGTTCAGGAACAAAAGCTTGTATTTTATCTAGCAATTCTTCAGCAGTTGTTGCGGATATTATGATTCGCCGTGCCACTCTTGATATGAAATTCTTCTGCATAGCATAATCCATAAAAGCTATCAGACCTGTAAAAAAATTGTTAACATTTAAAAGCCCAATGGGTTTCTTATGCAAATTAAGTTGGGCCATGGAAGCAATTTGAAAGACTTCTCCCAACGTGCCAAAACCACCTGGTAGAGCGATAAAAGCATCAGCATTTAAAAGCATTTGTAACACACGCTCTTGCAAATTTTTAACCACTAATTCTTCTCCAATCGTACCCCCAGAAACAAATTTCAAAGGTCCAGGGATGATGCCCAAAACTTGACTTCCTCCTAAAGATGCTGCTGATGCTACACCTCCCATTAATCCGACACTACCTCCTCCATAAACTAAATGTATTTTTCGCTCAGCTAATACTCTACCCAAATGGTTGGCTGCCTTTAAATACTCTTCATCTTTTCCAGGAAAAGCCCCAGAAAATACACAAATACTTCGGGATTTACGAGTTGGGGTTTTCTCCATTCCTATCCTTATCCTTGTGAGAAAAGAGGATATATTTATAGAGATGAAGAGATAAGGCAATAATTTTATTTTCAAGAGTGGATACATTATTGCCAGCTATACACAGTAGTCACGAGTATGACTCTGGTCAGGTATGGGTACACTATCGTTAAAAGAGGAGGAAAATTTTCAAAATAGCTGCTAGCATGTACAGTAGTCACTACTGTAGCTTACGTCAGGAGTAGGTATGTGATTGTTGGAAGGGAAGGAAAATTTCAAAAGTGGCAGCTATATACAGTAGTCCGTGTCAGGAGTGGGTACATTATTGCCAAAGGGGAGGAAAATTTCAAAAGCGACAGCTAGCACGTACAGTAATCGTAACTATGGCTCATGTCAGGAGTGGATACATTATCGCTGAAAGGGGAGGAAAATTTCAAAAGCGACAGCTAGTACGTACAATAATCGTGACTTTGGTTCACGTCAGGAGTGGATACATTATTACCAAAAGGGGAGGAAAATTTCAAAAGCGACAGCTAGTACGTACAGTAATCGTGACTTTGGTTCACGTCAGGAGTGGATACATTATTACCAAAAGGGGAGGAAAATTTCAAAAGCGACAGCTAGCACGTACAGTAATCGTGACTTTGATCCTCGTCTTCCACTGGCTTTGCGTCCAGTAATGGCTTCAATGCTTTCTATGAATCGGTGATTTGCATCTCATCTAGCTTTCTCACAAACTGGCAAACAGGGTCGTTTAGGGTCAGATTCCCAAGACTGTAACGATCTCGTTCTTTTTGAAAAATTATCCATAATCCAACAACCTCAAATTGCACTATTCCGCAAGAATGCGCTTCAAGAACCTCTCGAATATCTTCTAGAGATTCCTTACGCAAGCCATTCTTAATGAATCTTATTCTATCATTACGATTTCTGGTGATCACTCCTGGAGCACGACATTTATTGCCGCAAATCCACCATCCACAATTATGACAAACGCCTAGCCTCTTTGCTCTTCTTTTTTTGGCATAAGCGCTTTTACCAAAGCCGGGCATACGGGGAAAGAACGCTTCGGGAACTTCACCAGCTGAACGAACCTTAGCTTCAATTAGCCACCGCACATTATCAGGAATGCCTTTGTGCATAAATACTCTGAATCGTTCACATCTAGCTTGATAAATCTTTTTAAGAACATTTATTGGGAAGGAAGGAAAATACTTTCGTAGGGCGGAAAGAGAAGACTCCATTAATGAAGGAGGCAAAGAAAGAAATTAGTGATTGTAGGAAACGAACATAACTAACACATATTTATAGTGATGAAAGGGATAATGCGTTTATTACACTTACAGAAGCAAGTACATTATTGTCAAAAGAAAAGACAAATGACAGCTTATATGTACAGCAATCATGACTGTGGCTCTCATCTTCCACTGATTTATGTCTAGTAACGGCTTCAATGCCTTCTATAAGTCGGGGATTTGCTTCCCATCCAGTTTTCTCACAAACTGGCAAACAGGGTCATTAAAAGTTAGATTTCCAAGACTGTAACGATCCTGTTCTTTACGGAAAGTCCACCATAAATCCATAATTTCCCATTGCACTATTTCACAAGAATGTGTTTCAAAAGTTAATAGGATATCATCCAAAGATTCCTTACGCAGGCCATTCTTGATGAATTTTCTTTTATCTTCATGATTTCTGGAGATGTATCCTAAAAAGCGACATTTAGTATTACAATTCCATCGTCCACATTTATGACAGACACCTAGCCTCTTTGCTCTTCGCTTTTTGGCATAAGCACTTTTACCAAAGCCGGGCATACGGGGAAAGAACGCTTTTGGAACTTCACCAGCTGAACGAACCTTAGCTTCAATTAGCCACCGCACATTGTCAAGAATGCCTTTGTGCATAAAGACTCTAATCCTTTCACATCTAGCTTGGTAAATCATTTGAAGAACATTTATTGGGATGGAAGGAAAGTATTTTCGCATGGCGGAAAGAGTAGAATCCATTGATAAAAGAAGAATTTGAGAGAAGAAATGAAGAAATCAGTTATTGTAGGAAACTGAGAGTCAGAGAGTATTGCATCCGCTACTTTACCGGAAAGAAGAACACGCATTTATAGCGATGAAAGGATAACGTATTAATTACGCTTACAGGAACAAGTATATTAAAAGAAAAGACAAATGACAGCTTATATGTACAGGAATCATGACCGTGGCTCTCATCTTCCCCTGATTTATGTCCAGTAATGGCTTCAATGCCATCTATAAGTCGGGGATTTGCTTCCCATCCAGTTTTCTTACAAACTGACAAACAGGATCGTTTAAAGTCACATTCCCAAGACTGTAACGGTTTCGTTCTTTATGGTAAGTCCTCCATAAACTGATAATTTCACCTTGCACTTTTCCACAAGAATGCGTTTCAAGAGTCTCTCGGATATCTTCCAGAGATTCCTTACGCAGGCCATTCTTAATGAATTTTCTTTTATCTTCACGATTTATGGAGATGTATCCTAAAGAGCGACATTTAGTAATACAATTCCATCGCCCACATTTATAACACACGCCTAGTCTCTTTGCTCTTCGCCTTTTGGCATAACGGCTTTTACCTAAACCGGGCATGCGGGGCATAAATGCATCTGGAACTTCACCCGCCAGACGGACCTTAGCTTCAATTATCCACTGCACATTATCGGGAATGCCTTTGCGTGTAAAAACTCTGATTCTTTCACATCTAGCAAGGTAGATCTTTTTAAGGACTTTTATTGGAAAGGAAGGAAAGTATTTTCGCAGTGCAGAGAGAGTAGAATCCATTGATGAGAGAAGAATTTGAGAGAAGAGGGAAATGAATCAGTTATTGAAGGAAACTTAGATAACCGACTGGAAGAACATGCATTTATAGCGATGAAATGGATAACGTGTCGATTACATTTACGGGAGCAAATACATTATTAAAAGAAAAATGGAAAATTTTAAATATGATAAATTGTATGTACAGTGATTGTGACTGTGGCTCACATCTTCCACTGGTTTTACGTCCAGTAACGGGATTAATGGCTTCTATGAGTCGAGGATTTGCTTCCCATCCAGTTTTCTTACAAGCTGACAAATAGGGTCGTTTAACGTCAGATTCCCGGGACTGTATCGTTCTCGTTCTTCATGAAAAATGCTCCATAAATCGAGAAGTTCACGTTGCACGGATCCACAAGAATGCGTCTCAAGAGTCAATTGGATATCATCCAATGAGTCCTTACTCAGGCCATTCTTAATGAATTGTATTTTATCTTCTCGATTATCAGAGATCATCCCAAAAGAACGACATTTAGTATTACAGGTCCAGCGTCCGCATTTATGACAGACGCCTAGTCTCCTCGCTCTTCGCTTTTTGGCATAAGAGCTTTTGCCTACACCAGGCATGTGAGACACAAATGCCTCTGGGATTTCACCTGCCAGACGAACCTTAGCTTCAACTAACCACCGCACATCTTCAGGGATTCCTTTATGCATCAGAGCTCTTAATCGTTCACAGCGAACTTGGTAGATCTTTTTGAGGATGTTCATTGGGAGAGAAGGAAAATATTTTCGCAAGGCAGAAAAAGTAGGATCCATTTTCTAGGAGAAAGTAAAAGAAAGGAGGGAGGAAATGATCAGTTATTATGGGCAACTGAGAGAACCGACTTGAGAGTCACGGAGTACCGTATCCGCCGCTTAACCGGAAAAGTGAATCCTACTTTATTTTGATATGATAGATATTCCATCCAGCTGACGTCGATTCAGTCCTTGATTATTGAATCCATTGTCCGCTTTTGACGAATTTTCAACGACAATATTTCTTGATGTCTGCCTTATCTTTGACGATAGCTATCACTCATCTTGGATGCTGCTAAGCTGGCATCAATTCTGTTCTTTTAGGTGTAGCCTCAATTGCCAGGCTTTTGACGATATTGTATGCTTTATCCTTGGATTCCTGATGGGGCTGGGTCCAGCGTATTAGCTATGCGTCCAATTAGTAAGAGCTGATGTCATTAAGATCTCAGCTTATACTGCTGCAATCATGCTGCGGACATGCTTTTCATTTGATCCCTGTTATGTAAAAGCCATGCATGCATGATGTGAAATGCATGAATGCAAGGCATGTGTAACTGATGTTTTTTTTTTTTTTTAATCTAGCTCTTCATGTCTTTGCTTTACTTTACTGGATCTTCTTTGTGATTTCCTTCTCGGACTATTATTGAATCTCTTTATGCTTTCCAGCTGTTGTCCATTGTCTCAAAAGCCCAACTCTGTTAAAAAATCCTCTTTCCTTGCCTTATTTTTGAATTTTGACCTCAATTTTCTTTAATGCCCGCCTCATATTTTATGCTTCTCTAGATAATTGTCCCTGTTGAAATATTCGTGAGCATGATTCTTTCCTGCTGACATAGACATGTTAAGACTTCTGAAATGATCATTCAGGCTACCACCAAGGCTATCTCCCAAAGATTTGTTACTCCTTCTTCGTTGTTAGCCTATGTTCTGTGCTGCTCGCAAAGCAGGACCTCAATCTTACCTGTTTTAATTCACAAAGCTTATCAAAGTAATCTACGGTCTTTGTTTTTTTCTAAGTTTTAATTATTACTATTCTTCCTTCAAAAGTCACAATTTATTGCACACTTAAGGCTAGTAGGAATGTGAGATTTAAAGGAAAAGAACTGGATAGAAGCGACTTTAGCATTTTGAACGTGAGAATCTAAGGTAAGTTAAAGAGAATTGGCTTTTATTTATGGGTAAAAGAATATGAAAATCTTAGGTACAGATAGATAATGAAAGTGTAAGGGAAGAAAGCTCTCTTTGACAACTTTGATCAAATAAACTTTGGTAACCCTGTATCCACTTCTCCCCTTCTGTTCGAAAATTTCTTCATTATGCAAAGTATTTCTTTACTGCATCCGAATTTACTGGCTTCGGTAATTCTCGTCCATCCATTTCTGTCAGAATTAGTGCCCCTCCTGAAAATGCTTTCTTCACGACATATGGCCCGTCATAATTTGGTGTCCATTTTCCTCTTGAATCATGTTGCATGGGTAAAATTTTCTTGAGCACTATGTCACCTTCGTGAAATTGTCGTGGGCGAACCTTTTTGTTGTAAGCACGAATCATCCTTCTTTGATAAAGTTGCCCATGGCAGAGGGCTATCATTCTTCTTTCATCAATTAGATTTAATTGCTCGTATCTAGCTTTGACCCATTCTGCTTCTCCTAATTGAGTATCCATTAGTACCCTTAATGAAGGAATTTCAACTTCGATAGGCAATACAGCCTCCATACCGTATACCAGAGAAAAAGGTGTTGCTCCAGTAGAAGTACGGGTAGAAGTTCTATAAGCATGCAGTGCAAAAGGTAACATCTCATGCCAGTCCTTGTAAGTGACGATCATCTTTTCAACAATTCTCTTGATATTTTTATTGGCCGCTTCTACTGCACCATTCATCATCGGTCGATAAGGTGCTGAATTGAGATGCTTGATTTTGAATTGCCGGCACAAAGTCTGCATCATTGCATTATTCAGGTTCGTGGCATTGTCTGAGATGATACACTCTGGCGGTCCATAGCGACAAATGATTTCTTTCTTAATGAACCGGCATACCACCTTTTGAGTTACGCTTGCATAAGACACAGCTTCTACCCATTTAGTAAAGTAGTCAATTGCAACTAGGATGAATTTGTGACCATTGGAAGCTTTAGGGGTAATCGCTCCAATAACATCGATTCCCCACATGGCAAAAGGCCAAGGTATTGCTGTTACATTAAGAGGAACAGGTGGAGCTTGGATCTTGTTGGCATATATTTGGCATTTGTGACATTTTCTTACGTGATTGACGCAATCACTTTCCAATGTGAGCCAATAGTAACCAGCCCTCATTATTTGTCTTGCCATAGTATGACCACTAGTGTGTGCTCCACATATTCCAGAATGAACTTCTTCCATGATCTTTCGTGCTTCATGAGTATCTACACAGCGAAGTAGCATCGAGTCTGGGGTTTTCTTGTAAAGTATGTCTAGGTTTAAAAGAAAACCCATTGACAATCTTCGTAGAAATTTCTTGTCATTTTCTGATACTTCTGGTGGATATACTCTTTCTTGGAGGTATTTCTTGATATCGTGATACCAAGGCTTTCCATCCAATTCTTCTTCGATGCTCATGCAATAAGCTGGAGAATCTATTATTCTCATCTCAAATATAGGAGTATGCTCGGGGTCACTGATCTTGTACATAACAGCCAAAGTAGCTAAAGCATCCGGTATTTGATTATCTTCCCTTGGAAGATGATGGAAGCTTATACTGTTGAATTTTCGAGCCAAGTCTAGTATGAGCTTTTGGTAAGGGATCAATTTTGAATCCCTTGTCTCCCATTCTCCGTTGATTTGATATATGACTAATGCGGAATCCCCATAAACTCGGAGATCTCGCACTTTCAATTCCAGTGCCATTTGGAGTCCCATAGCACATGCCTCATACTCTACTATATTGTTGGTACAAGGAAATGTAATTTTTGCTGTAAGAGGGAATTGCTCTCCACTTGGAGAGATGAGTATGGCTCCAATCCCTTGTCCCAAAGCATTAGATGCTCAATCGAATGCCATTTTCCATGTTTCATCATCTTTAGAGACTTCTTGTTCTATTGTCATTATATCTCCATCAGGAAACTCCATTTTCATTGGCTCATAATCATCCAATGCTCTATCAGCCAGATATTCAGCAATCACACTCCCTTTTACAGCCTTTTGGGTGACATAATGTATGTCGTATTCAGACAACAGCATTTGCCATTTTGCGATCCTGCCTGATAAAGCTGGTTTTTCAAAAATGTACTTAATGGGATCAGTCTTGGAGATTAGCAATGTGGTGTTGTTGAGCATGTAGTGTCGTAGTCGGTGTGCTACCCATGCAAGGGCACAACAGGACTTTTCTACTATTGAGTATTTCACTTCATATGTGGTAAGCTTCTTGCTCAAATAGTAAATTGCATGCTCTTTCTTGCCTGTCTCATCACGTTGACCCAATACGGATCCTAATGAAGAATCCTGTATGGATAAATATAGAATCAACGATTCTCTAGATCGGGGTGGTACCAAGACTGGTGGATTTGATAGATATTGCTTGATTTTCTCGAATGCTTCTTGGCATTCGTTATTCCACTCGATCGGATTGTTCTTCTTCAGTGATTTGAAAAGAGGTTCACACTTGGATGTCAATTGTGAAATGAACCTTGCTATGAAGTTGATTCTGCCCAGAAAACTTCTTACTTGTTTTGGAGTCTTCGGGGGTTGCATTTCTTGTATTGCTTTGACTTTACTCGGGTCAACTCGAATCCCATCCTTGCTGACCATGAAACCCAATAACTTTCCTGAAGAGGCTCCAAAAATACATTTGGCAGGATTCAACTTCAGTTGATATTTGCGAAGTCTATCGAATAGTTTTCTTAGCACTTTTAGATGCTCCTTAGCAGTGAAAGTTTTGGCGATCATGTCGTCTACATATACTTCAATTTCTTTATGCATCATGTCATGGAATAATGCAACCATGGCTCTTTGATATGTAGCACCAGCATTCTTTAACCCAAAAGGCATCACCTTGTAGTAGAAGGTACCCCAAAGGGTTATAAAGGCAGTTTTTATCATATCATCTGGATCAAGTTTGATTTGATTGTATCCAGAGAAGCCATCCATGAAGGAAAAATAGGAGTTTCCTGCGGTATTATCTACTAGCGTATCAATGTGAGGAAGTGGGAAGTTATCTTTAGGACTGGCTTCGTTCAATGGCCGGTAGTCCTGACAAACTCTTAGTTTCCCGCTTTCTTTCTTTTCGACTGGAACAATGTTAACCACCCATTCTGTATATTCAGCGACCCCAAGGAATCCTGCATCCCACAGCTTTCGAATCTCATCTTTTACTCTTAAGATTAGATCCGGCTTTAATCTTCGTAACTTTTGTTTGACAGGCTTCGCCCCAGGTTTCAAGGGTATTTTGTGTAGTACTATGTCTGAGCTTAAGCCAGGCATATCTTGGTATGACCAAGCAAACACATCCATATATTCTTTCAATAAGTGGACTAATTCTTCTTTTTCTTCAGGAGGGAATAGAGTGCCAATCTTGACTTCTTTTACATTCTGACTGTCTCCCAAGTTAAATGCCTCAGTTGGTTCTTGACTTGTTGCTCTTTCTTTTTCATCTCGCTCAATCATTTTTAATAGCTCAGGAGATACTTGAAGATCTTCGTCATCCGAGTCGGTAGTGTTTACAGGATTATCAAAGTTCATTCTTTCATTGTCATCAAAGAGAGTTTTGGGTCTGCATTATCCAGAGAGAAAAGAAAGAGAAGAAAAAAAAATGGCACGAATGAGATGGATGCAAACTGGTACTTTATTTACAATGTGCATAAATCACAACTTTATTGGAATAAAAAGCAATAACTAAAAGGTTCACTTAAACAAAGACTACACCCTATTGATTGAACCTTTCTTTAGGAGGTTTTTACTATTAGATTACTTTGGAAAGCTTTCGATTATAACAGGCAGTTCTATCGCCTCCCAATTGTTCAGCACATCCCGTGGGCCACAAGGTTGAACAAGCTCCTCCTCTTCAGGTGAATCGCTGATGATTGCCTGAATAGAAAGACTTTCAAAAGACTTGTTGATGTTGATAGTCAGCTTGCCTTCATTGTCATTTTTTGGAATGAGACCACCACTCACGAACGTTTCGGTGATTTCAGGGATATCCAGATTTCTTTCCTGGAGAGGATGCCCTGTTAATCGTGCAATCCTCTTTTCTCTCTTTTCAGCTATTGCCTTCATTTTATCATGTCTTGTCGGTGTGAAGCCTAGGCCGTATTTCCCTTCATTTGTGGTGATTTTCAATGGTTCTGTGATTCCTTGTAAATCTTGTCCCAGTCCTAACCCCGGTGAGTATCCTCCTTTTATCATGAGTTTGGCAACCATGCGACTTGTTTTAGAGATGCTAGGAATGGGTTCTTCTCCATATTCGCTGACATAAGCAGCATTGACAATCTCAAAAGACCTGAAGGAACAATCAGGTATATTTTCATTGACTTCGACATATTGAGCATCCGCAGGTCTTGATAGCAGGATGTCTTCTTCAGCGAAGACCGTGATTATCTTTCCTTCAATAATGAATTTCATTTTCTGGTGTAATGAAGAAGGAATTACTCCGGCCATATGGATCCATGGTCTTCCCAGCAGGCAGGTATAAGATGGACAAATATCCATGACTTGGAATGTGATGTGGAAAAGACAGGGACCAATCCCTATTGGTAGCTCTATTTCTCCAACAACATCTCTCTTCGTTCCGTCAAATGCTCGAACAACAATATGACTGTTGTTGAGGTATGATGGGTCTAAACCAATCTTATGTAAGGTTTCGAGTGGCATTACATTTAGAGCTGACCCATTGTCGATAAGAACTCTGGCCATAATCCGATCTTTGTATTTAATCGAAATATGCAGAGCCTTAGAGTGACCCCTTCCTTCTGCTGGTATCTCATCGTCAGTGAATGTGATGAGATTTTGTGCCGTGATGTTGTTGACAAGGTGGTCAAAGTTGTTCACGGAGATATCTTGTTCAACATAAGCCTTATTCAGGACTTTGAGAAGAGCTTCTCGATGGGCATCAGAACTTAAGAGTAATGAAAGTATGGAGATCTTTGCTGGCAGACGGTTCAACTGCTCCACGATACTGTATTCACTTTGCTTTATGAGTTTGAGAAACTCAGTAGCTTGTTCATCTGTTACTGCTCGAGGCATCTCTTGCTCTTTAGATGTGTTAATAGGTCCATTTGCTGGATCCGTAACATTCTTCTCTTGTTGGAGCTTGTTCATTTGCTCGGGAGAATAACACCGACCGCTTCTAGTCATGCCCCCAACTTCTAACGGAGTTGATGTGATGTTAGAAGTATAGCCATAGTTCCATGGAACAGTTTTGTCTGATTTGTACGGGAATGGCTTTGGAACTTGAATTCTTAAAGGCTTGAGAGCAGATTTTGATATTGGAATGACTAGTGGTCTTGGCATGATATTGACTTCTTGTTCTTTAATTATCACATTCACGTCATCCTCTTTATCTGACATAAAAATGATGATTTGGGAGGAGTCCATAAGACTTTGTAGACTTTTACGGAATTCTGGGCATTCTTGGATAGAATGACTTTTACTGTTATGAAAGTTGCACCACTCCTCATCCTCGACTTCTTTATTTCCAGAAGACTTTCCTATGATAATCCCTTCTTTCACAAGGCATGAATATACATGCTTAAGAGGGGTTATGATATCATTGACTGTTTTCTTCATCGGCCAGTATTCTTCCATCATATTGACTGGTTTGGCTTGATGAGGAGGCAATGGATTATGAGTGACGTTTGGTTCATCGGAAAAGTCCAACCACTTTGACTCAATTAATTGTTGGACTATACGCTTCAATGCTATGCAATTTTCCAGTCCGTGGCCCACGGTACCATCATGATATGGGCAATTTATGTTAGGGTCATACCACCTTGGATACGGGGGTTCCAATGGCCTTGTAGGGATTGGGCGAATAAGTTGACTTTCGATGAGTTTTGGATACAGCTCAGTGTAAGTCATGGGAATTGGTGCGAAGATTTCTCTTGGTCTTGGTGCAGGTACTGGAGGAGTTGGAACAGGTGGCCGTAACTGATTAGGTCTGTTGGGAGGATAATTGTTGGGTCTATTGGGAAGATAATCATTGGGCCTATTGGGAGGATAATCATTGGGCCTATTGGTAGGATAATAATTGGGCTTATTGGCAGAATAGGATAGGCGAGGTCCGGTGGCCACAGTGCCCACGAAGGGAATCCCTCTTCCTCTTCCTATTTGTTGTATTTCTTCATCTTTTCTTCTGGAAGGTCCTCCTCTTTTCATAGGATCGCTAAAGGATTCAGTAATCTTCCCAGTCCTGATACCATGCTCGATCCTTTCTCCAGACATTACTACGTCGGAGAAGTTAGTTGCCGCATTGCCAATAAGTTTGTCATAATATGGGTATTTCAGTGTCTGGACAAACAAAGTGACCATTTCTCTTTCTGTCATGGGTGGCTGAACCTGTGCAGCTAAGTCCCTCCACCGCTGCGCATATTCCTTGAAAGTTTCTGGCTTTTTCTTCTCCATGTTTTGGAGAGTTTGGCGATCCGGAGCCAAGTCCATAACGTGTTTATAGTTGCCGATGAAGGCCTGAGCAAGGTCATTCCAAGTTTTTATGTTCCTTGGACCTTGGCTTAGATACCACTGTAATGCTGATTTTGTGAGACTTTCCTGAAAAAGTGCGATCCACACCTTTTCATCTTTTGTGAGTGGTTGTAGTCTCCTTAGGAACAATGTGATGTGAGTGATGGGATCACTCGTTCCATCGTATTTCACGAAATCTGGCACCTTAAAATCTGAAGGGATTACGACGTCTGGCACTAAGCAGAGGTCATCCACCGAGAGAGATCCGAATATAGTGCCTCCTTCAATGGCTCGCAGTCGCTTTTCTATTGTTTCGAGTTTTTGAGATTCTGCTTCTTCTTTTGGTAATGTCTTCTTCTCTTCCTGTACAGTGTCTTGTTTCAGGTGAACACTAGCAGACGGTCCTGATTCTTGAAACAGGTTTTCTTGGACTGAGACTCGTTGCGGGGTGAATCCCGGGGGATAAGTGGGATCTTGTACTTCTTTGATGGGGACTTGAGTTGCTTTCCCTTTGATTAATTCCATCAATTGTCTCATCTGTTCTGACATACTTTCAATCTTGGACTCCATCTCCATGAGACGTCCTTCGGCTTGTTCTGCCATTAATCTTGTTTGGAGTCGAGTTGAATATCGGTGTTGAGGTCCAATTTTACCCTTTTAAAGGAATATTTATTTTATTAGATTCTATGTGTGTATGATTGATGTGATGGATGCATGCATGAATATTGTAAATACTTGGTGAAAGAAGAACTATAATGGAATTTCTCAATTACATTCAGCAAAAGGTTTGTTTAAAAGAAACGACCCAAAGTACAATACTGCTTTCTGGCCTTAGATATGAACTCCATCATTCTTTGAACATTTACTGATGGAGTAGGACAGCTCAGTTCTTCTAACTCCTTGGCTTCTTCGCCCATTAGTTGGGCTTGTTCTGTAACTTTTCTGACTTCTACCAAAAATGTTTGCAATTGATCTTGAGAAAATCTGTATTGATCTTCCCAGTATCTGACTCTCATCTCTTTTTGATCGGTTTCATCAACCAATTGGGAGATGACTTGTTTTTGGTATTCAACTTTCTCTTCGAGGAGTTGTGTTTTGTGACCGAGCTGTTGCATGTCAAGGAGCATCCTCTTGTTCTTCTCCTTTTCTTCCTCTAGTTCTTTCTCCAACTCTCTTTTCGCCAATTTTCTGATGACCTCTTCAGATAGAACTATTCCTTCCTTCCGGTTATTTCTCCATTCATAATAAGCAGTGGGAGAAATAATAGGCCCCGACTTCAATATGAAAATTCTTTTCCACGCAACTGAAATACCCATTGCGAGCTTATTTGAATTTGGATCTTCGTGTGAAAATTCCAACTTACTCAGATTATGCGTCATGGGTATAAATTGCATAGACCCAAATTGTTTTCGTACTTGAGCTGGGGCATAACTTGTTCCTCCCCATATACCTAAGAGAGGAACCCACGGGCAATTGCCGCAACGGTAGACAACGCGGGTGGAGGTAGACCAGGGGGCTCTCCATTCAATTTGGAATTCGGTGATGTTCTTGAAATAATCAACCCATGCTTCCTTGCTGTCGTGATGAATGGTTTCACTTTTCAAAAAGGCTTCGATTGGGATGAAGTCCTTTGAAAAGCGATTTCCAAAATGTTGCTTCTCACAAGGAAGGTGGCTTTTGATCCAAATGTTGAGGAGATGTGAACATCCTATGAATTTGCCCCCTCTTTGGCGACAAAAGTTTAATGCCCTGATAGTTTCACATAATATTACTGAGGTCGGATTTATTTGAGCATTGCAGATTTGCTCAAATAGTGTAATGATGTCTCCTTCAATGAATCCGACGATTCTTGGGAAGACTACCAGGCCATATATCGCCAAGGCGAAAAGCTTGCGTCGTTGATTTTTCTGAGGGAGAACGTGACTTAATTGTTTTAAGTCGATCCAACTGATAAATTTTCGAGATCCTTTTGTTGCAAACTTGGTTTGAAGACTGGAAGCTGGCATATCCAATAATTTTGCTAGGGCTCGATGAGGCTCCGTTCTTCTATCATGTTGATAAGTCTCGATTGGATAGTCGGAGGACCAACCCAAGAGGCTGTTGTATTCTTCAATGGTTGGAACCAGATCCATCTTATCGAAAGAAAAGCATCGATAAAATGGATCCCAAAATTGTATTAGAGCCCGGACAAGTGATGCATCAACGGTAACCTTTAGTAGGCAAGTGATGTGACCATATTTTGCCGTAAAAGCTTCCCGATCAGTAGAATTCCAACTATTCCAGACTTGCAACAATTCCGTGGTGTCGTTCTGATTTATCCGGACCGATACCTGGTCCTTAAGCTGTACGTGAGAATGGGATGTCAGAGCATCTCCGTGAAGCTTTTGAGCCGTTTCGGAATATTCCATAGCTTCAGGCTGAGTTTCGATTACCGTGTCATTCCATGATCCAGTAACAGCCGTGGGAAGATAATCGAGAATATCCATGATAATAGTTCTTTCACCAAATACTTATCTTTAATGATGAAATGTATATGCCGGAAAAATAAGGAAAAATAGAGTTAGTAAAAAAAAATAACACATAGGATCATACAAACATATAGATAAAACAAAACCTATGGAAATGGGAACCGAGGTATGGGAAATTCTTAATGGCTGGTTCTAAGGTGGAGTAAGGAATTCTACATGCAGAAGGTGGTTTATCAAAAAGGCAAGGGATAGTTCCCGAATCCCGTCACTGAATCATAGTGACGGCCCGATTCCTTACCCTCTAGGGTTTATGTAAGGAATGGATTAATTCGAGTCGTAGCTTTTCGTGGGCCCATGCAGAGACTAACCGTCTCAGAAGGCAATACACTACTTTGCTACTTTGAAACCGGTGAAGGCTTGGAGACCGTGGCCTCACAAGGACAGCAACACCAATTCCGCTTAGAAAGAATCGTGTTTGATTTAAGGAAGCTCGGGTATAGAGCTTCATTTTGTGAATGCATTATGCATGTTTACTTAAGTAAATATAATATATAAATCCACATAATAGTAAAGCAAAGTAAATAAAAACAAATCAACTTTAGGCTCGACTCACTAACGTCGACTCCCCAGTGGAGTCGCCAGGCTGTGGCAACGTCGGGTTTTCTGGAGTCGCCACCAATCGGTTTCACCTAGGTCGATTGGTCACCTTAAAATTGGTCTGCGAGAGTTCGGGGATCGGGAGTACGGTTACGTTAAAACAACTTTGTTAAAACGCCCAAAAATTGGCACCTTAGTTGATTTTAATTTTGTTTTGCTTTGCTTTTAAATAATTCTCAGTTAATTTTCAAAATTAGAAATTTTAACTGGATTAGTCGAAATGTGGATTTTTAAATTAATTAATTTGTATGAAATTTTATACTTCCGAACCATGGACTCTGCCGAGTCATTTGGACACGGAAGATTTGATTCCGAACCATGGACTCTGCCGAGTCATTTGGACACGGAATTTGGTGAAATTTTAAATAATTTAATCCATATTGTAAACATGGATTTTTATCTTTGTATTTATTTAATTTATTTATTTTAAAAAAGTTTGATATTTTCCAAACCGTAGATCCTGCCGGATCATCCGGATATGGAAATTGATTTATCGTAATTATTTAATTCTTATTATTATGAAATTAATTTTTAAATGGTAATTCTTTTTATTTATGAATGATTTTTAATACTAACTAAAAAAAATTTATCTTTATATTTTTACTTCTTTTTTTACTTTCTTTCTTTTTCTTCTTTTTTACTTTTTTTACTTTTTTTTTTAAATTTCTTTTAATTTCTTTTCTTTTCTTTCTTTTTTTTATTTTTCTTTCTTATCTTTCTTTTATTTTTCTTGTCTTTTCTTTCTTTCTTTTCTTTTTCTTATCTTTTCTTTTATTTTTTTTTATCTTTCTTTTCTTTCTTATCTTTCTTTTATTTTTCTTTCTTATCTTTCTTTTATTTTTCTTATCTTTCTTTTTTTTTTCTTGTTTACTTTTTTTGTTTTCTTGTTTAATGAAAGATATTTATTATTTTAAAGGATTACTCAATTTATAAAAGAATTAAAAAAAATAATAATTAATTTTTATTTAATAAGAAGTTAATTTAAAAGAGTTTAAAAATAAAAATTTTGATCATGGTACGGGGCGTTGTTACTCAGCCAGACCCTCTTCACCAGGTGAAGCAGCTCAAAAGCGGGCACGAGACAGTTTCCAGCCAATATACCATGAACTAAAAATTTTTATTATTTTTTATTATTTTTTATTATTTTATTATTATTTTATTATTATTTTTTTTTATTAAGAGAACCAAAAATTTTAAACAAAAGAAGAAAAGTTTTGATATTTATTTAATTTATTTTGGAATAAAAGATTATTTAACCGAAAACTTATATGTATTTTAAAACAAAAGTCTTGATATTTTTATTTTTATATTCTTCTTTGTTTGATGAAAGATTTTTTTTTTTTAATTTTAATTTATATTTCTGAAAATATATCTAATCAATAAGTCAAAAATATTTAAGAGAAAATTCAATTATTTTTGTTTTATTTTGTATTATTTTGAAATTATTTGATTAAGATTTTTATAAAAGAAACAAAAAGTTATATAATTTAATAAGTAAAATATTACTGAATAAAATATTAACCCAAAATTTTTACGCTTTTTATTCTTTTTATTAATAAAGAAAACTAAAAAAAATTATATATTAATAGATAATTAATATATTAGTCTAAAGTTTTTTTTTATTTTTTATAAAGAAAAAATTTATTTATATATTTTATTTAAAAATATTTCCGAGCCATGAATCCTGGCGGATCATTTGGTCATGGAGTTTTAATTTTTTTTTATTTCATTAATTATTAATTTTAAAGATGTATTAAAAGAATGATTTTATGTTTATTTATTTATTTATTTTATTTTTGAATTATTTCATTATGTTTGTTTATTAAAAGGAATAAAAACTTTGTTTCAAAATAAAAAAAAGTAATTTTTATTAGCCTTTAGAAAATTATTCACGTAAAATTCCTTTTTTTATCTTTTAATCATAAAAAAAATTCAATTAATAAAGTGGGGCTTTTTGGCCATCCACTTTAATAACACAATAATAATAAAAGTTAGCACAATTAATATAGTTAGATTAGTTGGATTAGTTAGTTAATAACAATAAAAAAAGGTTAGTAAAAGTTAGATTAAATTAATTAACAACAATAATAAAAATTAGCCAAGTTTAATTAAATTAATTGTTAACAACAATAATAAAAAGTTAATTAAATTAATTAATTAACAACAATAATAAAATTTAGCCAAATTAATTAATTGTTAATTAACCAAGTTGATTAAATTAATTAACAATAATAAAAGTTAGTAATAATGCAAAAATTAAAAGGTTAGTAACAATAATAATGTTAAAAGTTAGTTGTTAGTAAGTTAGTTAACAAGTTAATAATAACAAAAAAAAAAAAAAAAGGTTAGTAACAATAACAATAATAAACAAATAAATACACAAGTAAAAAAAATAAAGTTAGTAATTAATTCTGAAAAAAAAACAAAATAAAAAGATTAGTGACCAAAATGAAAAGAATTGAAAAGATGAAGTATTAAAGTAGAATTTTACCTAAAGGTTGAAATTTTTGAATTTTGCTGGGTACAGGCGCGACGCGAGCGCGAGGGGGGAAAGGGGCTGGCGGCCGGCGGCGGCTGGGCCAGGGCAGGGGGGGACGGCGGGGGTGGCGCGGCGGCACGGGCACGGGACGGCGAGCGACGGCACGGCGGAGACAGCGGCCGGCGAGGGGCGGAGGTCCGAGGAGAAAGAAGGAAAAGGAGGGAAAAGAAAAGGGGACGCGGCGGCGGGCCGGCGGGGCGACGGCGGCACGGGCACGGCGGAGGCGGGACGGCGGGGCGACGGCGGCACGGGCACGGCGGAGGCGGCGACGGTGAGGAGAGAGGCACGGCAGAGAGAGAGAGAGAGAGAGAGAGAGAGGGAACAGCAGTGAAAAAAAATTTTTGGCTTTCTGGGGAAGAAGGGAAGAGGGCTGGGGCTAAGGGCTGTAATTTTCTCTTTTTTTTGAAACGGAGCTCTAAGTTTTTTTGCTATTTTTTTCTGTGTTCAGCACAAAATTTGGGGGGCTATTTATAGAGGAAGTTTAGCTGAACTGTTGATGGATAAATTAATAAAAAATTTCAAACTTATCTCTTAAATTGGTAAAATGACAATTTTAGTCCTTTACGTCTCTCAGCCTCTGGATAAGTTCCTGAAGCTTCTGATTTTGACAATTTTGTCGTTTTCTGTCAATTTGAGCCAAAAACGTCGGCAGGCTCAAAATTTTATGTGACAAACTGCCAAATGCTCCTGGAACTTTCAGAATTTGTCAATTTTGCCTGAAACTTCTTAATTTTGTCATTTTTACCTCAAACTTTTAAATTTTGTCATTTTTATGGAGTTTTCTTTTTTTCTTTCAAACATACACATATACACACATATATCAAATCTTAAAAAAATATATATATTTTAAACTAATTAAAAAAAAATTAGTAATAATAATAACAATAATAATAATAATACATTTTTTTATTTAATTTTTTTTATTTAATTTTTTTAAAATTATTTTAATGGCCGGACGAAATTGGGTGTCAACAAATGCGATTGACCTGCCCTTTCATGTCTGCCAATTGGTTCCATTAACGCTTCTTTAAATTGCTGAAATAGGCCTTTCCTTGGGTGACATGTATATGTCGCATCTCCTTTAGGTGGCATCTGCAATTTTATTAAAAACCATACAACATTTTACAAATGCAAATTATGGGGAATAGTATTGCTCTTGCAACTGCACATATCACAGTCAATATAGACGTAGTATTATTATTATTATAAGTTATTCTATGTTCACATTACATTTTATAAGTAATTGCACGTTAACATGACAGTCAATGGATGTCATCGTCCTTAGATTGTGCCTCTGAATCGCTATTATCAGTATCCCTAGATTCAAATTCATCTTCTTCATCACTTGTTTCAAGGGCCTCCTCTTATTCAGATTAATCGTGATGTTGCAAAGTTTCTTCCCTGATCGGCATGTCATCCTCTACAGCTAAATTGTCGATTGGGTCATCGATAATTATGGGTGGATTGTTCACGCCACTTTCAAATTCTTCCTGAAATGCATCATCGACGTCATTAACATTATAATGAACGATGCGTCTAGGTTTGATTTTCAAAACGGCTAACCACCCTGTTTTTTCACGTGACTTAGTTGGGTAAGGGGTGTAGTAAACTTGATCAGTTTGGGAGGCAAGAATGAACGGGTCAAACTTCCCATATCGGTGACCATCACGAACCTCAACTAAACCATATTGTTTATGAACCCGAGTGCCACGATCTGGAGTAGGGTCAAACCATGCACACCTAAACAATACAACATTTTTCTGTGGCCATCCAGGATATTCGAGTTGAATGATTTCTTCTAACACCCTATAAAAATCATATTCAACCTCACTTGATCCTGAAGTCCTTATACATACGCCACTGTTAAATGTTGCTTTGTCGCGACTCCAGTCGCTAATGTGGAACTTGTACTCATTTATGAAATAAACAGGCTAAGTCTCAACACGACGTGATGGCCTGCACCCAACATCCCACAAGAAGCGGTCCGTGATATTGTTGTGCACATCATTCACCTAGTTACATATAATTAAGTTTATGAATATGTCTTTCCCTTGAGAAGCAAAATATGGCTAAAATTTAAGTGTAGGTAACTTACATAGTTTCTAAGCCATGTAGCAAAGTTATCCTCAATGTAGACATCCAGGTCTGACATTGCTATATTTGGTGCATGCATACGTACTTCGTCAACAAACAAACTACAAGATATATATAGAGGTCGTTGGAGCATAAACCTAGATGATTAAAGTGTGTAAAGAAAAAAACAATTATTATTACAGTAGAATATATAAAGGAAATATGTTTTATGACACTTACTCGAGGTACGGCTTCACCTCCTTACAATTCAGTAAGACATATGCAGTAGCAACCCTCAATTCATTGTCATCAAGATATCGATAACTTGAGACATCATATGGACGACCCGGGTATCTAAATATAGACCACACTAATTCATCATATTGTCTTTCTTCACCATCATCATTACGAGGTACTCTAGTTTCCATATGTGGAATATGAGATTCAAAGTAGTGAGAGCAAAATGTTAAGGTCTCTTCAATTAGATACGCTTCACAAATTGAACCCTCAACATGAGCCTTATTTGATACCTTCATTTTTAGGTCATGCATACAACGCTCAAACTTGTACATCCACCTATACTGAACGGGTCCTCCAACCCTGGCTTCGTAAGGTAGGTGAACCGGCAAATGTTCCATCGAATCGAAAAAAGCAGGTGGAAAAATTCTTTCCAACTTGCAGAGTATGACAGGAATATTTGCTTCTAACTCGACCATGTGATTCATATCTAACTGTGGAGAGCATAAATCATGGAAGAATTGACTTAACTCAGTCAATGGTTTCCATATATTTTCAGGTATCGCTTCAAGGGATATTGGGAGGAGCCTCTGCATCATTACATGACAATCATGACTTTTCATACCAGACATATGACTTACATTACTGTCAACACACCTCCCAAGGTTCGATGCACAGCCGTCTGGGAGTCTAAGTGTTTTAACCCAATTGAGCACATCAGATCTTTGATGTGTGTTTAGTGTAAAAGTTGCTTTGGGTTTGAATGCTCGACCGTCTGCTTGAGGGATTAAATTTAGCTTTGATCGACTGCACAACATCTCAATGTCCTTACGAGCCTTCACGTTGTCCTTAGTTTTACTCCTCACATCCATCACTGTATTCCATATATTGTCAAACACATTCTTCTCTATATGCATCACATCCAAATTATGGCGGATTAAATTATTCTTCCAGTAAGGCGACTCCCAGAAAATACTTCGTTTTGACCAATTATGAGTTATACCATAACCTGGTATGGTTAAAACCTCTCCATTTTGAACTATAGATGGCAAATTTGAGATACGTTCAAATATTGTTTCAGTCGGAAGACAATCAGGAGGCAATGATTTCTCAATTTTTCCTTTCTTAAAGGCAACTCTATTTCTTTTATATGGGTGATCCAACTTGAGAAATTGTCGATGACAATCAAAGAAGGAAGTTTTCCTCCCGTGCACAAGCTGGAAAGCTTTACTATGCTCCATGCAAATAGGACAAGATAACCTCCCATGAGTCATCCATCTTGACAACATCCCATAAGCCGGGAAGTCATTTATGGTCCACAAAACTGAAGCACGTAGCTGAAAATTCTGTTTAAGTGAAACATCCCATGTTTGGACACCATCTTCCCACAACTGTTTCAATTCATGAATAAGAGGTTGTAAATAGACATCAATATTCTGACGTGGACTCCGAGGGCCCGGTATCAATGAAGTAAAAAACATATATGGTTTCTTCATACACATCCATGGTGGCAAATTATACAGAGTAACGATGACCAGCCAACATGAATATTGTTTACTAGAGGTTCCAAACGGAACAAAACCATCAGAACATACACCAAGGCGAACATTTCGGGGCTCTGCGGCAAACCACGGGTACGTTGAATCAAAATGTTTCCATGCTTCCCCATCTGAAAGATGTTTTAAAACATTTGGCTCGGATCGATGCTCACTGTGCCACCTCATGTGCTCTGCAGTTGAAAGTGAAGCATATAGTCGCTGAAGGCGAGGAGTTAGTGGTAAATGGTGCATGGTCTTTCTTGCTCTATCTTTACCCCGTTTACATTTTCTCGGCTTAAACCGAGATTCACCACAAAACTTGCAGTGTGACGCATCTTTATCATTATTCCAAAACAACATGCAGTCGTTAACACAAGCATCAATTTTACGATACGCAAGACCAAGTTGTGAAACTAATTTCTTCGTCTCATACCAATTCGACGGCATCTTGCTGTCACTTGGTTGTGTCTCTTTCATCAAAGACGCAATACCATCATAACACCCTCTTGGTATATGATATTCTACTTTAAGGTTTAACAAACGAACTGCAGTAGATAGCTCAGAATGCGCCTCACATCCATCCCAAAAAGGTGTAGTCGCAAAGTACAATAAATCAGAAAACCGTCTAAAACCTTCATTAGGTTGTTCATCGACTTGAGGTATATTCTGATGGGAACTTGGTCCAACTGCATCAAATATCATTCGAGCATATGGGTTTACATGTGAACTACACTCAGCATGCTCATACCAACCAGCATTATCAAACGGCTGATCAGACGGGTCCTTAAACGGCTCTCCATGAGCTGTCCAGCTAGTGTAATAAGGCATGAATCCTCATTTATATAGATGCACTTTAACGTCATCACAATCCTTAAATCTCAAATTTTTACATCTCCTACATGGGCAACGTATTTTGTTCCCATCCATATGACCTGGATTACTACAAGCAAATGTTATGAACTGCTCAACTCCTGTCTCCCACTCCTTCTTGTACCCAACTCGCCCAGGTAAATAACGACTACTATACATCCAAGTACGTTCTTGTTCCATGGAGTCCTATCAATGGAAATTATATATTAATAGCTATCATATTATTATTAAAGGCATGCATTAATATTTCACTCAATTTCAATTAATATTTTTACTACTACTCATCTATACTTCTAAGAACTATCATCTAGGTACCTTTAACACAGCTATAGTGGTTTACTTTTTAATGGCTCGGCCCAAACTTCTTTTACTTGATTTAATCCATTATTCATGAGGTTAAGGTCTGGGAGGGTAAGTCCACTTGTTATAGTCAATTACTTGCATTTCAAGGATATGCTTATGAGGTTACATGCAACAACGGCAAGACATAGACAGTTTTATACTTAAGTGTTTAGGGTGTGTGAGTTCAACAAGTGTGGCATTCTAATGCATGTCAACCAAGAAGCCCACATCTTTTAAATTTTGAAAACATAGTTTTTCATGTCTCATGCTTATTATGCACATCAAATCCGATAGCAAATTCAACACCAAATATTAATAACTCCAAAATATACATAGTATAAGAAGGCATTCCATTCATAGTATAGATAATTATTATTATAATTATATTTAGACATACTCTTGTTGGGTTTATTATTATTATTATTATTATTATTATTATTATTATTAGTACCACTATTAGTATAATAGTAATTATTTTAATATATTATTATTATTATTATTATTATTATTATTATTATTATTATTATTATTATAGTACTCTTAGTTTAATAATAATTATTTTAATTATTATTATTATGATTAATAATAATAATATTATTAGTAGTACCACTCTTAGTATAATAGTAATTATTTTAATAATAATAATTATTATACTTATTAATTATTATCATTATTATTATTTTCATACGTCTCTTCAAATAATAATAATTATTTAAATTATTATTATTATTAGTAGTATTATTATTATTTTATTACTACTCTTACTATAATAATAATTATTTTAATTATTATTATTATTATTATTATTATTATTATTATTATTATACTCTTACTATAATACTAATTATTTTAATTATTATTATTATAGTACTACTCTTAGTATAATAATTACTATTTTACTTATTATTATTATTATTATTATTATTATTATTAGTATTATTATTATTATTGACAGATATTTTATTAAAGGTCAAAATTAATCAAACAAATTTACTTAAATATAACTACTTTGAACCTGTATATTAATTCCAAAACTTAAAACATTATAAAAATAAATCCAATTAAACATTCTCATTTAAACTAACAATGTACTATTTTTTATTAATCCCGAGAATAATAAAAAAATTAACAAAATGGGAAAAAATTTAAAATTCTAATGAGTAACCTCCAATCTTCACATCCAACCATCAAAAACTAAAAATCACATACATTTCACATATTTCAAACCAAATTTCCATTACATAAGAAAGATTTAAACCATTTTTCGGATAAAAAATTTAAAAAATACGTATTAAACAAAAATACCTCAAATCCTTCTTTCAAATGCGTTTATTCTTGATTTCAATCTACCAGAACAAGTAAAATATTCCATCCATTATAACTATTATTAAACAAAAAACCATGAAAATTGAAAAAAAAAAAATCTGTCGAAACGGAAAAGAAAAAGAAAAAACCCAGAAACTTACCTACAAATCGAGGAGTTATTCTGCGTGCTGAGGACGACGAATTGGGAAGAAGGTAGGGGAGATTTAAAATAACAATTTCCAAGGGCCAAGGCCATTGGAAACTAATTATTGAAATGGGGCGTTTTAAATGAACATTTGGAAATTAATGCACAGTAACCTTCTAGAAGTTTTCCAAAACGGTGTGTTTCCCTAATTTAATTTCCAATGGCCTTAGGCCGTTGGAAAATTATCAACATTATCAGTTAATTCAAATTTCAAGACGCCGCATTTATGTTGATTACTTTCCAACGGCTTAAGCCGTTGGAAATATCAAAAATTACCTAAAACGTTGATTTGAGTAAATTTGTTTTCCAACGGCTTTGGCCGTTGGAAATAATTTTAAAACCTCACTTAATAAATTCCAACGGCTATAGCCATTGGAAATTGGGCTGTTTTCAATTTATTAATTTTTCTAGCGGTTAAGCCGTTGGAAATATTTTTTTCCTTTCCCCAACGGCCAAGGCCATTGGATATTTTCCAACGGTTAGACCGTTGGAAGTGAAGCTGTTGGAAAAACCAGTTTTTGTAGTAGTGTGTGGCGGCTAGTGCCAAAGGACCAATATGTGATTTGACGTCATGAAGCCATGATCAACAAGCATGGTGGAGAAAGAGGAGCAGCTGCAATCGACGAGTACGACGGAGAAGGAGGAGAGGCTACGATTGACGAGCATGACAAAGAAGGAAGAAAGGTGGTGTTCCTCAACAAGATTCTCGAGGCATCGATGAGGTTGTGGCTATTGCCGACGGTGGGTTGCTTGGGCTGGTTGGTCCTAATGGGAGGGATGGCAAAGGATTTGGAGGAGAGGGCACATTGATCGGATTTCGGGTTTCAAGGTTTGGGATTTTTACAAATGGAGATAAAATGAGTTTGGAAGATGGAGATGGATAGATGGAGACAAGGTTTGGGGGCCAAAGTTATTGAGCGAAGAAGGATAGGAGTTTAAAAATAATTTTTTTTTAATCTTTTTCTTAACGGTCATTAACGGAGCTAGCTTTATAGGGGAATAAGTGTAGGTACTTGAAACATGGAGAATATAAGTGTAGGTTTCACTAAACCTTAGGGAGTTCTAGGTAATTTTCTCAATTATTAATCTACTTTAGGTTGCATGAAAGTCGAGTGTTCCTCAGTAGTCATTTCGGTCATGACTCGAAGCCTTGTCAGCTACTCTAGGTCGGTCCATCTGGTGATACGTTCGATTCCTTTACTATAATTCGAACTAACCAGTAAATACTAACAAAATTAATAGAGAAAGCAAAGAAGAGGAGAACAAAACGTTATTGGAAACTTCTGTCGTGTTTCCTGAACGATCCCCGAGTTTTGCCGGCAACAAAATCGTGGACAAAAAGCAACGGAGACAGAAATGAACCTGTCTCCTTTCACGTATGAAAGGTCCCTATAACTGCTACTCTTGAGCTCCTAGAATACTAACATAAATCTAAAATTGTACTTACAAGGGCCAACGCATGATTAGAAGCTGACTCAGCCAATACAATGTAGACAAATCCTGAAAAGTATATATTAAAAAAAATTTTCCCCTGAAAATCATTGCGAGAAAAAGCACAGTCTGCTTAACGTTATTTAGACACTTGTTTACTTTACTATTAGAATATTGATTAGTTAATGATTAAGCGAATTAATGTCAAAATTAAGCTACTGGTTTTGAAGCAAGCCGCAGCAGGGGAGGAGCTGTTTGTTGTTTTAATTTATTTTACAAGGGGCGGGGGCACCGAATTATTGTCGAATTAACTAGCGCTCCACGTCTAAAAAAATTATTCGTGTCCTTTTCTACTGTTGAACTTGAACCGGGCTTGGCAGGTCAAACTTTTTTCTTTATTTTCTCGAAGAAACATGAGGATGTTGGTAGCAACAGATACAGAACTAAGTTACTCGCGCTCTCACGTGATTAGGTAGATTGTTGAATCTTTGTTTGGTCGTTCAATATTTGCTTTTAAAAACTTGTTCGTCCTAACCAGCAAAAACTAGTAATCTAATATATATATATATATATATATATATATAATCAGCAAATGTTGAACGGTTAATGTGGGGGTATATCAAAATTGCCTAGAGCGTGCACTGCCCTAGGCATGGTATGCAATTTTTAATTACTTGCTTGGTCTCCAAGTCTTGATGAATCAACAGTTTGACATTCCACCATGATCACCGTCACTAGCCATAAAAATACTCGTGGAAATCAATGCTTGATTTTGGAATTTGACCTTTCGAGCTTATATTTAAAAGTCAAGTACATTTGTTTTTTAATGTCTAATTATTTATTTTACTAAATATTTACACAAATGAAGCTTAGTAAAAGATGATTAGTTCAGAATAGGATTGAAATAATTAAACTTGTTGGCCTGATTTACTCATACACACACATGTAAAATTTATTAAATTTTATTACATTTATGCATCTTTTAAGAAGTATGACAAACTGGTGTAACGGATCGAAAACTAGATTAATAGTCAGATTATTTAAGAGTGTCTTCTTTGTAAAATTAAACAATACTTGTAATCGATGACTATTGTGAACATATGTGTAATTAGATATAGAGGATGATTTTTCTAATTTACCTCACTCTAAATCACATTTGGTTTTCTTAAATAGCCTTCCTCTCGATCGTCTCTTCCATCACCACTAGCGGCACTCTGTCCAATGATGCCCCAATGTAACCTCCTCTCCCCATGTGCTGGCAGCTCCTGTGATGACAAAATCACTTGCGAAACTCTAGTTCTCTACAAAGATTGCCTGTGACGGCAAGATCGCTTGCAAACTGTTGCCATTGTTGATGAGGGAACTAATCACCTTGACCACCAACCAGTGGAAGGCTTCAGTGAGCCGCTAAAGTTTGCATCGAGTTCTCCACCTGAAAAGAAGCCAAATCTTGACCATGAATAGCTGGAAGGCTTGCCAAAGCCACAGAAAGGATGGCAGAAAGGGGTGATTAACAATTAGATTAGAGGGCTAAGCAGTTGAGGAAAATAGAACAATTGAGAGTGAGATCTGGAGCGATCAGACTTGGCAACTAAGAAATGACAGAAGAGAGTGAGAACCATTCCAACAAAAGACAATGCACAATTTTTTATTTTTACATTTTTCATTTACACTTTGTATTTTGTTAAGACACTTTTACAAATTGATTTGGACATTTTCTCTTATTCTTTCATACACTTTTAAATTTGAAGATAATTTTTTTTCACATTTTATTGTAGTCACTGTTATATATAACATCAGACACTTTTATATATTTATTTAAACACTTTTAGTTACTGCTTTACACACGTTCAATTTTTAAAATAATAAATTATATATATATTAGACACTTTTACATATTGTATAGATGTTTTAACGTATTAATTCAAACACTTTTATGTATAATCTTTTAAGAGAACAAATGGTTTGTATCTGTATATTATTTCAGACATTTATACATGTTCAAACACCGTTACCATTTTGTTTAGCCACTTTTGGGACTTTTTCTGTGACACTTTTGGATCTTTCTAAAGATAAAAAATTATTCACAAGTGGGTTCAAACATTTTTATATATTTATTTATACATTTTTTAATATTCAATTAAATCCTATTTCTTATTAATTTAGACACTTTTAATTTCTCATTATAATAAATTATTTTCATATTACTTTGCAAACACTTTGATATACCATATTACACACATTTACATTTTATTGTAGATACTTTCATACACTGTGTTAGATATTCTTCATGTTAATTTGTTTTTGACATTTCTACAGGTTTCTATAAACAGTCCGGCAGGGGAGGCAATGAGGGACCGGCCTAGTAGCAGGTTTGGGTGGTGATGACTGATGTAATTTAGAAGCAATGAGCAATGCAACCTAGAGGCAACAAGCGGTACGATTTGGCAAGCGATAATGTCAAGATTTGGATGTGAGTGACGGTATGAGATTTGGAGGCGGTGACGAAGGCGGCGAACAATGACAAGATCCAAAGGCGAACGACTGCAAGATATCGAGGCAGATGATAACGGAAAGATTTGGAAGCGGTGATAGTTTATCAAAGGAGGCAGCAACGGCGGTGGCGACAGTGGAAGCGGTGACAATAGTGAGGTAGGTTTTCAGGGGGTGAGAGTGAGTTTTAGTCCAAGAGCAAATTAGTTAATTTCTTTACTAGGTTATGAGTTATATATAAGAGATTTATTGATAGATTAGTATGTTTAATTAGATAATATGCCTATAGTATAATCATTGCTGCTCATATATGAGTTCTTCTCTATATTATCACGAGAGCACACATAGGTGAAATCAATCGAATAATAAAGTCAATTTGTAATTTGTTTTTGTGTTGTATTCTTTGTTTAACAGTATTCTTTAAACTTTTAGCAGTTAGGATGGTATATATCGAGTTGTTAACATCCAACAAGTCTCAGTATACATGAATATTCATATAAGTCTCAAATTAGCCACTAATATTTTATGTTGGGACAAAGCCTGTCACTAAAATTTTTTATCCTAAATTGTCACTAATATTTAAAAAAGGCTCAAATTGGCCTTTGACCATTAAAAATTATAGGTTTTATAATTTCAAGATGATAATATAACTTTTGAAAAATTTTGAGGACATTAAGTAATTATCCTTTTTCCTTTAATAGATTCCACTCCACCTTCACTGTGCCCGCTACCTCCAACACCTTCACAACCAATGCCCATCATCCTTATCATCAATCCTCATATTCCTTCATCAGCTCTCCCTCCAAAACCCATGAGCTACATGCTCATCTTGACTTGCCCCATGCCTAAGTGCATCCCCACTAATTTGTTGCTCTCCATGACACTGTAGTCACAACCTCAAACAGAGCTCCAACCTAAATTTTGATCTCATCATCCCTTTGACCATGCACAATCAGCTCAAGCACCTGCTGACACTTGAACTACCAACTAGATTTCTTTACATCTTCTTATTCAAACAAAAAACAAGCTTTCATTTCTCAGTACAATTATGGCTCTAGAGAATGGCAAAGAGGTTATACTAGTGGCCGAATGGTTGAAAACAGATTGATTTGTGCTACCATATCTGAAGCTGGGTTTCTTGGCCAAAGATTAGAGCCCTAAATGGGAGTGCTTCGGGGCAGGAAGTCAGGCCAGAGACATAACAGTAAGGATGGTTGGTGTTGGCAACAGTAGTGCTAGAGGCGAAGGGTATGATGGAAGTGTTGGTAAAATTGGAGCAGAGTATATTAAAAGAAAAAGGATGAATTACACATATTCCTTAAATTTTATTAAAAGTTATATTATTCATCTAAAATTTCAAAATTTGAGCCAATTTGAAGATAAAAGATCCTTTAATGATAGATGTAATCTTAACCTAAAATATTAATGACAAATCTGGGACTTTTGCTCATGAATATATAACACCATTCATTTAGAAACAAAGTAAACGAGCGCAAACGTGGTAGAACCACGAAAAAACAAACAAATTGCTTGAGTAATATTTGTTGAACTGATGTTACACTTTCTTTAATTTGTTAAACATGGATAGAATAATTAATTTTGTACTATTAAGAGTTTTCTCTCGTGTTTCAGTCGGCTATCGAGCCTCACATTAAAAGCCAAAATATGGAGAGATGGAAACTGTGTACTGTACGCGGGAGGCTGGAGCTCGATCGAGCGGCTGGGACTCGAATCGACGGTGGACCTTCTCAACTTACCTCATCTCATGCGATAGTGGTTGGACCAGTCTATATTTGACGGCACAAGTCTGGAAAACGACACCGCACGTTTAGTTGACAGTTTTCTTTTTATTTTCAAATTTTCTCAGAAGAAGAAAGTTCAACATACTTGTATTTCAATTCAATATACTAGTATTACAAGTCAAATACTCTGTTTTGGGAAATGCTTTTGTATTGCTCTCCTTTCAAGTTTCATTCCTTTTTTTTTTTTCCCTTTAATAAAATTTTAATGCTTTATTGTAAAGGAACCAGCAAATTACCCATACTGCCTAATCTATATTATATATATAAAGGAAAAACTCATCTACTCCTCTTAACCATCCCTAGTAGCATTAATTGTAATGTTTTTTTTATTCACTCTCAAACTTGATGGGTCAAACGTTTTTTACAAGATATTTTAGGTTCAAACTAATCATTATATTAATTTGTAAACATCCATGAAAATTCAATGCTTAATGCATGCATTAGGAAGAGTGCCAATGAAACCATAATAATATTACATATACCTAAATTATATATATAAATGAGAAACCTAGACATATTGCTGTAATCATTAATTATGGAGCTTTTTTGATCTTTTTAAAGTCTTTTGACTTACTCTTCAATACCAAAAAATTTTAAGGACCCTTTAATTACTCTCTATTATTTGGAATTTTAATGCACTAACATATTCATGAATCTTTGCTAAGTTATAATTCATTAATTTGGGCATCATCTTCTATTTCTATCTATCTTAAACATAATTCTACCGATTAAAGTACACCAATGATTTTATAGTTAATTATTTACTTACATGGCCTATCAATTTAATGATTGATAGAATTGGACTCTTTATATGTTTTTTTTCCTATAGTTATTGTTACCAATTAGAGTATTATGGTAGTAATGCTATTACTATTATTTATTATGTTATTTAATATTTTGATTACTAACATTTATTGGGCAATAGAGTTTTGACCCACTAATTATGCCAAATTTATATAGTGAACATGTAATTCAATTCATTAAACGAAAACTAATTATATAGTAATTAGAGAAATATAATTAGTATAAATTAGCCTAGCATTGTCAGCTAACGGAAGAAACAAAAGAAATTCTAGTCTATATGATACCAAAATGGTTAGGTTTTAGATATATAACTTTAGGTAATTTTAATTCTATCTACAATCATTTCAATCATTTGTTTCTCTTATTTTATTTTTAATTGAAATAAACTTCTCACACTATCTAATATCTCTATTCTTTTTGCATTAGTGGTGTTGTATTTGTGTTATAAAATTGTTTGAGATATGGGTAAATGCAATTATTAGTGTTATTTTTAATTTTACTACACTATTCTTTTCTCTTTTGTTTGGATAAAAAAATTAATCTATTTTTTACAATTCTCATTTACATTTTAATTCTCTTTGTCCATTAACAATTAATTTAAGTAAATTTTCTATTAAATACTTATTAGTATAAAAATAAAAAATAAAAAATATTATCTCAGTTTTATATATTTTATTTTCCCTGCAAGTTTCATGAATTAATTGAAATTTGCATTTCCAAGTTTAATGATTAGGGATTGATATTCTTTTTTTTTTTTTAATTTGGTTGTGGGGGAATTTAGGAAAGAAAAATGTTAAAGATCAAACTCACCTTTTAGATTTTAAATATATCATTATTTTTTAACTATTACATTCTTTTGTTTACAAAAAATTAAAAATAGTTAAATTTTATTAAATATATGAAATATAGATTTATTTTCAATCTCTTACATATTATTATTATTATAAAAATAATTAGGCAACTATATATATAATTAAAATATATAAAAAAATACTTACATCATACGGCCAAAAGAACTTGTACAAACTAATTAACTACCAGGTGTAGTCTATAGACATAGTATACGCTGATACAAATTAGTGGGTTGCACCTCGAACCCACAAGTAATTGTAATCATCTATTCCAATTTAGTAAAGCACGAGGTTACTTTGACCCGCATCTTATAGTGTGTAAATTTTTTTTTGATAAATTTAGCATTAAAATAAATTTCAACAATAAACAAGTAAAAGATTGTCACCCATAAATTAGTAAATTAATTAGAATTCACTTTATTTCAATTTTGAGTTTGGCTATCTTTATATTATGTTCTTATTATTAAAATAATAAGCTATGATCAAAATATAACATTCTATATGCTTCAAAACACTTCACAAAAATTTCTCCCTTTTCAACTGAAATTCTAAATTTTAATATTGATGAAAAATTCTCTTTCAATTATGACAATTATGGATCAAATTATTTTTATTAAACATATAGCTTTCAAAGTGAATAATTCATTCCACAAAACTCAACCATCAATGGAAAAATGATATGATCGAAACACAAAATCTGTGTTTAATTTACGTTAATTAATTAATAATTTAACCATTAACTTAATAAAGATAAAAGAAAAGAAAAGAAAAAAATTGGCTAAAGCTGGCTCAACCTAAAGCATAACTAAAAGTGGGCAAATTGTAATGATTAAAGTTTCATTTCAAAAAACAATGATAAAGATAAGCAAACAAAAAAAGTTTGGACCAAGACACAAAATGGAAAAGCTTTAGGTATCAGCTGTTCAACAATTGACTTACTAAAAGTAAAAATATAGTTTAACTAAAAAATAAACAAATTATGGTGACCAATGTCTTACTTTAGAAGACAGTACATAAAAAAATAATAAAAAATGTTTGGGGACTATGTGAGCAAATAGAAAGAATCCAGTCAAATAGTTATTAACGTTGGGGACCAAAATGGAAGTTGGATAGAAATTAGGGACTGAAAACGTGTTATGCCAAAGCAAAAACAGACTAAACTTAAAAAATTGCAACATAGCCCTCAAGAAAGTGATTACCTTGCGAAAAGGGGATCAAAGTTAAAAAAGATTCACTGTAAAAAAAAGGCAAAAAAAGGCTCCATTCATGCATAGTAAAATTAATTGTAGAAGTAAACAATAATGTACTAGCTAGGTTAACACTATTCAACCATATACATTTGTAATAAATTTCGTGCAGGCAACATCCACCACCACGAGCTCTGTACGTACCATTAAACACAACATCGTTCACGCTCTTCCAAATCATCCAAATTAGCCCCATTAGACTGACTGCTTCGCAAGCCCTATATATCCAGAAACTTGTTAATTATTCACTGCTATAATGGCCCCGTTTGGTTTTAGCGTCAGCGATTAGCGTTAGAGTTTTGAAAAAGCTATCAAATGGTAGCTTTTAGCTTTTAGCTTCAATGTTTTCATTTTAACCGTCAAATAAATTATCCAAAACTCTAATACTGATGACAAAAGCTGTTCCCAAACGGGGCCAATGGGTCCTTGTCCTTGGTTCACAACTTGTTTGATTGACATGGCTGACGCTGCCTCACACCGCCACCATTCAAATTAAATAGCACACCAAATACTCTGTGTGACTTCATTGGGTATAATTAGGAGATCAAATGAATCAAGACTAAAGAAATAGTACATTTTATGTAATTTTGATTTCCCCTAAACAACTTAATTATAACATAGTACGATATCGAATTGCTTGATTCGTCATACATGTTTTATCTCGAGTTGCAACTTGTTCTTAAGGTGTAGTTCTGATTGAACGTGGTATCACATATTCCCTTGTCTTAAAATATTTGTCAATTTTCACTAATTATGTACCCATATATATATATATATATATATATATATATATATATATATATCATTCTCAGTATGGAAAACTTATGAGCTTAAAAATGTTTATTTTGATAATTACACTACCTGGTAAAGAGTAATATTAGATAAATATGTCTAACATGGTTATGTTGTACAACATCAATAATATTTACAACAAGTAAATCTAAAGTCAAAACATTTTAAGATGAAGAAAGTGATATATATATATATATCAATTAAACACAAGTCAAATAACTCATCAGTTTTACTGGTAGAATTAGCAATAACTTTTTCAATGTACTAGTTTTTACGAGAACAATTACTTTTGACTTCTTCGGACTCCGAACCTTCCGTTCCAACCCAAGGACAAGTTGGTCTAAATGTGAGATTTTCAATGGGCTGAAGGATAAATATTCCCCGGAATGGGATCCCAATTGGGGTCTTCCTTCCATTAAGAATTACGTAGAACTCTTTAGTCGTAAATCTAAAAGAGAATATGCTTCATAAACTTGAGCTATATATAGAATTAAATATAGCGTTTAGTTAATAGGCGAAACTTGCAGCAATTGGTATTTACTTTGACATCTAATTCGATGGTAGTACAAAGCTTCAATAAAATAATTAGAGGACGCTCAGTATGTTGCTTATAAATAAATTGCATAAATGGTCCCTAATTTTTAGTTATTATTTCTTTTTAATCTTTAACATATGAAATATTCTATTTTAATTTTAAACCTATTAAAATTATTTTATTTTGGTTCCTCACCAGATAAAATTAATTAATTTAGAATAATTGTTTAATGGAAAATTTTGAAATCTTAATTTAAATATTCGGTAACTGTCTTCTAGTAAATTTAAACAGTTTAACATTTTTTAATAGTAAATAAAAAATTTAAATTAGTAGTTTTTTTTAATAAAATAAGTTCAATTTACAGAGAGGAAAAAATGATTTAAAATTTTTATTAATTGTAAAAAATTATTATACAAATTAAATTTATTGTAAGATAGTTACTAAATAGTCTAAATTATGGTATAAAAAGTTTTTATCAGATAAATACTTTGAGTTAACAAATTTCATCAAATTGAGATCAAAATAAAACATTTTCAATAGATTTATGGCTAAAACAAAACAATTTTAATAAGTTTAGGACTAAAATAGAATATTTAATAAATTAGGGACTAAGAAAAAACAATGACTAAAGGTTATGGACCATTTATAAAATTTACTTTATTGCACATTGCTATGATACTAGCGTACTAGATTTTAGAATATCCTGATTAGTTATGTACGAAATTTATTATATTTGTAACTAAAAAGTAAATTTAAGACGGACGGAAAAGAAAATAATTATAAAGACTGTGTACTATATAATTTGTTTCCTTGTAGAATTTTGAATATAGAAAATAAAAATAAGAAAAGAAAAGCATAATGGTTGTTTCGTCCGCTAGTACCTTCAACCTTCAACCCCAATTTATAAATTGACTACTCTTCTCCCCACTTCTTTAGTGCGCTCTCCGGCCCGTCTCACATTTCTCCTCTCTATCTTTCTCTGAGATTCTCGTTCCTCTGCTCTCCCGTGCTGTAACTCGCTCTGTTTTTCTCTCTCGTTCCCTGCTTCTGCTCTGTTCCTCAAAAACAATGACGAACCAAAATGTGGTCTCTTCGGACTCGAAGTCGGGTCTGGAAGTTCGAATCACGGTGTCTCTATCCAACACCCCACTGTTTTCGACGACGAAGCCTCTGCCGCTTCAGGCTCTCTCCATTCCTCGAAAGATCAGCACTTGGGTGGAGTCCATGAGAGCTTCTTCTCCCACCCGCCTCAGGTCCCCTGCTTCTACTGCTTCGTCGGAATCTGATGAGGAAAAATCCTGGATTGTGAGTTTTAATTTCTGAATTCCATGCATTATCATTTAGCTTACTGTTTAAGCTGGAGGCTTTTTAATATGATAACTTTTTGTTTGCATGGAAAAAGGTTCAACATCCATCGGCATTAACCATGTTCGAACAAATAATCTCTGCGAGCAGAGGCAAGCGTATTGTCATGTTCCTTGACTACGATGGAACGCTAGCGCCGATTGTTGAAGACCCTGATAAAGCCTTTATGACAAACGAAGTAATTATTTGAAATAGAATTCTCTTTTCAATTATATTGGTCGAAAGTGTCATGTTTTAACTTGGGGTTGATGTTGCTCTCTTTGACCAGATGAGAGAAGCTGTAAGAGACATCGCTAGGTATTTTCCGACGGCCATTGTGACGGGAAGAGGCAGAGACAAGGTGATTAATAGAGTTGGATACATTATAATTTTCAAATTATTAGTTTTTCTTTTTTTAATTAATATTCTCAATAAGTACTTTAAAATTTCTACAGGTGTATGACTTTGTGAAACTAGCAGAACTGTATTATGCGGGTAGCCATGGTATGGACATCAGGGGTCCATCTAGAAGCAGTAAATACAAGGAAGTAAGCATCTTTTTCTTTTTCTTAATCTTTTCTGGGTTTTCCTAACTTATTTTCAATTACATTACTAGCGTATTTTTTTTTGTTAAAGAAAACTTTTTCAACTAATATCCTTTTTTTTTTTTTTTTCTGTTTTTGAATTTTCAGGGTAACCAATCAGTCCTTTGTCAGCCAGCAAGTGAATTCTTACCCATGATCGATGAGGTTAGTCACGTTCGTACAAGGAAAGTGAAAAAGAGTAAAATGGATGCTAGTGTTGAAGAAAATGATGAGATTGATAATAAAAAATTTAATATTTTTTTTTCAGGTTTATAAGATACTTGTAGAAAAAACAAAATCTATTCCCGGAGCTAATGTGGAAAATAACAAATTCTGCTTGTCAGTACACTTTCGTTCTGTTGATGAAAAGGTAAGAATCTGGTACTGCTACTATTTACTAATTATGTAACTGTACTAATTTTTTGCTTTAATTAATTTAGTGGAGTAGTTAATATATATGTTAATTAATTATTTACTGGGCTGGACATGGACAGTGGTGGGATTTATTAGCAGAGGAAGTGAAATCAGTGGTAAACGGATATCCGAGGCTGAGTCTAACGCAAGGAAGGAAGGTGTTGGAGGTCCGGCCCAGCATCAAATGGGACAAGGGAAGAGCTCTCGAGTTTTTACTAGAGACATTAGGATATGCCCATTCCAAGAATGTCTTCCCGGTCTACATTGGTGATGACCGAACCGACGAGGATGCTTTTAAGGTACCGTTAATATTCCTATTCATTTCCTGAGAATTAATTTTACTAGAAAGTAATTACTACTACTGGAACTGGAATAATTACTTTTAGTAATGTTTTTGGTTATATATGTATATATATTGATGGTTTTTGTGACGTGAAATTAATGTTGTAGGTTTTGCGAAATAGAGGACAAGGTTTTGGAATCCTCGTGTCCAAATTTCCCAAAGAAACTAATGCTTCTTATTCTTTGCAAGAACCTTCCGAGGCAAGCTTCCTCTATTAACTTTTATTAGTACTATTATCTATTTCAGTACGTATATATTCTACCTATCTTATTTTGTGATTTTGTGGACACATAGTTAATATTCACATTAAACTTTTGTCTTATAGGTGAAGGAATTCTTGCGACGTTTGGTCGAGTGGAAACGATTGACCCAACGTAAACGATGATGAGCATGAAGTTTGGGGGGGTTTGGTTTTGTTTTGTTTCCTTTTTTGGGTTAGAGTTTTGAAATGGGAATTTCTGACTCTAGAGGTTGTAACTGAGGGAAAATGGGAGGATAATTGACGCATATAATTTTTTTTAAGTCGTATCCAACTCTTTTTTGCCCCTAAGAAATTGTACTATTATTTGCATGAGTAATATATATTAACGTGAATTCAGACTCTCTCTCATTGTGTCAGCTAAAGGCTTAAGAATTTTATTTAAGGAAGAGATACTATAACGCCAGCCTTTTAATTTCTTTTGCTTTTCTTATTGCCCCTCTGCAAATCTAGATGATCTTCTTATAAAAGCAACTGTTCACGAAACCGGCGATCACATCGACTTAGATGTTTTATGTTGTGATCAGCACGTGTACATACAGCAATCACCTGCGCCTGCTTTAAGATGCGGTCCAACAGATTATTCTTGTATCCGCCAGCAAAACGGAGAGCCTTTCTTTTTCTTTTCAAAATTTTTTAAACTACACAGGCTTATAGTTATTTCTATTCGCTTAAATCTGTCAACCTATATATATACATATATTTGCAGTGGTGCACCCAACATTTTATAGATCATGAGTCAAAACAGATTGTTTTAAGTTGTCGAAATTGGAACAATTTTAATAGAGAAAATTACTAGGATATAAGGTTTAATCAAACCTACAGTTCCTTACCCCATTTTTTAGAAGTCTGTCTTAACCTTCTTGAGGTTCAGTAAAACCTACCCTAAACTTCCTCTGTTGTTAACATCTGTTAAAACACCTAAATTAACTTACACTTACCCAATCTACCAAAAAGATAAAAATACTCGGTTTGCCTTCCTAGGTTTTTCTCATAAAAGCTTTGCTCCCAACTTTTGCATCTAATGATTTACCCCATCTTTAACTAAATTCACTGTCTGGCCAACAAAAAAAAAGTAAACGCATCCCTTCCCTCTTGCCGCGTGTTCCAGAACATCCAACCCAAATCCCAGAATATCAGATCCACGCCGCCGCCACCCACCAATTTCTCTCCTTGTCAAAATCGCTTGGGTCTTATGATCCATCCGCCCTTCTCTCTCGCCAGGTGTTCGTCCGGAGATCGAGTCTAGCTGTTTGCCTGGGTTCAACGGAGATCGAAATGGGTTCGACGAAGATCGAGGCTAGGTGTTCGCTTGGGTTCGATGGAGATCAAGGCTAGGTGTTCACCTGGGTTCGACGGAGATCGAGTGCTGCCTAGGTTCGACAGAGATCGAGGGCCGCCTAGGTTCGGCGGAGATCGAGCGCCTGGGTTCGATGAAGATCGAGCACCTAGAGACACCGATGACGAGGCAGCCGATCTCGTTCTTTGCTGCGGTTCAAAGCGAAGAACACCCGGGTTCGATCGAAACCAGTTTAGGTGTTCGACTGGGTTATCGGATTCCAGAAGCCAGATTTGATTTTCGAATCGAATTGCGGAGAGAGTCGGCCAGAGGAAATCGAAGTGCAGTTTGAATTGAAATCGAAGCAGAATTGAATCAGGCAGAGGAAATTGAAGCGGAATAGAATCGAAATCGAAGCGGCATCAAATCGGCCAGAGGAAATTGAAGCAGCGTCGAAGAAAACCACAAAGGATGAGCAGTCCCAGGCGGATTTGTTTGTAAATTTGGGTAACTAGTTAGATGTAAAAGTGTGGGGGGTAAAGTGATAGAACAAACAAGACTAGGAGGAATAAACGAGTTTTTCCTTTTCTTTTTAACGGTCTTTGACGGAGTTAGCTCTGAAGAGAGATAAATGTAGGCTTACTGAACCCTTGGCAGGTTATATAGGTTTCTGAAAAATAGAAAACGAAACTGTAGACCCGACCAAACCTCAGGGTCCTGGTAATTTTCCCATTTTAATAAGAATTCTGACTATTTAATGAGTGACAGATGTAATAAGGTGACATGAGCCACTTAAGGTATAATATTAATATTGTTATTATGCTTTCAAGGATCCAAAACACCATGTTGCGTCCTTCATCTATCACTTCAAAAAACTTACTTTAATAATGGGCCATAATAATTTTAGATTTAAAATTTGATAACCATGGCAATGATTTAACCTGCGAGGCTCTTGACCATGGACCATGGCCTTTATGGACCCATATCTTGTTGGACACTTTTACCCCTATTAATTGATAACTTAAGTCAATTATTTGAATTTGGTAAATTAATAAGTTTAAGGTTGACTATTATTGTGAGTAATTATAGGGTGAAAAATGTGGGATTAATTTAGGAATATGTAAATAACTCTCACTAATGAAAAATTAGGAGTTAATGGTCAATAATCACAGAGGGAAATTAGATAACAATTAAAATTAGAAGTTAAAGCATAATACAAATGATTTGAAAAATGTTCTTTTACCTAATTCATATTTTCAGCAACATGGTTATACAATTATGTTCCTCATATTTTTCTTGCTTTATTATGATGCTTGTACACCTTTGTTCATTTTTTATTTTTTTGAAGTACATCTTTGTTCATAATTGTTCATATTTTCTCACTTTATTATAATACTTGTATACCTTTGTTCATTTTTATTTTTTTTGGAGTAAACCGCTGTCCATAATTGTTCATGTTTTCTTGCTTTATTATGATGTTTGTACACCTTTGTTCATTTTTTATGGAATACATCTTTGTTCACAATTGTACATCCAATTTTCTCAACAAAAAAATTGTTCATCGAAATTTTATAATATATAAAATTAGATTATAATATATAAAACATCTATAGTAAAAGTTTCTCTACAACAAATACCTAGTATTTTTAGAAGCACTAATAGTACCAGTTTCAAACATTATCTATTAATAATAGCACATAATTGTGTCTATTAAAGTTCTTATTATTACTATACTCTACAAATCTCAACACAAATTGTAACTTATCCTCTAATTGCCTCAAGGTTAATATGGTTCCAAATAAATGGGTCTTTGAAGACCCTAGTCTACCTAAGAGTCTGGCTTACCTGCACCCTTTAACACTGACATTAATTATATCATATGGGTATGCTTGTATGAATAAGTGTACAAACAATGTACTTTCTAAATATGAACATCATATATAAAAGTTGTCAATATTATGATTTTATGAATATTGTATAAACATATACCTGGCTTCTTAAACACCATAGTTCATGCTACAAAGACTTCATTTATTAATTATTACTATCATTATTGTTATTATTGTCCACTAGAAAAATACAGGGCTTTTATTATGGTAAAAACAGTAATAATTAAAAATATAGCGTCTTCTTTTATTGTGAGATAGTTAACACTCAATTCGTTTTAACTTAAATCAGTTGACTACAAAATGACTTATTTTTATTTTTATGTTTTTTTACCCATAACTTATTTTAATTAAAATTCAATATTATGTAGCTACAATAATCCATTGAAAATATAATTTTTTGTGATCTTACTAAATTTTTATGAATTTTTCTAGTTTAAGGCCTTAAAAAAACTCATAAAAATTTAATAATATCATAAAAATTTACTTTCAAATGGATTATTGTATCTACATAATATTGACTTTCAAATAAAATTGGTTTTAGACAAAGAAAATATAAAAGTAAAATAAGTCAGTTCGTTTTAACTTAAGTCAACTGACTTCAAAATGACTTATTTTTATTCTTAATTTTTTTATTTGAAACTAATTTTAATTAAAATCTAATATTATGTAGATGTAATAATCTATTGAAATATAATTTTTGTAATCTACATAATATTAATTTTCAAATAAAATTAGTTTTAAGTAAAAAAAAATATAAATAAAAATAAGTCAATTAATTTAAGTTAAAATGAATTAGCCCGGGTCTCACTTGTTAGTAGTTGTGGAGTATTGTATAAATTAAAGTAGCTGGAAGAAAATGTTAAATATTTGTACATTAATTTTCAGACCGAATCAGCGCTTATTTTGTTTTCTCCAATTCCAGCATATTTGTGCCATGGGCTTGCCGTACATTTTTGGCTGCATTCACAATCATTAATTAGTGTTTTTTTCCCGATTGAAGAAAAAATAACTGGGGTCCTGATTGCGAGAAATAAGCTGCTTTCTATATAAAGAGATTATGCTTTTGACTAAAAGTAAACCATAATTACCAACATAATTGCAATACGTTAAGCATGCCGTTCCCATTGCCCATGCACCAAACTCATTTCATAACTTAGACCTTATCACATTCTGCACTTTCTTCGAAAAGTTTTCGGACGTCCGATTCACCTCTACATATATATATATATATATATATAACTATAACCCATTAACTACCTAAACCTTAATCAATATTATTATTACACGTATATAAGAAATTATATATATTTAATATGAACCGCGCGCATGCATGCAGAGAGATATTTAATGAGGACCCAAGCTTATTATTAAAGAACAACTTGTGTAGTGACTAGAATTAATTAATTAACAACAAGGTTAAAAGAAATACGTTAAAGGTCCATGATTAACGACAATAATGCGATGGCAGCAGCCAAAACTTATTAATTCGTAAACTCTTTGAATTTGGATCTTCTCAAATTCCTTTTGTTAATATCTCTCTACCTGCCTAATATATATTCTCGTTGAACATTTATAGCCCAAAGAATCTGTTCTACATAGTTGTAAAGCCTATACCAGAGTCAGACTTTTTGCCTCTCACGAGATGCACAATAATACGCATGCACTTAAGCAGTTGCCTACTTGCATTAAGTTTGCATTATCTGTTAGGTTTGTGTTCATTCAATTCGACTTATTATTATCCCTTCTATTCTAAATAATTGAGCAAAATAACATTCTCACACTTACCTTACCAATCAATTTTATAGCTAAAGAACGCGATGCACCCATCAGCTTTTAAGCTCACTGTTGAGACTTGAGAAATATTATGCGATCCGTACGTAGATTATGCAGTTTCGATGACATTCTACTGCATGCTTCTTTCATATATACTATAATATTTGTTATATTTCAGCTTTTATAAAAATTAGTTATGGACATTTTGCGGCTTAGACATAATCTTATTAAGTATTATTAGTTTTGAGAATTATTTTTTACTAAATAACGGAATTTTTACTTGCGAAATGTATACCCCATATATTAAGTATTATTCAATTTAAAATCAATTGTGACAAATGAAGAGACTTTATCATAATATATATTATACATGTCAACCAATACACACACACACACACATACATGTAGGAGCGCCACATATTTTGGGACGTATGAAAGAAAAAAAGAGACAAACAACTTAGTTCATTTTAACTTATTTCAACTTAGCCTAAAATGACCTATTTTTATTTTTACATCTTTTTTTGCCTGAAATTGATTCCATTGTGAAAATCAATATTATGTAGGTTAATAATCTATTCAAAAATAAAATTGTTATATTGTTACTAAATTTTTATGAAATTTTATTTTTTAAATGCCTAAAAAATAAAAATTCATAAAAATTTAATAGTATCATAAAAATTTACAACAAATGGATTTTTTCACCTAAATAATATTGACACTCAAATTAAATTGGTCTCAAGAAAAAAATTTTTAAAAATTAAAACAAATTATTTTGGATTAGGTTGATTTAGATTAAAATAAACTGGCTCAAATAAATCATTTTATATTATGTTGAATTAAGTTAAAATAACCCATCTGATTTCTTATGCTTTAATTATGAATGTAAGTCGTGTAGCAAGTTAACAGATTACCTAAGTAATGAAAAAAGCTCACTTTCTCGTGAAAAGTTATATGAGACACTTGCTTCAAAATTATTTCAAGGTGATTGATGTGTATGAATATTGTTCGCAATTATTATTTCATGGCAATTAGTACTGCGTGATGATTTTCCTACCTAGAGAAAAGATCTTTTTTTATTTTTTATTTTTTTTTCTTTTAAAGCTTGGAGTTGTGACCATTAGCACTCAATCAGTATTAAGTTAATGGAAATTTAGGTTTATCCATGCATCTAACAAAGTACGTTCGAGTCTTAATCCATGGGACCCCAAGTTGATGATGGCGTGATAAATCTACTTATTCATATTATTTCCGGGGAAAATGTTTGAAATTCTTGTTTCTACGTTTAACATAATAAGTCCATCATTGGATAGCTCCATAACTCATCATAACTGGTTAGTTAATCATCTGTAATTATCAATTCTATCTAATTATTAGTTATCGAAATTTGTCATTTTTCGCTAATGAGCAAGTTAATAGCATAAACATGTTGTACATTAGTACTATATAAAGCAGAACTTGTTGACCACCTTATCCACAGTTACTCTTTTAGGCTAGCTAATACAAATAACCACTCTTTTAGAGTATATATATATATAGAAACTTATCTGTTTAATTAAGTACTTATTCCAAAGCCGCAAGTAACACACCCACGTTTCCAACCATCCATGCTGAAATTATTAAGCACATAATTTCAAGAATCTGAAACTGAAAGTGCATGTGTATATATACACACACACACACACTTGCATAATTTTTGTATTAACGATAATTAAAATTATATATGGCAAGATAAATATTAAACCTTGTTTTTCATTATCTTGAAGTGTGTGCATGTGCGTATTGCCAAAGCAGATCAAAGCTTTTAATTATTTAGATGATCAATTAAGTCCACTGGTGGCTAATAACCATGGTTGATCCCATGCACACTTGAATTAATAAATGGAAGCAGATCTGTGCATCTGTTGAGGCATAAAAATGGCATATGTAAATGAACAGAAAAGTGAAACTAAACCATTGGTCACTAGGATTTGAGAGAGCCCACCTAAAAAGGCTCAGATGAAAGGAAAATTTGAAAAGCTGTTCCTTTTTATGCGTCTAGAGATCATTTATAAAATTTAAATGGGTGATTTTCGTAGGGTTAGGTGGAGAAAGAGAAACCCACTAGGCCAAGTGAGGAGCAGAGGAGGGAGGAGGGGAATCAATGTGGTTGAAGAGGAGTTGGATTCCACTTCAGATGTTTCATTTTATGAAGAGGTCTTTGTCTTTTCATGGGGACACCCAAAACATGCTCCCAATTTCTGCCGTGTGTATGAAAATCAATTTTTCATGTTTGTAACAAACAAAATTATTATACATAAAATGTCCAGATACATAGTTGTAAGCTAATTGTTTGCCTTTTTTGGTTGTGTGTTCCAACTTTCCTAGTCACCATCGTGTGTACAATGTTAAACAAATATGGGAGAAGGAGCAAAAACTTGTGACTGATGTTTGTTTGATAGAGCAGTTTTATCACTGATATTTTTTTTTTTGGTGAAAATTTACCATTAATGTTAAAGTATTTGAGCAAATTGCAACTAAAGTTGTAAAGCAATGGTAAAATAGCCACAGAATGGCTAATATATAGTTGCCTAACGATAGGGGTATATATTGTGTCTAAAATAAGAATATTTTGTGCCACATTGACACCGCATTAACAACTAGCAAATTGGGTAAACTTTTAAAGTAACCCCTAAAAATTTGCTCATTCATTCTCCCGAACAACTATTGACAATAGCTTAAACATGTGATATGGACTATAAAAAAATTTAGTACTTGGAAGTTGGAGACAGGTAAGGAATTAACAAATAATGTACATACATCCTGGGCGGGACTTAGCATTGTTATAAAACAATTTCCTTAAACTGTTGATCTAAATTAGGGATTTGACGACTTTTAAGTAGTGGTGAGAATGAATATTTCTCATAATTCTAGTCATGATTATACCATTTTAGGAAGGGGGGGGGGGGGGGGGGGGTTGGCTGGCTCATACCTGCACCTCTATAGGTCCCCCCCTTCATACATATATAGATACATCAAAGTGTAACGTAAAATCAATGGAGGTTAGATGGAGAAGCGTAACCACGATAAAAAGCCTACGGATTAATCTAACATAATAAGTATATGTTTTATGTACATGTAGGATGGTTTTAAAGGACAATGTGGAAAGGAACTAGTGAAGGTTAAGGCATTAAGCTCCATCATTGGTGCCATAACCTGAAATAAACTAATTAGTTGAAGGTCCAATAATTGGAGGGCAAGCAAGCACTTCTGCTGAGCAGACAAGTCACACACCCACAAGCACACCTCGGCTCAACACAACTTTCCACTCAATAATCATTCAGCACATTATAATTATCAAGCCCCAGCAAATGAGAACACCTTACGATCTCTCAGAAAGCCAAAGTGGGTTTTCGATCGAGGAAAGTCATTAATTAACACACTAATTAATTATGCTTGGTAAAAGCTGTATCCTCCCTGCTCCCAACAAACCATATATATTATTTCAATCTCATACAACAGTTGGTTATTAATTAAAAACCACCCTTCTTCGCTCCCATGATGTGGAACACTCTATAACATACACTTGAATCTGTTAATCATGATTTCATATTAATTTTTTTAACTAATACAATGTCTAAGCAATAATTAATTAATAAAGCCCTAATTTGCTTGCCTGGAATAAAGGATCTTTTTCCACGTGTCGGGCCTAGCCGTTTGGTCCCCGCAGGAATGGCCGAGCACTAAGCGACACCTAGGTAGCCCTATATGTGGTGATGAACAGAGAAGTTCGTACGGCGCGAGGCTTTAATTTGGAGGGTTAAAAAGAAGATTTTGATCAGATAGATTCACGTGCAAGTGGGCGAGAAAGATCGATGGATGATGGCTGTGGGGGGAGCATATTGTTAGGTGTTTTGTGTTCTAGGGTTGTTGCTTTGCTTTGCTTGGATCTCCACCGGCCATGTTCTTTGGTGCAAAGGATCCATCAGACACATAAATATATATATTGTATAAGACATCTTCCAAAGCTGCCATTAGCCCAATAATTTGTACCTTAATCTTAGTTATTAAGCTAAATTTCCGGAGAATAATTGCTTTAAATAGGCTGGCTTAATGAGTTTATAATTTAAAGGTAGATGTAGGGTTTGAACGTGGTCTCAATTCTTGGAGGAAGGAACCAATCGGCCCCTGATCACTATTAGAACTGCTTTAGCATACTTTAGAGAGACAACTACTACATCTACAAAAAGTATATGTATAAATATCAAAAATCAAATGTACAATTTATGTGTCAACCAATCGCAACCAGTTTAAATTTGAAATAATCCTATTTTTTATTCTAATTATATATTAAACAACATGGCATGCAAAATTCTTGTGTTGGGTGATTTGGCTTAAATTAAAAGGATTAAAAGACTTTACTTAGAGTTTAGCCAAATTCTTATTTGGAAATAATGCATAAATGGCCGAAAGGTTTGATGAGAGAGTTTTGTTTTTCTTGTTGAATTGATTGCATGCGATGATTTTCTGTTTGCTTGGAGAGCAAATAAGTTTGGGTTTTACGTAAGTTTAGAAACTTTAGGACTTTGAGTTTGTTTAGAATTTTATTTCCTATTTCATTTAGGTTTTTGTAAAGCCTATAAAAAGACTTATTGTGCTATGGTTTTGACTATAAGAGAAAAATTAATTGTTGCAAAGAGGTAAAATGTGAGGGTTTTAGGGAAAGTAGAGGTCCAGAGGCCAAATGGGGTTAGGATAAGAAGATTTTTGTAATTCTCATATTTTGTAATTATATGAGGACAAAATTATGAGGTTATTGTTAGTACGTAGGAGATTTATAAGCTAGCGTGAGCACTAAGTGCATACCTTTTCTGTAATATTAATATTTTGTTCGAGTAGATTTCTTTCATTCTTATATATAGAATAGTTAAGAGCCAAATTACATTAAATTTGTATGTGTATAATTGATTGTGTTTGTTGTTTTACTACACGTAATGAGTGATTGAGGAATTTTTCCTCACAAGTGGTATCTAAGCTTGCAATTCGGTCATAGTATGGTGAAGCATATAGTTTGATATTTGGCATGGTGGAACATTTGGATTATTTAGTGGAGCACTAGAGAGTCATCTTAGGGATATTTTATAGTGGTTGCAGTATGGTGCTGATGACTTGGTACAAGTCTAAAGATTGAAGATTTTGTTTGTGTGTGTGTCGATAGTCATAATGTTGATGTTTGTGAAGTTCGTGCTTATATCCATTTGTTGTTGTGTTCATCTTTTGGTGGTTTTTGTTGTTCATAGTCATGATCGTTTATCCGTGGTTGCCGTCACATATGCTCGTGTTTGAAAGAATTTGAGCTAAGGTGAAGATCGTTGGATGATTTGGTAATTAAAAGGATCGAAGGATTTTACTTGGAGTTTAGCCAAATTCTTAATTGGGAATAATGCATTAATGATCGAAAGATTTGAGAAGTTTGATTTTTCTTACTGAATTGATTGCATGCGGTGATTTTTTATTTTTTGTTTGGAGACCAAGTAAGTTTGGGTGTTATGTAAGTTTAGAAAATTTAGAACTTTAGTTTGTTTAGGATTTTATTTTCTATTATGTTTAGGTTTTTTTAAGGCTTATGAAAAGACTTGTTATGTTATGGTTTTGACTATGATGTGAAAAAGTAAGATGTGAGTGTTTTAAAAGAGAAAAAACATCCAAAGGCTAGAAAGAGATAGAATAAGAAGACTTTTACAATTTTTATATATTGTAATTGTATGAGGGTAAGATTGTGAAGTTATTAGTAGTGTGTAAAGATATACTAGTATGAGTATTAAGAGCATATCATTATTATAATTTCTATATTTTATGTAAGTAAATTTTTGCATCCGTGGATTTAAATTAATTAAGAGTTGAAGTACGTTAAATTTGCGAGTGTCTGATTGATTTTATTTGTTGTTTAACTGCACGTAATGATTGATTAGGGAAATTTTCCCAATATCATTTTTGTATAAATTTCTGTTTTTTTATAAGTTTTTGTTACTTTTTCTCGAATTGTTTGAGCATGCGCTTGATCATCTCTGATGGTTCTTGTTAACGGAACCATTGCCCTCAAAAGGTGCCCACCTTTAAAGCAATAAGGTCATTAACAATTAAGTCGTACTCAGTCTTAAAAGATAAAAACAATTAAGTTGTACGACAATTGCTTTATTGTAATCAGACAGGCAATAATTAATTAGCGATTGTAATATATGCCGTTTGGGAACAGCATAAGTTTTTAACGTTAATGGTTAAAAAAGCTAGTAAAAAGTAATTTTTAGCATTAGAGATTTGAAACTTTATTACAACAATTGATAATTTATTCTAATTAACTTCTAATGTTAATTTTAAACGCTATTTCCAAACAAAGTTTTCTGTGTAGCTGCACGTACGGTGAAGCTAGCTTACTGCCTGTTGGGCGCCCATTCGCTCTTATTATCAGTAGTATTTATACAGATTTTCTAGACATCCACCTTTTTAGAAGATCGTATTTCGACCCCTAACTAAACAAATCCACACATGTTTCTTGTTTATTTTGTTTTTTAACGCAATGGTCCAAGAGTTTTAAGTTCCTTAAGAGTCTTTTGTCAAGTGGTGTATAATTATTGTACGTAGGCTCGACATGATGAGCCTTCCGGATTGAATGATACTTTTGCGCATAAAGCAATTCGAATTACCAAAAGCTTGAGATGTAATGGTAAGATTCGTAAGAAGGAGTAAATTGCATAAATGGCTCCTAACCTTTATTCATTGTTTTCTTTTAGTCTCTAATCTATTAAATATTATGTTTTAGTCTTAAACCTATTAAAATTGATTTATTTTGGTCCCTCTTCAGATAAAAGTCATTAACTCAGAATAATTGTCTGATAAAAATGTTTGAAATTATAATTTAAACTGTCTTCCAGTAAATTTAAATAGTTTAATATTTTTTGACAATAAATAAATAATTTAAATTAGTATTTTTTTTCTTTCTAAATGAAATAAATTCAATTTACAGAGATAAAAATTGATTTCAATTTTTCATTAATTGTAAAAAATTATTATACAGATTAAATTTATTGTAAAACAATTACCAGATAATTTAAATTATGATCTAAAAAATTTTTATTAAATAAATACTTTGAGTTAATAAATTTTATCAAATTGGAACCAAAATTAAATGTTTTCAATAAATTTAGGACTAAAATGAAATATTTTTAATATATTTAGGATTAAAACAGAACATTCAATAGATTAGAGATTAAAAGAAAACGATAAATAAAGGTTAGCGACTATTCATGAAATTTACTTTAACAAGAAGTTATAAGTTTTGAGTTTTGTAAAAGAAGAAATAGCTTTTGGAAGACATTTCTCTTAAACGGTGTCCACCTCTACTTATTTATTGAGTAGGGGTCTAATGTGACTACTAGGTTCCAAGGATCTTCAATGAACCCAATCTTAAGACTTCACCAGCGTAAGATTAATGTGGATTCATTGATTTTAAATACATTTTTTTCCAATACGCTTACTGATTAGATTTTTTTGTCATACCATGGGGTGTCTAAACCAAACAGGTCAGACTAATCCTTATCCTTAGTTCTGGTTTTCACTGATTTAAGAGTATTTTTATATTGAGAAATAACATGAGACAAATTTAATTATATATATTAGTTAGATGATCGAGAGTCAATATATATCTAATAAAGGCAAGTTTATTTCAGTTGAAGGAACTCACAGACCTTAAATAAAAACTTCTAGTTTCGATACAAAGAATTATGTATATGAAATATTTCTTCGGCAAAAGTTCTCGTTTCAACGTCTCGCAGCAGCTCTAGAGGTCGCTCTCTAACTTACCGAACTGTGATTATTTCACGTGCGAAAGGGGAAAAAAGGAATAATTATAATTTACCCCTGAGGTTTAAGTAAAATTACATTTTAATTCTCTTATTCTAAAAATTTACATTTTACCTCTACCTTTTTAATATAATCTGATAGCAACTTTTGAAATATTAATTTAGATATTACAGTAGCTATCTTCTAATAATTTTAATCTGTATATTATTTTTTTTACAATTAATAGAAATTTTAAATTATCAATTTTTTTTTGTATTTTTTTTAATTTTTTAAAAAGTATATTTTAAATATCAATTAATTGTAAAAAAAGTACTATATAGATTGAAATTATTTAAAGATAACAATCAAATTGTGTAAATTAAAATTTTAGAAATTGTTACTAGACTGTATTAAAAATAAATAAGGTAAAGTATTTTTTTAAATAGGATAAGACAAAATGTAATTTTAACTAAAATGCAAAAATTGTAATTAACCAAGGAAAAAAAAAAGAAATATAGTGATCGATGAGGAGATAATTGGGCAATCGTACGGTATATCTATATATCTATCTATCTACCTACCTGTCAATCAATCAATCTATCTATCAAGTTTATTACCTATTGCACATCTCATCATTTGCATTTGTTTGTGGAAGAAAACAAATGGTATGGGATTGGATATAATATGACAAACTGTAAATGAAAGCCGTCGATTATAAGTTGGGTTCGAAGCAAGATTTGATGCTTTAATATATACCTGATAGGATGTGAAATGCAAAAGTACCTAGCGCTCTACTCTAGCACGCAAGTGGCACAAAAATCGGTTATCACCCTATCACTACTTTAAAAACTTTCCAACTTACTTTCACAATCAAACCTATCGATACCCAGCGATATAAAATGTCTCAAAAGCAAGAATTGAAGTAGAAGTGATTGTGATAAAGTGGCATTTTTTAAAATTTAAGTAATAATGTTATAAAATTATGAATATGAGTGAGAATGATAGTTTGAAATAGAAGAATTATGGCATCTAACTCACAACACCTCACTATATAAGTTTTGAATTCCTGAAATATACTACTCTCTCTTATTCTCTTTTTTTTTTTTTTTTCACAATGAGTAGTTATTTGTTAAAAAAAAATTTGAATTATTTTCGGTGGCGATCTTCTAATAAAATTAAATTGCCTAGTAAGAATTTGAAAACTCTAGTAACTGTTTAAATTACAAGAATCTCATCTCGGCATACGCAAACAGTTTTTTCATTCCCTGCTAATATTTACATTCTTGGGGGACGTAACGTTCATTACATCTCATTGATGTATTTTGGGCAAACAGCCCAATATCGAATAAGTGAAAGCTGATGCATGTAATTATAGCCCAGAATCAAATAAGCAAAGCGCCAAGTAGCAATCCATATTGTGTGCAGACTTACATAAATTTGTTTTAGCAACAAAAGGCCACGCATGTCTTGGGCCATAATTGTGGTTTCAAAATTTAACGTTTCTCTTTGAACCCAAGAAAATAATGGAGCCAGCCTACATTTTTTTCGTTTACTAAAAGGGAATCGGGGGTACAAAAGGAGTATGCTGATTTTTCACTTGGCCTGTGGCGACGCAGCTCGTCCCACTTTATGCTGATTTTCACTAAAAGGAGGATGGATCGGCAGAGGCCCGATCAATCATTTTCTTCACCATGATTGTACCCTTATAGCTGTTCCGATGCAGCTCATCCCACTTTATGCTGATTTTCACTTGGCAAGGTGTTGTTGGTACTCGGACCCATCCAGTCTCAGCGCAATACCTGATGGCAAATATAGATATGATAAAGATAGCGAGAGCCAGCGGATATGTCTCATATAAAACCTTAAAAAAAAAAAATTTTGACTTTATTTTATACAATTATTTCCATATCTGTTAACAATTGTATGGACACACTGATAGAGCTGAGATTTCGGTAAACCTAAGAGAAATCTTAGATTTATTGTTATTTGTCTTTAATTGAAGATTTATTTTGAGAGAACTTTGAATTACTCTTGGACACTAAGATTGGAAAGAAATTACATTCACTATAAAATCTGATAGATAACATCGGATAACGCTAATTAAGTAATAAAAAAATTAAGAGAAAGCCAACTAGATCCGTACTAAAGTCTAGATTTGGCTATGAATGACAAAGAAAAATAGGGGACGATAGAAAGGAATGAGTTAGAAAAGAAGGGAAGTTTTAGTCGGTTTGGGTTTGGTCAGATAAAATCATGAGTAAATTCCACTGGTTGTTCAATGTTACTTATTCATTCCTAAACTAATGAATGTTGCTTAAGTATCCGTAAACTATATTTAATGTTGCTTAGTTGTTCTGCCATCTATCATATCATTAAAAATTGATGGAAAAGTAATGCAACATCTGCAACCACGTCATTTTTCCTTGCCACATCAGCAGTCACATAATTTTTTCATCCATTCTTAGCGGTTGTGATAAGCGGTAGGATGATTAAACAATACTAAATATAGTTTAGAAACGGTTAAGCAACATTTAATAGTTTAGAAATGAATAAACAATATTGGATATAGTTTAGGAACGACCGGTGGAGTTTACCCTAAAATCATGAAACGCTCAAAACTCCCTGAAAACATGCTTATTAAATCATCTAAAAAAAATTAAAAACTAAAAAAACTAAAATTAATGAGGCAAGCAATTAGATTAATATAATAAAGCCACAAAACTCAAAGTCATAATTCAGAATTGAATTTTCATATTAAATTGAATTGGTAATAATAGTTTAAAATTAGGGCACAAGTGAATACGTGGAAACCGTGTTTTTAGTTAGTTAAAACAGAAAGTGCTACGGTAAATTTGGATCAATATCAAATATGGGTCAAATTTGGGAAGAACATTTAATTAATAAAACCTTATTCACTTCTATATTTTTATAATAATATAATTGTTTAAAATAACAAAATTTATTTTTAAAAATATTCATTATAGTGAAACTATTAATGAAATTTTTGCTAAATAAATTTATGCAAATATCATCAAAGAGTTGTAAAAATCTCAATCATAAACCATAGTGTGTTAAACAAAAGGACTGAAAATTCACATTTCATATTTCAGAGATTAATGTTTGCATTAGTCATTTCAATCATTAAGAATAAACTAATGTATAAAAATTATAATAATTAACTTTAAATTATATTATTAATAAAAAGAATAGTGCCGTGTTTGACAAATTTCAAAATGAATAAAACCTGTACCTTTTCCATTAGAAATAATCAATTATTTTCATCTTCTTTATTTTTTTTTTGTCTAAAACCAATGCTATTTAAAAGCCCAAACTCTATAATAATCACTTGAACAAAATGCTTTTAACAAGTAATTTAGTTTCTATGAATTTTTTTGCGTACCCAACTAACGAAAATAGAAAACAATCTAGTTTAATATTAGCATCAGTGATTAATGTTTAAGTCTTGAAAAAACTATTCAATGGTAACTTTTAGCTTTTAATTTCAATATTTTCATCTCAACTGTTAAATAAAATATTTAAAACTCTAATACTAGTTACAAGAGCTGTTCTCAAACGAGGTAGTTAACTTTAAAAAAAAAAAAAAAGAAAAGGTTGAAAAATACTTTTTAACATTTTTTATATATAAACTAATTTCAATTGGTGTACAAGTTAGGTGAATAATATCAAACTTATCAAATATAACTAAAACATGTGCGAGTGGGATTAAGTAAGAGATTTTTTAATGTACTATTTTTATTTTTAGTAGTTATTGATATAATCTATATATAAATTGAATTTTTATAAAGTACTTTAAAATTTTTTAAAGTATTTTTTTATTAACTTTTTCTTTTATTAGTCTGGGTCCAAATTAAGAGAATTATAACAAACTAATTAATATATTAAAAAAATTATTCAAGTTATTATTAGTTGCATAGAGTATTGAGTTTCAAATAACACTGTTATAACAAAAAATCAATAAAAAATAACATATTGAATGATGCATTATTTAAGCTAACAGGAGCATAGGGAGGCCTCACTTCGTTATTGATTAGGAAGTAGACCACATGAAATGTCACCAAGTAAATCACTCCAGACAAGCTTTCGGCAAATAATGTGAAGGTGGAAATAAAAATGTGCACATGCGCATAACTTGGACTCCAGGACCAATTAGATGAAGGCCGCCAGAGCCACAAGCCCCCAAAACGCACAAATACTTCTTATTACGCACATAACAGCTCATATCTGAATGTAGTTATAGATAGGATAAAGACTTTTGGCAAGAGCCAAGCCGCCTACATCTAAGGATCACTGAGCATTAGAACTCTGTCTGAACTCTATCCACGGATCGAGCAAGGCCAAAGGAACAGGTTTATCCAGATATCTTTCTGCAAAAAGTGCGTCAAAAGAAATAAATATACAACAACAATATAAATATAGCCCATATATAAGATGATATGATACTGAGCATTATACGATATTGTCCATATAAGATGATAGCTCATAATATAGCTCATAAACAAACCCATGTTTGATAATATGTGAATAACATTCATACGTCACAGCATGGACTTACTCATGGATGGTTGTTCGCAATAGGCCAAAATGCATCGTCGGTCCCTTAACTTTGTCAACTCAAACGAGTTAGTCCTTTATGAATTACTCATTGTGACTTAGTCCCTCAACTTTGTAAAATATTGCGAGTTTGTCCCTGATTGGATGGAAAGGCAGACAGTGCTTGTTCCTCAACATTCTCTACCTTTCTCCGCCGCACACCATCGATCTCAGTGTGTCAGCCTTTCTCTACTGCACGCCATTGATCTCAGTGTGTCAGCCTTTCTCTACCGCACGCATTTCAATTTCAGTGTGTCCGATAATCCACCATTAAATCTGCTTCCTAGACGTCCAATCTGCCACCTTCCTTGCCACCACAGTTGAATCCACCCATGTTGTCAAAGCCATCACCACCAAATTAACCTTTACAGGCAAATTTTATCGTAGAAATTTGTTATCAATTTCCACCCTGTCAATTTCCTCAGGCCATCCTCACTGTAGGATTTGCTGTCACCTTCGCACCATTGATTTCCTTCGACCATCCTCACCTCGTCCCTCCTCAGCAGCATCTACCTTCTAGCACTACTTGATGCCTCAAATCCCTCTAGAAGTACCTCAAATTCATTCGACAAATGAGCCACCTCTGTCCTCTAGTAGATGAGCCGCTTCTATCCTTATGACTTTAATGTCGTATCATCTTAAAAGACGCTTTTTCTGTCACCCCTTAGACTAATTTGTTTAATTTAGAGAAGTTGGGGGACTAACATGCTTAATTTGAAAAGTTAAAGGACCAAATAGCACTAAGTCAAACCAAAAGGACTAACTCGTTTGAGTTTGTCAAGTTGGAGGACCATATGTGCATTTTGGCCAACACAATATATGAAGCTAACTCTATTAACAGGAATATATTCATACAATATTTCGGTCTGCAAGATTAAAAAGTCAACATGATTTCACAAGAAGCGCGCTAAAATGTGAGCAACAAATCCGATTAAAGAAATGGTAATTGCATATGATAGAGAAACTAAATCGAAGACGATGATTAGTTTATATGGACACGGCATATATTACAGGAGAACAATAAAATATATAAAAGCAAATTCTTACCTGGATGATGTCGGTCGCAATACTCCACTCGCTAGCCAAACGGGCATCCTTTAAGCACAGTTGCCCGGAAAGTTTCAATGGAACCATGCATTCCCAGGATTCTTGGACTCGAAGGTGACATTGTTCTGTACATTCCAGGAACGTCTACAATTAAGCCTATCAATCCTCACAAACTCAAACCTTTTTCCCTGCAAAAAATTACAGGGAACAAGTACCAACTGATCAGCAACAAAGCATATGCACACACATACTTGAGTAAATTAAACAGGATTATGATTAAAAGGAAGGGGAAAACGCAACCAGTATTTCTTCCAAATGCTAGCTGGATTGCGGCCCTGGCGACATAATTGATCCTGCAGAAACTTTCGGGGCTCATAGGGAAATACCACCCCGCTGAACAACCGCTAGAATGTCCCCGAATCCCTTCGAGCAGGACAAGAAACACAAACAAATTGCTAAGCCCATTTTGCAGAAAGTGGACAGAAATTAATTATAAAGGTGGTACATCAGAGAATTACTTCGCTTCTCTCCAGGGTAGCTTCGTATTCGTCACGTTCGGCGGCAGTCGGCGTCGGAATATCCTCGCGATGCCAAACCGGAGACTCCGGAAAGCATTCGGAATCTTAAGGCAAACCACATGAAACATTCTCAGGGTCTTCATAGCCGTCGTATTCTGAAGCTGAAATACGTACACAAAAATCATTCTCAGGGTCTTCACAGCCGTCGTATGAACTGCCGTACTCGCAGCGCTGCTTCCCCGGCGCTGGTGAATCCGTCTGAAGAGAGAGCGAACCAAGGAGTGAATCGACCAAAACCTCTGGCGCAGAAACGGTCGCCATCACATATTCCAGCAAATCGAATCATAACATCGGACAACAGATAGATATCAAGAAGAGACAAACCCTGGCCCCAATTCTACCAATTACGGTGAGGAATTTCACAAACCTAAATGCTATACATAGAGAAGTGACGCAACAAAACAGGGCATTTGGGCCACTAAAGATAGTTAGTAGCGCGGATTAATCACTCGTATTTTATTTTGCACACAACAGAGACATGTTGTGGTTTCTTAGCCAATTTGCCCACAAGAGCAAATCTTGCTGATCATATTGTCTGATACAGCCTCTCTCCCTGTTACCATATGCTTTGTAAATGATGTTCCATATCTTCTAAAAATGTGAGGATATTAGGACAATTTTTGTTTTTGACTATTGCCTATGGCATCTAGATCTTTTGGAGAATGGCTTGCCTCCTTTTTGAGCCAACAAAAAGATTACGTACTCAGTTCGTATTTTCATATCCACTCACTAGACTATTTGGATCAATTGTAATGATTGTACATTTTGGAATGCTCTTTCCCATGCTCCATCCTTAATTGCTAGAAGGGATGGTCTTTTCCTTAAACTCTTATATTTTCAGCAAAAGTTCTCCTGCATTCCCTATACCCTCCTCCTACTTTATGTCATACTAGCGGTTAGAATAGGAACTATCATCAATCCTCAAAGTTGGACATATTTTTCATGGATAGGGTTTGTCAAAGCTCAACTAGGCTAGGTGTTACTGTTTGGGTCTAGATAGGCATTAATGTTTACCCCAGCCATTGTCAAGGCATATTCATCCCTCACTGTGAATCTACTATGGAGGCAGAACTTCATGTCATTCATGGAGTGTTATTGTTCACGGCCACTAAACTTCTCACCTCAGTAACTTTGGTAACAAATTGCTCATCAGCTTTACAAGCATTATCCAACGCTTTATCATTAAGTTTGACTCTCGTTTCCTTTGTCCAACAGATTGTGGACTTGTTGAACTCTCTGTAATGCTGTTGGTGATCGCGGTCCCTAGACATAAAGTTTCTATTACTCATCACCTTGCTTCTTCTATGTTTTCCTAATCTGTTTCAATTTCTTTTTATTTTGATTATAAAAAAAACATTTGCCCACTTTTATTCCCGATTAAGGTCAATGTAGCCTTTAGCCTTTAAAATATAGGAATATATTGATAAGTAAGGAATTCTTTGAAGATAAGAGGATGGAAGAGTTTTTTGGTATTGGGAAAAGGCAGGTAAAAAAAAAAAAGTTAAAGCATGAAATATACTACGGTGTTGCAATGCTAAAGAAGAAATTGTTATGTTTCCCAAATTGATCAATGGCACTACCAAGGCCAAGAACTTGAAGTTAGAATCGCCACTTTTGCCCCACAATGACAAAAACATAACACTAGGGACACTACAGAGCCATCTGAGGTAGTAGAAATGATCCCCTATACTTTATTTTGAATCTTGCACTCTCATTGCTTGAGGCCCTTTAATCTTATCCAAAAGTTGGACTTCATCCCATTGCTCCATATATACCAATTCCTCTCATAGCCTTACAATATACACCATATATTTCACATCTCATATAATCCTAATTCTCATTTAGATTTAAATGTTCTTTTCTTCATTGCTTCATCTTTTACATCTTAGTAAGCCAATTCATTTTAACATAAGTCAACTGACTTATTTTTTACTTTTTTTTTTTTGCTTAAAATCAATTTTATTTGAAAGCTAAGATTATGTAGATGCAATAATCCATTTGAAAGTAAATTTTCATGATGTTTTTAAATTTTTATTATTTTAATGCCTTAAACTACAAAAATTCATAGAAATTTAGTAAGATTACAAAAATTGTATTTTTAATGGATTATTACAATGACATAACTTTGACTTTTAATTAATATTAGTTACGGGTAAAAAAGACATAAGAATAAAAATAAACCATTTTGGAGTTAATTGACTAAAGTTAAAATAAACCGGAAGCATAATTTACATTGTTCTTGAGGAGATAGCTAAGTAGGATCAAGGAAGAGCTACTTAAAGGCTTGGAGATCAAGGTTCGAAAGGTGTTCTCTCCAAATTGGGATTTTCCTAGCTTTTATATTCTAGAATAGTTTTCCGTATTTTATGGGTTCAAACATGTTTATTATTGCTTAATGATTATAGATTAGTCTTATGATTATCTTTCTAGGTTATAAACTATTCTTGTTTAAGCCTACACACGATTGTTTCTCAACTTTTTTACTATACTTGTTGTTCTTGGTTATATTAACCAAGTATGTCAACATCTTGACAGCTAATTCTTATCTGTCATATTTACAGCAGTCGTACACTATCTTTGTGGTGGAATAGGGTTCTAATGCCCTAATTTGACTACACTGTTAGGATCATAAGCAACTATAATCTTACTTAGATTACAATTTGCTAGCTATTACTCATGAAATATCTTAAAACTATTTATATGTAACTAGTTACTTAGCCTACATTGCATATAAAATATATGTGTGTCGTACTGGCTACGCAATAACTATTAAGAAAAATAGTAAAGAAAATAGTAGTTAGCCATATTTATAAAAAAAAAACAAGTTAAAACAAGTGAAGTCATAAAAAATTTAGTTGCTTTAATTTCAAGTAATAACCATGTGCATGCATCTAAACCTTATATGTACCGAAATGTATCCCTAGTGTTATACACACCTGTGAACACTAGTAGACACAACATTTAGTATGAAAATACCATACATATACAAGAGACAAAAAAATCTACTAAGATTCATCCTTAGCTTTTCACCAAAACAAGCTAACTTCAAGTAATAAGCCATATTTTTCTTGTACTCACTTAGCCTCAGACTGAAAGAAAAACACTTTGATTAGTACAAACTTATATCACAAGCAATTTAGGAGCACAAGTCTCTTACTTAGATAGTACATTCAAACCAATAAGACTTAGCCTTAATAGTTGCTCCTTACCAATTGTTAAGTGTGACTAACACTCTCAATACTTGCACAACACTTAAGGGATGAATACACTGTGGAACTTAGTAAGGGATATCGGCATCTGCAAGGGAAAATATATGCAAGCATGCAAGTAACATACACACACACACACACACACACAAACATATAAACATACTTTAAACGACACACAGCCAACACAAACAATAATAACAACAATAAAGCAATGAAATGTATGAATGAATGCATATGCATTTAGGACTTCCTTATACATGAAGATGCTTATAATTCTTATGAGCTCATACGACTGGGGTCATACGACTGGGGTACTTGGATACCAGCACTTCATTTGATGTTAGCACTTAACCTTACCCTATGAAATCCTCTTGCAGGCATCTTAGAATAGCCATCACCTACTCAAACCTTACATCCATCTTATAGGCTATTTAGAGTAAGTTATTACTTACTCAACTGTTAACCATCTCTTCCTCTTTCTTATTATATAGCTAACTAACTTATTGACCAAAGTTCACCATGTTCCTTCAAACTTAATTCGGGTACCTTCGTGGATCATTTACCAACTCTATCAGCTTGGTGGGGACTTTTGAAGTCTATAACTATGTTTTGAGATTAGTAGTAAAAAGACTGTGGAATCATCACAGTTGAAGAATTCTTTTCGCATGTTGTTTTTTGTTTTTTGTTTTTTACTTCCATCCAATAAAAGGTTCATTGCTAAAACCAATTTGTTTGATAGAAAAATGATGACTAAGATTGCACCATACAATTAGAAGTTTCAAGTAAAATTCAATTTTCATTTAAGTATGATATAATGGTGTAAATGGATTATTTAGAAAAATGAGATCTTAATCTAGTAGACACAAGGAAGCCTATTTTCTTATCCATAATCCTTTTCCTATTTTATGCAATTCATGAGGTTCAGGTCTCTCATGATACTAACAGTGTTTCTTATGGATGGCTCATGGAAGGCGAACTTCAACAAAGCTACAGCAGCTTTGGTTTAGCTTGGATATGATGGACATCATGCCAGCTACAATTGGTCTATTAGTTATTGCAGGTCATCTTTAGAAGTTGAGCCTAGTACAATTGTTATTGTTGTCCTTTGCGCTATTAAGGAGCATCTGTAAAACATCACTAGTTTTCTTAATAAATTGTTTTCAAGCTCTTCACATTTTGTAGAGCAAAATACCATACAATGTGGAGGAATATCTATTTGTGGATGAATTTCTCTCTCACCCTTACTACACGGAGTATAACATTGCTTGTAGTGCCACACGGTCAAGTCACTCGGGCACATTATCTTACTTCTTTGTTTCTTTTTTAACTTTCCTTTATTCTAAGTATAAAAAAGGTCTTAATGAGATATTAGTGACTTGGCATATAATATAGGGGTGTAAAGGGAAGGGTTTCAAGTTTGGCCCATTAGCTTATCAATATTCGGTACTATTTGAATTTGAGCTCAAATTGTTTGAGCCTAAACTTTAAGGCTTGAGCTTGGCTCAAGTTGGGCTTTAAATCGTCACCTTAAGCATGCCAAACTCAATTTACTAGTAATTAGGTATATTTGGATTAAAAAAATAAGGTATTCAAGGCCCTTTATGATTGTTAGTGTATGTGTATTTAAGATACTTTTAAGGCCCTTTAGACTTATTAGGATATAAGGGCAGATAGTGTCCAACTTGCGCTTGTGCTACCCAATAAAAGACAAGCCCTTTTACACCCTTAATATGATAGAAAGAACAAAAAAAGTTGTACAATTAATTAGTATACAGATTTACTACTATTTTTTTTTAAATAAAGAGCTATCATTGATTAATCAATAAGAGCATAATCCAACCACAACAAGTAGGGGTGAGGCCAAACCAGCGACTCTACACAGGCACAGAATGCGTAGTATTGATCAAAGAATACGAAACAAAAAAATGAACATGAATGAAAAGAAGAATCTAAAACCTTAATATAATCAATCAGCACTTCGATACGGCTGTAGTAAGGGTTTGCGCAATGCCCTCATGTACAAGGATAACAACATATGTCTCTATAATAATAGCCCGATAACCAGATAATATTCAAGCTTACTATATACCTTGATAAATGGCTACAGCTTAAATTGGTGTCAGTTGATCACTTTATGATGAAAAAATGCAGAAGTTATTAGTGCATGTCAACCTCTGGAGTCATAGAAAACTATGTCAACTAAGCTACGTTGTAGAGAGGATGAAAAAATACTATTTTTGGTAATTAAGTTTCATAATTAGATATAATGTTTTAGTTAAAAATTCATTTCAGATTGCTACTTTCACTACAAGATGGATGCAATATAGTAACTATCATCATAGTTGCATTTCAGTCATTATATCATCCAAAACTGACTACCTGGCAACTGCATAAAACAATTGGATTTTTCAAAGTCATAAATAGCTCAAAATTGAATCTAGACTGCTAAAAGTAACTGATAGGCTCTGTTAAGAGTTAGTCAAGAAATTATGACTAACTATTTCAATTGCTATATTAGTGACTGTCATTTCAATAGCAACTTAGTCGATGTATTAGGACTTTTTTTTAAAAAAAATACATTATTATTTAATATAATTGTTACTTAATTAATATTATTTAATTCAATTGGTTATTTAATTGATACATACATTAAATTGGTATGAATATTAACTTATTTTAGTTATTAATAATAAAATAATCAAATAATGAAATTTAAATTTAACTAAAATTCATTTAGATTAAATAAAATAATTATTCATCCATGTTCATGCTTAGGCCTGGTGGCGTGTGAATCCCACCTACAGGTCTTCAGTTAAGCAGCCACAAGTGGCCACCCTTGTTTGACTAGCAATGAACCCTCCAATAATTCCTCCAAAAGGAAACCTAAAAACAAAAAAAAATCAAAAACCCAGAAATCAAAAGTAAAATTTTAGGATTTAAAACTTTGAAGATTAATTTATAGAAAATCTTTTATGTTTTTTCAGAAATATCTTTAGAAAAAGTTAAAGAGGAGAACAAAGGTATAAAAACCATGTAAACAAAACAATGTTTTGAGAGGAAAAAATTAACCTAAAACTTTGAAGCCACAAATACAAACAAAAAGTTTTTTTTTTAATGAAATGGCTTTAGAGAAAGTTAAAGATGAGGAAACAAGAAATTTGAACATGTAAATGAAAAAAAACTTGGAAAAAAAATTCTGACAACAGACTCGATTGACAGCAAACTCATGGCAATGCCTCACCAACCTATAATCCGGCAGATCTATGTGTTTGTGTCAGAGAGAGAGAGAGAGAATAAGAAGAAGAAGAAGAATAAAAAGAAGAAAAAGAAGGAGAAGGAGAAGGAGAAGAAAGAAGAAGGAAGAGGATGAAAGGAAGAAGTACCATGAGAGATGGAGAAATAGAGAAGAAGAAGATGATAACAGATATAGCTGAGAGAGAAAGAAAGAGAGAGAATAAGAACAAATTAAAAGCTAAATGTGTGTGAGAGATTTGTGATTGAAGGAGAGGAAAAATTTCCACTTTAGTCCTAGATTTTCCTTGGTTTTTCAAAATAAACTTAAAGTTCTTAATGAATTGTGACTGTAGTAAAATGTAGCAATATTTGCCGATAGAAAAACAACTACAAATTGAGCAACTGGCACATTCAATTGCCCAGCAGTCACCACCTAAAGAACACATTTTTTATTTCAACTGAATAGCGATAATCATGGCTATTGACTGACTTTCAGTCACCTTTTTTAGTTGCAATATTGCATCTCTCTTGTAGTGTTTTTACTGTAAACTTGTATTAATTATTTTGTTCAATGACTTGTTAATATTTGTCGACGTTCTTACCAATTCTGTCATATTTATAATCAATGAGCATTTCAGCCAAATATTATCGCAACACTACTAAAAAAACTGTATTTTCCAACAGCCAAACCATTGGAAATTTCCAACGCGCAAGGCCATTGGAGAAAATCCAAAAAAATTCCAATGGTCCAACCGTTCGAACAATTACGAAATTGAATTATGAGTTATGGATATGCTATTTCCAACGGCTTAAGCCGTTGGAAAATATATCTTTGAGATGGGAAATTCAAACTTAGTTTTTCCAACTACTGTCGTCGTTGGAACCTATTTTTTAAGCATGTTTTTCTATTTTTAACAGCTTTAGCTGTTGCAAAACACTTGTATGGCAACATTTCTAATTTTGTAGGTTTCCAATGGCTTAGGCCATTGGAACATAATTAAGATAGTTTTATCTGTTTCCAATTACCAACAACTTTGACCATTAGAACATCATTAAGTTAAAACGCAGCATTTTTTTCCCAACGGCCACTAACAATTTAAATTGACTCCACCCCAGATCTGCTTCATTTCATCATCTGCTCCTTTTTACATCTCTTAGTGTTCTCTCCTTCATCTCTTCATCTCCCACATGCACACACTTCACGTTTCTGAAGGCTCCCATAGTAGAGGCAGCTTGATCGACGTCGCCATTGTTGGATCTGGGGCTCAAAGTTGTAGATCTGCAGGTTATTTTTTGTTAATTTTTTTTATTTCATTTCATTTTTTTTGGGTTTTTTCATGATTTGATGTTTAATAATGATAATGGGTGCAAGATTTTGGTTGTTGTGCGAGATTGAAAGCCATTCCTATGCATTTGAAGTAAAATTTCAGATTTGAGGTAAGTTGGTCTAATACGTATTTTTTCATTTTTAAACTTTTTTTTTACCAAAAAATGCATTAAATCCGGGTTATGTAATGTTAATTTGGTTTGAAATATGTGAAATGTATGTGATTTGTAGTTGTTGATGGTTGGAAGTAAAGTATTGAGGTTACCCATTACAGTTTGGAATTTTTTGTTCATTTTGTTAATTTTTTGTAATTTCGGGATTAATTTAAAATTAGGAAATAATTAGTTTTAAGTCAATTGTTTAATTGGGTAGTATATTTATATGTGAAATTAGTACATTGTTAGTTTAACTAACAATGTTTAATTGGATTTATTTTTACAATGTTAAAAGTTTTGGAATTAATATAGAGGTACAAAATAGCTATATTTAAATACGTTTGTTTGATTAAGTTTGACTTTTAATATAATATATGTCAATAATAATAATAATAATAATAATAATAATAATAATAATAATATTGTTAGACAAAAGAGTGGGGAATACATCAACAGGCGGACTGAAGAAGTGGCGGTAATTATAATGCTAGATAAAATGACCTTTTTACATACCATTAATTATAGATTTACTAATAACCTATCTTTATCCTTATGAAGGCAAAGATAATTGTTGAGATCGAAGAACAAACGTAGCAAATGGATGAGGAAGGAAGCGCACATGACATTGATGAGGTTGAGATAATGAGTGCAGCTGTTAGTGGCAGGAAGAAAGGGCGTGTATTTGGTCTTGGATCAGAACAACATGTTGTGGTTGGATGACGACAACCGGGGAATACTCCTGCAGCACATGTTGATGCCACTCAGACGCCGGAGTTCACTAAACAAGTACAGCGAGTGGTAGCGGAGCATACCGCACAACAAGTATCATATTATGAGTGGAAGCTGAGGCATCTTAAGAGGAGACAACGAGCTAAGCTGGAGTACATATGTCAATGAGTTTGCATTCCTCTACCTGTGCATGCTGAAGATGATATAGATGCCTCGAGATCGGATGAAGACTAGATTAGGTATATCATGCTCCTTTGTATGTTTATCAACAAACAAACACTTATTAGGAGAATGAAACTATGTAATTTCAATTGTGTATGGTTTTATGTGGATTTATAACTACATTTATGTGCTTTGTAATTTCAATTATGCATTTTTTTATTAGGATTTATAACTGCATTTATGTAATATCAGTTCAATATTTGACTACATACGATACAATCATTTCCAACGGCAATCATTTCCAACGGCCTAAGCCGTTTGACGTTTAAAGAAAAGCATTGGAATAAACAGCACGGGAATAAAAAATATTAAAAAAAACTAATTTCCAATGGTCTAAGCAGTTGGAAAAATTGCTAAATTTCCAATTGCCTTCCAACTGCGAACGTGAGAAAAAAAAAAAATACAGCCGTTGGAATTTCAATGGCCGATTTTCTAACCAACAGCTCTCATCTGGGTTGTTGGAATCTGAACTTCCAACGCATTGATTACCAATGGCTTCGTGTTGGAAAATTGAGGATTTCCAATAGCAAGCTGTTGGACATGGCAATTGGAAAAAGCCCACTTTTTAGTAGTGCAACTTATATGATGAAACAGGAGTTGAAGGTGTTAGGAAGTTAATATATAGTTTATCTTACATTTTAAATAAATTAAGTCTATTTTTCGCTCGATTATATTGTGCATTGTAACCATATTTCAACTTTCAATCATGCCTGCGTGGAGCAGTAGAGCCATTAGTATTAATTTGTGTTCGTGCAAGGCCAACAACGGAATTAATCTGACCAAGTAAAAGCCATCCAAAAATAGTGTCTACTTTACAAACAACATTCCTCAAACAGAGGAGAATAAACGAACATTAGCAGACATTAGTCACTCCCGCTTCTCTCTGCCTTCTCTAATGCAAATTCTCCTTCCCAGTACCACCGCCGTAGCCGTCAGCCCCGCCTGTCGATCTTCCCATGACGGACCGAGACTCCTCTACTCGTGACAATCGCATCTCATCCGATGAGAGTATCCAACCAGCCGCCGGACCTGACCCCCGACCGTCCACCCACGTGGTCCAGATCCCCAAAGAGCAACTCTACCGAGACGGCGCCTTCGCCGCCGCCAACCGCCGCACCATCCCGAAGAAACGCATGCCGGGGGAACGCTGCTTGGGCAATTTCTGCATCTTCTGCTGCGTATTCCTCTTCGCCATCATCCTTCTCCTCCTCCTCCTCTTCATTTTTTTTGAGCCCAAACTTCCCAAATTCGCCATTGATAGCTTCGTCGTGGACAGCGTGATACCGGGATTCCAGACCGAGTTCCGGGTCAGGTTAATTGTCAAGAACCCCAACCCGAAATCAGACGTTCTGTACAAGAAAGGAGACGCCGGTCTGCTGTTCGCGGACCACGAGCAGGTGATCGGGAACGGTAGTTTCCCGAGCTTTAACCAGCCGAAAAACGTGTCGACGGACGTTGAGGTGGTGGTCAAGCAATCCAACTCAAACGGCGCGCTTCAGATATTGGATATGGAGAAACTTCTGAAGCAGGCCACCCATCAGGAATTTATCAATCTTGCGTTCAAGATGAATTTGGTGGTCCGGTTCGAGAACTGGAGTGTTATTTGGGGCGACCAGCCCCTCGATGTGGATTGCCATTTGTCCGTTTATACGTTGGCTAAGGGCAGTACATTACTAGCTCAAATCTGCAAAACTGACAAAGCCTAGAGTTAACGCCATGTTCTCAACTCTCTTCCAGTAAAGAAATGTTTTCAGAGGTACCCGCCCTGCTGCCATCAGGCGGAAGGCAAAGGGTAAGACAGCATGTTCCTCCAAGGGAATTGAGCCCTGAGTGCACAATTAACATACTCAACCCCATTTTAATAAATCAGAAAATGTGAATTTTTTTAGCGTACTTTATATTTTCCTTAGGGATCATAAGGAAATGTTAAAACAAATCAAGCACTGTTTTTGAATTTACGGAAACAGAGATTTGATCATTTAAAATGTTTGTTCACTGAAAAAAATAAATCATCGGTCCATTAAAAGTACTGGACGATAGTAGTTACCGAACAATTTATGCACCTGCATGCATCAGTTGATTTCATTAGGTTGAAATATAAGTGGGCACAGGCAAATTTGACTTGACTCATTAATGAGTCATTAAACGGAGCCGAATAGACTATTTTTGTCAAAATAAAAAACGAGTGATTTAATTAAGCGGCCCTACTAATAAACTTAAGTGGTCAAATTGCTCATTGTGTCGCTTCCATATAAATTAATCATCTTCAATTTAGTTTATCCATCAGCCGTTTAACTGTTCTCATGCTCTGTGCCTTCATGGTTGACTAAGAATGTGATATGCAATTACAAATTGAGTCGAGCGATTTCTTTAATCGGGTTTGGTGCTCCCTCATTTTAGCTCGATTCTTGTGAAATCACATTGACGTTCTAATCTTGCAGAGGGAAACAGTTTATAAACTATTGTGTGAGCATATGTCTGTTAATTAAGTTAGCTTCATATTTCGTTCGCCGGAGTAACCATCCATGAACAAGTTCACATCCTATCAAACATGGGTTTGTTAGCATTGTGGCACAAAATCGGTGATAATGCTCACTGTTGTATCATCTTATGGGCTATATCATTGTTGTATATTTATTTCTTTTCATGCATTTTTTGCAGATGGATATCTGGATAAACCTGTTCCTTTGTCCTTGATCGATCCGTGGATAGAGTTCAGGCCGATGTTTTATGCTCAGTGATCCTTAGATGGATGCCTGTTGGCTCTTGCCAAAATCTTTATCCTATATATCTACATTCAGCTTTTGATCTCATGGGCTGTTATGTGTGTGTAAACATATATATATATCAAGATGAACAGCCATCTCGCACTCAACAAAAGCCTCTATAAGCCGACCGAAGCCACAAGGACAAGACTCTTGCTGCAGCAATGCATTGGCTTCTTATTAGGTTCAATAGAATCACTTTCTCGTACGTAGAGCCTCAAGTTCTCTTCAACTTCTCCCATTTCTTTTTATTTTGATAAGACATTTTTCTAGTGTACATACATGCTTCGTTTCCCGTATTTTCTCAAGAACCCAGAACCCGTCTGCTCACGAGACCCTCATACTTTTTAAGCTCATAACTAGGTCGCCTCGTAATTTTGCCCACAAAATTAACACTCGCAAGGCCACATTTTGACTTTGGCTCGTAGCTCAAACCCTTTAAAGGTTTTATAAAGGTTTAATTTCTAGCAGTAGCCACACATGCCTGGACGTTGTTGCGGGTGTGGCTTCACTGCATGTTTCATGGCAACAGAATGAGTAATGATACAAAGAACATAAACCTTGAATTGTTCTTTGAAGTAGATGCAGTGTCGTCCGAAGTAACTTCAATCTTCTTGAGGAACATTGAAATCCCTGCATAGTAAGTCGAAGGTGTAAATGAACAAACGCGACAGTGGTGGATGGAATTTGTAGATGATTAATGTATAAGGGTAAAATATGCAGAATAAATCACTTATCTAATTACCTCCACCTTTTTTCTTTTTCTAGCTTATCCAACTACGAATTATTTGTTGTTTAGATGTGTCTTTAATAGAAAATCATCATATACGCATGTGGTGCTCAAGACATCGAGTTAATTGCATCCTTCCCCCCTAACATTTTATTATTGTACAATTTTAGACTCTAACGTTGATTTCTTGCGGCATAGAAAATTTCTAACCTCATTTAATTGTTCGGTTTTTGACATTCCATGGATGGAAAATGTTAATATCAAGGTAAAATGTCTTAGTGGCATAATAAATCATAAACACTTTCTCATATGTTACTTGATATTGATGACGTGGAAAGAAAATGGAAAAGTAAAAAAATGAAATAAAGACCTGAGCGGAGAGATGGAGTTTCATCATGTATCACCGCCACAAAACTTCATCGCGGCAAAATTTGTCCAGGAACATCTCCCTTTCAGTTCCAGCACCACATACACTTGGGCAAGGACAATTATTGCCACTTAATTTTGAGAAAACTGGACATATTGTAATTTGGACGATCTTTTTCAGATTTTAACAATTTAACTCGAGCTTCCTCCACCAGCAACAATCCTCATTCACCTGGAAAGCCCCAATTTCTCATAAACAAACTCATATCGATTTGAAGAAATAGAAGAAATGCCACTAACCCATGGCCAAGATCGATTATCCAAGATTTCTCAATTATTAATGCCAATTTTTCCAGCATATTTTTGAATGAATGTTTGATACATTAAGAGCGAGTTAATTTACAAAATCCAACCCAAAGGAAAGCAAAGGGCAGGAGCACCTTCCACAAGCCACCGGTTTCATCAAGGTCCAAGTTCCGTCTGGTTAGGGCAGTTGGACAATGTGAAAGCTATCTGTAGTTGCGCCTATTTCCCCAGCTAGAAAACTACTACTTTTGTTCCGCCGTTATTTGTTCATTGGAAAAAGTAGTCCTCAGCCCAGTTGTTAAGATCCCAATCTAAATTTGCTATTTATTATGTGCGCCTGGCGCACGGGTAAGCTACACCCTCAAAGTAATTAAAAGTTTTTAATTTAGTCCCTAAGGTTTAAATTTTGAAGTTTTTGACATTTTGGTCCATAAAGTTTATTACTATTCTTAACTCTTTAAAAGAAGAGAACTCCTGACTCTAAAACCCTTTTCTCTCTTAGTAATATAGGATTATTGTTAAATTTCTTTCCAGACTATTACTCAAGTCGTGTAGCAACTGTAAGACCCGTTGGGAAAATGGGTAGTAAGATTGCGTAAAACGTTGACAGATAGCTGAAGAAAAGAAACTAACATTAATCAAATATTACTAATGGATAAAATCTTTAAGAGTCTGGTTAAGTCCTCTGCAAAGAGAAAAGAAGAAGAAGAAACTCTAGGGAACAGAAAAGTCAAGAACTCTCAAGAAATAATAATTAGGGATATAGAGAAAAATTTGGGAAATTGGAATATACCTAAAATGGATAAATGGGAAGTCTACCAAAAGGGTAGTTTTGATTTCAGAATGACTTATGCTATCAAAATTGTAGAAAAAACTGTACCAATTATGGAAAATGACCCTCAATTTGAATTATTTTCAAAATATATGATTAAAGATCATCTAGAAAACAATTACAATTATTTACATGTAGGTTTAGTTCAAATCGCGTTAAAACCGTTAACACGAAATGGATTAAATACCTCTGTAATAATTGCTTTAAGAGATCAAAGGCATAATAAATTTTCTGATTCCCTTTTAGGAATTGTAGAATCAAGCTTATGTGATGGACTCATATTCTTTAATTGCCATCCTAATTTTACGGTGTCCTTGAAAGATCCCTATATCATGAAAACTTTAACAGCAAACATTATGACATCAGGTTTTGATATGTTAGAAGGATCTCAGAATCTGGCTCTAGTCTATAGGATCTATTATAAGGTTATGACAACTCAAATAGAACCTAAGGCTCTAGAATATGATACACGTGGGGAAACTTTGCTATTAAAAGCAAACACAGAAAAATCAAATATTGTGGTTCCTAAGCCATGTTTTAATTAATAAGGTTAAAATTTATAAATTTTTAAAACTTAAGGCCATTTTTATAAAAAGTATAAAACTTAAAGACCCCTCTTAAAGTTTAACGCAGGCCTACACAATAACGACTCATCTAAATTTTAGGATCTTGTGATCCTTAAATCTAACATCATAAAACCTCATTGGAAAGTAGTAGGATCAGTGATATTACAGGATAAAGGAGGATCCTGATTAAAATCTTAAGACAAGTAAGATCTTTTGATTTTGTTGGTCTCACTTGTTATTAATTTTTGTTGTTTACATTTGTATTTTAACCCAAATTAGAAAGTTTAAGTGATTGAGTCATTGCTCCACAAGTTGGGCTACTCAAGTTAGTGATTATATGACTTGAATTGTGAAATAAAAAAGAAAAAAAAGGCTCATGTTTCTCCCATTCAGAAGATAAAAATTAAAACTTCAAAAACATTTTCATAAGTTTGTTGTTATTGTGTAAGTTATGTTTATTTATGAATTTCTTTTAGACTTATGTGGCTATTGGGTTAGTTTTGTTGATGTATGTTTTATTAGGCTCGAGCTTTATTTGTACTATAACACTAATTGTGCTATATCTTCATAATATAATTGGTCTTCTATATCAATTATAATATTTATTATAAGGAATTTTGATCTTTTAGTAGGATCTTACAATTTACAATCCGATTTTACTAACCCGATCTTGTGTGACAAAAAACGATTTTAGATAGGATCCTAATCTTAACAATTTTAGTCCTCAGTCTTAGGATGTTTTATATTTTTCTAACATTACTAAAAACATGCATTTTTCAACGGGCAAATTTTCAATGGCGAAACCGTTGGTAATTTCCAATGCGATGAGCCGTTGGAAAAGTATAGATGAATTTCCAACAACTTAGCTATTGGAATTTTTTAAGGCCATATTTTCCAACAGCTTGGCCTTTGAAAATTTTCAACGCAATGAGTAGTTGCTTTAGAAAGTAAAATAGTATTTTGCAAATATTTTGTTATGAATAATAATAAAAATATATATATTTATGTTATATTGATATATTTTATATATATTTTTAATATTATATATATATATATATATTCACATTTATCATATTTATTATATAATTTTAAAATGTGAATTCATATTTTGAAATTATTTTATTATAAATACTACTACTAATAATTGTAATCATAATAATAATAACATCATTTATATAATAATATCATATAATAATATATATCATAATAATGTATGTATCATATAGTATCATATGTATAATAATGTATCATATATCATACATATATATAAAAATAATGTATAATAATAATAATAATAATAATAATAATAATAATAATAATAATAATTATTATTATTATTATTATTGTTATATATATGTATATCATTGGGCCAAACTCAACCCATATATATTTTCATTGAGCCAAACTAATTGAGTTCAATCTAAACACTAGCTATATATCCCCTTTTGCCTTTCATTCTGCCAATCTCGGCCAATCTCCTTCGTTCTACTCGCCCAACCTCCGCAATTCTCCTTACCTAATCACGCCCAATCTCGCTGCTTGCTTCTCGCTTCTCAGTTCTCCGTTTGTGTGCCGTCCCCCGCTCGCCAATCGTATGTGCTCCGCTTCCCGCTTATTCGTTCTCCGTTTGTGCGCTGTTCGCCTCGACTATCGGCTGTTCTTGCCTCGGCTGCCTTGTTGCCATTTTCACCTTGCCGTCTCGTTGCCTCGCTACCATTCTTGCCTCATCTGCCACGTCGCCTATCCGCCATTCTTGCCTCATCTGCCTCGCCGTTGTTCTTGCCTTGCCAACTTGCTACTGTTCTCCCCTCGCTACCTCGCCATCGTTCTTGCCTTGCTGTCGGCTGCCATCCTCTTTATCTCCCTCCTCGGTTAGTCATCTGCAAAGATGAAATTTATAATTTTGGGTTGTTGTGATTTTTGGTCTAAATGCACATCTAATCGGATGAACTGATTTTGGTTTAGATGCAGATCTAATAGAGTGTTGTAATTTTGGACCATTGTTTAAATCTAATAGATTTGTTGTGATTTTGAATTCTGTGATCTTGGATTGTTGTGTTTTATGGCATTTTCTATTTTGTTCTGCAGATAATATGGCAATTTCTATTTTATTTGAATATTGATGTGTCTTTGTATTGTTAGGTGAAGTAATATGTTATCAGGAGTAATTTTTAACTCAAATAATATGATATTAGGATTGTATAAAATATATTATTTGTAAATCTAAAATGTAAATTTAATAAATATACTTTATAATTTCAATCATATAATTTTAAAATATATTTTTCATAAATAGAAACTATAACTTTTAGTAATATATATATAAACCTTCCAACGGCCTAGCTGTTGGAAATCTTCATTGGCTTTAGCTATTGATATATTTCCAATGGCTTGACCGTTGGGAAACCATTGGGCCGTCACAAATAATTCTATGAGATTAGACCATTGGAAATTTTCAATAGGCCGTTGAAAATTTCCAACGACCAACACTACGGCCGTTGGAAATTGTTTTTTCAACGGCCCACTGTTGGAAAACCTAGATTTCCAACACGAAGTCGTTGAAAAAATTACTTTTTTTTAGTAGTGTGAACTAGTCCAGAAACTTCTTTACTCAAAGAACCTTGAAACATTAAAATCATCAATCCCTCATCTAGCCATCTATCTCATGGAAATGTTGACATGTTACTTAAAGTCATTGGAAAACCTAGATTTCCAATGCGAAGCGTTGGAAAAAATCATTGGAAAAAAATGCTTTTTTTAGTAGTGTAATCTAGTCCAGAAACTTCTTTACTCAAAGAACCTTGAAACATTGAAGTCATCAATCCCTTGTCTGGCCATCTATCTCATGGAAATGTTGACATGCAACTGAAAGTCGTTTTCTAACAGTAATTAAATTGATACTTTTAAAATTTTAGTTACTTACTAGAAAATATTATCAAAGTTCATGGGTCATTTTGCAAAAATTTGAATTTGAGGACTAAATTGAAGATTTTAAAAGATACAAGGACCAAATTATAATTTCTTAAAACTTATAAACTATATTATAATTTTTAAAATTAGGAAGGAAGAGCTCTATATTTAAAATATTAAAAAACTAATTCAACTCGATTCACAAAGCAACAAAATAAATTCGCAACTATTTAAAATAATAAACTATATTTTCATGAAAAAAAGGTAAACAACACATGTCATCTTTGAACTAAGCCTTATATTTTAGATTCATCTCAAAATTACAAAATGTTACATCATTTATCCTTTAATTATGAAAATATTACACAAATCATCATGCCCGTTAATTGTAACTGTTAAAACAGACAGAAAAAAAAGTAAAAAAATAGTTTTAACCCCTAAAAACTTTCCATTTGTCATAGAAACCTCAAAACTTTTAAATCTTACAATGAAACTTTTACACGCAAACAGTCTGTTGCTGATGACCAGTTGGTATTGGCCATGGGTTTCTGGGGATAAGGTTCGAGGTTGCGAGGATTAGTTAGGATTAGCGCTACGGTATGGTGCGGGATGCAGTACATTATCACCTTCGATGCTAAGAATCCTGACAATGGTTCCGCTGAAACTTTTCTGGCCATTGTGCTTGAAGGATCAATGTTTATGGAGTATTGCGACAGATATCACGTAAGAATTTGCTTCTATTTTATTATTCTCTTCTTCGCTAACAAACATAATCAGATCTATGCATGCATATAGAGTTATTACTATCTTCAATTTTGTTTCTTTATTAGCCATTAAACTGTTGTCATGACTCATGCTTTACTAAGATTGTGATATGCAATTAGCTTTAAATAGTTGAAGCCATATCTTAAATCATATTAGATGCCATTTCATTTTCTGTGGACACGCGTCTTGTGAGATCATATTCAAACTGAAATAATTTAGAACTTCTGTGTGAATATATGCCCGCTAAGCTAGCTTCATATTGCATTCCTCCTGGTAGCCATCCATGAGTATGTTCAAGATGACATGGGAATGTTAATCATCCATATCTACAACCGGTTTGTTAGCAATCTGACACTAAATTGGTGATAATGCTCGACATCTTATTATCTTACGAGCTCTACCATTGTTGTATATATTTGATTCTTTTCCTGCGCTTCTTGCCGACGGATATCTGAATTAAAATTTCCGTTCCTCATTCGCCATTGCATTCACTGGTTTATGATGCTCACTGCTCAGTGATCCATACAGGCAGACCTGTTTGCTCTTGCCATCTTTATCACATCTATATTTGCCATCAGCTATTGAACTGAGACTCGATGGACTACGAGCTGTTTATGTACAAAATTAGACATGTGGTCTTTTAAAATTATGTGAGCAAGCATGATTTATGCGTTTCCTGCACTCATAGGCTCCGGCACTCTTGATCGTATTCCTATGTATATGTCTGCCATCAGCTACTGAACTTCGGCTTTTTGGAATGTGACTAAAAAACCTTTGTTGGTGTGCATCTTGACGCTGTTGCATCTATATATTTCTGTCCCAGTCAGTGGATTGTCATTGTACTATGCATAAAAAAAGAGTAACCAAAACATCATTTCGTAACAAAAGGAGTTTAGCAAAATGTTTCATGCATATCCTATACAACAGTATCATTTCGTAGGAGCGGCTGATGAAAAATAATAGATGGTTATAACTAAAGTTGAGGAGAAGAGAGTGTCGTCCAGACAATGGTAAAACGAATGGACACCGGCCCATAACGAGCAGGAGCAACCTGTCGCTAGCTATCTAAAGATAACCCTAACATGGGATGAGCATAGGCCCGGAACAGTCTTTCCCATGAGCATGACCGAGTCTTCGTTTTTAGCCTGTGAAGATGTTATCTGGCTGCTGCAGATATGACAGATAAGAACTAGCTGTCAAGATGTTGACATACTTGATCAATCTAACCAGGAACTAAATGTCTGCTTGGAAAGTCGCCAAAATAGGCAGGTGTTGGGCAAAGAACGCTAGGACTATATGTTGACTAACAACTCGTGTTTCATTTGGGTTTTTGTACATTAACTGACAAAGCCTGGTTAATACGATCGCCCGAATTTTTTTTTCGTAAAGAAGCGTTGAAGGTCCCACCATGTTTTAGGAGGCCACGCGAACTAGAAGGTTAATATTGGAGATGTAGTTTGTAGCTGCTAGAACTCTAGTTGTAAATATCTCTTTAGTTGCTGATAATATCTCTTGTAGTTGCAGATATAGTCAGGTTTTATTGCCACATGTGTATATAACCAGGAGAGTAAATGAATGAAAGACAGAATCTTCCCAAAAGGTTTTACAGCATCTTCTCGTTTCTTTCATGGTATTAAAACCGAAACCTGGGATCTCTATGCCATTAACCTATCAACACAAACTGAGACATTTCAACCATGTCGGGTCCAAGTGAGAGCGACAAAATGAGTAGTATGGATGTGACTTTCCCATACTACATTCATGCCTCAGATAGCCTGGGACAAATAGACGTGAGTGAGTTGCTCAATTGGTAAATGACATGAGTAATATGTTGTTTTCCAAGAACAAAATTGGGTTCATGGATGCAACAATCCTAAAGCCTTATGCGAATTAACTAGAATTGGGAGGCTCGCTGCGGTGCGATGCTATAGTGAAAGGATGGCTCAATAGTGCCATGGAGAAGGAAGTAAGAAGCAGTGTTTGCTATGCTCAAACTGCTTAAGAAATATGGGCAGACATTCGAGAGAGAATTGGAAAGGTAAACGCTCCAAGGGCTTATGAATTGAAGCGATTGATTGTTTTGTTGGAACAGGAAAAGCTTTTCGTCTCGTCGTACTAAACCAAACTAAAAAGTTTTTTGGATGAGATGCAATCTATCTCCATTGCCAAGGTGCAGATGTAGCAGCTGTACTCGTGATCTACAGCGCCAGTACGTTGAAGTAAAGGAGAGGGAGTAGCTATACGACTTTCTTATAGGGCTTGACAACAAATTTAACACCGTAAAGACTTAGATCCTAAGTATGAAGCCAACACACACTCTCGGCCAGGCCTACCACCTCACAGTAGAAGATGAGCAGTAGAAGCAAATTTCTTCAATGAGTAAGCCCACAACAGATACGACGACTTTCCATGCCTACATTGCGCGCAACAACAAGGCCATAGGGTAGGCGCAAGAAAAGCCAAGATGAACAAATTGCAACAAATGGGGACATGTAGAAAAAGATTACTTCTGCAATGCTTAGGATGAAAAGGTGAATTGTCCAAAGACACCGATCAAAACACACTGACGGTGAACATGGCTGGTAAGATTAATTTCGTAAAACCTTGGGTAATTGATTCAGGAGCAACAAAGCACATTACCTGTGATGGTGAATTGCTTGAGATGGAAGAAAAGAACATCACAGAGACATCGGTCAAAATACTGAATGGAGAGAGTATTCTAGTTAAAGGAGATGACAGGTTGAAGCTTCCAAATGGGATGAACATCAATGGAGTCCTGAACATTCTTGATTTCAAATGCAATCTACTTTCAATTAGCAGATTGACAAGAGATCATAACTGTGTACTAATATTTGTTTCAGATCTTTGTGTGATACAGGGCTTACCTACGAAAAACCTGATTGGAGTGGGTAGATTCTGTAATGGCATATACCTCCTAGACTCTTTTTAGCATGGAAGGGTGGCATTGGAGGTCAATGTGATGGGGAGGACTAAACTTTGGCATCAGAGGCTCAGACATACTTCTAGTAGTAAGGTCAAGTTAAATAAGTCAAATTCTAGTGTAGTTAATAGAGGCGAAATTAAACATTGTGATTCATGTATATAAGCAAGACAAACTAGGTTGCCTTTTTCCGAAAGCACAATAAAGTCTTCTACATGTTTTGATTTGATACATTGTGACATTTGGGGTGGTTACAAGACACCATCACATACAGGAGCACATTATTTTTTCACAATTGTAGATAACTTTAGTAGAGGCGTGTGGGTATATTTGATGAAGTACAAGTTAGACGTAAGTCATTTCTTGCCTTATTTTTTGAACATGGTGGAAACACAGTTCGGAAAGAAAGTCAAACAAATTAGAGTAGATAATGGAGTTGAATTTCAGTCAAATTCAATGCTACAACTCTACAGAGAGCGAGGAATTTTGTTACAGATGACTTGTGTCTACACATGCCAACAAAATGGTGTTGTGGAAAGGAAACATATGCATATTTTGGAAACTGCATGTGCACTAAGATTTCATGCAGACTTGCTCGTTAGCTTTTAGGGAGAATGTATATTCATGGTGGTAGACATCATAAATAGGATTCCCACCAAGGCTATTAGAAATAAAACACCTTATGAGCTTTTGTTCAAATGAGTCCAACTTATGATCACTTGTGAGTATTTGGATGTTTAGTGTATGTGCACAACAAAGGAAAACTTGACAAGTTCGGGGAAAGGGGGAGACACTGTGTCTTTGTTAGCTATCCAAATGGGGCAAAAGGGGTATAGAGTGTATGACATTGAAAATGGTAAAATATATACATCTAAAGATGTGGTCTTTTTTAAATGGGAGTATCCATACAATGATAAGTCGCACAAAATTCAGTGCCCTAAAAACCGAGATATAGGAGCGCATTTTGTTGGTGATGAGCCTACAACTCGATGACGTGAAGCCTCTGACGAAGAAAATGATGCACATGCCTAAGAAATAGCCATACAAGACCAGGAACCAGTAGACATTTGGCAAGAAGGCTCAACTAGTGACATGCATGGCGACATTCAACGCAGCCAGCAAGTCAGACAACAGCCGAAGCACCTTGATTATTTTGAAGTACAATTGCCACCTTCCATTACTACCTCGCAACCTACCCCTCCACATGGTGATTTTGTGGTATATCCTCTTTCTCATTTTGTCTCTTATGACAAATTTTCACAATCACACAAAGCTTTCTTAACGACCATCGCTTCCCACGATGAGCCAAAGACATATTTTCAGGCTGACCAACATAAACATTAGAGAGAAGTGATGATACGAGAAGTGGAGGTCTTAAAGAATAATGATATGTGGACCTTGGAGCCATTGGCCTTGGGAAAACATGCAGAAGGATCCAAGTGGGTTTTCAAAGTAAAGTATAAGGCTAACAGAGAAGTGGAGCGATGCAAGGGTCGCCTAGTTGCAAAGGGTTTCATGCAAGTTGAAGGCATTGACTTTCATGAAACCTTTGCTCTCATAGCAAAGCTCGTGACAGTACGATCCTTATTGGTAGTATCAGCCAAGAAATAATGGGACATTCACCAACTCGATGTCAATAATTCATTTCTCCATGGTGATCTGGAAGAAGAGGTTTACATGTACATCTCACAAGGATTCGCCAATGAAAGAGAAAAAAGAGTATGTTGACTAAAAAGGTTGTTGTATGGTTTGCGGCAAGCCTCATGTAATTAGTATCGTAAGTTTACTGATGCTCTCATTGACATCGATTTCCAGCAGTCAAAAGCGAATCATTCATTATTTATTTATAAGAGGGATGGGAGCTTTGTGATGGCATTGATATACGTGGACGACATCATTCTTGTTGGAAATGACAAGGTAAAAATCCAAGAAGTGAAGAACTACTTGAACATGAAAATGGGTATCAAGGACCTTGGTGCCCTAAAGCATTTTATAGGGATTGGGGTTGCAAAAACACAGAACGGTTTAGTGCTCAATCAATGGAAATATGCATTGGACATATTGAAGGAGATGGGCATGCAAGTCTGCTGGCCCAGCAGTTTTCCGATGGAGCAAAATTACAAATTATGGGCGAATGATGATGGACCACATATAGACGCGGACGCCTCAAGATATTGTCAGTTAGTTGGACGTTAACTGTCACTTAACCGGACTTGGCTTTTGCAGTGAATGTCTTAAGTCAGTTTATCACGAAACCAAGGCAAGCTCACATGGACGCAGCTGAATGTGTCTTGCGCTACTTGAAACTTCGGTCGGGACAAGGCATTTTACTTAATAATGATGGAGACCTATGCTTAATGGCCTACAGTGACACAAATTGGGGTGGATGTCAAACAACTCAAAGATCGTGTACAAGCTACTTCATTACACTAAGAGGATCACCTATTTCCTGGAAAACAAAATGGCAATCAGTTGTAGCCGATCTTCAACAGAGGCAGAATATAGAGCCATGTCAACAGTTGTAAATGAGGTCCGCTGGTTGCGTTGGCTGCTAACTGACTTACAGGCACTGCAGACCGATGCCACAACATTGTTTTGTGACAATCAGGTAGCATTACATTTAGCAATGAATCCTGTTGTTGATGAACAAACCAAGCACATCGAAATGGATTGTTGCTTCATCCGAGAGCGCATCCAATCTGAGAAGATACCACCGAGAAAAATATGCACAGAAATGTAACTCGTAAACCTATTCACCAAAGCTTTGGGCAGGGATAAGCTCGAGATACTATTGTCCAAGTTAGGCATTGTGAATCTTAATGCGCCAACTTGAGGGGGAGTATTGGAGATGTAGTTTGTAGTTGCTAGAACTTTAGTTGTAAATATCTCTTTAGTTGCCGATAATATCTCTTGTAGTTGTAGATATAGTCAGGTTTTATTGGCACATGTGTAATAACCATGAGAGTAAATGAATGAAAGACAGAATTTTCCCAAAAGGTTGTACAACATCTTCTTATTTCTTTCAGTTAAGGTCCCGCATTACTGCATTGTTGGTTAATGATTCTACCCGGGTTCATGATTATGAGGATGGGATTGGATGACAATTCATTCCTATATCTTCAATCTCTATAACAATTTTCCTCAGAGTTGTGATGAAGCCCAACATTTGCTTTGCTCGAATCTTTCCAGGAAACTGCCGTCCCACCAGCAAGACTCTTTACTTCTTCACTAGGGAAGAGATGAAAAAAAAAGGCTGTGTTTGAGTAGGGTAATCTTAAACCCTTCGGGACCGGATGCTTCTCACTACTCGTTTATAAGAAATATTGGCATTTTATGAGAGATTCCATAACAAAGTTAGCCTTGTCATTCCTGAGCGGAGGTTATCTTGTATGTCAAGTTAACAGAACCTCTATCATTCTCATTCCTAAAATCTAGGGAGTGCAGCATCTTGAGGAGTTTAGACCCATTGGTCTTTGCAATATGTTTTGTAAAGTAATACCTAAGGTTTTGGTTAATAGACTTAAGCTGATTATGTCATCACTAGCATCACACTTTCAAAATGCTTTCGTTTTGATATGAAGCATTCAAGATAATATGACCATTGCCAATGAGATTCTCCATGCAGTAAAAACTACAAAGGCTAGTAGTGATAAAAAAGGTCATAATGCAGTCTTTAAGTCAGACTTGAAGTTGGACATTAGAAAATTACCTATGATAAAATCAAAAGATCTTTTTTAGAGAAAGTGCTTCATACAATGCAATTCCCAAAGTCGTGGGTTAACCTCATTATGTAATGTGTTTCCACAGTTTCATATTTGGTTTTAGCAGGTGTGGAGACAGGATTTCAGGTTGAAAAGGCAGGTTTTAGGAATTTTCAAAATAAAATTTATATATAAAAATACACACCATTAAGGAAAATCTGTGAAATAAATTCAGTTAGTTGCTTGCGGAACTATCTCTTAAAAAGAAGCAGAGAAAAAAGTAGCAAATATTTGGTTCTAAAACACAATGAATGATGTCTGCTAGCCAATGGTAGAATACAAAGAGCCATCTAGAAATAGATTAAAAGATTAAAGTTTCATCAAGCAGTGGAATATTGTGAAGGGACTTTGTTAGAACTTAGATTAAAGCGTGCAGAAACTTTAAATTGTGCAGGAGATGTGCAGGGACTGCACATGAGTATTAGGAACTTCTTTTTTCTGAAACTTTATAAATGCCGCAAATGTTTTGCCAACTATTTCAAAGTTGCTGGTAAAAATGCAGGGTTTATCAAACTCATCAACTACATAACATCAAGCCACCACTGGAAGTGAAAAGGATTCAGTATATAGATAGAATTTCTACAGCATTTTCATATAAATCAAGAAAAGAACCAGAGTTCACAAAAGCCTGACAGAAGTTACTTGCCCATTGAACTTGACCAAGCACATTCCTTCCAAGGAAAATCATTGAATTGTGAATCAGAGCACGAGCAGAGAGCATTGGTGGAACAAATCCTAGAAACTGGTTGAAGCAAAACAGTTAACTAATGATAGGCAGGCAGATCCTTTTTTGATAGTAAGGCGGGCTGATCCTTCCAACACTCCTATATTGCATACCTGCAATGAGACAGAGAGAAGCATAACATTTCTGGGATCAAATAAAATGCGGATACCACAGTTATAAGGGAGAACAATGTCCAGATAGCAGAACTTACTTTCACCTTTACTTGTTGAAGATCCTAACAGAAGAAAGTGGAACTTCTTCGCTAAAAGCAGCCAAAGTCAAAGCACAAAGTTAACAGCCTTGGAAGTGCTTGCAAAAGATGTTTATGACCTCTATGAAGTCCCCTGGCATGTAACATAGGTATATCAAGCAAGTTTCACCACCAACTCTTCTCAGTTGAATATGATGAAGCTATAGTACTAGATCGCAGTACTTGGCTGCTTAAAAGTATCCTTTATGGCACTCTGGTTGCAGTTCCCTCACCCTTGAATAAAGCCATTACATCTTCTTTCTGCTTATGACCAGTGTAGTGGATCCTTCTAGAACAAAGCAGTTCAGTCTTAGGCAATATCTCGATTCTCCTTTCAGGATTGAGTGTTGCAAAGTGATATTTGTCCCGTTAAATGAAGCAGTTGAGAGGCCAGTTGATATTTGCAAAGTGATATGGCAGCAGAACCAACAACCTCCACAGGCATTGACTGTTGCAACTCTGCAATTGCTCCATCAGGGCACCTAGTGTTCTGAGAAGCTTAGCTTGTTCCCGTGAACATTAGGGCCCCCAGGCACCTGGGCTTCTAAAACTACTCAGTTCACTGTTTCATAATGACCAGCCAAAGGGCAGAGCTTGGCATATTGAAGCCAACAGTTCCCAATTAGCAGCAAGACCGCTAGCACCATATGCCAGCCTTTGTAAAGCTAACAATGGTTCCTTTCCCAGATTAATGGTTGTACAAGTCTGAGTCTAACTTCCCAGTACTCCATAACTTGTGAATCTTTGATCATCTGGGTGATATGATTTCTTTAAGAAAGAGTCGTGAATAAGAAGAGTATGGAGGCCCTCTCATGAATAAGAAGAGTATGGAAGCCCTCTCACTCCAGAAGAAACTGAAGTTCAACAACAAATGGATGTGCCCGCATGTGAGGGTCCATGCCTGCAGCAGCCAAGGGAGCAACCAGTGATCCTTGGACACTAATTTTTCCAGAAACCAAAAGGTGATCCTTCTTCATCATTGCTTGCAATATCTCTGCTAGACCCATGTCAAAAGAAGCATTACTTTCAGAGCTACTACTCAGTAAGCCTTCTTCATCAGCACAACTGAAGTATTCCTCTGTCAAGTCCCACCTGTCAAGCCTCCACACAGCCTGCACTCTTTCCATATATGATGTATTCTTGTCTTGTGGTATCCTTGATATCAATCAATCAATCATGTTTTATGATGGCCTGAAGATGACAGGTATTCGGGAAACAATCAAGGACATCTGAATGCCTCTGAACTGATGTAGACTCCACCTGGGAGTCCTACTTCGAAACCATTAAAGGACCTCTGCCGATTATCTGCCTTTTTGTTTATTAGGAGCTGATCTTGTAAACTTATTGCCTAAGATTGCCTAGCCCGAGAGACCCTCAAGGTCATGCAGACAACTTTATATTTCAATTAGATATGAGATATCTTCATCTTCATACATTCCCCTCCTCTCCGTTGCAGTGGACTATTAGGTGACAATAGGATATGACGGCTCAAAAATTAGAGGCTCCCAGTCATTATGATCTTCTCTCTTCTTCTTCAACATTACATCGACATAAACCTTACCAACACCATTCTCACCCCAGCGCTTTCCCCCTGAATTCAGTATGAGCCAATAATATCTACCCGTCTTCTCATCCCTCCCAAAACCCACAATAACTATAATATGTTTCTCTAAAAACTCGTGAAATTTTTTGTCATTCAGATTAAATCTCGGACCTTCATAAATTTCCTATTAAAAGATAAAAAAAAATTAAATGAGAAAATGAAAAAAAATCACAACTATTTGTATTCAGAAACTTACATCTCTGAGCCTATTGAAGTCTCCGCATTTTCTGATTGCAGCTACTACTGGGTGTTCCTTCACCTTTCTCATCAGTTTTATGGGATCGTGACTCGAAAGGTATCGATAATCATGAATAAAGTAAGATGATGGAACCTACAAATTAGGTTAAAACAATTAGTAATTAAGTACAAAAGTAACAATAAAGTAAATAATTAAATATGAAAAAATAGATAATTTTAGATAAAATACTTGTGATGTCTCTACAGTTCCCACTCCATTCCTTGTCCAGTAACGCCAAACATCACCAACGGTTGGATCCTTTGGTTCAGCGGTGAGAGGCGTGTGTGCTTTCACATAGGCAATCACTCCTGCAATAAGCTTTTTTTCACAAACTTCTTTTGTTTTTTCACTTTTTAGCTTAATTCGTCTGACCATCTCAAAGCAAGCTGTACACGCATATCCAAAGCATGTACCTACACATCAAATTACAATGGTCAAGCTATATAAACTATGATTTAGGGATACACGGGAAAAAAATAAATAAATAAAAGAGACAATTAGACTTACGTTCCTTTTTTTGGTCCCTAATGATGCTGAATACATCTTCCTGCTTCCTCCAATCAAAACCTTCTTGTAAATCAGCAGGTACATCAATCTGCTGATTCAAGGAAAAAAAAAAAAGAAAGAAATGAGAAATTCACTCAAGAGATGAAAAGGAAACTAAGATTAGATATACTTAACTTAACCCTGCACTTGTAAGTTGCCTCATTTGGGGGCAAACCCGGGATCAATTTTAATGGAGGAAATCTATATTTGAGATTTTCCATCTGTGCAAACTAGGGGAAAAAAAATAGAGGATTAGCAAGAATGTTGCACAATATTTTTACATTTCATTACAAGCCTAATTGCAATGAATTTAAGAATCAGGGGTCTGAAAATAATAAATTAAAGATAGGATGACCTAGCTGTGATGCATTAAAAGCCTAAGAGCATGATTCAACAAAATGTACAAAATCCAGGAAACAATAGAAAAATTCAAAACGCGATGTCTAGTCTCAGTAAGTCAATTGTAAATAAGCATATATAGTGTGCATCCTTAAACATATGAAAATAAATAGTTTACTTATTGATTAGGTTGAGACAACGAAAAGCATCAACTCAAAGAGTACCAACTGCTAACATTTACAAAGATAATAATGTGGCTATTGGTATATTGTTCACAAACATTTGTTAATAACATGATTAGAAACAGAGAAATAGACAAACTAGTAAAGAGAAACAAACACCAAAACCTAGCGAAATTGGCAAGAGAAAAAAACACAATCAATGGGAAATTGGCAAGGGAAAAAAAGCACAATCAATGGGAAACAGAGAATAAACAAACCAGTGAAGAGAAACATTAGCTAGAAATGTAGGCCACTAAATTCAGATTTCATTTTAAAAATCAAAGAAAGAACGTTTTGGGAACGAACCTAGTTTGTGGTGCCTCTCTGCTTCTGCCGCTTTGTGTTATCTGCTTGACCGGCGTCGCCGTCACCGGTTGAGCTATAACTGGTGGCAGGAGAAATTTTTTTTTTTTTTAAAAGAGGATGGGTTTAAGGGTGACAACACTCTCTCAGCGACGCCCAGGTCAAATAATCAGAATGACGATGTCGAGCGAATCGGGACACACTGGAACGGTAGAATAGATGTGACACTGGAAATCCGTCGGCGTCGTTGTATTGTCGAGCTATAACGCCGGTGACTGGAGAGAGATGCTAACGAATGCGGGAAGAACAGATGAAAACAAAGGAAGAAAAAAAAAACGAAGGGCGGGTTTAAGGGTACTCTCTCTCCTCCGCTGGAAAAACTTGGGCTCAAAGCAAAACCTCTGACGGAGCGTCTGTGCAGGGACGCTGGGTGGTGTACTACAGTACTGCTATTAGAAAGAAAAGTTAAAAAATGTTTTTGTTTTTCTCGTTTTAATTTCTTCAACTTTATGAGCAACTTTATTTGGAAGTTAATTTAAAAAATTACAGTTTGTTGGATTATCATTTGAGAAATATTTTTTTGGGACATTAATTAATTTTATATAGTTTTCCCTTTTTCCATTTCTTTAAAAAGAAATTTCCTGGAAAAAATAATTTTTATCAAAATAGGTATGAATCTCTTTCATCTTTTCAAGCGTAAATTATCCAACTACCAATGAAATTAAATCAAAGGCATTACATTTTACTTCCAAAAGTATGTTATCTCATATGTATAAAATTGGACACTCATAAAACAATATTTGATAGTAATTTACAAAAACATACTAGACATCTAGAAAAAGTTATGTACTCAGTATTTCATATGTTACATTGAGCATATTAGTGTAATCCTTATATCGTTTCATATGGTATTGGAAATTTGGAATAGAGTATTTTCGGTATCTAATGTTGAGAATTAATTTAGGTGTATTAATTGCTCCAGTTTCTAGCTGGAACTGTAACCTCATTTTTAGTTAATAACAATTTTTCCTTGCAAATTTAAAAAAAATATGGTAGCACATATTCCAGGCGTTACCTAGGAATTAATTAACCTTAAAATTGTAATTAAGTATCCATCTAGTTGAGAAAATTTTAAATATTACATCATTGGATGAACATATGAAGTATGTAGTAGTTGTGCATACTAAAACTCAAACGACTCAAGACCTAATGCGAAACTGGACAAAAGTAACGTAATTTGGTTTTATTTTAAAATAAGTTTTTTGTTCCGCTTAATTTGTCTTGATTTTTTTTAATGCGATGGAGTGAATGATATTATATAAGGAAAAGAAAATAATAAAATACGATTGATTGTTAACAATAGCTTTAGAATAATTAAGAAGTCACTATTCTTTGTGATGGCTGATTGATCTAATACATGTAAAAGGTACTCCTTTTTCAATTTATATAAGAGGTAAAATCTACTAGGGGTACCTTCACTTTTATTATTGTCCTAAATGGGTACTCAGCCTTCAAATTTGTTATATTAAAATACCTAATTTTTATTGTCCATTCTAATTTGGTACTTTTTGTTAATTACACCATTAAAATTGATGGAAATTGATGATGTGACATTAAATAACACTAAAATAAATTTAAAATAACAAATTTAGTCCACAAACTTTTCTAATCACTAATTCCAACCTTTAAACTTCCACCAAAATCATTTTAGCCCAAAACCCTGACTTCTCATCTCATCCCTTTCATTTGTCAAGTCACTACCCTCAACTGCCTCGCCTCAGCCCACCATCCTCCACCCTCGTCTGCCTCCTTGGTCACGACTCGCTATTCACCATTCACATGGCCTCACTATTTGCGTCACCCTACCATTTGCCATTCGTTCGTGCCCTCGACCTCGTCTTTCTTTGAAATCGCACCTCCTCCATTGCTCGTCTATCGTCCAATCGTTTGATTGTCCATTGCGAACGTTGGTGGCCTCCTCCACTCATCACAAGCGAAATCTCCTTCGTCCGATCCTCCATCACACATTGATCACTCGTTCGTCCTCCATCGCTTATCTCTGCGATAGTCATCCAATCATCCATCTCGTGAATTCATCTCTGCCATTCATCCCTGTTTGAGAAGATCGAAGATCGGATATCGAAGAGGCTAGGCGCTAGATCAAAGATCGGAGCTGGCGCTAAAATGATTTTAGTGGAAGTTTAAGGGTTAGAATTAGTGATTAGAAAAATTTTGAGAATTAAAGTTGTTATTTTAAATTTATTTTAGTGTTATTTAATGTCACTTCATCAATTTTCATATATTTTAATGGTTTAATTAACGGAAAGTATCCAATTAGGACGCGCAAGAGAGATTAGGTATTTTGATAGGACAAAATTGAAGGTTGGGTACCCATTTGAAACAACAATAAAAACTAAGGCTATAGCATGGCATGGGTTATACATTAGAAGGCCCCGCACCCGATACCTGTTATGAAAACATTTGACTACCGCAGTTGGGAGTCTACCTTGAGAATGAAAGTTTCACAGAAAAGACTTTTTGATCTGCAGAGCTACGAAAGATTAAATGCTTTGTTTCCCTTCCGGTGAAAGTGCCAAAAAGCTAGAGTTGTGCCTTGTTTCTTCTACTACTGCGTAGCTGCCAGAAGTACGGTGCCTTTTTTTTCTTAAGAATTGCGATCAAAGAAAAAGAGGCAAACGTCTTATTCTTCTTTTTGTTTACTACAATTGGTCAGAGCTAACAAAGCTGGAAAGGGTAGGTATGGTTTTGCAGACACCTAATATACTAGTGTCTCTGATCTGAATCTTCTACCTCCCAGTTAACTTGATGCATTTAGGTCCGACTCCGAGAGCTAATGGAAGGAAGATCCTCTTCAACAAAAGTGATAATGGTACATATATGCATATGCATGGCTTAAATCAGGTCATTTTGGGGGAGCTTTTAGGATGAGCTTAAAGACAAGGATTTTCAATTCTTGTAGCTGTGGAATCATGCGGTACCAGCCACAAGCTAGATCTTCCAAAGAAAGACTTTTTTTTTTTTTTTTCAAATATATCAATTAGGACCCCACGGCAATCCATTTTCTTCCTATTCAAAGTCGCCTTGTCCTTGATGTGTTTTTGCATTGAGAAATTTTGTATATATTTATCACTCATCTTTTATTTCAAGGTATTGTCCAAAAAAGGAATTTATCACAAATACTACTCCTAAAATAAGGAGATACTCCCCATTCACGTGGGTAATTAGTTGGGAGAATTACAGTTTTAGTTCGTAGTTTCATGAATTTTTTTCAATTAAGGAATCCACTGACCTAATGGACATCATCTTGAAGATTCCACGGATTGATGGACATGAATAAAAGTTTGCTGAAATAATTAGTGGGCCATAGCTAAGAGTTCAATGGCTACTCTGCTCGGCTTGATTTGCTAATTGGGTACGTTTCTAAACCTTCAATTATATTCCCACATGATACAAACATTAAACAAGTTAAATTGTGTTCTTACTTTAAATTGTGTTCTTACTTAGCTTTTTTAATGTCCGTAACAATAGGAATTAGCTTTTCTCTCACACTATTTCAATATATATCTTAACTTTAAAGACAACATTATAAACACTGTGTGTCTGTTACTATTCATACTCTTAACAAATTCAAAATGTAATAACTTATTAAAAAGTTATACGTATAAAATTCACACTTATACAAAGAAAAAAGTTGAAAAACATATTAAAGGTTTGGTAAGTCTAATGGAGCAGAAGTATTATTATGCTCAGTTTACTAAAAAAAAAAAGAGGGTATAAATCACATAAAAATCACTACTAAAAAAACCTATTTTTCCAACTGCCATTTCCAACTGCTGGCAGTTGGAAATTTTATGTTTCCAACGGCTGGCAGTTGGAAATAAGTCAGTTGGAAATCCTTTCGTTGGAAATTTTACTTCCAATGGCCCAGGTTTTAGCAGTTGGAATTTCCAACTGTCAGCCGTTGGAAAATAAGCAATTGGAGAATTTCCAACGGCTGTAGTGATTTATTTTTTTTTTCTGTTCCAACTGCCTCAGCCGTTGGAAAATATGGAAATTCTCCAACTGCCTGAGCAGTTGGAGAATTTCCATATTTTCCAACTGCTCAGGCAGTTGGAGAATTTCCATATTTTCCAACTGCTCAGGCAGTTGGAAAATTTCCAACTGCCTCAGCCGTTGAAAATCAGGCTGGCCAGTTGGAAAAAAATAATAATAATTATTATTATTGGATTTATTATGCAAATAATAATAATATTAACAATAAAACCTCCATAATTACAATTTTCTTTGTAACAATAATTATTATTATAATTATTATTACTCTTATTGGATTAATTATTTGTATAATTATTATAATAATTATTATTATTATTACATTTACTAGTGCTACTAACTATACTATTGTTAATATTATAATAATAATTATTATTATAATAATAATAATTATTATAATTATTATTAGTTACTCTTATTGGATTTATTATTACTGTAATAATAATTATCATTATTATTATTATTACTATTACTTTAGTACTACTCTTACAATAATATTTATTCTTTCACTAATAATATATTATTATTATTATTATTATTATTATTATTATTATTATTATTATTATTATTATTAGATTTATTATTACTCGTAGTTTATTAATCAATTTAAATAATAATAATAATGATAATATTTATTATTAATCTTACTGTGACTTTACTGCAATTCTTACAATAATAATTATTCTTTGAAGTATTATATATTATTACTATTATTATTATTATTGACATATATTATTATTCAAGGGCAAACTTAATTAACTACACTTACTTAAATAGAAATATTTTGTACGTTTATATTAATTCCAATTATGAAAACATTGTAAGAATGATTCAAATTAAACATTATACACACTAACAATATGTATTACCTAAACAATTGACAATCAACAAAAGATTTCATATTTTTAAAAATGAAAACTGCTTTCAGATCACTAACTAATTTTAAATATCACTAATTAAATATTACTTTTAAATATACTAACTAATTTTACACATAAATATACTACCTAAGCAATTTACTTAAAACTAATTATTAACTATTTTTAATTATACTAACTAATTTCACACATAAATATACTTCCTAAATAATTTACTTAAAACTAAGTATTTTTTATTTTTTAATTAATCCCGAAATTAATAAAAAAAGTAAGAAAATGGAAAAAAATGTTAAATTATAATGGGTAACCCAAATACTTCACATCCAACCATCAACAACTACAAATCACATACTAATCACATATTTCAAAACAAATCACCATGAAATAATCCCGATTTTAACTAATTTTTAGAAAAAAAATAAAAAATTCGGATTAAACAAACTTACCTCAAATCCAACAGATTACTTGCTTCAAATGCCTCGAAATAGCTTCAAATCAGCTACAATAAGCAAAATCAAAACCCATTAGTCAACAAACAACAGCAAAGAACACAAAACCGCCAAAAAAAATTGAAGAAAAATAAAAAAAAAATGCAAACTAACCTACAGATCAAGAGAAATGAGACCAGATCCACGTCAAAATAAGCTCCAAGAAGTTGATTAACCCCTTAATCGAACAAACGAAAGTGCTGTGTGTCCGTGTGGGAGGAAGAAAAATTACAGAGACGAGAGAGACGAAACTGGAGAAGAAACGCAGGAAGATGACACGCCAGGTTGGGGGGAATTTAAATTCGCAATTTCCAACGGCTAAGGCCGTTGGAAAAAAATTTCCAAAACGCACCGTTTAATTAAATGAATTTCCAACTGTTCAGACCGTTGGAAGATGTGGATTTTTTAGTAGTGACCATTTTCCAACGGCTTTAGCTGTTGGAAATATTAAAAATTAAACAATAATAATTTTTTCGCTTCAAAACCAATTATTTCACCATTTTCCAACTGCTAAAGCCGTTGGAAATATTAAAAATTAAACAATAATATTTTTTTGCTTCAAAACACAATTAGTTCACCATTTTCCAACGGCTTCGGCCGTTGGAAATATTAAAAATTAAACACTAATATTTTTTCGCTTCAAAAACCAATTATTTCACCATTTTCCAACGGCTAAAGCCGTTGGAAATATTAAAAATTAAACACTAATATTTTTTCGCTTCAAAAACCAATTATTTCACCATTTTCCAACGGCTAAAGCCGTTGGAAATATTAAAAATGAAACAATAATAATTTTTTCACTTCAAAAACCAATTATTTCACCATTTTCCAACGGCTAAAGCGGTTGGAAATATTAAAAATTAAACACTAATATTTTTTCGCTTCAAAAACCAATTATTTCACCATTTTCCAACGGCTAAAGCGGTTAGAAATATTAAAAATGAAACAATAATATTTTTTTTGCTTCAAAACACAATTAGTTCACCATTTTCCAACGGCTTCGGCCGTTGGAAATATTAAAAATTAAACACTAATATTTTTTCGCTTCAAAACCCAATTATTTCACCATTTTCCAACGGCTAAAGCCGTTGGAAATATTAAAAATTAAACAATAATATTTTTTTCGCCTCAAAACCCAATTATTTCAGCATTTTCCAACGGCTAAAGCCGTTGGAAATATTAAAAATTAAACAATAATATTTTTTTCCCTTCAAAAAACAATTATTTAACCATTTTCCAACGGTTTTAGCCGTTGGAAATATCAAATATTAAACAATATAATTTTTTTGCTTTAAAAATGCAATTCAGCCATTGGAAATACTAAGTATTAAGCAATAATATTTTTTTTCATTCCGAATGCAATAATTTCAACATTTTCCAACGGCTCAAGCCGTTGGAAAATACTAAATATTAAACCTCAATATTTTTTTTCGTTTCAAATGCAATAATGTCACCATTTTCCAACGGCTTTAGCCGTTGGAAATATTTTTCAAATTTAGTTTCTTAAATTTCCAACTGCTAGGCCGTTGGAAATTAATTTATGTTCCTTCCAATGGCTCGGGCAGTTGGAAATTTCCAACGGTTTTACCGTTGGAAATAATGGCAGTTGGAAATTCATGGTTTTTTAGTAGTGAATTATGAACAAACAAGAGCATGCATTTATGCACTCTTAATTTTGTAATTATCTGCAGACCTCACCACTCTATATACTTAATTGAAGCTTTACCGGCATATTCCTTCCTACAATTACACGTGCTACTAAGAAAAAAATTGATAATTTTTGAATAAAAAGAATATGCAGTAAGAAAAAGGGAAATGCTATGTGAAACATATGTGCAATTGTACATATTATAAATTTATCCTCATCATTTTCCGTTCCGCAAGTTCCTCTCACGCTTTGTGAGTCCCACGACTTTTTGAGTTACAGTCTTAATCTATGCTATGTATAATTGCACATATATGCACAGTAAAATTTCTAATGCACCACATCCTCCTATACTTGTAAGTGCTTCTAAGGATGTCAACGGATTTCAGACCCAACAAGAATCCTGATGTATCCTACCCGACGGGTCGGGTTTTCTTTTTTTTACAATTAAATGGATATGAGTTTTTCTTTTTACCCGCCAGATATGGGTAGGGTGTGGGTTTGGGGTCCATCCACCTCATATCTGCCCCATATATATATATGCTATTAAATATTTGCTTCGTACAAGTAACCATCTCTTTTAATTAGAAAAAGCTTGCTATGTTTGTGATATACTGATTCTAAAGTATGTTTTTTGTAGTATGTTGGTATGTTTGAAATGTGAATTTATGTGTGGTGCTCTATTATATTATACCTCCAATTTTTTTCACATATTAATAATGTTTTTAACGTCTTTAACTAATGTAATTTATAGCTTCTTACTTAATATTTTTTTTGTGTGTATAAGTGTGGAAGTGTGATGGATAGATGGGTTTTTACCCGATCCTACTTGTCTAAAAATGGATAGGATATGGATGATAAAATTGTTCACCTGACGGATGACGGGTAGGATGTCCAACGTAACAGATAGGATATGGTATTGCCCCCATCCTACCCAATCCGACCCATCGACATTCCTAAGTGCTTCTAATAGTAATTCACATAAGATTTCTCTCTTCACAACTCGCGTAGATCAAAGGTTGGATGGATGTTTACTCACCACCAAGGGTGGCACTACATAGGATTGAGTGATTACAATTGCCACAACTAAATTTTGGAAAAAAGTATATAACTAGTGTATGATCTTTTGAAAAACATTAATTATGACAATATAAAGTTTTATATGATGACCTTACTCATTAAAAAGTGCATAGAATTATTTTTTATTGCCCTCACTAAGATAATTTTCTAGCTTTGCCTTTGACTGCCACCACTTCTAGATTAGCTTCTAAATTGCATGTGCATAAGGACAATGAACAACTGTATGACTAGCATCTTTTACCCCAACTTGGAAGTCGGACACACATCATCATCAATTTGGATACCTCTCATCTTCAATGCTCATCTTGTAGGATGTTAACTTTTAAAGGAGCAAATTTTTTCCAACACTCTTTGCCTGCGATTGACTAAACATCAACAATAATGTCATCCACTTGTTTTTTTAGTAGTTTCATTTCGAAATCACCTAAAGGGTTTAGTAATTAGTGATACTCATTTTCTTTATTTGGGGTAACTTGAAATTTACAAATCAAATTAGTGAATTCATCAAACTCAACCACCTCTGTACCCCTCGTCCTTCTTCTACAACTCATCTTTATACTTCATCCTCATCTTAATCACCTTTTTCATTAATCACACATTTTTTTTTCTTTTTGAATGAAAAAGAAATTTATTAATAAAAAAAAAGAGTACAATAAGTTCTAGCCAAGAGCTAGAACAAACAGGAGACCATAATAAAACCTCCTGAAATCCCTTTATCTGCTATCTCTTAAGCCCCCACTTCCTCACCCTAGAAAACCCCAACAAACACAACTAATCATTGATTCCTCATTCTAATATTCTTAATTCACTCTTAATGGTCGAGTCTTTCACACGATAACCAAACTTCTTATGCCTCTTTTCCCCATACTTAAGAGTCTTAAATTCATCATACATTTCAAAAGCCAACCTTTCATACCTGTCAAAAGAGACCCCTAACTATGTGTTAATTTTGTTGATCCATTTTTTCAATTGAAAATAGTTTGCCATAACTGTAAAGTCCCTTTGCCCTGATGTATTTCCTATATTGTCCATCTCTATGCAAGACAACATGTTATTCCTTCCGAAACTCTCCTTAACACAATTTGTGACTCAGAATCTTTCAATTCTTACCATTTTAAAGGCCACTCAAGGCTCCCTTAATCCTAGCCCCTTGAATTATCCACTGTCTTTAAAATTGGAGGCACCTCGGGGAAAATTAAGTAAGAATCATTGATAATATTTGCTTCCATCTCCACTAAATCTAACTTATTTTTGCTAATAACAAGGTACCATACTAAACAAATCAGATCCACCTTTCTCTACAATTTGTGGCTCATTAGAAACATTTTAAACTTTAATCTCTAGCCCACCCTATCTAACATTAGGCCGACCAAATGTTGTTTTTAGGGTTGGCATAAGTTGACCTTATAATTTAAGTGTTTTTGTTTTTTTCCTTTTTGTTTCTCAGTTGAAAACTTAATGTTAACCTTTAATGAGTCGTGCATCCAAATCGTATATATGTATCACTCATATTTTGTTTCAAGGTATTGTCTAAAAAAGAAATTTATCACTTACACTACTTTTAGGATAAAAAGAACTATGTTATTTTTCAAATGAAAGTATTTATGATTTATTAAGGATTATAATCCATTTGAAAAGCATCTCTTAATTCTTGTAGGCATGGAGGTATCTGCTCCACATAACCAAAAAGGGCTTTAAAACAAATATACAAGATTATGCATAACAGAGTTTGTAGAGCGAGGGATATGAATTAAATTACATGACTGAAAATAGCTTGCTAAAGAAATAATATCATCATGTATGATGTCATATGCATATGGGGATGGTTTACTATAGTTGTTAAGAGCAGATATTGTTACAAGAGAATCAGACTGAATAACGATGTTGCATCAACCTTATGAGCATGTGATACCTTTCCTAAATGCCAATGTTTCCAAATAGGATATATTACGCACATAAGGAAGAGTATAGGAAACAGTATTTAGAATCATCACGAAGAGTTTCGAGCTACAACACCAATATCTGACGATCCTAAAGAAGCAAATGATCCTGCATCAACATTTATAGCCATGGTTAAGTCTAGTAGAGGAGACCCATGTACCAAATTAATGACTAAAAGTGATTGTTGTTGAGGATGCAAGTGACTTATCCCACATGGTTGGTAAATCTCCCAAGTGAGATACATATATATGGTTGTGGTCTCTTGTCCCAATAGCTTAAGCTTTTGGGAACATGTGTGAGACCATGACTATATGTTGTATCTCACTTGATATATCTCCCTGTTAAAAACCTCCCCCAACAAGTGGTATCAGAGCTGACGGTTCGGCTGGGAACGACGCTAGTGTTGCCAGAGTCTGATACTCGTTTAACGATGTAAAGTGTTGAGAATCATGTGCTGCTCCATCCACATGATTGCCAAGAGCATTTGCGACTCCCACAATGGGACGATGTAAGGAGAGTTTGCTCTTGATGTGTGTGCTCGTAGTTGAGTATGCTTCTGGTGCGTCGAGGCTTTCGCTCAAGGGGGAGTATGTTGACCATGTTTGCCTTAGGGAAGTCACTTTCAAGGGGGAGATTGTTAAGGATGCAGTGACTTATCCTACATGGTTGGTAAATCTCCAAAGTAAGATACATATATATATGGTTGTGGTTTCTTGTCCCAATAGCTTAAGTTTTTTGGAACATGTGTGAGACCATGACTATATGTTGTATCTCACTTGATGCATCTCCCCGTTAAAAATCTCCCCCAACAATTGTCAAATAGAACTAAAAGAGGAACCCTCATTGTATTGCCATGACCGAATTTGATGAGCAATTGAGGACATAGTTTGGTAATATCTGCAAAAAATGCAACAATTTTTGTTTCTTTATATATGTCAGTTGATAGCAAGGAAATTATGCCATTCTCCTTCAGCCAAAGCGCCAAGTGCAATATTGAAGATATTGGAGACATGTACGATGTCAACATAGAGAATATGTAAACCAAATTCCTGAGCCCCAGTTGTGTATAAGGGCAGAAAAACAATACATGTTCAATTGGCTTATTTGATATAGCATAGACCGGATAGAAGCGATTGGCAAGGATATCCTTAGACCCTAAATTGTGGCGGGTCAATAACCTATCAAAAAAAGCTTGCCACCAAAACTTTAGTAGTTTTCGTGGAAGTTTCATCCACCAAAATGAGTGCCATTTTGCTTGTTCATGGGCAGTTGCGCCTGGATATGGACAAAGCATATTGAATGTGATAACCTAGCCGGATAGTATAACCGCCAATAGTCTCGACCCCCTACGTGAAGACATCAAATGTGCAACTGGAACTAATAGGGATTTAGATGATGTTTGACACATCCTGTGAATGGAAAAAGAACATAAGCAAAGCAATATTCTAACCGGATTTATTAGGTAGAATAGCTCTACCACAATCCAATGTTCATTTTCAAGAAAGAGAGCTATAATCGGAGAAAAGTCAGGAGTAGGGGCAACCCATCAATCAAACCAGGCGCTTGTCAATGCACCATCACCTATCCGTCATAATCTTTCAGCACGTGCTAAAGTACAGCCTACAACAATTGCTTGCCAAAGATGTGATGATCTCGAGATGTCATAACAGTAAAGCATATCTAATGTTCGATGATGTTTCCCATTCAAGACATGAAAAACAAGTAAGTCAAGCTGTTTGATTAAACCCCAACACTGTTTGGCAAGAAGAGCAATGATGAATGCCTTAAGATCTTGGACGCCACATTTAGCATTTAATTTTGTTTGACACATATAAGATCAAGAATACCAGTGGATGGTTCACTAATCCGACCAATGCCTCTAGAAAAAATTGCCCAAGTAAGAATGTAATTTTCTTATGATTGTCTTTGAAATAAGGAGACAACTCACCATAAAGGATGGAATGGCTTATAATATTGATTTTCACAGAACCTCTCTTCCTACCTTATACAATAATTTACCTTTTTACAATTTCAGCTTTTGCTGCATTTTATCACATAAAAACTCAAAATGCTAAACCATTTTCCTGCCTAAGATGATTGGCAATTCCAGGTATTTGTCATCCATTAATTCCTTGTTTATCCTCAAAACTTGTTTTAGCCAACACCGGCACTAAAGAAAATGGATGATTGTGCTAAATTCACAAGCTATCTCAAAGCTCGTTGATAATACTCTAGAAGAGCTAGAATGAGTCATCCATCATTTACTATTGCATGTGCAAATAGAAGATATGTGATAGGTGGGCTCACAACATTTATTGATACTTCATATGACGATCTTGAAGCTGAAGCATGATGAAATAAAATGACATACCTTTAACATATAGTAAAAACAAGTATGGAAACATAGGATCTCCTTGTCAAAAACCACATGATGGGGAAAAATTATCTGTTGGAATGCCATTAACTAGTATTTATAAATGAGCAAAACCCAAGGGCAACCATCATTGCTTCCAAAAACTTCCACGTGACGGGATTGTAAGCTTTAGTCATGTCCAATTTCAATACCATGCAACCATTAGTGGAATCAGACGAAGAATGCATATGGTGACATGTCTCACAAGCAATCATCACATTATCAAATAAAATTCTAGTTGGGACAAAAACACCTTGTTCTTCTGAGATAATAGAAGGAAGGACACTCTTCAATCGATTTGATATTTCCTTTGATAAAATTTTATATATAAACATTATATATAACATTGCAAAGGCTGATTGGCCTAAACTTTGACACTCGTTTTAAGTTCAGAAACCTTTGGGATTAACAAAATAAAAGTATATTCAAACCATCAGGAATGTCAACACCATTTAGAATGTGTAATAGATAGGCCAATATATGCTTTCCCATAATCGTCTAGAATTTTTAAAAGAACAGAGGTGAAAAACTATCCGGCCCTGCTGGTTTGTGTGGATGTATATGATCAATTGCAAATTTCTGTTCTTGTTCAGTAAAGGGATGAAGAAGTAAATTATTCATTTCAGGAGTTACTTAGATGGAATGGCAAAAAGAACTTCTTCTATATTTGTAGTTCATAGTTTTATGAATTTTTTTCAATTATGGAATCCATTGACCTAATGGACATCATCTTGAAAATTCCTTGGATTCAACATGAATAAAAGTTGGATGATTAATGGGCTATTGCAAAAAGTTCAACAGATATACTCTGCTTAGTTATTTTTTTTTTTTTTTTTGGCCAAAGAGAGATGATTTTATTAGAGAAGAATCAAGGAGGATCATACAATAAGTCTTTGGCTAAAAGAGCCTAAAAAGGAGATGAGAGACAATTTGCACACTCAATAGATCTCATCTCTTTCTTCGACCATGATGCTAAAGCATTTGCTACTTGATTAACAGACCTAGGAACAAAAGCAAAATCACAGGAGATGAATTTGCTACGGAGCTTGGTGATATCCGTGACTATGCTTTGTTTGATTTGCTAATTGGTTACGTTTCTAAAAGTTCAATTATATTCCCACATGATAAAAACATTAAACAAGTTAGAACGTACCATATATATATAGGAATTATTTTTTTCTCACACTATTTCAACATATAAACATATAACTTTAAGGACAACATTATATAAACACTATGAGTCTGTTACAATTCATACTCTAACAATTCAAAAATGTAACGACTCATTAAAAGATTATACATATAAAATTCACACAATTATACGAAGAAAAACGTTGAAGAACATATTAAAGGTTTTGTAGTATAATGGGTCAGGTGATGCTCAGTTTATCGAAAAAGAAAAAATAATACAAATCACTTGAAGAATAATTTTTTCGGTACTTAGAATTAGTTATGCAATGCTACATGATATAGGGAAGTATCTATATTATAGGGAGGAGGTATTTGGTAAACATTTGGAGCCTTAAAAGACAATTACTAAAATAGTATTGAAGAAATTTTGTAAGATTGGGAGAGGGGAGAGTGAACTCAAACCCAAAATGCCAGGTTCAGTATCCTCAATACGTTGCCTTTTTGTGGGCGGTGTAAGGACCGCTTGAAAATTATAATTAAACAAGCAAGGGGATGCATTTATATACTCTTAATTTTGTAATTACCTGCAGACCTCACTACTCTACATACTTGAAGCTTTACCGGCATATTCCTTCTTACAAAGACACGTGCTACTAAAAAAAAATATGATAATTTTTGAATAAAAAGAATATGCAATAAGAAAAGAGGAATGGTAGTGTGAAACATATATGCAATTGCACTACTATAAATTTATTTTCAGCATTTTTCATTCCACGCGCTCCTCTTGCGTTTTGTGGCTCCCATGATCTATTGATTTACAATCTTAATTCATGTTATGTACAATTACATATATATCCATAGTAAAATTTCTAATGCACTATAGCCATATATATACTCGCAACTACTTCTCACAGAGGTTTCTATCTTAACAGCTCAAGTAGATCAAAAGTTGGATGAATGTTTACCTGCCACCGAGCGTGGCACCAAAGTGGTTGCAATTGCCACAATTGAATTTAATAAAAAATATATATATATGTAAGTGGTATATGATATTAATTTCAAAAAACATTCATAGTGACCCCAAAAAATCTTAATAATGACCCCTTATTACAAAGTGCATGAAATTAGTTTTCATTGTTTCCATTAAGACAATTTTCTGACTCTTCTCCTGCTTACCACCACTTCTGCTTTAGCTTCCAAACTGCATGTACATAAGGACAGCGAACAATTGCATGACTAGCATCTTCTACCCCCAACTTGGAGGTCGAACACGCATCATCGTCATTTGGATGCCTCTCATCTCCAATGCTCGTTTCGTAAGAAGTCTGTCTTTTATGGCTTTGCATGTAAATATATTTACTTTCAAAGGCACAAATTTGTTCCAACACTCTTCTCTACAATTTGCCCGCAATTGACTAAACATCAACAATAATGCCACCCGCTTGCTTCTTTATACGCTTCACTGTAACATCACCCAAGGAGTTAAGTAACCAGCGACGCTCATTTTCTTTATTTGAAGTAATCCGAAATTTACAAATCAGATTAGTGAATTCATCAAACTCAGCAGGTACGGTCTTCTCCTCTAACTCATCGCTATACCCATCCTCCTCTTAATCACCTTTTTCGTTAACTACACACTCTTCCTCTCACGTGTTGGTGCTTTTTAGGCTGGCGTAAGTTCTTGTAGTTTAGGTGTTTTTGCTTATTCATTTTCGTTTTTTGGTTGAAGTTGACCTTTGATTAGTTCTGCAGCCTTCTTTCTTACCAATATATCATTTCCTTTGCCGGAAAAAAAAAATTAGGACTATATTCATTGTAGTGTGACAATTTCGTTAAACGACTATTACATGAAAATTCAGTTCCGTAAAATACATAATTAATCTACTATTTATTAAGTAATTATAATTAGTATACTGATTAAAATACATTAGGTATGGTTTTGTATATATAACAAATATATATCCTGAAGACATGAGTTAAAATTCCTTATTAATTCAGTTAATAAGGAATCAACTCGAAATAGCTAGGTGGACCTTAATGGACTGGAATCTACTTATTTACTTCTGTTTTTTTTAAGAAATTTTGAAAAAACATTATTTGGCTTTTTACATTTGCAAATCAGTGAATCACTCCGTGGATTTTTTTCCCCGCATAATGTCTACCGTATATTTTTATTGATTTTCCAAGGAGAAAATGACACCAGTGATCCCGAACTATAGCCCATGTTTTACTTCTATCCTGAAACTATGAAATATTACCATTTGTCCAGTACCATTCGCCCTCCCTTGTTAAAAGGAAAGCGAATGTTCAATTTTATTTTATTTTTATAGAATGCATCCACAGAATTCATTAGTTCGAAAGATCAGAGGCTACAAAAACAATGGCCAAAATATGGGTTGGAATATCACCCGTCCAAGGAAAAGGGAATAATGTGGCCAAACAAAACAAAAAAAAAATCCAAATTGAATGTCCAAAGAAACAAGTCAACCACCAAAGCATAATAAAAACTAACGAAAATGTTTTGATTTCTTCATAATGATTAAGAGTGCTTTGTTAGGGAGGATATAAATTTATTGTATAAAAAAATACTTCCTCTGTTCTATATTATTTGCTCCATTTGTGTTTGGCACAAAAATTAAAAAATAATATAATTATACGTTCTATGACAAAACTACCCTTGGAAAGTCTAATTAAACAATCATGTGTTAACTGGCAACAAAACATCACTTCAAAGGAAAAAAAATGATCTAGCAGCTAGCAGGTTGTTCACTACTAGAAAAGGAGCATTTAGCAATAGTTTAATTAGCGACGACTAAATACAACTGTTAATTAGCGACAACAAATAGTCATTAAAAATTTGGTAAAAGTTTAGTGACGTTTGTCTGTCACTAATTTTGTAACAATTAGTAATCGCTAAATTTAGCGACGGTTTGCCCTCACTAAAATCCAAAAAATTAATAACAGTTAGCCTTTGCTAAGTTTCTTTTGGATTTTGTGACATGTAGCTCTCGTTAAAAGTCGATGAAGTATCTACAGCAAGTCATCATTAAAGTACACCTCAATTAAAAATGACTTACTCACCCTAACTGCGTAGGAGCTCTCACATGTTAGTCATTTTGTTATGCTAACTTATCGTCTATTTTAATATAAATAACCTTTTTGAATATATATAATGCAGTAAAGATGTGTATCTTAGAGTCTGATAAAAGTTTTGCGACTGCTAGTTGTCACTAACTTCTGGCCAAAGTTAGTGACAACTTGCTGTCACTAACTTAACGTAGGCTAGCTGTTACTAAATTATGGCAATAATTAGTAAATGCGTGCTCTAACTAACTTAGTGACAACTAGCTGTCGCTAAATTTAGCGAGGGAAGTTGTTAACTTTAGCGATGCTTAGCAGTCGTTAACTTTAGCGAGGGCAAGTTTAGTGACGACTAGCTGTTACCAAATTTAGCTATGGCTTGCCCTTACTAATTTAATATTTATTATAAAATATATATATTATAATTTATGATAAATTTTTTTATGATTAAAAAATTATTTCATCTTATTTATTATTTTTCTAAGAAAAATACTTAAGTTATTAATTACTTATGTGCTGTTAAGCTCTTCACATTTTATTTTAGTTTTTATTAAGTTTAACTAACTAAATTAATTATGTTAGTATACATTTTAGTTTATTTTTAGTTTTTATTAAATCTAGCTACATCATGTACTCCTAATTATATCTAACTTGTTTAATTGACTAAGTAAAATAATTAAAAAATTATTTCTTTAAACATGTTTAGTTATAAATGAATAGTTATATTTATCTATTATTTTGTGTTATAGAATTTCATTGTAACCTTGACTTATTATTAAAATAAATAATTCTATTTAAATTGATGTAGGCTTACACATAATGAGGGGTTAGTGACACTTAAATTTTACAACGGCTTACTCTCACTAATTTAGCAACGGCTAGCAGTAATTAGCGACGGTTAGCCTTCGTTAAGTTTACTAATTTCAAAAATTTTAAACACCTCACCGTTTACCCTTTCAACCCCCTGGTGCCTTCGGAAAAAATGGCAATTTACCACTTTTTATGCATGAGGCCCATCTTAGGGGAAATCCAATCCTGCTCCATCTACAACTGGCCGTCGCCATGGGAGAAGCCAACCGATGCCTTACCTCCATAGCTCTCCACCTTCTACCCGTTACCACCAGAGCCAAGCCCAATGTCAAGAAGACTTGAACCCTCATCAGACCCCTCTGTCACATCACCGGGACTCCTCTGTCCATCGTCTGAATCACCTCTAACCGATGGCATCATCTCCCCTTGGAACATCTTTCCGTCATCTCCAGCTGCATCTTTAAATGATTTCGCCTCCTCATCGCTATCTCTGACTGATCGTTGGCCGCCGACATCTCTTCATCTTCCACCCCCGCTGTTCACTGTCACTGCCCTCCCTTTGATTCCCAGATCCGACGAACCCAGCGCCAAACCGTCGAGCCTAGCCCCTCCGTCTAGGCCTGATATTCATCGACAACAGCGTCCCGGATTCGCCGCACCCAACCGTTCGCGAGATTGGTGAGAAAGATAAATGGGAGACAGGTAGGAGCGAGGGTGATCCAGGAGCAAGGGCGAACGAGAAGAGAGCCGTTGGTGGCCGTTCGCTCGAGGGAGAAACGGTGATCGCCTCGTTGTCCCCCAACGCGATGACCTGACACAACTTTTGGGGGAAAAGGAGTAAGGGAAGAGAAAGAAGACCAGTAGAAGCAGAAGGAGAAAGGGAAGACAGAATGGAGTAGCGGGAGAAGAAGAGGAATCAGAATTGGCCGTCGGCTTGAGGTCGGCGAGAGTGACGAGGGAGAGATAGAGCGCTATTGCTGTTTTTCTTAACTTTGGGGGTAAATTGTCTATAATTGAAGAATAAGAGGAAAACATGTTATTTTATATTTATTTATTTTAGCGAAGGCATGTCGTTGCTAACTAGCGACGTTAAGTTGTCGCTAATTAGCGAAGGCAAGCCGTCATTAATTAAGGATAGCTTGCCTTTGTTAAATTAGTGATGACCAAACATCGTTAATGTGACAAACTTAGTGTCTGTTAACCATCACTAAATGTAGAGATGACTTGCCTTTGTAAAAATATCAGTGACAGTTAACCGTTGTTAACTCACTGGTATCATGTCGATGTCGAAAAATTAATGACAATCGTGTTTGTGAAAGTTGGTAACGACTGCAGTCATCTTTAAATTATTAGCGGCGAATAAATTAGCCACGGCAGGTTTAGGAATGGCTGACAGTTGCTACATCAAGTTTAGTAACGGCTAGCCGTTACTAATATCCATCACAAAGTCCTTTTTTTTTTAGTAGTGGTTATAAATTATTGATATGTTTGATTATGTGCTTATTGAAAAAAAATGGTTTTGCTTAACAAAAGGCTTAGAGAAATATTATCTGTTGCCTAATGAAGCAGAGTTAGTGCATAGTTGCAAAAGTAAATGTTTCATAACAAAAGTTATGTTTATGGTTGATATTGCATGGCCTAGATATGATCTAGTGAGTAAGATAGAAATTTCAGGCCAACTTGAAATTTTCCCATTTGTGTACAAAGAACCAACAAAAAGGAAAAGCAAAAATAGAGAATATGGAACAATTGAGACTTGTTACTGTTGTTTTTGGCTCATACTTTAACCTTTAATGGGACAACTATTTTTGAACCTCCTGAACCTGTTTTTAATCAGTATGTGGTAAATAAAATTTGCTTATCAACTTTGTTTGGGTTTATGTATACTTTACAATCATTTTTTGAAGCACATTTTCTGTTTGTGCAAAGACAGGACTCAATTTTATCCTAGCAAGAATTGTTGGTTTTATGGGCAATTTAGACTTGATCCATAAAAAATTAAAGTGTAACTATTACCACCAATTCTTGCTTGTACTATACACAAGTTGGCTTTGATATATGGAAACAAACCAACAAGAACAAAACCAAAAGAAACCGTTGTTGTAGCCTCAATTCTATTGTCATGGTGTTTGATTTCTAAACTCTAATCCAAGGATCCAAAATAGATTAAGAAGGTTAAGACATAAATGAAATTAAAAACCAAACTTAACCTACAATGGTGAGAGTGAACGAGAGTAAACGGGTGAGGACTGAGATGTTGACTTTTTCTTCCCTTTATGTGAGGTTTTTGTGCTTCTTTCTTTTCTCTATCTCTCTATCTCTCTATCTTTCTTCTTTTTTTTTTTCACTTTCTCTTGGTCCAATGTTGTGGCTAGTGGTGTAGTAGAATTGGAAAATAGATGAGGAAACAGCTAGCTTGAATGCAGTGCCGAAATTATTGAAATTTGGATGGAAATTCATGTGGTGCCTTAGCTTATAAAAGGCCATCTAGTTCTGTCATTTATGTGAGAAGCAAAAGAGGAATAGAGCTCAAAAATATAAAACCAAAGCAAATTTGCTCTGAAGAAAATTTTGTGTGTGTGAGAGATTTATTTTTTGGAGAGTGAAAAAATAGTGAGAAATTTATTTGAGACATTTGAGAAATATTTGAATGTCACTATTTTGGATTTATCTGATACATCTATAATTGTTTGTCTAGAAAATTTTTTCTCTTTATAAGCATGCTATTTTATTAGTAGAAGAAAATCTCAGAATTTGTCTCATGAACATTGCTCTAAATTAAGGGTGAACCACATAAATTTTTTAGTGTTATTTTTATTGATCATGTTGGCCTTGAAGCTATCATTTGCTGCGGTCCTAACTATTAGAACAAAGTCTAGTGTTTATATTTACTTATCGTATGCTCTGTGGTTGCACTGAAACATGAATCCTCCATATCAGAAAATAAGTTATATTATTATTGATTATTTTTACTTGATACTGGGTGTTTATTAGCATCATAGAGGTCATGACCAGCAAGATGATTAGTTTGAGTGGCTCGAATTACCGCATATAGAAAAACAAGATGAAGGATCTCCTATATTTGACGAAGATGCATTTGCCTATGTTTGGTACAACCAAATTGGAAGATAGGAGAGAGGAGGAATAAGCATTTGAGCATGAAAAAGTATGTGATTTTATCTGATAATCTAATGAAGATAATGTTTACAACCGCATATTTGCAAAGACACATGCTCGGACACAGTGAAATAAGCTTGAAAAACTTTATGCTTCAAAAGTCGTCAACAATCAATTATTTTATTTGATAAGAGTGCTACAGATAAAATATAGGGCTAGTACATCCAGGGTAGATTATTTGAATGATTTGCAAGAGATCATGGAACAATTGTCCACAACTGGCATAAAGTTTGATAATGAGAGATTCACTCTTATAATGTTGGCATCATTACTAAAGTCTAGGGAGATTTTAAGAATTTTACTTACAAATTTTGTACCAAATGATGTAGTAAATATGGAATTCACCAAAAGTGGAATACTGAATGAAGAGATGAGACAAAGATCACAAGGTTCCTCTTTATCATAGTTAGACCTCACTGTGGCAGATTCCAGGGGAAGAAGTGAGGCTAGGGGGCCAAAGCTAAAAGATAAGAATAAAGGAAGGTCAAACAAATATGTAAATATTGAATGCCATTACTGTAGGAAAAATGTGCATATCAAGAAATTATGTTGAAAATTTAATCAAGAACAAAATAAATACAAAGGACCGAAAAAGGATGACAATATTGATGATGAACAAGTAAATGTTGCTGATGAATTCAACGTTGTCCATGTTGAAAATATCATCATTCTTGCAACCTATGAGATGAGCTGGGTGATTGATAATGGCGGTACCATTCATGTCACATGTTGAAAAAAACTCTTTTCATCTTACACATCTAGCAATTTTGGTGTTGTAAGAATGAGAAATAAAGGTCTCTCACAAGTTGCAGGAAAAAAAGATATTTCTCTAGACTCAAAATGGTACATAGTTAGTCCTAAAAGATGTCAAGCATGTTCCAAAACTATGCCTGAATTTGATTTCTATAGGCAAACTTGATGATAAAGGTTACTGCGACACATTCTTTAATGGTCAATGGAAGCTGATAAAAGGAACCCTGATGGTGGCCAGATGAAAAAGAACTCAGAATTGTACATGATATAAGAAAAGTTCTCCTAAGATGCTGTTAATACAGTGAAAAATGACTATACAGTAGAAGTATGGCATAAACGAGTTATGGGATAAACGAATGGGTGACATGAGTGAGAAAAACATGACCTGTCTTGCCAAAAAAAAATGTTATCTAGACTATATCAAGTTCATTTGAAGAAATGTGCTAATTGTCTGGCATGAAAAAAAAATAGAGTGATTTTCAAGAGTTCCTCTCATTCAAGAATGAAGAATGTATTGGATCTAGTGCACTCATATCTGTGTGGGCCAATACTGAAGTCACTTGGTGGTGCTCAATATTTTGTAACTTTCATTGATAATCATTCTCGAAAGACTTAGGTATATATTTTGAAGCCAAAAGATCAGGTGCTAAAAGTTTTCAAATAATTTCTAACTCTGGTTGAGAGGCAAACCAGTAAGAAACTAAAATATATTCAAACAAACAATGATGGAGAGTACATTGGATTATTTGATACTTATTGCAAAGAGCATGGCATTCGACATCAGACAACACCTCCTAAGTCACCATAGTTAAATGGCTTAGCTGAGAAGATGAACAGAACTTTAATTGAAAGAGTTAAATGCTTACTCTCAGGTGTAAAGTTACTTTAGATGTTCTGGGGCGAAGCATTGATAACAGCTACTAATGTGTTCAATCTTTCACTGTGTGTTCCTCTACAATATGGTTCCAGAGAAAGTATAGCCAGGAAAAGATTTCTCTTGTAACCATCTACAAGTGTTTGGCTGCAAAGCATATGTGCATATCCCAAAGGATAAAAGGGCTAAAGTTGATCTGAAGACACGACAGTGTGTGTTTATCAGCTATGGCCAAGATCAGCTTGGCTATAGATTTTATGATCTAGTCATGAAGAGGTTTGTCAAAAGCTATGATGCTTTATTTGTTGAAGATCAAAGCATTAAGGATATTGAGAAAGCTAAGAATGATGCTTCGGGATTCGATGATAGTTCAACGGACTTATAACTAATTCCTCTAACGACAGTGCAAAGACAGGATGGAGATGACAAACAAAATAATCAACTAAAGGAAGATAATCATAATGCTGTCATTGAGAATGAACCAAGTAATGCTGATGAAAATGGTGTTCATTATCAACTACTAACACTGGTAGGGTTCTTCAATTTTAAGAAAATCTAATAGAGTCAAACAACGTTTTGCTAAATGTTCTGAAAATGAATACATGTTATTAATTGATGAGAGAGAACCAAAAAGCTTTGACAAAGCTATGGATGATAAACATGAGGAAAAATGGATCGATGTCATGCAAGAAGCGATAAGATCCTTACATAAGAATAAAATATTTGGGCTGGTAAAGTTGCCCAAGGGAAAAAAAACTTTGAAAAATAAATAAGTATTCAAAATCAAGTCTGAAGAATCTAATTCACAGCCACAGTTTAAAGTTAGATTAGTTATCAAGGGTTTCAACCAAAGGAAAGGTATTGACTTTGATGAGATCTTTTCACTGGTTGTGAAAATGACATCTATCCATACGGTTCTAAGACTTGCAGTAAGTCTTGACTTGGAGATTAAGCAGATGAATGTAAAAATTATATTTTTACATGGTGACTTGGAAGAAGAGATATACATGGAGCAGTCAGAAGGTTTCAAAATAAAAAGAAAAGTGCTATGTTTGCAAACTAAAGAAAAGATTGTATGGTTTGAAGCAGGCACCCAGACATTGGTATAAGAAATTTGAGTCGGTTATGGAGGAGCAAGGCTACAAGAAAACTATTTCAGATCACTGTGTGTTTGTGCAGAAATTCTCTGATGATGATTTCCACCTAATTCGTTTTAACTTTAGTCAATTGACTACAAAATAACTTATTTTTATTTTTACATTTTTTTTACTTGAAACTAATTTTAATTAAAAGCCAATATTATGTAGTTACAATAATCAATTGAAAATACAATTTTTATAATCTTACTAAATTTTTATGAATTTTTCTAGTTTCAAGCCTTAAAAAAGAAAAATTTATAAAAATATAACATCATAAAAATTTAATTTCAAATTTATTATTGTATCTAAATAATATTGTCTTTCAAATAAAATTGGTTTCAAGTAAAAAAGATGTAAAAGTTAAAAAAAAAGTTAGTTGATTTTAGCTCAAATGAATTGGCCCTTCATTGTTCTATTACGTTATATGGATGATATGTTGATTGTTGGCCAGAATATTTCTAAAATCAAAAGCTTGAAGAAGCAGTTAAGTAAGACTTAGGGTTAATAAAACTAATTCTTGGCATAAAGATAACAAGAGATAGGAGTGCCAAGAAAATATGGTTATCGCAGAAGAAGTACATCAAGAAAGTACTTTAAAGGTTCAATATGGACAAAGCTAAAGTGTTTAGTTGTGCTTTTGCTAATCACTTTAGATTAAATTCCAAATAATGACCTTCTAAAAATAAAAAGAAAGAAGAAATGGAAAGAGTTTCATTTGCTTCAGCTGTTGGAAGCTTAATGTATGCTATGGTATTTGCACAGTCAGATATTGCTCCCTCAATCGGTATAGTGAGTAGGTTCCTTTCAAATCATGGTAAAGAATATTGAGCTACTGTAAAATGGATTTTCAAATATTTTCATGGTACTTCCAAAATGTGCTTATATTTTAGAAATACACAGCTTGTGTTAGTTGGCTATACATATGAAGATATGGCTGACAATGTTGACTCAAAAAAGTCTACATCAATCATCAAGTTACCTGATTACATTTGCAGGGAAAGTTGTGTCGTGGTAGTCAAAGTTACTAAAATGCATTATTCTTTCAACAATTGAGAGGCTAAATATATAATATTCATAGCTCTTGTGAAGTTTCTTCACATGTCACCAACAACTTGTTCCATATTTCCCTAACATCTTTACAAGAAAAGACTAAATTGAACACATCAGGGTTAGTGCACAATATATAATATTCATAGTTTTAGCAGTCATAGTGCACATAGCATCATCTTTTCGATTACATTCTTTTGAATCTTTTGGTATTTGTTTACCATCAACTATTTTCAAAGGAATATTGGGACCATCTTTAATAATTCTCCATAAAGCATAATCAACAGCTTTAATATGAATCTTCATCCTAGTTTTCCACCAATTAAAATTTGTAGAATCAAACAATGGTGGCCTAGATGAACTTTACGCCTCAAGATGCATAAAACTAATGGTTGCCATAAATCTTTTGATTTTAAAACTACAAGGCTTTGAAAACAAAAATTACTAAGCTCTTATACCAATTGTTGGCCTAAGTACAAACAAAATGGGGGATGAATTGGTTGCTTTAAAAACTTTTTCAAAATCAAATTTTACAACCAAATTTACTTAACCAAAGATCAACAATAAATCAAGCAAATATGAGGAAAATATAAAAAGAGACAAGGAAATAGTATACCGGGATTTATAGAAGTTCAACTCCACGAACCGGAGTCCACGTCTTCTCCTCAAGTTTGCCCACTTAAGAGTTCTTCCACTATCTCTTGATCAAAGTTCACACCCACCAAACACTAGTTTTCTTCAAGGCTAACTAGAAACCACTCCCTAGTTTTCTTCAAGAATCACTAGGAACCACTCCTCACATAAGACATTCTAAGATTTGAAATGTTTTAAACTCACAAGCTTACACAATAGTACAAGAATACTAATGATTTTCTTAAGGTAAGCTCTTTCTCTTAGATTTGAAGAAGAATCTTCACTTCTAACGGCTAAGAGTTCTTCCTAAAGTGTTTCTCCATGTTTTATACTCATTTGAAAGCCAAAGAGACGTTGAAATCCTGCATAAAAGGTTTAGAGACATTGCTGAAATTCTGATGACCGTTGTTATCAAATTTGGCGGCTTTTAGCCTCTGTTTGACGTTTTCAACTAGTTGGAAATTTTCTACCTGTTGAAAATTGAATCTTAGACCAAAAAATGTATTTTTCTCTAATGGCTAGAATTTTGACTAAGCTGCTGTGAAATCCACATTGCAAGCTGAGCTGGAACGCATCAGATTTGAATTTTAAAAGATTTATGGGGCGTGCTCTCGCTGGGAATACATTTCTGGCACTTTTCGACTGGTTGTTTTGCTTTTAACCAATTGTTTCTGACTTCCAGGAGCTAAAATGATTCTGTCTTTAGAAATTAACCCGTTGTTTCATTTCAACCTGTTGTTTTGTAAATTCTTAGAGCTAAAACATCTCGAGAACAAAAATAAACATGCAAATCAACTGGTTGGACATTCTCAACTCGTTGTTTTTGCTTTTTTTCCACCTTATTACACTAACTTGCCAATTTTCACACCTTAATAACTCATTTTAACACCAAATCAACTTACTTCAAACCTTTGACATAAAACAGTTGAAAAATTAATTCTAAGTGAAATACTAGATCCAAATACATTTTTCTTTTCTTAAAGAAAGCTTAAACCAATTTGACCCAAGAATTAAAAAATTTTAAATGATTAACAACTTTGTTTTATAATCATCAAAATTAACCACTTGATCAAGGAACAAATTCAACAGGGAATGACAAAATAATGAGTTATTTATTTGAGGTGTTTGAGAAATACTTGAGTACCACCATAGTTACCTGATATAAGGTACGATAGAGTTCGTGGTATGTGTATAGGTACGGTTACGTGGGGTACTAATTTCTATAGTGTCTGGTATGAAGGGTAATGTGTTTCAGTACAATGTTTTGGTACATAATTCGTTTAAAAAGGTATGTAGAATTCATTTTTATAATTATGTATATATTTGCAATATAAGATAAACATATGCAAGTTATTTAACAACAAATAAATAACAAAAACATTAAAATAACAAGGAGTTTCAGTGACCTAGATAGTGGAATAAAATTTTTGCGACTAAAGTGAAATGGGGTAGAAGATAAAGTAAACTTTTGGAGTTAAGCCAAATTGTGTTGCTAGCCACCAGCCTCTGGCTCTATGTAATTTCCGTCCAAGTAAGGGCAGCTCACCAACAGTGGCCAAACCAGCAGTCACAGTTCTGACGACAATGCTATAGGGTGCCAAGTTGGATGAATTCGCTCAATTTAGTGGATTGGTACGAAAATGTACCATGTTTACGTACATAGTGCCAGAAATAAGGGTCGGAAGTTGTACCTCCATTTCTAGTAATTATGAGTACCACTATTTTGAATTTATCTCATACCTTTAGAATTTTTTTTCTAAAAAAATTTCACTCTTTATAAGCTCAATATTTTATTAATGGAAGAAAATCTTGGAGTTTGTCCATTGACATAACTCTAAATTAAGGGTGAGCCACGTAAATTTCTAATTTTATATTTACTAATCAACTTACTCTCAAAGTTATCATCTGCTACAGCCCCAACATAAGGGAGGGGCATAAAGTGGAGAAACATTATATAGGCAGAGATCTTCACACTGATTTTTGTAGGGTGATGAAGCAGATGTCGACATCTTTCTTTTTTGGCAACCTTCCGGAGGATTGGAAGACGAAGCACTTTTGGCCAGTGTTTCAATGTTTTGGGTGGGTGGTGTATGTATATGTTGCGTCGAAGAAGACAAAAGCAAGGTACTCATTTGGTTTTGTCCATTTCAAGAACATTAAGAACGTCAAAGAGCTAGAGAAAAAGTTGAATGAGATTTGGATAGGTTCGTTTAAGATGAGAGTTAATCTATCAAATTTCGAAAAGAGCCAGTTGACAAAATGGAAATGGTTAGAAGATTTGGTGGTGGAAAAGAGCAAAATGGGTACTGGTGCAAAGAGTGATGGAAGAAGCTTTGAGGGAGTGATGTTGAGGAGAAGGAGTAGCTAACAAAAATCACCAGTAAAGATGATAGAAAGGGGCATTGAATGGGCAGAAATTGAATTTGAGGCAAGGGAAAAGGAGCTGAGTTGGCTCAATCGATATGTGATAGGTGAATTAAAACAGATGGACATACTGGAGATGCTTCAATATTTATGTGACGCAGAAAGGATTAGTCCTTGCCAAGCAAAGCATGTGGACGGTCTAAGGGTAATCCTGGAGTGTCAATCGAAGGAATTGGCTGGAAAGTTAATTGATGAGGATCAGAATGGTTGTTGCAATGGTTCCAGTGGATTGGTCCATGGACCATGGTCGCCAAGTTTGAACCGCCCCGGAAGGCTAGTGTGGCTGAACGTTGAGGGTACACCGTTACAAGCTTGGTGGGAAGATTCCTTTGCCATCGTAGGGGTAAAGTGGGGAAGAGTGATACTGGTGGAGAAGCTTACTGCAAAAAAGAAACGTACAAATATGGGCAAGGTGTGCGTGTTAACTCAGTGTATAGAGAATATTTGCTGCTTGTAAAGGTAATGGTGGACAAGAATATTTATGATATCAGAGTGTCAAAAGATTTGAATTATTCCAGCTCAACTGGTGCCCGAATTATTTCAAGTTCATCATCCCTCTCTCACTCTAATTCATTCGTTGCAAAGTTAGGTTTTGATGAGGTAGAGGATGGTGATGGTGAAAATGAAAATTTTGATGAGGATTGGAGGTGCTTATTGCAAGTCCTGAGAAGTTCAGGGTGTTCGGCAAACAAAGCAAGAAAAGGGGATGTGGAATCACAAAAGTGGAAGGGGCGGTGGCTGAATGAGCAAAATTCAAATTTGTTAAATTTCCAAGGAAGCATGCATGGAGTGGAGGGAGGCAGGGGCTCGGAGGATAATTGGATAAAGGTGCAAGTGAGTGTGGTGAAAAACTGGAGAACGGGGAAGTGGACCAAATAGCAGCCCAAAGTGGGGAAAGGCTGTTGATTAAGGAACTGGGTCAGATGGAGGAAGAAGTGGGCCAGGAAGTAAATAATAACAGAGACCCAAGTGGGCCAAATAGAGTCCAAGAGGTGATGGTGAGTAAAAGTGAAAGAGTAAAGGAGGGGGAAGGTGCCCAGCATCAAATCGGACAAACCCAAGGAATGGGAAAAAAACAAAGCAAAGGAAGAGGAAGAACTCGAAGCATATTTTCAAGATAATGGAAGAAGGAAAATGCATGTGTCACCGATGACAGATCCGTCCGTGGGGACCCATAGTCACGGACGGCCCAGATCCATTCGTGTCGTCTGTCCTCGGCGAAGTAATTACGGCCCATGGAAGAATTGGGTCGATGGAAGGGTGGATCCTCAGTCAGAATGATGAAAGCGGCAGCTAGAAGTAGAAGTTCGAAGCACGTCGGCAAGCAGAAGCGACTTGGCTGCAGGGGACTGTTCAAATCTTAATTTTCAAGAAGGAGCGAAGGCTACTATGGCAGGTCAGTCTATCTCTGATTCGGATATAGTCAGGCGGAATGAAAAAATTGAGGGCCGTAACAGAGTAGGAGAGGTTGTGGCTTATATGCGATTAAAAGAGGCTGTTGAAACAATGAAAGTAGGTCAACATGTGGGGTTTGATCTGCTTTCTGAAGCTGAAGTGAATATTCAAAAATTGATGAGACTGGGGGAAGACGAGTTGTGGAGTTGAGAAATTTAGAAGTTAGTGTGGGAGGAGAGACTGGGGGACTGTTATATTCATCAGAATATTATCATATAATACTCATGGCATTGGGCAGGAGGTGAAAATAAGTGCGATTAGGGAGTTATGCTACAGATAAAAAACCGAGTTTCTTGGTATCCAAGAGACTATGCATAATGGTGAGGTAAATCAGTATGTGAAAGCTATGTGGAAATCTGATGAGGAAGCGTGTGGTAAATAGGGTGGATTGATATGTATTTGGGATCTGACTGTTTTAAAAATTGGATCAATTCGCCGGTGATGGCTTCTTGGGAGTATTCGGGAGATGGGTAGGAAGTGATGAACATGTTGTCCTCGTAAATGTTTATGGGCCTCAAGAAGAGGCGCAGAAAGAGACTGTATGGACTCAAATTGTGGAGCCCAGATCTCGTATTCAAGGCAAGTGGTGTGTCTTCGGAGATTTTAATACTGTTAGAGAAAGGGGAGAAAGAAAGGGATGTTAGTTTAAAGAAACAGTTGCACGAGCCTTCAATGATTTTATTGTTCAGGTGGGGCTTGAAGATATTCAAATGGGCGGTAGAAAATTTACATGGTATAATAAAGCTGGGACAAAGATGAGCAGGTTGGACTTGTTTCAGAAAACTTTCTGGGGCGGTGGCCTAACATTGGTGTGGTTGGGCTGAACAGAACTTGGTCCGATCACTGCCCTATCCTAAAGTTACATGAGGCGGATTTCGGCCCTATTCCTTTGCGTATGTTCGGCATTTGGATGGAGGATAAGGAATTTCTGTCTGTAGTGAAGCAGGTTTGGAATGATAATTCTATAAAAGGGGCGGCCTGGTTATATCTTCAAAGAGAAACTGAACGCTATGAAGTGGGCACTGAAGGAGTGGAAATCCTCGAGATATTAAAATTTAGATGATGAAATTGAGCAATTGAAGTCTGAGATGTTAAATTGGGACTTGTTGGCTGAAGAAAAAGAGTTGGACGAAAATGAGCAGAGCAAAAGAAGTGAGACACATCTGAATCTTAGGAGGAAAGAAAGAATCAAGGAGTGCGTGATTAAATAAGAGGCTCGAATCAAATGGGCGGTGGAGGGTGATGAGAATTCGCGGTTTTTCCACTCGGTTGTGAGGGGAAGATTCAGAAAATGCAATCTGAAAGGTCTCAGCTTAAATGGAAGGTGGGAGAAAGATCCGAAGAAATTAAAAGAGGAAGTGTTCAGGTTTTTCAAAGAGAGTTACAGTGAAGCTGATCCAATCTGGCCAAAATTCTATAGCAATATGTTGAAGATTGCCTCAACTTTGTTCTTAACCTTCATCCCACATGGACTAGAAAACAAAGGCTTAATGCCTTAGCTCCATATTTCACCCTTCATCCCACATTGGCCATAGAAAGGGCCTTGGTACCTTCAACTCCTTATATAAGGAGCTTAGTTGTGACAATTAGAATTCGTCCCACAATCTAGTAGTCACTTAGATTGTATTCTTCTTCTTTCTTAGTGAATTCTTTCTTCCGGCTTGCCGCCCGAGGTTTTTCCCCGATTTGGGGTTTTCCTCGTAAATTCTCGTGTCTCTTTTCTTTGTGCTTACGTTCTGATTCCTAACAAACTGGTATCAGAGCCAAGGTTAGATTAGTGATAGCTGCTTATAGTATGCTCTGTGGTTGCCCCTAATAGGCGGATCCTCCACATCAGAAATAAGTAGTTTATCAATTCATCTTGTGGTGTTGGGTACTATTCTCATATACAGTTACTATTCCCGTATACGATCACTATTCCTGTATATGGTTACTATTCACATACTGTTTCTGTATACGAGTATTATTTCCGTATACGATCACTATTCCCGTATACGGATACTGTTCCCATATACGGTCACTATTCACGTGTACGGTTACTATTCACGTGAAATTGTCAGAGCTTATTTTTGCTCAGAAAGCTCGTTGCAGAGCTGTGATGGTTTCGACATCGACAAAGCTTGATATAGCACCACTCACGTATAGCACAAAGTTTTCAATTTGGAAAATCAAGATGAAAGCAATTCTCATAAGTCTTGATTTGGATGAGGCACTACTCGGGATGGAGAATATGTCCGGAACAGAGCAGGAGAAGGAGAGAAAGAATCTGAAGGCACTCGCTCAAATTCAGTTGCACTTATCAACGGAGATTCTTCAAGAGGTCAGTAAGGAGACAACTGCTGCCAGCTTATGGTTGAAGCTTGAATCGCTTCTTATGACAAAAAGTCCAGCAAGTCGCTTGTACGCTAAATCCAAGCTGTACTCGCATAAGCTGTCAGAAGGTAAGTCTATTAAATCATATCTTGAAGAATTCAGAGAGATCATCAATGATTTAGAAAATCTTGATATTAAGACCGATGGTGAGGATTTGGCTATGCTTTTATTATATCATCTGCCAACATCATACAATAGTTTCCGTGATACCATGCTTTATGGAAAAGATACAATAACTTTAGATGAAGTCTGTTCCAGTTTATTGTCAAGAGATAGGATGGACACTTCAAAGCGTGAGGAAAGTGGAGAAGGCTTGTATTCAAGAGGCAGATCAGTTGAAAGAAAGAATGATAAAGGATCATCTTCAAGGTCCAAGTCAAAACATCGGAATCTTTATTGCAACGATTGTAAGAAGAAATGTCACATTAAGGACGATTGTCACAAATTAAAGAAGAAGAATCAAAGTGGTGGAAATGGAGACAAGAACAAGCAGAGACCACCAGATGAGGCTAGTATTGCCACCAATGAAGATGATTTTGCTTTAGTTGCTGAAAACTCATCTATAAACAGCACAGAAGCTCATATAACTGCACAAGCAGAAAGTAGCAGGAGTGGCGAATGGACCATGGATTCTGCTTGCTCATTCCATTTGACTCCCCATAAGGACTGGTTTTACACATATGAACCGGTCAATCGAGGAGTAGTCATGATGGGGAATGACAATGCATGTAGAATTGCAGGCATCGGTGACATCAAAATTCGAATGCATGATGGGATAGTGAGAACACTATCAAATGTTCGCCATGTCCCTGATATGAGAAGAAATTTAATTTCTTTGAGTACATTGGAAGAAAATGGTTGTTCCTTTATTGGCAGGGATGGTTCGCTGAAAATCGTCAAAGGATCATTGGTAGTCATGAAAGGCCAGCGGAAAGGAAAGCTCTACATTTTGGATGGCAAGACCGTGGAAGGCCAATCTGCAGTTGCTGAATCATCTATGTCTGATGAGGAGGTGACAAAATTGTGGCACATGAGGCTAGGCCATATGAGTGAAAGAGGCATTTCTGAGCTGAGCAAAAGAGGACTACTCGGAGAACAAAAGGTCAGTAAGTTAGATTTCTGCGAACATTGCTTATTTGGAAAGCAAAAGAGAATCTCTTTTACTACTCCTGCAAAACATAACACTAAAGGAACTCTTGATTATATTCATGCTGATGTTTGGGGACCGTCTCGTGAGGCATCTCTTGGTGGAGCTCGTTACATGGTTACCTTCATTGATGATTTTTCAAGAAAGGTTTGGGCATATTTCTTGAAGCATAAGAATGAAGCCTTTGTCGCATTTAAGCAGTGGAAGACTCTGATCGAGAAGCAGACCGGGAAGCAGGTGAAACGGCTAAGGACAGATAATGGTTTGGAATTCTGTTCGGGAGAATTCAAACAATACTGCAAGGATCAAGGTATTGTTCGCCATCTGACCGTTCCAGGGACTCCACAACAAAATGGTGTAGCAGAACGGATGAACAGAACCTTGTTGGAAAAGGCAAGATGCATGCTTTCAAACTCTAGATTGGGGAAGAAATTTTGGGCAGAGGCAGTCTCTACAGCTTGTTTTCTGGTAAACAGATCTCCTCATACTTTTATTGGTTTAAAGACACCTGAAGAAGTTTGGTCGGGCAGTCCGGCTAACTATAATGATCTTAAGATATTTGGATGTCCTGCTTATGCATATGTGAATGAAGGGAAGTTAGATCCTAGATCGATTAAATGTGTCTTTCTAGGATACACTACAGGAGTTAAAGGGTATAAATTATGGAATCCTCATACTTCCAAAGTTTTCACAGCCAGGAATGTTATGTTTGACGAGACATCCATGTTGCATCAAAAGGAGGAGTTGACTGTCGCTGATCCAAGCATTGAGAAGGAAAAGATTGGAAGCAAGGTGGAGCTCCAAATACATCCTGAAAGTCATGATCAGGATGTCAAGGATACACAAGTTGAGGTGGAGCAACAAGCCTCAACTGATGACATTCAGCCTTCTCATTCTATTGCTATCAATCGTCCCCGTCGTAGCAATCAAGGTATGCCTCGAAAGAGGTTAATTGAGGAAGCAGACTTTGTTGGGTTTGCTTTTGCAGCTGCTGAAGAGACAGAGAGTTGTTTTGAACCTGCAAATTATAAAGATGCAACTAACTGTCCAGATTCTTCTAAGTGGGTTGTAGCTATGCAAGAAGAGATGGAATCGCTTCAAAAGAATGACACTTGGACACTAGCTAAACTACCCAAAGGTAAAAGAACTGTCAAGTGCAAGTGGGTGTTCAAGAAGAAAGAAGGAATTCCCGGAGTTGAAGAACCAAGGTATAAAGCTAGACTAGTTGCAAAAGGCTTTAGCCAGGTACCGGGAGTTGACTTTAATGATATTTATTCTCCTGTTGTGAAGCATAGTTCTATCCGACTGTTTCTTGGTCTTGTTGCGTTAGATGATCTTGAGTTGGAGCAACTTGATGTTAAAACAGCTTTTCTGCATGGTGATTTAAAGGAAGAAATCTACATGGAGCAACCCGAAGGTTTTAAGGTCGAGGGGAAGGAGGACCATGTCTGCAAACTCCAGAAGTCATTATATGGCCTCAAACAATCACCTCGACAATTGTATAAATGCTTTGATATGTTTGCTTTGAATCTTGGTTTCAGGAGAAGCAGTTATGATTCATGTGTCTACATGAGACCGGTTGGAGATGGTTCATTCACATATTTACTGCTTTATGTGGATGACATGCTTATCGCAGCAAGGAGCAAGTCAGAAATTGCCAAGATTAAGGCGCAATTAAGTGCAGAATTTGATATGAAGGATTTAGGTGCAGCAAAACGCATCCTAGGCATGGAGATCAGGCGTGATCGTAAGGCTAGGAAGCTTTATCTTTCACAGGAGGGTTATGTACGCAAAGTTCTGGAGAGGTTTGACATGAGCAAAGCCAAATCAGTTTCTACACCTCTTGCTGCACACTTCAAGTTATCATCGCATCAATGTCCGACAACAAATGAAGAAATTAAGAAGATGGAGAAAATACCATATGCAAGTGCTGTTGGGAGCATTATGTATGCAATGGTTTGCACGCGTCCCGACTTAGCACATGCAGTTAGCGTTGTGAGCCGTTACATGGCTAATCCAGGACAAGAGCATTGGCAAGCAGTAAAATGGATATTAAGGTATCTAAAAGGTACAACTACGGCTTATCTTGAGTTTGGCGGTTCTAAAGCTGGATTGATTGGATATGTGGATTCTGACTACGCGGGTAATCTTGACACTTAACGATCCACATCAGGTTACATTTTTACATTCGGTGGTTGTGCTATGAGCTGGAAGGCTTGCCTACAAGCAACAGTTGCTCTTTCAACTGCAGAAGCAGAGTATATGGCAATCACTGAAGCAATGAAGGAAGCAATTTGGCTTAGAAATATTTATGCAGAGCTTACTCAAGATGATCGCAAGCTGAAGATATATTGTGATAGCCAAAGTGCTATTTTCTTGACAAAAGATAGCATGTTCCATGAGCGTACTAAACATATTGGGGTCAAATATCACTTTGTTCGTGAAATTGTTGATAAAGGTGATATTGTGATCATGAAGGTTAGTACGCTGGATAATGCTGCTGATATGATGACGAAGACTCTTCCTGGATCTAAGTTCAAACATTGTTTGGACTTAGTAAATCTTATTTGTTGATTATCACTTATTTGGAGGTGGCTGTGAAGATCAGAGAAGAAGGTTACAGATCAATTTGGTATGAAGGTGGAGTTTTGTTCATGTACAACAAAATTGATGCAAGGTGGAGATTGTTGAAGATTGCCTCAACTTTGTTCTTAACCTTCATCCCACATGGACTATGAAACAAAGGCTTAATGCCTTAGCTCCATATTTCACCCTTCATCCCACATTGGCCATAGAAAGGGCCTTGGTACCTTCAACTCCTTATATAAGGAGCTTAGTTGTGACAATTAGAATTCGTCCCACAATCTAGTAGTCACTTAGATTGTATTCTTCTTCTTTCTTAGTGAATTCTTTCTTCCGGCTTGCCGCCCGAGGTTTTTCCCCGATTTGGGGTTTTCCTCGTAAATTCTCGTGTCTCTTTTCTTTGTGCTTACGTTCTGATTCCTAACACAATATATTCAGGAAAATCAGCACTGATGCACGTCGGGAGCTGGAAGGAAATTTCTCAGAAGAAGAAATTAAAGAAGCAGCGTGGGGATGTGGAGGTGATAAAGCTCTGGTGCCTGACGAATTTTCATTCAAATTTTTGAAGAAAAACTGGGAAGTGATAAAAGATGACGTGATTAAATTTGTAAAAGATTTTGAAGAGTCAGGAAGGATCGAAAGGGGGACCAACTCTTCGTCCATCACCTTAGTTCCAAAGAAACAAAATCCTTTGAGCTTAAATGAGTATTGTCCGATAAGTTTGATTGGCTGCCAATATAAAATTATACCAAAAATTCTGGCTGAAAGATTAAAGAGGGTGATGAAGAATATTATTAGTGAGGTTCAGTCCGGCTTTATTAAGAAGAGGCAGATTCTTGATTGAGTACTAGTGGCAAGCAAACTAGTTAGATTTGCAAAGAAAAAAATGAAGAAGTTGATTTGTTCAAAGTTGATTTTGAGGGGGTATATGATAGTATTAATTGGTCTTTTTTGGACTCAATGATGGAGCAGATGGGATTTGGCATAAAATGGAGAGGTTGGATAAAATCATGTCTAGAATCATCATATGTGTCAGTATTGGCTAATGGCAGCCCAACTAAAGTGTTAAAATGGAGAGAGGAGTTCGGCAAGGTGATCCACTATCACCATTCCTATTTCTGGTGGTGGCTGAAGGTCTGCATTTGTACATATATTTTTTTTTCATGCCCTTTTTTGCAGTTGGATATCTGAATGAACCTGTTCCTTTTTCCTTGATCGATTTGTGGATGGAGTTCAGACGGATTTATGATGCTCAGTGATCCTCGGAAGTGGCCCTGTTGGCCCTTGCCAAAATCTTTATCCTATCTATCTATGTTCAGCCTTGGAACTTATGGGCTGTCCTGTGTGTGAAAACATATTTATAATTATTTGAATAAGCATTATTTATGGTTTTTCTGGACTTGTAGTCTCTGGCAGTCTTGATCCTATTCCTACAATCCATCTATGATGCACCTTTTATACATTTCTTCACATGAAAGCCTGTCTGACGTTTCATTTGATCTACTTCCTACTACCAGACAAGCCCTTGGTAGTTGTGAGCCACAAACCATATGAACACAAGCAGATAGATGAAGATTGCTCTCAAGTGAAACATCTACTCGGTTGATTTCATGCCGATAGAATTGTTGCCAAATACTGATATGCCCATTGATCATTAGGGATCAAGATGAACAGCCATCTTGCACTCAATAGACAAGACTGTTGCTGTAGCAATGCATTGACTTCTTAGGTTCAATAGAATCACTCTCGTGGAGCCTCAAGTCCTCTTCAACTTCTCCTATTTTTTGTTATTTTGATAAGATAATTTTCTAGTGTACATGCTTTGTTTACCGTATCCTTCAAGAACGCAGAACCCATCTGCTCACAAGACCCTAATACCTTTTAAGCTCATAGATAGGTTGCCTCGTAATGTTGCCCACAAAATTAACACTCCTAATTAAGGCCAGATTTTAGCTTTAGCGCAGAGCTCAACTCTCTAAGATTTTATAGAGGTTTAATTTCTAGCACTAGCTACACCTGCCCGGACATTATTGTGGGTGTTTGGCTTCACTCTATTTCCATTGAATTATGTGTGAACTGTAAAATGGGGAAAAGAATTGGCTGCAATACAAAGGTAGCACCTTTCATGGTAACAAAATGGTCCTAAAATGATACATCATGTCTTGCATAGATAACATTGGAGTTGAGTAATGATATATAGAACATAAATCCTGATTTGTTCTTTGAAGTAGATGCAGTGTCTTTTTGAGGAACATTGAAATCCCTGCATAGTAAGTTGGAGGTGTAAATGGACAGACGGGATAATGATGATTAATGATTAAGGGTAAAACACGCAGACTTATCTAATTACCTCCACCTTTTTTTCTTTTTTAGCTTTAAGGTAGGCAATAAAAGCCAAGAAACTTATCCAATTACAAATTAGTTATGGTTTAAATGTGCACGTAGTGCTCAAAACATCGGATGGAAAAAAGAGAAGAATTGCCCAACTTTTAAATAAGGAAGAAAACAAACCGTGTCCGGATTAGTAGACGATCTATGGGCTTCAGATGGCTTCCCCTCCAACTACAATGTTACAGAGATAAGACAGTTCAGAAATTCCTGTTAGAGGAGAAAAACGAAAAGGAAGTGGATTATGTGTCGACATCTACGCGTGAGAGATGGTAAATGTGTTTGTGAAACAAACACTACTGAAAGCATCTGATGGCCAACCAAATGGCTGTGGATGTGAGACAATCCAATCAGATTATCGCACGGAGTGTGCGAATGGATAGAAAACGAGTCATTATATAGTACTCCCTTTATTTCATAAAAATTGATCCATTTATCATTCATAACAATCAATTTATAATTTTATTTTTTAAAAGTTTTATTATAAAAATATAAATATTTTATATGAAAATGAAACCTTAAAGATTATATATTCTAAAAATTATTTTTTAAAATTTTTTTCAATACAAATTAATATAAATATATTTAAGTGAAACTTTAATAAAAAAAAAAGATAAATGCGTCATTAATTAATACGAAATGAAAGAAGTAGAATTTTGTGCCGGCAGCAAACGCTTTATAAGGGATTTGAGCAGCCATCTTAATTCTCAAGTCTTATACATCCGTTACACTTTATAAGGGAATATTTGAGCAGCCATCTTAATTCTCAAGTCTTATACATACATACGTACATGCACAGACCAAGACGACCTTCCATCACCCGCATCTCCATAAACAGCTATAATCCACAGCTTCCATAGCTGTATTTATCCCTATAAAGTCAGATTGTAATTATTGTAATCAAATTATATGGTTTCACATCTCCAAACCGTGATCATCTAATGCCATATCAACCATGAATCTTTCACTACAATCATTAGACATATCCTCGAATCATGGGCAAACATCAGACATATCCCTAATTATCTAGTGCCACATGCACCGTGTTCCAGCCACGGCCAAACCATATACTTCTCTGACTGTAAAACGACATTACTCAAACAATGAGGCAACGTTGCTTGATAAGGTTAAACCACATCATGTTTAATGCATTCTACTGATAGCAAATGCACCTCAACATTAAGAGCCGGGAAAATTATTGCCTTCAACATGTAGAGCAAGAAACGACTACAAAAGAGTAAACCATAAGTTGCTTCAAGATCGATACATGCTTGTTTGCTTCTTGCAGACCAACAAACATTTTCATCCATCATGTTTCTCCCTGATTAAATCAGAAGAATGTTGGGTTTAACAGTGAAAAATTCAAGCCTCCAACCAATGGTTCTTTACCTTTCATCCTATAACATTGTATATAAAAATAACATTAGCAAATGGGGAAGAAGCAATTGATCCCAGATAATCCAAAGAGGCATCAAAACTAACTCTGCATAGGCCAAGAACATATAAAAGGCCAACCAATTTGTTCAAATTACCAGTTTTATTTTCTTGTCAAATTAGGGCCAGGACATGTCATATATCAGATACTCCAAAGAATTAGGATCATCCTTCCACTTCTTCATCATCACATCCAAGTAGACCTTACCAACTCCTTTATCACCTAATCATTTCCATAACAGCCAAGAACCAGCCAATAATATTTGTCTGTAGCTTTGTCCCATCCAACCCAATAAGAACTAGATACTCCTTCCTTAGATTATCAAACCCTTCATGATCAACTTCATAGATTGGCCCATCATATATTTGCTGTCAAAAGATAAATACAATGAATTAAAAATGTTACAAATTAAATCACTAATCATATGATATACAAAGGAGACTTATATTTTTCAGATCTTTAAAGTCATCACCAACTCTAATTGCAGCCACAATAGGGTGTTGGCTCACCATTCTCATGGCTTTGATTGAGTCAATACTCGAAAGAATAGCATAATTAAAAATGGCAAGAAATACCTGATCAAATGGTTATGAGAAGAAAGATGAAAATGAAGTAATTAAAATCTTTCGGATAAACGAATAATTTCAACAAAAAATCCTGGAGTAAAAACCTTTATGACACTAAATCCACTGCATGCCTTTTGAGGAACTTCCATGCATCTTGTAAAATTGCTCCTAAAGATAAAGCTCTAACAGCATGCGTTCCTCCAAAACTTGTAGCGACATCATTTTTTTACTTGATCCAAGGGCATTGTCTTTGAGCTTTGGAGCAGAAATGATTTTTCTTTCATGGAAATTCTTTTGCCACAAAATCTCCAAGCGGGATGCAGAAGCATGTGCCCAATTAGGCACTATAGAGGAAATTATGATAACCTACTTCAATTATCAAGCATGCTAGCTAAATAGATTCTGAGACTTCTATATGCAGTAAAACTCTCCACATTTGAAGCTTCCAAGATATCATATTCTTATTCAAAACCAACCATAATATGATTAATTTTCCTACATGGGAAAATTTATGAATTTGTTAGCCGCATAGAGGTGCACAAGACTTGGTCTGTCTTGTGAATTATAAAGTGTAAATTGGTTTGCATAGAGTTATTGTAAGAATATCAATGTTGCATGTATAATAATCTTATGGAGAGAACTACGTTGGAAAAGAACTTCAACTTCAAGGATATGATTTTTAGTGGGTGGGTTGTGGTTTAAACAACTACATCGGTACAATCAAATATGGTTGGCTGTGGTATATTCATACGAAAGTTCATGAAAAAAGCTTTTAAAGTGACATTATATGGTAAAGGGGTGAATCAAAGCAAGTGTGAGTCAAGTAAAATGAGAAAATGAGAACCAAGCTTTTATTATATATAGTGAATTTATGATGGAAATTTGAATCGAGAAGCCGCATATAAAAGAACAGATGAGTGATTTAAGCCTCTAAAGTAAAATGTAGCACCAACATCATCGAATGTTGGCTCTGCTGATGTTCGAGTATAGTGGGAAAAAAAGTCCAAAGATAGGAGCAAAACAAAATAAAAGCTATGGATATGATGGGGCAAAGAAATGATTTTATATGGAAATAAGTTACTATCTTATATACTTCTTATTTGGATATGATATTCATAGTTTTCATTCAATATGTAATTGAAGTTATTAAAATGTGATGTTAGCATTAGTGTTGAATGAAAATTTGATGATATTTTAAAGGAATACTTGTCAATTTAAAACCAATCAACAACATTTTCTTTATGTTATATAGCTATTTCCATATAAATTAAAACAATTCTTAGGTAAGTTAAGCAATCACATGCTAAAAAATTGATGTTAATTCAAAAAATAACATTTTCTATACTCTAAATAGCAATCTCAATATAACTAAAAGTGATTTCAAAGCCAAGAAAAATAGTATGATGTGCTAGATAAATAAGCATTTTCTTAAAACAAATTGACAATTCCTTAAGAAATGAAAGCATCAAATGGCATATCAACTGACCGTCTTTGTATACTAAGTGGTATGATTTACATATCAAGAGGAGTGGTTTTATATACCATAAGTTTTCATTAACATTTCAAAATCACTGACATGTAAAGGAATAGCTAATATATAGCCTTAAGCTTTTGGTATGTAAAATAATGGTACTAGAATAAAAGTAGACACATATCAAGAGGCTTTCTTGACATACCAAAAGAGATAGTTTTACATATAGAAGGCTTCCTTGACATTTCAAAATCAACAATATATTTATAAAAAAAAATTGGAATATAACCCTAAGGCCTCTAATATATAAAATGAGGGTATTAGAATGAAAATTGGCACATATCAAATGACCTTATTTACATACCGAGAGATGTAGTTTTACATATCAAATGTTCCCTTAACATTTCAAAATCACTAGACTATTAAAAAAAATAACTAATACGTAACCTTGGTGTATCAAAATGTAAAACAAGGTTCTTGGAATGAGAGTTTTCAAAAAATTACATATTTAGTCCTTAAAATTTTAAAATTTATAAAATTATCCCTAAAATTTACATGTTTGGTCCCTAAAATTTTTAAAAATTTTCAAATGGTTCTTACAAAATTACACAATTAGTCTTTAAACTTTTGTCAAATGTGTAAACATATCACTAAATTGTCAAAAGTGACACTTTAGTCACTATTAGATGAAAGGTGTTTTCTCAAGCCAAACAAACAATTCCTTCAAAAATCAAAGCATTTTTGCACCATGAAATGTCAACTTTACAAATGACATACCAACTGACCGTATTTATATACAAAACGTGATGATTTACATACTAAAAATGGTGGTTTTATATATCAGAGGTTTTATTGATATTTTAAAATCACCAGTATATAAAAAAAAAGTTGATATATAACCCAAGGCCTTTGGTATTTTAAATAATGATATTGGAATGAAAATAGGCACATACTGGAGGATCTTAATAGACCAGAGGTTTTCTTGACATTTAAAATCACTCTAAAATAGTTGTTATATATAAAATAAGGGTACATGAATGGAAATTGGCACATGCCATGGGACCTTATTTACAAACTAAAAGGGGTAGCTTTATATACCAGAGATTTCCTTGACATTTCAAAATTACTGGTATGTAAAAAAGTAGTTAATATGTATCATATGTGTATTGTATGTAAAATGAGGCTCTCTGAATTAGAATTTTCAAGAAAATTATATAATATGCATTTTAGCACCGTGACATCATCACTAGGGTTACCGCACTAAAGCCCCAAAACAACATTGAAGGTAGTTTTAGAGATGGCAATTGGGTGGGTCGAGTCAAGTTTGGGTCAGGTCATTCAGGTTCGGGTCTAGTTGGGTTAGTATGAATTCGGGTCCAGGTCAGGTTCAGGTTAGGTCATTTGGGTTCAGGTTGAGTTGATTTCGGGTTCGGGTTGGGTTGGGCTGGGTTTATTTGGGTTCGAGTTCACTTCAGGTCGGGTCAATTTTAGTTTTGGGTAACTTCAGGCCAACTTTCAGGTCAAATTCGGGTCAACATTTGTATTCACGTGGGTTACTGGTGTGAAGTTAAAATGATTGAATCTATTCTTTTTTTAAAATTTAAATCAAAAATTTTGATTTTTTGTGTGATTTAATTTAAATTAAATTATCATTTTTTAGTATATTTAATTAAAATATTCATAAAAATCATCTTCATTATAGTTTAGTACATATTTAAGTAATTTAACATTGTTAGTAATATTTGATTGTTTTTCTAAACCCATACCCTTTAACTATCATTATACAGATTATTCAGATCTTTACCCAGCTATCACTCAGACATACACAATGACAATTTTGTTAAGCTTATGTTTTAATGAATTTTCTTTGAAATTACAACAAAATGCAAATCAAGTTCATTATCAATGACTAAATTGTAAAGTTTAAAAAATTTTGGGTGAATGTGCAAAGATTTAAAAAATTTTAGGATTCATGTTGTAATTATTATGGGTGACTAAAATAAAATTTTTTAAAATTTAGGTATCTTATTGCACTATACTTAAAAGTATAGGGATGAATGTTGTAATTTTAATAATTGCCTATTGTGGCAACGTGCGGGTTGTTTTCGGGAGTCGCCACCAATCGGTTTTCGCTCAGGTTGATTGGACACCTTAAAAATGGTCTACGAGAGTTCAGGGGTTCGGGAGTACGGTTACGTTAAAACAACTTTGTTATAACGCCCAAAAATTGGTACCTTAGTTGATTTCAATTTTGTTTTGCTTGCTTCTTTAAATAAATTCAGTTAATTTTTGAAACCAGAAATTTTAACTGAATTATTTAGTCGTGGACTTTGAATTAATGTGGATTTCAAGATCTCGGTAATTAGTTTGCGTAATTTTGTAATAAATTCGATATTTCCAAACCATGGATTTTGCTGAATCACCCGGACACGGAATTTGACGAAATTTTAGTTAATTATTAAATATTTTAAGTAATTATTTAATAATCCATATCATAAATTCTGCCGAATTATCAGAATATGGATTTTTAACCTTATATTTAATTTTATTCATTTAAAATTTTTATTTTTCTCCAAGCCATGAATCCTATCGGATCACCCGGACATGGATTTTAATTCAAAATCTTAATTCTTAATTTATCATAAATTTTGTGAACTTTTGGATTTTTAATAACTTTAATGTTAATTTTATTTAAAAAAAATATTATATATATATATATTTATTTATTTATTTATTTATTTATCTTTATCCTTTTTTTTTGTTTTTCTTTTCTTTTCATTTGATGAAAGGTTTTTATTATAAATTTATAAGTCTAAACATAAGTCTAAAAATATGCTTAAAAAAAATAATTAAAATCATTTGGTTATTTTTTCGGATACTTTATTTCAGGGTAAAATTCATATGTAGTCCCCTAACTTTAAGGATCGTCCTAATGTGGTCCATTAACTCAAAAAGTAGCTCTTAAAGTCCCCTAACTCAACTTAAGTGTCCTATTTTGGTCTGTACCGTTACTTATACCGTTATTTTGGATGGAAATTGCCTACGTGGCAGTATCTTTTATGATAAGAACTGATTAGATTGGAAGAACAATAAAGTTCAAGCTAAAATTGGCACAAAAAGTAATTTTAGGGACCTAAAACGATAGTTAACCCAATCTTCCCCATCGCCGCCCCACTCCGGTCAATCGCCGCCGCCGCCCCTCTCCCTCTTTCCGCCGACACTTCATCCCGACCGACGCTCGATTCGTGAAGTTGGAGGTGGTGGTCGTTGTCTCGCAAACACAATTAAAAGGAAAAAGCTTTAATATATTTGTCTTTCTTGATCTATTTTTTTGTCGATCATAATGGCTACGATTCAGAAGAAAAAAAATCTGGCTGGGTATCGATCAAGCAACCAGGCCGGAGCTTTCAATCGGTCTCGGCCTCAAAAACGTCGGAGAACATTCTTCCAATCCAGTAACCCTAAATCTAATTCCATCACGACGAACAGAGGGTTTCCTGCTAATTCGGTTGGGGTTAGGGCCAATTCCTTCCAAGGGCCCTTGTGAATTCGTTAAGCGATTCACAAAATCAATGCGGCGCAGTTAATTTCCAGTACGGCCGGCGCCCAGAAACCCTAGGGTTTCCCGGCGTGAATCCGATGCAACCCCAGATCCAAGTCCCTAAGAATATGTTTGCGAGACTACGATCGCCGCCTCCAACTTCACGAATCGAGCGTCGGTCGGGATGAAGCGTCGGCGGAAATAGGGAGAGGGGCGGCGGCGGCGATTGATCGGAGTGGGGCGGCGATGGGGAAGATTGGGTTAACTATCATTTTAGGTCCCTAAAATTACTTTTTGTGCCAATTTTAGCTTGAACTTTATTGTTCTTCCAATCTAATCAGTTCTTATCATAAAAGAGACTGCCACGTGACAATATATCTGCCATGTAGGCAATTTCCATCCAAAATAACGGTATAAGTAACGGTAGGGACCAAAATAGCACACTTAAGTTGGGTTATGGGACTTTAAGAGCCATTTTTTGAGTTGAAGGACCACATTAGGACGATCCTTAAAGTTAGGGGACTACATATGAATTTTACCCCTTTATTTCATTTAAAGAAATTAATTTTTTTTCCAAACCGTGGATCTTGCCGGGTCATCCGGATATGGAAATTAGTAATTTAAATTTTTAATTCTTATTTTTATTAAATTAATTATTAATTTAATTTTTGTCGTAATTTTGTTATGAAATTTTTGGATCTTTTTAATGGTCTTAAATGTTAATTTTTTTTAAAACATATATATTTATTTTATTTATTATTTAGTTTTTTTATTTGATTTTATTACCCTTTTTATTCTTTTATTTTATTTGATAAAATATTTTTTTTGTTTATTTATTTTTTTTATAAGTCTAAAATATACTTAAAAAAGAATTTAATTCTTTTGTTGTTGTTGTTTTTTTTTTTTTTGTGGAATCACTTGGTTATGACTTTTTTATTTATTTAATAAAGGAACAAAAAAAAAGTTATATTTTTGTTATTTTAACAAAATAAATAAAATATAAAGTCTTGATATTCATATATTTTTATTATTTTTACTGGATGAAAGATTTTTTTAAAGTAACTATCTAAAAAATTTATTTTATTTTTTTTGGATACTTTATTTGATTTATTAAAAATTTTGATATTTTTTAAACCATGGATCCTGTCGGATCATTTGGATATGGAATTTAATTCTATTTATTGTTAGTTATTGAATTAATTATTATTTTTGTCATAATTTTAGCAGATTTTTAAAGATTTTAATTTTTTTGGAAATTTTATTCTTTTGATTTTTATATATTTTTTTAAATGTGATGAAAGATAAAAAAGTTATCTAATCCATAGATTTTAAATATATACTTAAAAAAATTGATTTTTATTTTTGGAATCGTCTAGTTATGATTTTTTTTATTTTTTTTATTTTTAATAAAAGGAATAAAAGGTTAAATTTTTTTTATTTTAAAAGAAATAAATAAATAAAATATGTGTTCCAAAATAATAAAGGATGGGGGGCTTTGTTGAAAGGACTAAAAATGGGTTCTTGATTAACTCTAAAAAAGAAAAAGTGGAGTAAGGTTAATTATGCACATAAAAACTCTTCTTTTATTATTTGTTATTATTTTTATTTATGGCTAAAAGTGAAATAAGTGAAATAAGTTTAACCATCCACATAATAAAATTGCATAAAGTAAATAAATTCATAAAAGTAAATAAAGAAAAGTGATAGCCATTCACTTAAAAATTAGGAGGTATAACCTTCCATAAATAATAATAATAATAATAATAATAATAATAATAATAATAATAATAATAAATAAACATATAAAGGTTATTGTTAGTTCTGCAGATATAAAAAAAAAAGGTTAGTGACCAAAAGGAATAATTATAAAAACCTGAAGAATTAGACCAGGATTTTACCTAAAGAAAAATTTGAATTGTCTGTTACGAGAAAACGGGGGCGACGGTGACGGCTAGCCACCGGCGGTGTGCAGGGGCGACGTGGACGGCGGCCAGGCGAGCGGGCGACGGTGGCGGCGTACCAGGAGGGGAACGACGGTGGCGAGGAGGGCGAGAGGGCAGCGTCGGGAAGTGGGAGAGAGAGGGACAGAGAGAGAGATGGTGGGCGAGGGCGCGGCAAAGGCGAGGCGGTGGCGCGAAGCGGCGGGAGAAGCAGGAGAGGTGGACGGCGGCCAGGCGAGCGGTGACGCGGCGGCGGGGGCGACAAAAAAAAGGGCAGGTCAACGGAGGCGATGACGGCGTGAAGGGAGGAACGTCGACGAGGTTGGAACGGCGAAGGGAGGTGACGGCGAATTGACGGAGGTGGAAACAGTAAAAGAAAAGGAAAACAGAATCGGTGACGGAAAAGAAAAAGGCAGCTAGGAAAAGTTTAGAGTTTCTGGGAAGAGAAAGGAGAGGCCAGGGACTAAACTATAGTTTTCCTTTTTTTAAAACGGAGCTCTAAACTTGATCTTTTTTTCGTTGTTTCTTCACAGATTTGGACCCCTATTTATAGGATAAGGAGTGCTGGAATATTTTAATTAAAAATAATTCAAAATTTAATTAAAAAAAGACTTATCTTATAAATTGCTAAAATGACAATTTTAGTCCTTTATGTCTCTTTGACTTCTGCAAGATTCCTGAAGCTTCTGATTGAGTCAAATTTGTCTTTTCTGTCGGCCAGGCCCAAACCTTGCGAATAATCACCAAAATTTCCCTAGAACTTCCAGATTTCGTCAGATTCTTCCCAAACTTCTCATTTTTGTCATTTTTACCCCAAACTTTTCATCTTTGTCAATTTTTTTTCAAATTTTTTTTTATATTTTATAGACACACATAGATATGTGTGTGTGTGTGTGTGTGTATATATATATATATATATATATATATATATATATATATATGTATGTATAACCTATAAAAAAAATGCCCCCCTTAAACTAATTGTTATTATTAAATATATATTAATTAATTTTAATTTTTAAAAAAAAAATTAATTAATTTTAATTAAAATTTTTTTGACGGTCGGACGAAATTGGGTGTCAACACCTATTAAGATCATTAAACTTATTAAATATAAAAATTATTTCTGTTGAAAAAATCTAAATATAGGATTCACTAAATATGGATGTTTTTTCCCCAAATAAGATACTTGCAATATATAGAAGTCCTAAAAAAATAGAAGTTACTAAATATGTAAATCATTTCTCAAAATATGAAAATTATTAAACATAAATATTTTAAAAAAAGAAATGAAACTACTAAATATGAAAGTCTCATCTCCAAATATGAGACTTACTAAATATGGAAGTACCAAAAAATGAAAGTTACTAATAACGGAAATCACCATTTCTAAATATAAGACATACTGAATATGAAAGTCTCAAAAAATGGAAGTTACTAAACATGGAAACCTTCATATTTAGGACTGACTTAATATGGAAAATAATGAAAGAGAAAATTTAAGGTTTAGGGTGAAGGTTAAAATCGGGTATTGTCGGGTTTAGTTATCGGGTCATATCGGGTTCAGGTCAGGTCAGTCTCGGGTTTGGGTCATTTGGGTTTGGGTTTTCTCAGGTTTCCTTTTAATCGCGTTCGGGTTCAGGTCGAGTTGGGAACAATCGGGTTCAGGTCATTGACTTTTTTAGTCAAATCGGGTCAGGTCGGGCTTGAGTTCGGGTGGGTTGGGCCAGGTCATGGGGTCAAGTCCAATTTTGCCATCCCTTGGTAGTTTCCCTGTGGAGTTGCAACGTTGCTCCTGCGCCGTAGTGCCATAGTGCAAACTGTTTTTTGTTTCACTTGCTCCTGCTCTAATATAATACTTTAGTTCTCATCTCCAACCTGCAAAATGAGACAACAAAGTAATAAATGGTAAAAAAAAAATGTGGGGTGACGAGGTAGAAATTGAATGCCAAAGTTGACAAAAAGTTAATATGTTTGCCCAAAATTTTAGCACTTATTAGTAGGCAAAGATCACAATGAGATCAAGGAATAAACACAGTAAGGAGATGGAGAAGAAAACTCATAGAACATTGTTGAGACTGTGATTTTTTAGTGTGGCTACTGGTGGGAGTAAGAGAGGGCAATTTCAAGCTAATAAAAGTTTGGCAAACCACGCTCGTGATGCTTGTTTGAGATTGTAAAATGATGTCCTCAATCAACAAAGTTTTGCAAACCACTCTCGTGATGCTTGTTTGAGATTGTAAAGTGATGTCCTCAATTAACAAACTCACTTGTCTCCTTCCTTTAGGTTGACAGCTGCGTATAAATCCCACTTTTTCTTTTCTATAACCCACAGTCTCGTTGTACAATCATCTAATGAAGTATAATTTGACTGTTTTTTTTATTATTTCAAGTTGGTGAAATTCCTAGCCTTTCACGATTGCAATGGCTAGCAGGCATCAAAAGGTTGTTAACTTGGCCCTTCGAAGGCACTAATATAGTCAAGTGTTACAATCTGTATTTTGCCACCAACCTTGCTTTGTATCTTTATTTTTCATGAGTGTGATGTTCGAAAAGAGAGAGAGATCTAAAACCTTTCTAACCTAATTGTAAGTGCCCAATCATTAGGTGTAATGTAGCAAGTTAAGGCCAATCCTATGAGGATATTGACTTGTTTACTTGAAGAGAAGTTTGATTACCACCTATGCTAGTCTTGTGTATAGCTAAACTACTTGACTTTTGGCTTGCTTACCAAACAAGCAACTTGAAAAATGAAAATATAAAATATAAAAGATGGAATTCTAAAGCACTAACTTGTTCAATCTATTGTGAGATTTTATTTCTTTGAAAAGATAAAACCTTCTTACCACTTAGCCTATAAAAGTTTATTTTTAACTCAAGCTTAGACAAAAAGTAGTTTAAGTCTTAAACCCTAAGATGTACCTAATGGCCCAAGAGTTAATCTCTTACCTTTTACAATCCAATATGATTACCCCCAGTTTTTACTTAACATAGACTCTCTTAAGCATTAAGTGAGATTGTGGCATATACAAGTGTGATCCATCATTACACATGACATTTGAGCTTAAAAATAACCAAACAAGCATTAAGCATCATGGATAAACATCATTCATCATATTAAGACAGAAATAGAAGTAGTTTACAACCTAAAAGACAATCATGGAACTACTCTTCAATCATTTAGAAATAATAAACATGTTTGAACCCATAAGCTATATAACAACTATTTTAGAGTAGAAAAGCTATAGAAAACCTGATTTGGAGAAAACACCCCTTTTGAGCCTTGATCTCCAAGCTTTCAAGCAACTACTCCTTGAGCCTCCTCAGTTATCTCCTCAAGAACAAGGCAAATAATACTTAACTAAGATGTGAGAGATACAATGACGAAAGAGCACCTAAATCTAAATGAAAGTTAGGGTAATGTGATATGTGAGATGTATGGTCTATGTTGTAAGACTAGGAGAGGATGTTGTATATATAGAGCAATGGAATAGGTCCAATTTTTGGATAATATCAAAGGGTCTCTTGTAATGAAAGTGCAAAATTCAAAATAAAGTGTAAGGGATCATTTGTTGCTGCTTCAGGTGGTGTTGTTGTTGCACACTTCACAAGTATACAATTGTTGAACATATAATTCAACCAGTGATATTGAGTCGTGTCCATATGGATCATGAGCTAAAGAAAGCTAAGTTAGCTAGGATCTGTAAAATAAGACTAAAGGAAGTTAAGTCCCTGAATTAAACAGAGTGAAGGATGATTAACACAATTAACTACTTGCAACTATTAAACTACTACCAATTGATTTCTAATGAAAACTAACAGTAACTACTACTTGTAACAATTAACCAAATTACTATGGAGAGAGCTCTCCTAGAGTAATTAATCCACTTGGAATACCACTTGAATTCATTAAATACTCACTTAAACCATCTACCAATTTCTTGTAGATGAATTACTCATATTAGATCCCTTATCCCAAGGTAAATTTGGTTAGCCCCTTTAGTGTGGTTGACAATCTCTTGTACACCTAGAAACTAAAAAAAAATATAATCTCCACATAGCCTATTCATCCTCTAGATACCTAGGGCTCCTATTCCTCAAGCAACTCTAGGCTAGCTTGCTTTTTTATTCTAACACAAATTTCTTTTTCCAAATACAAATTTGCATCAAGAAATAAACTCATGGCCAAGAGTTCTAATAATCATGAAAAATAGCAAGTTGAACAATAAATTTGATAAATAATCTAGGGTTCCAGCAAGCAAATATCAAAACATCATCCAAGATTCACAATCACCTTCAAAAATTGAAGATATAGCCTAGCAACATCCTTAAAAAATACAAAAAAAGCTCAAATCCAAGTTCAATCCACAAAATAAAAAAAGGGGAAAGGAGAAAGATAAAAAGAACTCTTGAACTAAAGCTCTCAAATCCTCCTGGATGAGTTTGCCCAAGCCTTCTCGCTTCTCTCTACCTCCTTAGAGCAGCTAACCCTTTCTTTTTCTGCTATTTTCATCCTCCCCAAGTTGAGGTTTTTTGCTTCACAATTTGCCCCTTTCTTTATGCTTTGTTTTTTCCATTTTCACCCTTAATTCGATACTTCACACCAAGTTTTAGTGTGGTCGCACCAAAGGTCCATAGCTAACACAATGCCTTTATCTCCTCTGGCACTCAATGCTTTTGCACCAAGTTGTAGTGTCACCACATCAAATGGTTCCTCAACTGATTTACTTTTGGTGGTTAGTGTGAGCACATCATGCTAAGTAGTTGGAGGCTCATTTATTTCTTAAGCTCTAAGAATGCACTGTCATTGGAAATTTTCTCCTCAGGTTGCTCCAAAACATCAAAATTGTGCTAGAAGACTATAAGTCATCTATTAATCAACCTCAATTGTAGGGTTAAATTACCATTTTTTTATATTTATTAGCTAAAGTGCCATTAAATGCTTTGTTTTTGGCACTGGGGCACAAAAGTGGCAATTTTTACGACAATCTATTTGGCATTATGGTGCCACTTGTCAATTTGGGAGCAAAATAATTTCTTCTTTAATGCGCCAGCATATGTTCTGCTCTGACTTTTTTTATCGGTCCATTCCCAATGCAAAACTACTCTTCCATTCTCTTCTCTCCAGAGTATCTTTACTTATCATTATATTCCTATATTTTAAGGGCTGGAGACTTGATTAACCTTAATTTGAAGTATAAGTGCACAAATTGGCTAAAAACCATAACATGTCTCTATTGTGGGCAAAATAAAACACGAGTGATTTAATCGGCCCTACTAGCACTTTAGTGGCCAAAATGGCATTTTGTTGCATCACTTCTCTATATATAGAATTTAGGGCTATAAAATTCCTCTCCGTAAGCGGTAGATTGGGGGCTATCGTTTGGCGAGATTCTTACAAAAACTAGGGTTTACGAAAACGCCAATTTTATGGACAATTTTGGCCCCATTAGTTAAAAGAATATAAGATGCATATTCATGATCATATGCAATTAGTAGTGTGGTAGCCAATGACAATGCAATTAAGATACAACCATATGCTACCAAGGATAGAGCCCATACATTTTCAGCAACTATGAGTATGGTTATATACTAATGTACAATGTTTTATCTATTATAATCCAATTTCATAAGTTATAATTGTTCAATAGACAATTTTTTTTTGTTGAGAAAATTGGATGTACAATTGTGAACAAAGATGTAATCTATTAAAAAAAACTAAAAAAAGGTGTACAAACATCATAATAAAGTAAGAAATATGAACAATTATAAACTGAGATGTACTACATAAAAAAATAGAAAATAAACAAAGGTATACAAGCATCGTAATAAAGCAACAAAAATATGAGGAACATAATTGTATAATCATGTTTTAGAAACTATGAATTAGGTAAAATGACAAAGTAAAAGAATGTTTTCCAAATTGTTTGTACTATGCATTAACTTCTAGGTAATTTTAATTGGTATCTAATTTCCTTTTTAATTATTGACTATTAAGTCCTAATTTTTCACTAGTGAGAGTTATTTTCATATTCCCAAATTAATCTCACATTTTCCGCCCTATAATTACGCACAATAACAGACAACCGTAAACTTACTAATTTACCATACTCAAACAATTAGCTCAAGTTATCAATCAACAAGGGAAAAAGTGTCTAACCTAATATGGGTCTATAAAAACAATGGTGTATAGTCGAGAGCCAGGGCGCTTGTATCTTCTTGAGATCCATGCATCGTCCATTGTTGTGATTTGATTTGCTAGTGTATATGATGGCGAGCATTTCTGCACCAGAGGTTTTGGTCGATTCACTCCTCGGTTTGTTTCGCTCTCTACTCAGACGGATTCGCCAGCTCTGAGGAAGCAGTGCCGCGAGTACGGCAGTTCATACAATGTCTGTGAAGACCCTGAGAACGTTTTATATGGAAATTTTTTGACTTCGGAAGACGATAACTATGAAGACCATGAGAAGGCTTCATGCGGTTTGCCTTCAGGCTTCATGTTGTCCGAAGTCTCCCGTTTGGCATCGCTACGATATTCTGGCACTGACTGAAGCCGAACTTCATGAATACAACTACTAAACATGGGCTTTTTCCAATGGTTTCATATTAGAAAATCGAGTTTTACAATGTGAAGCCGTTGGAAACAAGTCTGTTAACAAAACATGCGAGCACATCTGGTTGATAATTGGAAAATGAGCCGTTACAAATTTACAACGACTGAATCTCACGTAGTTATTGGTTCGTGTAATCAGTTTTTCAATGGCCAGGCTATTGGAAACTTTTAATACGAAAATAAAAAATATATATATAAAATATTATATATATATATATATATATATATACTAAATAACATTTTATATTTTATAATATGACAAAAAAAATTTAAAAATTATATCTTATATTTACAAAATAAATTTCAAAAGCATAAACTATGAAAAGTCAGAAAAATTACAAAAATACATAAATAACAAAATTTAAAAAATTTAAAAAATTTAGATCTAAAAAATTTAAAAACAATGTACAAAAAACAAATATAACAAAATTGCAAAATATAAAAAATAAAACCAGATCTGCAAAAATGGTGGATGACAAAGAACGATGAACAACAAAGCCAAGGTGGCGGTAAAGAGCAGTAAACGGATCTAGTACATATCTAGTGCAACGAAGAACGAATCTAGTGTGACTGAGAGTAGACGATCAGCGAGCAGATCTGGTGCGATGGAGAGTAAACGATCAGCGAGCGGACCTGGTGTGATAGAAAGAGCGATGGAGAGCGGACAGTCGGCAAGTGCATCTAGTGTGACGGAGAGCAAACGGAGAGCAGAGAAAGCAACGGAAAGCACAAAGGAGAGCAGACGAAGAGAGGAGAGAGAGAGAGAGAGAGAGAGAGAGAGAGCAAACGGAGAGTGAGAGATGAAGAAAGCACAAGGAGAGAGCAGACGGAGAGGTGAAGAGGGGTAGAGAGGCGAGAGGGTGAAACATGAGAGTGGGAAGAGATAATATATAACTATATATAGCTAGGGTTAGATTAGGTCTGGGTTAATTTTGGGCCAACTAGTTGGGCCTAATTATTTGGGTTAACTTGACACTTTTATATAGGTTTTATATATGATATATATTATTATTAGTTGATATATATTAAATAGATCATTGTACATTATGATATATGATATATTACATATTATTAAATATATTAATTATATAATTATTGTTATTATTATTATAAACATAAGCATGCAACTATATTATAATTATTGTTATTTTTATATATCATATATTGTTATTATCATATATCATATATTATAAACATTATTACATCATATATCATATATGTATGACATATGCATCATATACATTATTATTACATCATAGATATATTATGATATATTTATACTTATAAATATGTTTTTATACATTATAAATGTGTTAATAAATATGTATAGTATTAATATTATTTATTATAAAGTATTTTTTAAATACTACTTTATTTTTTACATTTGTGAAATTTATTTGTTTACTAGAACAGCATATCAATAAGAATATATATAAATATGCATAATATTATTATTATTATATTTTTTAAAAAATTATTTTCAAAATACTACTTTACTTTCTAAAATTTTATAATAAATATAATAAATATGTTATATAAAATTGTATATATTGATACATACATACATACATACATACATACATACATACATACATACATACATACATAATACAAATATATAAACACTATATAAACATATATAAATATATCAATATGAATATATATAAATATATATATCAATGTAACATAAATATACATATTATAATTATTTTTATTTCTAATAATTGTGTGTATGTGTGTGTGTGTTTATATATTATTATTATTATTATTATTATCATCATCATTTATAACAAAATGTTTTTGAAATATTACTTTATAACAAAATTTATTCCATATTCCAATAGCCTAGTATAGTGTGTGTGTGTGTGTGTGTGTGTGTGTGACATAAAAACACTATATATTATAATAATAATAATAATAATAATAATAATAAGTTTGCAAACTAAAGAAAAGATTGTATGGTTTGAAGCAAGCACCCAGACATTGGTATAAGAAGTTTGAGTCGGTTATGGAGGAGCAAGGCTACAAGAAAACTATTTCAGATCACTGTGTGTTTGTGCAGAAATTCTCTGATGATGATTTCCACCTAATTCGTTTTAACTTTAGTCAATTGACTACAAAATGACTTATTTTTATTTTTACATTTTTTTTACTTGAAACTAATTTTAATTAAAAGCCAATATTATGTAGTTACAATAATCAATTGAAAATACAATTTTTATAATCTTACTAAATTTTTATAAATTTTTCTAGTTTCAAGCCTTAAAAAAGAAAAAATTATAAAAATATAACAACATCATAAAAATTTAATTTCAAATTGATTATTGTATCTACATAATATTGGCTTTCAAATAAAATTGGTTTCAAGTAAAAAAAATGTAAAAGTTTAAAAAAAGTTAGTTGATTTTAGCTCAAACGATTTGGCCCTTCATTGTTCTATTACGTTATATGGATGATATGTTGATTATTGGCCAGAATATTTCTAGAATCAAAAGCTTGAAGAAGCAGTTAAGTAAGACTTAGGGTTAATAAAACTAATTCTTGGCATAAAGATAACAAGAGATAGGAGTGCCAAGAAAATATGGTTATCGCAGAAGAAGTACATTAAGAAAGTACTTTAGAGGTTCAATATGGACAAGGTTAAAGTGTTTAGTTGTGCTTTTGCTAATCACTTTAGATTAAATTCTAAATAATGACCTTCTAAAAACAAAAAGAAAGAAGAAATGGAAAGAGCTCCATATGCTTCAGCTGTTGGAAGCTTAATGTATACTATGGTATGTGCACAGTCAGATATTGCTCCCTCAGTCGGTATAGTGAGTAGGTTCCTTTCAAATAATGGTAAGGAACATTGAGCTATTGTAAAATGGATTTTCAAGTATTTTCGTGGTACTTCCAAAATGTGCTTATATTTTGGAAATACACAACTTGTGTTAGTTGGCTATACATACGATGATATGGCTGACAATGTTGACTCAAAAAGTCTGCATCAATCATCAAGTTACCTGATTACATTTGCAGGGAAAGTTGTGTCGTGGTAGTCAAAGTTACAAAAATGCATTATTCTTTCAACAATTGAGAGGCTAAATATATAATATTCATAGCTCTTGTGAAGTTTCTTCACATGTCACCAACAACTTGTTCCATATTTCCCTAGCATCTTTACAAGAAGAGACTAAATATTATTATTATTATTATTATTATTATTATTATTATTATTATTATCATCATCATCATTTATAACAAAATGTTTTTGAAATACTACTTTATAACAAAATTCATTCCATATTCCAACAGCCTAGTAGTGTGTGTGTGTGTGTGTGTGTGTGTGTGTGTGACATATAAACACTATATATTATAATAATAATAATAATAATAATAATAATAATTTGTTCATATATATTTATATGATATATACATATAAATATGTTCATATACATTATAAATATGTTTATGAATATATATTTCTAACCCAAGAATTTCCAATGGCTTGGCTATTAGAAATTGAATTTTTTGAAATTCCTAAAGGATTGATTTCCAACAGCTGAAGGCGTTGGAAATTTCCAATAGCCTAGCCATTGAAAAATATAGTCATCAAATTTTCCAACAGTCAGACCATTGGAAATTCATCTCTCCTTTTTCAAATGGCTTATAATGTTGAAATCAAACAGTTGGAAATTTGACTGTTAGAAAAAGGCATTTTTTAAGTAGTGTGCAAAGCGGCCCTAGAGAGAGGCGAAGTAATTCTCTAATATACCACATTTATAATTAATTTTTGTTCATTTTCTGAAAAATGGGCTTAGCAATTTTTATCTTGATGTCCTGTTCGATGGGATTCGGTGGCATTTCACACATTCCCGCGGTTGTTCAATGGGGTAGTATTTTCCCCATGACCTCCAAAACTTTCTTGAAGAACCCATATGTCGCCAAGGCAGCGATCCAGCATTTGAACGAAATACTAGTTGAGTTTTCTCCTTTCTTTTAATCATAATCCTGTTTCTGATCATAGCATTTAATTTACACAAGTATGTGGTATACATATGATGTGTTGCTAATCAGTTTGTACTTGTTCCCTGCCATTTTTTGCAGGGAAAGAGGTTTGATTTCGTTAGGATTGTTAGGCTTAATTGTAGAATTTCTGGGAGAATGCAGTACAATATCACCTTCGAGGCCAAGAATCCTGAGAATAGTTCCATTGAAACTTGTCGGGCCATTGTGCTTGAAGGATCAATAATTGGCACCACCATGATGCTAGTGACCGATATCGCGGTATGGATTTGCTTTTATTTAATTAATATTCTCCGATAATATATGCTGTATCCATATAAACTAATCATCTTCGATTTAGTTTCTGTATCAGCCGTTAAACTGTTCTTATGCTCTGTGTCTCAATTGAGTCGGGCACACTTCTTGTGAAATCGTATTGACTTTCTAATCTTGCAAACCAAAATAGTTTTAAACTATTTTCTGAATATATGCTGTAAAGTTAGCTTCATATTGCGTTTGCCCAAGTAACCATCCATGAATAAGTTCATGCTGTGACGTGTGAATGTTAATCACATCCTATCAAACATGGGCTTTGTTAGCACTTTGGCACAAAATTGGTGATAATTCTCACCATTGTATCCAGTGGTGGAACTAGAAATTTTCACTTGGGGGGAGGGGGCGGGATTGAAAAAATTTGTTAAATTTGTACAATCCTTATACAAATAAAATAATATAATTCATACAAGTCATAAAATTTATAATAGTACATAAACATGATTAAGTCTACTTGTTATCAACAGCTAAGAGTGTTGTAGGTAGCAAAAGCTTCACGGCAACGTCATGATGAAAAATGACGAGTTTGCTGAGCAGGAAAAGTTCTGATCACAACTTTTAACTCACTACTCCGTTCCTCCTAAAGAACACTTTTCACATGAAAACGTTTTTCGAACATTTTGTCATCAAATAACCTGTATGCAATATATTAACTTTGAAGATGAATGACTAAGGTATAAACATGTAAATTCGTCACATTTTCGGACCTAAAACAATTTGAAGAATACATGATAGAAAGAACCACCTGTTTTTTAAGAATTGCCAATAAAATCAAACCGATTTTCTCAAAGGAAAAAAAACACAGAAAAGAAGAATTGGCTTCTTAATAACTCTCCCATTTCAGGGATCAGGAAAAGCTCTAGAAAAGGAGCCTCAATCAAGGAAGCGAACAACCAAATGAAACCCTCCACATAAACAAAATTCCGGTATTTGCTTGAATTTCCTTGGGATAATCATGTTCAGGCAGCAAAGGAAGGAGTGAAGGACCAAAACAGAAAACTCAGAATAGAAGCAGGCACCAGGCACAGGCAGCCGGCCGGCAAATTTGTGGTCGGGAGACTCGGGAGACTAGGGAATCGGGAGCCGGGAGCTGGGAGCCGGGAGCCGGCCGGGGAGAGCGGGAGGCCCTCTGCGGCTCTGCCTCTGGTGCCCTGGTGACAGGTGTGTGCCGTGTGCGATTCGCGAGGAACAACAGAACAGAATAGCGCCGAAATGCCGAATAGGAACGCCGGACGCGGTAGTCGAGAGAAATGCGCTCGCCGGCGTCGGCGCGTCGCCGTCCAAGACTCCAAGCTTAGTCCTTCGGATTGTTCGGATTGGAGCTCTGCCTCTGGCAGTCTGGCTGTGGCTGCTTGCTTTGCGATTTTGGTCCTGATTTGGACCATGGGGGCCCGAGATTGGGATTTTGTCGGAAGAGTGCAAACTCTTCAAAACGTCACCGTTTGGGGTTACCAGTTGCTTAAAGCTAAAGGGACAACCACCAATTTGGTCCCTAATTTATTAAGATCATGCCACATTGCCCCCATCTTTATATTCTTCCATATTTTTCGGGGGGGGCAGGAATACCTATCTAATCCCCAACTTCTCTCGATGTAAGCAATTTAGTACCCTATATATCAAAAGTTTCAAAATGCTGCCCCCCTGCCCCTTAATCGTTCCGCCCCTGATTGTATCATCTTGTGAGCTATATTATTGTTGTAAACTTATTTCTTTTCATGCACATTTTGCAGATGGGTAACTGGATAAACTTGTTCCTCTGTCCTTGATCGATTCGTGGATAGAGTTGAGGCAGATTTTTTATGCTCAGTGATCCTTATATGTAAGCCTGTTGGCTCTTGCCAAAATCTTTATCCTATATATCTACATTCAGCTGTTGAACTCGTGGGCTGTTATATTTCTGAAAGCATATCAAGATGAACAGCCATCTTGCACTCAACAAAAGCCTCTATAAGCCGAATCAATTGTAGAGCCTCAAGTCCTCTTCAACTTTTCCTAGTTCTTGTTATTTTGATAAGACAATTTTCTAGTGAACGTGCTCCGCTTCCCCCGTATCCTTTAGGAACTCAGAACCGATCTGCTCACAAGACCGTAATACCTTTTAGGGAAAAGTATAAAAAAGGTCACCCCCATTATTGTGTTGTACCAACTGGGTCACGACAGTTGTAAGTGGTTCCGATGTCGTTACTAAAGTAATGTTTTGGTTCCAAATTGATGATTGAACCTTTGAATGAATACCAGTTTACATACAAACATAACTAACGGTTAGAATTTTCTGTCAAATAGATGTATAAGATGTCAAAATCTGATCGCGTGGATTAAATGACATGCCAACTTTGCGAAGTGTGTAAATGATGCGACAAATAAGATTAGGGATGGAGGCAGTTAAGCCCTCCCTCCCTTCACCCTGCTCCACCACCTTCCTTCACTCCTCCTACCATCGCTAGCTCAAAACTCCCCCACATCCTCTTCACCTCCAGTTTCTTCCCCTGCTCCCAAATAATCTTAATTGATCGTCTTCGATAGCAACAAGATGCAACTCAAGAGGGGCTCGAGCGGAAATTCGGTTGGCTATTTGAGGGAATCGAGTGGTGATTCAATGGAAGAGGAAGGCTTAGCGCAAGAACGGCAATTCGATGACAGGTTTGCCAAAGACAATTAGGGGCGTTGTTGGAATAGAGCGCAAAATCAATGATTAGTGCCGAAGAGGACAATTGGGCCAAACTGACGATCGGTGCCAGAGAGGAAGATTGGGAGAAATCAAGATCAGTGCCGGAGAAGACGATTGAGCAAAATCAACAATCAATGCCGGAGAGGACGATTGGGCGAAATCAACGATCTATGCCAGAGATTTGTACGACTTTGAGAGAAAAGGAGATGAAATAGGATCACCAGCCACTGGTGATCTTAAATGAGTTAAGCAAGTTTGTTTCTCACTCACCAAACCAATAACCCTCGCTAAACCAGATTAAGGATTTTCCTCACCAAACTAGTTGTTTGGCATAACCTAGATGCTTGAGCTTTTACTTTTGGCAACATGAAAAATGCCACAGCACATGCACGTTAACACTTTCATTTACAGGTTAGGAAAACTAACGGCCTAGTAGGCAACTTGGAACCACATACTAACGTCAATAATGATATCGGAACCACCAACAACTTTGGTGACTCAATCGGTACTATGCAATAACTAAGGTGATCTTTTTGGTACTTTTCCATTCCTTTTGCCTCGTAATTCTGCTGACAAAATTTAACACTCCCAAGGCCAGATTTTGACTTCAGCTGGCGCCCACCTCTTTTAGGTTTTATGGGAGTTTAATGATGGATGACAATAGATAAAATGTAGGTAAAATAGTATTAAACTCGTACCCTATTCATCATATTGGACATCCAATTCATATGCTATTCATCATCCATTGGATGTACAATTTTAATATTCATATTCCATCCATTTTAAAATTGGTAGGATTAGATAAAACTCACTAGCTCATCACATACTATTATAATAGAAGGCAATAATTTTACAATAGAGTACCATAATAAAAAACATTAAAATGATATTGGAGAAAAATGATATCAATAATAAGAGATACATAGAGTGCAATGAAGATACATATGCCTAGAAAAAAATATCATATGTGGCCTCACAAGAAGAAGAAAAAGCAAAATCTAGTAAAAGCAAGCTATATCCATATAGAACTGCACTCAAATTTCAATCTTATATTGGGCAGCCTTTTTTAGACAATAAGAAGGGATGAGCAGCAAATGTATTATTCAATGACTTTATAGAAAACATGTTTGAGCATATAAAGATCATACTGAAACAATATCTAGTAAACCATAACATACAAGAAGGAAAATCACACCACTAAAGATCATTTAGCAGATAATGTGTATGTGTGTGTGGGGGGGGATGGAGGGTAAGATGAAATCCGCTTCCCGCGGATACTCGGTTGACGAATTGTGTATCTTTTGTGAAAATTGTACCCGTCTACTTGTCATGAATTTTAATTTTACCCCATCGGTAAACCCGCCACAAGTTTCCTTTGTTTGTCAATGATTTAATTGTAACTTTCAAAAATAATAAACTAATATGAGAAAAATAAGTAACTCAAGTGATCAAAGTGTAATTTACCAAACAAAATAACATAAACCCTATATAATACAACCTAGACCCTACTTTTTACCACACAGCCGCCAGTCTTCTTTCTTTTTCATGTGCTGTCCTCTTCCATCTTCATTCCTTTCTTCCTCTATTTGGCTATCAATAATCTTTCGACCCACCAGGCATCCTATCTCATCCCATCAAGCAGGCTATTAGGTATCTGGTAGGAATCATGAGTTACCTATCTCGTTCCCATTAGAGATTCTTAACTCTGGATTTTGAAATTTGGAGAGGATTCCAAGCTAGCTCAACATTTTACTCATTTCATTATTTGATCGGCTTGAGATTTTTTGGGTTTCTGCTTGGGTTTGTTTTTCATGCCAATCTTATTCTCAACCTTCAGATTTATTTCTAAAATTTCTTCCAAGGTTTTTGTTCATTTGGTTTTTAATGGTGTCTTAGCCGAATGGTGTCTGAAGAATAATAATGTGTGTCTTCGTGAATAATCCGCAGGCAACCCGTAACCCGTGGGTGGTGGACATGGGTATGGTTTTCCGCCCATCAACATTAGCGGGCGAGCAACAGATATGGTGAATCCGCACCAGATCCGCTCAGTTGTCATCCCTTTGTGTGTGCGTGTGTGTGTCTGTGTGTGTGTAGGATACGGGACAAGTAGGCCTAAACCCGTATTCTATCAACATCTAGCAGCTATAAAAAAAAATGGACATCCACTCCATATCCATTTAATTATAAAAAAAAACCTATCCTGCAGAAAAGATACAAACGATACCCACTGGAATGAATATCTATCGACATTCCTATGTTTAATTCCTAGCACTAGACACACATGCCTGGACGTTGTTGTTGATGTGGCTTTAGTGTATTCTCGATTAATTATGTATGAAATGTAAAGTAGGGAAAAATAGTGGGTAAACTCCACAGTGGGTCCCTCCCCCCCTTCCCCATTTTTCTTCTATCTTTTTTATTTTTTGGTTCTAAACGAATCACATAATTTTATTTTATTCTAACGAGATCTCTCACCCTATATTGCGCGTCCTATTTGGGTCCTTTTTATCAGTTGGACTATTAATTTTAACAGATTCTTGGTGAAAAATGATAACCCTAATCCCTAAAATTCATTCATCATAGTCTTATCACCCTAGATTTTGTTCAACTACTTTTAACACCCTAAAAATTCACCCTATTCACTCCCTTCTCACAGTTCTCCACGCCATATTTATTAAAAACACATTTTAAGTCATAAAAACATTTACAATTTACGTTTTTATGACTCTAGAGATGGAGATCGTGTTAAAACGCAGTAGAAACTGTAATGCCCTGAAAATCATGAGTATTTAAGTCTCAGATTATGAAGATAAAAAGGGCTCAGAAAATTTTTCTGAAAAGGGAATTGAGCTCATTGAGCTCGGGAGACACTAATTAAGTGAGGAATGGGTATATGTGAGTGTTGGACACTCTTGGAAATAAACTTGGCTTAGGCCAAGAAAATTAGTGATGAAAATGGTGGAATTTAAAGTTGAGGGACTCAATTTCACAAAGGGATTTTTAGTAATTGGGCTCAATTGCCCAAAATCAGAAATATGGAGGACTAAAGGGGGGATTAGGCCATTTTAATGGCCTAGGATACCTTGGCCGGCCATACTCCCCCATTTTCCCATTATTTTATGTCACCTTCCACCATTAGTCATCACTTAGGATTCTACTTGTCTCCTACTTTTGACTATTTCTACTAAACTTACCCAAAAGTCTTCCAATTAGTCTTCTTTACTTTTAATCTTGTCTCCCACTCATTTCAAACAATTATTCACCCCATTTGGACTTGGTATAACCGGCCATCCCATGCAATTTCCACTCTCTCACATTCAAACACTCAAACAACTCACAAACTCTCTCAACTCTCTCTCATCTCTCTCCATTTTCGGCCATACTCTTTTCTCAAGTTCCAACTCTTTCTTCTCCTTCTAAAATTTGGCCATGATATATTAGTGGCATCCATGAAGTTCTGCCAAGTTTTCTTAGTATTCTTTAGCTTGTAAAGTCATCCAAAGCAAGAAATCAAGTGAGATATTGAAGAAAGGTCATGTAGAAATTTCAGCCATGCCACCATTTTGAAGAAATTCTGCCAAGTTCATGTTTGAACTTTTTGGAAGATAAACCAAGTATTCTTGGTGTTTAAGAAGTGTTAAAAGCCAACAAAGCAAAACTCAAGTGAAGGTTTCCAAGCAAAGAAGGAAATTCAGCCAAGTATGTTCTTGGCATTGTGAAGCTCTAAACCAAGTGTTCTTGGTACTTTTGAGCTTTTATGGTCATCCTAAGTAAGAAAAACAAGTAAATGATGGATGAAAGGCAAGGGTATAAATTCGGCCAAGCCTTTATTTTGGCATTAGTGAGCTTAAACCAAGTGTTCTTGGTACTAAACAAGCTCTTACGGATGTTTTAGGAAAGAACCAAAAAGATGGATGTAAAATGAAGAAATTTTATAAGCTAAAGGATTCGGCCATGTTATTGTTTTGTATGTTTGTAAGTTAGCCAAGTGTTCTTGGCAATTATGGGTTCCTAGAGATATATGGAACTAAGATGAGAAGGAAGAATAAAGCATAAATTCGGCTAAGGATTCATTTTGAATTCTTTAAGTTAAAACCAAGTGTTCTTGGTATATGTAAGTTTCTATGAACATATGAGCTTGAAAATTAAGAGAAATGTTGAGCCATAAATTCGGCCATGTGATTATGGAGAAATTGCATGGGCTTGAACACTTGTTCATGGTGTTATTGGGCTCCTAAGTTAATTTGGGCCTATGTGGCTCCTAAGTTCATTTGGGCCTAAATACAAGAAAGGCTAAGTTGGGCCTAAATACAAGAAATGCTAATTTGGGCCTAAGCACAAAGAAGGGCTAAATTGGGTCTTACCTCCTTAAGTTGAGGTTATGTAAGTTACACCAAGTATTCTTGGTAAATTATGGTTTTTAAGTTAATGAAAAGCAAGTAAATAACTTGTTAGTGTTTTGGGCTTTATAGGTCCATTAAGGAAAAGACAAGTTCTAACAAACAACAAAGCATGGAAAGGCAAAGGAATTAAGCAACAAGAGGTTACAAAATTTATGGTAAAGATTTCCTATACTCACTTTGTTCTATGATTTTGTTTGTGAGTATTTGGGCCCCTAGGTGATGGTCAAAGAACCATGTGATCCTAGGAGTGCATAAGAGGGCTAAGTTGTTTATTGCTTCGGCAATTCTGTGTGAGGATTTCTCATACTCACTTTGTGAGTATTCAGGCACATAGTGCTAAGTGGGCTAAGTATCGTTGCTTCGGCAACTCTGTTTACTCATGAGTTCTGTGCAAGCATTACGGCTAGGAATTGAGTTTGGCCAACTCGATTCCCAAGCTAATGAGCTCAGTATGGTATAAAATAAAGGTCGACTGGAATTGTGTGTGATGGAATATGTTCATGCTTGCTCTGCCCATCCGGAATGATGTTAAGTGGTGTGTGTGTTTGTGTGCTTTTCTGTTTTGATTATGCATGCTAACCCCCGATTATGAATATTATTGTTATATGTATGTATTTTGTGTTTTCTTTGTCTTAGTATTTTCTTTGCAGGCCTATGGAATAATTGTCATTACGTTCTTGGCATAAGATAGGCTTTGGAAGTCATATGTTAGGCCTTGGAGGCCATAAGTTGGCTTTGAAAGCCATAAGAAATACCTCACTAAGTTAGGCATTGGATGCCACCGGATTCCTTATTGAGTTTTATAACTCACTCGCCCTACTCTACTTTTGTAGGAAAAGGATTGCTTGAAAGATCAAGCTAAGAGTATTGGAATACTCTTTCTGTTGTGTTATGGGTTGGGTATGTGTACGGTATTGCTCAAAAATATTCATATATATATTCTAGGTGTCTCTTAGGGTATAGATTGCTTATGAGTCAAGCTAATGGTGTGGACTTCCTTGTGCAGGCTTATGGAGTCTAGAAGTTGTGGGAACAAGGTCTATTAAAGTGGAATGTGTTCCATGATATTATAAGTTGATTGCCATGTATCATGCTTTTTGATATCCTGGCAAAGTTTTAAGTAATTTCGTTTACTTTTAGTATAACGCGATTTTTATGACTTGTAAATATGAACCCACGAACTATGGTATGTTTTTGGTATGCTTGGTGATTTTACCATGTGATTGGCATGTGCTAAGAATAATATGTAAGTATGTGAAGTGATGCCTATGATATTGTGTGCACAAATGGAGAAAATATTGGAAGAGGCTTATGTTTGGCTATGTGCTATGGAATGAAGTATGCATGTTTTTAAGGCATTTAAAAGCATGCAAGACATGAGTCCATAAACAAGTTTTCAAAATATGGATATGGTGTTTTGGTTGCCATGCATGTACTTGGCTAAGTATGATAAAGATCATGAAATGAACACTAAAATTTCACATAGGTATTAGCTTGTTTCTGAAAGCACCCCAACTTCACCTTTATTAAATAAGAATTTAACGAGCTAATACCGGTAAGTATCCTGGGGTCGTGCCATAAGTTTTAATAAGAGATAATGAAAGCCCCTTCTGTGTAAATAAATTTCCGCTGTGTATTTTAAATAATCGGGCCCGAATGGGCCAGGGACAGTTCAGAGCATGACAGAAACGGAGGATAGGTAGAAACATATAGAAACGCAACTCTAGTCGTAGAAACATTAAAATTTTAAGACTCTACCTTATTGAGTTATTTGGGTTTAAAAATGAACAGAGCTAAGAATCTTGCACTTTTTTTTACCAAAGGTGGCTGGCCCAAGTTGTCCAAAAAAATTAAAAAACTCTTTTGGTCTCTCTCATTGCATTAGCTCTCTCTTACACATTGTGACCCATTAGGCCATTCTCTTTTTTTTTTTAGCCTGGTTCTTCATCTGTTGTAGCTGTTTTTTATATTCTGTCATTCATCTTCCAAATCTCTTCTTAATCTCACCAACACCAAGTAGTGGTAGTACATGGATGCCTGATTGTGAAACTTGGTTTCCTTATTTGTATGTTCATGCATTAATAACAATATAACTCTTTCTTTATATTATTATTGGAGTTCTAATGAGTGATGATATTGTGAAATATGAATTTCGTAAGATATTTAAATGATACAATGTCATCTGAGGTAGCATCAACCTTAACATTATAATCCCTACATAGTAAGTTGAAGGTGTACACGTACAAACACGAGTGGTGGATGAAGTTTACAGATGACTAGTGTATAAGATTAAAATATGCAGAACAGTTTAATCACATAATTACCTCCACTTTTTTCACTTGTCCAATTTACTTTCACTTATATAATTACCTCCACCATTTTTAGCTTCAAGGTAGGCAATAAAAGCCAAGAAACCGATCCAATTACGAATCAGTTGTTTACATGTGCCACTAATGGAGAATCATCATCTACGCATTTGCTGCTCCAAACATCGGATTGAAAGTGAGAAAAATTGCCCAGCTTTTAGATAAAGAAGTAAACAAACCGTGTCCGAATTAGCAGAAGACCTAGAGGCTTTAGATGGCTAACCAAACCCCCACCCCCCCACAAAAAAAAAAAAAAAACAAAGACCCTGAAAATCCAATGCCATATCAACCTTGAATTTTACCCCCAGTCATTAGATATATCATCGAGTCATGGGCAAACATTAGACATGTCCCTAATTGTCTAATGCCACATCGGTCAAGCTACAGCCATGGCAAAACCCTACCCTGTCAAACGTGTAAGAAATCACTATATAAGAGAGTCAACCATATACATGCTTGTTTGCTTCTTGCAGACCAACAATTTCATCCATCATATTTCTCTCTGAACAAAAAGCCTCCAATCGTTACTCACTCTCCCAAAATGGCATGAAGAACGTCAAGGACCTTCCCCTAAACATCTTCAGCTGCGGTAGAACTCCACCATTCTGGACTGAATCAGCAACATTTAAATTCTTCTAACAGTCTTTACATTTCATCCTATAAAATTGTATATAAAGATAACATTAGCAAATAGGAAAGGAAGCATATTAATCATAGATAATCCAAAGAGACACACTGAATCTGAGGAGGCCAAGAAAAACATATAAAAGCCTAAACAGTTTATTCAAATTACCAGTTTTCTTTTCTTGTCAAACTGGGGCCAAGATATGTCATATATCAAATACTCCCATGAATTAGGATCATTTTCACGCTTCCTCATCATTACATCCATGTACACCTTACCAACTCCCCCATCACCCCAATCACTTCCATAACAACCAAGAACCAGCCAATAATATCTGTCTATAGTTCTGTCCCATCCAAACCCAATAAGAACTACATAATCCTTCCTTAGACGACGAAACTGTGCATGATCAATTCCATAGATAGGCCCACCATATATTTCCTGTCAAAAGATTAATGTAGTGAATTAAAAATGTTGGAAATGAAATCACTAATCATATGATATATAAAAGAGACTTACATTTTTCAGACGTGCAAAGTCATCACCTACTCGAATTGCAGCCACAATGGGGTGTTCTCTCACAGTCTTCATGGCCTTGACTAAGTCAATACTTGAACCAACAGCATAATTAAAAATGGCAGGAGATTCCTGATCAAATGGTAATGAGAATAAAGATGAAAATGAAGTAAAATCTTTTTTTAACAAAAATATTCAACAAGAGAATCCAGAGTAAAAACCTTTGATGGCTCTAAATCCACAGTATGCCTTTTTAAAAACCTCCACACATCTTGAGCAGTTGCCCCTGAAGATGAAGATCTAACACCATGACTTTCTCCAGAACTTGTAGTGGCACCACTTTTACTTGATCCAACAACACTGGTTTTCAGCTTTTGAGCAGAAATGATCCTTCTTTCATTAAAATTCTTCTTCCATAAAATCTCAAAGCAACATGCACAAGCATGTGCCCAACTAGGCACTGCAGAGGAAATTATAATAACCTACTTCAATTATCAAGCACACTAGCTAAATAAATTCTGACTTCTATATGCAGTAAAACACTCAACGTTTAAAGCTTCCAAGATATCATACCCTTATTCAAAACCAACCATCATATCATAAATTGAGATTCAACCCTTATAAACCCCCCATAGCTTGGTAAGATGTCATTAAGGTTTTGAAAAGCGAAAAGCGCACTATAGCGATAAGGGTTCCAAAGCACAAAGCGCAAAGCGCAAAGCGAAAGCAAGGGCTTTAATGAAGTAAGGCCTTTAGAGATAAATTCTAGGATATGTAACTAGCTAATTAGATACATAAAAATACCAAAACAAACTACTAAATATGTTTAATATCTATAAAAAGACACAAACACATCCGTATAATGTACCAAAGTAGAAATAACAATTTATAGAAAAATAGTAAAACCAAATACCCTAAATCCCAAGTCTCAAAATACTCTAAATGCTTTTCTTCTTTGTACTCCTCGGTCCACAATTGTCTGCTTGTTTTCGTTTTTTTCGAGTCTCTTCATTGCCTCTCTTTTTTATTCCTGCTGCTCTTCGTTTCATCTCTTTTTTATTTCTCTCTCCCCCTCTTTAATTCTTTCAACTCACGTATGTTTCAATTCAACCCTAATTTTTTTATTTTTTCAACCCGCCTCCTCTTTCTTTAAGTGTAACTTTAGATAAAATTATTTTATCTTTTTTTAAAAAAAAAAAATTACAACTTAACTAAAGCGACGCTTTGCGCCATGGCCAAAGCGTGCACTTCGGGCGCTTAAAGCGCACTTTTTAAAAAGGGCGTCGCTTTCATCGCGAAAAGCGCTGGAGTCCTATCGCTATGCGCTTTGCGCTTTTAATAACCTTGGATGTCATGCATTGTTATTTGAGGACATGGATTCACGGCTGTCCACCAACAGTACTCAATTACCAAAATCAACCCCCACACCAACTGGTTTAAATTACAAGTAACTACCAATTCTATCTATATGGTTAACAAAATTATTCAAAATTAACTTGCAATCTATGGGTCTATTTTCATTTCTTCACAAAACTAAGATTTTAGGGACAACCCCCTAGTTCTCTCATTTGGTATAGAACCCTCAATACTTCAATCTTTTAATTCATAGCTCAAAATTACAAACCACTTTCAAGCCAAGTCTCATAAGTTATGTTAAACAATTAGGGCATGCACATAACAAAAGTAAAATAGAAGAAGACGAAGAAAGCCATTACATTGATCATGGCTTAGGTCTGGAACCGCACTCCAGAAACCTTTCCCTCGCCAATCAGCACCACTTCGAAAATTTATGGGTACCTTATTCTGCAAATTAGAAAATTTTTTTAAAAAAAATAAGAGACCAAACAAGAAGTAAAAGATAATTCAGGGTACTGTACATACCTCTGCCGTGCAGATGTAAGGGGTGGGAGAAAAATCCACATAGTTGCATGAATCAGCCATCTGAGCAAAGTTGCCAAAAAAAAAAAAGAAAACATTAGGAGTAGAGATTCATGCAAGAAGGTTGCATGGAGTAGCCATGATCACTTGCCTTTATGACACCATATTCAATTTATTAGCCACACAAAATGCTTCAAGCAAGTTAATTGGCATCAACTTCACAAATAGTTATCCTTACTAGGTAAAAGAAACAAATTCAATATAACCAAACAATATTCTCAACATCATTCAAAAAGTGTTCAATAAATAAAAGAAGAAACATGCACGGAAATGAGAAAAACCATTACTGTAATTAACATTGAATAAAAAGAGATGTTCAAAACCAAACGAGAGCATAAAGCTCTTATTCTATATGCAAAAGCATCTTCTAAGAATGGTAATAAATGCCTTAGCACTCATAATTCACATCATATAAAAAATTCTGTCATATTGAACAATGCAAGACAGTCATAGACTTGCTAATAGCAATTAAAAAATTCAGCATTTTTTACACTGAAATTTTTAGACTGTAGAATTTCAATTCTATGACATTAAAATTTTGCAGCTCCAAACTCTAGAAATCAAAACAACAGAATTTCAACATGCTGCTCTGGATTTCTACATTTTGAAACACTGCAATTTAGAACTCTAGCTTTTATGAAACTCATTAATTACATAACACCAAATCACCAGTGATGCCCAATCCATGACATAAATTCAATAAGTTGCAGCCAAAACTATATCTTAAAAGGAAGTAGAGAAAAAAGTAGCAAATATTTGGTTCTAAAACAGTAACAGATGATGTCTGCTAACCAATATGAATACAGCAAACCACCTAGTATATTGATCAATTAAACCATTAAAGTTGCATCAATCACCGGAATATTCGCAGAGACTTTGTAGAACTTGGATTAAAGTATGCAGAAACTTCAAATTGTGCTTTAGACAATTATCCAATCAGAGAAATCATTGGAATTTTTGCAGGCGATGTGAAGGGATTGCACATCACTACAAGGAAAAAGAGTTACCAACATCTTTTCTTTTCTGGAACCTTCCCAGCATTTGTAAATGCCGCAAAAGTTCTGCCAACCGTTCAAAATTGCTGGTAAAAACAACTGGCAGGAATACATCACAAAGAATCCAGCCTGTTATTAGCATCTAAGAACAATGGCAAAACCCTGAAATTTGCAGGATTTGATTCCAAAACACTGCTGAAAACAAACTATTCCAGCATATCTTCTCCACACTACGGAGGTAAAGGCATAAGCTTTTTACTTTCAAAACACTAAAAGAACCTTAACAACAACATTTGAGGGAAAACACAGCCAGATTTCGAGCTTTTGACTACCTAAACATCTACAATCACCACATATTGTTCTTCAATATGACATCAAATATACAAAAACAAATATTTTCTTCATTGATGAAGTTGAGACAAAATTCAAAAGCACCTCAAAAGAGTACCAACTGCTGACATTCATAAAGCTAATAATGTGCCCATTGATATTCTATTCACAATTATTTGCAAATAACAAGAATAGAAACATGACCTCTGGATATCAAGCAACATCTATAGCCAAGGGCTTTTCTCCCATAAATATATCTAAAAGAGGAATCAGATGGTTTTAGCCAAAAACTAGTCAATTAGACAATATGAATGCACCGCATCTAGTGTTTTAGGCCTAGTGGAAAACCTCAACATGTTAAGCTACTTACTTTAGCTGTATCCTGAAAGCCTCCTTCACTTGTACTGCTTTCCTTCAACGAACCAGTAAGCAGCTCAGCCAGCCCCTGCAAATAAACATCACATGTCTATCAGTGATTCAGAAGGCCATGACTGTGAAGTTAGTATATCATGTTTGAAATTCAATAACTTAAATTGTCTTGTACATATAGCAGGGGTGATCAATTTGTTTATTCAGTTATGACCTTCGGATGCTTTTAATCTCTGTTCAATCTCAAACATACTGGTATAGTGATGAAAATATAGCATAATAGAAGCAACTATGCAAAAGCACGCCATAACATCCAAATCCAAATCAATAATAATGTAATCAAAGAATAGGCAAAAAGAATGGCTAACTATTCAAGAACAAAGCACAGAGGAATCAAGAGGAATCAAGCAAATCAGACTATCAGAGAGAATGCTCGGAAGGACAATCAATTCAAGAACGGGTATTAATCTTGCTGGTCATTGGAGAGGAATCGAGTAAATCAGGGAGGACTTCTTCAAGACAGGCGGCCGAAAAACAAGCAAAACAAAGAACCAGACAGTAACGATGAATGAGTAAAAAACTGAAAGTGGCGGCCGGCATCTTCCTCAGCTCAACAGAATTATACCAATCAAACAAAACCCTAGATTCCCTGGTTGTTCGTCTGTCTCACTTTTGGTTTCCGGTTTCGAATGAGAGGGTGAGCGGCGTTGAGAGTGAGACCCCGCGTGGCCTCCTCCCCTCTTTTCTCATCATCATGGACCTTTTAGGGTTGGACTAGTTCAATCGAACGGTCCATTAATACAAGCATGTACAAATGATTAGGTCTATGAAGGCCAAGAGTAAAAAAAAAAAAAAACTCAGTCTTTTGGTGACCAAATTTTAATTAAAGCAAATCGATTTACGGTTATTTTGGGAAGAATTGAAATTTTCCTCACCTCTAACATGTACAAATGCTTTTTTGAGACCCAGACCAAAAGTAGATAAATTATAATAATTAAAGTTTCATTTTAGAAAAAAAAATAAAGAAAATCAATAAAAAAAAGTTAGGATCAAGACAAAAAATAAAAAAAAATTTAGGTATTAAGGATTTAACAATTAACTTAATGAAGATAAAAAATAGTTTAACTAAAAAATAAACAAATTATAGTCGCCAATGTCTTATCTCAGAAGATGATATATAAAAAACAACAAAAAAAAAATTGGGGGCAAGGGGGAAAATAGAATATTTAATTAAATAATTATGAAATTTGAGGACCCAAATGTAACATGAATATAATTTAGAGCCTAAAATGGAAAAATTAGAAAATTCAAGACTTAAACCGTCTTTTAACTGAAAAAAATTGTAAGACAAACTAAAACTTAAAAAATTGCAACATAGGCCCTCAGAAAGGCGAGCACCTTGTTAAAAAATGTTCAAACTCAAAAAAGAGCAAATCGCATCCTAAAAAAAGTAGCAATAACTTAATACCCAGCTGTGGGTAAAAAAATTTTCAATACATTGATTACCAACTGCTCACTAATAGCCATTGGTAAATGCCCATTTTTTAGTAGTGATGGATTAACTTGGCATGATTGTTGATGATATTACTGAGATGCCATCTCATTTTGCCTTATAATTTTAATTCTGTAAGTTTTGGTGAAATAGGTGTGGAACAAGGAGTTGACCACTCACCCACTAAACATGTTTCGTTGAAAAAAAGGCAATTCCCTTACTTTATGCTCTCTAAGTGGAAATATTGAGAATATTTAGTGTAAAAGGTGAAGTAGATTAGGCAGGGCGATACTTTTGACTACTACAAGACTTAGTTAAATCTTGTGTGGAGAAGAGCTGTAGATTTAGAATCCTCAGCATAATAGACCAATTTATATTGATATTTATACTTTATTTTGTTTAGATGAACTTCTGTAGATGGTTTATCCTTGTCCTTAAATTAATTTTGTTCATAAAACAATACTGTGATGTACAAAGCAATAATTTTGATCAATGCAAAATGATTACACAATGCATGAGATATGGAATGGGAGTTTTCAAGTTTGGCTCCATTGTGTCTTCTAAACACAATTTTTTGTTTCCTTCATGCCATGGAAAACTTATTTTAGTACTGGAAGATGAGATATCTAATGGAAGTTCTCAACCCTTTTGGGTGGACAATATCATATCTTAATACATTTTTTTTTTTTTGCTAAAAAAATCTTAATATAATTTTATAACATATATTATATTATACTCTAAAAGAGGAAGAGATTTCACTGTTCATCAATGGTGATTACTATAGATGAACAGTTGCATATTAGGAGAACCTTCTAATTCCATTTGAAAGAAGAAAAATCTAGACCAGAGGAAAATATGAGGATATGTTGTTCTCATATTGGGACTACATTAAGGCTTGGGATGAAGTCTTCCATGTTCAGATCAGAGACCATCAGCATTCGTGGATGACTTTATTCAAGACCAGGCAAAGAAAATTTCCTAACTAGTTTTATAACTGGTACTTTGAAAATGGTTTGTTCAGAGACTCCTTCCCAGAACAAGTTATGAAAGTCTTTTGAAGGATTCTACATGTTCCAAGAATAATTTCTTCAGAAAGATCAAAAGGTGTCATTCCCGGATTTCTCTTTTGTGGCTATGAACCATATTTCTTGACTCCTCTAATGGCACTATAAAAAGAAAGAAGTGGATTATGATACCCACTTTACTCTTTGCCTAAAACGAATTTGAGAATCAAAATGGTGAAATAATTGTATCATTAACCAATATTTACCTAAGAATATCAAATTTGATAAAATTGATTTAATTGATGAATAAGAGAACCCAGATGAAGACTTCTTGAACGTCATACTTAACCGTTTCTATCAAAAAGGTCAGTTTAGGGATAACCAGATTTTTGTCTCTATAATGAAATAGAGGATATTAAAATATGCCCAAAGATAATTGGCTAAAACATGCTAAAACAGCATTGGATCCTTATTTGACAAGGATGACTCAGAAGGGCCCCAGTAAAGGCATATTTGATTCAGTCCTTTTATTTTCTATGATTTTTGCAAGTGTCAGCAGAAACTGACAAAGAAGAAAAGCAACCAGCAATCTGCCAGCTGTTCAGAATTACTGTCTCCACCAACTAAAATAATGGAGCATCAACACGGAACTAACCGGGGTGGTCCCATATTTCCTTTCTCTTTAATTGGAGAAGAATAACTAAGCCTAAGGATATCCGCCTATTTAAGGGAGCCTCCCTCCAGAGTTTGGCATCTGAAAAATTTCTATCTCCCTTTCTCTTCTAGTTTATGTGCTAGACGTCTTTCTTACTTCCACCAGAGCCTCCATTTTATCACTTAGTGCTTAAGCAGTGTGCCTGTACCTAGACCATAGTGGTGTCAATCCTGTTGAAGCTCAGGTTTTTACTTCAACAGTTCAAGTTTGTAACCTTTCTAGTGTTCTTAATCTTTGTGTGGTAAACTAGATTTCACTAACTCTCTATAAGTTTGTATTTTAAGTAAATAAATCATATGAATGCATTTCTAATTTATCTTGGTGCTTGTGTCTAAGCTTCCTTTATGCTTGAATTTGAACCACCTGGGCATTTTGGTATTAGGGCCATAATCACTATTTTTCATGTTATTTTTGGTGTTTGATTGTATGTTTTAAACCATAGGTCCTTCTTTGTAAAAACAAGAAAACTAAAAACCCTAACCTAGAATGTTATGCAGGAGCAAAAGTCAAAATCTGGCCTTGGTAGTGTTAACTTTGTCGGCAAAATTGGGAAGCTACCTAGTTATGAGCTTAAAGTATTAGGGTCTTGTGAGCAGATCGATTCTGAGTTCTCTAAGGATACGGGATATGAAGCATGCACACGAGAAAATGGTCTCGTCAATGCATTTCTGCAGCAACAGTCTTGTCCTCGGAGCGCCGGGTCGACTTACAGAGGCTTTTGTTGAGTGCAACACGGCTGTTCATCAATGGGCAAATCATTATTTGGCAATAATTCTATCTCAGCTAGCTCTGACATTGACGTGCCTGATATACACTCATAACCCTTGCTTTGCACAAAGGCAGCAGGCACCAAAGACTTTCGTTACTGATTTCATATGCCTTCAACCAAAAGCAGAACAAGCTGTACAGCACCCCAACCAGACCAGTGATCATGCTCTTAGTGCATATGAATCAGTCAACCTCAGGCAGTAGCTGAACACTTTGACAAATGCAATAATGCATGAAATCAACTGGTAAATGTTTCACTTGAGGAGAGCAATCTACATCTATCTGCTTGTGTTTATACGGTTTTTGGCTCAAAAGTCCTTGGGGCCTGTCTGGTAGTCACACAATCTAAAATCAGCCTTCGACTGGATCAGACAGTTTCAGTTTACAGGAACACAAAGGTTCAGGCCCCGCTTTGTTATTGATTAAGAAGCAGATCATGAAATGTCACCTAGTTAATCCACACAGGCTTTCAGAAAATGATGTCAGGCAGTAGAAATTATGTGCACCACAGATAGACTATAGGAATAGGATCAAGATTGCCAGAGCCTACACGTCCAGAGCAAGCATAAATAATGTTTACTCATAATTATAAGTATGTTTTCACACACATATCAGCCCATGAGTTCAAAAGCTGAATTTAGATAGATAGGATAAAGATTTTGGCAAGACCCAACAGGCCTACATCTGAGGATCACTGAGCATCAGAACTGTCTCTTAACTCTTGCCATGGATCCATCAAGGACAAAGGAACAGGTTGATCCAGATATCCATCTGCAAAATGTGCATGAAAAGAAATAAATATACAGCAATGATGTAGCTGATAAGATGATATGGCAGTGAGCATTATCACCAATTTTGTGCCACAGTGCTAACAAACCCATGTTTGATAGAGGATGTGAATAACATTCATCCATCACAGCATGAACTTATTCATGGATGGTTACTCAGGCAAACGCAATATGAAGCTAACTTAACAGGCATATATTCATACAATAGTTTATAAATTGTTAATTATTGCAAGATTAGAAAGCCAATATGATTTCACAAGCACGCTAAAATGAGAAAGCATCAAACCCCATTAAAGAAATGGCTTGACTCAATTGGTAATTGCATATCACATTCTTCGTGAAGCATGAAGGCACAGAGCATGAGAACAGTTCAAGTGCTGATAGAGAAACTAAATCGAAGATGATTACTTTATATGGATTTGGCATATATTACAGGAGAACTATAAAACAACAGAAAATTCTTACCTGGATACCGGTCGCAATACTCAACTCGCAGCATGGTAGGACCAAACGAGCATGCCATAAGCACAATGGCTCGAAAAGTTTCAATGGAACCATTTTCAGGATTCTTGGCCTCGAAGGTGATATTGTACTGAAAACTCCAGGAATGTCTACAGTTAAGCCTAACAATCCTTAAAAACTCAAACCTCTTCTCCTGCAAAAAATGGCACATAACACATAACAGGTACCAACTGATCAGCAGCAAAGCATATGTACAAACATACAAGTGTAAATTAAATGCTATGATCAGAAACAGGATTATGATTAAAAGAAAGGGGAAAACTCAAGGGGAAAACTCAACTAGTTTTTCGTTCAAATGCCGGATCGCTTCCCTGGCGACATAATTGGTCGTGCAGAAACTTTCGGGGCTCACGGGGAAAATACCACCCCACTGAACAACAGCTGGAATGTCTGGAATGTCACCGAATCCCTTCGAACAGGACAAGAAACACAAACGAATCGCTAAGCCCATTTTTCTGAATATGAACAGAAATTAATTATAAAGGTGGTAGATCAGAGAATTACTTCGCTTCGCTTCAGGGCCGCTTCGTATTCGTCAAGTTCGGCCTCAGTCGGCGCCGGAATATCCTCGCGATGCCAAACGGGAGACTCCGGACAGCATTCGGAATCTGATGGCAAGCCACTTGAAACATTCTCCGAGTCTTCATAACCGTCGTGTTCTGCAGTCGAAACGTTTCCATATAAAACATTCTCAGGGTCTTCACAGCCGTCGTATGAACTGCCGTAATCGCGGCGCTGCTTCGTCGGCGCTGGCGAATCCGTCAGAAGAGAGAACGATCGGAGGAGGGAATCGACCAAATCCTCTGGCGCAGAAACGTTCGCCATCACGTATACCAGCGAATTGAATCACAAGACGAACGACCTATGGATCTCAGGCAGAGACAAACCCTATCCCCAATTCTCCTGCTTGCGGTGAGGAGTTTAATAACCCTAAATCTATTATATATATATATATATATATATATAAAAAGAGCAGGACACATTCCTTAATTCGGGCTCCGACATAATGGTACTACAAAATGCGGAAAAAAGAAAAAGTTCAAAATGCCCTTTAGACAAGTGATGGAAAAGTTAACACTGTTATGCCACTTTAATGAAACAAATCGTTTCACATCAATAAAAAAAAAAGCGTTTTCGAGCATTTATTATTAACTAGGTTGGCACCGTTTTCCATTTTGATTTTGAATGAAATCTGTACCAATTAACAAATTTTCCTCCGGTCATTTCTCCTCCAATCCAGTTACTTCCCTATTTTTTTTGTTATTTTCCATGATAGAATTATCACTCTTCTAAATCAGGCACCCACAACCACCTAAACTTATCATTATCTCTTCTCTCTGATTTCTTCCTCCGTTTTACTTCAGCCACTCAATACAGGTATGAGAAGCCACTATCAAATTACCCAACTTCTCGCCTTTTTCGACCGTTGGTGGATTTATCTTTAAAGAAATCGATGGACGAGTTGAAACCAAAATTGACTTTTTGACACCAAACGGATCGAGAAGAAAGGAGAAGTAAGGCATGCCAAATGGATTGATAAGAAAGAGGACGCAACGCAGAGACAGAGAGAAAAATCAAAGAGATAATTGTGATCAGGTATGAAGTTTTTTTATTAGTTTTTCCTTTGGTTTTATATATCTATGTTGGTCATGTAATTTTTCCTTTGGCTTTATTTTGTGGTGATACTATGGTTTAACCGTTGCCAATGCCAGCAGTTTCTAGTATGCGGGGCCCTCGACACCGCCATTGAAAAGACATCTCTGGTGGATAAATCATATGAATGCATTTTTAATTCATCTTGGTGCTTGTGTATAAGCTTCCTTTATGCTTGAATTTGAACTATCTGGGCATTTTGGTATTAGAGCCATAATCACTTTTTTTCATGTTATTTTTGCTGTTTCATTGTATGTTTTAAACCTTAGGTCCTTATTTGTAAAAATAAGAAAAATAAAAGCCCTAACCTAAAATTTATTGCAGGAGCAGGAGTCAAAATCCGGCCTTGGGAGTGTTAATTTTTTCGGCAAAATTGGAAGGCTACCTTCATGCCTCAAATAGCCTGGGACAAAGTGAGAGCGACAAAATGAGTAGTATGGATGTGACTTCCCCATACTACATTCATGCCTCAGATAGCCCGGGACAAATATACGTGAGCGTGTTGCTCAATGATAACAATTATGGAGAATGGGTAAACGACATGAGCAATGTGTTGTTTGCCAAGAACAAAATTGGGTTCGTGGATGCAACAATCCTAAAGCCTTCTACGAATTCACCAGAATTGGGAGGTTGGCTGCGGTGCAATGTTATCGTCAAAGGATGGCTCAAGAGTGCCATAGAGAAGGAAGTAAGAAACAGTGTTCGCTATGCTCAAACTGCTCAAGAAATATGAGCAGACCTTCGAGAGAGATTTGGAAAGGTAAGCGCTCCAAAGGCTTATGAACTAAGGCGATCGATTGTTTTGTTGAAACAGGAAAAGCTTTCCATCTTGTCGTACTACACCAAACTAAAAAGTCTTTGGGACGATATGCAATCTATCGCTCCATGGCCAAGGTGCATATGCAGCTGCTGTACTTGTGATCTGCAGCGCCAGTACGTTGAACTAAAGAAGAGGGAGCAGTTATACGACTTTTTTATGGGGCTTGACGATGGATTCAACACCGTAAAGACTCAAATCATGAGTATGAAGCCAACACGCATACTAGGCCATGCCTACCACCTCTGTCATGCCCTGAACTGCCCCTGGCCTATTCGGGCCCGATTATTTAAAATACATAGTGGAAATTTATTTACACAGAAATGGATTTCATTATCTCTTATTAAAACTTATGGCACGACCCCAGGATATTTACTGGTACTAGCTCGTTAAATTCTTATTTAATAAAGGTGAAGTTGGGGTGCTTTCAGAAACAAGCTAATACCTATGTGAAATTTTAGTGTTCATTTCATGATCTTTATCATACTTAGCCAAGTACATGCATGGCAACCAAAACACCATATCCATATTTTGAAAACTTGTTTATGGACTCATGTCTTGCATGCTTTTAAATGCCTTAAAAAACATGCATACTTCATTCCATAGCACATAGCCAAACATAAGCCTCTTCCAATATTTTCTCCATTTGTGCACACAATATCATAGGCATCACTTCACATACTTACATATTATTCTTAGCACATGCCAAGCACATGGTAAAATCACCAAGCATACCAAAAACATACCATAGTTCGTGAGTTCATATTTACAAGTCATAAAAATCGCGTTATACTAAAAGTAAACGAAATTACTTAAAACTTAGCCAGGATATCAAAAAGCATGATACATGGCAATCAACTTATAATATCATGGAACACATTCCACCTTAATAGACCTTGTTCCTACACAGAATTGCCGAAGCAATAAAACAACTTAGCCCTTTTATGCACTTCTAGGATCACATGGTTCTTTGACCATCACCTAGGGGCCCAAATACTCACAAACAAAATCATAGAACAAAGTGAGTACAGGAAATCTTTACCATAAATTTTGTAACCTCTTGTTGCTTAATTCCTTTGCCTTTCCATGCTTTGTTGTTTGTTAGAACTTGTCTTTTCCTTAATGGACCTATAAAGCCTAAAACACTAACAAGTTATTTACTTGCTTTTCATTAACATAAAAACCATAATTTACCAAGAATACTTGGTGTAACTTACATAACCTCAACTTAAGGAGGTAAGGCCCAATTTAGCCCTTCTTTGTACTTAGGCCCAAATTAGCATTTCTTGTATTTAGGCCCAAATTAGCATTTCTTGTATTTAGGCCCAAATTAGCATTTCTTGTATTTAGGCCCAACTGAACTTAGGAGCCACATAGGCCCAAATTAACTTAGGAGCCCAATAACACCATGAACAAGTGTTCAAGCCCATGCAATTTATCCACAATCACATGGCCAAATTTATGGCTCAACATTTCTCTTAATTTTCAAGCTCATATGTTCATAGAAACTTACATATACCAAGAACACTTGGTTTTAACTTAAAGAATTCAAAATGAATCCTTGGCCGAATTTATGCTTTATTCTTCCTTCTCATCTTAGTTCCATATATCTCTAGGAACCCATAATTGCCAAGAACACTTGGCTAACTTACAAACATACAAAACAATAACATGGCCGAATTCTTTAGCTTATAAAATTTCTTCATTTTACATCCATCTTTTTGGTTCTTTCCTAGAACATCCATAAGAGCTTGTTTAGTACCAAGAACACTTGGTTTAAGCTCACTAATGCCAAAACAAAGGCTTGGTCGAATTTATACCCTTGCCTTTCATCCATCCTTTACTTGTTTTTCTTGCTTAGGATGACCATAAAAGCTCAAAAGTACCAAGAACACTTGGTTTAGAGCTTCACAATGCCAAGAACATACTTGGCCGAATTTCCTTCTTTGCTTGGAAACCTTCACTTGATCTTTGCTTTGTTGGCTTCTAACACTTCTTAAACACCAAGAATACTTGGTTTATCTTCCAAAAAGTTCAAACATGAACTTGGCTGAATTTCTTCAAAATGGTAGCATGGCTGAAATTTCTACATGACCTTTCTTCAATATCTAACTTGATTTCTTGCTTTGGATGACTTTACAAACTTAAGAATACCAAGAAAACTTGGTAGAACTTTATGGATGCCAATAATATATCATGGCCAAATTTTAGAAGAAGAAGAAAGAGTTGGAACTTGAGAAAAGAGTATGGCCGAAAATGGAGAGAGATGAGAGAGAGTTGAGAGAGTTTGTGAGTTGTTTGAGTGTTTGAATGTGAGAGAATAGAAATTGCATGGGATGGCCGGTTATACCAAGTCCAAATAGGGTGAATAATTGTTTGAAATGAGTTGGAAACAAGATTAAAAGTAAAGAAGACTAATTGGAAGACTTTTAGGTAAGTTTGGTAGAAATAGTCAAAAGTATGAGACAAGTAGAATCCTAAGTGATGACTAATGGTGGGAGGTGGATTAAAATATTTGGAAATGGTGGAAGGTGACATAAAATAATGGGAAAATGGGGGAGTATGGCCGGCCAAGGTATCCTAGGCCATTAAAATGGCCTAATCCCCCCTTTTAGTCCTCCATTTTTCTGATTTTAGGAATTGAGCCCAATTACTGAAAATCCCTTTGTGAAATCGAGTCCATCAACTTTAAATTCCACCATTTTCATCACTAATTTTCTTGGCCTAAGCCAAGTTTATTTCCAAGAGTGTCCAACACTCACATATAACCATTCCTCACTTAATTAGTGTCTTCCGAGCTCAATGAGCTCAATTCCCTTTTTAGAAAAATTTTCTGAGCCCTTTTTATCTTAATAATCCGAGACTTAAATACTCAGGATTTTCAGGGCATTACAACCTCGAAGTAGAAGATGAGCAGCAGACGCAAATTTCTTCCATGAGCAAGCCCATAGCAGATGCAGCTACTTTCCAAGCCCATGTTGCGCCCAACAACAAGGCCACATGGGAAGAGCAAGAAAAGCAAAGATGTACGAACTGCAACAAATGGGGGCATGTAGAAAAGAATTGCTTTAAGATAATTGGATACCCGCCTAGATGGCATAAAGGAGGAGGATGGAACAAAAAGCCTGGATCATGGAGCAAAAAAATGGGCGAACCCAAGGTTGCACAAGTCAACACTGACGGTAATCCTATACCTGGACTTACAAGAGGACAATATGATCGTCTTCTGCTGTGCTTAGGATGCGAAGGTGAATCATCCAAATACACCGATCAAAACACACCAACGGTGAACATAGCTGGTAAGATTAATTTCGTAAAGCCTTTGGTAATTGATTTAGTAGTAATAAAGCACATTACCTGTGATGGTGAATTGCTTGAGATGGAAGAAAAGAACATTACCGAGACAACGGTCAAAATACTGAATGAAGAGAGTATTCCAGTTAAAGGAGCTGGCATGCTAAAGCTTCCAAAATGGGATGAACATTAATGGAGTCTTGAACATTCCTGATTTCAAATGCAATCTACTTTCAGTTAGTAGATTGACAAGAGATCGTAATTGTACACTAATATTTGTTTCGGATCTTTGTGTGATACAAAGTTTACCTACGAAGAACCCGATTGGAGTGGGTAGATTTTGTGACGGCTTATACCTCATAGAGCATTTTAAGCATAGAAGGGTGGCATTGGCAGTCAATGTGATGGAGAGGACCGAACTTTGGCATCAGAGGCTCGGACATACTTCCAGTAGCAAGGTCAAGTTAATTCAGTCAAATTCAAATGTAGTTGATGGAGGTGAAATTAAACATTGCAATTCATGTATACGAGCAAAACAAACTAGATTGCCTTTTTTCCTAAAACACAAAAAAGTCTTTTGCATGTTTCGGTTTGACAAGACACCACCACATACAGGAGCATATTATTTTCTCACAATTGTAAATGACTTTAGTAGAGGCATGTAGGTATATTTGATGAAATACAAGTTAGATGTAAGTCATTTCTTACCTTATTTTTTGAACATGATGGAAACATAGTTTGGAAGAAAAGTCAAACAAATTAGAGCAAATAATGGAGCCAAATTTCAATCAAATTCGATGCTACAACTCTACAAAGAGCGAGGAATTTTGTTACAGATGACTTGTGTCTAGACACCCCAACAGAATGGTGTTGTTCAAAAAGAGTCCAACTTATGATTATTTGTGAGTTTTTGGATGTTTAGTGTATGTGCATGAGAAAGGAATACTTGACAAGTTTTGGAAAGGAGGAGACCTTGTGTCTTCGTTTGCTATCCAAATGGGCAAAAGGGGTACAGAGTGTATGACATTGAAAATGGTAAAATATATACATTTAGAGATGTGGTTTTCTTTTAATGGGAGTACGCATATAATGATAAGTCGCACAAAATTCAGTGCCTTAAAAACCGAGATATAGGACCTCCTTTTCTTAACGATAAGGCTATAACTTGGTGACGTGAAGCCTCCGACAGAGAAAATGAAGCTCTTGCTCAAGAAATAGCCATGCAAGACCAAGAACCAGTAGGCACTCAGCAAGAAGGCTCAACTAGTGATGTTAGGACCATCCCTCAGTGTTTCGCTTAGGCCAAGAAAAAATTAGAAACATGCAACTAAATAAACATGAGGGACTTAATTGAAAATGTGAATAAGAGTGTATCTGGAAAACCAAGGAAGTTTGGGTCCAAATTTCACATGAAAAATCAAGACTATGTTGTCTTTGAACATGCTACTAGTGATGTGAATGCAAGATTACAAGACTATGTGCCTTAAGTGCACTTAAATGGAAGACTATGTTGAGTATGGCAAGAAACAAAGTTTGAGGACTGCATTGCACATTTGAACTAGTAACATAAGTGAAACTGCAAGCCATAAAAGGATAAAATCAGCCATGCATTTTTGTGTGAGGGCTAGTGTGGAGTTAGGCCACTTTTATGGGCTTTTGGTCCATGGCCGGTCATGAGTATATATTAAATAATGGGGTTTTGGCTGGTGGGTGCCTTATTATAATGGATTTCTTGGTGGACTAAATTATTTGTTTAAGGGGAAAGAATTGTTTATTGTGTTGGTGGAGGGATTTGAATTGTTTAATGGAGAAAAGAATGGAATGTTGGCTGGCCATCCTAAAATACTTGACATTCCTTGGATTTGTCATTTCCTACACTTGCAAGTCTTGTTCTTGGCCAAAACTTACATGCTCTTGAGTGTTCATGAGAGTTCTTGAGTGTTCTTCCTTGTTCTTGGCCGAAACTTGCAAAATCTTGTGAGTTCATGAGTGTTTCATGCTTGTTCTTGAGCATTCTTGGCTGAAAGCTTAAATGCTGTTGGAGTTCATGGCTGAAACCTTGAAGTTGCATGGTGTTCATGAAGAATAAAGCTTGAAGTGAAGAAATTAAAGCTTGTTCTTGAAGTTACATGTTGTTCTAGAAGGTGGAAGTGCAAAACAGAATTTTGGAGCTTTGTTCTTGAGGTAATAACTCAAGGTTTACTTGAATTCTTGGTATAATTTCCATGATCAAGTGTTTATAGTGGCTAAGTGAAGACAAAATTGTTGTTGAAAACTTGTTTTGGAAGATTGAAGTTTGGACCTTGAAGAACATAAGTTGGCCGAAAGTTTCATGCTTTTCTTGGTGAGTATTTGACTAAAGCATCATTGTTTGTGAAGTTCCAAGCTTGGTCTTGAAGAGTGCAAGCATGACCGAAACCATTCAAGCTCAAATATTGAGGTAGGGTTCATGTTCTACTTGAATACTTGGTAAAAGTTCCATGAACAAGTAGATAGAGCTACTAAGTGATGGTTACATAATGCTAGATGATCTTAGTAAGCTTGATGGGCATATTGAGGAGACTTGATTATGTATATGGTTTGGTTAGCTAATCAATTAAAGGCAAGTGCTAGAATTCATAGTGAGAATGGCCAGCTTACTATGTAATTTGGAGCTCTCGTGGAATGGGTTATGCAAATGTGAAAGGAGAAATGGAAATTTCAAGCCTATGGACACTTGCTAGTTTTGGCCGAAAAGGACTTTGTGGTTGTGTGTGTGAGTTGCTTGCTTGTTTGATTGTTTGTGTGTGCTAACCCATTTTTACTTCTTATTTAGAGTCATATGTTGTATTGGCTATTTTATGCATATATTGTATCTTGGTGTTTTAGTGTTTTCTTTGCAGGAAATTCTAAGGAGCTATGGAGGTTAAGCATTGTGCTTAACCAAATTGACTCATAATGAGTTGTATTCACATGAATTCCTACTGAGTATAATTACTCACTGCCCATATTATTGTGTTTCAGGCAAAGGTATTGAACTTGAGTAGTTGTGCTTAAGTTGCTTGGTTGAGTGCTAAATAGTACTTGATTTTCAAGGTATATGTGCCAATTCATTCTTTGATTGAAATTGTACATATATATCCAAGTCTTATGTTGGCCAAAACTTATGGCTTAAGTTTTGCAGGAAATTAGGTATGGGACTTGTGCTAGGAGGTTGTTGGATGTAAGGACTTTGGCATTAAAGTTTGTGTATGTTTTTATGGCCATTAGTTTGGTCATTTGGATGTGTATCTATGTTGCCTTTGTATTGCTCATTTGAGACACTTTGGGTAGTTCTTGAACCTTGGGATGTGAGACTTGGTTCTGTGTAACTTTTGGACACTTTTGGACTTGGATGACTTAGGCTTTGGTTACTTGTTTGCCAAGTAGCATTGGCTTTTGTGAGCATGTTTATGCCATTTGTTATTGAACCTCTTGTATATTAATCTTGGCGAATTGCTCATGGATATGTGATTGTGTTTTCAAACTTAAAAATGAGATATGGGCTTCTTTGTTGCCATGCATTAATTAGTACACTTGATATGCACACAACCTAGACACATAATGGATTATGTGCATGCCCTGCTTAAATTGCAAGTTATTGGGTTGGGCTTGCCTTAAGCTGCAAGTTAATGAAATAAAACTTCCTAAAAACCTCCTGGGCCACCTCCCAGGCCCATAACAAATTAAAGGAAACCCAATAACCTACCTAAAGAAAGTTGGCCTAAAACAAGTTTAGGTAAAACACTTAGAAACTCAGATGTTTCATAACTTTCTGGGTAGTGGTTGGTGAGTGGCACTGAGTGTGCATGGGCTGGGACCTGTATGGGGTGTGACAAGTGACATGCATGGCGACATCCGACACAGCCAGTGAGTCAGACAAAAGCCGAAGCACCTTGATAATTTTGAAGTACAATTGCCACCCTCCATTGTTTCCTCGCAACCTGCCCCTCCACATGATGATTCTGTGGTATATCCTTTTTCTCATTTTGTCTGTTATGACAAATTTTCACAATCACACAAGGCTTTCTTAACAGCCATCGCTTCCCACGATGAGCCAAAGACATATTTTTAGGCTAACCAACATAAACATTAGAGAGAAGCAATGAAACGAGAGGTGGAGGTCTTGGAGAAGAATGGTATGTGGACCTTGGAGCCATTAACCCCGGGAAAACATGCAATAGGATCCAAGTGGGTTTACAAATTAAAAGTATAAGGCTAATAGTGAAGTGGAGCGATACAAGGCTCACCTAGTTGCAAAGGGTTTCACGCAAGTCAAAGGCATTGTCTTCCATGAAACCTTTGCTCCCGTAGCAAAGCTCGTGACAGTACAATCCTTATTGGCAGTGGAAGCCAAAAAACAATGGGATATTCACCAACTCAACGTCAATAATGCATTTCTCCATGGTGATCTGGAAGAAGAGGTTTACATGCACATCCCATAAGGATTCGCCAAGGAAGGAGAAAAAAGAATATGTCAACTGAGAAAGTCGTTGTATGGTTTGCGGCAAGCCTTACGTAATTGGTATCGTAAGTTTATTGATGCTCTCATTGACATCGATTTCCAGCAGTCAAAAGCATATCATTCATTATTTTTCTATAAAAGGGATGGAGGATGGGAGCTTTGTGATGGCCTTGATATACGCAGATGACATCATTCTTGCTGGAAATGACAAAGTAAAAATCCAAGAAGCGAAGAACTACTTGAACATGAAATTCAATATCAAGGACCTTGGTGCCCTAAAGTATTTTCTAGGGATTGAGGTTGAAAAAACATAGAACGGTTTAGTGACCAGTCATCAAAAATATGCATTAGAAAATTTGAAGGAGACGGGCATGCAAGCCTACCAGCCTAGTAGTTTTTCGATAGAGTAAAATTGTAAATTACGAACGGATGATGGAGGACCGCATATGGACGCCTCAAGATATCATCGTTAGTTAAACGGCTCATATACTTAACTGTCAGTCGACCAAACTTGGCTTTTGCAGTGAATGTCATAAGTCAGTTTATCACAGAACCAAGGCAAGTTTACATGGATGCAGCTGAACATGTCCTGCGTTACTTGAAACTTCGGCTGGGACAAGACATTTTACTTAAGAATGGCGGAGACCTATGCATAACGGCCTACAGTGATGCAGATTGGGGTGGATGCTAAATGCCTTGAAGATCGTGTACAGTATACTTCATTACACTAGGAGGATCACCTATTTCCTCAAAAAGCAAAAAGACAATCAGTCATAGCCTATCTTTAGTAGAGGCAGAATATAAAGCCATGGCAACAGTTGTAAGTGAGGTCCTCTGGTTGCACTGGCTGCTAACCAACTTACAGGCACCGTAGACTAACGCCACAACATTGTTTTGTGACAATCAAGCGGCAATACATATAGCAATGAATCCTGTTTTTCATGAATGAACCAAGCACGTCGAAATGGATTGTTGCTTCGTCCGAGAGCGTATCCAATTCGGGGAGATACTACTGAGAAAAATATGGATAGGAATGCAACTCACATACCTGTTCACCAAAGCTTTGGGCAGGGATAAGCTCGAGGTACTGTTGTCCAACTTGGGCAAAATTGACAATTAGTGCCGAAGAGGACGATTAGGTGAAATCAACAATCTGTACCAGAGATTTGGACGACTTTGAGAGAAAATGAAATGAAATAGGATTGTCAGCCACTAGTTATCTTAAATGAGTTAAGGAAGTTTCTCTCTCGCTCACCAAACCAATAACCCTTGTTAAACTAGATTAGGGATTTTCCTCACCAAACTAGTTGTTTGGCACAACCTAGATGCTTGAGCTTCTACTTTTGGCGACATGAAAAATGCCACGTCACATGCACATTCACACTTTCATTTACAGGTCAGCAAAACTAATGGCCTAGTGGGCAACTTTGAACCACATACTAACGTCAATAACGATATCGGAACCACTAACAACTTTGGTGACTCAATCGGTACAATGCAATAACTAAGGTGATTTTTTTGGTACTTTTCCATTCCCTTTGCCTCGTAATTTTGCCGACAGAATTTAACACTCCCAAGGCTAGATTTTAACTTCAGCTGGGAGCCCACCTCTTTTAGGTTTTATGGGGGTTTAATAATGGATGACGATAGATAAAATGTAGGTAAAATAATGTAAACTCGTATCCTATCCATCATATTGGACATCTAATCCATATCCTATTTATCATCCATCGGATGTACAATTTTAATAGTCATATTTTATCCATTTTAAAACTGGTAGGATCAGGTAAAACCCACTAGCTCATCACACACTATTATAATAGAAGGCAATAATTTTACAACAGAGTACCATAATAAAAAACATTAAAATGATATTGGAGAAAAATGATATCAATAATAAGAGATACATAGAGTGCAATGAAGATACATATGCCTAAACAAAAAAAAATATTATGTGTGTGGCCTCATAAGAAGAACAAAAAGCAAAATCTAGTAAAAGCAAGCTATATCCATACAGAACTACACTCAAATTTCAATCCTATATTGGGTAGCTTTTTTTGGACAATAAGAAGGGATGAGCAACAAATGTATCGTTTAATGACTTTTTACAAAACATGTTTGAGCATACGAAGATCATTCTAAAAAAATATCTAGCAAACCATAACATACAAGAAGGAAAATCACACCACTAAAGATCATTTAGCATATAATATGTGTGTGTGTGTGTGTATGTGTGTGTGTAGGGACGACAGTGGGTAAGATAAAATCCGTTACCAATGGATACTCGGTCGACGGGTTGCGTATATTTTGTGAAAATTGCACCTGTCTACTCGTCATGGATTTTAATTTTACCCTGTGGGTACACCCGCCACAAGTTTCCTTTGTTTGTCAATGATTTTATTGTAACTTTTGAAAATAATAAACTAATATGAGAAAAATAAGTAACTCAAGTGATCAAAGTGTAATTTACCAAACAAAATAAACATAAACCCTATATAATACAACCTAGACTATACTTTTTACCACACTGCCGTCAATCTTCTTTCTTCTTCATCTGATGTCCTCTCCATCTTCATTCCTTTCTTCCTCTATTTGGCTATCAATAATCTTCCAACCCACCAGGCATCCTATCTCATCCCATCAAGCAGGTTATTAGGTATCTGGAGGGAATCATGAGTTATTTATCTCATTCCCATTTGAGATTATTAACTCTGGATTTTGAAATTTGGAGAGGATTTCAAGCTAGCTCAACATTCTACTCACTTCATTATTTGATCGGCTTGAGATTTTTTAGGTTTTTGCTTGGGGTTGTTTTTCATGCCAATCTTTCTCTTAACCTTCAGATTTATTTCTAAAATCCCTTCCAAGGTTTTTGTTCCTTTGGCTTTTAATGGTGTCTTAGCCGATTGGTGTCTGAAGAATAATGATGTGTGTCTTCATGAATAATCCGCAGGCAACCCGTGACCCGTGGGTGGTGGACATGTGTAACGGTTGTCTAAACATTCGGACATAATTACTGAGGTAACTTTAGTTATTTTAATAATTTAATGTTCTTAGAATATTTAATGCAAGCAAATTCTCGGTTTAATAAAGTATAGTAGCTTAAAGAGAACAAAATTGGTCATTTAAGTAAACCAGACCAAGAAAGGCATTTTGATCATTTCATATAGTGACCCATTTTTATTTCACGGTTGGTTAGAGGATGGAAAATTATTAAATTTAAGGTATCATGGTTTTTTTGTGATTCCCACTCTACCCTAGTGAAATTGTGACTTGACTAAATTGTCTGTAAATGGTTTATATGTAACCTTCAAAAGTATTAGGCCTAAATTGCACGTCTGTCAAAGCTGAGGACTGAGCGTGTAATTAAGGTAAAGAAGGATTCAGGCGCAGAATAATTCAGGTTTTGGTCCTAATTTTTCTGGACGATCCTAGATAAGTCCCTAATGTACTATTGTGTTCAAAGAATGTACCATATGCGTGGCATGTGCAATTAAAGCCTACATAAGTTGACTTTCATTAATTGCTCGGCCATCTTAGTCCTCTAGATCTAGACCACCCAAGAGCACTCTCTCCATTTCTAAACTCCATAGCTAACCAAATCCAAGATCCAATCCATCAAATTCAAGCACAATTAAGCAAATTTTTGAAGAAAAATCAAGTATGAAACCATCCTAAGCTTGAATTTCAAGTTATTTGCTCAAGTAAGTTTTTTTTTGTTCTTTCCTTGTTTTTTAGCTTCATAAAGGCTCTGTAGCTGCTGGATCTACTGATTTGACCTTAGTTCTTGTTTGTTTATGAAGGGCAAAACAACAAGAAAAGCTTGGGAATTAAGCTTAAGTGAGAAAGGTAAAAACTAATTCAATTTTTCATTATTTTTGATTAATTCCAGAATTTTTGGGGGTTTATAAATCTGGAATCAAGTGTGTTATAATTAATTTTTGTTAATTTATGAAAGCAAAAATACGTTTAAAACCCATTTGAACCAAGTTGTTGAAAGAAGGCTAAAAGCCTAGTTATATGTTGATTTGGTTCGGATGTATCCAAATTTTTGGGTTATTTGTGCTTAAAAACATGGTTGGATTTAATGTGTTTATATTGGTTCTTAGTTGATTACAAGAGAAATAATCAATAGGAACCCAGATTTTTCAGTTTTGGAGTTGAAAGGATACAACACCGAAATCGGTGTTGTTGTGTATTGAGTAAAGAGCCAATTAATTGGAATCCAATGAGAGGGTTATTTCTAACCATTTAAACCATAAGGAATGTTATAATATTGCCATAATTATGGTTTATTTATGTAGCTAAATGATCAATTAAAATAGAAATACTGAAGTTACTATAAAGGTACAAAGAAGGATACAAAACCGAGACCATAAGGACACTGAAATTGGTGTTTGCTTGCATTAATTATTCAAGGTAAGGGATTTTAAGTTTAATTTTAAATTGATGCATTATGAATTTTTCTACAATGCATTAATTAAGGGAGTAAGAGATGGACAAGAAGTGGCTTAAGGACTAAGTAATTAAATAGTCCTTAAGTAAGTATATGGGGTACTAAGTATTCAAGATGGGCTTTAACGATCAAGAGTACCCTAGCTAAGCTACCAAGCTTGGTAAGAATGAGCCACCAAGTTTAAGAACTCCTTGTACAGTGTGAGTAAGGGTAAGTAACGGTAAGCCAAACTTGCTAAGGCAAGAGTTAAACTCTTGTAAGAGTGAGGGTAAGTAATGGCAAGCCAAGTTTGCTAAAGCAAGAGTTAAGCTCTTGTAAGAGTAAGGATAAGTAATGGCAAGCCAAGCTTGCTAAGGCAAGAGTTAAGCTCTAGTAAGAAGGATTAAGTCGAGGATGGGTTCCCTGCCATAGAACCCGTACTAGTGGCCATTAATCAAGACCTCATAACGTTTTGAGCTCACGATAAAATGTGTATATATGATATATATATATTTATATATGTATACACACACACACACACACACAGGTATTTTAAACACACTACTAGTATCTGCACAATGTGATACTTAAGGGAATGAGAATTATAAATTCTCAGGAAGGAATTTAGGACCTATAAAATAACGTTTTAAGCAAGGTTATTAAGCAAGGTTTTAGTGCAGGTATTTAAAATACCATGAATCTTTAATGATTCTAAGTTAATGGTTAGTAATATCATTGTACTAACTAAGTTATTTAAAATAGCCTTTACAGATACAGGCAAAGTGTAAAAGGAGAAGTTGGACCTCTCATTTCTAGAGCTTCTGTGCTCAAGTGGGAGTTATCTTGATAGCCTCAGACTTTGTACATATTGGGTACTTAAGTACCAAGGAAATACCTCTAGTTTAGTAAGTTTGTGCATAGACTTATTTAGTGTATATGTTTGTATATACACTGTGGTTACTTATGGATGTACATAAGTTAAGTGATATATGTACATAAGCTCATGTTTGTAAGTTTAAATAAATATATTTATATGACTTCGACACGTGTTTCAAGTGTTTAATGAATGCCGAAGTTAAGCACGCAAGTATTAGCTTAGCCATTTGCAACTAAGAGCAGGAATACTAAATCTTGATTATCCTAAGATCCTTGGAACACCATATATTAGGATAAGCGAGGAGGTTCCCTCACAACATGAGTATGCTTTTCCGCCCATCAACCTTGGCGGGGGAGCAACGGATATCGCGAATCAACGCCAGATCTACCCCGTTGCCATCCCTGTGTGTATGTGTGTGTGTGTGTGTGTGTGTGTGTGTGTGTTTGTGTGTGTGTGCGTGTGTGTGTGTGTGTGTGTGTGTGTGTGTAGGATACGAGACAGGTAGACCTAAACCCATATTCTATCCATATCTAACAGCTATGAAAAAATAAATGGACATCCGCTCCATATCCATTTAATTTTAAAAAAAACCTACCCCGTAGAAAAGATACAAATGGAAACCTACTGGAATGAATATCTATCGACATTCCTATGTTTAATTTCAAGCACTAGACACACATGCCTGGACGTTGTTGTTGATGTGGCTTCAGTGTATTCTCGATTAATTATGTATGAAATGTAAAGTAGGGAAAAACATTGTATGCAAAACAAATATAGTGGGTAAACTCCACGGTGGGTCCCTCCCCCTTCTTTCTTCCATTCTTTTTTATTTTTTGGTTTTAAACGAGTCACATAACTTTATTTTATCCTAGCGAGGTCTCTCACCCTATATTGCGCGTCCTGTTTGAGTCCTTTTTATCAATTGGGCTATTAATTTTAATGGATTCTTGGTGAAAAAGAATAACCCTAGTCCCTAAAATTCATTCATCCTAGTCCTATCACCCTAGATTTTGTTCATCTACTTTTAACACCCTAAAAATTCACCCTATTCACTCTCATCTCACAATTCTCCACGGCATAGTTATTAAAAAATGTTTTAAGTCGAAAAAACATTTACGACTTACATTTTTATGACTCTAGAGATGGAAATCGTGTTGAAATGCAGTAGAAACGGAGGATAGGTAGAAACGTATAGAAATGCGACTCTAATCGTAGAAACGTAGAAATGTTAAGATTTTAAGACTCTACCTTTTTGAGTTATTTGGGTTAAAAAATGAATTGCTAAGAATCTTCCTTTTTTTTTTTTAACCAAAGGTGGTTGGCTCAAGTTGTCAAACCCAAAAAAATTAAAAAACTCACTCAGTCTCTTTCATTGGATTAGCTCTCTCTTACACACTGTGACCCATTAGGCCATTCTCTTTTATTTTTTTTTATTTGGTTCATCATCTCTTGTAATTGCTTTTTATGTTCTGTTATTCATCTTTCAAATCGCTTCTTAATCTCACCAACACTAAGTAGTTGCAGTACATAAATGTCTGATTGCATAACTTGTTTTCCTTATTTGTATGCTCATGCATTAATAACAATATGACTCTTTGTTTATAGTATTGTTGGAGTTCTAATAAGTGATAATATTGTGAAATATAAATTTCTTAAAATATTTAAATGATACAGTGCCGTCTAAGGTAGCATCAACCTTTTGGAGGAATGTTAAAATCCCTACATAGTAAGTTGAAGGTGTAAACGTACAAACGTGAGTGGTGGATGGAGTTTATAAATGATTAGTGTATAAGATTAAAATATGCAGACCAGTTTACTCACATAATTACCTCCACTTGTTTCAATTGTCCAATTTACTTTCACTTACATAATTACCTCCACCATTTTTAGCTTCAAGGTAGGTAATAAAAGCCAAGAAACAGCCACGAATCAGTTGTTTACATGGCAAAACCCTACCCTGTCAAACGAGTAAGAAATCACTATATAAGAGTCAACCATAAGCTGCCTCAAGATACATGCTTGTTTGCTTCTTGCAGACCAAAAATTTCATCCATCATATTTCTCTCTGCATAAAAAGCCTCCAATCGTTACTCTCCCAAAATGGCATGAAGAACGTCAAGGACCTTCCCCTAAACATCTTCAGCTGCGGTATAACTCCAACATTCTCGACTCAATCAGCAACATTTAAATTCTTCTAACAGTCTTTACATTTCATCCTATAAAATTGTATATAAAGATAACATTAGCAAATAGGAAAGGAAGCATATTAATCATAGATAATCCAAAGAGACATACTGAATCTGAGGAGGCCAAGACAAACACATAAAAGCCTAAACAGTTTATTCAAATTACCAGTTTTCTTTTCTTGTCAAACTGGGCCAAGATATGTCATATATCAAATACTCCCATGAATTAGGATCATTTTCACGCTTCCTCATCATTACATCCATGTACACCTTACCAACTCCCCCATCACCCCAATCACTTCCATAACAACCAAGAACCAGCCAATAATATCTGTCTATAGTTCTGTCCCATCCAAACCCAATAAGAACTACATACTCCGTCCTTAGATGACGAAACTCTGCATGATTAATTCCATAGATAGGCCCACCATATATTTCCTGTCAAAAGATTAATATAGTGAATTAAAAATGTTGGAAATGAAATCACTAATCATATGATATATAAAAGAGACTTACATTTTTCAGACGTGCAAAGTCACGACCTACTCGAATTGCAGCCACAATGGGGCGTTCTCTCACAGTCTTCATGGCCTTGACTAAGTCAATACTTGAACCAACAGCATAATTAAAAATGGCAGGAGATTCCTGATCAAATGGTAATGAGAATAAAGACGAAAATGAAGTAAAATTTTTTTTTGAACAAAAATATTCAACAAGAGAATCCAGAGTAAAAATCTTTGATGGCTCTAAATCCACAGTATGCCTTTTTAAAAACTTCCACACATCTTGAGCAGTTGCCCCTGAAGATGAAGATGTAATACCATGACTTTCTCCAGAACTTGTAGTGGCACCACTTTTACTTGATCCAACAACACTGTTTTTCAGCTTTTGAGCAGAAATGATTCTTCTTTCATTAAAATTCTTCTTCCATAAAAACTCAAAGCAACATGCACAAGCATGTGCCCAACTAGGCACTGCAGAGGAAATTATAATAACCTACTTCAATTATCAAGCACGCTACCTAAATAAATTCTGACTTCTATATGCAGTAAAACACTCAATGTTTAAAGCTTCCAAGATATCATACCCTTATTCAAAACCAACCATCATATCATAAATTAAGATTCAACCCTTATAAACCCCCCGTAGCTTGGTAAGATGTCATGCATTGTTATTTGAGGACATTGATTCAAGGCTGTCCACCGACAGTACTCAATTACCAAAAATAACCAAAATCCCCTACACCAACTGGGTTAAATTACAAGTAACTACCAATTCTATCTATATGGTTAACAAAATCACTCAAAAGTAACTTGCAATCTATGGGTCTATTTTCATTTCTTCACAAAACTAAGATTTTAGGGACAAACCCCTAGTTCTCTCATTTGGTATAGAACCCTCAATACTTCAATCTTTTAATTCATAGCTCAAAATTACAAACCACTTTCGAGCCAAGTCTCATAAGTTATGTTAAACAATTAGGGCATGCACATACAAAAAGCAAAATAGAAGAAGAGGAAGAAAGCCATTACATTGATCCTGGATTTGGTCTGGAACCGCACTCCAGAAACCTTTCCCTCGCCAATCAGCACCACTTCGAATATATGGGTACCTTATTCGGCAAATTAGAAAATTTTTTTAAAAAAATAAGAGACCAAACGAGAAGTAAAAGATAATTCAGGGTATTGTACATACCTCTGCCGTGCAGATGTAAGGGGTGGGAGAAAAATCCACATAGTTGCATGAATCTGCCATCTGAGCAAAGTTGCCCAAAAAAAAGAAACATTAGGAGTAGAGATTCATGCAAGAAGGTTGCATGGAGTAGCCATAATCACTTGCCTTTATGACACCATATTCAATCTATTAGCCACACAAAATGCTTCAAGCAAGTTAATTGGCATAAACTTCACAAATAGTTATCCTTACAAGGTAAAAGAAACAAATTCAAGAACATATAACCAAATAATATTCTCAACATCATTCAAAAAGTGTTCAATAAATAAAAGAAGAAACATACAAGGAAATGAGAAAAAGCATTACTGTAATTAACATTGAATAAAAAGAGAGGTTCAAAACCAAACGAGAGCATAAAGCTCTTATTCTATACGCAAAAGCACCTTCTAAGAATGATAATAAATGCGTTAGCACTCATAATTCACATCATATTAAAAATTCTGTCATATTTAACAATACAAGACAGTCAGGGTTGCTAATAGTAACTAAAAAAATCTGCATTTTTTACACTGAAATTTTTAGACTGTAGAATTTCAATTCTATGACATTAAAATTTTGCAGCTCCAAACTCTCAAAACAACAGAATTTCAACATGCTGTTCTGGATTTCTACATTTTGAAACACTGCAATTTAGAACTCCAGCTTTTATGAAACTCATTAATTACATAACATCAAGTCACCAGTGAGGCCCAATCCATGAAATAAATTCAATAAGTTGCAGGCAGAACTATATCTTAAAAGGAAGTAGAGAAAAAAGTAGCAAATATTTGGTTCTAAAACAGTAACAGATGATGTCTGCTAACCAATATGAATACAGCAAACCACCTAGTATATTGATCGATTAAACCATTAAAGTTGCATCAATCACCGGAATATTTGCAGAGACTTTGTAAACTTGGATTAAAGTATGCAGAAACTTCAAATTGTGCTTTAGACAATTATCCAATCAGAGAAATCATTGGAATTTTTGCAGGCGATGTGCAGGGATTGCACATCACTAGAAGGAAAAAGAGTTACCAACATCTTTTTTTTCCGGAACCTTCCCAGCATTTGTAAATGCTGCAAAAGTTTTGCCAACCGTTCAAAATTGCTGGCAAAAACAACTGGTAGGAATACATCACAAAGAATCCAGCCTGTTATTAGCATCTAAGAACAATGGCAAAACCCTGAAATTTGCAGGATTTGATTCCAAAACACTGCTGAAAACAAACTATCCCAGCATGTCTTCTCCATACTACGCTGGTAAAGGCATAAGCTTTTTACTTCCAAAACACTAAAAGAACCTTAACAACAACATTTGAGGGAAAACACAGCCAGATTTCGAGCTTTTGACTACCTAAACATCTACAATCACCACATATTGTTCTTCAATATGACATCAAATATACAAAAACAAATATTTTCTTCATTGATGAAGTTGAGACAAAATTCAAAAGCACCTCAAAGAGTAACAACTGCTGACATTCATAAAGCTAATAATGTGCCCATTGATATTCTATTCACAACTATTTGCACATAACAAGAATAGAAACATGATCTCTGTATATCAAGCAACATCTATAGCCAAGGGCTTTTCTCCCATAAATATATCTAAAAGAGGAATCAGATGGTTTTAGCCAAAAACCAGTCAATTAGACAATATGAATGCACTGCATCTAGTGTTTTAGGCCTAGTGGAAAACCTCAACATGTTAAGCTACTTACTTTAGCTGTATCCTGAAAGCCTCCTTCACTTGTACTGCTTTACTTCAATGAACCAGTAAGCAGCTCAGCCAGCCCCTGCAGATAAACATCACAAGTCTATCAGTGATTCAGAAGGCCATAACTGTGAAGCTAGTATATCATGTTTCAAATGCTTTGCTGAAATTCAGTAACTTAAATTGTCTTGTACATATAGCAGGGGTGATCAATTTGTTTATTCAGTTATGACCTTCAGATGCTTTTAATTTCTGTTCAATCTCAAACATACTGGTATAGTGATGAAAATATAGCATAATAGAAGCAAGTATGCACAGGCAAGCCATAACATCCAAATCCAAATCAATAATAATGTAATCAAAGAATTGGAAAAAATAATATTGCTCCACAACAACAATAAATTTGCTGAATCTTATTTGATCGATGCTGCACAATCACTCCTTTTGAATATTGAAAGGAAAAAAAATAACAGAAACAATTCAACTCAGTGCCCAACTATACCTACCTGAAACCACAAGCAATACTACCTATCTTGAAGGTATCTTCAAATTATCTGTAGTAAAAGCAACACTTAAACCACCTTTTCGAACAGGAATGATGTCTCTGTGGCAATAATTAAAGAGATCACTCCACCCAGTGCTTAACCAATTTTTAGTTTTAACTTCACTGTCCCAATTGATCATTAAACTAAGTTATTTTCCCAAAATTACTTTGCTAGTAACAACAAGACATCAAATAAAAACTTAGAAGAGTACAAATCACAAAAACATGAAGTGAGATTGAGGGCCAGAGACAGTTACAAACCTGAACAGCCTTCTTGTTGTCAGCTTACACAAAAGGCAAGCTAATGCACAGGAAGTGTAGACCAGTCACAGATTTGATCAAATAGGGAGGGAATGAGGGCAGAATTTCCTTGCAGTCTCCACAAAATTATATATAATGAGTATAACACAGCACTGTCGCAGCTTGATGTTGCAGTCTACAGTTGTTTCCTGTCTTAAAATGGGTAACATGGAAGGCGGAGAGCAAGAAGAGTAGCAACTGCAGAACTGCTACACAATTTCACACTGCAGAAATCAATTTTCTGCAATATGGAAATCCCGCAAAACTTCATTCTGCATCTTTCACATTGAAGTTCTTAGACTGCAGAATTTCAATTCTATGACATCAAAATTTTGCAGCACCGAACTCAAGATTTCAAAACAACAGAGTCTCAATCTGCTGCTCTGGATTTCTACATTTCGAAACACTACAATATAGCACTCTTGCTTTTATCAAACTCATCAATTACATAACATCAAGCCCCAGCAATGCACACCAGTGAGGCCAATCCATGAAATAAATTCAATAAGTTGCAGGCAGCACTATCTCTTAAAAGGAAGTAGGGAAAAGCGTAGCAAATATTTGGTTCTAAAACAACAACAGATGATGTCTGCTAACCAATACAAATACAGCAAACCAGCTAATACATTGATCAGCGGAATATTCGCAGAGACTTTGTAAAACTTGGATTAAAGTGTGCAGGCGATGTGCAGGGACAGCACATCACAAGAAGGAAAAAGATTTACCAACATCTTTACTTTTCTGGAACCTTCACAGCATTTGTAAATGCTGCAAAAGTTTTGCCAACTGTTCAAAATTGCTGATAAAAACAAATGGTAGGAATACATCACAAAAAATCTGGCCTGTTACTACCATCAAAGAACAATGGAAAAACCCTGACATTAGCAGGATTTGATTCCTAAACGCTGCTGAAAAAAACGAATCCCAGAATTTCTTCTCCATACCACGCCGGTAAAGGCATAAGCCTTTTCCTTTAAAAACACTAATAGAACCTTAACAACAACATTTGGGGGAAAACACAGCCAGATTTCGAGTTTTTCGACTACCTAAATATCTACACTCACCACATATTGTTCTTCAATATCACATCAAATATACAGAACGAATATTTTCTTCATTGATGAAGTTGAGACAAAATTGAAAAGCATCTCAAAGAGTAACAATTGCTGATATTCATAAAGCTAATAATGTGCCCATTGATATTCTATTCACAATTATTTGCAAATAACAAGTATAGAAACTTGATCTCTGGATATCAAGCAACATCTATAGCCAAGCGCTTTTCTTCCAAAAATATATCTAAACAGGAATCAGATCGTTTCCAAAAACTAGTCAATTAGACAATATGAATGTACTGCATCTAGTGTGTTAGGTCTAGTGGAAACCTCAACACGCTTAGCTACTTACTTTAGCTGTAACCTGAAAGCCTCCTTCACTTGTACTGCTTTACTTCAATGACCCAGTAAGCCGTTAAGCCAGCCCCTGCAGATAAACATCACATGTTTATCAGTGATTCAGAAGGCCATAACTGTGAAGTTAGTATATCATGTTTCAAATGCTTTGCTGAAATTCAATAACTTAAATTATAGTCTTGTATAGGTAGCAGGGGTGATCAATCCGTCTATTCGGTTATGACCATCGGTTGCTCTTAATTTCTGTTCAATCTCAAACGTACTGGCATAGTGATGAAAATATAGCGTAATAGAAGCAAGTATGCAGAGGCAAGCCATAACATCCAAATCCAAATCAATAATAACGTAAACAAAGAATTGGCAAAGAGAAAGCCTAACTATTCAAGAACAAGCCAGAGAGGGGTCGAGCAAATCATACTATCAGAGAGAGAATGCTCAGAAGGATAGTCAATTCAAGAACGGGTATTAATCTCGTTAGTCACTGAAGAGGAATCGAGCAAATCAGGGAGGACTTCTTCAAGACCGGCGGCTGACGAAGGAGCGAAACAAAGAGGCAATCGGCAACGGTGAATGATTACCAACCGAAAGTGGCGGACGTCATCTTCCTCAGCTCACCAGAATTGTACCAATCAAACGAAACCCTCGCTTCCCTCGTTGTGCGTCAGTCTCACTTTTGGTTTCCGGTTTCGAATGAGAGGGTGAGCGTCGTTGAGAGTGAGACCCCGCGTCCCCCCTCCTGGGCCACCTCCCCTCTTTTCTCATCATCATGGACCTTTTAGGATTGGGCTAGCTCAATCGAACAGCCCACTAGCAGAAATATACAAGCATGTACAAATGATTAGGCCTATGAAGCCCAATAGTAAAAAAAAAAATCAGTCTATTGGTGACCAAATTTTAATTAAAGCAAATTGATTTAAGGTTATTTTGGAAAGAATTGAAAATTTGCTCACCTCTAACATGTACAAATGCTTGTTTTAGTTGTTTTGTTCCAGGAATTCGTTGATATGATAATGTGCATTAATAATATTTGGTTTCTGGATCAATATACCTCAAATTAAAAAGTTGAAAGATTGACAACTTTCACCAATTCGTAGCACCTTTGAGTAAAAAGACGCCAACTTGTTACTATTTATTAAAAGTTTATAATTGATCTTTGCTACGATGGACTTCTCTTCTCAACAGTCAGCCCTCTAACAATAAGACATGAGATTTATGATACCCGCACATTGTGTCAATTCAGTTTGTGTCAATATTAAACATAAATATAATTAATGGTGATCATTAATGAAGAAAAAAAAGTTTCATAAAAATGAAAAAAAAATGTAAGAACCAGGATAAAAAGTTCAAATAAATTTTTCGGATAGAGAGAGGGAGAAAATAAAATGATTCTAAGCATCAACAAATAAATTGTGGAGACTAAAATTTTATTTTAAAAAAGAGAAATAACATGAAAATGCTAATAATATAAGATAAAGAGTGAAATTTCAATGACAAAAAGTGAGGTTTAATGATTAATAAATAAAAAATAACAAAAAATGATCTTCAGGCCAAAAGAGTAAATAAATGAAAAAAGAAAATAAAGGAAAACATTAGCTAAAACGAATCAGCTTGAACAATACCAAAAAGTAGACAACTCATAGTGATTAAAGTTTTGTTTAAAAAAATAATAAAAAAAACTAAAAAAAAATTAAATGAAGTCATTATGGTTGATTTAAAAAAAATAAATCATGATTACCAAGATTTTACTTTAGAAGACAATAAATAAATAAATAAATAAAAATCAGAGGCCAAGAGAACAAATAGAGAGATTTGGTGACATGCACATCGTAGCAGATATTTTTTGTAATAAATGTTAATAATAATAATGTGAAACAAAACATGGTATGTGCTTTGAAATCATACATATTTTTTTGTTAATTAAAAATAGTTCACAAAAAATTTTCATCTCTTATTAACTCAAAATCTGATTTTTAATATCAATGAAATAGTTAATTGATGCTACAAAACTATAGAGCTTTGAAATCATACATATTTTTTTGTTAATTAAAAATAACTCAAAATAGTTCACTAAATTACTTTATTAAACTATAGAGCTTGAAATAGTTAATTGATGCTACAAAACTTAATAATCAAGTATGATAAAAAAAAAATGACCAAAATACAAAACAATGTTTAATATATTTTAATCAATTAACAGTCTAACCAATAACTTAATAAAGATAAAAAAAACTGACTAAAGTCGAATCAACTAGAACCAGGCCAAAAGTAGGCAAATTATAATGATTAAAGTTTCATTTTAGAAAATAACAATAAAGAAAATCAATAAAAAAAAGTTAGGATCAAGACAAAAAATGAAAATAAATTAGGTATTACAGATTTAACAATTAACTTAATGAAGATAAAAAATAGTTTAACTAAAAAATAAACAAATTATAGTCGCCAATGTCTTACCTCAAAAGACGGTATATAAAAAAAAACAAAAAAAAAAAAGATTGGGGGCAAGAGAGCAAATAAAATATTTAATTAAATAGTTATGAAATTTAAGGACCAAAATGTAACATGAACATAATTCAGAGCCTAAAATGAAAAAATTAGAAAATTAAGGACTGAAATCGTGTTTTAAATGAAAAAAATGTGAGACAAACTAAAACTTAGAAAATTGCAACATAGGCCCTCAGAAAGGCGAGCACCTTGCTAAAAAATGTTCAAACTCAAAAAAGAGCAAATCGCATCCTAAAAAAAAATGTGCAACTGTTCATCTATAGTAATCACGATTGATGAACAGTAAAATCTCTTCTTCTTTTAGAGTATAGTATAATATATGTTGTAAATTTGTATTAAAATTTTTTTTTTAGAAAAAAAATGTATTAAGATATGATATTGTCCACCCAAAAGGGTTTAAAACTTCCTTTAGATATCTCCTCTTCCAGTACTAAAATAAGTTTTCCATGGCATGAAGGAAACAAAAAATTGTGTTTAGAAGACACAATGGAGCCAAACTTGAAAACTCCCATTCCATATCTCATGCATTGTGTAATCATTTTGCATTGATCAAAATTATTGCTTTGTACATCACAGCATTGTTTTATGGACAAAATTAATTCAAGGACAAAGATGAACCATAAGTTAATCTAAACAAAATAAAGTATAAATATCAATATAAATTGGTCCACTATGCTGAGGATTCTAAATCTACAGCCCTTCTCCACACAAGATTTAACTAAGTCTTGTAGTAGTAAAAAATATCGCCCTGCCTAATCTACTTCATCTTTTGCACTAAATATTCTCAATATTTCCACTTAGAGAGCATAAAGTAAGGGAATTACCTTTTTTTTCAATGGAACATGTTTAGTGGGCAAATGGTCAACTCTTTGTTCCACACCTATTTCACCAAAACTTGCAGAATTAAAATTATAAGGCAAAATGAGATGGCATCTCAGTAATATCATCAACAAACATGCCAAGTTAATCCATCATTACTAATAAATGGGTGGGCATTTACCAATGGCTATTAGTGAGCAGTTGGTAATTAATATATTGAAAATTTTTTTACCCACAGCTGGGTGTTAAGTTATTGGTACTTTCTAACATCTAGCTATTGGAAAAGTGGCGGCTAAAAATTACCATCGATCTAAATTCAAATACTTTTTACCAACGGTTTAACTTTCACCAACGTGTTAGGCCATGAGTATATACCAACACGTTTGACCATTAGTAAAATTTATAACGTGTGAGACAATTAATAATTCTTTTGAAATTTAAAAAAAAAATATAACAATTCCCAATGCTGAGTTGTTGAAAACTACTATTTATTTTTTTAAAAAATATACAAAAAAATTTATCTAATTAATATTGAAATTTTCATTGAATTTTACTAAATGCTAACCGAAATAAATTAATATTAACAATGAAACCAGAAAAATTAATATTAGAAAAACTGAAACAAATTAATATTAACAAAATTATTCAAATTACAAAAAGCAGATAAATTGCTTGAACAATCGGTTATTGACTAATTACAACAAAACTATCAAAAAATTACATAGATCTTCAAATTTGGGACATTTCCTAACCTGCAACAACCAATCTCTTCCCTTCAAAATCCTTCTCGGCTTTAACCAATCTCTTGTAAAAGAACCTACAAAAATTGCAACAGGAAAATTACCTAACTAAGCATAGTAAGATGTGATTCAAACAGTTTCCAAAAAACAAAAAAAAAAGTAGCCAAGTCCGATGCCGTTGTGGGAGGCACGTGACAGCCACGCTCCATTCCGGCGGCATCTCACTGGCCGCTGATAGAGGCATTCGGCCCCTCTCCACTGCACCAACAAAAGTCTCCAAAAGAACCGACATAGAAAATCATCAGCCAGCCTAGAAATCAAACAAAAATATTTATAGATTCAAAATTTCAAATCCTGATGTACAAAAATTGGTTGTGATTTTGAAAAAACTTCTTTATGGAAAGTTAAAGAGACGAACAAGAGGAATAAAACTATGTAAACAAATCAAATTTATAGGAAAAAAATATATAGTAGCCGGTGCCACTGCCGAAAAAATCATCTTAACAGCGCCACCGTTGTCGAACCCAGAACTCGGTGGGTCAAGTGAGCGTTTGTGTGAGAAAGATGAGGAAGGACCGAAGAAGAAGAAGAAGAAGAAGAAGAAGAATGGTGGATGAGATACGGAAGAAAAGAAAGAGAAAAGATAGAGAGAGAAGAGAGAAGAGAGAAGGAGGAGGAGGAAAGAGATGTGGGGAGAGGAGAGAGAAAAAAGAAAGAGGAAAATTGGAGAGAGAGAGAGAGAGAGAGAGAGACGTAAAAAAAGGAAAGAACAAAATAAAGAGAGGGAGAAAAGAGAGAGATACGAAAGGAAAGATGAAAATAAATAAAGAAAAGCAGAGAAAGAGAAAAGAGATACGGGGAAAGAAGCAAGAGAAAGAGTCCACTTTATGCTTGTTTCAAAATATAGGAAAAACTCCACTTTAGCCCCAAATTTTTTATGGTTCTTTCAAAGTGATTCATTATTTTCACTCTTTAACTGCTTAAGTCTGTTCCAAACTAGAATTAGATTTTTAGGTCATATAATCCATAAAGAAATAATTAAACCTATTGACAGATCAATAAGTTTTGTTAAAAAGTTTCCTAATGAAATTAAGGATAAGAAGAAATTACAGAAATTTTTAGAAAGCTTAAATTATATTGCAGATTTTTATAAAGATTTTGTAATGGATTGTAAATCTCTGTTTAATCGATTAAAGAAGAATCCTCCTAAATAGAGTTTAGAACAAACTAAAGCTGTCCAATTAGTTAAAAGAGGAACAAAATAAATTTCTTGTGTTAATATTCCTAATCTAGAAGCTTTTAAAATTGTTAAAACAGACACCAGTAACATTGGCTATTGTGGAATATTAAAACAAAAAATTAATAATAAAGAACAATTGTAAAATTCATTTCAGGAGTATGGAATCAAGCGCAAAAGAATTATGCCACTATTAAGAAAGATATTATGGCAATTGTGCTTTATGTCACAAAATTTGAGGAGGATCTCCTTAAATAGAAATTTTTAATTAGAGTTGATTATAAAACAACTAAAAATTTTTTGTTTAAAGATGTTAAAAATTTAGCCTCTAAGCAAATTTTTGTTCATTGGAAAGTAATTTTATCTACTTTCAATTTTTATATTGAATATATTGCGGGGTGAAACTAACTCTTTGCTTGATTTCTTGACCAGAGAATTTGCAAGGAAGAGAAGATGATAAAGAATTTGAATCAGAAAAGTAAAGCCATTCCCTGTTAAGAAACCAAAGAGAATATGATGGAAATATAAAGTAGTCTGGAAATGGATGTAGAATTAACTAGAGTTCTTTTAGCTCAGCACCATGTCCATCTAGAAAATCCTGAAGAATGAGGAAATTCCTCCCAAGAATTCATTCAGAAAAATGATAAGATCTGAAGGAGAACCCTCTAAGAAAAGAAATTTTTTACTTGACAATGGTGAACTATTGCCTTCCTTAGAAAGAAAAATATATCAAGAAACCAAGCAAAACAATATTCCTTGAAGGCCTTAAAGCCTTAAGAAATTTCCATGCACAATTTGGGTATACCAACTGTATACCAAGAAATCGAAAGGCAATGTTTATTTTCCCAAGAAGATAAAGATTTTAAGCACATTTCAGTCGTAGAACTGGCAGAAAAATACAAGCTTGGCCACCAAAATTCACAGTGGCAATTTCAACCACTAAAGAAGTCTTCATTCTTTGAATTAATATTACAAGAAACTGGTTCTGTTGAAATAGAACATAAGCCCAAAAGAACTAAGATCATCATTAATCATAAAAGTGGTGATGAAAAACCTTTAGAAAAATATATTTCAGAAATTGAAATTTCCTCATTTACAATGCTAAAAGTTTGGAGATTTGAAGAATGGGGAGTTCCACTTGAAAGAAGAAAATTCTTGACCAGAGGAAAATATGAGAATATGTTGTTCTCATATTGGGACTACATTAAGGCTTGGGATGAAGTCTTACATGTTCATAGTAGAGACCATCAGTATTCGTGGATGATTTTATTCAAGACCAAGCAAAGAAAATTTCCTAACTAGTTTTATAACTGGTACTTTGGAAATGGTTTGTTCAGAGACTCTTTCCCAGAACAAGTTATGAAAGCTTTTGTATGATTCTACATGTTCCAAGAACAATTTCTCCAGAAAGATCAAAAGGTGTCATTCCCAGATTTTATTTTTGTGGCTATGAACCATATTTCTTGGATCTTCTAATGGCACTATGAAAAAGCAAGAAGTGGATTATGATACCCATTTTACTCTTTGCCTAAAACGAATTTGAGAATCAAAATGGTGAAATAATTGTATCCTTAACCAATATTTACCTAAGAATATCAAATTTGATAAAATTGATTCAATTGATGAAGAAGAGAACCCAGATGAAGACTTCTTGAATACCATGCTTAACTGTTTCTATCAAGAAGGTCAGTTTAAGGATAACCATATTCCTGTCTCTATAATGAAAGAAAGGATATTAAAATATGCCCAAAGATAATTGGCTAAAAAAGCATTGGATCCTTATTTGACAAGATGACTCAATAGAGCCCCAGTAAAGGCATCTTTGATTTAGTCCTTTTATTTTCTATGATTTTTGCAAATGTCAACAGAAACTGACAAAGAAGAAAAGCAACCAGCAATCTGCCAGCTGCTCAGAATTACTGTCTCCACCAACTAAAATAATGGAGCATCAACACGGAACTAACCGGGGTGGTCCCATATTTCCTTTCTCTTTAATTGGAGAAGAATAACTAAGCCTAAGGATATCTGCCTATTTAAGGGAGGCTCCCTCCAGAGTTTGGCATCTGAAAAATTTCTATCTCCATTTCTCTTCTAGTTTATGTGCTAGACGTCTTTCTTACTTCCACCAGAGCCTCCATTTTATTACTTAGTGCTTAAGTAGTGTGCCTGTTCCTAGACCATAGTGGTGTCAATCCTGTTGAAGCTCATGTTTCTACTTCAACAGTTCAAGTTTGTAACCTTTCAAGTGTTCTTCATCTTTGTGTGGTAAACTAGATTTCACTAACTCTCTATAAGTTTGTATTTTAAGTAAATAAATCATATGAATGCATTTCTAATTTATCTTGGTGCTTGTGTCTAAGCTTCCTTTATGCTTGAATTTGAACCACCTGGGCATTTTGGTATTAGGGCCATAATCACTATTTTTCATGTTATTTTTGGTGTTTGATTGTATGTTTTAAACCATAGGTCCTTCTTTGTAAAAACAAGAAAACTAAAAACCCTAACCTAGAATGCAACGCAGGAGCAAAAGTCAAAATCTGGCCTTGGTAGTGTTAACTTTGTCGGCAAAATTGGGAGGCTACCTAGTTATGAGCTTAAAGTATTAGGGTCCTGTGAGCAGATCGATTTTGAGTTATTTAAGGATACGGGATATGAAGCATGCACACGAGAAAATGGTCTCGTCAATGCATTTCTGCAGCAACACTCTTGTCCTCGTAGCGCCGGGTCGACTTACAGAGGCTTTTGTTGAGTGCAACACGGCTGTTCATCAATGGGCAAATCATTATTTGGCAATAATTCTATCTCAGCTAGCTCTGACATTGACGTGCCTGATATACACTCATAACCCTTGCTTTGCACAAACGCAGCAGGCACCAAAAACTTTCGTTACTGATTTCATATGCCTTCAACCAAAAGCAGAACAAGCTGTATAGCACCCCAACCAGACCAGTGATCATGCCCTTAGTGCATATGAATCAGTCAACCTCAGGCAGTAGCTGAACACTTTGACAAATGCAATAATGCATGAAATCAACTGGTAAATGTTTCACTTGATGAGAGCAATCTTCAACTATCTGCTTGTGTTTGTACGGTTTTTGGCTCATAAGTCCTTAGGGCTTGTCTGGTAGTCACACAATCTAAAATCAACCTTCGACTGGATCAGACAGTTTCAGTTTACAGGAACACAAAGGTTCAGGCCCCGCTTTGTTATTGATTAAGAAGCAGATCATGAAATGTCACCTAGTTAATCCACACAGGCTTTCAGAAAATGATGTCAAGCAGTAGAAATTATGTGCACCACAGATAGACTATAGGAATAGGATCAAGATTGCCAGAGCCTGCACGTCCAGAGCAAGCATAAATAATGTTTACTCATAATTATAAGTATGTTTTCACACACATAACAGCCCATGAGTTCAAAAGCTGAATTTAGATAGATAGGATAAAGATTTTGGCAAGACTCAACAGGCCTACATCTGAGGATCACTTAGCATCAGAACTGTCTCTTAACTCTTGCCATGGATCCATCAAGGACAAAGGAACAGGTTGATCCAGATATCCATCTGCAAAATGTGCATGAAAAGAAATAAAGACACAGCAATAATGTAGCTGATAAGATGATATGGCAGTGAGCATTATCACCAATTTTGTGCCACAGTGCTAACAAACCCACGTTTGATAGGATGTGAATAACATTCATCCATCAGAGCATGAACTTATTCATGGATGGTTACTCGGGCAAACGCAATATGAAGCTAACTTAACAGGCATATATTCATACAATAGTTTATAAATTGTTAATTATTGCAAGATTAGAAAGCCAATATGATTTCACAAGCGCGCTAAAATGAGAAAGCATCAAACCCCATTAAAGAAATGGCTCGAATCAATTGGTAATTGCATATCACATTCTTCGTGAAGCATGAAGGCACAGAGCATGAGAACAGTTCAAGAGCTGGTAGAGAAACTAAATCGAAGATGATTACTTTATATGTATTTGGCATATATTACAGGAGAACTACAAAACAACAGAAAATTCTTACCTGGATACCGGTCGCAGTACTCAACTCGCAGCATGGTAGGACCAAACGAGCATCCCTTAAGCACAACAGCCCGAAAAGTTTCAATGGAACCATTTTCAGGATTCTTGGCCTCGAAGGTGATATTGTACTGAAAACTCCAGGAATGTCTACAGTTAAGCCTAACAATCCTTAAAAACTCAAACCTCTTCTCCTGCAAAAAATGGCACATAACACATAACAGGTACCAACTGATCAGCAGCAAAGCATATGTACAAACATACAAGTGAAAATTAAATGCTATGATCAGAAACAGGATTATGATTAAAAGAAAGGGGAAAACTCAACTAGTTTTTCGTTCAAATGCCGGATCGCTTCCCTGGCGACATAATTGGTCGTGCAGAAACTTTCGGGGCTCACGGGGAAAATACCACCCCACTGAACAACCGCTGGAATGTCTGGAATGTCACCGAATCCCTTCGAACAGGACAAGAAACACAAACGAATCGCTAAGCCCATTTTTCTGAATATGAACAGAAATTAATTATAAAGGTGGTAGATCAGAGAATTACTTCGCTTCTCTTCAGGGCCGCTTCGTATTCGTCAAGTTCGGCCTCAGTCGGCGCCGGAATATCCTCGCGATGCCAAACGGGAGACTCCGGACAGCATTCGGAATCTGATGGCAAGCCACTTGAAACATTCTCCGAGTCTTCATAACCGTCGTGTTCTGGAGTCGAAACATTTCCATATAAAACATTCTCAGGGTCTTCACAGCCGTCGTATGAACTGCCGTACTCGCGGCGCTGCTTCGTCGGCGCTGGCGAATCCGTCAGAAGAGAGAACGATCGGAGGAGGGAATCGACCAAATCCTCTGGCGCAGAAACGTTCGCCATCACGTATACCAGCGAATCGAATCACAAGACGAACGACCTATGGATCTCAGGCAGAGACAAACCCTATCCCCAATTCTCCTGCTTGCGGTGAGAAGTTTAATAACCCTAAATCTATTATATACATATATATATATATATATATGAAGCAGGACACATCTAAGTGAGGATGTGGTCTTTTTCTTAATTCGGGCTCCGACATAATGGTATTAAAGAATGCGGAAAAAAGAAAAATTTCAAAATGCCCTCTAGACAAGTGATGGAAAAGTTAACACTGTTATGCCACTTTAATGAAACAAATCGTTTCACATCAATAAACAAATGCATTTTAGAGCATTTATCATTAACTAGGTTGGCACCGTTTTCAATTTTGATTTTGAATGAAATCTTTACCAATTAACAAATTTTCCTCCGGTCATTTCTCCTCCATTTGTGCACACAATATCATAGGCATCACTTCACATACTTACATATTATTCTTAGCACATGCCAATCACATGGTAAAATCACCAAGCATACCAAAAACATACCATAGTTCGTGGGTTCATATTTACAAGTCATAAAAATCGCGTTATACTAAAAGTAAACGAAATTACTTAAAACTTTGCCAGGATATCAAAAAGCATGATACATGGCAATCAACTTATAATATCATGGAACACATTCCACTTTAATAGACCTTGTTCCCACAACTTCTAGACTCCATAAGCCTGCACAAGGAAGTCCACACCATTAGCTTGACTCATAAGCAATCTATACCCTAAGAGACACCTAGAATATATATATGAATATTTTTTAGCAATACCGTACACATACCCAACCCATAACACAACAGAAAGAGTATTCCAATACTCTTAGCTTGATCTTTCAAGCAATCCTTTTCCTACAAAAGTAGAGTAGGGGGAGTGAGTTATAAAACTCAATAAGGAATCCGGTGGCATCCAATGCCTAACTTAGTGAGGTATTTCTTATGGCTTTCAAAGCCAACTTATGGCCTCCAAGGCCTAACATATGGCTTCCAAAGCCTATCTTATGCCAAGAACGTAATGACAATTATTCCATAGGCTTGCAAAGAAAACACTAAGACAAAGAAAACACAAAATACATACATATAACAATAATATTCATAATCGGGGGTTAGCATGCACAATCAAAACAGAGAAGCACACAAACACACACACACACACCACTTAACACCATTCTGGATGGGCAGAGCAAGCATGAACATATTCCAACACACACAATTCCGGTCGACCTTTATTTTATACCATACCGAGTTCATTAGCTTGGGAATTGAGTTGGCCAAACTCAATTCATATCCGTAATGCTTGCACAGAACTCATGAGTAAACAGAGTTACTGAAGCAACGATACTTAGCCCACTTAGCACTATGTGCCTGAATACTCACAAAGTGAGTATGAGAAATCCTCACACAGAATTGCTGAAGCAATAAAACAACTTAGCCCTCTTATGCACTTCTAGGATCACATGGTTCTTTGACCATCACCTAGGGGCCCAAATACTCACAAACAAAATCATAGAACAAAGTGAGTATAGGAAATGCTTACCATAAATTTTGTAACCTCTTGTTGCTTAATTCCTTTGCCTTTCCATGCTTTGTTGTTTGTTAGAAATTGTCTTTTCCTTAATGGACCTATAAAGCCCAAAACACTAACAAGTTATTTACTTGCTTTTCATTAACTTAAAAACCATAATTTACCAAGAATACTTGGTGTAACTTACATAACCTCAACTCAAGGAAGTAAGGCCCAATTTAGCCCTTTTTTGTACTTAGGCCCAAATTAGCATTTCTTGTATTGAGGCCCAACTTAGCCTTTCTTGTATTTAGGCCCAACTGAACTTAGGAGCCACATAGGCCCAAATTAACTTAGGAGCCCAATAACACCATGAACAAGTGTTCAAGCCCATGCAATTTCTCCACAATCACATGGCCGAATTTATGGCTCAACATTTCTCTTAATTTTCAAGCTCATATGTTCATAGAAACTTACATATACCAAGAACACTTAGTTTTAACTTAAAGAATTCAAAATGAATCCTTGGCCGAATTTATGATTTATTCTTCCTTCTCATCTTAGTTCCATATATCTCTAGGAACCCATAATTGCCAAGAACACTTGGCTAACTTACAAACATACAAAACAATAACATGGACGAATTCTTTAGCTTATAAAATTTCTTCATTTTACATCCATCTTTTTGGTTCTTTCCTAGAACATCCATAAGAGGTTGTTTAGTACCAAGAACACTTGGTTTAAGCTCACTAATGTCAAAATAAAGGCTTGGCCGAATTTATACCCATGCCTTTCATCCATCCTTTACTTGTTTTTCTTGCTTAGGATGACCATAACAGCTCAAAAGTACCAAGAACACTTGGTTTAGAGCTTCACAATGCCAAGAGCATACTTGGCCGAATTTCCTTCTTTGCTTGGAAACCTTCACTTGATCTTTGCTTTGTTGGCTTCTAACACTTCTTAAACACCAAGAATACTTGGTTTATCTTCCAAAAAGTTTAAACATGAAAATGGTAGCATGGCTGAAATTTCTACATGACCTTTCTTCAATATCTCACTTGATTTCTTGCTTTGGATGACTTTACAAGCTTAAAACTACCAAGAAAACTTGGTAGAACTTTATGGATGCCAATAATATATCATGGCCAAATTTTAGAAGGAGAAGAAAGAGTTGGAACTTGAGAAAAGAGTATGGCCAAAAATGGAGAGAGATGAGAGAGAGTTGAGAGAGTTTGTGTGTTGTTTGAGTGTTTGAATGTGAGAGAATGGAAATTGCATGGGATGGCCGGTTATACCAAGTCCAAATAGGGTGAATAATTGTTTGAAATGAGTTGGAGACAAGATTAAAAGTAAAGAAGACTAATTGGAAGACTTTTAGGGAAGTTTGGTAGAAATAGTCAAAAGTATGAGACAAGTAGAATCCTAAGTGATGACTAATGGTGGGAGGTGGATTAAAATTTTTGGAAATGGTGGAAGATGAGCAGCAGACGCAAATCTCTTCCATGAGCAAGCCTATAGCAGATGCAGCTACTTTCCAAGCCCATGTTGCGCCCAACAACAAGGCCACATGGGAAGAGCAAGAAAAGCAAAGATGTACGAACTGCAACAAATGGGGGCATGTAGAAAAGAATTGCTTTAAGATAATTGGATACCCGCCTAGATGGCATAAAGGAGGAGGATGGAACAAAAAGCCTGGATCATGGAGCAAAAAAATGGGCGAACCCAAGGTTGCACAAGTCAACACTGACGGCAATCCTATACCTGGACTTACAAGAGGACAATATGATCGTCTTCTGCAGTGCTTAGGATGCGAAGGTGAATCGTCCAAATACACCGATCAAAACACACCAACGGTGAACATGGCTGGTAAGATTAATTTCGTAAAGCCTTTGGTAATTGATTTAGTAGTAATAAAGCACATTACCTGTGATGGTGAATTGCTTGAAATGGAAGAAAATAACATTACCGAGACAACGGTCAAAATACCGAATGAAGAGAGTATTCCAGTTAAAGGAGTTGGCATGCTAAAGCTTCCAAAATGGGATGAACATTAATGGAGTCTTGAACATTCCTGATTTCAAATGCAATCTACTTTCAGTTAGTAGATTGACAAGAGATCATAACTGAGCACTAATATTTGTTTCGGATCTTTGTGTGAGACAAAATTTGCCTACGAAGAACCCGATTGAAGTGGGTAGATTTTCTGATTGCTTATACCTCATAGAGCATTTTTAGCATAGAAGGGTGGCATTGGCAGTCAATGTGATAGAGAGGACCAAACTTTGGCATCAGAGGCTCAGACATACTTCCAATAGCAAGGTCAAGTTAATTCAGTCAAATTCAAGTGTAGTTGACGGAGGTGAAATTAAACATTACAATTCATGTATACGAGCAAGACAAACTAGATTGCCTTTTTTCCCAAAACACAATAAAGTCTTTTGCATGTTTCGATTTGACAAGACACCGCCACATACAGGAGCATATTATTTTCTCACAATTGTAAATGGCTTTAGTAGAGGCATGTTGATATATTTGATGAAATACAAGTTAGATGTAAGTCATTTCTTGCCTTATTTTTTGAACATGGTGGAAACATAGTTTGGAAAGAAAGTCAAACAAATTAGAGCAAATAATGGAGCCAAATTTCAATCAAATTCGATGCTACAACTCTACAAAGAGCGAGGAATTTTGTTACAGATGACTTGTGTCTAGACACCCCAACAGAATGGTGTTGTTCAAAAAGAGTCAAACTTTTGATTATTTGTGAGTATTTGGATGTTTAGTGTATGTGCATGAGAAAGGAATACTTGACAAGTTTTGGAAAGGAGGAGACCTTGTGTCTTCGTTTGCTATCCAAATGGGCAAAAGAGGTACAGAGTGTATGACATTGATAATGGTAAAATATATACATTTAGAGATGTGGTTTTCTTTTAAGGGGAGTACGCATATAATGATAAGTCGCACAAAATTCAGTGCCCTAAAAACCGAGATATAGAAGCTCCTTTTCTTAACGATAAGGCTACAACTTGGTGACATGACGCCTCCGACAGAGAAAATAAAGCACTTGCTCAAGAAATAGCCATACAAGACCAAGAACCAGTAGGCACTCGGCAAAAAGGCTCAACTAGTGATGTTAGGACCATCCTTCAGTGTTTGGCTTAGGCCAAGAAAAAATTAGAAACATGCAACTAAATAAACATGAGGGACTTAATTGAAAATGTGAATAAGAGTGTATCTGGAAAACCAAGGAAGTTTGGGTCCAAATTTCACATGAAAAATCAAGACTATGTTGTCTTTGAACATGCTACTAGTGATGTGAATGCAAGATTACAAGACTATGTGCCTTAAGTGCACTTAAATGGAAGACTATGTTGAGTATGGCAAGAAACAAAGTTTGAGGACTGCATTGCACATTTGAACAAGTAGCATAAGTGAAACTGCAAGCCATAAAAGGATAAAATCAGCCATGCATTTTTGTGTAAGGGCTAGTGTGGAGTTAGGCCACTTTTATGGACTTTTGGTCCATGGCCGGTCATGAGTATATATTAAATAATGGGGTTTTGGCTTGTGGGTGCCTTATTATAATGGATTTCTTGGTGGACTAAATTATTTGTTTAAGGGGAAAGAATTGTTTATTGTGTTGGTGGAGGGATTTGAATTGTTTAATGGAGAAAAGAATGGAATGTTGGCTGGCCATCCTAAAATACTTGACATTCCTTGGATTTGTCATTTCCTACACTTGCAAGTCTTGTTCTTGGCCAAAACTTACATGCTCTTGAGTGTTCATGAGAGTTCTTGAGTGTTCTTCCTTGTTCTTGGCCGAAACTTGCAAAATCTTGTGAGTTCATGAGTGTTTCATGCTTGTTCTTGAGCATTCTTGGCTGAAAGCTTAAATGCTGTTGGAGTTCATGGCTGAAACCTTGAAGTTGCATGGTGTTCATGAAGAATAAAGCTTGAAGTGAAGAAATTAAAGCTTGTTCTTGAAGTTACATGTTGTTCTAGAAGGTGGAAGTGCAAAACAGAATTTTGGAGCTTTGTTCTTGAGGTAATAACTCAAGGTTTACTTGAATTCTTGGTATAATTTCCATGATCAAGTGTTTATAGTGGCTAAGTGAAGACAAAATTGTTGTTGAAAACTTGTTTTGGAAGATTGAAGTTTGGACTTTGAAGAACACAAGTTGGCCGAAAGTTTCATGCTTTTCTTGGTGAGTATTTGACTAAAGCATCATTGTTTGTGAAGTTCCAAGCTTGGTCTTGAAGAGTGCAAGCATGACCGAAACCATTCAAGCTCAAATATTGAGGTAGGGTTCATGTTCTACTTGAATACTTGGTAAAAGTTCCATGAACAAGTAGATAGAGCTACTAAGTGATGGTTACATAATGCTAGATGATCTTAGTAAGCTTGATGGGCATATTGAGGAGACTTGATTATGTATATGGTTTGGTTAACTAATCAATTAAAGGCAAGTGCTAGAATTCATAGTGAGAATGGCCAGCTTACTATGTAATTTGGAGCTCTCGTGGAATGGGTTGTGCAAATGTGAAAGGAGAAATGGAAATTTCAAGCCTATGGACACTTGCTAGTTTTGGCCGAAAAGGACTTTGTGGTTGTGTGTGTGAGTTGCTTGCTTGTTTGATTGTTTGTGTGTGCTAACCCATTTTTACTTCATATTTAGAGTCATATGTTGTATTGGCTATTTTATGCATATATTGTATCTTGGTGTTTTAGTGTTTTCTTTGCAGGAAATTCTAAGGAGCTATGGAGGTTAAGCATTGTGCTTAACCAAATTGACTCATAATGAGTTGTATTCACATGAATTCCTACTGAGTATAATTACTCACTGCCCATATTATTGTGTTTCAGGCAAAGGTATTGAACTTGAGTAGTTGTGCTTAAGTTGCTTGGTTGAGTGCTAAGTAGTACTTGATTTTCAAGGTATATGTGCCAATTCATTCTTGGCTTGAAATTGTACATATATATCCAAGTCTTATGTTGGCCAAAACTTATGTCTTAAGTTTTGCAGGAAATTAGGTGTAGGACTTGTGCTAGGAGGTTGTTGGATATAAGGACTTTGGCATTAAAGTTTGTGTATGTTTTTATGGCCATTAGTTTGGTCATTTGGATGTGTATCTATGTTGCCTTTGTATTGCTCATTTGAGACACTTTGGGTAGTTCTTGAACCTTGGGATGTGAGACTTGGTTCTGTGTAACTTTTGGACACTTTTGGACTTGGATGACTTAGGCTTTGGTTACTTGTTTGCCAAGTAGCATTGGCTTTTGTGAGCATGTTTATGCCATTTGTTATTGAACCTCTTGTATATTAATCTTGGCGAATTGCTCATGGATATGTGATTGTGTTTTCAAACTTGAAAATGAGATATGGGCTTCTTTGTTGCCATGCATTAATTAGTACACTTGATATGCACACAACCTAGACACATAATGGATTATGTGCATGCCCTGCTTAAATTGCAAGTTATTGGGTTGGGCTTGCCTTAAGCTGCAAGTTAATGAAATAAAACTTCCTAAAAACCTCCTGGGCCACCTCCCAGGCCCATAACAAATTAAAGGAAACCCAATAACCTACCTAAAGAAAGTTGGCCTAAAACAAGTTTAGGTAAAACACTTAGAAACTCAAATGTTTCATAACTTTCTGGGTAGTGGTTGGTGAGTGGCACTGAGTGTGCATGGGCTGGGACCTGTATGGGGTGTGACAAGTGACATGCATGGCGACATCCGACACAGCCAGTGAGTCAGACAAAAGCCGAAGCACCTTGATAATTTTGAAGTACAATTGCCACCCTCCATTGTTTCCTCGCAACCTGCCCCTCCACATGATGATTCTGTGGTATATCCTTTTTCTCATTTTGTCTGTTATGACAAATTTTCACAATCACACAAGGCTTTCTTAACAGCCATCGCTTCCCACGATGAGCCAAAGACATATTTTTAGGCTAACCAACATAAACATTAGAGAGAAGCAATGAAATGAGAGGTGGAGGTCTTGGAGAAGAATGGTATGTGAACCTTGGAGCCATTAACCCCGGGAAAACATGCAATAGGATCCAAGTGGGTTTACAAATTAAAAGTATAAGGCTAACAATGAAGTGGAGCGATACAAGGCTCACCTAGTTGCAAAGGGTTTCACGCAAGTGAAAGGCATTGTCTTCCATGAAACCTTTGCTCCCGTAGCAAAGCTCGTGACACTACAATCCTTATTGGCAGTGGAAGCCAAAAAACAATGGGATATTCACCAACTCAACGTCAATAATGCATTTCTCCATGGTGATCTGGAAGAAGAGGTTTACATGCACATCCCATAAGGATTCGCCAAGGAAGGAGAAAAAAGAATATGTCAACTGAGAAAGTCGTTGTATGGTTTGCGGCAAGCCTTACGTAATTGGTATCGTAAGTTTATTGATGCTCTCATTGACATCGATTTCCAGCAGTCAAAAGCATATCATTCATTATTTTTCTATAAAAGGGATGGAGGATGGGAGCTTTGTGATGGCCTTGATATACGCAGATGACATCATTCTTGCTGGAAATGACAAAGTAAAAATCCAAGAAGCGAAGAACTACTTGAACATGAAATTCAATATCAAGGACCTTGGTGCCCTAAAGTATTTTCTAGGGATTGAGGTTGAAAAAACATAGAACGGTTTAGTGACCAGTCATCGAAAATATGCATTAGAAAATTTGAAGGAGACGGGCATGCAAGCCTACCAGCCTAGTAGTTTTTCGATAGAGTAAAATTGTAAATTACGAACGGATGATGGAGGACCGCATATGGACGCCTCAAGATATCATCGTTAGTTAAACGGCTCATATACTTAACTGTCAGTCGACCAAACTTGGCTTTTGCAGTGAATGTCATAAGTCAGTTTATCACAGAACCAAGGCAAGCTTACATGGATGCAGCTGAACATGTCCTGCGTTACTTGAAACTTCGGCTGGGACAAGGCATTTTACTTAAGAATGGCGGAGACCTATGCATAACGGCCTACAGTGATGCAGATTGGGGTGGATGCTAAATGCCTTGAAGATCGTGTACAGTATACTTCATTACACTAGGAGGATCACCTATTTCCTCAAAAAGCAAAAAGACAATCAGTCATAGCCTATCTTTAGTAGAGGCAGAATATAAAGCCATGGCAACAGTTGTAAGTGAGGTCCTCTGGTTGCACTGGCTGCTAACCAACTTACAGGCACCGTAGACTAACGCCACAACATTGTTTTGTGACAATCAAGCGGCAATACATATAGCAATGAATCCTGTTTTTCATGAATGAACCAAGCACGTCGAAATGGATTGTTGCTTCGTCCGAGAGCGTATCCAATTCGGGGAGATACTACTGAGAAAAATATGGATAGGAATGCAACTCACATACCTGTTCACCAAAGCTTTGGGCAGGGATAAGCTCGAGGTACTGTTGTCCAACTTGGGCAAAATTGACAATTAGTGCCGAAGAGGACGATTAGGTGAAATCAACAATCTGTACCAGAGATTTGGACGACTTTGAGAGAAAATGAAATGAAATAGGATTGTCAGCCACTAGTTATCTTAAATGAGTTAAGGAAGTTTCTCTCTCGCTCACCAAACCAATAACCCTTGTTAAACTAGATTAGGGATTTTCCTCACCAAACTAGTTGTTTGGCACAACCTAGATGCTTGAGCTTCTACTTTTGGCGACATGAAAAATGCCACGTCACATGCACATTCACACTTTCATTTACAGGTCAGCAAAACTAATGGCCTAGTGGGCAACTTTGAACCACATACTAACGTCAATAACGATATCGGAACCACCAACAACTTTGGTGACTCAATCGGTACAATGCAATAACTAAGGTGATTTTTTTGGTACTTTTCCATTCCCTTTGCCTCGTAATTTTGCCGACAGAATTTAACACTCCCAAGGCTAGATTTTAACTTCAGCTGGGAGCCCACCTCTTTTAGGTTTTATGGGGGTTTAATAATGGATGACGATAGATAAAATGTAGGTAAAATAATGTAAACTCGTATCCTATCCATCATATTGGACATCTAATCCATATCCTATTTATCATCCATCGGATGTACAATTTTAATAGTCATATTTTATCCATTTTAAAACTGGTAGGATCAGGTAAAACCCACTAGCTCATCACACACTATTATAATAGAAGGCAATAATTTTACAACAGAGTACCATAATAAAAAACATTAAAATGATATTGGAGAAAAATGATATCAATAATAAGAGATACATAGAGTGCAATGAAGATACATATGCCTAAACAAAAAAAAATATTATGTGTGTGGCCTCATAAGAAGAACAAAAAGCAAAATCTAGTAAAAGCAAGCTATATCCATACAGAACTACACTCAAATTTCAATCCTATATTGGGTAGCTTTTTTTGGACAATAAGAAGGGATGAGCAACAAATGTATCGTTTAATGACTTTTTACAAAACATGTTTGAGCATACGAAGATCATTCTAAAAAAATATCTAGCAAACCATAACATACAAGAAGGAAAATCACACCACTAAAGATCATTTAGCATATAATATGTGTGTGTGTGTGTGTGTGTGTGTGTAGGGACGACAGTGGGTAAGATAAAATCCGTTACCAATGGATACTCGGTCGACGGGTTGCGTATATTTTGTGAAAGTTGCACCTGTCTACTCGTCATGGATTTTAATTTTACCCTGTGGGTAAACCCGCCACAAGTTTCCTTTGTTTGTCAATGATTTTATTGTAACTTTTGAAAATAATAAACTAATATGAGAAAAATAAGTAACTCAAGTGATCAAAGTGTAATTTACCAAACAAAATAAACATAAACCCTATATAATACAACATAGACCATACTTTTTACCACACTGCCGTCAATCTTCTTTCTTCTTCATCTGATGTCCTCTCCATCTTCATTCCTTTCTTCCTCTATTTGGCTATCAATAATCTTCCAACCCACCAAGCATCCTATCTCATCCCATCAAGCAGGTTATTAGGTATCTGGAGGGAATCATGAGTTATTTATCTCATTCCCATTTGAGATTATTAACTCTGGATTTTGAAATTTGGAGAGGATTTCAAGCTAGCTCAACATTCTACTCACTTCATTATTTGATCGGCTTGAGATTTTTTAGGTTTTTGCTTGGGGTTGTTTTTCATGCCAATCTTTCTCTTAACCTTCAGATTTATTTCTAAAATCTCTTCCAAGGTTTTTGTTCCTTTGGCTTTTAATGGTGTCTTAGCCGATTGGTGTCTGAAGAATAATGATGTGTGTCTTCATGAATAATCCGCAGGCAACCCGTGACCCGTGGGTGGTGGACATGTGTAACGGTTGTCTAAACATTCGGACATAATTACTGAGGTAACTTTAGTTATTTTAATAATTTAATGTTCTTAGAATATTTAATGCAAGCAAATTCTCGGTTTAATAAAGTATAGTAGCTTAAAGAGAACAAAATTGGTCATTTAAGTAAACCAGACCAAGAAAGGCATTTTGATCATTTCATATAGTGACCCATTTTTATTTCACGGTTGGTTAGAGGATGGAAAATTATTAAATTTAAGGTATCATGGTTTTTTTGTGATTCCCACTCTACCCTAGTGAAATTGTGACTTGACTAAATTGTCTGTAAATGGTTTATATGTAACCTTCAAAAGTATTAGGCCTAAATTGCACGTCTGTCAAAGCTGAGGACTGAGCGTGTAATTAAGGTAAAGAAGGATTCAGGCGTAGAATAATTCAGGTTTTGGTCCTAATTTTTCTGGACGATCCTGGATAAGTCCCTAATGTACTATTGTGTTCAAAGAATGTACCATATGCGTGGCATGTGCAATTAAAGCCTACATAAGTTGACTTTCATTAATTGCTCGGCCATCTTAGTCCTCTAGATCTAGACCACCCAAGAGCACTCTCTCCATTTCTAAACTCCATAGCTAACCAAATCCAAGATCCAATCCATCAAATTCAAGCACAATTAAGCAAATTTTTGAAGAAAAATCAAGTATGAAACCATCCTAAGCTTGAATTTCAAGTTATTTGCTCAAGTAAGTTTTTTTTTGTTCTTTCCTTGTTTTTTAGCTTCATAAAGGCTCTGTAGCTGCTGGATCTACTGATTTGACCTTAGTTCTTGTTTGTTTATGAAGGGCAAAACAACAAGAAAAGCTTGGGAATTAAGCTTAAGTGAGAAAGGTAAAAACTAATTCAATTTTTCATTATTTTTGATTAATTCCAGAATTTTTGGGGGTTTATAAATCTGGAATCAAGTGTGTTATAATTAATTTTTGTTAATTTATGAAAGCAAAAATACGTTTAAAACCCATTTGAACCAAGTTGTTGAAAGAAGGCTAAAAGCCTAGTTATATGTTGATGTGGTTCGGATGTATCCAGATTTTTGGGTTATTTGTGCTTAAAAACATGGTTGGATTTAATGTGTTTATATTGGTTCTTAGTTGATTATAAGAGAAATAATCAATAGGAACCCAGATTTTTCAGTTTTGGAGTTGAAAGGATACAACACCGAAATCGGTGTTGTTGTGTATTGAGTAAAGGGCCAATTAATTGGAATCCAATGAGAGGGTTATTTCTAACCATTTAAACCATAAGGAATGTTATAATATTGCCATAATTATGGTTTATTTATGTAGCTAAATGATCAATTAAAATAGAAATACTGAAGTTACTATAAAGGTACAAAGAAGGATACAAAACCAAGACCATAAGGACACTGAAATTGGTGTTTGCTTGCATTAATTATTCAAGGTAAGGGATTTTAAGTTTAATTTTAAATTGATGCATTATGAATTTTTCTACAATGCATTAATTAAGGGAGTAAGAGATGGACAAGAAGTGGCTTAAGGACTAAGTAATTAAATAGTCCTTAAGTAAGTATATGGGGTACTAAGTATTCAAGATGGGCTTTAATGATCAAGAGTACCCTAGCTAAGCTACCAAGCTTGGTAAGAATGAGCCACCAAGTTTAAGAACTCCTTGTACAGTGTGAGTAAGGGTAAGTAACGATAAGCCAAACTTGCTAAGGCAAGAGTTAAGCTCTTGTAAGAGTGAGGGTAAGTAATGGCAAGCCAAGTTTGCTAAAGCAAGAGTTAAGCTCTTGTAAGAGTAAGGATAAGTAATGGCAAGCCAAGCTTGCTAAGGCAAGAGTTAAGCTCTAGTAAGAAGGACTAAGTCGATGATGGGTTCCCCGCCATAGAACCCGTACTAGTGGCCATTAGTCAATACCTCATAACGTTTTGAGCTCACATTAAAATGTGTATATATGATACACACACACACACACACACACACACAAATTTTAACGTGAGCTCAAAACGTTATTTTACAGGTCCTAAATTCTTTACTGAGAATTTATAATTCTCATTCCTTAAGTATCACATTGTGCAGATATTAGTAGTGTGAAGCCTAACACCCACTAAAAGGTTATTAAGCAAGGTTTTAGTGCAGGTATTTAAAATACCATGAATCTTTAATGATTTTAAGTTAATGGTTAGTAATATCATTGTACTAACTAAGTTATTTAAAATAGCATTTACAGATACAAGCAAAGTGTACAAGGAGAAGTTGGACCTCTCATTTCTAGAGCTTCTGTGCTCAGGTGAGAGTTATCTTGATAGCCTCAGACTTTGTACATATTGGGTACTTAAATACCAAGGAAATACCTCTAGTTTGACAAGTTTGTGCATAGACTTTTTTAGTGTATATGTCTATATATACACTGTGGTTACTTATGGATCTACATAAGTTAAGTGATATGTGTACGTAATCTAATGCTTGCAAGTTTAAATAAATATATTTATATGACTTCGGCACGTGTTTTAAGTGTTTAATGAATGCCGAAGTTAAGCACGCAAGTATTAGCTTAGCCATTTGCAACTAAGAGCAGGAATACTAAATCCTGATTATCCTAAGATCCTTGGAACACCCTATATCAGGATAAGCGAGGAGGTTCCCTCACAACATGGGTATGGTTTTCCGCCCATCAACCTTGGCGGGGGAGCAACGGATATCGCGAATCAGCGCCAGATCTGCGCCGTTTCCATCCCTGTGTGTGTGTGTGTGTGTGTAGGATACGAGACAGGTAGACCTAAACCCGTATTCTATTCACATCTAACAGCTATGAAAAAATAAATGGACATCCGCGTCATATCCATTTAATTTAAAAAAAACCTACCCCGTAGAAAAGATACAAATAGAAACCTACTGGAATGAATATCTATCGACATTCCTATGTTTAATTTCAAGCACTAGACACACATGCCTGGACGTTGTTGTTGATGTGGCTTTAGTGTATTCTCGATTAATTATGTATGAAATGTAAAGTAGGGAAAAACATTGGATGCAAAACAAAAATAGTGGGTAAACTCCACAGTGGGTCCCTCCCCCTTCTTTCTTCTATTCTTTTTTTATTTTTTGGTTTTAAACGAGTCACATAACTTTATTTTATCCTAGCGAGGTCTCTCACCCTATATTGCGCGTCCTGTTTGGGTCCTTTTTATCAGTTGGGCTATTAATTTTAATGGATTCTTGGTGAAAAATAATAACCCTAGTCCCTAAAATTCATTCATCCTAGTCCTATCACCCTAGATTTTGTTCATCTACTTTTAACACCCTAAAAATTCACCCTATTCACTCTCATCTCACAGTTCTCCACGGCATAGTTATTAAAAATATGTTTTAAGTCGAAAAAACTTTTATGACTTACGTTTTTATGACTCTAGAGATGAAAATCGTGTTGAAACGCAGTAGAAACGGAGGATAGGTAGAAACGTATAGAAATGCGACTCTAGTCGTAGAAACGTAGAAATGTTAAGATTTTAAGACTCTACCTTTTTGAGTTATTTGGGTTAAAAAATGAATTGCTAAGAATCTTCCTTTTTTTTTTTTAACCAAAGGTGGTTGGCTCAAGTTGTCAAACCCAAAAAAATTAAAAAACTCACTCAGTCTCTTTCATTGAATTAGCTCTCTCTTACACACTGTGACCCATTAGGCCATTCTCTTTTATTTTTTTTTATTTGGTTCATCATCTCTTGTAATTGCTTTTTATGTTCTGTTATTCATCTTTCAAATCGCTTCTTAATCTCACCAACACTGAGTAGTTGCAGTACATAAATGTCTGATTGCATAACTTGTTTTCCTTATTTGTATGCTCATGCATTAATAACAATATGACTCTTTGTTTATAGTATTGTTGGAGTTCTAATAAGTGATAATATTGTGAAATATAAATTTCTTAAAATATTTAAATGATACAGTGCCGTCCAAGGTAGCATCAACCTTTTTGAGGAATGTTAAAATCCCTACATAGTAAGTTGAAGGTGTAAACGTACAAACGTGAGTGGTGGATGGAGTTTATAAATGATTAGTGTATAAGATTAAAATATGCAGACCAGTTTACTCACATAATTACCTCCACTTGTTTCAATTGTCCAATTTACTTTCACTTACATAATTACCTCCACCATTTTTAGCTTCAAGGTAGGTAATAAAAGCCAAGAAACAGCCACGAATCAGTTGTTTACATGGCAAAACCCTACCCTGTCAAACGAGTAAGAAATCACTATATAAGAGTCAACCATAAGCTGCCTCAAGATACATGCTTGTTTGCTTCTTGCAGACCAAAAATTTCATCCATCATATTTCTCTCTGCATAAAAAGCCTCCAATCGTTACTCTCCCAAAATGGCATGAAGAACGTCAAGGACCTTCCCCTAAACATCTTCAGCTGCGGTATAACTCCAACATTCTCGACTCAATCAGCAACATTTAAATTCTTCTAACAGTCTTTACATTTCATCCTATAAAATTGTATATAAAGATAACATTAGCAAATAGGAAAGGAAGCATATTAATCATAGATAATCCAAAGAGACATACTGAATCTGAGGAGGCCAAGACAAACACATAAAAGCCTAAACAGTTTATTCAAATTACCAGTTTTCTTTTCTTGTCAAACTGGGCCAAGATATGTCATATATCAAATACTCCCATGAATTAGGATCATTTTCACGCTTCCTCATCATTACATCCATGTACACCTTACCAACTCCCCCATCACCCCAATCACTTCCATAACAACCAAGAACCAGCCAATAATATCTGTCTATAGTTCTGTCCCATCCAAACCCAATAAGAACTACATACTCCGTCCTTAGATGACGAAACTCTGCATGATTAATTCCATAGATAGGCCCACCATATATTTCCTGTCAAAAGATTAATATAGTGAATTAAAAATGTTGGAAATGAAATCACTAATCATATGATATATAAAAGAGACTTACATTTTTCAGACGTGCAAAGTCACGACCTACTCGAATTGCAGCCACAATGGGGCGTTCTCTCACAGTCTTCATGGCCTTGACTAAGTCAATACTTGAACCAACAGCATAATTAAAAATGGCAGGAGATTCCTGATCAAATGGTAATGAGAATAAAGATGAAAATGAAGTAAAATGTTTTTTTGAACAAAAATATTCAACAAGAGAATCCAGAGTAAAAACCTTTGATGGCTCTAAATCCACAGTATGCCTTTTTAAAAACTTCCACACATCTTGAGCAGTTGCCCCTGAAGATGAAGATGTAATACCATGACTTTCTCCAGAACTTGTAGTGGCACCACTTTTATGTAGTGGCACCACTTTTACTTGATCCAACAACACTGTTTTTCAGCTTTTGAGCAGAAATGATTCTTCTTTCATTAAAATTCTTCTTCCATAAAAACTCAAAGCAACATGCACAAGCATGTGCCCAACTAGGCTCTGCAGAGGAAATTATAATAACCTACTTCAATTATCAAGCACGCCACCTAAATAAATTCTGACTTCTATATGCAGTAAAACACTCAATGTTTAAAGCTTCCAAGATATCATACCCTTATTCAAAACCAACCATCATATCATAAATTAAGATTCAACCCTTATAAACCCCCCGTAGCTTGGTAAGATGTCATGCATTGTTATTTGAGGACATTGATTCAAGGCTGTCCACCGACAGTACTCAATTACCAAAAATAACCAAAATCCCTTACACCAACTGGGTTAAATTACAAGTAACTACCAATTCTATCTATATGGTTAACAAAATCACTCGAAAGTAACTTGCAATCTATGGGTCTATTTTCATTTCTTCACAAAACTAAGATTTTAGGGACAACCCCCTAGTTCTCTCATTTGGTATAGAACCCTCAATACTTCAATCTTTTAATTCATAGCTCAAAATTACAAACCACTTTCGAGCCAAGTCTCATAAGTTATGTTAAACAATTAGGGCATGCACATACAAAAAGCAAAATAGAAGAAGAGGAAGAAAGCCATTACATTGATCCTGGATTTGGTCTGGAACCGCACTCCAGAAACCTTTCCCTCGCCAATCAGCACCACTTCGAATATATGGGTACCTTATTCTGCAAATTAGAAATTTTTTTTAAAAAAATAAGAGACCAAACGAGAAGTAAAAGATAATTCAGGGTATTGTACATACCTCTGCCGTGCAGATGTAAGGGGTGGGAGAAAAATCCACATAGTTGCATGAATCTGCCATCTGAGCAAAGTTGCCAAAAAAAAAAAAGAAAACATTAGGAGTAGAGATTCATGCAAGGTTGCATGGAGTAGCCATGATCACTTGCCTTTATGACACCATATTCAATTTATTAGCCACACAAAATGCTTCAAGCAAGTTAATTGGCATAAACTTCACAAATAGTTATCCTTACAAGGTAAAAGAAACAAATTCAAGAACATATAACCAAACAATATTCTCAACATCATTCAAAAAGTGTTCAACAAATAAAAGAAGAAACATGCAAGGAAATGAGAAAAACCATTACTGTAATTAACATTGAATAAAAAGAGATGTTCAAAACCAAACGAGAGCATAAAGCTCTTATTCTATATGCAAAAGCATCTTCTAAGAATGGTAATAAATGCCTTAGCACTCATAATTCACATCATATAAAAAATTCTGTCACATTGAACAATACAAGACAGTCATAGACTTGCTAATAGCAATTAAAAAAATCTGCATTTTTTACACTGAAATTTTTAGACTGTAGAATTTCAATTCTATGACATTAAAATTTTGCAGCTCCAAACTCTAGAAATCAAAACAACAGAATTTCAACATCCTGCTCTGGATTTCTAAATTTTGAAACACTGCAATTTAGAACTCTAGCTTTTATGAAACTCATTAATTACATAACACCAAATCACCAGTGATGCCCAATCCATGACATAAATTCAATAAGTTGCAGCCAGAACTATATCTTAAAAGGAAGTAGAGAAAAAAGTAGCAAATATTTGGTTCTAAAACAGTAACAGATGATGTCTGCTAACCAATATGAATACAGCAAACCACCTAGTATATTGATCGATTAAACCATTAAAGTTGCATCAATCACCGGAATATTCGCAGAGACTTTGTAGAACTTGGATTAAAGTATGCAGAAACTTCAAATTGTGCTTTAGACAATTATCCAATCAGAGAAATCATTGGAATTTTTGCAGGCGATGTGAAGGGATTGCAAATCACTACAAGGAAAAAGAGTTACCAACATCTTTTCTTTTCTGGAACCTTCCCAGCATTTGTAAATGCCGCAAAAGTTTTGCCAACCGTTCAAAATTGCTGGTAAAAACAACTGGCAGGAATACATCACAAAGAATCCAGCCTGTTATTAGCATCTAAGAACAATGGCAAAACCCTGAAATTTGCAGGATTTGATTACAAAACACTGCTGAAAACAAACTATCCCAGCATATCTTCTCCATACTACGCTGGTAAAGGCATAAGCTTTTTACTTCCAAAACACTAAAAGAACCTTAACAACAACATTTGAGGGAAAACACAGCCAGATTTCGAGCTTTTGACTACCTAAACATCTACAATCACCACATATTGTTCTTCAATATGACATCAAATATACAAAAACAAATATTTTCTTCATTGATGAAGTTGAGACAAAATTCAAAAGCACCTCAAAGAGTACCAACTGCTGACATTCATAAAGCTAATAATGTGCCCATTGATATTCTATTCACAACTATTTGCACATAACAAGAATAGAAACATGATCTCTGTATATCAAGCAACATCTATAGCCAAGGGCTTTTCTCCCATAAATATATCTAAAAGAGGAATCAGATGGTTTTAGCCAAAAACCAGTCAATTAGACAATATGAATGCACTGCATCTAGTGTTTTAGGCCTAGTGGAAAACCTCAACATGTTAAGCTACTTACTTTAGCTGTATCCTGAAAGCCTCCTTCACTTGTACTGCTTTACTTCAATGAACCAGTAAGCAGCTCAGCCAGCCCCTGCAGATAAACATCACAAGTCTATCAGTGATTCAGAAGGCCATAACTGTGAAGTTAGTATATCATGTTTCAAATGCTTTGCTGAAATTCAGTAACTTAAATTGTCTTGTACATATAGCAGGGGTGATCAATTTGTTTATTCAGTTATGACCTTCAGATGCTTTTAATTTCTGTTCAATCTCAAACATACTGGTATAGTGATGAAAATATAGCATAATAGAAGCAAGTATGCACAGGCAAGCCATAACATCCAAATCCAAATCAATAATAATGTAATCAAAGAATTGGAAAAAATAATATTGCTCCACAACAACAATAAATTTGCTGAATCTTATTTGATCGATGCTGCACAATCACTCCTTTTGAATATTGAAAGGAAAAAAAATAACAGAAACAATTCAACTCAGTGCCCAACTATACCTACCTGAAACCACAAGCAATACTACCTATCCTGAAGGTATCTTCAAATTATCTGTAGTAAAAGCAACACTTAAACCACCTTTTCGAACAGGAATGATGTCTCTGTGGCAATAATTAAAGAGATCACTCCACCCAGTGCTTAACCAATTTTTAGTTTTAACTTCACTGTCCCAATTGATCATTAAACTAAGTTATTTTCCCAAAATTACTTTGCTAGTAACAACAAGACATCAAATAAAAACTTAGAAGAGTACAAATCACAAAAACATGAAGTGAGATTGAGGGCCAGAGACAGTTACAAACCTGAACAGCCTTCTTGTTGTCAGCTTACACAAAAGGCAAGCTAATGCACAGGAAGTGTAGACCAGTCACAGATTTGATCAAATAGGGAGGGAATGAGGGCAGAATTTCCTTGCAGTCTCCACAAAATTATATATATGGAGTATAACACAGCACTGTCGCAGCTTGATGTTGCAGTCTACAGTTGTTTCCTGTCTTAAAATGGGTAACATGGAAGGCGGAGAGCAAGAAGAGTAGCAACTGCAGAACTGCTACACAATTTCACACTGCAGAAATCAATTTTCTGCAATATGGAAATCCCGCAAAACTTCATTCTGCATCTTTCACATTGAAGTTCTTAGACTGCAGAATTTCAATTCTATGACATCAAAATTTTGCAGCACCGAACTCAAGATTTCAAAACAACAGAGTCTCAATCTGCTGCTCTGGATTTCTACATTTCGAAACACTACAATATAGCACTCTTGCTTTTATCAAACTCATCAATTACATAACATCAAGCCCCAGCAATGCACACCAGTGAGGCCAATCCATGAAATAAATTCAATAAGTTGCAGGCAGCACTATCTCTTAAAAGGAAGTAGGGAAAAGCGTAGCAAATATTTGGTTCTAAAACAACAACAGATGATGTCTGCTAACCAATACAAATACAGCAAACCAGCTAATACATTGATCAGTGGAATATTCGCAGAGACTTTGTAAAACTTGGATTAAAGTGTGCAGGCGATGTGCAGGGACTGCACATCACAAGAAGGAAAAAGATTTACCAACATCTTTACTTTTCTGGAACCTTCCCAGCATTTGTAAATGCTGCAAAGTTTGGCCAACTGTTCAAAATTGCTGATAAAAACAAATGGTAGGAATACATCACAAAAAATCTGGCCTGTTACTACCATCAAAGAACAATGGCCAAACCCTGACATTAGCAGGATTTGATTCCTAAACGCTGCTGAAAAAAAAAAATCCCAAAATTTCTTCTCCATACCACGCCGGTAAAGGCATAAGCCTTTTCCTTTAAAAACACTAATAGAACCTTAACAACAACATTTGGGGGAAAACACAGCCAGATTTCGAGTTTTTCGACTACCTAAATATCTACACTCACCACATATTGTTCTTCAATATCACATCAAATATACAGAACGAATATTTTCTTCATTGATGAAGTTGAGACAAAATTGAAAAGCATCTCAAAGAGTAACAAGTGCTGATCTTCATAAAGCTAATAATGTGCCCATTGATATTCTATTCACAATTATTTGCAAATAACAAGTATAGAAACTTGATCTCTGGATATCAAGCAACATCTATAGCCAAGCGCTTTTCTTCCAAAAATATATCTAAACAGGAATCAGATCGTTTCCAAAAACTAGTCAATTAGACAATATGAATGTACTGCATCTAGTGTGTTAGGTCTAGTGGAAACCTCAACACGCTTAGCTACTTACTTTAGCTGTATCCTGAAAGCCTCCTTCACTTGTACTGCTTTACTTCAATGACCCAGTAAGCCGTTAAGCCAGCCCCTGCAGATAAACATCACATGTTTATCAGTGATTCAGAAGGCCATAACTGTGAAGTTAGTATATCATGTTTCAAATGCTTTGCTGAAATTCAATAACTTAAATTATTGTCTTGTATAGGTAGCAGGGGTGATCAATCCGTCTATTCGGTTATGACCATCGGTTGCTCTTAATTTCTGTTCAATCTCAAACGTACTGGCATAGTGATGAAAATATAGCGTAATAGAAGCAAGTATGCAAAGGCAAGCCATAACATCCAAATCCAAATCAATAATAATGTAATCAAAGAATTGGCAAAGAGAAAGCCTAACTATTCAAGAACAAGCCAGAGAGGAGTCGAGCAAATCATACTATCAGAGAGAGAATGCTCAGAAGGATAGTCAATTCAAGAACGGGTATTAATCTCGTTAGTCACTGAAGAGGAATCGAGCAAATCAGGGAGGACTTCTTCAAGACCGGCGGCTGACGAAGGAGCGAAACAAAGAGGCAATCGGCAACGGTGAATGATTACCAACCGAAAGTGGCGGCCGTCATCTTCCTCAGCTCACCAGAATTGTACCAATCAAACGAAACCCTAGCTTCCCTCGTTGTGCGTCCGTCTCACTTTTGGTTTCCGGTTTCGAATGAGAGGGTGAGCGGCGTTGAGAGTGAGACCCCGCGTCCCCCCTCCTGGGCCACCTCCCCTCTTTTCTCATCATCATGGACCTTTTAGGATTGGGCTAGTTCAATCGAACAGCCCACTAGCAGAAATATACAAGTATGTACAAATGATTAGGCCTATGAAGCCCAATAGTAAAAAAAAAATCAATCTATTGGTGACCAAATTTTAATTAAAGCAAATCGATTTACGGTTATTTTGGAAAGAATTGAAAATTTGCTCACCTCTAACATGTACAAATGCTTGTTTTAGTTGTTTTGTTCCAGGAATTCGTTGATATGATAATGTGCATTAATAATATTTGGTTTCTGGATCAATATACCTCAAACTAAAAAGTGGAAAGATTGACAACTTTCACCAATTCGTAGCAACTTTGAGTAAAAAGACACAAACTTGTTACTATTTATAAAAAGTTTATAATTGATCTTTGCTACGATGGACTTCTCTTCTCAACAGTCAACCCTCTAACAATAAGACACGAGATTTATGATACCTGCACATTGTGGCAATTTAGTTTGTGTCAATATTAAACATAAATATAAATAATGGTGATCATTTATGAAGAAAAAAAATTTCATAAAAATGAAAAAAAAATGTAAGAACCAAGAGAAAAAGTTCAAATAAAGTTTTCGGATAGAGAGAGGGAAAAAAATAAAATGATTCTAAGCATCAAAAGATAAATTGTGGAGACTAAAATTTTATTTTAAAAAATAGAAATAACATGAAAATGCTAATAATATAAGATAACAAGTGAAATTTCAATGACAAAAAATGAGGTTTAATGATTAATAAATAAAAAATAACAAAAAATGATCTTCAGGCCAAAAGAGTAAATAAATGAAAAAAGAAAATAAATGAAAACATTAGCTAAAACGAATCAGCTTGAACAATACCAAAAAGCAAACAACTCATAGTGACTAAAGTTTTGTTTAAAAAAATAATAAAAAAACTATAAAAAAAATTAAATGAAGTCATTATGGTTGATTTAAAAAAAAATAAATTATGGTTACCAAGATTTTACTTTAGAAGACAATAAATAAATAAACAACAAAAAATTAAAGGCCAAGTGAACAAATAGAGAGATTTGGTAACATGCACATCGTAGCAGATATTTTTTGTAATAAATGTTAATAATAATAATGTGAAACAAAACATGGTATGTGCTTTGAAATCATACATATTTTTTTGTTAATTAAAAATAGTTCACTAAAAATTTTCATCTCTTATTAACTCAAAATCTGATTTTTAATATCAATGAAAAATTTATGAAAAAAAATTCACTTTCAAATTTAACAATTATGGACTAAATTACTTTATTAAACTATAGAGCTTGAAATAATTAATTGATGCTACAAAACTTAATAATCAAGTATGATAAAAAAAAATGACCAAAATACAAAACAATGCTTAATATATTTTAATCAATTAACAGTCTAACCATTAACTTAATAAAGATAAAAAAAACTAACTAAAGTCGAATCAACTAGAACCAGGCCAAAAGTGGGCAAATTATAATGATTAAAGTTTCATTTTTGAAAATAACAATAAAGAAAATCAATAAAAAAAAAGTTAGGATCAAGACAAAAAATGAAAATAAATTAGGTATTAAGGATTTAACAATTAACTTAATGAAGATAAAAAATGGTTTAACTAAAAAATAAACAAATTATAGTCGCCAATGTCTTACCTCAAAAGATGGTATATAAAAAACAACAAAAAAAAAAATTGGAGGCAAGAGAGCAAATAAAATATTTAATTAAATAGTTATGAAATTTAATGACCAAAATGTAACATGAACATAATTCAAAGCCTAAAATGAAAAAATTAGAAAATTAAAGATTGAAACCGTGTTTTAACTGAAAAAAAATGTGAGACAAACTAAAACTTAGAAAATTGCAACATAGGCCCTCAGAAAGGCGAGCACCTTGCTAAAAAATGTTCAAACTAAAAAAAGAGCAAATCGCATCCTAAAAAAAAATGTGCAACTGTTCATCTATAGTAATAACAATTGATGAACAGTAAAATCTCTTCTTCTTTTAGAATATAGTATAATATATGTTGTAAATTTGTATTAAATTTTTTTTTTAGAAAAAAAAATGTATTAAGATATGATATTGTCCACCCAAAAGGGTTTAAAACTTCCTTTCAATATCTCCTCTTCCAGTACTAAAATAAGTTTTCCATGGCATGAAGGAAACAAAAAATTGTGTTTAGAAGACACAATGGAGCCAAACTTGAAAACTCCAATTCCATATCTCATGCATTGTGTAATCATTTTGCATTGATCAAAATTATTGCTTTGTACATCACAGCATTGTTTTATGGACAAAATTAATTCAAGGACAAAGATGAACCATCTACAGAAGTTAATCTAAACAAAATAAAGTATAAATATCAATATAAATTGGTCCACTATGCTGAGGATTCTAAATCTACAGCCCTTCTCCACACAAGATTTAACTAAGTCTTGTAGTAGTAAAAAATATCGCACTGCCTAATCTACTTCACCTTTTGCACTAAATATTCTCAATATTTCCACTTAGAGAGCATAAAGTAAGGGAATTACCTTTTTTTCAATGGAACATGTTTAGTGGGCAAATGGTCAACTCTTTGTTCCACACCTATTTCACCAAAACTTGTAGAATTAAAATTATAAGGCAAAATGAGATGGCATCTCAGTAATATCATCAACAAACATGCCAAGTTAATCCATCATTACTAATAAATGGGTGGGCATTCACCAATGGCTATTAGTGAGCAGTTGGTAATCAATATATTGAAAATTTTTTTACCCACAGCTGGGTACTGAGTTATTGGTACTTTTTAATATCTAACTGTTGGAAAAGTGGCGGCCAGAAATTACCATCGGTCTAAATTCAAATACTTTTTATCAACGGTTTAACTTTTACCAACGTGTTAGGCCATTAGTATATATCAACACATTTGACCATTAGTAAAATTTCCAATGTGTGAGATAATTGATAATTCTTTTGAAATTTTAAAAAAATATATAGCAATTTCCAATGCTGAGTTGTTGAAAACTACTATTTATTTTTTAAAAAATATACGAAAAAATTTATCTAATTAATATTGAAATTTTCATTGAATTTTACTAAATGCTAACCGAAATAAATTAATATTAACAATGAAACCAGAAAAATTAATATTAAAAAAACTGAAACAAATTAATATTAACAAAATTATTAAAATTACAAAAAGCAGATAAATTGCTTGAACAATCGGTTATTGACTAATTACAACAAAACTATCAAAAAATTACATAGATCTTCAAATTTGGGACATTTCCTAACCTGCAACAACCAATCTCTTCCCTTCAAAATCCTTCTCGGCTTTAACCAATCTCTTGTAAAAGAACCTACAAAAATTGCAACAGGAAAATTACCTAACTAAGCATAGTAAGATGTGATTCAAACAGTTTCCAAAAAAAAAAAAAAAGTAGCCAAGTCCGATGCCGTTGCGGGAGGCACGTGACAGCCACGCTCCGTTCCAGCGGCATCTCACTGGCCGCTGATAGAGGCATTCGGTCCCTCTCCACTTCACCAACAAAAGTCTCCAAAAGAACCGACATAGAAAATCATCAGCCAGCCTAGAAATCAAACAAAAATATTTATAGATTCAAAATTTCAAATCCTGATGTACAAAAATTGGTTGTGATTTTGAAAAAACTTCTTTATGGAAAGTTAAAGAGACGAACAAGAGGAATAAAACCATGTAAACAAATCAAATTTCTAGGAAAAAAATATATAGTAGCCGGTGCCACTGCCACTGCCGAAAAAATCATCTTAACAGCGTCACCGTTGTTGAACCCAGAACTCGGTGGGTCAAGTGAGCGTTTGTGTGAGAAAGATGAGGAAGGACCGAAGAAGAAGAAGAAGTAGAATGGTAGCTGAGATACGGAAGAAAAGAAAGAGAAAAGATATAGAGAGAGAAAGAGAGAAGAAGAAGAAGAGGAGGAGGAGGAAAGAGATGTGGGGAGAGGAGAGAGGAAAAAGAAAGAGGAAAATTAGAGAGAGAGAGAGAGAGAGACACGTAAAAAAAGGAAAGAACAAAATAAAGAGAGGGAGAAAAGAAAGAGATACGAAAGGAAAGATGAAAATAAATAAAGAAAAGCAGAGAAAGAGAAAAGAGATACGGGGAAAGAAGCAAGAGAAAGAGTCCACTTTATGCTTGTTTCAAAATATAGGAAAAACTCTACTTTAGCCCGAAATTTTTTATGATTGTTTCAAAATGATTCATTATTTTAACTGCTTAAGTCTGTTCCAAACTAGAATTAGATTTTTAGGTCATATAATCCATAAAGAAATAATTAAATTTATTGACAGATCAATAAGTTTTGCTAAAAAGTTTCCTAATAAAATTAAGGATAAGAAGAAATTACATAAATTTTTAGAAAGTTTAAATTATATTGCAGATTTTTATAAAGATTTTGTCAAGGATTGTAAATCTCTGTTTAATCGATTAAAGAAGAATCCTCCTAAATAGAGTTTAGAACAAACTAAAGATGTCCAATTAGTTAAAAGAGGAATAAAAGAAATTTATTGTATTAATATTCCTAATCTAGAAGCTTTTAAAATTGTTGAAACAGACACCAGTAATATTGGCTATAGTGGAATATTAAAACAGAAAATTAATAATAAAGAACAATTGGTAAAATTCATTTCAGGAGTATGGAATCAAGCGCAAAAGAATTATACCACTATTAAGAAGGATATTATGGCAATTGTGCTTTGTGTCACAAAATTTGAGGAGGATCTCCTTAAATAGAAATTTTTAATTAGAGTTGATTATAAAATAACTAAAAATGTTTTGTTTAAAGATGTTAAAAATTTAGCCTATAAGCAAATTTTTGTTCATTGGAAAGTAATTTTATCTACTTTCAATTTTTATATTGAATATATTGCGGGGTGAAACTAACTCTTTGCTTGATTTCTTGACCAGAGAATTTGTAAGGAAGAGAAGATGATAAAGAATTTGAATCAGAAAAGTAAAGCCATTCCCTGTTAAGAAACCAAAGAGAATATGATGGAAATATAAAGTAGTCTGGAAATGGATGTAGAATTAACTAGAGTTCTTTTAGCGCAGCACCATGTCCATCTAGAAAATCCTGAAGAATGAGGAAATTCCTCCCAAGAATTCATTCAGAAAAATGATAAGATCTGAAGGAGAACCATCTAAGAAAAGAAATTTTTTGCTTGACAATGGTGAACTATTGCCTTCCTTAGAAAGAAAAATATATCAAGAAACCAAGCAAAAAAATATTCCTTGAAGGCCTTAAAGCCTTAAGAAATTTCAATGCACAATTTGGGTATACCAACTGTATACCAAGAAATCGAAAGGCAATGTTTATTTTCCCAAGAAGATAAAGATTTTAAGCACATTTCAGTCGTAGAACTGGCAGAAAAATACAAGCTTGGCCACCAAAATTCACAGTGGCAATTTCTACCACTAAAGAAGTTTTCATTCTTTGAATTAATATTACAAGAAACTGGTTCTGTTGAAATAGAACATAAGCCCAGAAAACTAAGATCATCATTAATGCTAAAAGTGGTGATGAAAAACCTTCAGAAAAATATATTTCAGAAATTGGAATTTCCTTATTTACAATACTAAAAGTTTGGAGATTTGAAGAATGGGGAGTTCCACTTGAAAGAAGAAAATTCTTGACCAGAGGAAAATATGAGAATATGTTGTTCTCATATTGGGACTACATTAAGGCTTGGGATGAAGTCTTCCATGTTCATAGTAGAGACCATCAGTATTCGTGGATGATTTTATTCAAGACCAAGCAAAGAAAATTTCCTACCTAGTTTTATAACTGGTACTTTGGAAATGGTTTGTTCAGAGACTTTTTTCCAGAACAAGTTATGAAATCTTTTGAATGATTCTACATGTTCCAAGAACAATTTATCCAGAAAGATCAAAAGGTGTCATTCCCGGATTTCATTTTTGTGGCTATGAACCATATTTCTTGGATCTTCTAATGGCACTATGAAAAAGCAAGAAGTGGATTATGATACCCATTTTACTCTTTGCCTAAAATGAATTTGAGAATCAAAATGGTGAAATAATTGTATCCTTAACCAATATTTACCTAAGAATATCAAATTTGATAAAATTGATTTAATTGATGAAGAAGAAAACCCAGACGAAGACTTCTTGAACACCATGCTTAACCGTTTCTATCAAGAAAGTCAGTTTAGGGATAACCATATTCCTGTCTCTATAATGAAAGAAAGGATATTAAAATATGCCCAAAGATAATTGGCTAAAAAAGCATTGGATCCTTATTTGACAAGATGACTCAATAGAGCCCCAGTAAAGGCATCTTTGATTCAGTCCTTTTATTTTCTATGATTTTTGCGAGTGTCAGTAGAAACTGACAAAAGAGAAAAGCAACTAGCAATCTGCTAGCTGCTCAAAATTATTGCCTCCACCAACTAAAATAATGGAGCATTAACACGCCACTAGCCGGGGTGGTCCCATATTTCCTTTCTCTTTAATTGGAGAAGAATAGCTAAGCCTAAGGATATCTGCCTATTTAAGGGAGCCTCCCTCCAGAGTTTGGCATCTGAAAAATTTTTATCCCCATTTCTCTTATAGTTTATGTGCTAGACGTCTTTCTTACTTCCACCAGAGTTAACATTTTATTACGTAGTGCTTAAGTAGTGTGCTTATACCTGGACCATAGTGGTGTCAATCCTGCTGAAGCTCAGGTTTCTACTTCAACAATTCAAGTTTATAACCTTTCTAGTGTTTTTCATTTTTGTGTGGTAAACTAGATTTCACTAATTCTCTATAAGTTTGTATTTTAAGTAAATAAATCATATGAATGCATTTCTAATTTATCTTGGTGCTTGTGTCTAAGCTTCCTTTATTCTTGAATTTGAACCACCTGGGCATTTTGGTATTGGAGCCATAATCACTATTTTTCATGTTATTTTTGGTGTTTGATTGTATGTTTTAAACCATAGGTCCTTTGTAAAAACAAGAAAACTAAAAACCCTAACCTAGAATGTAATGAAGGAGCAAAAGTCACAATCTGGCCTTGGGAGTGTTAAATTGGTCGGCAAAATTGGGAGGCTACCTATTTATGAGCTTAAAGTATTAGGGTCTTGTGTGCAGATCGATTCTGAGTTCTTGAAGGATACGGGATTTGAAGCATGTACACGAGAAAATGGTCTCGTCAATGCATTTCTGCAGCAACAGTGTTGTCCTCATAGCGACGGGTCGGCTTACAGAGGCTTTTGTTGAGTGCAAGACGGCTGTTCATCAATGGGCAAATCATTATTTGGCAACAATTCTATCTCAGCTAGCTCTGACATTGACTTGCCTGATATACACTCATAACCCTTTGCTTTGCACAAAGGCAGCAGACACCAAAAACTTTCGTTCCTGATTTCATATGCCTTCAACCAAAAGCGTAACAAGCTCTATAGCACTACAACCAGACCAGTGATCATGCTCTTGGTGCATATGAATCAGTCAACCTCAGGCAGTAGCTGAACACATTGACAAATGCAATAATGCATGAAATCAACTGGTAAATGTTTCACTTGAGGAGAGCAATCTTCATCTATCTCCTTGTGTTTATACGACTTGTGTAAGTATGTTTACTTACACATAACAGCCCATGAGTTCAAATGCAAGCATAAATAATGTTTACTCATATAATTATAAGTATGTTTTCATACACATAACAGCCCATGAGTTCAAAAGCTGAATGTAGATAGATAGGATAAAGATTTTGGCAAGACCCAACAGGCCTACATCTGAGGATCACTGAGCATCAGAACTGTGTCTCAACTCTTGCCATGGATCCATCAAGGACAAAGGAACAGGTTGATCCAGATATCCATCTGCAAAATGTGCATGAAAAGAAATAAAGACACAGCAATAATGTAGCTGATAAGATGATATGGCAGTGAGCATTATCACCAATTTTGTGCCACAGTGCTAACAAACCCACGTTTGATAGGATGTGAATAACATTCATCCATCAGAGCATGAACTTATTCATGGATGGTTACTCGGGCAAACGCAATATGAAGCTAACTTAACAGGCATATATTCATACAATAGTTTATAAATTGTTAATTATTGCAAGATTAGAAAGCCAATATGATTTCACAAGCGCGCTAAAATGAGAAAGCATCAAACCCCATTAAAGAAATGGCTCGAATCAATTGGTAATTGCATATCACATTCTTCGTGAAGCATGAAGGCACAGAGCATGAGAACAGTTCAAGAGCTGGTAGAGAAACTAAATCGAAGATGATTACTTTATATGTATTTGGCATATATTACAGGAGAACTACAAAACAACAGAAAATTCTTACCTGGATACCGGTCGCAGTACTCAACTCGCAGCATGGTAGGACCAAACGAGCATCCCTTAAGCACAACAGCCCGAAAAGTTTCAATGGAACCATTTTCAGGATTCTTGGCCTCGAAGGTGATATTGTACTGAAAACTCCAGGAATGTCTACAGTTAAGCCTAACAATCCTTAAAAACTCAAACCTCTTCTCCTGCAAAAAATGGCACATAACACATAACAGGTACCAACTGATCAGCAGCAAAGCATATGTACAAACATACAAGTGAAAATTAAATGCTATGATCAGAAACAGGATTATGATTAAAAGAAAGGGGAAAACTCAACTAGTTTTTCGTTCAAATGCCGGATCGCTTCCCTGGCGACATAATTGGTCGTGCAGAAACTTTCGGGGCTCACGGGGAAAATACCACCCCACTGAACAACCGCTGGAATGTCTGGAATGTCACCGAATCCCTTCGAACAGGACACGAAACACAAACGAATCTCTAAGCCCATTTTTCTGAATATGAACAGAAATTAATTATAAAGGTGGTAGATCAGAGAATTACTTCGCTTCTCTTCAGGGCCGCTTCGTATTCGTCAAGTTCGGCCTCAGTCGGCGCCGGAATATCCTCGCGATGCCAAACGGGAGACTCCGGACAGCATTCGGAATCTGATGGCAAGCCACTTGAAACATTCTCAGACTCTTCATAACCGTCGTGTTCTGGAGTCGAAACATTTCCATATAAAACATTCTCAGGGTCTTCACAGCCGTCGTATGAACTGCCGTACGCGCGGCGCTGCTTCCTCGGCGCTGGCGAATCCGTCAGAAGAGAGAACGATCGGAGGAGGGAATCGACCATATCCTCTGGCGCAGAAACGTTCGCCATCACGTATACCAGCGAATCGAATGGCAAGACGAACGATCTATTGATCTCAAGTAGACAAACCCTATCCCCAATTCTCCCGCTTGCGGTGAGGAGGCTCAGAACCCTAAATTCTATATATAGAGAAGGGTCTCGTGTTTGAGCCCATATATTTGGGAGCAAGTTTTTGGATTACTTACAATATTTTCAATAACTTCCCTATAATTTCTACGAAATTTAGAGTAAAAAATTAAAATCTTAATAATTTTTCTATCCCAATTTTAATAATTTTTTAATTTTGTAGAATTTTACATTTATTATACAACAATTAAATATTATGCATTTAAAACAAATTCAAATTAATAGCTTGTTTAGTTATTAAAATAATTCAATATTCTACATTTAAAACAATAATATTAATGACAAGTGAGAAAAGTCAAAAAGTGAATGGGAAAAAGAGCCGAAAAGTAAATTGAGAGGAGAGATGAAGGAGAGCAATAAATTTTAGAGTTTCTGCAGATATAGGGAATTGTCTCTTCTCTTTCATCTCATTTCCTATTTTAGAGAATAAGATGGGGAAAACTGTTGGAGTGAAAAAAGTGCTTAATATTCCCCAAAATAGAAAAAATCTACAAAATAGGGAAGCGGTTGGAGATACTCTTACCAAATTTACCAGAGCATTGAAAAACCAAATTTACAATCAAATGTTCAAAAAAAAAATCAAATTAATACTAAGTTTTATATTTTAGATTAAATTTATCACTGATGTTAATTAACCATCAAATGAAGGAGAAAAATAACAATTTTTTTCCTTAGTTGTTCATGTTTCTTCTACAATTTTGATCTTTAACTTTTTCCAGTGCGAGCAAATCTATCTGAAGAGATAGCTACCTAATGAGGGAATTGACCAAAACCTCTGGTACAAAAATGTTCGCCACACATATACCAATAAATTGAATCACACGATGAATGGCATAATGATCTAAGGATGAGACAAACCCTAGCCCTAACTTTACTGCTTGTTGTGAGGGGAATTTTACAACCCTAAATTATATATATGGAGAAGGAAAAATAGTTTAGTTAGTCCTAAAAATTTTACCTTTTTTCTATGTCAACCCTAAAATTTTATGTTTTTCTAAGTTAGTCCTAAAATATTAACACAATGTGCACTGTTAATCCTAAAATGGATGACCATCCACATGTAAAACAACATGTCTTATGTGGCCTCTAACATCTGCTAACCATTTCCATGTTTTAGGACTTATTTAAAAAACTAAAATTTTAGGACTGACATGAAAAAAACACAAAAATTTTAGGACTGACTAAGCTATTATCCAACATCTCCTTCATAAAACGCCATTGTCTCTGAATGGACATCCGAGCTAAAGTCTCATTCTTGGATTCCAACATCGAAGTAAAGTTCACGTTTTTCTCCCATATAGCCCATTTTTCTGAGGTGAGATTGTTGGGTAGCCAACCCATTTCACAGTCATCGTTCCACTATTCTTCGCCATTTTGGGGGCTTTTTATGAGAAAAAATGAGACACTGGGAAAAAAATCACAACTAGGTCTTCTAATTTTCAATTGAACAATGTTTGTACTTAATCTAGAGGTGGAATTCTATAGTAATCTTTGAAGGATTCAGAGGTTTTAAGGAGTTATCATTTGCTTGCTTCTTTACAGCTTCCTAACTGTTGAATTGTTGGATCTTTGGAGGGGCAAAATGGGGAGACATTGGCGAGGACCACAAGCTGTTCGTGGACATTAAGGGAAACAATCGAAAATCCTCAAATTATCGAGTAACAGGAGCAAGCTTATAGACCTAATTGAAATTAGATGTTGTGTTGAATCGAAGGCACAATTAGAAGAATCTGCGTTGTAAATCACCAGAAAATATGTGGAGGTACACCGAAGACCAAAACATGGCAGCGGGAACAACCGCGAAGGATAGTGGGAACGACCAGGTTTTGCTAAAAGAGAGGAAGAAGAAGGAGATCTTGGGTTTTTATGCTGAAATGCTATAGGATTAACGAGAAAATGAGGCCAGCTAGGGCATTTCATTTAACATATCAGTGGGCATCCATCTTAGGAGTAACAGTGCATATGGTGTTAATGTTTTAGGACTCACTTAGAAAAAGGAAAAATGACTGACATAGAAAAAATGTAAAAATTTTAGGACTCATAAAGTGATTTTCCCATATGAAGAATGACCGTGTGTTTAAAGGGTAAAATCTATTCATGATCCTTAGCTTTAACGCTTGTCTAAAAGTGGTCACTTTCCTTAACTTATGCCATTATAAAGTCCCCTACCTTTTAACTTGTGTCCCGCCCAAGTTCCATCCATTAGTTTTTTTGTTATCTCGGATGAAACTTGATGACATGGCAACTTGGATGTCAATGTAACAGTGTCTTAGGCCCAAAACGCTACATGTCATCTTCTTTCATAATAAAGAATGACTACACTAAAAGAATAAGAAACTTGAAGATACACTTAACACAAAGACATAAACCGTAAAGGCTTAAAACATAAATTTTCCCAAATGTCATCTCCTAATCTCCTTCCTCAAAATCCTTTCTACTAAAATCCTCTTGTGTGTTTGCAAAATTCTTCTTCGTTTCTGTCCTTTTCCTTCTCACTTTCACTCAATCACCAACTTCTTCGCTTATTCCTCTTGGGTATTTTGATTCATAATCAAGAAAAAAAACTTGAAAAACTGGAAAAAAAAAACTTCTAATTCTTTGATCTTGACCTATTTTAATATGAAAATAAATAAGAGAACAAACTAAAACAAAAGATTGACAATCAGGGGCGGGCCCAAGTTCTTAATAAAGGATTGACCAAAATAAATTTTATCTTAAATTATAATTTTTGTAAGGGGATTTGACCAATTTTAAGGGGGGCCAGAATACAGTTTTCTTTAAATTTTAAAGGAAATTAAAGGTTTTTCTTACAATTTTAGGGGGGCCGAGGCCTCTGCTAGCCCTCTTCTAGTTCCGCCCTTATTAACAATTGAAATATGTCGGAGATAGTGACCATGGATCCTCCATAAGATATTCTTTATTACCCTTGAAATCCCCCTAGTGACACCATTGACCCTCGCCTCATTTATCTCGAGATGACTGCTGTTGACATCTTTAGAAGGTAAATCAAACTTTCTTGTAATTGGATGAAAAGGGTCTTCATTGATTGCCACTTTGAGGACTTCCCCATGCCGACCCGTCTTTCTAGTACTTCCTTGGTTACTACTGCCATGTGCACGACAAGTCCAAAAAGATCGTTTCCATGACTTGTTCCTTTTTAACAATTCCACTCCTTTTACCACTTCTAGCCTCCCTGCTAATGCCTTTAATTTTTCTCATAAGTTTTCAGTGGGATTGTTGATGCGAATGGTTTGAACAATGGAGAGATGTTGTCCAAAAAATGTTTGTTGGGAATACGATGAATGTGGGCTAGTTGATGTTTTAAGCCCCTAAAATTATGTGCTTGTATCAATTTTAACCTAAAATTTTTTATTTTTTCAGTATAGTCATTTATTGTTATGAAAGAGAATGTCATGTGACATTTTGGATTGCCACATCAACGTCCAAGTCACCACATCATCAACTTTTGTCAAAAGTAATAAAAAAATTTGACGGAAGGGACTATGTTAGGACATGCTTCAAGAGGTAAGAGACTTTATAATAGCATGAGGTGATACAAGTGACCATTTTAGAACAATCATTAAAGCAGTGGGACTGTGAAAAGATTTTACTACGTGTTTAAGTCCAAATATTTGAGGGTGGCTCCCTTTTGGAATGCCACAATCATGACCACAAATCTTATTCTTGGAGAAGTTTATTAAGTTATAGAGATATTCTTAAGTAGAATATTTCCTGAAGAGTTGGTGATAGTGCTTGGATTCATCTTTGGATTGATAGTTAAAATGATATGCCACTTTTTTCTTTATTAGCCTCTAGCCTTATGAGTTAGTGACATCATTTCTAACACCTAAAAGTTGGTGATTGAGATCTTTGAAACATTATTTTATACATTGAAGGGTTGTGGCTTTTTGCGAATTCATCAGATCTTATTAGATGCTATTTGTAATAAAATCATAAGTTTTTTTTATTTCTTGTTTGCAAGGCATTCAAGACTACTTGTTTTAGAAAGGTGAATGAAATGGTAACTTTTCATTCAAGTCAACTATCTCTATGCTTTAAGTTTGGATGGTGTAGGTAGGAAGAAAGACATTAGTTGGCTTTGGTAACTCTACACTGTCAAAAACAATTAAATGCATTCTTTGGCTTGTGCTTCAAGATGGTACCTTAACAATGACCATTTGTTGGTTTGGATGCTCTGTATTTTTGACAAAATTAAATGCTTGCATCTTGCTTGTTTTAAAATAAGGATACTAATCACGATTTTCACAAATGTCAATTAGTTGCCGATTTGTGAGCCTTAGTTATCTTGGCTGATAATATCATTTTTTTTTCTTCTACAACCCTGGGAGGATAAGGTGGTTGAAAATTGTCATGTTAATCGAAATGGCTCAGACCAAATCCTTTGGCCCTCATTCTTTATGTTAGCTAGCATGGGGCTGAAGCCAGCCTGTCTGATGCGGTGGTTACCTCTACCAAGAAGACATTTAAAGCATAATATAGATAGAGTCGTCTCTCACGGTGGTGTTGTAGCTGCTCATGGCTTACTTTGTGATAATAATGATGGGCAGTGTGCTGGTTTTGTGGCCAATCTTGGTCATTGTGGTGTTTTACAGGCAAAGTTAAATGGGGCTTCGAGTGGGCATCATCCTTGCTTAAAAACCTAGGAGTGCGGGCATGTTTGGTTGAAACTGATTATTTTTCTTTAATGGGTTTGACGAGTACTGATACATCATTTTGCCCTCTTGGCATCATTACGCAAGATTGTTGTACATTGATGCCTGAGTTATTAGTCGATCGCATTGATCATGTACTCCATTAAGGGAACTATTAAAGTGACCATTTAGCAATTTTAGGGCTTGCGATGAAAATTAGGATCAAAGTTTTACTAGACCCGCCTCTGGGAATAAGGTAGCACTTGGAACAAGATTTATTCTTAAACACTAATGAAATTGAAAATTAGGATGGGACAACCTTACTTGAACAAAATCTATTATATATGCTCGTACCTTTGTATCTTTAAACACTAAGAAAATTGAAAATGAGATAGATAGGAATTCAACTAGTTGGTTCTTGGGTTTGTAAATTAGGTTGGGTTGGGTGGACTTTTCCAATATACACGTGGGGGTAGCAATGCCCCTTTTTCATGGCTCATCCTCAAACTTTTGTCTTTTGATCAATTAAGGACCTAAGTTTAGAAATGCAACAAAAGTATACAAAATAAGGGAGTTGCAATGTAACATGAACAACGGGTTACATGTGTACACGGTATGTAAAATAACGGGTTACATGTTACATGGTATATAATTCAGGTTAACTGGTATACAATTTATGTTAAGTGGTATCATATTTAGGTTAAATGGTATCATGTGATATCATATTTAAGTGGTATGAGAATGAGGTTGATGTAGGGGGTGATTACTCGGTTAATTTGGTTAAAATCAAACCAAAATTCTTGGTTATTTTAATTTTTAGTTTTCTATTATAAAAAACTGAAATAACGAAATTGAATGATGGAACTGAAGTAAAACCAAACCAAAATTTTTTGGTTCAGTTCATTTTTAAACCAAAATAATGAAATACCACTTCTATTTAATCTAGTGACTAAAATTTAAAATAAAGGATATGGATGCCTTCATTAACCATTTAAGGAAAAGTTGATGACTAAGTATAGGTTTTAGCAACATTTCACTTTTTCTTTAAAGCTTCACGAGTAGAACCAGAGCAAGGCGAATCAAGGCTTTGATTTACTTCTCTTGTAATTCCATTCTCCAGATGTACAATCCCCAAACCTAGTTCATCCACCGACTCTTTCAATAGCTCAACGAAGCCACTAATGTGGTTGTTCTTGTGCTTGCCCCTCTTTCCACCAAAATATCATAACTTGAACCCGCCGAGAATAGGTGACGGTGACCTTGACAGCCACTAGACAAGGACGATAAGTGTATGCCTAAAGGCTGGGGCCAACAACATTGAGTGTGTGCTTGGGGCTGGGGTGAATCTGATCTGAGACTGAGGGCAGGAAAATCACAAATGCATGAAACAAAGAAGGGGCAGAGGGTAATCGGGTAAGGGTTGTTGGGCCTGGGTTTGGGTTAGCTGGTTAAGGATAGTCTAAAATCTAAAGCCCAATAATAAATAATTAGGATTTAAGTGAGCTAAAATCCAAAATACTAATTTGGTTATTTCGGTTACAGAAATAAATGACTTACACAACTGAAACCAAAATTAAATCTATTCGATTTTTATTGAAATTGAATTGAAATACAGAACAAACCAAACTGAATTTTTAAAATTTTTTGGTTTTTCAATTTTTTCGGTTTAACCCAAATAGTGATTACCTCTAGGTTGATGTGGTATGGGATTGAGGTTTATATGGTATCAAGTTGATGTGGTATGAGATTAAGGTTACGTAGTATATGATTCAGGTTATATGGTATATATGTGGTATAATATTTGAGTTTTTTTTTTGTATGATATGTGGTATAAGAATTAGGTTGTATGATATATATGTAGTATTAAAATCATGCTGATGTCATATACGAATCAGGCTAAGTGTATAAGATTCAAGTCCATGTGGTACATATATGGTATGAGATTCAAGTCGTTGTGGTTTGAGATTTAGGTTAAGCAGTATGAGATTCAAATTCATGTGGTATGAAATTCAGGTTTATGTGATATATATGTGGTGTAAGATTCAGGTTCATATGATATGTATGTGGTATAAAATTCAGGTTATGTGGTATATATATGATATGAGATTCAAGTTCATGTGGTATATATGTGGTATGAGATTCAAGTTCTTGTGATATGAGATTTAGGTTTATGTGATATAAGAATCAAGTTATGTGGTGTGAGATTCAGGTCCATGTGGTATATATGTGGTATGAGTTTAAGTTATTATGGTATGAGATTCAGGTTAAGTGGTATGAGATTTAGGTTTACGTGGTATGATATTCAAGTTCATGTGGTATAAGATTCAGGTTTATGTGGTGTATATATAGTATGAGATCCAGATTTATGTGGTATATATGTAGTATGAGATTCAGGTTGAAATGATATATATGTGGTATAAGATTAAGGTTATATGGTATATATGTGGTATGATATTTAGGTTTATGTGGCATATATATGGTATGAGATTCAGGTTTATGTGGCATATATATGGTGTGAGATTCAGGTTCTTGTCGTATGAGATTCAAGTTGTTATGGTATATGATCCAAGTTAAGTGGTATAGGATCCAAGTTCATGTGATATAAGCTTCAGGTAATTATGGTATGAGATTTAGGCTAAGTGGTATAGGATTTAAGTTAAGTGGTATGAGATTCAGGTTTATGTGGTATAAGATTCAAGTTTATGTGGTATATATACGACATGAGATTCAGGTTATATAGTATATATATGATATGAAATTCAGGTTACGTGATATATATGCGGTATGAGATTTAGGTTCTTGTGGTATGAGATTCGAGTTGTTATGGTATGGGATTCAGGTTAAGTGGTATGAGATTCAGGTTTATGTGATATAAAGTTTTAGTTGTTGTGGTATAAGATTCAGACTAAGTGATATGAGATTCAGGCTAAGTGGTATAGGATTCAAGTTCACATGATATAAGATTCAGGTTATATAGTATATATGTGGCATGAGATTCAAGTTATGTGGTATATATGTGGTATGAGATTCAGGTATGAGATTCAAGTTATGTGGTATATATATGGTATAAGATTCAGGTTCTTACGGTATGTGATTCAAGTTATTGTGGTATGAGATTCATAGTAAGTAGTATGGGATTCAAGTTCATGTGCTATGAGATTCAGGTTGTTATGGTATGAGATTTAGGTTCACATGGTATGAGATTTAGGTTTATGTAGTATAAAAATCAGGTTCTCATGGTATGTATATGGTATGAGATTCAGGTTATATAGTATTAGATTAAGTTCTTTGTTGTATGAGATTTAGGTTATTGTGGTATAAAATTTAGGTTAAGTGGTATGAGATTCAGGTTCATATGCTATGAAATTCAAGTTATTGTGGTATAGGATTCAAGTTAAGTGGTATAAGATACAGGCAACTTAATAAATGAAAATAAGAATTATAAAAGATGGAATTCTAAAGCACTAACATGCTCAATCTATTGCGAGATTTTACTTGGAAAGATAAAAACCTTTTCTCTACTTAGCCTAGGAAGGTTTATTTCTAACTCAAGATTAGACAAAAAGTGGTTTAAGTCTTAGACCCCTAAAATACACCTAATGACCTAGGAGTTAATCTCTTACCCCTTACAATCCAATATGGTTACCCCCATTTTCTACTTCACATAGACTCTTTCAAGCATAAGTGAGATTATGGCATATCCAAGGGTGATCCATGGTTGCACATGGCATCTGAGCTTAAAAACAACCAAACAAGCATCAAGCATCATGGATAAACATCATTCATCACATTAAGCCATAAGTATAAATACTTTACAACCTAGAAAGATAATCATAAAACTATTCCTTAATCATTTTGCAATAATAAACATGTTTGAACCCATAAAATACATAACAACTATTCTAGAGTAGAAAAAACTATAGAAAATCTGATTTGTAGAGGACACCATTTTCTAACCTTGATCTCAAAGCCTTCAATTAGCTCATACTTAAGCCTCTTTAGCTATCTCCTAAAAAACAAGGCAAATAATGCTTAACTAAGATGTAAGAGATACAACGATGAATAGAAGAGTACTTAAATCTAAATAAGAGTTAAGGTTATGTGAGATGTGAGATGTATGGTCTATGTTGTAAAACTAGATTAAGATGTGGTATATATAAAATAATGAGATATGGTCCAATTTTTGGATAAGATCGAAGGGTCTCTTGTAATGAGAGTGTAATATTCAAAATAAAGTGTAAAGGATTATTTATTGCTGCCTAAAGTGGCACTACTATTGCACACATCACAAATGCACAGTTGTTGAACATGTAGGAGAGCTAGTGAAACCGGGTTATATCTATAGGGATCATGAGGTAAAGAAAACTAAGCTAGTTAAAATAAGACTAAAGGAGGTTGAGTGCTTGAATTAAATAAAAATGAAGGATATAATTAACTACTTGCAACTATTGAACTATTGCCAATTGCTAATGAAAACTAACACTATCTACTACTTGTAACAATTAACCAAATAACTACGGCAAGGGCTCTCCAAAAGCAATTGACCCTCTTGGAATATTTCTTGAATTCATTAGCTATTCACCTAGACCATCTATTGATATCTCGTAGATGAATTACTCTTATAAAATCCTCTATCCCACAGTAAATTTGGCTAGCCCCTTTATTGATGGTTGACAATCTCTTGTACACCTAAGAACTAAAAGATTTTAAGCTCTACATAGTATATTCTCTTAGATACTTAGGCCTGTTGTTCCTCAAGCAACTTTAGCTTAGCTTGCATCTTTATTCTAACACAACTTTTTTTCCCCCAAAGATATATTTGCATCAATAAATAAACTCACAGTGAAGAGTTTTAACAATCATGTAAGATAGCAAGTTGAACAATAAATTAGATAAATAATATAGTGTTCAAGCAAACAAATATAAAAAAATCAACCAAGATTCACAATCAACCTAAGAAATTGAAAATATAGCCCAGAAACATCATTAAAAAAAATATGAGAACAAATCTCAAATCTAATCTCAATCCACAAGATAGAGAAAAAGAGAATAAGAAAGATAAGAAGAACTCTTGAACTAAAGCTCTAAAATCCTCTCGGATGAGTTGCCCAAGCCTTGTCATTTCTCTTTAAATTTACCTCTTTAAAATAGCTTATCCGTTTCTTTGTTTGTTGTTTTCATCCTCCCCAAGTTAGGGTTTTTGCTGTATAGTTCACTTCTTTCTTTACGCTATGTTTTTGCTATTTTTACCTTCAATTTGATGTTGTTTCACCAAGTTCTGGTGCAATTGCATCATAGCTAACACACCGTCTCTTTCTTCTTTGACACTTGATGTTGTTGCATGAAGTTCTAGTACGACCGCATCAAATGGTTCCTTAGCTGATTTACTTTTGGTGGTTGGTGTTATCACACCAGGCGTTGGTGTGACCACATGATGCCCTAGTAGTTACAAGCTCATTTATGCCTTAAGCTCCAAGAATGTGCCACCATTGGCAATTTTCTCCTCAATCTATACCAAAACATCAAAACTATGCTAGAAGGCTGCAAATCATTTATTAATCAAGCTCAATGGGTTAAATCACCATTTTCCCTATATTTATCAGATGGTGTGCCATTGAATGCTTTATTTTTTGCACTATGGCATGAAAGTGGCAATTCTAATTAGAGTAAATTGCATAAATAGTTCCTAACCTTTAATTATTATTTTGTTTTAGTCCTTAACCTATTGAATATTTTGTTTTGGTCTTAAATCTATTAAAATTGTTTCATTTTGATCCCTCATTGAATGAAATTCATTAACTTAGAATAACTATCTGACATAAACTTTTGAAATTTTGATTTAAATATTCACAAATTGTCTTCTAGTAAATTTAAACAGTTTAATATTTTTTTGACAAAAAATAGAAAATTTAAATTAATAGTTGTTTCTTATTGAATAAAGTAAGTTCAATTTATAGAAAAAAAAGATGATTTGAATTTTCTACTAATTATAAAAAAATATTATACAATTAAATTTATTCTAAGACAGTTGCCAAATAGTTTAAATTATAATCTAAAATTTTTTTATCAGATGAATATTTTAAGTTAACATATTTCACCCAATGGGGACCAAAATGAAAATTTTTTAATGGATTTAGGATCAAAATGAAACTTTTTAATTGATTTAGGACAAAAACAAAACATTCAATAGATTAAAGACTAAAACCAAATAATAGTTAAAGGTTAGGGATCATGTATGTAATTTACTCATTCTAATTACAAGTGTTGGCATTACGATGTTACATTAATTTGGGAAGCAAAGCAGTTTCTTCTTTGACGTTGTAGCACCATAGTGTACTTTGTGCTATAACTTTTTCTTTTATCGTCCCATTCCCAATACAATACAACCTTTCCACCCTCTTCTCTTCATTGTTTCCTTACTTGTCAGTATATTCCTATATTTTAAGGGCTGGAGACTTGATTGACCTAAATCTGAAATATAAGTGCTCAAATTGGCTAAAAACCATAACATGTTCTTATTGTGGGCAAAATAAAATACAAGTGATTTAATTGGTACCAACACACTTTAGTGGCCAAAATGCCATTTTATTGTGTCCTTTCTCTATACAGACAATTTAGGGCTAGAGTTTGTCTGTTCTTAAGATCCGTACATCGTCCGTTGTTGTGATTTGATTCACTGGTGTATGTGATACAGGGACGGAACTATATAGGGGCGGGAAGGGGCTCCCACCCCCTCTAGATTTTTCAAAATTATTTATTAGTGGTAGTTAATATGATATAAAATTGTAACAATTTTAAAGTTGGGTACTTGTTTGTAAATTATAAAATTAATGATGGTCTTTGGTAGATTTTATCCTTTTTTTAATGTTCTACGCAAATCAAAAGCTTTAGTGAGAAAATTACAAAAACTCCCCCTGTGGTTTAGTCTAACTTATACTTTATTCCCCATATTTTCAGAAACATACACTTTACACTCTCATTCCTTTATAATATTTGATAACAACTTTTAAAATCATAACTTAAACTGACTAATATTAATGTTCTAGAAATTTTAAGATTTTTTATGCTTTTTTTACAACTAACTGACTATAAAAAAAATGGGAAAGTTACACCCCCCCCCCCCCCCGTGGTTTGGTCTAACCTATAGTTTGCCCCCTCTATTTTGAGAAACTTGCCCTCTATATTTTTTACATTGCCTGATAACAACTTCTGAAATTGTATTTAAACTATACGATAATCATCTTCCAGTAATTTCAATCTCTCCGGTATTTTTTTATAGTTAATGGACATTTTAAACTATCAGTTTTTTCTTTCTGTAAATATACTTTGCCAATTGTAATTATATATCAGTATTTTTATTGACATTTTATTGACACTCATATTGTGAGTGATGACACAGGAGTTACAATAAGAATTGCTTGAGTATATGCTTGCCCTAAATCTGCAGGAAGAAAGGAAAATTGGGAAGAGTTAAGAGAAATGGAAAAAACCCATGTCGATGAACGTTGGTTATGCATTATAGACTTTAATGAGATCTTCAATCAAGAGGAAAAATGAGGTGGCATTAGAAAGCACCCAAACAAGATTGATAGAGGATTATGTAATGTTGATTGAAGGATGTTATTCTTTAATACAAAGATTTTCCACCAGACAAAGATAGGGTTAGATCATGTTCCACTGTTACTGAGTACTGATGCTAAACATAAAAAGAAAAAGAAGAAGAAGAAGAGACTTAAGTTTGAATCTATGTGGACCAAAGATCCTTAGCATATTTAGTGAAGACAACCTAAGAGAAAGTAAGAAATGAGGTTAATGGCAGTTTGGAGATAAGATTAAATCACTGTAAAAAGGACCTGGTATATTAGAGAAGGAAACATTTTTTGAATAATAGGTAGCAGCTCAACAAATTAATTCAACTGCTAGAGCAGATACAATGTAACCATGATGGGTACACCAAGAAGTAAGAGCTACATCTAACCAGACAAATTCGGGAACCATGGACCAGAGAAGAACTATATTGGTAGCAAAGTAGAATCCAAAGGACCTCTCTTAATTTTTTTTAATTCTTGGTGTCGATATTGAGTCAGTAATAAAATTCGACCTTATTATTTTTAAGGTAAAAATCAATTTTAAAATTTTTTTTACTAGAAATTTCTCCACAATCATAATATCATTTTCTCTTAGATAATTATAAATCCACTTGGCATATCAAAAAATTTGTGTCTATTTATCTTGTAATTATAAAAAAATCTATTCTTTACTGTTTATTTGTACTGGTGACCTATAAATATATGAGTCTTTCTTTTCTTCATAATTAATAGATTTATATGAGAACAAAAACTATCACGAGTGGTAATGATTTAACTTTTAAAGAATAATTAAATAATAATTTGAATGGAACTTAAAAATATTGGCATTTATGGGTTCAATGCGAAGATTGCTATGGATAAAATTATAAAAAAATTATGAACTTAAAAATGTATATTTGTGAAATTCACTGAACTTCCACCCTTGTGAGTATAGATGGGCGCCGGGTCGGCTTGACCCGGGATCGGCTGGTCCTGGGCCTGGGTCAAGGAGGACTGGGATCGGCCCGGTCCCAAGCAGGGCGGTCTCGAGCTGGTCCCGGGGTGGGGCAGGGTAGGTTTGGAGGTTTTTTTTTTATTTTTTTTAAAAAATTAGAAACATAATTAATTGTATATATAATAAATATTTTTTTTAAAAAAATATCACCTTCGGTGTAAATTTTATTAAGTTAAAAAGCCAAGCGACACTTACAAATAATCGAAACGGGTTTTACATTTTGAAATAGAAAAAAATTCCGAAAGTGATGAAAAATAGAAACATATGATCTGTGCTTAATAGCATAATCAGATCAAATACAAACTACATGTATGATTGAGAAAAAAAAAATTCAAGTCTCGGTATCAAATATTACCTCTTCATCCGAACTCTTTTGGTCTTGTTACCAGAGTGTTGCGATACCCTAATCTCGGTTGCACACGTATACTTCTGCCATCTCGGGTGTCAATCTTGATCATTTCTTTGATATCATCCATTTTCCTGCACTAAATACTACCTCAAATGATACGGTGGAGACAGAAACGGTGAGAATCTCCTATGCGATTATCGACAAGATCGGAAACTTTGATTTCTTTTGTTTCCACCATTCCAACATGTCGATGTCACTTGACTCGCACAATGTGTTGAGATAGTTATCAACCTCAGCTAATCCTAATGCTGTCGGTCGAGGTCGTTTGAGCATTTGGAGGACCGGGTTGAATTTTGATGAGATTGATCTCCTTGGAGGCTCAGTTTGAGAAGCTTTAGATCTGACCTTATCCGAATACCGCTCACAATATAACTTGTATAAAGAATGCAAGTGCCCGTAAGCAGTAGCAGACATAGCCAAAACATTTATATGAGACATTTCTAAATAAGTATGAAAACTTCTTTCAAGCAATGTTGTGGAATGTTTTCGAAATACTGAAGCCACTTAGCTCGCATGGCTTCGATAATCGGTTTTAACAAGTCATCATCTTTAAACTGATGTAAAGTATATGTAATGTTCACTAAATGAAGCAAAAACTTGATGAATGGTTGAGTAGTAAACACCAGAGAAAAATTTAGCAGCCCCGTAAAAAAACTCAAGCAATTCACCAGTTTTGAAATATTTTTCCCAAACTTCAGTCATAAAAAATTTACAACCTATTTTTAAATTCATGAAATGCGCCAACAAATTTGCATGTGGGAATGCATCATACAACATCAAATATGTAGAGTTCCAGCGAGTTGGGCAATCCAATTTAAACCGTTTCCAAGAAAATTCTTTTTGATTTTCAAAACAAAAGATTTGAAATTCACAAAACACAGCAGATCTTGATTTTGAATACGTTAATGAGTTTCGAATAAGCAGATTTTATTTCGGCGAACTTCTAAGCCTTTTTGCACACAAGAGACTTAAAATATGATACATGTATCTAACGTGAAAGAATGCACCGTTGGAAGGTAGTTTCAATGTTTGACTCAAAAGGCGAGCAACAACATCATTATTTGAAACATTATCAAATGAAATGCACAAGACTTTATCAGCACAAAAATAATCACGTAAAGTTTCTAAGATGTAATTGAATATGTGATAACCAGTATGATCCATTTCAATGACCCTAAATAACAAAATTCATTTTTGCATAACCCAATCAGAATCAATCCAATGAGAAATACGCACAATAAAATGATTTACCTATAAGTGATGTCCACATATCATAAGTGAACGCCACATAATAATCAAGAGCAGAAAAATAGGCTTGTAAATCTGATTTTCCGGCTTCAAATAATCTAACACCCAATTCGTTTTAACTTAAGTCAACTTAATCTAAAATGGTTTTAAATCTTTTTCACCTAAAACCAATTTTATTTGAAATCCAATATTATATAGGTGTAATAATCCATTTGAAACAAATTTTTTATCATGTTATTAAATTTCTATGAAATTTTATTTTTTAATGTTTAAAAAAATTATAAAAAATTAATAGTATTATAAAAATTTTACAATCAATGGATTATTTCACCTAAATAATATTAACTTTTAAATAAAATTAGTTTCAAATAAAAAAGATGTAAACATAAAAATAAGTTATTTTGAATTAAGTTAGCTTAAGTTAAAACGAATTGGGTGTAAAGCTTTCTTTCCTAGCGGTTTTCCTAGATACTTTTTTAAATGTAGGATTTAATTGTGATTCTATGCAAGATTGTAGGTGCACATCTTTAGTTTGTTAAAAAAGTTTTTCAGTAAGCATCATCCAATTTACCATGCATTCTCTACAAGATTGTTAGTTAAAACGAAATATACCTGGCCCGTTAGCGCCGATTGTAGACCCAAGTTGTATTTGTCCTCTAGAACTAGTCCCGGCACTGGGGAAGATGTTAGAATGTTGATTTTTAATATGTTGCTTCAGCGTTCTAGTGCTGGAATTCTTTTTATGCACCAATTTTTCCCCGCAATGTTTGCATTTTCCGTACCTCGACTTCCTTTCATGGATGAGCTCATAATGCTCCCAAACCCAGATAGTTTGTCTCGAGGATTTACCTTGTCCTTGGGTTTCCTCCACGGTGGGTCCATGACTTATCGACGTCGGTTGTGTTGACGGATTCCCGGCCGCCATAGCATCCAACTCCTTAACTTCATCATCTGATAATTGATCGTCAAGTCCCAAATTATAATTTGTCATATCGATTCGGGCATCATCGTCATGCAATTCTTCACTTAAGATGCCTTTATCGGCGGGCCGAGAACGGTGACGAAACAAGCCTTGGAGGCCGGTGGTACAGGAAAATGAACTTTTTGTCGACTTGCCCTTTCCTCTTGAAGCCATGAGTCATAAACTAATAGTAGTAATTAATACAAAATTAAGAGAAGATTATGAAGATATTAGGGGGAGGTTAGTAAGAAATTTGGAAGAAATTAAAAAAAAAGCTCGAATGCTTGAGAGAATATAGCAGAGGAAGAAGAAAGATTGACTGATGGTGTGAGGATAGAGTGAAAATGACATTGGCATTTATAGGGGAGGACCAAATTTATTTGGACAAAAAGTCTTTAAAATTTAGTTGTTGGAAATGGTGAAAATGGAAATTTGGGGGCTAAAATGGAGCAAAAAACCGTTGGAGGGCATATTTTATAATTAACCCATTTTTTTAAATTTTTGTGCAGGTTTCCATTGAAGGAAGGAGGCGTTGGTGCGCTCCAGGCCCGAACCGGACCAGCCGGTCTACGGTGCAAGTTGGGTCGGTTTGTTTTACACTGTTATCTTTTTTAGAACCCATATTCGTCCCATATATTTACGTGTTTTGTCCGGGGCGAGGCGGGGCGGGTTTGACCTTGTCAGAGCGGGTTTGACTTGCTGGCGGGTCCCAACTTGAGCCTGATTGAGCCGGCCCATGTCCTACCTCTACTTGTAAGATCAACAATATTGTACCAAAGGTGCTTTTAAAGTATATCAAATCACTATAACTATCCTTCTTCTAACATAGTAACACAATTTCAATTTGTTTTAACAAGAAGTGGAAGGCTCTTTCTTCTTGTTTGTCGATGTATAACAACTATGAATCATGTAATTGAAAATTTCTCAAATTCTTCATGGAGTGGGGGCTCCTTTTATTATTTATTAGCTTTAGTTTAGAAACTAAAACAGCAAATCAAAGAGGTTGGTTTCTAATTTCTAATAAATTTGTAAAGAAAATTTTGATAATTAAAAACCAAGTAGGGAAAAAGGTTGAGGATGAGACTGAGATAGGAAATATGCTCAGAAAATACTATAAAGAGCTTTTTAAAATAGAGTGGCCTCGAAATATGGAAGAATTGATTAATCACATAACCAAGAAAGTTTTAGCAAGTTTGAATGACTAGTTGACAGCAGAAGTGAAGGATGAAGAGATAACGCGAGCCACATTTCAACTGGGGGCTCTAAAGGCATTTTCGTTCAACTTCTAGGATGAAGTACGGGAAAGCATCTCACAAGCAATCAAAGCTTTTTTCATCCAAGATGCCCTACATCCTCCATGCAATTCCACTTCTATTGTGCTCATTCCTGAAGTAAACTCTCTTGAATCAGTGTCACAATTTAGGCATATCAGTTTGTGTAATTTTTGTTATAAAATCATATTTAGGGTCTTAATTAACAAAATAAAGAACCATCTTGATTCCCTGATCTCCCCCATATCATAATGCTTTCATTAAGGAAAGACATTCAAGAAAACATTATTGTAGCCCATGGAGCTTTTCATTACATTCGAACTAAGAACAAGGGAAAAGTTGGTGACCTAGCCTTGAAAATGGACTATAAAGCATATGATAAAGTTGAAGCGGACTTCTTAGAGGTCGTCATAAGAAAAATGGGCTTTTGTGATGTATGGATTAATTGGATAATGAGTTTGGTATCTATTGTGTCATATCAAGTGCTTTTTAATGGAAAGGAATATGGAGTCTTCTTCCTCTCTAAAGGATTTCTTCAAGGAGATCCATTGTCTCCTTATTGTTTTTGTCTGTGACTGATGCGTTGTCATGCAGTATAGTTAAAGCTGAAGATGAGGATGCTTCACAGGGACTACAAATGCCCAGAACCTGTCCCACAATTTCTCATCTATTATTTGCAGATGACTCACTGTTTTTCCTGAAGGCAAATGTTTAGAACTGCAGGGCACATAAGCAAATCATTGGTAAATACTGCCTTTCTTCTGGTCAAGCAATCTGTCGAAATCATCCCTCTTCTTCAGTAGCAACACTCCTAATGCAGATAGAGAAATAATGAGCCAGGTCTTTGGGATCCCTATCAAGGCTGACCAAGAAAAATATTTGGGAATGCCTACTTTGTGCGGGAAGTCAAAGTGGAAGCTTTAGCTATCTTTAAAGATAGAATTTTGAAGAGGCTCCAAGGGTGGAAAGAAAAGCTTCTGTAAAGAATTTGATTGAAGCCAGGTTGGTTGAGACGTTTTCAATTATGTTTTTCTGTGACTGATACAAACGAGCAAGCCTTTCTTATAGCCTAAGAGTCCTACTTGCTGTACAAGGAAATAACTAATTTACAGGATAGGATTGTGTCTAGCTAGGAAACTAAGATTGTGTTTACCAAGGAAACTCTAGCTGGCTAGGAAACGTCAACCGAAACAAACGCACACACTAATATACGCACACGCTAATACTCCCCCTCAAGTTGGAGCATGAGGATTCCAAATGCTCAACTTGGCAAGAAGTGACTGAAACTGATTTTTTCCAAGTCCTTTAGTGAGTACATCAGCTGGTTGAAGATGACTGGCAACATGTTGTAATGTGAGCTCCTTGGATTGGACTTTGTCTCGCACAAAGTGACAGTCTATTTCAATATGCTTAGTTCTTTCATGGAAGACCGGATTTGAGGCAATATGATATGCTGCTTTGTTGTCACAAGAAAGTATCATAGCTCTAGCGGAAGTCACAGTTAGATCCGACAAAAGCATTCGAAGCCAAACTAACTCACTAGTAGCAGTTGCCATTGCTCTATATTCAGCTTCGGCCGAGGAGCGAGAAACAGTGGGTTGTTTTTTTGATTTCCAAGAGAGAAGAGCATCCCCAAGTTGAGTTATAAATCCAGTGGTGGAGCGACGAGTGTTGGGGCAACTAGCTCAATCAGAGTCACAAAAGGCACGAAGAACAAGATCACCATGTGAAGGAAACAAGAGCCCTTGACTAGGTGTTCCTTTAATGTAGCGGAGGAGATGCATCACAGCATCAAGATGAGCCTGATTTGGCGCCTGCATAAACTGACTCAGAAGATTAACAGTGTAGGTAATATCAGGCCTTGTAATGGTAAGATAAATCAACTTCCCTACAAGCCTGCGATAACGTGTAGTATCCGGAAGTAGAGGAGCATGATTGGAGGCTAAGCGATGTTGCTGTTGTATAGGAAGCGGGGCTGGTTTGCAGCCTAGCATCCCTGTTTCTTTGAGCAAGTCCAATGCATATTTACGTTGAGATAGAAAGATTCCATTGGTTGAGCGAGCAGCTTCCAACCCGAGAAAATACCGAAGCTTGCCAAGATCCTTGATATAGAAGGTGTCATGGAGGAACCGTTTAAATAATTGAATTTTTTTTCCGTCGTTACCTGCAATGATAATGTCATCAACATACACAAGCACTGCAATGAAACTTTGCTCGCAAGTGAGGGTAAATAGTGAGTAGTCGGCCTTTGATTGAGAGAATCCATAGCTCTTTAAGGATGTAGAGAATTTCTCAAACCATTGTCGAGGAGCTTGTTTCAGTCCGTACAAGGACTTTCGCAGCCTGCATACTCGCGTGTCACCAGCTGAAAGGAGGCCAGGAGGTGGCAACATATAAATATCCTCATTCAAATCTCCCTGAAGAAATGCATTCTGTACATCGAGTTGATGGAGTTCCCAGTTTTTGATGGCTGCAACTGCCAATAAGCATCTCACGGTGGTGAGTTTAACAACTGGTGCGAAGGTTTCAGAAAAATCTATACCTTCAACCTGATTAAATCCCTTTGCAACCAATCTGGCTTTGTGTCTTTCAATGCTCCCATCTGCTTTGTATTTGATTTTGTACACCCACTTGGAGCCTATAGCTTTCTTGTGTGGCGGTAATGGCTCAAGAGTCCAGGTGTCGTTCTTTTGTAAGGCTGCAACCTCCTTTTTCATGGCGTCTGCCCATCGTGGATCTGTTTTAGCTTCCAAATAACTCCATGGTTCCTGTTGTCTTAAGATGGCAGCCACAAAACTGGTATACCCAGAATTAAATCGAGAGAAAGATAAGTGTGACGAGATAGGATAGACCTTACCCGAAGAAACGTGATCGGCAGCAGGTGTAGATTGCATGTCCACTTGAGGAAGTTCACAAATGTAGTCACTTAAGTAAGAGGGAAGCCGTTTGTTTCGTTGTGGTCGAGGGTTTTCTGGCTCTAGAGGTAATTCAGGTGGTTTGGTGGTTTCATTTGAACAGTTGGTGACTTCCTTGGTTAAGGACGGTGTAGGAAGCTCATCAAGGACATATAGGTCGTTTTGATTTTCACAAGGATTTCGAACATGGTCATTTTTGGCTTCTTGGAAAGGGAAGACCTCTTCATAGAACCGAACATCCCTGGATACCGAAATTTTGTGAGACTCTAAATCATAGACTTTATACCCCTTCTGGCCATTAGGGTATCCTATAAAGATGCAAGCCTTAGATCGAGTTTCAAATTTGTCCCTTGGTCTATCTTTATTGTGAACATAACATAGGCAGCCGAATGTCTTGAGGTGTTCCAAAGAGGATGGTTTGGAGAATAAAATTTCGTAGGGGCTTCTATTTGACAATTTTGTAGAGGGCATATGGTTTATTAAATAGGTAGCTGTCAAGACACATTCACCCCAAAATTTAATAGGTAAATTAGCTTGAAAGCGAAGGGCTCGAGCTACCTCCAACAAATGTCGATGTTTTCTTTCGGCTATGCCATTCTGTTGAGGGGTATCCACACAAGAAGTTTGTAGGAGTATCCCATTCTGAAGATAAAATTCTTTTATAGGGCCGGCAATAAGTTTTGGAGCATTGTCACAACGTACTTGGCGGATGGTTTTGTTGAATTGATTTTTCACCATTGCATGAAATGTGATGAAAAAACTGAAGGCTTCGGATTTTTGTTTTAGAAGAAACACCCATGTGCATCTGCTAAAGTCATCAACAATGGTTAGAAAGAAATGAGCACCAGATAAAGAAGATGTTCTGTATGGCCCCCATATATCCATATGAACAAGATCAAAAGCATTTTCTGCTCTACTATTGCTCAAAGGAAACGAATTTCTTGTCTGTTTAGCACGATGACAAGAATCACAATTCTTGTTCAAATTTCTAAGTGACGATTTGTTTACTTGGGAAAGTAGAGAAAGTTTATCAAAGGACATATGACCAAGCCGTCTATGCCATACAAGAGGAGAAGTTTCGGCCTTAGTGACTGTAGCTGTGGATGGTGTGAACTTCCTGAAGTAGTACAGGCCATCTCGCATCTCACCCTTGCCAATCTGTTTCCTCGAGTCCAGGTCCTGCATCACACAAGAGTTTGGGAAGAAAGTTATTGAGCAGTTCAAATCTCTCGTAATGCTGCTAACAGATAATAGATTGCAGTTGAAGTCGGGCACATGCAACACATCCTTGAGTTGAATATACGATGAGAGTTGATACTGTCCATATGACTGTGTACGAATACTTGTTCCATTTGGTAAGTGAACAGGTGGTGAATTCGTGGATTCACAAGAACCAGTCAGTTGTAGTGGTGTCATATGCTCAGAAGCCCCGCTATCAATTATCCAATCAGTGGAGCAAGTAGATGTCTTACCAGCAAATGCTGCTACATTATTCTGACTCTGATTATTTAACAAAGATATGAGTTGTTCGTATTGAGCATGTGCAAAGGAGGGTACACAGTTTGATTCTTGCGATTCTTTGCTTGTTGTGGCCTTGTTAGCAGCTATCTTCCCTTGTCTCGGTTTTGTTTGATTCTTTGGTGGCTTCTCCTTCTTCTCCCACCAATCCGGGTATCCTATAATCTCAAAACACATGGTCGTTAGATGGCCAGTCTTACCACAATGATCACAATGCATACTGTTTTTGTTGCTCCAACTGGCTTGGCCTCTCTTGGAGAACTGGACAGCACCATCATTCCGTTTGGCTACAAAGGCAGCTGCATCGGTGGATGGTTGTCGACTGAGCGCAACACTTAGTTGTCTTTCTTCCTTCACCACGTAAGCATATGCTTTGTTGAGAGATGGCAAAGGCTCCATGTTGAGAATTTGAGATCGTATTACTCCGAAACGATCATTGAGTCCCATAAGAAAGTTGTGCAGCTTCTCCTCTTCTTTCGCAGCCATTAATGATTTGGCTGCTCCACATGTGCAAACAGCAATCTCACTATAGGCTGTCAGTTCGTCCCATAGGCCTTTCAGTTTCGTGAAATATGCAGCCACAGATTGATCCTGTTGCTGCATTAAAGCTATTTCCCTTCTGAGTTCATGGACTCTTGGTGCGTTTCCTTGCGAAAACCTTTCTTGAAGATCTACCCATAAGTCTCTCGCTAGGTCAACGTAAGCTACACTATCATGAAGCTCAGGAGCCAAGCCGTTAAATAGCCAAGAGATAACCATCGAATTGCATTTATTCCATACCTGGAAGTGATCAGAGTTTTCATCCGGCATAGGTAAGGTTCCATCAACGAACCCTAGCTTGTTCTTGGCTCGCAATGCATTCTGCATTGCTCGGCGCCATGTGTTGTAGTTTTCTCCTCGGAGTGTGCTGCTAACAAGGATAGCTCCTAGGTTATCTGAGGCATTGAGGTAATAGGGGGATGAAGGATCACTTCCAGCCGAAGGACCTGAAGCCGTGGACGAAGATCCTTCAATCCTTTTTGACAGATCGCCTTTTGTTGGATCGTTTGACATGAATTAGAATTCCTGCTCTGATACCATGTAAAGAATTTGATTGAAGCCAGGTTGGCTGAGACGTTTTCAATTATGTTTTTCTGTGACTGATACAAACGAGCAAGCCTTTCTTATAGCCTAAGAGTCCTACTTGCTGTACAAGGAAATAACTAATTTACAGGATATGATTGTGTCTAGCTAGGAAACTAAGATTGTGTTTACCAAGGAAACTTTAGCTGGCTAGAAAACGTCAACCGAAACAAACGCACACGCTAATATACACACACGCTAATAGCTTCACTCTTTCTTTGGAAAAGAAATGCTTACCAAATCAGTTGTTTTTGCCATACCCACCTACTCTATGGTAGTTTTAAGTTTCATAAAACTTGGTGCCTAAAAATGGATGCAATAATAGCCAACTTTTGGTAGGGGAACATTGAAAAAAGTAACAAGATCCGTTGGAGAACATGGTCTACACTAACTTTATCGAAACAGAAATGAGGTTTTAGGATTAAAAAATCTAGTGACTTTCAACAAAGCCCTGTTGGTCAAGCTAGCTTGGAGACTACAAAAAGGAAAAAAAAAAAACCCTGATGCTCTTTGGACTAGAATTCTTAAAGGGCTTTACTTCCATTCTACAACTTTTCTCCAGGCAAAAAAGAGATCGAGTGCATCATGGGGATGGGCTTGCATTTTACATGGAAGGGCCAGTGTCCAAGAGAAATATATGTGGCAAAGCAGACATAGTCGGGCAACTAAGATGTCGAAGGACACTTGGATTCCATTTTTTACAGATCACAAACTCCACCTTCAGAGTTCTATTCCTGATCATTTATAGGAGATGATTGTCCATCAATTAGTTGATGAGGATATAAGACAATGGGCTCTAGATCAAATACAGCTTGTGCTACATTAAAGTTCTCATTGTTAAAAGTCCGAATCCTAACCAGCTTGTATGCTCTTATGAAAAAACTGGCCAACTGAGTGTGAATTTTTGCCTATTTCTCCATGGCACACCCCCTACAGGCAAGGAGAGCTCCCTCTTCTCACCAGATTGATGATAAGGTCTGAAAACATCTATGAAAGATGAAGTGTCCACCAAAAATGAATTTTATATGGAGATTGTGTCAGAATGGAGTTGCTGTGGCATATAACTAGGGATAACAATGGATATGATGTAGGTAGGATAGTGCTAAACCTGCATCATATTTATCTTATTAGATACCCAATCTATATCTTGTTCACCATGCATTAGATTTACAATTTTAATATTCATATCTTATCCATTTTAAGAGGGGTAAGATCGGATATATGAATGTTAGCACTTGGGTATGTCACTTAAAATAGAAAACAAAATCTAGTAAAAGTAAGCTATATATATCCAAACAGAACCACACTCAAATTTCAATTATATATTAGGTAGCTTTTTTTTTTTTTTTTTACAATAAAAAGGGATGAGCAGCAAATGTGTTGTTCGATGACTTTCTAGAAGACATGTTTGATCATACAAAACTCATTATAAAACAGCATCTAGCAAACCACAACATACAAGAAGAGAAACCACACTATTGCAAATATATATATATATATATATATACATATCTGGCAGGCCTAAATTCACATCCGTTCCACATCCATTTTATTGTAAAAAAAACCTACAAATAAGATAGGATACTGACGGTTACCCACTAGAACAAATATCCATTGACATCCTTACATATAACTCGTGCAAACGTAGAGCAGCAATAGATCCCTTATGCAAGTTTTGTTCACTTCTTGAAACTACTGAGCATGCAATCCTCACTTGTTATTGAACTATAATTGTCTGGAATGCTTGTTTAGATTACAAAATTGATAGACAGGCTATTTCTTGTTTTGATAAATGGTTCCCTGTAAAGTGCTCACAAAATGAATTAACCAAAGGTGATAAAAAGATGTTATCAAAAGTGAGTTTTATCTGTTGGTTTATCTGGAAAGCTAGAAATGAAGCTGCCTTCCAGTGCAGGAACATTAATCATGTTCTTGTGATCCGAAAAATTCAACAAGCCTTCAATGAATTCTAGGATGCTCAAGAGATTTGTTCTTCAGCTGGAAGAAGGAATATGGTGAAGCAATGCTAGCAGAGACCTACAATTGGCAAGATTAAGATCAACGGGTATGAAGCATGGTATCAGGACTGTGTACATGCTAGGATTAGTGTAATTATTATAAATGCACAAGGAGATTTAGTTCAAGCGGAGGCCCATTTTGTCTAGCAAAAGGTTCTCAAGTTGACCTTCAAGCCATAAAAGAAGTCTTAGAACACGCCAGTGAGCTTGGCTTCCTTCACGTTGAATTGGAGTTAGATAGTTCGAAGGCCATTGCTGGCATTCAACAGAGGCGTACTCATTGGCAATCTGAAATTGTGGCTAAAGATATAAGGGAGCTGAGACCCAAGTTCCAAGAATGCATCTTTAGGAGGAAAGACCGTCAAATGAATGTGCCAATTTCATTGCCAAAATGTGTAAAGGAAAGATGAGAAATATGCCATGAGCATGAATCAGCAGAAGCGTGAGTTGGTGCAGCTAATTGCTGCAACTTATAGCAAATGCACCTCAACATAAACAACTGGGAAAAAAAATTACTGCCTTAGAGCAAGAAATCACTAAAAAAGTCACCCATAAGTTGCTTCAAGATACATGCCTGTCTGCTTCTTGCAGACCAACAATAAATTTCATCCATGATGTTTCTCCCAAGATAAATCACAAGAATGTTAGGTTTAAAAGTGAAAAAGTCAAGCCTCCAATCAATAGTCACTCCCAAAATGCCATATGGAACCTTTCCCTAAAGGTCTTCAGTTCCGGTAGAATAGAACATTCAAATTGTCCCAACAGTTCTTTACCTTGCATCCTACAATATTGTATATAAAAATAACGTTAGCAAATAGGAAAAGAAGCAGATTAATGCCAAATAATACAAAAGAGACATCAAAACTGACTCTGAATAGACCAAGAAAACATATAAATGCTCAACCAATTTATTCAGATTACCAGCTTTCTTTTCTTGTCAAATTGGCGCCCGGACATGTCATATACTCCCATGAATTAGGATCATCCTTCCTATTTCTTATCATCATATCCATGTACACCTTACCAATTCCTTTACCACCCCAATCACTTCCATAACAGCCAAGAGCCAGCCAAATAGTATCTATTCGTAGTTCTGTCCCATTCAAACCCAACAAGAACTAGATACTCCTTCCTTAGATTACCAAACTCTTCATGATCAAGGTCATAGATTGGCCCATCATATATTTGCTGCCAAAAGATTAATACACTGAATTAGAAATGGTACAAATGAAATCAGTAATCATATGATACATAAAAGAGACTTTTTTCAGATCTAAAAATTCCTTTCCTACTCAAATTGCAGCCACAATAGGGTATTCCATCACTGTTCTCATGGCCTTAACTAAGTCAGTACTTGAAACAACAGCATAATTAAAGATGGCAGGAGATACCAAATTAAATTGCAATGAGAAGAAAGATGAAAATTAAGTAAAAATTTTCAGATAAACGAATAATTTCAACAAAATAAGTCCCGAAGTAAAAACCTTTGATGGCTCTAAATCCAATGTATGCCTTGTTAGAAACTTCTATACATCCTGAGCAGTTGCTCCTGAAAATAAAGAGCTAGCAGCATGCGTATCTCCAGAACCTGTAGCGGTGCCGCTTTTACTTGATCCAAGGCCACTATTTGTGAGCTTTTGAAATGATTTTACTTTCATTGAAATTCTTTTGCCACAAAATCCCAAAACATGTTGCACAAGCATGTGCCCAACTAGGCACTGCAAAGGAAATTATGATAACCTGCTTCAATTATCAAGCATGCTCGCTAAATAAATTCTGAGACTTCTATATGCAGTTAAACTCCCCACATTTGAAGCTTCCAAGATATTATACTCAAAACCAACAATCATATTATAAATTGAGATTTAACCTTTCACGTATTGTTATTTGAGGCCACGGATTAAAGGCTGTCCACCAACAATATTCAGGTACCAAAAGTAATCAAAATCAACCCCCACACCAACCGGGTTAAAAATTACAAGTAACCACCAATTCTATCTATTTGGTTAGCGATATTACTCAAAACTAACTTTCAATCTCATGGGCCTATTTTCACTTCCCTAGAAAGCTAAGATCTTACGAACCACCCCTAGCTCTCTCAATTGGTGTAGGTTCCTCAATACTTCAATCTTTTAATTCATAGCTAAAAATTACAAACTACTTTCAATGCAAGTCTCATAAGTTATGTTAAACCATTATGGGAAAAAGCAAAAAGGAAGAAGAAGAAGAAGAAAGCAATTACATTTGTCATCATTTCGGTTTGGAACAGCACTCCATAAACCTTTCCCTTGCCAATTAGCACCACTTTGAAAAGATGCGGGAATCTTATTCTGCTAATTAAAAAATTTTAAAAAAATAAGAGACCAAACGAGAAGTAAAAGGTAACTTAGGGGTACTGTACATAACCCAGCTGTGCAAATGTATGGGGCTGGAAGGAAATCCACATAGTTGAACAAATTTTCCATCTGAACAAACCTGCCAAACAGCAAAACAAAAATCATTATAAGTAGGGATTCAAGCAAGAAGGTTGCATGGTATAGCCATAATCACTTGCTTTCATAATAGCATATTCAACCTATTAGCCACAAAAAATGCTTCTAACCAGTTAATTAGCATAAACTTTGCAAATAGTTGGAAACAAATTCAAGTACATAAAACCAAACTATATTCTCATCATCATTCAAAATGAGTATCAATACCCATAAAAAGCAAGATATAAGGAAATGAGAAAAAACATGATTGTGATTAACATATTGAATAAAAAGAGGGTTCAAAATAAAATGAGAGTATAAACCTCTAATTCTATATGAAAAGCTCCTTCTAAGAATGATAATAAATGCCCTAGCACTCATAATTCACATTCTCTGTCATAAAATTTTCTTCACTCCCTCACCCTGAAAAAAAAATCATCTTAGAAAGTGCCATGGTACCTAGACCTCAAAAATAATATTGCCCCACAACAACAATACATTTGCTGGACATTATCTAACCGATGCCTCACAATCACTCATTTTGAATATTAAAAGAAAAGAAAAATAACAGAAATAATTCGACTCAGTGCAGCAACTAGGTCTACCTGAAACCACAAGCAATACTGCCTATCCTGAAGGTATCCTCTAATTATCTGTACTTAAAACAATACTCGAGCCACTTTATCTGACAAGAATGATGTCTCTGTGGCAATAATAAACAGATTACTCCCACCCAGTGCTTAAACAAGTTTTCAGTTTTAACTTCACTGTCCTAATTGATCATTAAACTAAGTTACTTTCCCAAAATTACTTTGACAGTAACAAAAACAAGTCATCAAATAACAACTATTTAATCTAAAGAACCAAAACAACTTGGAGGAGTACAAATTACAAAAACATCAAGTGAGATTAAGGGGCAGAGACAGTTATGAACTTTAACAGCCTTCTTGTTGTCAGCTGACACAGAAGGCAAGCTAATGCACTGGAAGTGTTGATCAGTCACGGATTTGGTCAAACAAGGGCAGGTTGAGCTGAAACTCTGAATAGAGACTAACGAATATGTCAAAGAGGAAAAGGAAGAAATCAGGGACCAAATGATGGCATAATTTCCTTGCAGTCAGGGACAAAATGATGGCATAATTTCCTTGCAGTCTCTGCAAAATTAATACACTTACAGACATAAAAATATATATATGCAGTATAACAGCACTCTCACAGCTTGATGTTGCAGTCTATAGTTGTTTCCTGTCTTAAAATGGATAACATGAGGGGGAAGAAAAAGGAACAGAGGAGTAGCAACCGCAGAACTGCTACGCAATTATCACACTGCAAAAAAGAATTTTCTGCAATATGGAAATCACACAGAATGAAATTCTGCATTTTTTATACTGAAGTTTTGAGACTGCAAAATTTCAATTCTACAACGTTAAGATTTTGCAGCTCCAAACCCTATAAATCAAAACTACAGAAATTCAATCTGCTGTTTCAAATTTCTACATTTCAAAACTCTGCAGTTTAGCACTCCAGCTTTTATCGAACTCACCAATTATATAACATCAAGCCCCTTAGCAATACGCACCAGTGATGCCACTCCACGAGATAAATTCTATTAGTTGCAGGCAGAACTATCCTTAAAAGAAGTAAAGAAAAAAGTAGCAAATACTTGGTTCTAAAAGAACAACAAATGATGTCTGCTAAACAATATGAATACAACAAACCAACTTGTGCATTGATTGATTAAACCATTAAAGTTGCAACAAGCAGCAAAATATTATGCAGAGACTTCGTAAAACTTGGATTAAAGTGTGCAGACACTTCAAATTGTGCAGGCGCTGTGCAGGGACTGCACATCACTACAAGGAAAAATAGTTACCAACATATTTTCTTTTCTGGAGCCTTACAAATGCTGTAAAAGTTTTGCCAACCCTTCAAAATTTCTGGTAAAAACAATTGGTAGGAATAAATAACAAAAAATCCGGCCTGTTACTAGCATCTAAGAACAACGGCAAAAACCATGAAATTTTCAGGATTTGATTCCAAAATGCTGCTGAAAACAAAATATCCCAGCATTTCCTCTCCAAACTACGCCACTAAAGGCATTAAACTTTTTCCTCTAGAAACGCTAATGGAACCTTAACAACAAGTACCTTAATATCTACACTCACCATATATTGTTCTTCAATATGACATCAACTATACAGGACAAATATTTTCTTCATTGATGAAGTTGAGACAAAATTGAAAAGCATCACAAAGAGTACCAACTGCTAATATTCATAAAGCTAACAATGTGCCCATTGATATTTGGTTCACAATTACTTGCAAATAACAAGACTAGAAACATGATCTATAGAAATCAAGCAACATCTAAAGCCAAGGGCTTTTATTGGAAATCAGATGGTTGTAGCAAGAAACCAGTCAATTAGACATTATGAATGTACTGCTCTAGTGTGATAAGCAATAGTGGAAAACCTCAACACATTGAGCTACTTACTTTAACGGTATCCTGAAAGCCTCCTTTCACTTGTACTGCTTTACTTCAATGGACCAGTAAGCAGTTCAGCCAGCCCCTGCAGATAAACGTCACGTGTTTATCAGTGATTTAGAAGGCCATAACCGTGACGGAGTATATCATATTTCAAATGTCATGCTGAAATTCAATAACTTAAATTGTCTTGTATACGTAGGGATTATCAATTGGTCTTATTTAGTTTTAACCAAAACCGAATGGCCGAATTTTTTCAATTATGAACTTCAGTAAACAGAAATAGGACAGTGATTCTATTCCAGCCAACAGTCCAATCAAGTAAACAGCTGTTAAAATTTGTATCAGAATAATAATCATCCTGCCGGTTGGAAACAGCTATTAGTCATGTGATTTTGTAGTTCTAGCACCACTCCCTTCAAATTATCTCCAGTTAACTTTTTGTGATTCCTGATTTTAGTTTTCTCATCGTTTATGACTTTCGGTTACTCTTAATTTCTGCTCAATTTCAAACGTATTGACATACTGATCAAACTATAGCGTAACATCCAAATCCAAATCAATAGTAATGTAATCAAAGAACAGGCAAAGAGAACGGCTAACTAATCAGATTATCAGAAAGGGAATGCTCAAAAGGACAATCAATTCTAGAACGGGGATGAGGGAGGAACTCTTCAAGAACAGCGTTCGACAAAGGAGCAAAACAGAGAGGGAATCAGAGACGGTGAATGAGTACCAACCGAGAGAGGCAGCCGGGGTCTTCCTCAGGTCACCAGAATTCTACCAATCAAGCGAAACCTAGCCTCCTAGTTCGTTCCGGTTATTCGTCTGAGTCTCACTTTTGGATTCCGGTTCGAATTGGAGAGTGAGGTAGTGTGGAGAGCTTGAGAGAACGAGGCCGAGACAGACGACTGAGGATGAGCGAAACGACACCGTCCCCTCCTCTCGTTTCTTTCTCATCATCATAGGCCTCTTCGATTAATTATTATATTATACACATATGCCTTATTAGACATGTTAACTAAACCCTTAATTCTCCATATATAAGCTACATTTAATTCATATTTTGACTAAATTATCCCCTCTTGAAAAAGAAAAACCCTACCTCGTAGCCTCTTCCTCCCACTGTCATTCCTCCCACTCCGCCAGTTGACACTTCATATCAAACTTTCTCTGGTCATTTTTCCTCATGCTTCGTTGGTTGATGCTCCATATTGGACTTTCTTTGGCCTATCGTTGCCTTCCGATCGTGATCTTACTGCTTGCCTGTAAATCACACCATCATCCTCTCCTCCCGATTGTCGTCCCCACGGTGTCGTTGACCTCTAAATCTTAATGTTATTGTTGCTGGATCACGTCGTTCATCGCCTTCGGATCGCGTCGCTCATTGCTTCTATATCGCCGTCGTCACCATTGCCACAACACCACTAATAAGTCACTCCTTCTTTGCCTCCTGGTTGGACTGTTCATAGAAATAACCTGTAGAACTATCTAAGAAGGATATGAAGAAGTGTCTGATACAGTGTGTAGAAATGTTTGTAATAATATGTAAAAGTATTTAGTACAGTATATGGACGTATCTAAAGTAATATAAAGAAAATTTATTATTATTAGAAATTTAAAGTGTATAAAGCAATAAAAATAAGTATCTGAGTGAATATCAAAAAGTGTCCTTAAAATATGTAAAAATGTTTAAACTAACTTATAAACAATTTGTTAGCTTCATAAAATATTTGCTTGAAATAATTAAATAGTTTTTACATGAATATATAAGTGTCTAAATAAATATGTAAAAGTGTCTGAATAAACTTATAAACAATTTGTTGTCTTAAAAAAATAACTATTTAAAACAATAAAGAAAAGTGTCTGAATAAATATGTAAAAGTACTTAAGCAAAAATATAAAAATGTCGAAAGCAATATCTAAATAATTTGTTTTTCTGAAAAATAGAGATGTGTAAACTAATAAATAAAAAGTGTCTAAATAAATATTTAAATATATCTAAAGTAATATACAAAAGTATATAAAACAATAATTAATATATAAAATCTCTTTTTTTGGGACAACAAATAATAGTGGCCAAACTCTCCCTAGTTTCCTTTTTCTGTTGCCCAGGCGTCTTCGCCGTGGCCACACATCTCTCGCCAAACTCCCTACACTGTCATCATCATCCTCACATCTCACTGTCGTTGTCGGATCTTAGTCGCCACTGTCTCGTAAAGCCCATACACCGCATTCCCCATCGCCGCCTTGTTCTCCGTTTGTCGGATTTAAAGCTAGCCTAAAGCTCCCGCTTTTCCTTTCCTGAACCGGTGTTCTTCGTCTCCCTAACCTGGCGATGCCAGGTTGGGTCTCAACCTTGTCAGACAAAGACTTCGCCTGAACTCCCACTCTTCCTCGCTTGTGCCTGTGTTTTTCGTGCATCTTTGTCGATCGGAGACTCCGCCTAAAGCTCCCGCTCTTCCTTGACTGTGCCTACATTTTTCATCTCACAAGCTTCGCGATTGGTACTCTGAATTTGATGCGTCTCATCCTTGCTGGAAAACATCATTTGGAGCCGATTGTAGTTGAAGCATATGGAAGAAAGTGAGGATTGCGGCAGCCGGAGGTTTGAGAAGGTTTTGGGAAGACAACGCTTTCTAGGGTAGTGGGTTACATAGAAATTAGCTTGATTGTGAGGGATAAATTTTCTGCTATGTATAATTACACATGTTTGCAGCAGCTTTGATATGTTCGCAATAGCTTTGGTACTTTAGGATTGTGGCTAGTTCAATAGAACAGCCTACTTATAGAAACAAATACATAAAAAGGTCACTAGAAAAAAAAAGTCGGTTTATTCCGTGACCAAATTATATTGAACCATATATATTTTAGATTATTTCAGATAAAATAGAAATTCTACTCACCTCTAATATGCGCAAATGTTGTTTTACTTATTTTGTTCCAAGAATTCATTAATATGACAAATGGCATTAATAATATTTGGTTTCTAGATTAGTATGCCTCAAATTAGGAATTGGTGAAAATGACAACTTTCACCCTGGGTGGAACCAGGATTTTGAATTAAGGGGCCAAATTTTGTTTTGGAAATATTTAAAAAATAATGTATTTCTTATATATATATAATAAGAGATTATTTTTGCTTATTTTTTAATTTTTTGTTTACAATAAATATCATTTGAAAGTTTATGTCATATTTATCTAATATTCACTTGGTCACATATTTTTAGAAAAAAAAAATTGATGGACTTTTTTTCATACCTAGCTTTAAGAAAATAAAAAATCATTAAAAATAAGTGCCTTTTGTAAAAAAAATGCTTTAAAAGTAATTTTTTAGCATTTTAAAGTATAGGGTTTTGATTGGTGTACACAAGTTGAGCAAATAATTGTCATACATAAAACAATCACTAATAATCTTTTGCCAATAATTTTCAACAAATGCAACCTAAGAAACAAACAAAAATAATTAACTAAGAAATCATCAAACTAAGGTAAATAATAAATAAATTATTGTTTTCAAATAGAAAAAAAGAATTTAAAATGACCCATCATAAAGAAGCTAAAAATTAATACATTATTTGTCATAGGATACTAAAAGAAAAACTATCAAGTAATATATTGAATAAAAAACAATTAAAAGAATTAAGCTTTAAGTTCCAATTCTTGCAAAAAGGTAAAATGTTTTGACAATGGCATTTATGGGCAAAATTTGTTTCAAGCAGGAGAGGACTCGCCATATTTGCTTGAATTGTAGGCCCACTAGACACTTAGGATCATGTCCTAAGTCAAAACAATATTCCAGATTCCAACCTAGGGTCCATTAGTATAATCAAGAAGTTGCATATTTGTCTTATAAAACTCATGCCTATTAGCCATCTCCAGTTAATCAACCTTCTCAAGGTAGTCATGTTTCATCATTAAGAAGTTCAACATTGGACCAAGACCAGGTGCAAGGTAGTTTTCTCTTATCTGTGGAGGACTTACAACGTAATAAAGACTAGATTCCTAATCACTTTCAAACTCAACAATCAATAAATCAAGAAACAATGAAAAAGAAGAAGAAGAAGATCAAAGCGGTAAAATCTTATTCAATGCGGTAAAATCTTATCCAGAGAAAAAACAATTCCATGATAAGCATGTTGAGATTTTCTCATCTCAAGTTGAGCACAATTCTGTTGGGCAAACTATTGTTGAGGACCCTTTTCCTAGCCCTTTTAATATTTTCATTAAACACAAAACTTCAGTTGATCATAGCTAGTATAGTGAGGATGATTGTCAAGAATCTATATTTGCCTTCTCAAGTCTTGGGAACAATCACCGACATCCTGCAAGGATTTGCTTACTTGTAAAAAGATAGAAGGCAGTAACATCGGATGAGGTTACCAAGGACATTATAGTAACATCATGTTGCTCTAATCACCTTTCTTAGCCAATTTAGCAGCAAAGGCAGGTCTTAGCTTTCTACCATGGCTTTAGGTTTGATCTTGCCTACCAATGTGCTTTATCACAACTTCACATTTTCTTACTTGTTCCTTAACAGCCAGGTATTTGACTTCCAAATAGTTAGCCCCATAAATACTTATATTATTCTTGCAAAACATTATTGTTGCAAGATTATCACAGTATAGTCAAATGGGTTTAGCAATGGAATCTACAATAGACATTTTAATGATGAGATTCTACAACCATGCGGCTTGTGTGGAAGCTCCAAAACATGCTATGTACTCAGCATGCATGGTAGAAGAGGTCATAAGTGTCTGTTTGACACTTTTCCATAAAACTACACCACTTGCCAATATGAAAATATACCCTGATGTGGCTTTCTATCATCTTTGCAGCTGGCATAATCAGAAGCGGTATAAATAACCAACTTATGATTTTCAACCCTTTTATAAGTCAACATGTAGTCTTTGGTTCCCCTTAAGCAATTCAGGATTTTCTTTACATCAACCCAATGGTCATACCCAAGATTTAATAAGTATTATCCTTGGAGAGTTATTGCAAATGCGATGTTCGATCTAGTGCAAACCTGAGTATACATCAGGCTCCCAACAACACTAGTATATGGAACATCCCTCATAGATTTTCCCTCACAATCATTCCTTGGACATTATACTTAGCTCAAGTTTTCACTCTTAGCAATTGGCACATTATAGGGTTTACAGTCTTGCATATTGAATCGCTTTAATATGCGTTCAATGTATGATTTTTTAGAAAGACCTAATAAGTTCTGAGATCTATCCCTGTGGATTTTAATTCCAAGAACAAAAGATGCTTCACCAAGATCCTTCATGTCAAATTGCTTAGACAAAAACTGCTTAACCTTATGCAGCATGCCTAGCTCATTAAATGCAAGAAAAATTTCATCTATATAAAGGACCAGAAAGATAATTTTGCTCCCACTAATCTTGTGATATATGCATCTATCGACTCAGTTTTTCAGAAAACCAAATGAGGTGATTACTTCATCAAACTTTAGGTACCACTAACAAAAAGCTTGCTTCAGATCATAAATAAATTTGAATAGTTGACATGCTATATGATCTTTACCAGTTACCTTAATACCTTTTGGTTGTTCCACGTAGACTTCTTTTAGATTCCCATTTAGAAATGCGGTTTTAACATCCATCTGGTGTAACTCCAAATCATAATGAGCTATAAGTGCCATAATGACTTGGAAAGAGTCTTTAGAGGATATAGGAGAAAACAAATCAACATAGTTAATTCATTCTCTCTGAGTGTATCCTTTGGTAACTAGTCTGGCTTTAAACCTCTTAATCTTTCTGTTTGGATCTCTTTCAGTCTTGAACACCCATTTGTTACCAATGGGTTTATAGCTCTTAGGTAGCGCAACAAGCTCCTACACTTGATTGTGTTACATGGATTAGATCTCATCCTTTATTGCATTCCACCATAGATCCTTTTGAGGGCTAGATATAGCTTCCTTAAAGGTCACCGGATTGATTACATGACCGATGTCATATTCACTCTCTCCAATAGAGACCATATAATTATAAGATATAGCAGACCTCCTCTCCTTAGTAGACCATCTAAGTGGAACCTTTGCTGCCGTATCCTATGCTACAGGAACCTCCTCAACTGATGATTGCAAAGGTTCTTGCTCCATTAGAGCAAACACAGGTAAGGGATCCACTTGTACATCCTTCTCTATAGTCTTAGAGTGATTACTTTCATTAGCTACATCATGCTCCAAAAATTTAGCTATTTGTGATTCCATAATTCTATAACCTCAATCTCTATGATAGAATCTATACTCTTTAGAATGTTCAGGGTATCCAACAAAATTGCAATGAGTAAAACGAGGTTACAATTTATTTTCATTTGGATCGTACGATCTCACTTTAGTATGATAGCCCCGAACGTTAAAGTGGTTCAAGTTGGGTTTCTTGCCACTCCACATCTCAAATGGCATCTTTTGCACCAACCCACTAGGTACTTAGTTGAAGATATACATGGCCATCTTGATAGCCTCACTTTAAAGAAAGTCAGGTAAATTTGTTCTACTCTGCCTGTTCCTCATCATGTCCTTTAAGATGTGATTTCGGCTTTCGGCCCTACCATTTTGTTCAAGACTACTTGACATAGTGAACGGAGCCACTATTCCATAACATTCTAAGTATCTGGCAAATGGACTCTTAATTTGTTCATTGTCCCCATGTTTTCCATAGTACTCACCTCTTTGGTAATTTTGATAACTTTTCCCAATTAGTTCTCGACTTTAGTCTTGAAGATCTTGAACTCGTAAAGAGCTTCAAATTTTCCGTTAATCAAGTACAAGTAATGATAATGAGAATAGTCATCAATAAAAGTGATGAAATATTTAAAGTTACAAACTGTCTGTGAGTACGGCCCACTTATATCAATGTGCATCACTTCCAAGAGATCTGACCTACGCGTAGCTTCCTTTTTCTTAATCTTGATCAATTTGCCTTTACAACAATCAACACATGTATCTAGGTCACTGAAGTCAAGAGTAGGTAGAATGTTTTCCTTTGTTAACCTTTTTACTCTTCCCCTAAAAATATGGGCAAGCCTTTTATGCCACAGCATAGAAGATTTCTTATTTATAAGAGCCCTTTTAGTAATAACTTTCTCAACATTATATGAGGCAACATAGATATCATTTGGAGTCAAACACAATCTATATAGACCAGAGGACAAAGAACAACTACCAACATGCTTTGAGTCAAAAAGTAATTTAATAAAACCATCATTAATATCAAAAGCATAACCATCCTTATCCAACATGAAAACTGAGGCCAAATTCCATCTAAAAGATGGTACATAGAATGTGTTATTCAAAATAAGTCTAAATCTAGTTTCTAAATTTAGACACACAACTCCTATGAACTCTACGTCCACCTTTTCATTATTGCCGATAGTGAGCTTTGACTATTCTTTATTTGGTTTTATTTTGCTTATAAAGCCATGTAAAGTAAAAGCAACATGAGTAGTTGATCCGTTATCTAGCCACCAGGAACTGGATTAAGCTATAGCTAAATCGAATTCATGTAAAATAAAAGCCAAAGAGTCATTACCTTTATGTCCATTCTTAGCCAACCAAGTTTTAAATTTATGGCAATCATTTTTAAAATGGCCTATTTTCCTACAGAAGAAACATTCTTAGAATTATTAGAATTAGGCTTCTTGCCCTTTTTCTTGTTGTGTTTACTTGATACAAACAAGGTAGTTTGGGACTTGTCACTCTTAAGCTTCTCATCTTCAGTGATACATCTGGCAATTAGGTCATTGATCACCCAAACCTCATCTTGAAAGTTATAAGCTATGATAAGAAGCCCATACTCCTGTTCAGGCTTGATGCACAATACATGCATCAGGGATGATAATGTTGAGTGGTCTGAGTCTACTCTAAATGTGGGCCATCTTAATGATATATTTCCTAACACCACTTATTCTGTCATACGTCATGGAGTAGAGTTCCTTTAGAAGGGTACCTATTTCAGCATTAGAGCACACTCTATACCTCTGGACAGAACATTAAGGAAATCCTTGGCTTTATTAGTTTCAGAAAGACCACTAAACAGGTGTTCAGGGATGAACCTCTTTATCGAGAGATAACGCATCTGTTTGATTTCTCCCAAGCTGCATAAGCCCTATTCTCCTCATCATTGCTCGTGGCAAAAAGATTTGCAGGTTTATCAGTGATCATGGCTAAATTCACTTTTTTCATCTCGAGAGCAAATTCTACATCTTACTTCCACTTTTTAAAGATAGAGTCAGTCAACAACTCAATGGTAACCAAGTTGTTATTAATTGAAAAGGTGACCAAAAAGATCAAACAAACGCAAATATCAATAATTTTTAAGGTAACCATGATACTTAAAACCACAAATAGGATCCGTATTGAGAATTCAAGCACATCACTATGAAAGCACCTTTGGGCAGAATTCATAACATGTAATCTCAAATTCTCACACATAATAACAATTCAAGGAACTTTTCCTATCCTCACCAATCTACCACATTTGGGTGTATAAATAGTTTAGACAAGTCAATCTTCAATCAAATATCATATGTGTCTCATCTCTAAACTTCATGCATAGTCAACACCTTTGAGCAGAATAACCATGCACTTAATCCAAAGATATCTTTAATCATGTGAGAATGGAATTTCACAAGACCTATCAAATTGACCACTGTGATGGCAACAATTCAATGGAGCTTGTAAAACCCTCCTAAAAAGGATATGGCTTATGTTACCTTTTTAATTAACAGCAATCACGGGGCTCAATTTCAATTCTCATATGACTTTACCAAATGAGAAAGCTAATTCACTTAAATTTCTCCTTGGTGATATGTTGCCATATTTATTTACATTTTTTTATCAATTTAAAAAATTATTTATCAGGTATATTCACTTCAATTTTTCTTTATGAGACACCATGACCTAATATGTCTATTCAATTGAAGCGAATTTAACCTTTATTGTATTAAAATAAATTTTAGTGTGGTTTAATTAAAGGTTTGGGTCACTTTATGAAATCAGCAGCTTCAAGGTTTATTATGAAAGTCCAGGAACCAAAATACACAGAGAAGGAAAACTTAATGGCCAACAAGCAATTATAGCAATCACATAAGATATAAATGAACAAAAAAAACCTTAAGGCCTAATCTGTCATAAAGAGAAAATTTAGAGGACTAATACCATCATTAAGCCAAACGTTAGGTAAAAGCAATCACATCTTCTTCTCCAATTTGCATACTCTGTAATTTTCAACCCAGGGGATATATTTGTTTTTCATTAAAGCAAATAGCCAATTTCAACCCCAAAGCCTGAAAAAAAAAAGGCACATAAAAATGCACCAACCTTTGATTTGCAACAACAGGCGGCCACCAAAATAAGAAAAGAGCTTAAATAATAGTAATTCGGAAGACATTGGCCCAATGCGGCTGTTTCTTGACCGGCAGCTATGTTCGCCTCTATGCATCATCAATAGCCATGATAGAGGCAATGGTGTTGGTCAGGAATCCTGATGCGACCAGTGGTTACCATTGCTAGCCTCTGATGCCCTGCCGTTCGTCTGAGTTCTCAACCCAGATTAACTTTTTATTTATTAAATTTAAGCTTCATCAATTTTTTTTTCATTCAAATCAAGCTAAGATATGGTTCATTAGAAGTCCCAACAGCCACATAGTTGGAGTATTCTTTGAAATCTAAAAGAAAATTAAGATTTTCAACGTGTGTAATGATATCAGTAATTCATAACTTAAACATCTTAATCCTTTATCAAAGTAAATGAAATTTGACTACATCATTATGTCAAATAAGATTTCAATCATGTAAAATTTAATGTAGCTTATCACCTCAACAATTTCATCACCAAGTATAGAAATTTTCAAGATAGAAAATATAGATTATTAGTGAGTGTGTCATCTTGTACATGTTCAGAAATCTAAAAAAAAATATTTTGACTAGCATACCTAATAAGATGTGTCTTAAGAGTAAGATTACTCTTTACTCAGTTATCTTACACTAAAGGCTTGGTCTAAAGGTTTTAATATCAGTATGAGAAAAACTACCTTAAAAGAAGAAAAAAAAATTATGTATCAACTATCCCTCCCCCCCAACTATATTAAGACATTATCCCTGATGCCAAAATATAGATAGGTAGAGTGAAAGAAAGAATTACCTAAAATGGTAGTTATTGAAAATAAAAACTTTAAAATAACCAAAATAAAAAAAATGTTGATAGTAAAACTAAAAGATAAGATACTACAAATAGATCCACAAGTCCAGATTGCTCTCTTCCACAGTGCTTAATCATTTATTAACAAAAATAAAATGACAAACGGGGAAAAATATACTTATGGAATGGAGCTTATTATGAAGGACTGTCATATCCAGTCTATCTAAATCACTGCAGGGTCTGGTTCAAGAATGAAAGCTTGCATTTTGTCTAGCAATTCTTCAGTAGTTGATGCGGATATTAGGATCCATCATGCCGTCTCTAAAAGAAATTTCTCCTGCACAGCTTGATCTATAAAAGAAAATAGATTTGCAAAGAAATTGGTAATATTCAACAACTCAATGGGTTTTTGGTGCAAATTAAGTTGGGCTATAGAAGCAATTTAGAAAATTTCTCTCAATGTACCAAACCCTCCTGGTAGGACAATAAAGGCATCAGAATTACAAATCATTTACAACAAACATTCTTGCAAATTTTTAACCACTAATTCTTCCTCAATTGTGCCCACAGAAATCTATTTCAAATGTGTAGGGATGATACTCAAAATTTGGCTACCCCCTATAGATGCTGCTGTTGCTACACTTCCCATCAATCTAACACTACCTCCCCCATTTACCAAATGTATTTTTCGCTCAGCTAAGACTTTACCCAAATGGTTTGTAGTTCTTAGGAACTCCTCATCCTTTCTAGGGAAAAATCCAAAAAATACACAAATATTTTAGAATCTATGATTTGAGGTTTCCTCTATTTCTACCCTTAACCCTGAAAAAAATGAAAAGAAGAACTTGCATTTATAAAAAGGAAATGATAAAGCAATGATAACACTTATAGGAGTAGGTAGATTATTGTCAGAAGAAAATGAAAATTTTTAACAATAACGGCGTGTTTGTGCAGTAGTTGTGACTGTGACTCACATTTTGATCTGGTTTTACGTCCAGTAACGACTTCAACGTGTTTTATGAGTTGGGGATTTACTTCCCATCCAGTTTCGTTACAAACTGGCAAACAAGCTCTTTTAAAGTTAGGTTATTAAGACTATAACACTCTCGTTCTCAAGACTATAATGCTCTCATTTTTTGTGAAAAATACACCATAAACCAAGAAGCTCATATTGCACTAATCCACAAAAATGCGTCTCAAGAGTCAATCAAATATCATCCAAAGAATCCTTACTCAGGTCATTCTTAATGAATTGTTTTTTATCTTATTGATTATGGCACATTATCCCTAAAAAACAACATTTAGTATTACACGTCTATCAACCACCTTTGTGACAGACTCATAACCTTGTTGCTCTTCGCTTTTTGGCATAAGATTTTTTGCTTAAGCCAAGCATGTGGGACATGAATATATTTGAGATTTCACCAGCTAAACAAACCTTAGCTTCAATTTATCAACGCACATCTTTAGGGATTCCTTTGTGCATCAAAATTCTTAATCGTTCACTTCTAGCTTGGTAAATCCTTTTAAGAATATTTATTGGGAGAGAATGAAAGTATTTTCGCGAAGCAGGAAGGATAGAATCCATTTTTTAGAAGAAATTGAAAAAGGAGATAAATAAATTAGTTATTATGGGAAACTGAAATAACTGACTTGAGAGCCATAAAGTACCGTATCTGCTACTTAACCGGGAAAAAATTAATCCTAATTTTTGACAATTTTCAAAGGCTTTCTAGAATGCATGTGCATTTTTGAACAAAGAGGGCCAGTAAAATCTAGACTGCAAAATCTTTGTAGTTGTTTTCTTTGACAAAAAATGCCCCTCGCACATTTCAGGATGACAAAATTCAATGACACATTTTACCTCATTCTAAGGTATGAATCTCCTAAATATCTGATCAATGAAGTATTTGAAAAAATAACAGTCATTCTAATAAAATTTTTTCAACTCATGTAAAAATTACTTCTTAACTTGGGCACTCCATTGAGCTGGCATCTGTCCTGTTACCAAAAAATGGATGATGTTAGCAAACTAAGGTACTGTAGCGACAGAGAATAAAAATTCATCAATAAAACAATTATTTATAGCTATAGCCTCAATTGATGAATCTGTTGTCAGCCTTGACAAATAGTTAGTGACAATATTTTTGATGTCCTTCTTATCCTTGATCTCAATGTTAAACTCTTAGAATAATATGTTTCAGTGTATCAGCCTTGATTTAGCATCCTTTTTTGACATTAGATACTTCAATTCTTTGAGTAAGCGCTTTAACTCTGTTGTGGGGATTTTCTTTTGCTCTTCAACTTTTGGTTTCCAACATGTGTTTCCTTCTACCTGTAAAGAATCAAGCAATACACATATGTTAGATGTATCTTGATCCATTTGCATAACCAATTTAAATGAATTAACCAGACAATTTTTTAGGGGATCAGAGATACTCCCTTATTCAATGTGGTTTTTTACAATAGTGTTAATGATGCAAACTTCCTCACTTTCATCTTCCTTTTTAGGTGGTTGCTAAAGCAAGTTAAAAACATGTAACCCCAATGTTATATTCTCAAATGTTATATTCTCAAATGTTATATTCTCAAATGACAATTTCATCAATCCATTCCTACAATTTATTAAAGTGTTAGAATTTCTTAAAAATGGACATCCTAGAATAACAGGTATTGAATTTTTAATTTCCACTAGCGGTGTGTCCAAAACAATAAAATTCATAGAATATATAAATTTATCAACTTGAACTAACACATCTTCAACAACTCCTTTGGGTACTTTCACTGATCTATCAGCAGGCAAAAACGTTACTTCGGTTGGTTTTAACTCACCCAAATTTAATTTTTAGTAAACTGAATATGGAAGTAAGTTTACATTAGCCCCAAGATCAAGTAATGCTTGCTCAATTTTATGCTCTCCAATTAAACATGAAATTGTTGGACAGCCAGGATTCTTATATTTCAAAGTAGTGTTATTTTGAATAATAGAACTCAACTGCTCGGCTAAGAAGGTTTTATTTTTCATATTCAACTTTCTTTTAACAGCGCACAAATCCTCAAAAAATTTGGCATAAGAAAATACTTGTTTAATTGCATTCAACAAAGGCTTATTGATCTTTACTTCATTGAAGATATCAAGAATTTCAGGATTCTGATTCACCTTCTTAGGAACTATTATTGCCTGAGGAAATGGAAGTACTGGTGGAGATTCAATTTGTTCTTTACTTGGTATAGGTTCCGCTAGGAGTGGAAATGAGCCAAACCGTTGCTCGGTTTTTTAGTTATCGAGCCGAGCCTAATGAGCCTTGAGCCGAGCTTCGAGCCGTAAGATAAGTTCTAATTCTTAATGAGCCGAGCTTCGAGCCAGGTAGTATTCGGCTCGAATCCTTATTGAGCCTAACGAGCCTGGTAAGAAAATTAATATAATACTCCCTCTATCCCAAATTCTTTGCACCATTCACTTTTTAGTAATTAATCTATAATTTTTTATTTTCAATATTTTAACATATAAATGAAAAACCTTTATATATAAATGATAAATCAAGATCTATTTGTTTCTCAAAATGAGCTTGATTCGAGCTTCGAGCCTATCGAGCTACCGAGCTGAACTCGAACTTTTTAGAGTCGAGCTTCGAGCGTCATTTTCCGAGCTCATCGAGCTCGAGTCGAGCTTCGAGCCGAGCCAGTTCTTAACGAGCCGAGCTTCGAGCCTAAGGGTGTTTGGGCTCGGCTTGGCTCATTTTCACCCCTAGGTTTCGCCCCTTCTTTGCTCTTAAAAGTTGACTCATCGTCTCCTTCATAAGAATAAAAAATGGATTTTTCAATAACCTTACCGTTACAAAGTGTATTAACTGACTTTATTTGATCTATGGTTTGACCTTTGAGATTTACTTGTGGTTGAGAAAGAAATTGCCCTTTCTCCTAAATGTTGAGTGTATATGCAAATTTTGTAAGAGTATCTTTCAAATCAGTCATGGTTTGACTTGTTTGAGCGTTAATGGACTCTTGCTTCTCAATAAATAAATGCAATGTATCTTTAAGATTTTTCTTAAAAGGAGGAATATATGGTACATACCCTTGAGATTATTAAAATTTTTGTTAGGTGTGCGAAGGTGGTTGTGACGGTTGAGTATGATTGTCACTTCTACAACTGAAGTTTGGATGATTCCTTCAACCAGGATTGTAAGTTTGTGAGTATGAATTTTAGGTTGGCCTATTGAAGTTGTTCAAAGCATTGACTTCTTCATGGAGACATTCTTTGAAAGAATGCAAAGTTGGATAATTGCTAGTGGAATGATTGTTGGTATCCCAAATGTAACAAACAAATTCTTCCAACATATTTTAATTTACCAGTTTTCTTCATTTTTAATGCCTTAACATTTCTAGCTAGAGATGCAAATTTTGCTTGAAGGTTATTATCTTTCTTAAGATGATACATACCTCCATTAGATGAATAGGATTGAGTCTTACCTGGGGCCTCATAAATACTAGTGGTGTCCCAATTCTGTGCATTCTCTTTTAGCAAGTCTAGGTAATTCATTGCCTCGTTAAGATCCTTATCTTCAGATATTCCATTGCACATCAAGTTCACCATTTGTCGTTCTCTAGGTGTCAAACCTTGATAAAAATGTGAGACTAATCTTCATGTTTCAAAACCATGGTGTGGGCATGTGTTAAGCAAATCTTGGTATCTATCCCAACATTGGTAACAAGTTTCTCTTAGTTTTTGTGTGAAAGTAGTGATTTGCCTTTTGAAAGAATTTATTCTATGGGCAGGAAATTTTTTTTTCAAAAATTGTTGTTGCAATTCATCCCATGAATTAATGGAGTCTGACCTAAGATTCTGTAGCCAAGTTTTAGTTTTATTTTTTAAAGAAAAAGGAAAAAGATTAAGCCTGATGGTGTTCACACTACAATTTAAGTTATTTTATGTGTGACCAACTTCCTCAAATTCCCTCAAATGCAAGTGTGGCAACGTCAGGTTTTCTGGAGTCGCCACCAATCGGTTTACTTAGGTCGATTGGTCACCTTAAAATTGGTCTGCGAGAGTTCGGGAATCGGGAGTACGGTTACGCTAAAACAATATTGTTATAGCGCCCAAAATTGGCACCTTAGTTGATTTTAATTTTGTTTTACTTTGCTTTTAAAAATTTTCAGTTAATTTAGATATTTTAACTGAATTAGTCAAAAATGTGGATTTTGGTAATTAATTCGGGTACAATTTTATACTTCCGAACCATGGACTCTGCCGAGTCATTTGGACACGGAAGATTTTGATTCCGAACCATGGACTCTGCCGAGTCATTTGGACACGGAATTTGGTGAAATTTTAAACAATTTTATCCATATTGTAAAAATATGGATTTTTATCTTTTTATTTAATTTATTTATTTTAAAAGTTTGATATTTTCCAAACCGTAGATCCTGCCGGATCATCCGGATATGGAAATTGATTTAATTTATCGTAATTATTTAATTCTTATTATTAATTTTTAGTTTAATTACTAAATTTATCTTTATATTTTTACTTTTTCTTTCTTTCTTTTTCTTCTTATTTTTACTTTTTAATTTTCTTTTCTTTTCTTTCTTCTGTTTTCTTTTTCTTATCTTTCTTTTCTTTTTCTTATCTTTTCTTTTTTTGATTTTTTTCTTGTTTAATGAAGGATATTTATTATTTAAAGAATTACTCAATTTATAAAAGAATTAAAAAAAATTAATTTTTTTATTTAATAAGAAGTTAATTTAAAGGAATCAAAGAATTTAAAAATAAAAATTTTGATCATGGTACGGGGCGTTGTTACTCAGCCAGACCCTCTTCACCAGGTGAAGCAGCTCAAAAGCGGGCACGAGACAGTTTCCAGCCAATATACCATGAACTAAAATTTTTTATTTTTTATTTATTATTTTTTTATTTATTATTATTATTATTATTTTTTTTATAAAAGATTAACCAAAAGTAATTGTTTTATTAAGAGAATCAAAAATTTATATGTATATTTTAAACAAAAGAAGAAAAGTTTTGATATTTATTTAATTTATTTTGGAATAAAAGATTATTTAACTGAAAACTTATATGTATTTTAAAACAAAAGTCTTGATATTTTTATTTTTTATATTCTTCTTTGTTTGATGAAAGATTTTTTTTTTTTTTTAATTTATATTTCTGAAAATATATCTAATCAATAAGTCAAAAATATTTAAGAGAAAATTCAATTATTTTTGTTTTATTTTGTATTATTTTGAAATTATTTGATTAAGATTTTTATAAAGGAAACAAAAAGTTATATCTTTTAATAAGTAAAATATTACTGAATAAAATATTAACCCAAAATTTTTATTCTTTTCATTCTTTTTATTAATAAAGAAAACTAAAAAAAATTATATTTTAAAAGAAATAAATAAAATATTATTGAAAAATATTAACTCAAAATTTACTCTTTTTATTCTTTTTATTAATAAAGAAAACTAAAAAAAAGTTATATTTTAAAAGAAATAAGTAAAATATTACTGAATAAAATATTAACCCAAAAATTTTACTCTTTTTATTCTTTTTATTAAAAGAGAAAATTAAAAAGTTATATTTTATTATTTTAATTATTAATATATTAGTCCAAAGTTTTTATTTTTAATAAAGAAAATAAATTATTATATACTTTATTTAAAAATAATTTCAAGCCATGGATCCTGACGGATCATTTGGTCATGGAGTTTTAATTTTTATTAGATTTTAACTATTTAATTAGTTATTAATTTTATTTATAATTTTATTGGATTTTTCTTGAATTTTTAAAAAAATATTTAAAAAGAATTGATTTAATCATGTTTATTTATTAATTTTAACAAAAAGTTAACTTTGTTATAATAAAACATGTATTCCAAAATAAAAATAAAATAATTGGCTTTTAAATTTTTATTAGCCTTAATAATTAATTACAAAATAATCTTCTTTTAGTTTTTTTTTATTTATGGGTAAAAGGTGAATTAAATAAATTAAATCATATAAAGAAAAATTAATAAAGTGGGGCTTTTTGGCCATCCACTTAAAAAAAATAATAAATGTTAGCAACAATTATAAAAGTTAATTAATTAACAACAATAATAAAAGTTAGCCAAGTTTAATTAAGTTAATTAATTATCAACAATAATAAAATTTAGCCAAGTTTAATTAAGTTAATTAATTAACAACAATAATAAAATTTAGCCAAGTTTAATTAAGTTAATTAATTAACAACAATAATAAAAATTAGCCAAGTTTAATTAAGTGAATTAATTAACAACAATAATAAAAGTTAGCCAAGTTTAATTAAGTTAATTAATTAACAACAATAATAAAATTTAGCCAAGTTTAATTAAGTTAATTAATTAACAACAATAATAAAAGTTAGCCAGTTAGTTGTTAGTTGTTAGTTGTTAATAACAACAATAAAAAGGGGTTAGTAATAATAACAATAATAAACAAATAAATACACAAGCAAAAAAATAAAAAAAAGTTAGTAATTAATTCTGCAAGAACAAAAGAAAAAGGTTAGTGACCAAAGTGAAAGAAATTGAAAAGATGAAGGACTGAAAGGAGGTTTTACCCTTGAGAATTAAAATTGAATACTGAGAAAACGAAAACGCAGGCGACGCGAGGGAGGGCAGGGGAGCGACGGCGGGCCAGGCGACGGGGGCACTGGAGCACGGCGGCGGGGCAGGGTGACGGCGGCGGGGCAGGGTAGCGGCGGCGCGGGAGCCCGGCGGCGGTATCCGGCGGACTGGAGCGGAAGGAGGAGGGAAAACGCCGGGGAAAAGGGAGTCGGCTACGGCAGGACGGCGGCGGCGGAACGGCAGGACGGCGGCGGCGTAACGGCGGGACGGCGGCGGCGGGACGGCAGGACGGCGGGACGGCGGTGGCGACGGCGGGAGAAGCGGTGGAGATGGCGTGACGGGAGGAAAAAGGGGAAAACGGCAAGGAGGAAGACGGGGACCAAAGCTTTACTAAAAAAAACTTTTGAGATTTTCTGGAGAAAGGGAGGAGAGCCAGGGACAAGGGCTGTGGTTTTCTCTTTTTCTAAAACGGAGCTCTAAGCTTTTCCTCTATTTTTTTCTGTGTTCAGAACTGAATTTGGGGGGGTATTTATAGAAGGAGCTTAGCTGAACTGTGGACGGATAAATTAATAAAAAATATCAAACTTATCTTTTAAATTGGTAAAATGACAGTTTCAGTCCTTTACGTTACTCCAGCTCTGGATAAGCTCAGAAGCTTCTGATTTTGACAATTTTAACGTTTTCTGTCAATTTGGGCCAGAAACGTCCGTTTAGGCCCAAAATTGACGCGAAAAATTACCCAAAGCTCCTGAAACTTTCAGAATTTGTCAATTTTGTCCGAAACTTCTCAATTTTGTCATTTTTACCTCAAACTTTTAATTTTTTTGTCATTTTTTCCTGAAATTTTATTTTTATTTCAAACACATACATATTCACACATATATTATTTTAAATCAAATCTTCTCAAAATAAAAATATATTTTAAACTAATTAACATAATTAAAATTTTTTAGCAATAATAATAATAATAATGATAATTTTTTTAATTAGTTTTTTTTTTTTTAAATTTTTTAAAAAAAACCCGGACGAAATTGGGTGTCAACAGCTGCCCCCCTTTGCATGCTTCATGGGACATGATGTATGCAAAGTAGTTACCAAATTTCGTCCGTCTTAGCTAGCCATTGAGAACCTTCTCGCCGCCTAAACTATGTGGTTAAGGAAAATTTTTTTAGAGCGTCTGCGATAAGAACTCTGCTATCGTTGAAGGGAAAATTTGATAATTTTGAGGTTAAGGGTCCTACCTTAGAACCTCGACAATAGGAACTCTCCTATCGTTTGAAGTAAAATTGATGATTTTGAGGTTAAGGGTCCTACCTTAGGACCTCGACGATAGGAACTCTCCTATCGTTTGAAGGAAAATTGTTTGAATGAGGTTAAGGGTCCTACCTTAGAACCTCGACGATAGGAACTCTCCTATCGTTTGAAGGAAAATTGTTTGAATGAGGTTAAGGGTCCTACCTTAGAACCTCGACGATAGGAACTCTCCTATCGTTTGAAGTAAAATTGATTGTTTTGAGGTTAAGGGTCCTACCTTAGAACCTCGACGATAGGAACTCTCCTATCGTTTGAAGGAAAATTGATGATTTTGAGGTTAAGGGTCCTACCTTAGAACCTCGACAATAGGAACTCTCCTATCGTTTGAAGGAAAATTGATTGTTTTGAGGTTAAGGGTCCTACCTTAGAACCTCGACGATAGGAACTCTCCTATCATTTGAAGGAAAATTGATGATTTTGAGGTTAAGGGTCCTACCTTAGAACCTCGACGATAGGAACTCTTCTATCATTTGAAGTAAAATTGATTGTTTTGAGGTTAAGGGTCCTACCTTAGAACCTCGACGATAGGAACTCTCCTATCATTTGAAGGAAAATTGTTTGAATGAGGTTAAGGGTCCTACCTTAGAACCTCGACGATAGGAACTCTCCTATCGTTTGAAGGAAAATTGATGGAATGAGGTTAAGGAAATCTCCTTGAATCTCGAGCGAAATTTATATGAAAGCAATTAGAATTGGAATAATTTTCTTCGAAAGTGTGAATTTGCATAATAGGCGAGTGCGAAATTTTAGACTTCGATAAAATGAGTGAATCTTGATGATGACAATATCGCTAACAAATTATGTAAAGGGAACGGATGTTTGGAATCAATATCCAAGGTTCATCTAATATTTTTTTTAGTAAATATAGATTCGCTTAAGAGATATGTCATCCAAATAAGGTTGAAGCTTAACTATCCCAAAATGTTATGCCTGGTAGACCTAATAGGATGCGTCTCAAGAGTAATAAAAATTACTCTTTACTCAGCCATTCCAACCTAAAGGCATTGTCCTATGGTTTTAATATCATCATGGACGAAACTATCTTATAAGATAAAAAAAAGGAAATTCCCTGAAAGAAAAACTAAAACACGAAAGAAAATGCTGATAATAAAACTAAAGGACAAGCAAAACGGATCGGATCACTTCTTCTTCCACAATACTTCAACAGGGTGAGTAGAGGACCATTATGAGAGTGAACTGGTCGGGAAAGACTGTCGTGTCCAGTCTATCTGAATCATTGCTGGATCTGGTTCAGGAACAAAAGCTTGTATTTTATCTAGCAATTCTTCAGCAGTTGTTGCGGATATTATGATTCGCCGTGCTACTCTTGATATGAAATTCTTCTGCATAGCATAATCCATAAAAGCTATCAGACCTGTAAAGAAATTGTTAACATTTAAAAGCCCAATGGGTTTCTTATGCAAATTAAGTTGGGCCATGGAAGCAATTTGAAAGACTTCTCCCAATGTGCCAAAACCACCTGGTAGAGCGATAAAAGCATCAGCATTTAAAAGCATTTGTAACACACGCTCTTGCAAATTTTTAACCACTAATTCTTCTCCAATCGTGCCCCCAGAAATAAATTTCAGAGGTCCAGGGATAATGCCCAGAACTTGACTTCCTCCTAGAGATGCTGCTGATGCTACACCTCCCATTAATCCGACACTACCTCCTCCATAAACTAAATGTATTTTTCGCTCAGCTAATACTCTACCCAAATGGTTGGCTGCTTTTAAATACTCTTCATCTTTTCCAGGAAAAGCCCCAGAAAATACACAAATACTTCGGGATTTACGAGTTGGGGTTTTCTCCATTCCTATCCTTACCCTTGTGAGAAAAGAGGATATATTTATAGAGATGAAGAGATAAGGCAATAATTTTATTTTTCAAGAATGGATACATTATTGCCAGCTATTCATAGTAGTCACGGGTATGACTCTGGTCCGGTATGGGTACACTATCGTTAAAAGAGGAGGAAAATTTTCAAAATAGCTGCTAGCATGTACAGTAGTCGCGACTGTAGCTTATGTCAGGAGTAGGTACATGATTGTCGGATGAGAAGGAAAATTTCAAAAGTGGCAGGTATATACAGTAGTCATAATTATAGCTCATGACAGGAGTGGGTACATTATGGGAGGAAAATTTCAAAAGCGTCAGCTAGCATGTACAGTATCGTGACTATGGCTTATGTCAAGAGTGGATACATTATCGCTGAAAGAGGAGGAAAATTTCAAAAGCGACAGCTAGCACGTACAGTAATCGTGACTTTGGTTCATGTCAGGAGTGGATACATTATTACCAAAAGGGGAGGAAAATTTCAAAAGCGACAGCTAGCACGTACAGTAATCATGACCTTGTTCCATCTTCTACTGGCTTTGCGTCCAGTAACGGCTTCAATGCTTTCTATGAATCGGTGATTTGCATCTCATCTAGCTTTTTCACAAACTGGCAAACAGGGTCGTTTAGGGTCAGATTCCTAAGACTGTAACGTTCTCGTTCTTTTTGGAGAATTATCCATAATCCAACAACCTCAAATTGCACTATTCCGCAAGAATGCGCTTCAAGAACCTCTCGGATATCTTCCAGAGATTCCTTACGCAAGCCATTCTTGATGGATTTTATTCTATCATTACGATTTCTGGTGATCACTCCTGGAGAACGACATTTATTGCCGCAAATCCACCATCCACAATTATGACAAACGCCTAGCCTCTTTGCTCTTCTTTTTTTGGCATAAGCGCTTTTTCCAAAGCCAGGCATACGGGGAAAGAACGCTTCTGGAACTTCACCAGCTGAACGAACCTTAGCTTCAATTAGCCACCGCACATTATCAGGAATGCCTTTGTGCATAAATACTCTGAATCGTTCACATCTAGCTTGATAAATCTTTTTAAGAACATTTATTGGGAAGGAAGGAAAATACTTTCGTAGGGCGGAAAGAGAAGACTTCATTGATGAAGGAGGCAAAGAAAGAAATTAGTGATTGTAGGAAACGAAAATAACTAACACATATTTATAGTGATGAAAGGGATAATGCGTTAATTACACTTACAGAAGCAAGTACATTATTGTCAAAAGAAAAGACAAATGACAGCTTATATGTACAGGAATCATGACCGTGGCTCTCATCTTCCACTGATTTATGTCCAGTAATGGCTTCAATGCCTTCTATAAGTCGGGGATTTGCTTCCCATCTAGTTTTCTTACAAACTGACAAACAGGGTCGTTTAAAATCACATTCCCAAGACTGTAACGGTTTCGTTCTTTATGGTAAGTCCTCCATAAACCGATAATTTCACCTTGCACTTTTCCACAAGAATGCGTTTCAAGAGTCTCTCGGATATCTTTCAGAGACTCCTTACACAGGCCATTCTTAATGAATTTTCTTTTATCTTCACGATTTATGGAGATGTATCCTAAAGAGCGACATTTAGTATTACAATTCCATCGCCCACATTTATAACACACGCCTAGTCTCTTTGCTCTTCGCCTTTTGGCATAACGGCTTTTACCTAAACCGGGCATGCGGGGCATAAATGCATCTGGAACTTCACCCGCCAAACGGACCTTAGCTTCAATTATCCACTGCACATTATCGGGAATGCCTTTGCGTGTAAAAACTCTGATTCTTTCACATCTAGCAAGGTAGATCTTTTTAAGGACTTTTAGTGGGAGGGAAGGAAAGTATTTTCGCAGTACAGAAAGAGTAGAATCCATTGATGAGAGAAGAATTTGAGAGAAGAGGGAAATGAATCAGTTATTGCAGGAAACTGGAATAATCGACTTTAGAAGTCACGGGGTATCTTATCTGTTGTTTAATCAGAAGGAAGAACACGCATTTATAGTGATGAAAAGGGATAACGTGTCGATTACACTTAGGGGAGCATGTACATCTGTCAAAAGAAAATGCAAATTTTTCCAAATATAACAAACTGTATGTACAGTAATTGTGACTGTGGCTTACATCTTCCACTGGTTTTACGTCCAGTAACGGCATTAACGGCTTCTATGAGTCGAGGATCTGCTTCCCATCTAGCTTTCTTACAAGCCGGCAAACAGGGTCGTTTAAAGTCAGATTCCCGGGACTGTAACGGTCTCGTTCTTCATGAAAAATACTCCATAAATCAAGAATTTCACGTTGCACAGATCCACAAGAATGCGCCTCAAGAGTCAATTGGATATCATCCAATGAGTCCTTACTCAAGCCATTCTTGATGAACCGTATTTTATCTTCTCGATTATTGGAGATCATTCCTAAAGAACGACACCTAGTCTTACAAGTCCACCTACCACATTTATGGCAGACTTGTAATCTTTTCGCTCTTCTTTTTCTGGCATAAGAACTTTTGCCAACACCAGGCATGTAAGACACAAATGCCTCTGGGATTTCACCTGCCAGACGAACCTTAGCTTCAATTAACCACCGCACATCTTCAGGGATTCCTTTATGCATCAGAGCTCTTAATCGTTCACAGCGAACTTGGTAGATCTTTTTTAGGATGTTCATTGGGAGAGAAGGGAAATACTTTCGCAAGGCGGAAAAAGTAGGATCCATTTTCTAGGAGGAAGTAAAAGAAAGAAGGGGTGAAGGAATCAGTTATTATGGGCAACTGAGAGAACCGACTTGAGAGTCACGGAGTACCGTATCCGCCGTTTAACCGGAAAAGTGGATCCTACTTTATTTTAGTATCATAGATATTTCTTATCTTTGATATCTCATCAGGCATGACATTGATCCAGTCCTTGATTATTGAATCCATTGTCTGCTTTCGACGACAATATTTCTCGATATCCACGCTTATCTTTGACCATAGCTATTTCTTATCTTGGATACTGCTAAGCTGGCGTCAATTCTGTCCATCCCGGTGTAGCCTCGATTATTGAATTGATTACCAGGATTTTGACAATATTGTCTACTTTATCCTTGAATTGCTGATGGGGCTGGGTCCACTATATCAGCTGTGCATCCAGCGATAGATTGGTAAAAACGGATGTCACTGAGACGTCAGCTTATACTGCTGTGACTGTGCGGTGGATACGCTTCCCATTTGATCCTTGTTCTGTATGCCATGCATGCATGATGTGAAATGCATGAATGCAGAGCATGTGTAACTGATGGATTTATTTTTTATATCTTTGCTTTACTGGATCCTCTTTGTAATTGCCTTCTATCGTTGAATCTCTTTATGCTTTCCAACTGTTGTCCATTGTTTCACTTTCCAGCTGTTGTTCATTGTCTTGCTTTCCAGCTGTTGTTCATTGTCTCGCTTTCCAGCTATTGTCCATTGTCTCAAAAGCCTAACTCTTTTCAAAAATCTTCTTTCCTTGATTTGTTCTTAAATTTTGGCTTCAATTTCCTTAATGTCCGCCTCGTACTTTATGCCTCTCTGGATAATTGTCCCTGTTGAGATATTCGTGAGTATGATTCTTTCTTGCTGACATGGACGTGTTAAGACTTCTGAAGCGATCATTCAGGCTACCACCAAGGCTATCTCCCGAAGATTTGTTACTCCTTCTTCTTTGTTAGCCTATGTTCTGTGCCGCTCGCAAAGCAGGACCTCAATCTTACCTGTTTTAATTCATAAAGCTTATCAAAGTAATCTACGGTCTTTGTTTTTTCTAAGTTTTAATTATTACTATTCTTCCTTCAAAAGTCATAATTTATTGCACACTTAAGGCTAGTAAGAATGTGAGATTTGAAGGAAAAGAACTGGATAGAAGCGACTTTAGCATTTTGAACGTGAGAATCTAAGGTAAGTTAAAGAAAATTGGCTTTTTATTTATGAGTAATATGAAAATCTTGGGTACAGATAGATAATGAAAGTGTAAGAGAAGAAAGCTCTCTTTGACAACTTTGATCAAATAAACTTTGGTAACCCTGTATCCACTTCTCCCCTTCTGTTTGAAAATTTCTTCATTATGCAAAGTATTTCTTTACTGCATCCGAATTTACTGGCTTCGGTAATTCTCGTCCATCCATTTCTGTCAGAATTAGTGCCCCTCCTGAAAATGCTTTCTTCACGACATATGGCCCGTCATAATTTGGTGTCCATTTTCCTCTTGAATCATGTTGCATGGGTAAAATTTTCTTGAGCACTATGTCACCCTCGTGAAATTGTCGTGGGCGAACCTTTTTGTTGTAAGAACGAATCATCCTTCTTTGATAAAGTTGCCCATGGCAGAGGGCTATCATTCTTCTTTCATCAATTAGATTTAATTGCTCGTATCTAGCTTTGACCCATTCTGCTTCTCTTAATTGAGTATCCATTAGTACCCTTAATGAAGGTATTTCAACTTCGATGGGCAATACAGCCTCCATACCGTATACCAGAGAAAAAGGTGTTGCTCCAGTAGAAGTACGGGTAGAAGTTCTATAAGCATGTAGTGCAAAAGGTAACATCTCATGCCAGTCCTTGTAAGTGACGATCATCTTTTCAACAATTCTCTTGATATTTTTATTGGCCGCTTCTACTGCACCATTCATCATTGGTCGATAAGGTGCCGAATTGAGATGTTTGATTTTGAACTGCCGGCACAAAGTCTGCATCATTGCATTGTTCAGGTTCGTGGCATTGTCTGAGATGATACATTCCGGCGGCCCATAACGACAAATGATTTCTTTCTTAATGAACCGGCATACCACCTTTTGAGTCACACTTGCATATGACATAGCTTCTACCCATTTAGTGAAGTAGTCAATTGCCACTAGGATGAATTTGTGACCATTGGAAGCTTTAGGGGTAATGGCTCCAATGACGTCAATTCCCCACATGGCAAAAGGCCAAGGTATTGCTGTTACATTAAGAGGGGTGGGTGGAGCTTGGATCTTGTTGGCATATATTTGACATTTGTGACATTTTCTCACGTGATTAATACAATCACTTTCCAATGTGAGCCAATAGTAGCCAGCCCTCATTATTTGTCTTGCCATGGTATGACCACTAGTGTGTGCTCCACATATTCCAGAATGAACTTCTTCCATGATCTTTCGTGCTTCATGAGTATCTACACAGCGAAGTAGCATCGAGTCTGGGGTTTTCTTGTAGAGTATGTCTAGGTTTAAAAGAAAACCCATTGACAATCTTCGTAGAAATTTCTTGTCATTTTCTGATGCTTCTAGTGGATATGTTCGTTCTTGGAGGTATTTCTTGATATCATGATACCAAGGCTTTCCATCCAATTCTTCTTCGATGCTCATGCAATAAGCTGGAGAATCTATTATTTTCATCTCGAACACAGGAGTATGCTCAGGGTCGCTTATCTTGTACATAGCAGCCAAAGTAGCTAAAGCGTTTGGGATTTGATTATCTTCCCTTGGAAGATGATGGAAACTTATACTGTTAAATCTTCGAGTCATGTCTAGTATAAGCTTTTGGTAAGGGATTAATTTTGAATCTCTTGTCTCCCATTCTCCATTGATTTGATATATGACTAATGCGGAATCCCCATAGACTCGGAGATCTCGCACTTTCAAATCCAATGCCATTTGGAGTCCCATAGCACATGCTTCATACTCTACTATATTGTTGGTACAAGGAAATGTAATTTTTGCTGTGAGGGGAAACTGCTCTCCGCTTGGAGAGATGAGTATAGCTCCGATCCCTTGTCCCAAAGCATTAGATGCTCCATCGAATGCCATTTTCCATGTTTCATTTTTTTCATCGACTTCCTGTTCTATCGTCATTATATCTCCATCAGGAAAGTCCATTCTCATGGGCTCATAATCCTCCAATGCTCTATCAGCCAGATATTCAGCGATCACACTTCCTTTTACGGCCTTTTGGGTGACATACTGTATGTCGTATTCAGATAACAGCATTTGCCATTTTGCAATCCTGCCTGATAAAGCGGGTTTCTCGAAAATGTACTTAATGGGGTCAGTCTTGGAGATCAGTAATGTTGTGTTGTTGAGCATGTAGTGTCGTAGTCGATGTGCTACCCATGCAAGGGCACAACAGGACTTTTCTACTATTGAGTATTTAGCTTCATATGTGGTAAGCTTTTTGCTCAAATAGTAAATTGCATGCTCCTTCTTGCTTGTCTCATCACGTTGACCCAATACGGATCCTAATGAAGAATCCTGTATGGATAAATATAGAATCAACGGTTCTCCGGATCGAGGTGGTATCAAGACTGGTGGATTTGATAGATATCGTTTGATTTTCTCGAACGCTTCTTGGCATTCGTTATTCCACTCAATCGGATTGTTCTTCTTTAGTGATTTGAAAAGCGGTTCACACTTGGACGTCAATTGTGATATGAACCTTGCTATGAAGTTGATTCTACCCAGAAAACTTCTTACTTGTTTTGGAGTCTTCGGGGGTTGCATTTCTTGTATCGCTTTGACTTTACTCGGGTCAACTCGAATCCCGTCCTTGCTGACTATGAAACCCAATAACTTTCCTGAAGAGGCTCCAAAAGTACATTTGGCAGGATTCAACTTCAATTGATATTTGCGAAGTCTATCGAATAGTTTTCTTAGCACTTTTAGATGCCCCCCAGCAGTGAAAGTTTTGGCGATCATGTCGTCTACATATACTTCAATTTCTTTATGCATCATGTCATGGAACAACGTGACCATGGCTCTTTGATATGTAGCACCAGCATTCTTTAACCCGAAAGGCATCACCTTATAGTAGAAGGTACCCCAAAGGGTAATAAAAGCAGTTTTTATCATGTCATCTGGATCAAGTTTGATTTGATTGTATCCAGAAAAACCATCCATGAAGGAAAAGTAGGAGTTTCCTGCGGTATTATCCACCAGTGTATCAATATGAGGAAGTGGGAAGTTATCTTTAGGACTGGCTTCGTTCAAAGGCCGGTAGTCCTGACAAACTCTTAGTTTCCCACTTTCTTTCTTTTCGACTGGGACAATGTTAACCACCCATTCTGTATATTCAGCGACCCCAAGAAATCCTGCATCCCACAGCTTTCGAATCTCGTCTTTTACTCTTAAGATTAACTCCGGCTTTAATCTTCGTAACTTCTGTCTGACAGGCTTCGCCCCAGGCTTCAAAGGTATTTTGTGTAGTACTATGTCTGAGCTTAAGCCAGGCATATCTTGGTATGACCAAGCGAATACATCCACATATTCTTTCAATAAATGGACTAATTCTTCTTTTTCTTCAGGAGGGAATAAAGTGCCAATCTTGACTTCTTTTACATCCTGACTGTCTCCCAGGTTGAATACCTCAGTTGGTTCTTGACTTGTTGCTCTTTCTTTTTCATCTCGCTCAATCATTTTTAATAGCTCAGGAGATACTTGAAGATCTTCGTCATCCGAGTCGGTAGTGTTTACAGGATTATCAAAGTTCATTCTTTCATTGTCATCAAAGAGAGTTTTGGGTCTGCATTATCCAGAGAGAAAAGAAAGAGAAGAGAGAAAAAAAAAAAATGGCACGAATGAGATGGATGCAAACTGGTACTTTATTTACAATGTGCATAAATCACAACTTTATTGGAATAAAAAGCAATAACTAAAAGGTTCACTTAAACAAAGACTACACCCTATTGATTGAACCTTTCTTTAGGAGGTTTTTACTATTAGATTACTTTGGAAAGCTTTCAATTATAACAGGCAGTTCTATCGCCTCCCAATTGTTCAGCACATCCCGTGGGCCACAAGGTTGAATGAGCTCCTCCTCTTCAGGTGAATCGCTGATGATTGCCTGAATAGAAAGACTTTCAAAAGACTTGTTGATGTTGATAGTCAGCTTGCCTTCATTGTCATTTTTCGGAATGAGACCACCACTCACGAACGATTCGGTGATTTCAGGGATATCCAGATTTCTTTCCTGGAGAGGATGCCCTGTTAATCGTGCAATCCTCTTTTCTCTTTTTTCAGCTATTGCCTTCATTTTATCATGTCTTGTCGGTGTGAAGCCTAGGCCGTATTTCCCTTCATTTGCGGATATTTTCAATGGCTCTGGGATTCCTTGTAAATCTTGTCCCAAACCTAACCCCGGTGAGTATCCTCCTTTTATCATGAGTTTGGCGACCATGCGACTTGTTTTAGAGATGTTAGGAATGGGTTCTTCTCCATATTCACTGACATAAGCAGCATTGACAATCTCAAAAGACCTGAAGGAGCAATCAGGTATATTTTCATTGACCTCAACATATTGAGCATCCGCAGGTCTAGATAGCAGAATGTCTTCTTCAGCAAAGACTGTGATTATCTTTCCTTCAATGATGAATTTCATTTTTTGATGTAATGAGGAAGGAATTGCTCCAGCCATATGGATCCATGGTCTTCCCAGCAGACAAGTATAAGATGGAGAAATGTCCATGACTTGGAATGTGATATGGAAAAGACAGGGACCAATCCCAATTGGTAGCTCTATTTCTCCAACCACATCTCTCTTTGTTCCGTCAAATGCTCGAACAACAATATGACTGTTGTTGAGGTGTGATGGGTCTAAACCGATCTTATGTAAAGTTTCTAATGGCATTACATTTAGAGCTGATCCATTGTCGATCAGAACTCTAGCCATAATCCGATCTTTGTATTTAATCGAAATATGTAGAGCCTTAGAGTGACCCCTTCCTTCTGCTGGTATCTCATCGTCAGTGAATGTGATGAGATTTTGTGCCGTGATGTTGTTGACAAGGTGGTCAAAGTTGTTCACGGAGATATCTTGTTCAACATAAGCCTTATTCAGGACTTTGAGAAGAGCTTCTCGATGGGCATCAGAACTTAAGAGTAATGAAAGTATGGAGATCTTTGCTGGCAGACGGTTCAACTGCTCCACGATACTGTATTCACTTTGCTTTATGAGTTTGAGAAACTCAGTAGCTTGTTCATCTGTTACTGCTCGAGGCATCTCTTGCTCTTTAGATGTGTTAATAGGTCCATTTGCTGGATCCGTAACATTCTTCTCTTGTTGGAGCTTGTTCATTTGCTCGGGAGAATAACACCGACCGCTTCTAGTCATGCCCCCAACTTCTAACGGAGTTGATGTGATGTTAGAAGTATAGCCATAGTTCCATGGAACAGTTTTGTCTGATTTGTACGGGAATGGCTTTGGAACTTGAATTCTTAAAGGCTTGAGAGCAGATTTTGAGATTGGAATGACTAGTGGTCTTGGCATGATATTGACTTCTTGTTCTTTAATTATCACATTCACGTCATCCTCTTTATCTGACATAAAAACGATGATTTGGGAGGAGTCCATGAGACTTTGTAGACTTTTACGGAATTCTGGGCATTCTTGGATAGAATGACTCTTACTGTTATGAAAGTTGCACCACTCCTCATCCTCGACTTCTTTATTTCCAGAAGACTTTCCTATGATAATCCTTTCTTTCACAAGGCATGAATATACATGCTTAAGAGGGGTTATGATATCATTGACTGTTTTCTTCATCGGCCAGTATTCTTCCATCATATTGACTGGTTTGGCTTGATGAGGAGGCAATGGATTATGAGTGACGTTTGGTTCATCGGAAAAGTCCAACCATTTTGACTCAATTAATTGTTGGACTATACGCTTCAATGCTATGCAATTTTCGAGTCCGTGGCCCACGGCACCATCATGATATGGGCAATTTAGTTTAGGGTCATACCATGTTGGATATGGGGGTTCGAATGGCCTTGTGGGAATTGGGTGAATGAGTTGGCTCTGGATGAGTTTTGGATATAACTCAGTATAAGTCATGGGAATCGGTGCGAAAATTTCTCTTGGTCTTGGTGCAGGCATTGGAGGAGTCGGAACAGGTGGTCGTAACTGATTAGGCCTGTTGAGAGGATAATTGTTGGGTCTATTGGGAAGATAATCACTGGGCCTATTTGGAGGATAATCATTGGGCCTATTGGTAGGATAATAATTGGGCCTGTTGGCAGAATAGGATAGGCGAGGTCCGGTAGCCACGGTACCCACGAGGGGAATCCCTCTTCCTCGTCCGATTTGTTGTATTTCTTCATCTTTTCTTCTGGATGGTCCTCCTCTTTTCATAGGATCACTAAAGGACTCAGTAATCTTCCCGGTTCTGATACCATGCTCGATCCTTTCTCCAGACATGACTACGTCGGAGAAGTTAGTTGCCGCATTGCCAATAAGTTTGTCATAATATGGGTATTTTAGTGTCTGGACAAACAAAGTGACCATTTCTCTTTCTGTCATGGGTGGCTGTACTTGTGCAGCTAAGTCCCTCCATCGTTGGGCGTATTCCTTAAAAGTTTCTGTTTTTTTCTTCTCCATGTTTTGGAGAGTTTGGCGATCCGGAGCTAAGTCCATAACATGTTTATAGTTGCCGATGAAGGCCTGAGCAAGGTCATTCCAAGTTTTTATGTTTCTTGGACCTTGGCTTAGATACCACTGTAATGCTGATTTTGTGAGACTTTCCTGAAAAAGTGCGATCCACACCTTCTCATCTTTGGTAAGTGGTTGTAGTCTTCTGAGAAACAAAGTGATGTGAGTGATGGGATCACTCGTTCCATCGTATTTTACGAAATCTGGCACCTTAAAATCTGAAGGGATTACGACGTCTGGCACTAAGCAGAGGTCATCCACTGAAAGGGATCCGAATATAGTGCCTCCTTCAATGGCTCTCAGTCTTTTCTCTATTGTCTCGATTTTTTGAGATTCTGCTTCATCTTTTGGTAATGTCTTCTTCTCTTCCTGTACAGTGTCTTGTTTCAGGTGAACACTAGCAGAGGGTCCTGATTCTTGAAACAGGTTTTCTTGGACTGAGACTCGTTGCGGGGTGAATCCCGGGGGATAAGTGGGATCTTGTACTTCTTTGATGGGGACTTGAGTTGCTTTCCCTTTGATTAATTCCATCAATTGTTTCATCTGTTCTGACATACTTTCAATCTTGGACTCCATCTCCATGAGACGTCCTTCGGCTTGTTCTGCCATTAATCTTGTTTGGAGTCGAGTTGAATATCGGTGTTGAGGTCCAATTTTACCCTTTTAAAGGAAATATTTATTTTATTAGATTCTATGTGTGTATGATTGATGTGATGGATGCATGCATGAATATTGTAAATACTTGGTGAAAGAAGAATTATAGTGGAATTTCTCAATTACATTCACCAAAAGCTTATTATTTTCAAAAGAAACGGCCCAAAGTACAGTATTGCTTTCTGGCCTTTGAAATAAACTCCATCATTTTTTGAATATTCACTGATGGAGTAGGGCAGCTCAATTCTTCTAACTCCTTGGCTTCTTCGCCCATTAGTTGGGCTTGCTCAGTCACTTTTCTGACTTCTGCCAAAAATATTTGAAGCTGTTCTTGAGAAAATCTGTATTGATCTTCCCAATATCTTGCTCTCATCTCTGTTTGATCGGTTTCATCAACTAATTCGGTGATGACTTGTTTTTGGCTTTCGATCTTTTCTTCGAGGAGTTGTGTTTTGTGACTGAGCTGTTGTATGTCGAAGAGCATCTTCTTGTTCTTCTCCTTTTCTTCCTCTAGCTCTTTCTCCAACTCTCTTTTTGCCAATTTTCTGATGACCTCTTCGGGAAGAACTATTCCTTCTTTCCGATTATTTCTCCATTCATAATACGCAGTAGGAGAAATAATAGGGCCTGACTTTAATATGAAAAGTCTTTTCCATGCAACTGAAATACCCATTGCAAGCTTATTTGAATTTGGATCTTCATGTGAAAACTCCAACTTGCTCAGGTTATGTGTCATGGGTATAAATTGCATGGACCCAAATTGTTTACGTACTTGGGCTGGAGCATAGCTTGTTCCTCCCCATATGCCTAAGAGAGGAACCCACGGGCAATTGCCGCAACGGTAAACTATGCGGGTGGTGGTGGACCAGGGTGCTCTCCATTCAATTTGGAATTCGCTGATGTTCTTGAAGTAGTCAACCCATGCTTCCTTGCTATCATGATTAGTGGTTTCACTTTTCAAAAAGGCTTCAATTGGGATGAAGTCCTTTGAAAAGCGATTTCCAAAATGTTGCTTCTCACAAGGAAGGTGGCTTTTGATCCAAACGTTGAGGAGATGTGAACATCCTATGAATTTGCCTCCTCTTTGGCGACAAAAGTTTAATGCCCTGATAGTTTCACATAATATCACTGAGGTCGGATTTACTTGGGCATTGCAGACTTGCTCAAATAATGTGATGACGTCTCCTTCAATAAATCCGACAATTCTTGGGAAGACTACCAGGCCATATATTGCCAAGGCGAACAACTTGCGTCGTTGATTCTTCTGAGGGAGGGTGTGACTTAGTTGTTTTAGATCGGTCCAGCTGATAAATTTCCTACACCCTTTTGTTGCAAATTTGGGTTGAAGACTGGAAGCTGGCATGTCCAATAATTTTGCTAGGGCTCGATGAGGCTCCGTTCTTCTATCATATTGATACGTCTCAATTGGATAGTTGGAGGACCAACCCAAGAGGTTATTGTATTCTTCAATGGTTGGAACCAGATCCATCTTATCGAAAGAAAAGCATCGATAAAATGGATCCCAAAATTGTGTTAGAGCCCGGACAAGTGATGCATCAACGGTAACCTTTAGTAGGCAAGCGATGTGACCATATTTTGCCGTAAAAGCTTCCCGATCAGCAGAGTTCCAACTATTCCAGACTTGTAATAATTCCATGGTGTCATTATGGTTTATCCGAACCGATACCTGGTCCTTAAGCTGTATGTGAGAGTGGGATGTCAGAGCATCTCCGTGAAGCTTTTGAGCTGTTTCAGAATATTCCATAGCTTCAGGCTGAGTTTCGATTACAGTGTCATTCCATGATGCAGTAACAGCCGTGGGAAGATAATCGAGAATATCCATGATAATGGTTCTTTCACCAAATATTTATCTTTAATGATGAAATGTGTATGCCGGAAAAATAAGGAAAAACAGAGTTAGTAAAAAGGTAACACATAAGATCATACAAACATATAGATAAAACAAAACCTATGGAAATGGGAACCGAGGTATAGAAAATTCTTAATGGCTGGTTCTAAGGTAGAGTAAGGAATTCTATATGCAGAAGGTGGTTTATCAAAAAGGCAAGGGATAGTTCCCGAATCCCGTCACTAAATCATAGTGACGGCCCGATTCCTTACCCTCTAGGGTTTATGTAAGGAATGGATTAATTCGAGTCGTAGCTTTTCGTGGGCCCATGCAGAGACTAACCGTCTCAGAAGGCAATACACTACTTTGCTACTTTGAAACCGGTGAAGGCTTGGAGACCGTGGCCTCACAAGGACAGCAACACCAATTCCGCTTAGAAAGAATCGTGTTTGATTTAAGGAAGCTCGGGTATAGAGCTTCATTTTGTGAATGCATTATGCATGTTTACTTAAGTAAATATAATATATAAATCCACATAATAGTAAAGCAAAGTAAATCAAAACAAATCAACTTTAAGCTCGACTCACTAATATTGACTCCCCAGCGGAGTCGCCAAGCTGTGGCAACGTCAGGTTTTCTGGAGTCGCCACCAATCGGTTTACTTAGGTCGATTGGTCACCTTAAAATTGGTCTGCGAGAGTTCGGGAATCGGGAGTACGGTTACGCTAAAACAATATTGTTATAGCGCCCAAAATTGGCACCTTAGTTGATTTTAATTTTGTTTTACTTTGCTTTTAAAAATTTTCAGTTAATTTAGATATTTTAACTGAATTAGTCAAAAATGTGGATTTTGGTAATTAATTCGGGTACAATTTTATACTTCCGAACCATGGACTCTGCCGAGTCATTTGGACACGGAAGATTTTGATTCCGAACCATGGACTCTGCCGAGTCATTTGGACACGGAATTTGGTGAAATTTTAAACAATTTTATCCATATTGTAAAAATATGGATTTTTATCTTTTTATTTAATTTATTTATTTTAAAAGTTTGATATTTTCCAAACCGTAGATCCTGCCGGATCATCCGGATATGGAAATTGATTTAATTTATCGTAATTATTTAATTCTTATTATTAATTTTTAGTTTAATTACTAAATTTATCTTTATATTTTTACTTTTTCTTTCTTTCTTTTTCTTCTTATTTTTACTTTTTAATTTTCTTTTCTTTTCTTTCTTCTGTTTTCTTTTTCTTATCTTTCTTTTCTTTTTCTTATCTTTTCTTTTTTTGATTTTTTTCTTGTTTAATGAAGGATATTTATTATTTAAAGAATTACTCAATTTATAAAAGAATTAAAAAAAATTAATTTTTTTATTTAATAAGAAGTTAATTTAAAGGAATCAAAGAATTTAAAAATAAAAATTTTGATCATGGTACGGGGCGTTGTTACTCAGCCAGACCCTCTTCACCAGGTGAAGCAGCTCAAAAGCGGGCACGAGACAGTTTCCAGCCAATATACCATGAACTAAAATTTTTTATTTTTTATTTATTATTTTTTTATTTATTATTATTATTATTATTTTTTTTATAAAAGATTAACCAAAAGTAATTGTTTTATTAAGAGAATCAAAAATTTATATGTATATTTTAAACAAAAGAAGAAAAGTTTTGATATTTATTTAATTTATTTTGGAATAAAAGATTATTTAACTGAAAACTTATATGTATTTTAAAACAAAAGTCTTGATATTTTTATTTTTTATATTCTTCTTTGTTTGATGAAAGATTTTTTTTTTTTTTTTAATTTATATTTCTGAAAATATATCTAATCAATAAGTCAAAAATATTTAAGAGAAAATTCAATTATTTTTGTTTTATTTTGTATTATTTTGAAATTATTTGATTAAGATTTTTATAAAGGAAACAAAAAGTTATATCTTTTAATAAGTAAAATATTACTGAATAAAATATTAACCCAAAATTTTTATTCTTTTCATTCTTTTTATTAATAAAGAAAACTAAAAAAAATTATATTTTAAAAGAAATAAATAAAATATTATTGAAAAATATTAACTCAAAATTTACTCTTTTTATTCTTTTTATTAATAAAGAAAACTAAAAAAAAGTTATATTTTAAAAGAAATAAGTAAAATATTACTGAATAAAATATTAACCCAAAAATTTTACTCTTTTTATTCTTTTTATTAAAAGAGAAAATTAAAAAGTTATATTTTATTATTTTAATTATTAATATATTAGTCCAAAGTTTTTATTTTTAATAAAGAAAATAAATTATTATATACTTTATTTAAAAATAATTTCAAGCCATGGATCCTGACGGATCATTTGGTCATGGAGTTTTAATTTTTATTAGATTTTAACTATTTAATTAGTTATTAATTTTATTTATAATTTTATTGGATTTTTCTTGAATTTTTAAAAAAATATTTAAAAAGAATTGATTTAATCATGTTTATTTATTAATTTTAACAAAAAGTTAACTTTGTTATAATAAAACATGTATTCCAAAATAAAAATAAAATAATTGGCTTTTAAATTTTTATTAGCCTTAATAATTAATTACAAAATAATCTTCTTTTAGTTTTTTTTTATTTATGGGTAAAAGGTGAATTAAATAAATTAAATCATATAAAGAAAAATTAATAAAGTGGGGCTTTTTGGCCATCCACTTAAAAAAAATAATAAATGTTAGCAACAATTATAAAAGTTAATTAATTAACAACAATAATAAAAGTTAGCCAAGTTTAATTAAGTTAATTAATTATCAACAATAATAAAATTTAGCCAAGTTTAATTAAGTTAATTAATTAACAACAATAATAAAATTTAGCCAAGTTTAATTAAGTTAATTAATTAACAACAATAATAAAAATTAGCCAAGTTTAATTAAGTGAATTAATTAACAACAATAATAAAAGTTAGCCAAGTTTAATTAAGTTAATTAATTAACAACAATAATAAAATTTAGCCAAGTTTAATTAAGTTAATTAATTAACAACAATAATAAAAGTTAGCCAGTTAGTTGTTAGTTGTTAGTTGTTAATAACAACAATAAAAAGGGGTTAGTAATAATAACAATAATAAACAAATAAATACACAAGCAAAAAAATAAAAAAAAGTTAGTAATTAATTCTGCAAGAACAAAAGAAAAAGGTTAGTGACCAAAGTGAAAGAAATTGAAAAGATGAAGGACTGAAAGGAGGTTTTACCCTTGAGAATTAAAATTGAATACTGAGAAAACGAAAACGCAGGCGACGCGAGGGAGGGCAGGGGAGCGACGGCGGGCCAGGCGACGGGGGCGCTGGAGCACGGCGGCGGGGCAGGGTGACGGCGGCGGGGCAGGGTAGCGGCGGCGCGGGAGCCCGGCGGCGGTATCCGGCGGACTGGAGCGGAAGGAGGAGGGAAAACGCCGGGGAAAAGGGAGTCGGCTACGGCAGGACGGCGGCGGCGGAACGGCAGGACGGCGGCGGCGTAACGGCGGGACGGCGGCGGCGGGACGGCAGGACAGCGGCGGCAGGACGGCGGGACGGCGGTGGCGACGGCGGGAGAAGCGGTGGAGATGGCGTGACGGGAGGAAAAAGGGGAAAACGGCAAGGAGGAAGACGGGGACCAAAGCTTTACTAAAAAAAACTTTTGAGATTTTCTGGAGAAAGGGAGGAGAGCCAGGGACAAGGGCTGTGGTTTTCTCTTTTTCTAAAACGGAGCTCTAAGCTTTTCCTCTATTTTTTTCTGTGTTCAGAACTGAATTTGGGGGGGTATTTATAGAAGGAGCTTAGCTGAACTGTGGACGGATAAATTAATAAAAAATATCAAACTTATCTTTTAAATTGGTAAAATGACAGTTTCAATCCTTTACGTTACTCCAGCTCTGGATAAGCTCAGAAGCTTCTGATTTTGACAATTTTAACGTTTTCTGTCAATTTGGGCCAGAAACGTCCGTTTAGGCCCAAAATTGACGCGAAAAATTACCCAAAGCTCCTGAAACTTTCAGAATTTGTCAATTTTGTCCGAAACTTCTCAATTTTGTCATTTTTACCTCAAACTTTTAATTTTTTTGTCATTTTTTCCTGAAATTTTATTTTTATTTCAAACACATACATATTCACACATATATTATTTTAAATCAAATCTTCTCAAAATAAAAATATATTTTACACTAATTAACATAATTAAAATTTTTTAGCAATAATAATAATAATAATGATAATTTTTTTAATTAGTTTTTTTTTTTTTTTAAAAAATTTTTAAAAAAAACCCGGACGAAATTGGGTGTCAACAGCAAGTATGAGTTTTCAAAATCAAAGTCTTAAAAAGTTGGTAAAAGTTGAATAATACCTGGCTTGAAATTGAAGTAAGCTGCCTTAAGAGGAAAGATTAAATATGATGAAGTGCTATTTCTTATGGGATTCATGTGTTCTCTAAGTGTCCTAGGTCGACTTTGGTCATTATGTAGAGAATGATTATCTTCTTGTTCATTAATGTGTTCAGCCATATTTGAAGAAGATGAAAATTCTCTTACCAGTCTACCACTTGATATATATGTCATACATAAACAAAATAATAACAAGAAAAATAAATATCAATAACAAGTTATGTAGGAGACTCAACCTTTCATACAATAAACAAAAAAGATAGGAGGCTCAGCCTTCCATATAATGGACAGAATATGTAGGAGGCTTAGTCTTCCATTCAACAATAATAAATAAATAAATAAATAAATAAAAGCAAGACAAATAGAAAATAAAAGGTAGGGGGCTTAGCCTTTCATATAAAGAACAACAAGAGATAGGAGACTTAGCCTTCCATAAGATGAACAAGAAAAAATAAAACAAAATAAAGATGGACAAAATGAAAACAAAAAAATCTTGTACTCTAATTTTACTTCCCTGGCAACGGCGCTAAAAAATTACTGTACTTTAGCAGTTGTAACCCAGGTGTAAGTTGTCGTAAGTAATAAAATCTCAAAAATTTGAGTGTTGAACCACAGGGAAGTGAATTAAGAAATACAAATTACAAAAGTAAAAAAAGATTTGACGAAAAGTGTGACCAATTTTTCTAAAAAACTAAATTTTAAGAAAATTACTAAGGTTATAGGGATTCACTTTTAGTATATCGGTTATGATTCATTTTAGCTCATCTTGCCACTCAACTAGGATTCATATATAAAGGAGGTCCCAATCAGAAAATTTAGTAATCAATTTCCAAAAAATTTAGGCATGAGTGAGTATTAACTTTCATTGATTTTATAAAGCCACAATTGTAAATGAGTTTAAGTATCCATCATGCCAAACTTTGAGCACAATAACTCAAGATTTCAATATAGCCAGCTTAGCCATGTTTTACAAAGGGAATCAAGTAGCTTTTGTATCAATGATTCAACTATGATGAATTAAGACTCCCACTTAACAAGGAGGGTGGTTAAATTGATTAAAATAGTAAACACCGTTAACTTTAAAAATCGTTTAAATCAATCATAACCTTTATACCAAAAGCTTCACATTTTTACCTTAACAAAAGGTTGCTTAGTTAGTTATGATAAAAGTAAAAAATGTGTAAAAAGAGGAAATAAACATAGATTGAAAGATCAAAGTAAGAACAAGAGGAAAACACATTAAACAAAGCTTCGGGATTAAAAATAAGACAAAAACCAAAGGGGAAAAGTTAACTTTGATTAAAAAGCATCAAAATAGCCTAAATTTGTCCTCCCCCCTTGGTGCCTATTTATAGAGTTTTGGAGTGGGTGAAATAGTAAATGGTAGACTAGAATAGTCAAGATAGGTGAATACAAGTCACCAAAGGCAGTCCAAACTTATTTTTAATTTTTTTGATACCATACACATCGATTTAGCTATTATTCAAAGCATAAGATTTGTAGCTCTCTTTTTTAGCTTCAAAACAATAGCTTGATCGTTCAAATCGGATGTCTGTAGCTCAAGTTATGATTTTTCTACCAAAATTGCTCTTCAGCACATAGAAAATCAAATGGTCTCGTCTATAATTAAATTTCAGCAATGAAAACGATCAAACTAGCTCTTGAAATAAATTAGTGTTGAAGATCTATGTGTTGGCTTTTAAATGAATTTGAAATTCATTTGTTCCCACATCTACAACTCCATATATAATTTTTTTCATAAAAGGTCACCAAGTGATGATTTTATCCACCTACATAAAAAAGTAACTATTTAATATTTTTTTTAATATTAATAAACAGTAAATCATGTATGAATAGTAAATATATGTGTGAATGGTAACTCAGTGGAATAAATGCTCCAAATAGAGAAATTAATTATACTCAAAGTATATAATGATAATTTAAAGCCTTAGTAGCAATACACTTATGAGTATTTATCATACTAAAAATCAAATTACTCGAAGGTTGAATATAGCTCTAGTTCAAAAAGGTAGGCATGTTACAATAAGATTGTTGGGATTTAATAAAATCAGTTTATTGAGATAAGTTAAAAACTGCCAAGTGGCCTATTCCCCCTGATAGTCCTTTTGGCCTAGATAGGTTCACAGCCAGGTTCTTTTGGTCAACGTGGGATATTTGGGGCCTTTTTATTTTTGAGGCAGTGGCTGAATTCTGTTCTACTAGCAAGTTGTTGGGATCAGTTAACTCTACTTCTTTGGTCCTTATCCCTAAAAAGTACATGCTTCAAGAATGGGTACAAGTGCTTGACCAAGGTGTTGGCTAATTGAATGAAGAAAATCTTGGACAAGATAATTAACCCAACTCAGGCAACTTTCGTTCCTGACCATTCTATTACTGAAAATATACTCTTAGGTTATGAGCCTTTGAATCATTACTCTTGTAAGCATGTTTATCCACGCTGTATGATTCAGCTAGACATTATGAAAGCATATGATTGGGTCCATTAACAGTTTCTGGAAGATGCTCTCAATGCTCTTAAGTTTTCTTTGAAGTTTGTTGCTTTGAATATCAAACCCCTCCATGTTCTTCCTATGGATAAATTGTTCTGTTGAGGGTTATTTTCAAGGTGAGAAAGCTCTTTGGCAAGGGGATTGATTATCCCCTTACCTCTTTGTGATTTGCATTGAACTTTTCTCTAGATATATGTAGGACCTATATAATAAGGAAGGGTTTTATTTGCACCTGAAATATTGTCAACAGAGAATCACCTATTTGGCCTCTGCTGATGATCTATTGTTGCTCTGTAGAGGTAATCAAACTTCTATTAAAAATTTATGGGAGCATGTTTGAATTTTGCAGGAATTTTAGGTCTCAATCCAAGACCTAAGAAAACCAAAATTTATTTTGGTGGCATGGATCTTAATCTGAAGAGAAATATTTTATCATCTCTGAAATTTGAAAGCATCTTGCCTTTTCGGTATTTGGGTGTACCCTTTAATTTTTCTCGGCTAAAAAATAAGGATTATGATGTGCTTGTTGATAAAATAATAGCTATAATTGCTTTATGAGGAGATAAACATTTATCTTATGTAGGTAGTTGGGCTATGATCCAGGCGGTCCTCAAAAGCCTTTCTTTATTTTATATGTTTTTGTTTATTTTTCCCAAAAAGGTCATTGGAGAAATTAAAGCTAAATGCAAAACCTTTTTCTGGAAAAGGAAATTTGTAACGAAGTACATGCCAGTTATAGCTTAAAAGAAAATCACAGTATCAAGAAAGGAGGGCTAGCTGGGAGCAAAACAATTACTTGTTTAGAACCAAGCCTTGCTGCTGTGGCTTTTATGGATATTCATAAGAAGAAATATTTTTTATGGATTCGTTGGGCACATAGTTTTCATTTAAAAGAGAAAGATGTATGGGTGGTGAGAAAAAAAATCTACTAACTTTTTGTGTGGAAAAATTTGTTGAAGGTTAGGAATCGTTTATATTGGAAGCTGGGTTCACTTGCTGCAACTAAAGCTTTTGTAGGGTCTGTTTCATTTGCTACCAAAGTTTAAAAGCATGCTTATGAAATTTTGAGGATTAAAGTTTCCGCCTTATGTTAGAATAATTTGTGCTGGTTTTTTTACAACCCACAAATTCAATATGGTCTTCTAACTTATTATGCATGGTGGGCTGTTGACTCAAGCAAAACTGAAGTCATGGGAGATTCCTATGGCTAGTAATGTTATTTATGTTACTCTACTAATGATACATTGGATAACCTTTTTTATATTGGATAACCTTTTTTTCTCTTACCCATTTTCTAAATATAAGTGTCGTGTTCTATTTTAAAGTGGCAGAACATAAATTACAACTCTATTTCTTTGTGTAATTGGCAAAGCATCCATACAGCTCTTAGAGGAAGGTGCTTTTCTCAGAAGGTCAGGGAAACAAGGTTTCAGCATAGCATACTATATCTTGAGGGAATGGAATGCTAGGTGTCACAGTAGGGCTTCTCGAAGTGTTGATGAAATAGTGAAGAATGTGCAGGTTGCATTGTGTATGAGATTGACTAAGATCCTTTTGCCCCGACTGCTTGCTTCTAGTTGGTGTTAAGTTTTGTTAGCGTTATGAGATGGTTTTAGATCATTCCTCTATTTTGTACAGAGGTTTTGGTGCTTTAATGAAATTTTACCTTTGCATAAAAAAAGTATATATGGCATTCTCTCATAAACCAAATTAAAGAAAAGGCCATAAGCTCCCTTAGATATATCCTGCTTTATATATATATATATATATATATATATATATATATTGATAAATTGAAACAAAAATATATGTAAGGTAATTATCTTAATCAAATTTAATCCATTTTTTAAAACTTTTTATTCAAATTTTTTGTCAAAGTCAATAATTGTGAGCTCGATTGTCAAATGCTACTTTATTGTTACTTAATACTATTAGAGGTATTTTTAGTACATCATGTATGAAAGATTGCAATTAGCTTGCAAAAAATGGAATGCCCATCGCATGTCAATGCCACATTTCGTTTGTTATGTGAAAAATCCATGATACCTTGCCTAGAGGTTCTTGCTTTATATATATATATATATGGCATTGAAGTTTGGCAGTGAAGTTACCATACTTGCTGTTGATTGCCAGGTATGGATCATTTTTCTATTTGGTTTATCTTAGGATGTCTATCCTAGTTTCCTAGTTTTGATTGTAGTAGTAGTAGTAGTAGTAGTAGTAAAAGTTATTCCCTTTATTTTCTATTCATGATTGAAGCTCAATATTATGAGCTTCCACAATTAAAGAAATTCTTGTGATGATTTCAATTTGTTTAATGTATATGTCCTTTTTCTTTCAGGAATAATATGTCACATGATATCTTTTTTTTCACAGTGCAAGATGCTAATTTGAGAATTTTTAAATGGCCAACACTAAAAACTATCCTTAATGAGGTTGAAGCTTATCCATCTATAGATGACTTGGATTTCAGGTTTACATTATTATGCTCATAATCTAATTTACTTATCGAACCCTTTTAAAATACAGAGAGTGTACTTATACATCTTTTGCACTTATAGGCCTTAAAATTTTTTAGTTTTTACACAGAAGGACCTAGGGTTTAATTAGTGATAGCCAAAGGCTATTGCCTCCTCGGTAGTAACTCCCTGCCAGAATATTGGCCGAGGAGTCTGACGTCACCCAAGAGAGGATCTTTTTACGGACCTCGGAAGGTGCGAAGTCAAACACTATGAGCTCGAGACTTCGGTTGGCTCGTCAGGAATTCCGAGGACAACACCGTCTCCATCGAGGGGCCAAACTGACTGCCTCCGGGTAAGAGAGCCATCTCTTTGAAGCAAGGGAGAATCTCCCCGAAGGCAGAGGCCCCGAAGAGGATCCTCCCCGAAGAAGAAACACCTGAACAAGGGTATCCCCTAACTATGGGTGTGTGTCCCGAAGAAGGTGTTCATCAAGGGAACTCTCAGAACTATGGGATAGATCCCGAAGGAGGTGCTCGCACCAAAGGACGGATAGAATCCGAAGAGGGTGCACGCACCGAAGGGCGACCTCGCCCAGGGGACCTCGGGAGTACGGTATGAGTATTTAAGGAGCCTCTGACATGTCGCCCACAAGCCCTACACGTCACATCTGAACGGCGAACTGACACGCCGCAGCCGCCCCCGTTCTGACACAACCCGTCCGGGTCCAGGGCTAAAGGAGGCTGCAAACGGCTGCCTGTCCCCTAGGTCCAAAACTACAAATCAAATCCGACCGAACACGTGTCATGATCTGAACGGACCATCTACTCCTATAAATACTAGGAAATGGGACTGGGCAAAGGATGGACATTTTCCTCCCTCTGAGAAAACACAAAACAGGCAAGACACTTGGTCCCTTAGTGTTCTTCCTCCACTTTCACTCAGAAAACTGACTTGGGCGTCGGAGGGTCCTCCCCGGAAAAGCAAACCGGGGACCTCCTAACATCTTCTTTGAGCTTTTCAGGCACGCTCAGCTGGGAAACCGGACCTCCAGGCGCTTGCCTCCTCAGGAAGTCTCTCCGCCTGTCAACATGACAGCAAACGAAGATGCCCCACAAAATTTTAATAAACATATAAACAAGCAACCATTGGCTTTGATACTAATAAGCTCAAGGTAAGCACAAATACACAAAGAATCAGACACAGATATAAAATACACACATGCTTTATTGAAAAATAAACTTATAGACAACTAGTGAAAAACTAATTTACCATACATAAACGAAGGAAAAATGGATGATTACAAGCTTGTACTGTTGAAGAAGTTGTACAAGCTTATACAGGATTGACATAACTATTGTATAAGTACAGACGTACCATTTAAACACTAAATAAAAAAATGCAAATTCTGGAGGAAATAGGAAAAACATCCAGCACATGAACTACAAGAAAGTTGTGGAGAAAATCCAATGCCTTAAACTATAGAGGATAACTTCTTAAATAAGCAAAGACACTAAACATTGATTATAAGGTTATTATGGCTTCACCAATGAAAGAGCAAGAAAACCTTGGACAACTTGGTTGATGGCCGATTGATTTTTTATTATATGCAATAATTTTGGTCTTGGATGAGACTTTAATAATTCTAAGCCATGGCTACTTTTTTCTCTTATGGATTTCTGTTGACAACTACTTTTATTCCATGAAAATAAAGGCACTGATCTGAAGATGCCTTTACTGAGACCCTACTGAGCTGTTCTTGTTTGATGGAAGAGGCCTTATTGACTCTTCTAGGAAAGCTGTTTCTGGCCAAATCTCAAAATTCTTTCATTCATTATTAAGAAAGGAATTTCATTGTCTCTAAATTTACCTCCCTCGCAAAACCTACTAATCATGACATTAAGAAAATCTTCATATAAATTTTGTTCTTCCTCAATTATATTAATTTTCCCAAGTCTAATAATCTTTTGCAGATGTTGATTTATAACGCGGTTGTCCCACCACTTAGACCAAACATGTTCTAGGCAAACGCATAAAGTGAGTATTGTAGTCCACTTCCTGTTTCTCATAGTGCTACTAGACAATCCATGGAATATGGTACATGGTGACAAAGTAGAAGTCTGGGAAAAGCACTATCTGTTCTTTATTGTAAAACTATTCTTAAAACATGCAAAATCCTTCAAAGGATTTCTAGATTTGTTCTGCGAAGAATCTTTAAATAGACCTTTCCAAAATACTAATTGTGAAACCAATTTGAAAATTTTCTTTGCTTAGTTTTAAAAAGAATCATCCGGAAGTGTTGGTGATCTCTGTTGTAGATTTGAAAGACTTCATCCCAAGCTTTAATGTAATCCTAGTATGTGAACAACATATCCTTACACTTGCCTTGAGTTAAAATTCTTCTTCTTCCTGGAGGAATTCCTCATTCCTCAAATATCCATACTTTCAAAATTTTCAATGTAGAAATTCCAACTTCTGAGATATACATTTCTGAAGAAGATTCTTCATCACCAGTTTTCGTTTATGGTGACCTTTGTTCTTCTTGGTTTATGTTCTATTTCAACAGAACCTATTTTTTATAAGATTGGTTCAAAAAATCATGGAATCTTGAGCTGCTAAAATTACCATTGAGAATTCTGGTGGTTTGGCCAATATTTTTTTTGCCAGTTTTATAACTCAAAGATATTTTATATCTTTATCTTCTAAGGGAATGAGACCTTTCCTATCAATTTGCTGATATACCATGGTATAAGCATACCATGTATGAAAATTTCTTGATGCTTTTGGGCTTTGATGGGTTATTCTTTTGATAGTTTTCTTAGGAATTACTTTGGTAATTCCTATAATTTCTTCTTTCTTAAAAAGACAATGGTCTATTCTCATCACCATTCCAAAATGTTTTTTCTTGGAGGATCCTTCCTTAATTTTCTTTTTTTTTTAATAGATTATTGGGAGAATTCTCATTTTTGTTTTTATTTTTTTAGGAATTTCTAGATGCACATGATGCTAAGTTAGAATAGCTCTAGTTATTTTTGCATTTGTCTTTGGGCTTTCTATTTCCAATAAGTTGGTGTATGGCACCATGTCCATTTCCATTATATCTTTTTTTATTTCTTGACAGAAAATATTTTTGTTTTTTTTGGTTCAAGTTTTTGGTCATCTTAACTCCTATGCAAAAATTCTCTAATCAAGAAATTAGGTAAAGTGTTTCTTTTACCTGCAATATACCCAATATCAAAATTAAAAACAGATAAGATAGATTGCCATTAAGCAAAAATTTGTTTAGTTGCCAAATTTTAACATCCTTAAACATGACATGTTGGCTGCCATGCAATCAACTCCAATTAAAAATTTCTTGTTAAGGAGATCTTTCTCAAATTTGTAACACAAACAATAATTGCTAAAATTTCTTTCTTAATGGTGGCATAATTTTCCTAAGCTTGATTCCAAACTCCTGAGGTAAATCTAACCAATTATTCTTTTTCATCAATTTTCTATTTTAATATTCATCCACAGCCAATATCACTAGCTTTTGTCTCAACTATCTTAAAGGCTTCTGGATTAGAAATATTAACACAAGATATTTTTTTTTTCTTTTAACCAACTGAACAACTGTTGTCTGCTCTTCAGTCTATTCTGGATAATTCTTTTTCAATCTTTCAAACAAAGGTTTATAGACCTTGGCAAGATTTTCATAAAAATCTGCAACATAATTTAGACTTCTTAAAAATCTTTGTAATTGTTTCTTATCTCTAATCTCGTCAAGAGCTTTATCAGTAAAACTTATTGATTTTTTATGGTTCTTTTGAGAATCATATGAAAAAATCTAATTTTTTTCTTGAACAACTCAATCTTTTTTGTTGATACCACATTTCCTTATTCTTCTACTATTTTTACAAATTTGTTCAAGTGTTTCATGTGTTGATCAATTGATTGAGTGAACATAAGAACATCGCCAATGTAAACAATAGTAAAAGAATTATAGAGATTAAAAATTTCATTCATAATTCTTTAAAATTCTAACAGAGCATTCTTCAACTAAAAAGGTATAGCATTCCATTTATAATGACCAAAGGGAACCTGAAAACTTGTTCTGTGTTTGTCTTCTTCTGCAATTTGAATTTGTAAATATCCTAACTTCATATTAAATTTAGAAACAACAATAACATCATCCTTAAAATTTACATGTTCAGTCCCTAAATTTTCTTAAAAAATTTACAAATTGGTCATTAAAAAACACGCTATTAGTCCTTAAGTTTTTTTTTAAATGTGTGAGGATATTACTATAGTTTTAAAAATTACATTTTAGTCATTGTTAGATAAAATACATTTCTCAAGCCAAACAGACGATTCATTAAGAAATAAAAGCATTTCTGCACAACTAAATGACAAATTACAAATTACATATTAGCTGACAATATTTACATACCAAACGGGATAATTTACACACCAAGGGGATGGTTTTACATACTAGAGGTTTTCTTGACATTTCAAAATTATAGATATATAAAGAAATAGTTGGTATTTAACTTGAGGCCTCTAGTATGCAAAATGATGCTACTGAAATGATAATAGATATATATACTAAATGACCTTATTTACATACCAAAAGAGGCAGCTTTACATACCAAAGGTCTCCCTAACATTACAAAATCACCGGTATATAAAGGAACAGCTAGTATGTAACCTGAGGCTTCTTGTATATCAAATGATGATTTTGGAATGAAAACTGACATATAACAAGGGACATTTTTTACATACCAAAAAAGGTAGTTTTATATACTAGAAGTGTCCTTAACATTTCAAAATCATCAATATGTAAAGGAAAAGCTAGTATGTAACATAAGATCTCTAGTATATAAAATGAGTGTATTGGAATGAAAATGGGCACAAGCAATTGGACGTTATTTATATACCGAGAGTGATATTTTTACATACCGAATGTTTCCTTGACATTTCAAAATCACTAGAATGAAAAAAAAAATAACTAGCATATAACCTAGGTGTATTAGTATGTAAAATAAGGCTTTTGGAATAAGAGTTTAAAAAATCCATACTTAACCCTTAAAATTTTAAAAATTTACAAAAATATCCCTAAAATTTACATGTTTAGTCCCTAAACTTTTCAAAAAATTAACAAAGTGGTCATTACAAAATTACACAATTAGTCCCTAACCTTTGATAAAATGTGTAAAGGTATGACTAAAGTTTCAAAAATGGCATTTTAGTCACTATTAGATAAAAGACATTTTTCTCAAGCCAAACAGACTATTCATTAACAAATAAAACCATTTATACATTGCCAAATGACAATTTTACAAATGATACACTAGCTGACCTTACTTACATACTGAGCGGGATGATTTACATATCGATGAAGTTGTTTTACATACTGGAAGTTTCCTTGGCATTTCAAAATCATCAATATGTAAAGAAATAGTTAGTGTTTAATCTAACGCCTCTGATATGCAAAATGATGTTACTGAAATGAAAATAGGCATATACCAAGTGACCTTATTTACATACCCAAATAGGCAACTTTATATACTAGAAGTTTCCATGACATTTAAAATCTCTAATATATAAAGAAATAGTTGGTATGTAACCTGCGCCCTTCAATATTTAAAATGAGGGTACAAGAATGAAAATTGGCACATTCCAAGCTGGTCCAAGGGACTTTATTTACATACCAAAATGAATAATTTTATATACTAGAGATATCTTTGACATTTTAAAATCATTTGATATGTAAATAAATAGTTGATATGTAACTTAAGTATATCGGTATGTTAAATGAGGCTCCAAGAATGAATTTTTTTTTTAAAAATTACATATTAGTCCTTAAAATTTTAAAATTTACAAAATTATCCCTATAATTTACATGTTTGGTGCCTAAACTTTTAAAATTCTTTCAAAATGGTCCGTACAAAACTACACAATTAGTCCTTACGCTTTTTTAAACACATGAAATATCATTAAAGTTTCAAAAAAGACATTTAGTCACTGTTCGATAAAAAGCATTTTCTTAAGCTAATAATTTTTTTTTTAAGAAACAAATCCATTTTTGTACCACTAAATCACAATTTTATAAATGACATACCAGCTGACCTTATTTACATATTGAGCGGGATGATTTGACTGGTTTTATCCCAACCCTTTTCATTTCTCCCACTTGTTCTTTATCCATTTCAGTTATATGTTTGTGGCAATGCATAAGATGGACTTTTTGTTTCGAAGCATGTGTCTGATTATACTCGTCTTGACAATTAGTCACCACATACTTCTTTAATGTATGATCATAATTAACTCTAGAAGAAGCACGACACCCATATTTAGTTTCTTTTCAAGGCTTTCTTTTCCTTCCTTTTTTCTCAACCTTATGCTTGCTTCACCAGCCATTTTTGCAATACAACCATTTGCTTAGGAATGTAATTCCATTTACATAAACCTTTATATCATTTTTCCTAATTCCAAATTCCATTAAATTCATCTATTTCAAATAAAGATTGTCAATTATGTCAATGCTATCAAATTCAAATCCCATTAGTCTTCCATCTTCTATTTTCTATGAGGCTTACCAATTTTATCTACGATAATTTTCTAATCAAAATGGTCATTTTTCACCACATTTTGCTCACTTGTTGTTTCAGCCTCTATTGCCATTAACACACCTAAATTAATAGAAACTTCATGTTACTACAAAGTCACAAAAATTATGATTTCTGCCTTACTAAGGAACACATTTTTATTTTTGACTACTAATTCTTGATAAAATTCTACTACATATATTTTAAGATTCAAATTTTGTAACCTCGGAATGACATTTATGTGCACAACAATGACAACTTTCACTATCAATAAAATATTTCCACGTTCAAGAATAATGGTATCATTCGCTAAATTTAGACCTTATAATGACATTTCTGTGCACAATAATAGCTGTTATCTACTATGAATATGATATTTTGATATTCAATAATAATGATATTTATTTTTTATTGGAATCTCTAAATTCTAAATTTTAAAATTTTGTTACTACTTTACATGCTTCATTTCTTTTTTCATTATTACATTTTTTTCAACATATTATATGTTACTTTCCCTTTTCAATTCATATTCTTTCATTTCTTACTCAAACCAAATGATGTCATACGTTTGTCTCTTTGTGTGTTGCAATGGTTCTAATTTTCATACATTTAGAATACAATTACATTTTGTACGCATTATGAACTATATATATTGCTTAATATTCTAACTAAAGTAGTCATATGGTGGCCTATACATGCTACTCATACATTCAAACACAATGCATATGGATTCTACCTACTATGAAACATTAATATTCTTTCACTACTTTATTTTTTTATAATTCTTATGTGTTACACTAAGACAATTCATACTTTTGTTGTATTTTCATGCAAATTGATTCTCACTTCATCCAAACTCTTTAAATCATTCAATACCTCACTAAAAAAAAAAAAGGAAAGAGAGATTTTTAAGTGAGAGAGTAAGGAAATGTTGTCGGTGTTGCAAAGAAGAGCTTAGGGTTTTTGGTTTTGCTTCAAAGGAGCTAGGTTTTGGGCTATTTCTTTAGGTGAGATGTTGGGTTTTATTAGATTTAGATTTCTTCATCTTTAAACATCAACCTTATACCAAAAGAAAAAACTATGGTTGTTGAGGTTAAGAGTGGTTAAAGGAAAAAGAACTATGAAGCTTTAGAGGAAGAGGTTTTTGGTTTGGCTTTCTTTCTTAAGGGACCCCAAAGAAAAGGCATAAACTGAGGTTATGTGTGGCTAGTCTGCTACTTGCAAGGAGAAAAATATTTTTGAGGAAGGTGTTCTTGCCCTTTTGTCTTTTATGAAAACCTGATTCGTAGCTTTACCATGCTGGTTAAGCAAGTAGCCAAGTGTGGAAAAAGGGCATGGGGTAACCTATAGAGCCAAAGAGGGCTCAAGAGGCATTAAAGCCGAACCTAGCTCCTAGTTGGGCAATTGGTGGTGTCATTAGTGCTTTCGTTGTATGATAATGGATGGACTGAGCCTTGGGTGCTTGGTAGTGTGTGTGGCTGAACCTTTAAGTTTTGGCAAGGATAAGAGCTATGCCTTAGTATGGTTGTGTGTGTATTGTGATCAAGCTCAAGGGCTTGGTATGTGTGTGTTTATATGTGGTATGGGCTTCTAGGTGCATCAGGATTTGTGGGTGCCTAAGAGCATGGTAAGATGGGTGTGCCCAAGGAGCACATGGGGATAGAGAAGAAAACTTACAAGACATTGATAAGGCTATGTGATGGAGGACCATTAAGCTCAAAGGCTTCCAAGACATTCAAGGATCCAATAAATACAAGCACAAGACCTTTCAAAAGAACGAAGGCCAAAGAAACATAAGAGGCACTCTAAGCACTCATTCTAGTGCACTTAGAGCCTACCTTGGAGCCTCATCATGCTATTTCACAAAGTGGCCAAGTTCTATGTGTTCAGGACCTCAAGAACTTCAGATCATACAATATTATAAAGATTCAAATAAAAGGAAAACTAGAAAGTTGGCAGGACACAGGAGCCATAAGCATGCCTAAATGACACATAAAAATGTATTGAGAGCGTCCTTAAGGGTTCTTGGGGCTAGTTTATTTTCTAGGATTTATTTTTGTTATTTTCTTACCTAGGAAGATTATTTAGCTTATTTTTAGGCCTGGGAATCAAGTTGTGGCACATGGAAAATATACTACAAGAATTCCTTGAATTTTATTTGTTAAAAGCATGTTTTTCAAAACCTAGTTTGACTAGGATTACTTGTTTTGCTAGGTTTAGGGTTCCTAGTCCATTTAAAATTTGTTTGGCTGGTTATGCTAGCTTAGAATACTAGAAATAGGCTATGTATTTCATGATTTACACATAGATTAATAAAAATAAAAGTTACTTTGAGCAATACTCTTCTCTCTTGTTCTTTCTTAACTCCTTGGTGCACTTGTGCATAAGTTCTTCTCTTCTTTTCAAATTTCTTCTAACTTCACTTCTTCAATTTTTTCTCTCACATTTGATTATGTTTCTAACTTCTTTTCTTTCCCCTTTAATCAATTTCTTATTCTTGGACCAAGTTGATGGAGCATCAACTTTGGTACTTTTGGAAGTAGGATTCATGCGCAACAAACAACCCATTAAGTGGTATCAAAGTCATAGTTCCACAAGTAGTACCTATCTACCTTATCATTTATTTTATTTAGCTTTATTTCATTTTATTTTTATGTTATTTCATCCATCCTAATTCCTTTTGTGCTTGTCTTTTTCAAATTTCTTTCTAAGTGTGTCCAAAGTGCCTTTATACGAGCCCTCATTTGTTCTTTTTCATTCAAGTCATCCAAGCATCATTTTCATTTATTATTCTTTGTGTTTTGCATTTAAAATATCCATAAAATACCAAAAATAATTCATTCTTATTCTGTTTAGTTTACATCCTTGTTTATTAAGTTACTTTCTTTCAATACAAGTTACATTCTCTCACTTGTTGCAAGTTTTGATTCCATCATTTTCTCTTGCAGTAAAAGGTGGATCAACATTTTGGAAAGCCCGGTCTAGTAAGAAAATCAATAAAATCAATCAAGCAAAGGCTAGAAAAGAATTTGAAAGAATGGAAAAGCCTCAGTTTTCAACAAAACCTTAGTTGCTTGGAACCCTAATCTTTGAAAACCTTAATTTTTTGTCTATTGTTCTTTCAATCTTTCATTGGAAGAAAATCATATTCTTGCCCTATCCTATCTTTTCAAAGTGTTTTCTAATCTGTTTTATTTCTTTTAAGAAGGATTTTGAAAGTTTTTAAAGGATTTAAAGTACTTGTGTGCTCTGAGTGAGTTGCTTTAGAACTTGAGAGTTTTGATTGTTTGAGCAACTTTCCACTAACAAATTTGAGAGAAAAAATAGTGTTTGCGATGATCTTTGCTTTCAAATTCAATGTCTAAGAAAGTTAGCTGAGATATAAAGGAAGAGATGGAGGCTTCACATATGCAAGCCATACTTGACCTAAGATCCAAATTTCAAACCATGATGGAAATGATGGAGAGAATGGAGAAGTCGTAAAGGAAACTTAAGCAAAGTGCTTCTAAAGAACCACAAAAAGGCATCCTAGGCCACCTACCTAATGTGCCATTGAGGAGAGATCCATCTACAAGCCATGAAGTCACCAACTATGAGGAGGATGACCTTCAGAGTATGCCACCACCACCACCTAGGAGACCCATGAGGGTCTAACTAATGAAGGATCCAAACCTCAATGAATCAAATTGCAAATTCCACCATTCAAGGGGAGGAATAACCCAAAGGCATTTCTTGATTAGGTTTCCAAAGTGGAGATGCTCTTTGATTGTTATGCTTAACCCGAGGACAAAAAGGTAAAGATTACCACTTTAGAGTTTACTGACTACACTCTTGCTTGGTGTACTCATATCGTGAACTCTAGACAAAGAAACCATGAAGAACCCATGCAAATGTGGCAAGAGTGAGGGGGAGGTTTGTCCTAAGCTACTATAAAAAAGAGCTACACCAAAGGCTTCAAAGGCTCACCCAAAGGACTAAGTATGTAGAGGACTATTTCAAGGAATTAGAGGTGATCATGTTGAGAGCCAATCTAGATGAGGATCAAGATGCAACAATGACAAGATTCTTGTATGGCCTTAACTCAGACATTACCACTTTAGTAGAGTTACACCTTTGTGTGGAGCTTGAAGATGTGTTTCACGCAGCCATTTGGGTGGAAAGAGAACTCAAAAGGAAAGGGGCTACAAGGTTTTCTGCAAAAGCAAACCATAATCTGAAGCCATCTTAGAGCCATGACGGGAAGAAGAAGGAGCCAAGGAAGGGGACTTTAAGCCTAAGTATGAGACACCCTTCAAAGGCTAACGCCAAAGGCCTTCATAAAATAGTTTTAATTCTAAGTTAGATTTAGGAATCGTGACCAACTTTGTTTTAAGTGCCAAAGTAGAGAGCATCTAGCAAAAGATTGTATGAATCAAAGAACCATGGTGCTCAATGATATGAGAGAGATAGTCACAGATGAAAGTGATGGAGAAGAGAATGAAGAGCCAATCATGGATGATGTGCCCAAGATAGACTTTATGGATGAAGGAGTTACACTTGCGGCAAGGAGAGCCTTGACTACGTACATTAAGAAGGACAATGATCAAAGGGAGAACATCTTCCATACTTGGTGTTGTATTGGAGGAAAGATATGTAGCATGATTATAGATAGAGAAAGTTGTACTAATGTTGTTAGTACCATTTTGGTTAAGAAGTTGCAGTTACCTACCACAAGACACTCAAGATATTACAAGCTTTAATGGCTAAACAATGAGTATGAAGTGAAGGTGACCAAGCAAGTCAAGGTAGCTTTCAAGATTGAGAGATTTAAAGATGAAGTGCTTTGTGGTGTTGTCCCTATAGAGTAAGTCATATTCTTTTGGGAAGGTTGTGGCAATATGATAGAAGAATCACTCATGATGGATTCAAGAACAGATACCTTTTCCAATTCAAAGACAAAACCATCACATTGGCGCCATTACCACCACAACAAGTCATGGAGGAAAAAATCAATGATAGAAAAAAAACAGATGAGGGCTTGAGTAAAAAGGAAAAAGTTGAAAGATTAAAAGAGAGATGTTAGGTGAGTGACCATGAGGGGAAAAAGAGTGTTGAGAGTTCTTGAGATAAAAATAGATAGAAGAAAATAGAGCTTGATAATGAAAATGAGTGATGTGAGGAAAACCCTTCAAGCACAAAAGCTAGTGCTTTTTTTACTTTACAAAGAAACTTTCTTTTATCTAGTGACCTTACTAACAAACTTTATAGTGTTATTGTTTCTTTGTTGAAGGACTTTGAGGATGTGTTTCTCAGGGAGCCAAGAAGGTTACCACTAATAAGGGGCATTGAACATCAAATAGACCTAATTCCTAGTGCTTCTATTCCATACAAGCCAGCTTATAGAAGCAACCTAAAGGAGACCAATGAGATTCAAAGGCAAGTTAAAGACTTACTTTTCAAAGGTTATGTGAGGGAGAGCTTGAGTCCTTATGTTGTGCCTATGATACTAGTGCTAAAGAAAAATGGTACATGGAGGATGTGTATGGATTGTAGGCCCGTCAACAAGATGACTATAAAGTATAGACATCTTATTCCTAGATTAGATAACATGATAGATCAATTACATGATCCCATAATATTTTCTAAGGTTGATCTTAAAAGTGGTTATCATCAAATTAGGATAAAAGAAGGGGATGAATGGAAGACTGCCTTTATATAAGTGGTCAGTCATATCATTTGGTTTATCTAATGCTCCTAGTACCTTTATGAGGCTCATGAATCATGTTTTAAGAGAGTTCATTGGGAAATTTATGGTTGTTTACTTTAATGATATCTTAGTGTATAGTAAAAGTTTGCATGAATATGTTATGCATCTAAGCCATGTGTTTAAGACTTTAAAAGCACAAAAACTATTTGCCAATATTAATAAATATTCTTTTTGTACTAACCGCGTTATCTTTCTTGGTTTTGTTACAAACTCAAAAGGTGTAGAGGTTAATCAAGAAAAGGTAAGGGCTATTCAAGAATGGCTAACCCTATTGTCTGTTTAAGAGGTAAGATCTTTTCATAGACTTGCTAAATTTTATAGGAGGTTTGTAAAAGATTTCTCAAGCACTGTTGCACCTTTAAATGAATTGATAAAGAAGAATATAGGTTTTAAATGGGAGAGAGCACAAGAAGATGTATTTAGAACACTTAAGCACAAGTTGAGTAATGCACATATCTTAGCTTTACCTGATTTTTATAAGAATTTTGAGATTGAATGTGAAGCATGTGGACATGGTATTAGAGTTATTTTGATGCAGGAAGGAAGGCTCATGACTTACTTTAGTGAAAAGCTAAGTGGAGCTACCTTAAACTATCTCATATATGATAAAAACTTGTATGCCTTAGTAAGAGCTCTTGAAACCTGGCAACATTACTTATGGCCAAAGGAATTCTTTATCCACATGGACCACCAATCCTTGAAGTACTTAAAGAGCCAATAGAGGTTGGATAGAATGCATGCAAGGTGGGTAGAATTCATAAAGACCTTTCCATACTGCATCAAGTATAAGCAAGGTAAGGAAAACATTATGGTTGATGCATATGAAGAAGGTATGTTCTCCTTTCTTCTTTATATGCTCAATTTTTAGGTCTTGAATACTTGAAGGACTTATATGAGAATGATTCTGACTTTGGTGATCTATATGTTAATGTGCACATTCAGGTTTTGACAAGTACTTTAGAGATGATGATTTTCTTTTCAAGCAAGATAAGTTGTGCATACCTAAGCATTCTTTAATATCTTTGCTAGTTTAGGAAACCCATAGAGGAGGTTTAATGGGACACTTTAAAAAACCTTAAGTATGCTAAAAGAGAAGTTTAATTGGCCAAAGATGCAATCTGATGTTGAAAGACTATGTGCTAGTTGTCTCGAGTGTAAAAAGCCTATGTCAAAACTAAACCTTTATGGACTTTATACTTCATTACCTATTCCCACTCATCCTTGGATTGATATTTTTATGGATTTCATTATATCACTTCTTCAAACAAAGAATAGGAAGGACTCAATCTTTATGATTGTGTATATATTCTTAAAGATGGCATACTTTATTCCACATCACAAAATGGATGACGTCGTGCATATTACTAATGTCTTTTCCCAAGAAATTGTAAGATTGCATACACTTCCAAGAACCATTATAAGTGGCTGAGATGTGAAATTCCTTGGTCACTTTTAGAGAGTTTTGTGGAGCAAGTTAGGTGTTAAACTTATGTTCTTTACAACTTGTGATCCACAAACTGATAGCCAAACTGAGGTAACAAATAGAAATTTAATTACTCTTTGAAATCCATTGTTCAAAAGAACTTGAAAACTTGGGAAGAAGCTTTGCCTCATGTTGAATTTGCTTGTAATAAGGTAGTGCACAAAACCACCTGGTATTCACCATGTGAAATTGTTTATGGTTTTAATCCACTAACCGCTATGGATTTGGTGTCTTTCCCTTTAAGCCAAATTTCTAGTGTAAATGGTACTAAGAAGGCTAAGATGGTTAGGGCATTGCATGATAAAGTGAGACTGCAAAATGAAAAGAAGACTCAAAATACACAACCCAAGCACACAAAAGAAAAAAGAAAATGACCTTTAAGCCCAGAGATTGGGTTTAGGTTCATATGAGGAAAGAGAGGTTTTCTAACCAAAGGAAGTCTAAGTTTCAATCTCAAGGAGATGGACTTTTCTAAGCGCTAGAAAAAATCAATGACAATGACAACAAAGTAGACTTAAGAGGTGAGCACAATAAGAGTATAACTTTCAATGTTTCTAACATATCTTTGTTTGATGTATGTGATGATTTGAGGACAAATCTTTTTTAGGAAGGGGGAGATGGTGGATGACCATCAAGCTTAGAGACTTCCAAGACATTCAAGGACCCATTGAAGTTAAGCACATGACCTATCACAAGGAAGAAGGCCAAAGAAACATAAGAGGCACTCTAACCACTCATCCTAGTGCACTTGGAACTTATCTTGGAGCCTCATCATGTCATTTCATAAAGTGGCCAAGTTCTATAATACAATATTATGAAGAGTCAAGTGGAAGGAATCCTAGAAAGCTGGCTGGGCATAGGAGGCACAAGTATGAACCCTAAATAACACATAATAGCGTGCCTGAGAGCACCATTAAGGGTTTTTTGGCCCAGTTTGTTTCTAGGCTTTATTTTTATTATTTTCTTACTTAGGATGATTATTTAGCTTACTTTTAGGACTGGGAATTAGGTTGTGGCACATGAAAAATATGCTACATGAATTCCTTGAGTTTTTGTGTTAAAAGCGTGTTTTTCAAAACCTAGTTTGACTGAGATTATTTCTTTTGCTAGGTTTAAGGTTCCTAGTCCATTTAAACTTTGTATGGTTGGTTACTCTAGCTTAGAATAATATAAATAGGCTATGTATTTCATGTTTTACACATAGATTAATAAGAATACAAATTGCTTTGAGCAATATTCTTCTCTCTTGTTCTTTTTCAACTCCTTGGTGCACTTGTGCACAAGTTCTTCTTTTCTTTTCAAATTTCTTCTAAATTATCTTCTTTAATTCTTTCTCTCACCTTTGATTTTGTTTCTAACTTCCTTTCTTTCTCCCTCGATCAATTTTTTATTCTTGGACCAAGTTGGCGAAACATCAATTCAAGTACTCTTTGGAACTAAGGATCCATGGGCAACAAACAACCCGTCACTATAATTCTTTAGTGTGACTACTGGTGGGAGGAGGAGCGAACAATTTTAAAACATCTGAAAGTTTTGCAAACCACTTCATGATGCTTATTTTAGACCGTAAAGTGATGCCCTCAATTGAAAAACTCACTTTTCTTTTTCCTTTAGATACCCAGGTGGTGGTTGCATATAAATCCCCTTATGTAAATCTCATGTAGAAAGGCATTGTGGATGCCAAGCTGATGAAATTCCTTATTTTTCATGGTTGCAATGGCTAGCAAGCATAAAAAGGTTGTCAACTTAGCCAATGGTGTGAAGGCCTTAATATTATCAAATGTTTCAATATGTGTGAAGCCCTTTGCCACCAACCTTACTTTGTATCTCTATTTGTCATGAACATAATGTTCACAAGAGAGAGATCTAAAACCTTTCTAACTTAATTGTAAGGGCACAGTCATCAGGTGTAGTGTAGCAAATAGGGGTCGTTCCCATGAGGATATTGACTTGGTTGTTTGAAGAGAAGTTTGACCTATGCTAGTCCTATGTATAACTAAACTACTTAAATTTAGGCTTACTTAATAAAGAAACAACTCAATAAATGAAAATAAGAATTATAAAAGATGGAATTTTAAAGCACTAACTTGCTCAATTTATTGTGAGATTTTACTTACTTGGAAAGATAAAACCTTCTCTCTACTTAGCCTAGGAAGGTTTATTTCTAACTCAAGATTAGGCAAAATGTGGTTTAAGTCATAAACCCTAAAATTGACCTAATAACCTAGGAGTTAATCTCTTACCTCTTACAATCCAATATGGTTACCCCCATTTTCTACTTTACAGATTTTTTCAAGCATTAAGTGAGATTATGGCATGTCCAAGGGTAATCGATGATTGCATATGGCATCTGAGCTTAAAAACAACCAAACAAGCATCAAGCATCATGGATGAACATCATTCATCACATTATGCTAGAAATATAAATACTTTGCAATCGAGAAAGATAATCATAAAACTACTCCATAATCATTTAGCAATAATAAACATGTTTCAACCCATAAAATACATAACAACTATTCTAGAGTAGAAAAGCTCTAATTTGTAGAGGACACCATTTTTTAACCTTGATCTCCAAGCCTTCAATTAGCTCGTACTTGAGCCTCCTTAGCTATCTCCTCAAGAACAAGGCAAATAATGCTTAACTAAGATGTAAGAGATAAAACAATGAATAGAAGAGTACCTAAATCTAAATAAGAGTTAAGTCTATGTGAGATGTGAGAAGTATGGTCTATGTTGTAAAACTAGGAGAGGATGTGGTATATATAGAACAATGGTATAGGGTCCAATTTTTGGATAAGATCAAAGGGTCTATTGTAATGAAAGTGTAAGATTTAAAATAAAGTGTAAGGGATTATTTGTTGTTGCCTAAGATGGTGCTGCTATTCCACACATCACCAGTATACAGTTGTTGAACATGTAGTAAAGACAGTGAGACCAGGTCATATCCATAGGGATTATGAGGTAAAGAAAACTAAGCTAGCTAAGATATGTGACATAAGACTAAAGGAAGTTGAGTGCTTGAATTAAACATAAGTGAAGAATGATTAACATACTTAACTACTTGCAACCATTGAACTACTTCCAATTGATTTCTAATGAAAACTAACACTATCTACTACTTGTGACAATTAACCAAATAACAATTAACAAATCTTGATTTGTTCTTTCAAGCAGATGCAGTGTCGTCTAAAGTAGCTTCAATCTTTTGGTCAGGGAGGTTAAAAGAACAAACGCGACAGTGGTGGACGGAATTTATAGATGATTAATGTTTTGCAGAATAATTTTACTCACTTATCTGATTACCTCCACCTGTTTTCTTTTTAGCTTCAAGGTATGCAATAAAAGCCAAGAAACCTACCCAATTATGAATTAGTTGTCGTTTAAATGTGTCATTAATGGAGAATCGTCATACATGCATTTGGTGCTCAAAACATCGAATGGAAAAGAGAGAAAAATTGCCCAACTTTTAAATAAAGAAATAAACAAGCCGTGCCCGAATTAGCAGAAGATCTATAGGCTTCACACGGGTTCCCTTCCAACTCCATTGCTATAAATAAAAAAAGCCTAAAATAAGACACTTCAAAAGTCTGTAAGGGAACAAAAGAAAAGATAGTGGATGTGAGACAATCCAATAACACTATCCCAGCAAGTTTGCGAATGGAGAGGATAAGTGGCATTGTTGGAGAAATATTGATGCTGAAACACCATGAACCACAAGAACGTAAACCCGAGATGTGTAAACACTATCCGTAAGAATTATAGTTTACAACTGTCTAAAATGTGTAGGAGATCAGGTCTGTGAAAATTCCCCAAGATATAACTAGTCTTCCAAATTGCGTGCACTCGTAATCGGGAAACTTAAGGAATTAGCAGAAAGAGCTGAACCAGCAATGACTAAGAACAAAAGTGTTTTGAGGGAAAAGAGAAAGCTCAAGTTGTGTACAAGAAACTAGTGAAATGAGTTCATGTATTTATAGGAAGTGAAGAGGGAGAGACACCCTTTATAAGCAACGTGGGATAAACAATGTATACTAAGTGAATGGAGAGACATGCATTTTCGAAGCAATGTGAGATAAAGAAACATTCTTAAGGTTTTACCCAATGTGGGATAATTATGCATTTTGAAATACACTTTATATACAACAATCCTCCACATATTTTAAAAGGCAATAATTCAAGGTTTCTTGCTGGTTTCAAACTCAAGAATACAACATATCGTGGCTAGTGTCTATTAGGCTATGAACCAGTCCTAAAGCCAATGAAGCTTAACTTACAGAGTACTTAGTGAAACTTATAGCTTCTATGAACAAAATACCCTTTTGTAAATTAAGTGATTTATTGTTGACATTGCATCCCCACAATTTCTACTGTTCATCACAGTATTGCGCTTATCGGCCATATGTGTGTCCTGGTTTTCATGAGTACTTTAGAGATTCCACCACAAGTCTTATAGGAGCGTCTTCACTTTTACACATTCCATCAAGTGTATACTGCATAAATATACTACCTATTATGGCTTATGTGAATCATTAAGAGCTTTTATTCATCCTCAAATAAATGCAGTTTTGCATTATCTACATCATACGAGGGACTTTAAGAAAAGATTTTGATAATGCTTCTAGGTCTAACAGTGACTTGTTATTACTCATATGAACCTAATTCATAGAATCTCCAATCGTATAGGTTGGGTTACCATCACTATTGACTCAAGTTGGCAACAATCCCATTCCCCTCGATGTTTTATATATCATTTTCCTTCCCAGAGGTTTAATCAGAGGATCAGCCAAATTTACTTCTGACTTCACATAATCGATCAATATAACACCATCATTAAATAGCTGCTTTACAACAACCTGTCTTAACTAACTGTGTCTACTTTTTCCATTACAAGTTTTATTTTTTGCAATTACTATTGCAGCTTGGCAATCATAGTGCATAGACACGGAAGGCATTGGTTTTATGCCAAAAGTTTTTCAACCACTCAGCTTCACTTCCAGCCATTTCTAAGGCTATAAATTTTGACTCCATAGTAGATCTAGCAATGATAGTTTGCTTGGAAGATCTCCAAGACACAGCACTACTACCAAGAGTGAAAATGTATCCACTAGTGGATTTGGTTTCATCATAGTCAGAAATCCAATCAGCATCACCGTACCCTTCTAGTACAGTGGGAAATCCATTACACATGATACCATATTTCATGGTACCTTTTAAATATTTCATAATTCATACTAGTGCATTCCAATGTTCTTCATTCGGATTTTGAGTATATCTACTCAATCTACACACAACATAAGCTATATCAGGTTGAGTGAAGTTCATTAAGTGCATTATACTCCCAATAATTTGTGCATACTCTTTGTTGAGCAACACTTTCTTCCTTATTTTTTTTAATTGTGTGTTTGCATTATAAAGAGTGCTCATAGGTGTCACATCAAAATAGTTGAACTTCTTTAAAATGTTTTCAACATAGTGCTATTGTGATAACATTAAATCACTTTATTTCCTTATGATTTTAACACCCAAAATCACACTAGCTTCCCCTAGATCTTTCATGTCAAACTATGAAGATATGAAGGTTTTGGTGTATTCAACTATTTCAAGAGTAGTTCAAAAAATGAGAATCATCCACATAAAGGCTGATTCTTACACATTCACCACCTTCAAGTTTTGTGTAAACACATTTATCAACTCTAATAGTTGAAAAATTGTTACTTAACAAAACTTGATCAAATTTCTCATGTCACTATTTAGGCGCTTGCTTTAATCCATGTAAGGATTTTTGCAATTTACGCACTTTTGTTTCTTATCTAGAAACAATATAATCTTTTGGTTGAACCATATATATTTCTTCTTGTAGATCCTTATTTAAGAGAACAGTTTTAACATCTATTTGATGTAAGAAAAATTTATGTACAGAAGCCATGGTAAATAAAAACTCTTATTTAATAAATTCTAGATACTGATGGAAAATGGGTCAAAGTAATCTATATTATTTTTTTCTCTTTTTTTTTTTTTTGAGTAAAATTTTTTGTTACAAATCTTGCTTTGAAGTTTTCAAGAGAACCATCATGTTTAAATTTTCTTTAAAAATCCATTTGAAAAATGGGTTTAGCACTAGAGGGTAAATCTAGTAAATCTAGTAAATCAAAAGTATAATTTTATAAAATTGAGTCAATCTCATTTTGAATAACGTTTTTTTCCCCAGAAAACAGACCCTTTTGAAGAATTTGCTTGAGCAAAAAATTGGGGATCTTCTACAAGATAGATGTCAAAGGAATTCTTTTTCCTTTACCTTTTACTCCTTTTTTTTTTTTCTTTTGATGTTCAGAGACATCTCTAATAATGGAGCACAAGAAATTTCTTCTTTTCATAAAGGAAAGATATGCTTGAAAAACTCAGCATTCTCAGTTTCAATTTTGGTCTTGTAGTCCAACACATCACTTTTCAATACCAAAGATCTATATACAACACTATGCTCTGCATATCCAACAAACATGCAATCGGATATCTCTGATCCTATTTTATGCTTTTTTGTTTCAGGAAACATAACCTTTGCAGGACATCCTCAAACATTCAAAAACTTTAACTTTGGAGGATAATCATTTCATATTTCATATGGAGTTGTACTAATCCTTTTGTAAGATGTCGAGGAATAGCTTGGCTAGTGTCGGTGATGACAACATCAGCATAATGACATCAATTTTTTTTTTTGCAACAATAGCAGCTCTCATGTAGAACTTGGTGTCAGCAGCAGCTTCATCATAAAGTAGCAGCAACCTCAGTATCAACAGGTTCATGGCACCTCGGATCCATACTATAATCCTTAATATTGTTGGAAAAATATTGATGCTGAAACACCATGAACCACAAGAATGTAAACCTGAGGCGTGTAAACATTATCCTTAAGGATTATAGTTCATAATTCTCCAAAATGTGTAAGAGCTCAGGTCTGTGAAAATTTCCCAATGGTACTCGTAACTGGGATACTCAAGGAATCAGCAGAAAAACCAGCAATGACTAAGAGCAAAAGTGTTTTGAGGGAAAAGAGAAAGCTCAAGTTGTGTACAAAAAACTAATGAAATGAGTACATGTATTTATAGGAAGTGAAGAGAGGGTGACACACTTTGTAAGCAATGTGGGATAAACAATGTATACTAAGTGAATGGAGAGACATGATTTTTCTAAGCAATGTGGAATAAAGAAACATTCTCAAGGTTTTGTCCAATATGGGATAATTATGCCTTTTAAAATACATTTTATATACAATAGGCATTACATAGTAGAATTGTTTGTGGCAGCAGCAAACGCCTTGTAAGGGATCTGAGCAACCATCTTACTTTTTAAGTTTCATACGTACATACATGCATAGAGCAAGACCACCTTCCATTTCCATAAACAGCAATAATCCTCGGCTTCGATAGTTATAATATTTATCCATACAAAATTAGATCGTAATGATTGTAATCAACTTATATTCACACCTCCAAACCGTGATCATTTAATGCCATATCAACCATGAATCTATCACTACAATCATTAGACATGCTCACAAACCTTAACTATCCAATATCAACCATGAAGTTTTCCCTCAATCATTAGATACATCCTTGAATTAGGGGCAAACATTAGGCATATCGGTAATTATTTAATGCAACATGCGCCATGTTTCAACCATGCCGAAACCCTACATCTCTCAAACTGTCAAACAACATTATTCAAGCAATGCGGGCGACATCGCTCGATGAGATTAAACTGCATCACGCACAATGTATTCCACTGACAATTTGATAGTTCTCGGGTTATCGGAATTTGTTAATTGGCAAAAATAACTGAAAAACCACTCATTTTTTCTATGGTGACACGAATCCGCCATTCATGTTTTGTTTAGGCCAAATAAACCATTTATCTTTTAAAAATATCCCAAACAGGCCACTTGTCATTATGATTGTGTCTTTGTTTCGGCTGTTTTGTTTTGTGTCTTTAATGGCGAGTTTGGTTGTTTTGCAGGCTGTTTGTTGTGGCTGTTCTTTTCCTTGTTGTCCTGTACGTTCTTCCTTTGGTTATCTTCTTGTACTTTTTGTTTCTATGTTAAATAAAGATTTTCTTGTTTCGAAAAGGATTACATTAACTGACACAGTTGGCACCGAGAAACAATGAATCGTAACAACCGTTTTATGCCTCATTGCTACTATAGGATATTTATGTATTGTGGTTGTTCCCAGAAGCAAAGGTTCATCTTACTCACGATTTGGCTTCATCTCTCTTTCCTTGAGTAAATTGTATAAATTGCCTCTAACATTTAATTATTATTTCATTTTAGTCTTTAATATATTAAATATTATATTTTGGTCCTAAAGCTATTAAAATTGTTTCATTTGGTTCCTCACCAAATGAAATTCATTAACTTAGGATAAATGTTTGGCATAAAATTTTGAAAATATAATTTAAATATTTGATAACTGTTTTCTAGTAATATTTAAACAGTTTCATATTTTTGACAATAAATAAACTATTTAGACTAGTAGTTTTTTAGTTTTGAATGAAATAAGTTTAATTTACAGAAAAGAAGGAAAAAAAGTGATTGTGCACAATAAGTCACCTAACTTATTTTCTTGTCCTAATTAAGTATCTGACCTTAAGATTATCCCAGCAAGCTACCTTTCTTTTTAGGGTAAATACCTTCAGTTGTCCCTAAACTATGACCATGTTGCTTAATCATCTTCAAACTATCATGTGTTGTACCATTCGTCCTAAAACTATTTAATTGTTGCTATTTTGTCTTGTCGTTAACTAAACCGTTAAATATGAACGAAAAAGTGGTGCCACATCAGCAGCCACATCATTTTTTTATGTCACATCAGTGGCCACGTTATTTTTCTGTCAATATTTAACGGTTTAGTTAACGGCAGGACGAAATAGTAATAATTAAATAGTTTCAGAACGAGTGGTACAACATATGATAGTTTGAAGATGATTAAGCAACATGAGCATAGTTTAGGGACAGCTGAAAATATTTACCCTTCTTTTTATTACGCGTCTCACTCAAGTTCATTATTAAATCAGATGAAAAATGCTAATATAACATTAAATGATATTAAAATAAATTTAAAATAACAACTTTACTCATTAAACTGTTTTGATCACTAATTCTAACCCTTAAACTTCCAATAAAATCAATTTTACTGTCCCTCACCCAATCCCAACCCCTAAAACCCAAACCTCTTATCCCTACCACCGTTAAAAACTACCACTGTTAACCGCCTTCAGCCGTCGATCTCCGACGGCCTTACCGTCATTGATCACCAACCGCCCTCCCAGGTCACTGCTTCTAGCCACAGCTGACCGACCTCCAGCTGTCGATCTTTTGTGCCCTCCCAATTCACTGCCTCTAGTCGCCGTCGATCATCCCCATGCTGCATCTGCCATACCGAGAGAGAGAGAGAGAGAGAGAGAGAGAGAGAAATTCGCAGTAACAGCGGAAAAGTGCCGTCATCGATCTCTAATTCTCGTTCAACGGTTATTAGACGGCACTATGGTGGCACGAGACAGAGCAAGGCATGGAGCAGCAGGACCAGGATTGTGTGTCGCTCGTGGCTACAAGAGGCTGTGGCAGAGATCTCGTGGCAGGCCTGTGCCTGTTGTGATGGAGATCTTGCGGCCTCATCCAGTGGAGGTGAAAGAGGCGTCAATCAGGCGATGGTGTCAATTGGGCGGCGGTTTCAATCGATGAGCAAGCAAAAGGTCGAACAATTGGGCGGCGTTGTCAATATGCAGCAAAGTTCTGGGACAAAGAACTGGGAAAGATTAGGCCGCCAAAATCGTGTAGATTGGAATAAATTTGATGGAGAGGGTACAAACAGCAGATTGAGAAATTTAATCCTAAAAATTTAGTTTTCGAAGTGTTTTTTTTAGATTATTTTAATATTTTTTATGCTACATAAGCAATATTCATATAATTTAAGGCTCAAATTAATAAAATGTTTCTAATTGGGATGCGTAATAAGAAAGAAAGGTAATTTACTACAATAATCCTAAGGTCAAATACCCAATTAGGACACAAAAATAAGTTAGGTGATCTCTCGTGGATTTTACCTAAAAAATTATTATACAAATTAAAGTTATTGTAAGACAGTTTCTGTATAGTTTAAATTATGATCAGAAAAGTTATTATTGAACAAATACTTTGAGTTATCAAATTTCATTCAATAAAGATCAAAATAAAACATTTTAACAAATTTTGGACTAAAATGAAACTACGGATACCGTGCGTATATGTTCATTTGCACATAGGCAAGTAAATGACACATTTACCCCTAGTTATTGTATCTAATTACTGCCATATCCCACAGGTCAGCTCATGAGATCTGAGAGTTCCAGAACCTTCGTCCTCTCCGATCTCCATGCTCGACGCCGACGGCAGCCCGTGACAATGCTCGAGTCAATGAAGATCTGAGAGAGCAACCAGGGGCGAGGCATTGCCAAGGTGAGGCCAAGCGCGGCGAGCGGTCAGGCTAGGAGACACTTATATCCGAATGTTTTTGAAGTTTTTTACACTATGATTTCGGATGGAAGTGCAGGTTTTGTTGTTGTTGGAGACAGCGAGCCTTTGGATATTGAGTCGTTGATTTCTTTTTCTGATGAGGATGTCGCTGATTCGTTTTGTGGTTATGGCGGTGACGGCAATGGCGGCGAAGGTGATGTCTGTGCTAACGGAGTTGGCGAGCATACAGGTTTTTTTACTTGTTGTATTTAAGTATCCAGCATTCCTTGTGGACATTTTTTCATATTGTTTTAGACAATTTATGGTGCAGTATCTGGACATGTTTCGTCTGGTTGTGATGGATGTCAGTCTATGAGTGTGAAAGTTGATTCAGGTATTATTTGGTTGCTTGTGTAGATTTTGTTCGTACATTTTGGTTGTAATGCTTAGACGTTTTGGGAATAATGCTTTGACACTCTTTGCTGTAGGATGTGGACATCTTTTGTCTAGGAGTGAAGGACTTCGATCTACAAGTGTTGAAGTAGACTCAGGTTGTGATATTGGTTTTTTACTAGACACTTTATGTAGACCGTTTGGACACATTTGGACTTATTTGTAGACATTTACCTGTGCAGGTAGTGGACGGTTCTATGAAATTGAATCAGGTAGGATTTTGGGTTTTTTTTAAGATTTCCTGTTTGTCTCATATGTGTTTTGTTTATTTCATGGTTTGTTTTTGTTTTGTATGGCAGTTAGTGCAGGTGGTGATGTGACATTATCTGTTGGCTCTGATTCTGTAAATTCTGCTGATGATGTTAATTGGGTTGGAGCAACCTTTGATTCTGTAGATAAGGCTGAATTTTTTTTTAAAGAGTATGCTATTTCTAGAGGTTATAGCATACGTTGTGCAAGGAGTAGATATAAGGGTGGTAGAAAGGATGGGGCACTTTACCACAAGGAGTTCCTCTGTTCCTATGCTGGTTTAAAGTCTGATAGTGTTAAGAAAGAGGTTGCTGAACGTCGTAGAGTTGATAAACGTAGTAATTGTTGTGCGGTAATACGTGTTAAGTTGAGCGATGATGGATTGTGGGTATGTCATGCTCATTTAGGACAGCATAATCATTCATTTGTTGCTGTTAGACAGCCATATTTGTTGCGGTCAGCTAAATTTTTGAATAAAGATATTTTCGCAGCTGTTGCAGATTTGATGGGGAATGGGATTAGACCTGCAGATGCTATTAGGGTTATATCAAATGAAGTCGGTGGGCTTGAGTCACTTGGCTTGACTAAACGAATGTTTTACAATTACTTATCTGCTGAGCGTGCATCTGAATTGGATATTGGGGATGCTTTGCTGCTGCTTGATACTTTTAATCGTAGGGCATCAGAAGATGTTGATTTCTTCTATGAGGTGCTAGTTGATAGTGAAAACAGATTAAGTAGTTTTATTTGGATTGATGAAGTGATGAAGGCTGATTATACAACATTTGGTGACGTCGTTGTGTTTGATACTACATTTCAAACCAATCGGTACAATATGTTTTGTGCTCCGTTTATTAGATTAAACAATCACAAGCAGAATGTTGTTTTTGCTATTGCTTTTCTTGTGGGTCAAAAGAGGGAGCACTTTGTTTGGTGTTTTGAGTGTTTTAAGAGGGGCATGGATGGAAAGCTTCCTCAGACAATTATGACAGATCAGGATGGTGCAATTGGATCTGCAGTTGACCATGTTTTCTATGGTGTTCAACACAGATTATGTCTGTGGTATATTTGTGAGAATGCCAAGAAGAACATCAAGGGCTTAATGTGCATTAAAAGTTTTTCCAAAATATTTTATAGATGTTTGTATCATTGTGCTACTGCTAGTGAGTTTTATGATGCATGGTCAAAGATGCTTGGGAGTTTCAACTGTTGTAATGTGGGATGGTTGAAGAACTTGTATGCAGCAAGATTTAAGTGGTGCCCAGCACTATGCAAGCACGTTTTATCTGCAGGTAATTTCACTGTGTAATTTGTGCATGATTAATAGAGATTTTGAATATAATGCTTAGGCAATTTGTTTGATATTAACAGACACTTTGTGTACGTTTTGACTGCAGTGCTTCGATCATCACAACTGATAGCCGAAGGGCTATCGCCTCTCAGTACGAACTTCCCGCCGAAGGTGTGTTCGGGAAGCTTGGCGTAGCTCGAAAAGAAGCACCGTCATTGACCTCGGAGGTGCGAAATCGAGCACCACAAAGTCATGACTTCGGCTAAAATGCCAAGAAATCTAAAGGTATTGCCGGCTTCCTCGGGGGACCAAACGGATCGTCTTTGGGACAGAGGCCTAGTCCCTACAAGCAGGAGAGAATCCTCCGAAGGCAGAATCACCGAAGTAAAGGACTCCCTGAGCTATGAGCATAACTCCCGAAGAAGGGCATCCAGACCACGAGACAACCTCGCCCAAAGGACTTCGGGAGTACGGCATGAGCATTTAAAGAGCCTCTAACATGTCGCCCACAGACGTTACAGGCCGCTCCAAACGGCGGTCTGACATGCTGACGCCGTCTAGGTCCCATCACAACCTGTCTCGGTTCAAGGCTCAAGGAGCCTGCCACCGGCTACTAGTCCCCTACGCCCAGAAATTTAGAAAACATCTGACCGAACACGTGGCATCATCTGAACGGACTGGACACTCCTATAAATACCAAGGAACAGAACCTGGCAACGAGTTCGACTCCTCCTCCTTGAGAAAACAAAAACAGGCAAGGCAACTAAACCTCCTAGTGTTCCCCTCTTTTACCTCTCAGGACACTGACTTGGGCGTCAGAAGCTCCTCCCCGGAACGACATTCTGGGGACTTCCTAACCCTCTCTTCTGAGCTTTTCAGGCACACTCCCCTGGGAAATCTGGGCTCCCGGCGTTCTCCCCCTCAGAAAGTTCCTCCATGAGTCACAATGTCATCCGACGAAGATGCTGCTGGGTATCATTTGGCGCCGTCTGTGGGAACCCACTCTGAGGTCGCCGCTGTTGAAACTCAGCGTTCGAAGGACAAGGGACTCCCGAGGTCCCCGTCCGCGCCTGAAACTCAACCGGCTACTGACCAAACCTTTCCAAGGATTTCCGTGCCCGAGGAAGAATGCCCCCTAGTCATTACTTTTAGCTTTTTGTGCGACTTTCAACGGTCTGTTGTGGCCGAAATGATGCAACAGATAGACCGAAGGTGGCCGCAACCAACTCAGGCGCAAAGGCCTCCTTCACCAGTACGCCCTCGGGAAAAAAGCCCCAAGCCAACCTACCACAGTTCGGGAAGCGGAAACCCGCGTGAGGAGTCTTCTACGGAAAACATACCCCTCGGGGTATGACAAACAGGGTCCAAGCGACCCAAAGTCCGACATGGAAAGAGTTCGTCGCCTGACGCGGAGTCTCTGTCCCCCCAACGCCGAACTCACTCCCCGAAGAAGCGCCGACAATCTCCCTCCCCAGAGGAAGAACCTGCCACCACGATCCTTATGGAGAGGATACTAGCGAGGCTAAACAGGGTGGAAAAACAGGTAGCCCGTAAACCTGTCTAGGCCAGGCTGTCGGGAACCTTTTGCGAGGATGAGTCCCCGTTCACCCAGGCTGTAGTTGAGGCAGCCATGCCAGGTGACTTCAGAGTACCTCGGCTGGAGATTTATGATGGGCGCATTGATCCACAGGCCCATCTGACTAAGTACAGACGCAGCATGATGATGCACGGTGCCGACGATGCCACTTTGTGCAAATGTTTCGAGGTCACCCTCACAGGACCAGCAACTGCGTGGTATAATTCGTTGACTCCAGGAACCATCACAGAGTTCCAGGAGTTATCCACGGCCTTCACGCAGCAATTTATTGGAAGTCGACCAATGGCTAAGATGCCTGTTCAGATGTTCGACATAGCGCAAAGAAATGGAGAAACCATCTGCGACTATGTCGAAAGGTTTAACAGAGAAGCTTTGAGTGTCCCGGACTTTCGGCCCGAAATACGTATTCTCGCCATGACGCGGGGCCTTCGGAAGGATTCACAGCTGTTTTACGAGTTCTCCAAGGACCCCCCGGACACGCTTGGCGAATTTTACCGAAGGGCCGAACAACACATGACCGCCGAAGAGCTAAGAATGGGCGGACCGAAGTCTAATCACACCCGTGCCGAAGGGTCCACCCAGCAAACCCGATATCCACCCGAACAGGCAGGCCGACCTCGGAGAATGAGGGGAAGGAAGCCCCCAATTTTCACGCCCCTGAACACCACGAGAACCAACATCCTCATGACAATGGAAAGGCAGGGGGCACAGATTCAGCGGCCAAGAGCCATGACCGCTGATAACAAGAGGAACGTAAAGAAGTTCTGCCAGTTCCACCGCGACCACGGCCACGACACCGAAGACTGCTTCCAACTGAAGAAGTATATAGAGTCGCTGATAAAACTGGGCCAACTTTGACGTTATTTGCGGGTGCCTTCCCTAAAGGGGAGAAAAGATGAGGAAGAAAAGGCAGAAGATGAGGATTACGACTCTGACAGGCGGAGGAACCGAAGTCCGAAAAGGCGCCCTCCACCTTCGGCAGGAGTAATACAAACAATCATGATGGGGCTCCTATCCTCGGAAAGAAAGAGGAAGGCCAGAGAAATAGCAGTCATGGAATATCAGAGTCCGACAAAGAAACTGGCCCGCAAGGATGGTTCCGCCGTCATCTTTCCCCATGACGACCCGCTGTTGATCATGGCGAGGATAGGAAACTGGGATGTCAAGAGAGTGTTGCTCGATGATGGATCAAACGCCGACGTCCTGTTTTCACACTTACTGCCGAAACTGGGCATATCTAGCAGTGACCTCAAGCCCATCACCTCGCCTACTTTCGGGGTAGGACCATCCGAACTGCCTGTCCTCGGATGGATCGAGCTCCCCTTAATGATGAAAGGAACTTCGGTAAATGAGACTGCTGAATTATTCGCCTCCACAATGGCAAGATTCATTGTCATGAATGTCCCTTCATCATACAATGCCATCCTTAGAAGGCAGACACAGGGAAATCTGCACATTTGCCCTGATGTGAGATACTTAACGGTCACTTTCGCCACCAAGGATGGAGACGCGAAAATCTTCATCGATCAGAGCGAAGTAAGGAAGGTGTTCGTCAAGGCACGAAAAGCTCCAGCAAGCAACTTTGCACAAACGATGGAGGCAAAGGCGCCAAAGAGGGCAAGGCAGAAGATCCCTCGAAGGCGGAAATAGAAGAAGTGGAACTTGTCCCAGGCCAAAATACCCGAATAGGGAAAAACTTGGCCGAAGGTGACAAGAAAAAACTTGTATCTTTTCTGCTGACAAATAAAGATCTGTTTGCCTACTCGCCGAAAGATATGCCAGGGGTAAACCCTGGCGTAATACAGCATAGTCTTAAAGTAAGACCGGAGGCAAAACCTGTCCGGAAAAAGAAACGGAACATCTCGGTCCATAAAAGTAACTTCGTCAAAACCGAAGTGCAGCGCTTGTTAGACGATGGTGTCGTCAGGGAGGTCAAATACCCCGAATGGTTAAGCAACGTGGTTATTGCTACAAAAGAAGGAAGCAGTAAGCTCCGGATGTGCATCGACTTCAGAAACTTAAACGATGCTTGCCCAAAAGACTCATACCCCCTCCCACCAATAGACCAATTGGTAGACTCAACTGCCGAATATGGGCTCCTAAGTTTCTTAGACACCTTCAGTGGGTATCATCAAAAAAAGATGGACCCAGAAGATGAGGAGAAAACCGCCTTCATCACCGAGGGAGGAACATACTGTTACGTCATAATGCCCTTCGGGCTCAAAAACGCAGGAGCCTCCTACCAGAGGTTGATGAGCAAGGTCTTTAACGACCAAATAGGGAGAAACATGGAAGTATATGTGTCGTGCCCTAAACTGCCCCTGGCCCATTCGGGCCCAATTATATAAGACATGCAGCGGAAGTTTAATTAAACCGAATGGGCTTTTATTACTCACTAAGACTTATGGGCACGAACCCAGGATACTTACTGGTACTAGCTTGTTGTGTTCTTATTAAAGGTTTAAGCTTAAATGCTCTTGGAAACAAACTAGCACCTATGTGGATTTCATGTGTTCATTTTCATGGTATTTACCAAGCTTTAGCCAAGATTATGCATGGCAACCAAAACACCAACTTAAGTTTGAAAACTTAATTTCATGCATATGCTTCACATGCTTATGTATTTTGGTGTTCACTAGTGCACGTAATCTCTTAATGCTTTTAAAAGCAAACTAATGCTTAGGCATACATTAATTCACATATGTGCACCTATTCTTCTTATTAGCCATTCCTTACACATGCATCTAAATTTCATGCTTTTCTAAGTTTTCTTGCATGTTCTTTTTAGTGTGCACATACTTAATCAAACATAGCATGTTTTCACATAAACATGGGCTTATGGGCCTTTTCTGTACTTAACATGCATATGGCCCAAAATTAATAAGAACATATTCAACTTTGTCCAAAATCTTAGTTAAGCCCATTACACACATTTAAGCCCAATTTACACATGCTTCCAGTTTTCATGAAAATCATACTTCCATAAAACATGCGTGGGCCTTGGTAAGTCCACCAAGCAATAAAAACACCCAAAGTGTCCATAGTCCATATTACAAGCCCAAAATACTAAGTTTGGCCAAATTTTAGCTAAGTCCATAAATTTGGTCATTTAACTAAGACCAACTATTACATGCTTAAAAGCAAGCCATAATCCAAAGAACACAAATCCACCTTAAGACGTTGTTCCCACAGTTTCTAGACTCGTAGTCCTGCACACAAAGTCCACATTTTATTAGCTTGATTTTCAAGCAACTAAAGGTAAATACTTAGAATAAATTGAGCAAATAGTATTTACATACTCAACCTCAACACCACAGAAAGAGTACTTAGGACTCTTAGCTCAATCTTTCGAGCACACTTTTTCCTACAAAGGTAGAGTAGGGCGGGTGAGATTTAAATCTCAATAAAGATTTCATATGGCTTCCAAAGCCTAACTTATGGGCTTTAAGGCCCAACATATGCCAAGAATGTAATGGAAATAATTATTCCAAAATTCCTGCAAAGAAAACATAAAGACAAAGAAAACACAAAGATACATGCATATACAATAATAATCGAAATCGGGGGTTAGCATGCACATCAAATTCATAGAAGCACGCAAACACACGCCACTTAACACCTTGATTTACAGAAAGGCAGCAAGCATCCCTCAAGTTTCATTTTATTAATTTCACATACTTTTCATTTTCGGAGATCTCACTTAGCATAGGAATTTAAGGTGGCCTACTTAAATCCTAGCCCATAATGCTTGCTTACTTAACTTAGCTCATGAGCGATACAGAATTGCCGAAGCAATAATTTAACTTATGCCCTCTTAGCACACCTAGGATCATATGGTTCTTTGACCATCACCTAGGGGCCCGAATACTCAAAGAGTATAGGAATCCTTACCAACACCGAAAAGCTCTTAGGAGCTTGTTTTCCTTCGTTTTCCTTGCTTGCCGGCTCTAGAAATGATTTTCTAGCATAAGAACCAAAATGTCCAGATTTATTAGAATCCATAAAAATACCAAGAATACTTGGTAATTAACTTAAAGAAATAAAAATACCAAGAACACTTGGTTTATACTTACGGAACCTCAATTAGGAGGTGAGACCGAATTTTGTGTGCTTGATGTTCTTCGGACTTTCTTCTTGATTCTTCCTCCCAATGAGCTTAGAAGCTCTTATACACAAAGAACTCCTTGAGAAGAGTTCAAAACCTCCAAGAAATGAAGATGGCCAAATTTCTCTCCTTGGTTTTCTTTGAATCTTTTACTTGATTCTTGCTCTTTGGGTGTTTAGAGCATGAATTCAACTAAGAACACTTGGTTTTAATTTATGGAAGGATGATTTCTAGTGATGGCAGAATTTTTGGAGGAAGGAGAAGAGTTAGAAATGTTCTTGGAGAGAAGAACAAGTGTTGGCCAAAACTAGAGAGAAGGGAGAGAGAGTTTGTAGAGAGAGATTGAAGAAAGAGAGTGAAATGGCTTGAATGAGGTGAGATGAGTGGGGAAATGTATTTTGTTGAATGGGGGAGTGTATGTCCGGTTATGGGTGTCCAAAATGGGTGGGAATAATGCCTTAGTGGAGTAATAATTCAAATGGGAAGTGGGAGACAAAGTGGGGGGACAAATTGGAAGAGTGGGTGAGGTTAAATGATGAAGTGGTGAAGGTGGGGGGACAAAGGTGAGTGGAGGTGTGGGTGGAGGTGGAGGTGGCATAAAATATATTATTTTGAATGGACATGGCTGGCCATGGCATCCAAGGCCATGAAAATGGGTCAATTCCCCACTTAGTCCTCCAATCTTTTGAATTTGGGCAATTGAGCCCAACTTACAACAATTCTTTTGTTCAATTGAGTCCTTCATCTTCGAAATCCACCATTTTCACCATTATTTTTCTTGGCCTAAGCCAAGCTTAATTTCATGAATCCTTAACACTTAATTTAATGTCCCCTCACATTAATTGAGCTAAATTCCCAAATTAGAAAAATTCTTTGGCTCCCAATCCACTTACCCCGGGACCTAATCAGTTTGGATTTTCCGGGCATTACAATATGTCGACGATATGATAGTCAAGAGCAAGCTGCCTGACGACCACATCGCAGATCTAAAGGAAACTTTCCACCAGCTCAAAGCCTTCGGGATCCATCTTAATCCCGAAAAGTGCATCTTTGGAGTGACCTCGGGAAAATTCCTTGGGTACATGGTATCAGAAAGAGGCATTGATGCTAACCCAGAAAAAATTAAGGCTCTGCTCGAGTTCCGAACTCCTGCCACAATAAAGGATATGCAGAGACTCACCGGAAGGATAACCTCTCTTAGCAGGTTTATTTCCAGGTATGGAGACCGGTGTTGACCATTCTTCAAAGTCCTCACTAAGGCAACAAAAGAGGAGAACAACCTTGGAAATAATGATCATCCTTGGAATGAAGACTGCCAAAAGGCCTGGGAAGAACTCAAAATCTACTTAGCCAGCCTGCCCACTCTGCGGCAACCTCGCGAGGGAGAGCCCCTTGTGTTATACCTCGCCATCACAGAAAAAGCTGTGAGCTCGGTCCTTGTGAAAGAAGAGGGGCTGAAGCAATGACCGGTCTATTATGTAAGCAAATCCCTGCATGGCGCCGAAATCAGGTATCCTTTGTTGTAAAAAGCTATATATGCCTTGGTGCTGGCAGGGAGGAGGCTACGGCCATACTTTCAGGCTCACCCTATCATCGTCCGAAGTAGTCTACCGCTACGGGATGTCATGAGGAAAGTTGATCATTCCGGAAGGCTCTCTAAGTGGTGTATATAGCTTGGCGAACACGACATCACTTATGAACCTCGGAAAACCATAAAAGCTGAAGCACTGGCAGACTTCATCGCCGAAGTACCCACCATCGAGGATAGCCATCCGGATCCTGGCGAAGATGAGCCCGAATGGACTTTGTATGTTGACGGAGCCTCGGGGTTCGAACACCAGGGAGCTGGCATAATCATCAGGGGTCCTGAAGGCCTAGAAGTGATGAAGGCTATCAAGTTCGGCTTTAACGTCACCAACAATATAGCGGAGTATGAAGCCCTCATAGCAGGATTGTGCCTGGCCAGAAAAATTGGCATAAGAAACTTGAAAGCCCACAGCGATTCCCAGCTGGTAGTACGACAAACGGCAGGAGACTACGGGGCAAAGGACCCAACCTTGGCAAAATACCATGAATTGGTGGCAAAACTCATCCGGGAGTTCGACACCGTACGGATCGAAAACGTGCCTCGACGAGATAATGCCGAGGCAGATTGCTTGGCAAAATCAAAAGCATGCACCGAGGTGCTAAACCACCAGAGCATCACAGTGTTGAGCATAGCAACTTCGGGAAAAGGCTGGAAAGACCCGATAAAAAGATATCTCACAGACAATACGCTCCCCGAAGACCCCAGTGAAGCTACCAAAGTTCGAAGACGCTCCTGCCGATTTTTCCTAATTGGCGAAGAATTATATCGGCAGGGATATGCAAATCCACTACAGAGGTGTGTTGATGAAGATGACACTGAAATGATCCTCAAATAAGTACACGCAGGCGCTTGTGGTTCGCACATTGGAACCGACGCCCTTGCAGCAGTAATACTTCGCCAAGGGTACTTTTGGCCTACCCTGAGAAGGGACGCTAGGCAGTTCGTCCGGAAATGCGGTAATTGCCAAAGACACGCGAATATCCAGAGAACACCCTCGAAATTGGTAACTTTGGCTGACTATCCTTGGCCCTTCGCAGTCTGGGGCATAGACCTCATTGGGCCACTCCCAACAGCTCTTGGAGGCGTAAAATTCTGTGTGGTAGCAGTAGACTATTTCTCCAAATGGGTCGAGGCAGAACCCCTGGCGACTATCTCGGCAAAAGAGGTGCAGAAGTTCGTATGGAAAAACATTGTATGCAGATTCAGCATGCCAAGGGTACTAGTAGCTGATAATGGGTCCCAGTTTATAAGCAAGGGATTCCAGGAATTTATCAATGACCTCGGAACAAAAATGCACTTCGCTCAAGTAGCTCGCCCCCAAAGCAATGGGCAGGTAGAAGTATCTAACAGGAACATAAAAGATGGTCTGAAAAAGAGACTAGGGGAAGCAAAAGGGAAATGACCAGGAGAGCTCCAAAGCGTGTTATGGAGTTACCGAACAACACCCCGAAGAGCCACAGGGGAGACCCCATTTTCACTTGTCTTTGGTATAGAGGCCATCATCCCAGTCGAAGTCGTGCGACTATCAGTACGGGTACAAGTATTCGATGAAAGTGGAAATGACCTCGGCCTAAGAACCAAGCTTGACCTCGTTGGCGAACACAGAGAAATAGTTGAGCTGAGAAGAAAAGCTTTTTAGCAGAGAGTGGCCGCGGCCATAAACTTACGAGCCAGGCCAAAAGGAATCAAGAAAGGAGACCTTGTTCTCCGAAAGGCTGACTTTGCACCCCGAAGGCCATCCCACGGAGTACTTCGAGAAAATTGAGAATGACCTTACCTGGTACTTGCCGAAGTGCGAAAAGGGGTAAACAAGCTCGGCGATCCCGAAGGCGTAGAATTAAAAAACACTTGGCATTCAGACGCCTTGAAAAAATTCTATGCTTAAGATTTCGCGGAAGAATTGTGTTGTACAAAATAGAAAACTATTCTAAGTACAGAAGTTTCTTAGAAAAATTCTTAAAGTACAAGCCAGAATTCCGCGAAGATGATCGTCGCAATAAGCGCAGATATGGGTTCCTGAAGTCTCTTGAGCAAACGTGTTCGGGACAATGAGAAATGAAACATCTCGTAAAAAGACTTAGTCAAATTTTCTAAAAAGAGTCTTCATTAAGATGAATTTGCTTACAGAAAAGAATAAGCGCCCAAAGAAGAAGCACAAAAAAGAAGGAGAAAAGGTAGAAAACCCTAGAACAAACTAAGGAATCTCGGCGTCCCGAGAGCCACCAGCTCCCGCGTCCTTTTCCACCACCTTTGGCGTCGGGAAAAAAGAAGGCAAGTTCAGTGCTCAATCTTGGACCAGGACCACCGAGGCCCCTCGGGAATGTTTAGGGCCTCCAAGAAAGAAAGGTCCAGATCTGGGAACCTCTGAAGAACTTAGTGCCGAGCAAGGCAAAACCCGTCCTGGAAAGCAACCTTCGTCATCTGGTCGGTTTATCCTTCTCAACCTCAAGGTCCCCAAGGTCATTCTTCAGATCCGCGACCTCCTTTTTTCAGTGCCTTCATCTTCTTCTTCTTTGGCTCCTTCTTCAAAGAATCGACCTCGGCTTAGAGCTCTGCCTTTTCAGCCAGCGCCTTCGCCAGGAGAGCCTCAGATTCTAACCTCTCCTTTTGATGCGCTTCGTTAGCCGAAACCAGCTCCGCCACCTGGGAGCCGAGGTCAGAAATCTTCTGGGAGGAATCCTTCAAAAGTTCTTCTTTTTCTTTCAGGAATTCTTCCCGAAGGGCAGCCACCTCCTTCTCGGCAGCGACGGCCAGCTGCGTGTTCCGAACAGCCAATTTCAAGCACATGGCCTTAGTTTTTTCTATAACTTCTAAGGCCGAGGCTCGGAACGCCGTCTGCCTCGCCACCCGAACTCTGAGGAAACCAGCGTACCCCAGCAACTACGAAGAAATAAAGGCAAAGTCAGTAAGACAAAGAAAGCGCCAAACACTTAGAAAAAATTAGGAGACAAAAATCAAAAGAGAAAAAGTAAGGCGTGAAGAATACCTGGGCAGCATGCTCGGAAAATTTCGCAGCGAGGGTATCATCGCCTGGATGGGCCTCCGCAATGGCCCTGAAGGAGGCCTCAGTAAGCATCTCCTTCGAGATCTCTTTGGCCATTTGCTGGCAGTCTCCGGAGTACAAATTCATGTCCTCCGTAAACGACCAGAAGGGCTCCCTCGGGATCTTCCCATTCGGGATTTTGGCATCGCGGAGGGCTCGCCTCCGGGCATGCTCGGCTGCCCAATCCGGAATAGCTGACTCCCCTGTGCGGCAAAACAAAAAGCTAGTCAAGGCAACTAAATCTCAAGATTCAAAAAAAAAGTGAAGACATCACAGTTCGCTAGAAAACGAACCTGGTGGCACTTCGGCCACATCGTCGTCAGAATCCAAAACCTCTTCGGTAGAAATCCCCTTGCCTTTGCTCTTGCGCTGATCCTCGGTAGAAGGGGCCTCTACTGAGGCATCCAGAAGGACCTGCGATGAGGTAGGGCTTCGAGGAGGGACGTCGGTCGGAAGGACGTCGGTAGCAACCTCGGGCGGCGGAATGGCAGCAGCTTCGGGCTCTCTGCTTACCTCCTCAACAACTTCCGACTGAGGGGGTGGAATAGTCTTCTTTGCCCGTTTGGAAGAAGGCCTAGCCCCAGTCATTTTCCGCCTTCGGGAGACGGCCTTCTTTGTCTGCTCACCCTTCTCAACTTGACCAATGAAAAGGGATTTGTAGAAGGCAGCAGTGTCGTCGCCCATCTCTGGAAGAAAAAGAAGATATCAGCGTGAGTCCCAGATGAAAACCATAACAAAGGGAGCCGGAGATAACTTACTCTCGAAGCAAGTTTCGAAAGTAACTTCCTCCCGAAGGAGTTTCACCAACCAGGAATCCTTCCCGGCGATGGAAGGAGCCAGCATCTCGAGGTCCGTCTTGTGCTTCTTCACTACCCCTAACTCCCGAAGAACTTCCTCGGTCATTAACCTCCAATTAATGGGGAAGGGGTAGAGAGAACGCGAGGGGACCTCGGGACCCCAGTTGGAGACAGCGCGGATACGTCTGTCAAAGTCCACAAAAACAGGAGCCAACTCCGGAGTTAGCATTATCCTCGGATCTACGACGTCCATCTCCAGCTTTCCCCGAGCCCACTTGGTCGGGACATGTGACCAAGCCTCCTCCATCTTCAGAAAGAAAATTTTTTGTTACCACCCTCGCCAGCTGTCCTTAGTGGCAAAGGTGAACATATATTTTTTGCTCCCGGATCCCCGAGGTAGCATAAAATAAAAGCCACCCTTCGGGACCACGAAGAGCTTATAGTACTGCATGAAAATAACAAAGTGGGCTTCTATGCCGAAGACGCCACACATGCAGAGGAAGGCGTTAAAATAGCAGTACGAGTTCGGTGGAAGTTGATTTACGGCAATGCCATGGAATTGGCAAAAGTCGCAAATCATCTTCGGAGGAGGGTACCGAAGTCCGGCCTTCAGTTGGGCTCGGAAAACGGTAACCTCGTTACTATGATTCGAAAAGCCAAATTGGTCAGAACGTGGCAACCTTGTAATGGCATACGAGGGAAGAAAGAATTTTTTCTTCCATTTTTCGAGTTTTTTAGGAGTGGTGCAGCAAGGGTGAGACAAAAGAGGTTACCAGCTCTCGGGAACAGGCATGTTGGCTGAAAAACGAGTTCGGAAAAAGGCAAAAATGACTTCGGGCAAAAAAAGCTTGAAAAACAGAAAAACTCGGGAGGTTAAAACCCACCAAATGCTTTGCCAAAATCTGGGTTTGAGGACATCGTCGTGAAAGGTGGCTGGAAAAAACTCTATCAAACAGCACCGCCGCGAAGAGCAGGAGAAAACGCAAAAACAGTTGAAAAACAGAAGAGAGCAAAAGCAGAAGCAAAAGGGGGTTATGAAGGAACAAGAGTATATATAGACCGAGGGGGGGTAGGCGAACCGGCGTCATAAATACCCCACGAAGGCGAACAGTCGCCGTAACTGATTACTGCACGTGAAAAGATGCGCCTGTTGTAACCGACGCAGCCCTCGCCAATGACAAATGCGCCACGTGTCAGCAATCAGGCCAGAAGGGGGACACACTTTCTGACATCCCTAAATCCTGGGCGCACCGCTCTAAACTGACGCGCCTGGTTACGAGACGCAACGTTTCGCAGACCTGCAAAAGGAAAGCAGTGGGTTACCTCGAAGACACCAAAAGACAGGCTATGGTTGAACAGCCTATGTCTTCGGACAAAAGATGCATCTTTGGCACAGGTATTACACCCAAGACCTCGAAGGACGCCCTCAGAAAGCCTACAAACCGAAGTTTCCACTTCGACCTTCTGAAGGGGGCATGTGATAGCCGAAGGGCTATCGCCTCTCAGTACGAGCTTCCCGCCGAAAGTGTGTTCGGGAAGCTTGGCGTAGCCCGAAAAGAAGCACCATCATTGACCTCGGAGGTGCGAAGTCGAGCAACACAAAGTCATGACTTCGGCTAAAATGCCAAGAAATCTAAAGGTATTACCGGCTTCCTCGGGGGACCAAATGGATCGTCTTCGGGACAGAGGCCTAGTCCCTACAAGCAGGAGAGAATCCTCCGAAGGCAAAATCACCGAAGTAAAGGACTCCCCGAGCTACGAGCATAACTCCTGAAGAAGGGCATCCAGACCACAGGACGACCTCTCCCGAAGGACTTCGGGAGTACGGCATGAGCATTTAAGGAGCCTCTGACATGTCGCCCACAGACGTTACAGGCCGCCCCAAATGGCGGTCTGACACGCTGACGCCGTCCAGGTCCCATCACAACCTGTCTCGGTTCAAGGCTCAAGGAGCCTGCCACCGGCTACTAGTCCCCTACGCCCAGAAATTCAGAAAACATCCGACCGAACACGTGTCATCATCTGAACGGGCTGGACACTCCTATAAATACCAGGGAACAGACCCTGGCAACGGGTTCGACTCCTCCTCCTTGAGAAAACAAAAATAGGCAAGGCAGCTAAACTTCCTAGTGTTCCCCTCTTTTACCTCTCAGGACACTGACTTGGGCGTCGGAGGCTCCTCCCCGGAACGACATTCCAGGGACCTCTTAACCCTCTCTTCTGAGATTTTCAGGCACACTCCCCTGGGAAATCTGGGCTCCCAGCGTTCTCCCCCTCAGGAAGTCCCTCCACGAGTCACAATGTCATCCGATGAAGATGTTGCTGGGCATCAACAACGTAGTGAAAGCACAAATAGTGTTCTGACATCGCTTGCAAATAAGCAAATGGGTTTGTTTGCTGTTTTCACTGCTGTTGAGAACATGTTGAAAGACTGGAAAAATAGAGCACTTGAAGAAGATTTTCAAAATATTGGAGTGGTGAATGTGAGGGCTGAACACTAAAAAATATTGGTTGATGCTTCTAAGGTATACACTCATACTATCTTGAAAGAGTTTGAAAAGGAATTATTTGTTGGTGTTTTTGCTGAGTCAAAGGCTGTTTCTGAGGTTGGTGGTGTCATTGAATATGAGGTTTTGGTTGGGAATCAAGATTGGAGGAAATTTAATGTTAAGTATGATGCTGCTTCATTGTCTGTGTCTTGTTCATGTATGTTGTTTGAGGAGAGGGGCTTGCTTTGTTGTCATTCATTGCGTGTGTTAAATGTGAATAATGTGCATGAAATTCCTAAGCAGTATATACTTCACCGTTGGATCAAGGAAGTAAGGATTGTTGTGGATCAGGAGGGAAAATATTTGTGTGGTGATGCATTTTCTACAATTGTTTGGCGTACTAACATGATGAGGGGCTTTTTATCATTGGTGATTGAGTGTTAAAAAGATCAGGAATGTAGGTATGTGTGTGAGCAAGGACTTTTGTCAATGCAGAAGCATATTTTGAAGATGAAGGCTGGAACTGCCAGTGCCATCAAAGAGTGTCAGACAATTAGCAGTGCTGGGTCTTGTTGTGAAATGGATGTTTTTAATCCTGCATTTGTGACATCTGATATATTTGGATCAAAGCGGAAGAAGAGTGGAGTGGATTTCAACTGTGGCCATGGCTGCAGGGGCAGGGGCAGAGGCAGGGGCAGTGGTAAGGGTAGTGGTAAGGGCAAGGGTGGTCCAATATAGTGTTCGATAGGAATAGTCAAAGTGTCTATAAACCATTGTTGAAATGTCTACAGAGTTAAATTCACAGTTACAGCTGAAGTTTATTGAAATGTCTACAGGTTATTTGTTTACAGTACACATAAAAAATGTAGTGTGATAGTGGAATTTTCTAGAGAATTAAGTGGATATGGGAATGATAAGGACTATGATTTCTACAATATCAATTAATTCTTTTTATTTACAATACTAGTTCTTAATTTACAATGTGTGTAGAATAATACATATTTCAAATAAAATAAAATATATTTCAAAGACAATATAATATTTATATGTTTGGAGCTGTCCTTTTTAAGAACTTGCAAAATAGTTTTGCTTCGCATCTCCACATGCAAGGCTTATAGCAAATTGGGCTTGATATGTACGCTCCTGTGTCAGGGAGATTTGGCCTATCATGTGGTGATTGACAATCTTTAAGATTGTGTCCGATGGCAACAAGCCTTTTGTTAAGCGCCCATAAGCGAGTAAATGTTTGTCGTACAAGCCTTCGACATTCAGCAATCTTCCATGGCCTTTGCCTTCCATTTCGTCCCTCGATGATAAGAGACAATAATTCTATTGCTTTGGTCTTTTCATGTTCCTGAAATGGTGATATGATTGCTATTATTCCATACAAGTATTGGGCCTTACTATTGCCCTTTTCGGCTGCTCTTTTGAGGAGTTTGAGCCCTTCGATTTCATTTGCAGTTATAAAATATTGAGCGATACCTTCTTCTGTCAAGGCATCTGTATTTTCAACTTCCATGCACCGTTGGTGGATATAACACTCTTTTGGGCGAAATGGTCTGAAAGATAAATCATTTATGTTCAACCTTTGGTACACCAACTTATCATCTGCAGCCTTGTGAAAGACCTTGCAAGATTGTGCAGCATTGCTAAGGTCATTGATGGATGAAGCACTAACATTTAATAGTATCTCAGTAAGCATATCATGTGGTAATGATTGAATTATTTTTTGGAGGGTATGCTTGGAGATTTTCTTGCTCGGTTTCAAGTTGTCCATTTTTTAAACAAGTGTGTAGGATGAAAAGGTGTTGAAAACTTGTGGTTATGGTTGCACATTTTATAAGTGATGAACAGGTGTTTGGTCGGTTATATTGTGTATTACGAAGAGACGTCAGACTATTTCATTTTGCGAACATATGTGCTGCTTCGGTCCTTGGGCGCCTTTTCATATAATTAAGGATTAGATATTTAATTGATTATGTTTTTATCGAGTAATAATTTATGTAGTGATCCAAGATTATACAATTATGTTTTTAATACGACTAAGAATTCATGTACTCAACCAATCGTATAATTAAGGATTAGATATTTAATTGATTATGTTTTTATCGAGTAATAATTTATGTAGTGATCCAAGATTATACTGTTATGTTTTTAATACGACTAACAATTTATGCACTCAACCAAGTTACATATTATGAGTGTTTAAACATTTTAATTATTGTTAGTACACACTTTGTTAATTTATAGAAGACACTTTTGCAAAATTTGTACTGTATATAAAGCAACTATTTCAGACACTAACAGTAAGAAACAATACGATTAACAACTACTTTGTCCTATAAGAAGACATATCACAAGCTATGAAACTACTTCCTAGACATATAAGAAGACAACTATTTTGTGCATGCTAGCAATCTAACCTGTAAGCAACTGTCACATGTTAACTATATGTTATCTGTAAGTCAAGTTAAGTAGCTGTTGCATTTTGTAGTCTATTTGCATTTGTCAAAACAGTATCTTTCACCTAGTTGTGTGGATGCAGCATTAAAGTAGCTGCAATTTGCATTCTGTACTTATTCATGATTTCTTTCTGCAAAGTCAAAAACAATAAGTGTATAAGTAGTAATTTGATAGTGCATGAAGAAGACATTATAGATGTTATAGTTGTTACTGGTCCCAGGTCAGAAACAAACGATTGGCCATGATATAATTTCATGTGTTTCATTGCAAAAATGGCACAATCTTTTGCATTCCTCATGTACTGCCTGTAGGTCTTTTTCCACAGCAAAGAAACAAATGTGGGTTGGTATCTTCCAATTTCAGATGCAAGGGGATGTTCCCAGGAGTCAAGCCATTTGCTGATGATTTGTCTCTGTTAAAAGTAAACGGTGTTATGTTTTCATAAGACACTTCGAATTGAAATGATAGACACTTTGAATTGAAATAATATACACTTTGAATTGAAATAATAGACACTTTGGATAAGACACTTTGAATTGAAAAAATTACACTTTGAATTAAAATAATAGACACTTTGTATTGAAATAATTGACACTTTGTATTTAAATAATGGACATTTTAAATTGAAATAATAGACACTTTGAATGATTACCAGAAGAAAGGGAAACTGTTCATATTTTCCCATCTCCTCATCTCTATTGTCCATGACCTCTATCTTCTTACTTTCAGTGTTAATGCAGAACACGTTAAAGTGGACATCTTTAGGACATATGAAGAATAGCTGTTTCATAAAAACTTATTTTAGGGGCTGGCACACCATGAATAATTGTGTAGTACATGTGCAACCATGCAACAAGTTTTTCATAATAAGTGTGCACTTACAAGTTTGCAACCAAGCAACATTTCTTTCGTGATGTGGTTGTATTGGAGCCACAAGTTGAGCATTTGGCATATGTTGCTCTCCTTATTAGCATTCTTCTTGACAACTTCAGGATCAAACTTATTGTTGACAATTATGTGGAAAATGCAGGCTTGTAACAAAGATTATTAAATAGATGTTAGACTTAAACAGAGTGAGTTTTTAAGATGTTACAGACAGGGTTTTACTTACAAATGCATGGCTGGGGAGGAAGCAACGTTCTGGAAACTCTTTGTTCAACTCTTTTTGATTCAAAGTATAAGCATAGGTGATTATTATAGAGTCAAAAACCAATTTTTCAGGTCTTAAACTATGGAATTCATTCCTAAAGTTGAAAACATCTTGTGTGAATTTTGCCAGCAGCTCACTGCAATTGAAATATAAGCAGTAGACAGTTCTCAATAAATTTGCAGTAATTGAAATAAATGATCATTGGCTAATAAATTTTTTTTGCTGCAACACTTACTTGAGTGATTCTTTCGTGCTCCATGCATAGTATACAACAATAGACTCTGTGCTTGTGAGGTATAAAGGGAGTGTTTTCTTGAACCGTTGGAGATATGGGGATTTCAAGAAAACTGATTTCTTCTTTGCTCTAGCTGGCCTATCAGCTTTCTCCTAACTTCCATCTATTCCTAAATTAAAAGAAGGTCCAGTTTCTAGATCAAAGTCTAGAACTGTTGGTATTGGACCTTCATCATTTGGCAAGTCAAGCATAAATGGTTGAGCAAGCTCTTCAAGCTCCTGATCATTATCATTTTGCTCATCAGGTGTGCAATAGACATTTTTAGATTGCAGTGCAATCTGTGCCAGCTTTGCTTTCTCTAGTGCATCCATCACTTGCTCAACTTGGAGAATGAATTTCTCATCCTATGGGCTGCATTCAGCAGTGCCAGGATTGAGCTCATGCGACCTCTGTATCAGCTTTGCAAGTGGAGTTGTAACAAGAGGAAACAGCTCACAGACTCTTGCAATTTCTTCTTCCATTCTTTCCATTGCAAGAGCTGCCTCTTGAACCTTATTATTTAACTGCTTCATTCTTGCTGTGAATGAGTTGTCAGAGTCAGCAGGCTGTTGTTGCTCCTTGCTTTCAGGCTGGTTGCTCTTTGCTTTGAGGCTCTTCAGGCTGTTTTTCTTGAGTTTCTGCAGCAGTTTGGTTAGCCTTCTTCTCTGGCTGCTCAAGGTGATCAGACTTCTTTGGTACTTTTGGAGCATCAGCTTTTCTAGTATCAGCAGAAGGAAGATTGGCTGATAGTATTTGTCCTCTACCAAATCCACCTTGACTTCTCTCTTCATTTAATATTCTGAGGACAATATCATTTGTCCAACCTGTGATTGATGGGAAAACTCTAATGACAAGAGTTTTCCCCCTGAACATTACCCGATCAAGATAAAACATCTACACATTTAAGACCAGTTAGTATGAAAGTTGTTAGTATGAAAGTTGATGACAAATAAACATGAAACATTTACCTGTAGGAAGTAGAGGCATGCACCAATGCATTGGTTGTTGATAGGGTCCTCTTTGTACTTGCTAATTTGGGTAACAAGTGTGTTCAAGGTGTAGGCACAGAAGTTCAGCTGATGGCATGCAGAAAGATCCTTCAATACTTTATGAACCCTCCAATTGCAGCTGGATCTATTGGATGGTACAAGCAGCTTTGTGACTATGTAGATGACAAAGTGAAGCTTGAAATCTTGATCTGCATTTGATGAGTTAGTCACTATGCTTGAAATTTGACTTGTCAATGGTCCATTTTCCTTCCCATGCTGCATTCTCCACTGTCGAAGTTCCGGGTCATTTGCACGAGAATAAGGGTGCTCATCAACCACCCTTAGACCAATGGGAATCCCTAACACATTATGCACATCTTCAGCAGTTATCTTGATGGTTGAATGTTTGGATATGCGCAAGGTTGTGTCATCTGGGTTAAAATGTTCCACTAGCCACTGTACTAGGTTTGGGAAAAGCCTGGTACATGTTATGTTGAATAGAGATCCAAATCCAAGCTCTTTGATTGCATTAACATGCTCTATGCTAGTGGAGAGTAAATCCATTGTCTGCCTAACCTGTCCAAGGTTGCACCGTGTTCTATACATTTATGCTGCAATGAAATGTTACGTTTCAGTAGTTAAAAAATTTTAATACAATAATGATAGACATTTGTTAGTGAGGCAATGGACATATTATGTATAACAAGTAGACACATTATTGAGAAACAGTAGACACTTTTTCAGAAAAGAAATAAACCAGTAGACACTTTTCTAGAAAGAGTTCACAGAGAACCAATAGACATTTCATAAAGTGCCAACAGACATATTATGTATAACAAGTAGACACATTTTCCAGTAAGGGAATGAACCAGTGTACAATTTTTCCGAAAATAAATGACCAGAAAAGTAATGTAATATGAGACACTTTTCAAGTAAACACTTGATAGATAAATAATAGACAGATTATTGAGAAACAGTAGACACTTTTTCAGAAAACAAATGAACCAGTAGACGCTTTTCTAAAAAGAGTTCACAGAGAACCAATAGACATTTGATAGAGTGCCAACAGACATATTATGTATAACAAGTAGACACATTTTCCAGTAAGGGAATAAACTAGTTCACAATTTTGCAGTAAATAAATGACTATAAAAATTATGAAATAGAATATACTTTTCCAGTAAACACTTAATAGAGAAATAATTGACAGATTATTGAGAAACGGTACACACTTTTCCAGAAAAGAAATCAACCAGTAAAGAAATAACCAGTATATAGAGTATACAGAGAATCAATAGACAAAGTATACCGAAGCAGTGCACACTTTTTGCATTAAAAAAATAAGCATAATGTGAAAATGCATTGTGAATAGTATATACCGCTTTGAGGTTGAAGGGCTGGCATTCTGTTTGCCTTCTTTTCTTGCTGGGGGGTTAGGTTTCTTTGCAGAGCCTGTGTGATGTTGTTTCTTGTGCTTTGCGGCATCATTCTGCTTAGATTGAGCAGTGTCTTTAGCTTGTGCAGTGTCTTGTCTTCTTCTGTAAATGATAGGCTTTGCTGGACTTGGCTGTTCTCGAGTTGATGTCTGTTGCCTCGTGTTTTGTTTGTGTAAACAACCAAAAACAAAATGTTTTCATGCGCTACATAATGTATCTACTACAAGAAACAAAAGTGTCTATATGAAACTTTATGATATGAAGGGTAGTATTCAAATATAAATATACATAAACATAAGGGATAAGATACACATTAGACTTTTCATGTTAAAAGAAAACAAAGTAGGTAACTTAACTGAGACTAAAATAGGGCAATGAAGAGGTTTCCCATATCTATTATGTTTGAAAACACTATTCCGAGTATCAAAAAAAATATACTATCCCAATTTGTTACTGAAAGCAAAAGCAACATAACTGAAGTTTCAGAAAGCCTCCTGTGCTGTATCACGCTTAACCAAGAAACCACAATATTAGTAGCTCTAATGTGTTGCTCCAAACTATGCCGGTATCATTGCTCATATACAAACAAACAGCAAAGATGTAATGAGTTCTGACAAGCTAGTAATTCATCCTCCAATATTGCAACACATGCAACTGTGTTCAGTAGTTTTGTAAACTGATTTCATTATATGCATGAAAAGTGTGTGCACTAGCTACACAACGTGTCTACATCAATAAGCAATAGTGTCTATTATGCGCTACATAATGTGTCTACTACAAGAAGCCATAGTGTCTATATGATAGAAGAGTATATTTAGGTTGCTTACGAAGAGGAGTTTCGACTCCTGTTCAAGAACGGTGGCGGTTTCACAGTAAGTTTTATTTTTTGTTTGCACAGAGAATGAGAATACTCATAAGAAATCTCAGATTCTACAGTAATATTTGTGTTTTACCTCTTGTGTTTTGGTTCAGTTTCAGAAGCATGTGTTGGATGTTGCTTTTGCTTGCTTGTCGCTGGTTTCTCTTTATCTAGCCTGAAATTGTCAGATTATAGGTTAGGTTTTGATTAAGTAAAATTGTCAGACATGAATCGATAATGAGGTTCGAAGAGGAAAGGTAGAGAAGCAGAAAAGGCTATCCGGTGTGTGGCCGGCGTTCCGACGTGTTGCCGGAACTTAAAACGCACTATAAAAAGCTAGAGAACGTCAGTGAGTTGCCGGAACTGAAAACGTACAATAAAAAGCTAGAGAACGGTGGTGAAATGTACGAAGGTCTACCTTTCTTGCTGTTTCTCGGTGAAATCGCCGTAGTAGTCGTCTTTTGTAGCGGGAAGCGCAACGAGCTTTTGATTATCAGCCATGGCGTTTTCAATTGCAGAGGAGAGAAGTGAACAGTTGCAGGAGACGAGTTACGGGAAGCGTGTAGTTTGAATTCACAGAGTTTTGCGAAACAGTTTTCAAGCGTGGGAAAAATTGTAATTTCAGTTTCAAAGTAGGCCGGGCATGGGCTTGGGCGGCAGTGAATAGTATTGGGCTCCTATGTCTAATTAGACCTATGTCTATAATATAATATCTACTAAAATGAAACATTTCTAATACATTTAGGACCAAAACAGAACATCAATAAATTAAAGACTAAAATGAAACAATAACAAAATGTTAGGGACCATTAATACAATTTACTCATCTTTCCTTAGTTTGTCTTCCTCCTTTTTTCTGACTATAAAAAAAAATACAAGAAAACAAATTAATTGTTTTTCCAAAATTTTTCAAACTAGTAAAATGTTTATGTGACGTGATGTTAATTGGACGTAAAAACTTATGACTTATAAGAATTCAAATTTCTGATGTTATTGAGAAGTATTGAAGCTTAAGCTAAATTGATTGGAAATATAGTTAACTTATTACTTCTTTTGTATGCATTCTTTGCAATATTTTCTCTTTTTGGTCATCCTAAATTCTTTGAAATATTTTCTTATTTAATAAACTTTTTTCATCTCATTTATTATTATACCTTCATTTTTACTCATCTCTCTCTTTCTCTCTCTCTCTCTCTTCGCCATTTCATCTCTGCTCACTTTTTCTTTCATCTGGTTATGATTCTAGCAGAGATTTCAATGGCGGTCAAAGACAATCTGACGGCAATTTGATGGAAAAGATAGGTGACGAGGTGATAAATGGCGATTCGATGGGCGAGGCGATTCGACAGCGATAGGCAACAAGCCAATGGACGGCGATTTGATGGCGGAGATAGGCAACGGACGGAGGCAACTAGGCAACGGATGGAGGCAACGAGGCAATAGCAGATCGAGGCGAATGTTCTCCTCCCCCACCTCTGGTTGCTCCGATCAACCGATTCACGTTGTGACAGGGACAAGGACAGAGATTGAGACAGGTCTGGCCAAAAGTGAAGGCTCAAAACAGCAGAGAAAACAAAGGGCAAAACTTCAAATAATGGTAAAAAGTGGGGCTGCCTTAAACTTTGTGCCAAATTGAAATGTTTCAAACAATTCGGGACGGAGGGCATATTTTTTTTCTTTTCTTTTTCAAAAAATATATATTCCAAGCATTTTAGTAAATTTAACTCTTTTTTTGCTATTAGTTAAGTAGTAGTATTAGATTTTATCTAATATTTAGAATAAAAAGAATTTTTGCCAAGTTAAATGCATACTTAAAAAGTGAAAAAGAGTTACCACACAGAATAAGAATGTGTCACACTTTGAAAAATTTTATGCCCTATGCAATTTTAAGAAGTGGATATTGGAGTGAACGCATGGATATCGAAAGAGGTAACAATGATTTATGCTATACAAATGTTGGGTTTCAGGAGCCAAACAGCGCAACGGAATTTAACCGAAACCCTCCAGGATCCAAGTGAAAACGGGGTAAACCGGGTGTTCAAAAATTTCATACCTAATTTTCGGTTGAGATCTCTCACTCAACTATAGAGTCAAATCACAAAACCTGAACAGTTGACGTGTTCAGGCTCTCTATGGTATCCACACGAGCCTCTCGGGATCACCACGCTTCCACCACGTCCTGGCAGATGCGTTTCTCTTGCGCTCGCAGTGCTAGCTTGCGTCCTCCAAGGAATTGCAAGAGAAGAGTACGGCTGTCCTTTTAGGAGGCTAGGGTAAGGAGACCTGCAAATTTCTCACTTAAAATTTGTATTTATAGTGAGACTCAACTTCCAGGCCTAATAGGTTTCAAAGCCCCAATCCAATTAGGATTTAATTTCGGGCTTAATAATGGCTCAACTCCTTGGCCCATTATTAATACGAAATTAAAGTGAAACCATAACCCAAATAATTAGCCCATGCACTCTAATGATCCAAATAGCTCTATGTGTGCGACCCAATAGGCTCTTGCCATGTTGGCAATGATCATAAATCACATTCATGATCATAAGCAATGAGCGGTGTCTAGCAACACATCATTGCTACCCAAGTGACAAGATTGTCGGTGAATCGACTAAACCTTTATGATCATCATCGATATATGTCATTGTCCCTTTGTCCAAGATATCAAGACTAAGCACGAGACATGGAATGTGTCACTCTCGTATAGCCCAATCTTTGGTTTCTTGATTACTGAGTAGACCAACTTAAATTGATAACATTGATATCGTATATCAACTCATCGGAGCATGGCCATGCATTTTCTAATTCTCACTCTATCAAGGGGCCCGAAGATATCACTCCTGTTACATAGGAGGGACAAATCCTATCTTGATCATACAAATCCCTCCGCATGATATGTGACATACCCAATGACCTCCTTCAAGTTCACTCAGTTACGAGCAACAAAGGAAAGTATCAAAGTATGTGACTCACATGTAGGGAAGCTTGATGATCTTAGGTCGAAGGACTACATATACCATGATCACTATGAGAATCACTTATGACACTCATATAACGATCCATGAAGTGTTCTCATGGTGGGTCGGTCCAGTATAAAAGTTCTCCAACTTGTACCCATATGTAGACTACATATCTCATATTAGTCTCCACATATGCTAGTCATTATGTATTATTGCAACCCGCTCCACAATAATACTAGACTAGGGACATTTAAGAATATCATTATTCTAGGGTTACAATTATGTTTATTATGTTACGCAGAAACAAAACAACAAACAAAATTGCTAGATTAATGCTTCAATAAAATATCATGACTCAATGTGCAAAAATACAATCATCTCATGATTGGCTTTTTGGGCACAACACTAACAACAAATACCTCATAGAGCACAAATAAAGTAAATCCTACAAAAGAAAATGAGTACAAAGGGTCTTGTTAATGCATCTTTCTGGGTTAGTATGAGTGATGGAAGTCCTTACTAGCCTTGATAGAAGAGAGAATTTCTTAGCTTGGGAGAACAAATAGAAGAATCTAAACTCTAGAATTAATTCACCAACTTAATCTAGTCAAGTAATGAACACCTTAGGAAGTGTGCTTATCTTTAATGTCAAGAAAACCTTTTAGGTAGTAAGAGCTGTTGTCTTTAATTAATCGTTAAGTGTTTGTTTGGTCTTAGAAATTTAGGTTATTTAATTGAAGTAGATTTACCGAGTTGAGTAGAGTTTTTTATTTATTAGTGGTTTTAACTAAGGTGAATTGTGATAATAGTGGTAATTGTTCAATTCAACTAACAATCATCATAGAATCAACACCCACTCTCCCTTGCTACAAAATGTTTCATGCACTTGTAAGTAGAATGTAGTTTTAAAGCCATTTGCATACACGCAACAATTTTTGACATTGTTGTGAGGGTCTTTATTTTGGATTAGGTCAGTATGAATCAGGTTGACAAGAGCCGTAGCTGTTTCTATGATCATTTGGTTGATTTTCTCATCAGATAATGATTGGTAATGTAAGGCTACCCTTTTCAACTCGTTTAAACGTCAATGATAAGCGTATGCCTGGTGTTTATTGTGGTGCATCGTGCTTCAGTCTAGAGGATCAAAGGCTTGAAATGAGTTGTTGAATAATGGTCGTGAGTACTTTTGTGGACGTTCTCCATGTTTGAGAGCTGTATCCACAATAAACGGTTGCAATATGTGAAAATGCCTTAGAAATTGGCATTGGGCAGTGGGCACAGGAATGTCTGATGCAACCACACTTTTTGCATATTTTGAAGATCTTTTCATACTAGAATTGGATCCACATGTCTTCACCATTATTGTTTCACAAATAGAAGCCAGGAATGAGCAAGGCGCTAAGATTTATATCTAGCACCCTATCCAAGACTTTCTACTATGTCATGACCTACATAATGGTTGATGTATATGAGTGGAGTGTGATGGACTTGAAGCCACACCGAGATTGAGTAAAATACATGGTTCCTTTTGACAGAGCAATGGTTGCACCCCTTTGGACCACAATGATCGCTCCATCCATGTTCGACGGATTGTCTACAAGTCTTGAAGGTTTTGGAAACGAATGATGAATTTGTTTTGGCCAACTGAGCTACCATTTTTAACTGGACCTTCAAGTTGCTAAGCATATGATTTGTAGGATTAAAGATACTGGGGAGTAAACCAACAACAGTCAACGATCATGATTAACAATGAAAGTTGTAGGTAGTTGCTAATAGCATTGAGGATATCACTGTCAAGTAAAAGGGCTAGACCTTTTTGGGGCACATGCTTTTGGGGAAGGAAAATGTCACCATCACAGATTGTTATGGTCTGTCTTGGATCTAGCTGTTAGATTTATGAGACTCATAATGGGCCCCACAAATCAAATGGCTCAAATTCATCACAGACTATAATAGTCTGTGATGGTATAAGGACTCTTTAGGGAAAGGCACCCATTGTGGGAATTTTTGAGTGGTTATGGTTTTGAGAATGTAGTGCTAAAATGGTGCACTTCATGACAGTAATATGGGTTTTAAAATAGAGCAAATAGATGGGATGAACAAGCAGTGAACAAATTGTTCGCAAAGCAGAACTAAAAGGTGCTAAAGAATGTTTCTACCAAGATGATAGGGGACAAGCAGAGAGATGATCATAAGAAATGCTAGACCAAAAGATAACTAGGAAACGTTGAATAGGGCATCCGGGAAAAATGAACCAGGAAAGAAAGAATTAGGGGCAATGGCTAGATATGCTTTAGAAACCTATGCATTGAGCTCAATTGGCACCGAAAGTGGAAGATTAAGGGTTCGATTTGCAGATATGAGCAAAGGAATGGTCTACTATGGGTAGTATTTGGCCATTAGTTAGCGAAATTGAGGGTGATGATGGTTGTTTAAGGTTTAGGTTTGAAGAATCAAGGGGCGCTTGTTCTTGCACCCGAATGCCTATTGATAGAGGATTTTGTAAGAAGTTATAATATTAACGTTAATCATAACATAAATTATGAAAATTAGAAATATATTTAGCAAGAACTGGCTTGGAGGCAGCTTGAGATGAACATTACGGTTGATATGCACAATATAGTACAAGCATTAGAGTACACCATCTTAATAAATGGAGTGGTGGACGTTATAATTTGGGGAAAAGTGCATGTTCTTAAAATTAAGGTGAGGGAAAGTTAAAAGTGAGAAATGACCAACAGTTCAAGTTTAGCTCGATTTATAGCTCCTTCATGGCTTGTTCAAACTCTTAACAAGTAAACTTGAACAAAATTTCAAATCGATACACAATTTTTTTTAAAAAAAAAACTTGATTTACTTATTACTCAACTTAGCGCGCTTGGTTTTAAATTTTTTACTTAGTTTACATGGATAGCTCGACTTGACTCGAGCTTGATTAATTAAAAAATTGTTCTTATCTTGTATAAGGTAAACTCCATCGGTCGTCCCTAAACTAGAATCAATGTTGCTTATTCTTCCTTAAACTATCAAATCTTGCTTAATCATCCCTAAACTATATCTGGTGTTGTTGAATCGTTATGTCGTCTATCACAATCGTTGAGGATGAACGGAAAAATAATATGGCTGTTGATATGACATAGAACAATGACGTGATTACTGATGTAACATCACTTTTTCATTTATTTTTCACGGTATGATAGACGGTAGGACAATTAAGCAACATTAGATATAATTTAAATATGATTAAGCAACATTTGATAATTTATGAATGAATAAGTGATATTAAATATAGTTTATGGATGACCAGTGAAATTTGCCCTTTATTTGTATTATTTTTAATCTAAATATGAACAAAATATTAAGCTCAATAAATATTTCAAACCAAACATGAGTAGCCTATTATTCAGCTTAACTCAACTTGTTTTCAACCTAGTAAAAATGTAAGTTAAACCAAACATTAGGGGTTTTTTGTGGTTTTCCTAAAAAATTCAACTCAAACCCTTGTCATTTTTCGGTGCCCTTCCCTTTAATATACTTCCTCTATCACGAGATAAAACAATTTTATGCTCATGAAAATTAAAGTGTGGTTTTTTTTCTCATTTTTACCTACAAAACTAAAATTGATAAAAACATAACTTAAATTTTGTATAGTGGGAGTTTAATAAGAATTAAAAAAATATAAATTTTGTACATTGAAAATTTAAGTAATAAAAATAAAGTAAATTAACTGTTAAAAACATTAAAAAAAACGATTTAACCTGTTCAGGGCAGCTAAAAATAAACATAATTCATACCTTTCCTTTATCGATTTTACCAATTTAAACCCAAATTTATGCAATCAGCATCCGGATTCTAACGTATTCTTACCCAGTATTCCTCGTAAAACCCGGAACCAGGTATTTACGTAATCTTAGCCAAGCGAGGGTAATCAGGATTCAGGGTGGCGTAATGGACGCATTTGATCGGCTGCCGGACTCTCTCGTCCTCCAAATTTTCAACGCCGTTTCCGACGTCAAGGCCCTCATTCGCTGCCGCTCCCTCTCCAGGCGTTTCAACTCTCTTGTCCCCGAGACCGACTCGCTCCTCCTCCGCATTGACCGAGTCATCTCCCCCGAATCTGACGCCGACTCCGAATCCCTCCTTCTGTCCTTCCTCAAATCCCTCCTCGGTCTCGTCTTTCCCAAGCCCGCCGCCGGAGCCAGGCAATTGTCCCAGACGTCACCCGCGCAGATCCTCTCCCGATTCCTCTGCATCCGGGAGCTACGAATCGAGCTTCCTTCCGGCGATCTGAGCTTGGAGAAGGGCACCACCGTCAGATGGAGGGCTGAATTTGGCGAAACCCTGAGGACCTGTGTGATTCTCGGCCTTCGCACCCCCTCAGAATCGTCAGATTTCGCGGAGGGATTGAAGACTAGGGTGCTGTGGACGATAAGCGCGTTAATCGCGGCTTCTGTCAGGCATTTTCTCCTGCACGACGTAGTTGTGGAGCATGAGGAGATGGAAAGGCTGGTGCTTGAAGATCGGGAGGGGGAAGGGGTGGTGGTGATGGAGACGGAGGGGCTGAGGGAGTGGAGGTCGCGCGCCGGGCAGGTGAGTGGGAGCGAGGAAATGGGTCGGACGGTGGTGCCCTGCGTCACAATGAGGATGAGGCACGACACAAGGATGGGGGGGACGCTTGTGGTGGTCAGGGCGGTGGGAGACGGCGTCGGTGGGGATGGGGAGGATGCTGCTTTGGCGATGGAGACGTTTGGGGCAGGCGTGTACGGGGAGATGGTGAGGGAATTGGTGAAGCGTCAGAGCTACATGCTGGAAATGAACTCCTTTTGAATTTTGGTCCTTCCGGGCGTTAAATTTTGGGTTTTGCAGATTGTATATACTACTTTCATATGCTTCAGGTTTCTGTATATGTGAGATCCTTGTAGAATGAATGACAGACTCTCTGGTGACTCAATGCTCAGGCATTGGCAATTCTTCTTCCTAATTCCTTCTCAGAAACAATATTGATTTTGATCATATAGATTGTTTAGAATTAATGCCCCAGCCCAGCCGCCTTTGAAATCTATATCATGAAAATCATTAGATGATGGGCTAGATGTTGCTCTTTTGATCTAGACCTAGATAAGATGATCTGGTGTTTTCAATAACCGGTATTTGGCCACTGGAGTAAAGATGGGTTAAGCAGAAAACAGATGTTGAGGCCTATGGCTCAAATGGCCCCACTCTCGACTGCAGAGTTTGCACTGGTCAAAGATAGGTAGAATCGAACTGCTACTTCTTGAGATGGTGAAAGTACCTGAAGATTTTTGCAGTATTTCCATGGCAAATAAAAAATGTTGCTGTTTTTTCGTGACATATAGCAGTTCCCTTGTTATACATTCTGCACGATTGATCTGGTGATGCACCAGGCCAAGTGCAACATAGCATGCAACAATTCCATGAAGGGCTTTATCTCCATGGGTGTGTGCAGATGTGTGACACTAAAAGGTACAGGGGTAGTCACCTTCTCATATTTATCTTGGAAGAGCGAAACTCTTGCAAGCCTTCCTCCATCATAAGCAGTTACAGCACCATCAAACCGTAATCTCGTGTCTGCAATGAAGCTAGAATTTAGAGAATTTAGGGCAAGGATCACTAATCTAAACAATGTCTCAAAATGAGCTCTGGGATAAGTATAATACAGCTGAAAAGACATTACAAACAGAAAAGAAACTAAACTATCAGCGATACAACCTTACGTACAATATCGAGGAAACAGAAATTGCTGCATGACTAATGAGACAAGTCCAAGTAGCCCGCTTAAGAGTGCATATCTGAAAGAAAGAGCAAAAACAGTTGTTCTCCAGGATGAAGCAGCTAACAGGATATAATTCCAGGGTTTCAGTGAGCATTGCTCTTAAATGTTAATTCATGAGTTGCTCATTTTATGTACACTTGGAACCGGTTATGCTACCTGATATTCTTTGACTCATCCCTTTATAGTTTCAACCAATGAAAACATTCATGTGATGTTTAAGTGGGGAAGGGGGCGACCAGTGGTGCAGCCACGTATGGCCAGGGGGGTGCTGCTGCCCCCGAGAATTTTGGAAGCCTATAAATATTAGATACTAATTTAGTTATTTTGTGAGGAGTTAAGGACCAAGTGCGAAATTTGCCCCCTGAACTGGTGAATAATATTAAAAGGGTAAATTACGTCAACAGCCATAAATCTTTACTTTTCATTGCAAGTTGTGTCCTCAACCTCTCAATTATTGAATATTCATCCAAAATTATTGTTTGGCATTGCAAATTTGTCATTTCACCAACAGTTAACGTTGTTAGTAACCAAATTGAGACAAATATATAACAGTTGAGAACTTAGAAATGAATTTACAACAAAAAGTAAACGTTTTAAATAATTTTTTAAATAATTTTTTATAAAAGTTAATTTTATAAATAATTATTTAAATAATTTTTTTTTTAGGTTTTAGCCATTGCTGGTCTTACATCCGCCTAACCCCCTGAGCCTAAAAACCTGGCTCCGCCACTAGGGGCAACCAAATGTGTGCTAGGAGAAGAGAAAGGTATAAAGGGGAAACCACAATCCAATAACCATGGAGAACAGTCGAATACAATTTCAAGCAGAGCTATCAGTCATGAAACAAAACCATTCATCCAATGAACTTAAGTAACAGCAACGTACCAGAAAATTCAGGGGCCCTAATTTGGACATCTTCCACAAAGTAAAGCCAAATGCAACAAAATCCTTGGATAGAAATCCAATACGGCTGTGATAGGAAAAACATTCTGTAGCCCCTTCAGCTGATTGAACACATCAGACCATAAATTCTTCATCAGTAATCTGGCAAAGTGCAGTTAAAAGCTATGCTCTTCAACACGGAAATGCTTGGTTCAAGATAAGTTTCAGTGCTTGTTTTAAACATTCATGGATACAGACAAACTAAAACAGCAATATCATCCAGTCCAAATCCATGGTCCTGGAAAATCTTGATCTTGAGCTTGACGCCGTCAATATTAACCGGAAAAAAAAATATACTTGATTTCTTCTAGAAAATATAATCAACCAAAGTATTTGCGATACAGCAGCACAGAATAACAAATATGAGGCCTTTTAAGATACTTCTGAAGAGGCTGTACGAGCGGATTCAGGGGGGAATAAGGTGCATAATTGAACTCAAAATGCCTTACATGATCTCACAGCAGCATTCCAGCGCCTTGTCGCTGGTTGTGGTTCTGTGTGCCAGAGTTGGAGTTGGAGTTGGAGTTGTCCACTCTGCAGCTTTGGTTTCAAATATTTTGATGAGCCTTTAGCAGGACAGTTGGAGCTGGAAAACATAAATGTACAGGTTTGTGGATAGAATTATAGAGGACTTGACCACAGAGAGCTAGCATTGGTCCTATATGCAGAAATGGCAACAATAACTCCTCAAAATTCTTTTACTGCAAAGCAGAAGAAAAGACAAGCCCCAAGTGCAAAGTTATGACACTGAAAGATACAGAGCTAATCACCTTAAGAAGCCCTCCTTATAACGCTCTGCTGAAACTTGACCTCCATGTGATAGTGCTGTGAGCCCTTCCTCCATGTTAAGCTATTACAGAATCAACAAAACAACACTCCAGTTTCTGATAAGCACCTGCAACTTAGAGCAAGAGTCATGACACTATAACAACACTGTCATAGTGCAATTATAGTACCATAACAGGCACACGTCGAAAGGCCTACAGAGACCCATTCTGCACAGTAATTCCTCAAAGGAAATGAATGCTAGTTGAAGAGTTTTGCTGTGGGCCAAAACCAAGAGTTCTTTTCATCCGAGTTTTGCTGTCAATTTGGCAGAGTTCAAAAGTTTGCTTTGTCAAACAAAGCAAAAACCTTATTGCATATGTACAAAGTTATCACACTGAAAGGTTCAGGGCCAGTCACCTTCCTGAATAGAAGCCCTCTTCATCTTGCAACACTCTTAAGTATTGAAAACCTTTCTCCATGTTAATCCAATTTTTGCAATGCAAGTAGATTTCAGAGTATTTATTTTATTATTTCATAATGCAGATCCCTTAATAGTCAAACAAAATGAAATAAATAACTAAAGTACCAAATGATATTTTTTCCTTTTTTGTTTAACATTATCACATGATGTGTAAGCTAAAGCCCTGTTTGAGAACAACTTTTGTTATTAGCGTTAGAGTTTTAGATAATTTATTTAATGGTTAAGATGAAAACACTGAAGTTAAAAACCAAAAGCTACACTTGGATAGTTTTTTCAAAACCAAAAGCTACACTTGGATAGTTTTTTCAAAACTCTAACGCTAATCGTTGACGCTAATGCTAAACAGGGCCTAAATGTGGCATTAGAGTTGGTGTTGTCACCCTAGAACAGAAATGCTAATACAATTATGAAACTGCATAATATAGCTGAATAGACAAAGAAGATGTCCCCATAAAGAAATAACCAATGATGCTACTTTAACATGCTGTTGAAAATCACTGAGAAGTACAGGAAACATAACATTACTGAATGATATACTGGCAAAGCTCAAGTAAACAAAACAAGAGTAAAAGATGATGCCGATCAAATCTTAATCCTATGAAGCTAACAAGACATATTTCATGTAGCGGCACAACATTGCTGTTAAAACTTTGACTTGGGAACAACTTGCTTCAACATCGCTGCATTAGGCAAAATGTTCTGCAGTCCCTTCAGCTCATTTCTGTAAGGCAGAATACACTTCACCAGAAAGTCATTTTCAGTGATCTTGAAAAATTGAGTCAAGCTAATTTTTTTCGGTAGCAAATTCTGACCTTCCAGAATATCAAAAATTAGCAGACGGGGTTTGAGTCGTCGTTCTACACTGTATATGAGCAATTCTGGGTGCTTGACTATAAACAAACGATCAACATCCTTTCGGCTAACTAACATCCCTGTCACCTCCTTTATCTTCCTCACAGAAACAGCAAACACCTGAGGCTGCCTCTTAAACAACCAAATGATGTCATTCTCCGAAAACCCCAAGCTCCTAAAAAGCTCCAATTTTTGTTGCCAGGTTTCTTCGCTCATTGAACTTAATGTCCGAACAGCTGAGAGAAACTGCTTCGACTTCCTATTGAATCCGATTTCATCAACCTTCCTAACATACCCCTCCAAGCGCTCTGGCGAGAGCAAGAAAAGCCGAGGAAAACTATGAACAAACTTAAAAATTTGTTCATCACTGATCCCACAACGCTTAAGGAAATTCACATTAGGCAACATAGTCTTCTTCAAATCAGTTTGCAGGAACCAATTATTCCATTTCAAAACCTTTAAGACAGCATCATTCGATCCTAGAAGACTCTTCAACACAGAAATTGTTGGTTCGAGATGCTTCTCCCCGCTCCTTCTAAACATCCATGGATTAACAAAAATAATGTCAGCTATTTCATCCAAGCCAAATCCATGTTGCTGCAAAATCTTTATTTTGGGCTTGATGCTGACCTCGACATTAGCCGAAAGAATACTGGGTCTCTTCTGGACAATGTCCTGCAGCTGGGATTTCGAGAAACCAAACTCCTTTAGAAAGAACAGTATAGAATCGCAATTGTTAGGCCTTTTCAAATACTTTCTCCACGAAGAGGCTTGACGGGCAACTTCTGGGGAAAATTGATGCCTGTGAATCAAATAATCGGCCAAGACAACACCAGACTTCGAATCACTGGTTGCAGAGGAAGAAAATAAGACGAACGAAATGGAACAAGCGACAGGGGATTTCTGGGGGCGTGAAGGGTAACCGAGAGAAAGCGAGCAAAGGGTTTTGCGGAGATGAGGCGTCATTATTCTGGGGTTTTGCGAAGGCTTTAGCCTTCACTATCAACTATCATAAGAGCGATTAAAAATCTAAATTTGTTTCAGAAAATTAGAGACTTGCCTCTAACTTCGGCTCGCCTTCGTACGGTGAATCATCAGATGCCAGCTCGGGCGAGACCTACTGGCAATCTCCAAGTTCAAGACAGTCAAAAGATTTGGGGGCAACAATCGCTTACCCTAAGCCTAATCGGAGTTGGAGCAGTATTAGTGTTGGGTTTGGGCTAGGATCAGGCCTCCCAAGTCCTAAACTCAAATGGAACGCTCCCGGTAATTATACAGTATATTTCTAAAGTTGAACATTTTCTTATTATTCATTGAATAGTGTCAATTGGTTAGTGTTAAAATGCTTAGACTAAGCGTTTTGGATTCAAAAGTTTTGGGCCAAAATAAGCCTCGTATGTACTAAATAGGAATTAGAAAATACTATAGATGAACAGTACAAAAGTGTTGCGCTGAAAGTGAACAGTGTCGACCTAACCCAAGAAATCATGCAGAAACAAAAAAAGGGTAAATTATGGAAAGGTCCCTCAGTTCTGGAATTTTTATTTACTGGTCCTCCAACTTTATTGTCTGTCATTTGACCTTCCGATTTACAAAATTTATGTCGTTAAATTATTGTTCTTTGTCTTCTTGGTCTCCAAACTTTACTTTCTTGCATCAGCCTCCCAAACAACAAGTTGCTGCAATAAATTGTGTCTGAATCACCTAGTTTACTCCACTACTTTGCTTGGTTGATTTTATTTTGAGTTAATTACACTTCTTGATATTTAGCAAATTACAGTTTTGCACCCTAAGTTTGAAAACACACTTTTGCCCCCGTCTCTTTTCTTTATTATGCAATATCAACTTTTAAAAATTTAAGTTTAACTTAACATTAGTCTTTTAGTAAATTTAACACGTCTAACATTTTTTTATAACAATTACATTTTAAACTATCATATTTTTCTTTTTTGTAAACATAGGCAGTTTTTTTTCCTTTATATGTTTCTGTAAAAGGGAGGCATAAGAGTATATTTTGAAATCTATAAGGCCAAAGTGTAATTCTTAAATTAAATTTAGTGTATTAATTTTTGTTGGTACTCATAAATGAAATTAAGAACTAGAACTTAAATGAGACTTAAGAGAGTAAGTAGCAATCTTATGTGCACTGCTGACCACGCTCATCTTCACCGCCAAAAAGGATAAGCGGTTACAAAATTCTACCAATAAACATATGTGAGTAACCAGCTCTGCAACTTCCAAGAAAACAAAAGTCTTTGCCAGAGATTAGAGCTACAGCTTGGGAGCAATTTGTGATGATAGTAATGTTGATCAAACTATTGCTAGTTGTATATTTGAGAGCATCCAAGATAGCCTGAACTTTTGCAGCTAAAGGAGAATGATAGCTTCCTAGGAATCAGCCATTAGAATCCCAAGAACTTAGAGGGAAAAATTTTGCCACTCACGCCACTACACCAACTTTAATAACTGGGTTCCATGCCCTATAGATATAGGAAAGAGTAGGCGGGGAGTTTAAATTGGGAATATCCCAACCGGTAATGCATGGTGGCAGAGTCAGTTGCCTTGAATTCTGAGGTCATCATGATATCATGCACAATTACAGCCACCTCGAGTAATCATAGAATTAGCTCCTTTATGAGAGTTTAGTTAAATTCCAAACAACTACAGATTTTGGATAAAACAAGAAAAGGTACTTTAAGTCTTCATTAGCTCTAGTGCAATGGGGGGCACTAGGGCAAATCAACCACAACCATTTTCTTCAGTTCCACTATGGTAAAAAGAGCATTGTGAATACACCTCCACATGAAGATCTTGAACTTATCAGGAAATTTTTCTGCCCATAATTGTTTAAGGTAATTTTGTAGTGGTTGGTGTAGAAGATGAACCCCGGCCATTGAATCTACCCCATTTTTGGCATAATCCCAAATAGGCCAATCTAGTCCGAATGAACTTCTGCTTGTCCGAGGAAAAATAGCTTGAACAACTTCACTTGCAAAAAGGCATGATAACCTAGGAATATTCCAAGCTGTTGTATCATGGCCCAAAGATCTAACACAATTGTGAACATAGAAGAGGCAATTGAGGAGGTTATGTGCTCACAAAAAGTGGATGGCGAGTATCCCGAGATCCAACAATCATTCCAAATGTCTATTGATCTACCATCATCAATTGTCCAACATAGGTTATAGATAAGCAGATCTTGACTAAAGATAAGGCTTTTCCAAATAGCAATAGGGTTTGAACCCTTATCAGTTTTCTACAAGGATGTGGATCACCTATATTTAGTCTGGAGAAAACGAATGAAGAGAGAGTTGGGATCTTTATGTATCAAACGCCAAAAGGTACGAGTTAGTAAAACATGATTAAATAACTTTATGTCCAAAATTCCTAGTCATCCTTGCTCTTTAGGAAAGGAAAGAGTAAAGCAATTTCTAAATTGCATGCCCTTCTCTTAATCTGCTCCCTTCAACCAAAATCTCACACATGTTTTGGATAAGTTGTCGCCAATCATAACCAATAGATAGAACAATGATATCATATACACTGGCATGGAGGATGGTGAATATTGAATCAGTGTAAATCTCCCGGCATGATTAAAGGGCTTCCACTTTTTGGAAGCTAACTGCGCCTCAATCTTGGAGGTAAAAAATCATAAGATGTGGTTTTGCTGAAGTCACAATCAAAAGGAATCCCCAAATATTTGGTAATCGCCTTATCAATAGTAAATGGTAAAATCCTTCTAAATAAATAGACAAAGCTATTATGGATATTCTTGCTAAAAGTCCACCCAAATTTTTGTAAATCAACTTTCTGTCCGGCTTCCATATGGTAAAGGTGGAGGGCCTCCTTGAGATGATTAACTGTATCCAAGTCTGGTCTGAAGAAGATAAAACAATCATAAAAAAAAAGAATAAGTTATTAATAGAAAGTCCAGAAATGTCAGCTTTTATCCCCGAAATACAATTAGTTTTCTACTAGTGACTCAGATAACTAAAAAATGCTTCACTACATAAAATAAATAGATACTGAGAAAGTGGATTCCTTTGCCACAAACCGCATTTAGGATTAAACCACTCAGTAGTACTTTCATTCACTAAGGCTGAATAAGACACCGTCATCATGCATTGCATAATTAGATTAATCCAGTGATCTAGAAAGTTGTGTGTAGTAGATATCATTTACTTCCTAGGATGTAGCTACTTTGTATTAAACTATTTCTGATTAATTGTTGTGGTATTTCTTAAAACTTTTTTTCTCTATATCTCTCTCTTGGATATATATATACATACATATATATATATATATATATATATATATATATATATATATATTGTTGATTTGTTTCCTCTTTCTCTTGGATAAATTGTTGATTTGTTGATTTGTCCATAATTACCAAGCTTATTTTAGATCTAATTACAATTTGAAAGAGCTTGGTTTTGTTTCATCTAGAGAAAGGGGTAGGAGTTTAGGGTTTATTTAATAAACTAGCCAAAGGTCCTACGTAAGTATAATTAAAGGGTATTAAAGATTAATTCAGACAATAAGTGAGATACTTAATTGGTATTTAGGGGGGGCAGGTTAGTTTCACTTGTAAGAGTAGCACTCCAAGAAATAATCCCTACTCCAACAAATAGAGAAAGTTTAGAAATTATTCCACCTATAAACTATTTGATTAATTTGAGAGTTTAATTAATTAGTTTAAGGGGTGAGGCCGTGAGGGTGTCTACCTTGGAAGAGTAAGGTTCCAATGCAAAAATTGGGTAAACAAACTCAATAAACATAATTGGCCCATCAAGAATTGAAATTTTAGGAAAAAAATTTGCATCGATAATAAAAACCTTTCATAATCAGCTTTGTAGTTTAGTTCAGTTCACTCCATTTGCATTTCTTGTTTGCTTTCTTCTCAAGGTTGCTAGCTTAACCAAGGTTCAACTAAGAGCTTGGTAATCAATCACTGTCAAATACACTTTCTATGTGGGATTGACCCATTACTCACCACACACACAACTTCACAACACACTTGTGAATGATAAGAGTTTTAAAATGTTGTTTTACAACAGTCAATTTGGTTATTGGAGATAATGGAGCCAATTGGCCTGTTATTATTTTTTGTTAAAAGTAAAACACTTAGAACTGACTTGGCAAAATGCAAATTATAAGTTTTAAGACTTCTTTGGTAAACCAAGAGTTTTTAGGACTAATTTGGTAAAATAAAAATAAAACTAGGGCTTAGAGTGTGCTTTCTCCTATTATTTACAGTAGGCTCCAAAATGATAACTAAACTGTTACAAATACGTTCGTTTTTCCAATTAAACTTTTTCTCATGTCCATCCGCCTATCAAAATTTTAAAACTATGTTCATTATATTAATGAATGCTTTAACTGAGAAAAATTTTAGTATCAGTTTGTATCCTTTTATGAGTTAGTAGATTTGGATAAATTATCGGCTTGCAATTTCGCATTTTTTTTAATTAAGACACTCAATGCGCTTAATATGCACAATTTTCAAATTTTGATGGACACAAAAAGAGTATTGATGTGCTAATGGCAATAGTAACGGAAGTTCAATGTTGATTCTTGAATTTAAGCCTTTCAGTATAACATCACAGTACAATATTTACAAAAAAAGTGAATAAAAAGTGGAACGCTTAAGAGGAAACTTGATGAAATATATAATTAGAATTTTCGAGATTAAATATATTTATCTCACTGAATCATGATTACAAGTGTTTTGTTTATCAATTTGCCTATCAAATAGCGGCTATAAAAGAATCTCGGGTTCCCACTTTTTTGTTGGAGAACAAGAAAGTTAAGTTTGATTACTAATGAGATGATTGCTTCCAATGCACACTATCTGCATTTTTTACTTTTTTTAAGATTCACAATAAACACAAGCACTGAGACAGACATTCCAAAATGGGATGGGATGCAAAGTTCTTTAATCATAGATAAAAATAGCCAAATTATGGGTTACTAATATGTTAAAGGAATAAATCATATTCGTGCAAACCCCCCAATCTCATGATGATAATCATGGCCACAAATCGTTTTTTTTTTTTTAAAAGATGAAGTGGACTACAATTGAGTACTGGAAAAAGTTGCCTAAGTTTGAAATACCATAATAATAATAATAATAATAATAAGTGTCAGTTTTAAAATATGTAATAGATCTGTGATAGCCCTTGAAGTTATAAATCTAATCAGCTAGGTAATTAGTTAATTTAATAAATTATATTTTAGATAATTTATTTGCAAGTTAAGTCTCGGTAATTTAGGGTCCAGTAGTTAAAAATGAATAAAATTGATCATTTAAGTAAGCCGGGCCAAGAACGGTATTTTGGTCATTTCACATAATGACCCATTTTTATTACACGGTTGAATAGAGCATGAGAAAATATTAAATTTGAGATATCACGGTTTTTTGTGATTTCCGCTCTATTATCGTGAAATTTTAGATTAACTAGATTGTTCATAAATGGTTTAAATGTAACCTTGATAAAGGTAGGGACAAATTTGAATATAAATGAAAGTCTGAGACTGGATGTGTAATTATATCTGTGAAGAAACCAGGGGCAGCGTAATACCAACTTTGGTCCTAAATGTTTAATCGTGTTACGAATAAACCTAAATTTACTGGAGAGTACAAAGAGGGCACTTAGCACGTGATTTTTAAAGTGAGGCGGTGGCGTTTTAATTAAGTCAACCAGGTCATTTCTTCTACGTTTAACCACCCGAAACTTCACCCCTCTTCCCAGAAACGCCATGGACGAACTTGCTTAAGCTCCCAACATCCAAATTCTCTTAAATTAAACACAAATTAGCAAGGATTTGGGGTTGAAATCATGTATTCTTGCATAAGGAGCTAGAGTTGAGCTCAATTGTTGCAGGTAAGTAAACAAATTATTTTTCCCCTAATTTTTCTGGTTTCGTTTCAGACCTGGGTTGCTGGAACTGTGTTCCATGTATGTTTATTGAATAAACTAAATATGGGAAGTTGAGAAAAAACTTAAATTACAAAGAAATGGTGTTTGGTGAGGAGGCTATGGATTGATGTGTTATACGTAGCTTTTCCTATATAGTTTTGATGTTTGTGGTTAGAGGAAGGAGCTGGAATTAATATTGCTTGATTATTGCTAAGTATAAAAGACTAACAAGCAAGGAACAAGAAAATATTGGGTCTGAGTTTTATTAAGGGCCAATTATATGGAGACCAATGTAAAAGTTAATTTAGTCATTTAAACCATATGAGGCTTTGTTAATTATAAGCCTAAATATGGGTTATTTATGTGTTAAATGATCAACGTAGGTCTTGAGCATAAGCTACTAAGAAGAGACCAAGTTTGGCTTGAAACCGAGACAAAAAGAATCAAGTGCCTTGAGCTTGTAAACTAAGTTATCTAAGGTAAAGGTTATTTAATTTGTATGTTTACGTATTAAATAAATTTGGCTATGATACTTGTATATCAAGTTGCCGAATTATTGATAAATTTAACAAGCATATGATTTGAGTACTGATGACTATTTGAGAAGCTTATGTGATTAGGTTTGGTAAGAAGCTAAACTATAAAGTGCATATGAAGTGTATAAGTGCATAATTGTAAACGTGTATCTATAGGCAAAAAGGACCTTAATATGGTCTAATTTACAGTGAGTATGGCGGGTTAGGAACCTACGATATCTAAGGTCATACTGATGGGCTAAGACCTGGATGGACTTAAGAGGGGGAGGTGTCCTTAACCACTTACGAAATCTTATAAAGGTAGCACTAACACATGCACTAAATAAGCAAATAGTTCACTCCTGTACATAAAATAAGGGATATTGGCAAATACTAAGAAGCTTTCAAAGCAGTATTTGTATGGACAAGTTGGACTTATCAATTACAGGGCAAATGGGTAAAGGAATTGTGGGAACTGACTACTTCTATAGTTATTGGTCAATAATATGAGTTCCTAGCACTATGATTTGAGCTCAAGTGCATGAGGCATATATATATATATAGACATCCTCGTGGATATCATGCAGGGTCTTATATTGTCATTTTCTTGTAGGTTACAACCTTTACTGAGAACTTTTGGTTCTCACATCCCTTACATATTTTGTGTGCAGATATTGGTGGACCTGGGGCTAATAAGCAATAAAAGAACTGGTTATTAGTTTTTTAATACCATGTATGCAAAAGTTAATTAATATTGTACATTCTTGTTAAGTTTCTTTTTTGCAGATTCCTAATTACTGAAATACTAACTTACTGGCCTTTATTGTATAGAGGTAAGGAATAAGGAATACCTGAACACCGTAGCGACCCATTTTTTGTAGTGTAACTCAGGTGGGATCGGATTCCCAGATTCTTAGTGTGTAGCATATGTGTAACACTTTTGTGTATGATGTATATATATGTGTGCAGAAGTTATACCTCTGGTAAATGCTATGGAACTAGTGGTTGTGTTTCCTATTAGCTTGTATGGATTCACAAATACATAATAGTATGTTTTATATAAATGCATGTTTGAAGTGTTGGGCAGCTGCATCGATTATATATTATTTTTATGGTCATTGACCTACAGCCATAGTAAGGCATAGTATAAAACAGTATTGCATTAAGGATTTAATCAATTAGCAGGCCCACTAAGGACAAATTTACATAGGCCTAACACTGAATGAGTGTAAGGTTCTTGAGATCCTATATGACTAAGATAGGATTAAGGTTCAAGGCATGTGACAGGATCAATGGGGGCTCCATTCATCCTCATGCTTTCAATTGCATTACTGCCTTCATTATGCCTCCTTTCTTTTTACTTAACCACAACTTCCCTCCCTTATAATAAAAATTATTCCACCTGCCATAGATTCCTCAAGTATCATTACAATTCTTGACTCCAACTCAATCCAAACACTTTTCTTTTGCCTTCTCCTTGGAATTCATTCCTGAAAGTTTTCTAATTAGTGTGCTAGAGATCTTCAACATCTAACCAAAAATCAATAGGTAGGAGGTGAGGTGCTGTATGATGACATCATAATAGCTATGTGAAGTTCAAAATTTAGGTAAACAACACCCGTCGTCCTTAAACTAAGACCCATGTTTCGGATTCATTCTTGAACTACAAAACATTACATCATTTATCTTTTAATTATGAAAATGTTACACCAATCGTCTTGTCGTTAATTGCAACCATTAAAATGGACGGAGAAAAAGTAAAAAACTAGTTTTAACCCTAAAAAACATTCCATTTGTCATAGAAACTTCAAAAATTTTATATCTTACAATCAAACCATCGTCCAGTCATGACTTTCACCTCCGCTCCTCCGCCCCTCATGACCTTCACCTTTGCTATGGTTGGCGCTGATTTGCCACCGTCACGTCCCTATTCCGCTGCTAACATCCCACGTCGCAGCTATCACTGATGATTAATTATGGGATAAAGGAGAACAAAAGGCTAAAACCCTTGAGGTAATAATGTGGCCTTTTTGCTCGTCAATTGTCGTTATCTTCTATCGCCATTTCGTTGCTATGGAATTAAATATCATGGTATAGCGCTTATCATAGGTAAACAATACAATGTACAAATATTTTCACATTTTATCATTTTTTCACATGAAATACGTGGTATACTATAGTATTTCACGATATTTTGCATACTGGTAAATTTTTATGTATATTTTGTCTAAAAACCGTAGTATACTACAGTACCGTGAGGTATATACTGTAGTATTCTATTTTTTGCGGACATGTGTGAGATATTTTTTTTGATCATTTTAAGTCAAAATATCACATATAAATATATAAAATAGTAAAATACAATTAATACACAGATTTTAACATAAATATTTACTTTTACTTTTTGGTTACTTTTACTTTCTTGTTTTTGGGTATTAGAAAATATATTGTTATTATTAAAATATTGTTTCTTTTTTTTTTTCTCTTGTATCAATAAATTAGTTTCTTTTTGCTTAGCAATATTTATTTTGCTCTATATATAATATTTTTTATGTTTTTTGTATAACAAATATCCGTTATCATATATATTTTATTTATATTTGACAAATTATGATAAGAAAATTTAGAATACATACAAAGATGTGCAAAAAAATTTAATTAATTTCTTTCATCTTAAAATAATATTCTAACATTTATTTATTTTTTTGCAAAAAGTGATGATATGCGGTATGATATACCTTAAAAATATGATGTGCAGTATACCTAGCAGTAACAATATTTAATACCTTGCTCGTCGCACTCTCCTATTGATTTAGCGTTCTTTTCTGTAGTGCTCTCCCGTCACACTTCGATCTTGCCCATCACCATCCTCTATTGTCATTTCCCTTCGATCCCACTTAGACATCTCCTTTCAATCACACTCCAACATCGTCATTTCTCTTTGATTGAGCACTGCCAAAGAAAGATGAAAATTCACAATCGTGCTCCACCGGATGGATGAATATGATTATGCACCACCAGAGGAAGACAACCATTGATAATCTGGTAGGAAAAAAGGGAAGGTTGGCTCACAAATAAGGAGGTCGGCTTTGAATCAACGATAGATGACGTGAGAACTAAATGGGTGAAGGAAAGGATGGCGACAATCATGGAGGAAGAAGGGCAGTTAAGAGAAGGTGGTTTTATTGTAAGAAGTAAAAGTTTTGAGATTTCTATGACAAATAGAAGGTTTTCAGGGGTTAAAATTAGTTTTTTACATTTTTTTCCATCAATTTTAACGGTTACAATTAACAACAAGACAACTTATGTAACATTTTCATAGTTAAGAGATAAATAATGTAATGTTTTGTAGTTCTGGGATGAATTTGAAACATGGGTCTTAGTTTAAGGATGACAGGTGTTTTTTACCCTTCAACATTTCATTTTCACAAAAACATAGGTTAGCTTAAATACTTTTAATACGAGGGAAGAGTGTGGTTGATCCAAGAGAGGTTTTTTTTTTTGGTACACAAAACCATATATTTACAAGTAAATGATGCTAACAGTTATGGGAAATGGAGAAGGAGAGGCTCAAAACCAAGTCTGGGGTAGCCGTGTTTATTTTGTGTTGTTGTCACCTGGCCAACAAACGCCGGACAAGAGAAACTTTGAAATTGAGAAGATAATGATTTTGTTGTCATGAAAAATAAATAAGTCTATTATAATATTTAATGTTTATGCATCACAATCCTCTAATACTACTGCATACGTTAAGAAACCTAGCTATTTGACAGAAAACTATTTGATAATGTGTCAAGTGATCAATGGGATTTTTGTAATAAATTACGTCCCATTGGTTTCTACAGAATTTTTATGCAGAACCAACGTCAAACGAACAATAACCCATTAAATAATATTTTTTTATAATGTAATTAAAATTTTTATGAATTGTTACTTACGCAACCTATAAACAAACTAATAAAAATTTGATATCACATTATAAAAATTTTTTTGATAGCACTAGCTTTCAAATGATATTGGCTCTAAAAAAAATTTATGAAAGTAAATATAAATCATAGCTCTTTTTTTCTTTTTTTTTTTTTCTTGCGAGAGTCGACTTAAGCAGCTCAATGAGCTCTTTTAAAACATATAGAAGGTAAGCATTAATTCGTTTTAACTTAAGTCAACTGACTTATTTTTACTTTTATATATTTTTTACTTGAAACCAATTTTATTTGAAAGCTAATATTATGTAGATGTAATAATCCATTTGAAAGTAAAATTTCATGATGTTGTTAAATTTTTATGATTTTTTTCTTTTTTAATACCTTAAACTAAAAAAATTCATAAAAATTTAGTAAGATTACAAAAATTATATTTTCAATGGATTATTGCAACTACATAATATTGGGTTTTAATTAAAATTAGTTATGGATAAAAAAATGTAAGAGTAAGAATAAATTATTTTGAAGTTAATTAATTTAAGTTAAAATGAACTTGGTGTAAATCTCTCATCTCACGCTCTCTAAGCCATTTTCCTCTCTTTAATTTACATGAGACTAGAGATTCTAAATTTTAATACGCATTCATCCCTTTTGAATTGTTTAATCTTTTAACTTTTTCATGTAGGTTTAGAAATTTGTATTTGTTTTAATTCTTTTGTAAAAAAGATAACATTATGAATTGTGTCAAATAGGCTTCAATGCGCATTTGATTCCTCAAGTTTGCACACTTGTAGGAGTTAGTCATTAAAGATTGGGTCATTGCGACTTAGTCCTCTAAGTTAGATAAATATACAACTTCATTAAAGTTTGGAAGTGTGTGTGACTTAGTGCTTAGATGGTCACGTGACCGTGACGCTATTAGAGGGAAGTGGTTGCCAACTACTAATAGCCTTTTTGTTTCTATTCTGGAAAACGCAAACAGGCCCTTCTCATTCCTCTCCACCTGTCAGTTCACCGACTCATCAATTTTCCAGCATAAAAAAAACGGCAGCAACTACATAAACTGTCGACTCCAGGATTCCATTTCCAATTGACCGACGAAGGTCTCATCAATCAGTTGAGGAAAAAGCTTTTGGGCATCGAAACCCCCAGGTCGAAAAATCTTGGTGATCGATGAACTCGGGAATTGAGCCCTAGGAATTATCCGATAAAGAACATTAAGTAAAGCCCGTTTTCATCATCTGATCGAAGTTTTCCAATTTAGCGATGAAGTATTTTGTGGCAGCGAGTCAGTGACCGGCATAGTATAGATGGCGGTAGGTCCTTGGTGACTTGTCACATCCAGGCTGATTTCTGGTGACAATCAAGACTGATCGCCAAACGACAGTAGGGTCCCTAGCGACTTGCCACAGTGGGGGAGAAGGCAGCGCACCGAGCCGAACTCCACTTCAGCACAAAAACTAACACCATCCATGTTTCCATCCATCTAAAGACCAGCTCGCTACAATTTCTAGAGTTGAGGGACTAAGTATTAATGAGTCAAACTTTGAGGATTAACTCATTAGAGTCAGCAAACGTAGGGGACCAAATGCGCATTTAAGCCTGTATATAATTCACCATTTCTTATTCCTGCAAATGATTAAAAAATATGATGTCTTAAGACCACATGACAAAATCAAGTGAATATGTAAACTAAAGTTTGAAGATCCATATTTTTGTAGCAGCTAAAACTAAGTAGCACCTTCATAATTGGCGTTGATCTAACCAACCGATGTCAAATTTGAAAGAAAAGAAAAAGATCCTCCACCATCACCATGGCCAAGGCCAATGCTTTTTCTCATGGGCAAGAGGGCACAACTGGCATGGGCTCGGGTCACGAGTGGAACGTGTGATTGGATCATGAAACACGGCTACGTGGGCTTTGGCTTTTCAATTGGGAGGTTAAAGTGCATTATTAACCACTTGCCATTGGCCATTAATATTCAATTTCTTCCAATTGCATCACTCCATTCGTGTATTTAAAAAAGAAAATATTTCATTTTTACTGTTTTTCTTTTAATTCTACTGTTTTGAAGTTAGTATTTTATCCTCCCAATTATCAATTGAATATTTTCTTTGAGAAACAATTGTTTCTATAAATTTTCACTTCTTCCAATGTAAATAATGAAGAGCTAAAAATCCATGCTTTTGAAAATATAAAAAATAAATGTTATCCGGATATTTTAAAGTGTTATTTTTCAATTAGTTCAAAATTTATGAAAAATAGGAATGTATAAAAATAAACACTTTTAAACATTTAAAAATACTTGAGGATAAATGTACATTGAACTGAATTCAACTTTCCAAATAGACCAGAGAAGCTTTGTTGATTTCCGTAACTGCATCACCCATCTTATTTTGTCCCTTAGAAGTGTTATAGAAAAATCCGACTGTTCATCTAACTTGATTCTTTGAACCCCTCAAGTTTCTTCATTTTTATTGTTAACTTGCAAAGTTGATACCTTCAAAATCAGACATTTAGCTTAATCCAATGAAGATTACAAAATCCAAAGTGTTTTGGGTTTACATCGCATGGTGTTCCATGGAAGATGAAGAACTAGACCACTGGAATTTAGCCATATAATTACAAAAAAAAGAAAACATATGTGAACAATTGAAAATATACTCAAACTTCAGTGACCAGCACTTTAGTCTCTAATTGGCAAATCAGAAAGCGAGAAGAGAGAAAAAGGCAAAGGCACAGAAACAAGCTCATTAGCTAGCTCACTTGTGAGCCAGTTTTCAAAGAAGGGAAAAGGTGGTTTCAGGTTTGTGCTTTTGCTAAGGAAGAAAAAAGGATAAACCACCAGACACAAATTAAAAAGGCTCCAAAAGCAAAGAAAAGCTGTCAATAACCAGAGCCAATCTCTCACTCTCTCCGTTTCTTTTAAAAGCACAGACCCAGAGAAACTCAGAAACACCAAACAGTTACAACAATGAAAGCAAGAGAAGCAAAATCTGCTCCTTCAGCTGATCTCCTAGTTTGTTTCCCACCTCGGGCTCATCTAGCCCTCATGCCAAAGCCCATATGCAGCCCGGCAAGACCGTCAGAGCCCGCGAAGCGCCGTCCTCGTCACCACCACCTAAAGAAAGTCGCCACCCGGCGAGGCGGCGGGGGCGGCCAAGCCAGCCCTCTGCTGTGGGCCAAAACCAAGCTAATGGACTCCGAGATCGCCGAACCGACGTCTCCAAAAGTCACTTGCGCCGGCCAGATCAAAGTCCGACCTAGACCCGGAGACTGCAAGAGCTGGCAGTCAGTAATGGAAGAAATCGAGAGGATCCATAACAAGACCAAGAAGAAACCCAGCTGGATCGAGTCGCTCGGCTTAAAAAAAGATATCTTGCAGTTCCTTGCTTGCTTGCGGAGCATCCGGTTCGACTTCAGATGTTTTGGGGCGTTCCCTCAGTCCGATATCGGAACGGATGACGAGGAGGTCGGAGAAGAGGAGGAAGAACTGTTTGAACAAAATAATACCGTCGGCGAGAACGACGAGTCGTCGCGAGCGGTTTTCTCGAAATGGTTCATGGTTCTGCAAGAGGATCAAAACGGTGCATATTTCAAAGAACAGAGCAGAGAGAAACAGGGGAGCTGTGAAATTGGCCCGGCCGTTCCGCCGCCGAATGCCTTGTTGCTAATGCGATGTCGTTCTGCTCCGGCGAAGAGTTGGGTGGAGGATAAAGATGTGCAAGAAAACGACGAAGAAGAAGTGAAAGAAGAGGGCTGCAGAGAGAGGCGATCAAGGAACTTGAGGTCGTTGTTGGACGAAGAGAAGGAAAACGTGGAAGAGAAGTTGGTGGCGATGAGATACGACGCCGGATTGTGCAAGATTTCGACCGATGTTTCCAAGGAAACATGGCTTGTTGGAGGGACGAAGGATCCGTTATCGAGGAGTAGGAGCTGGAGGCGATGATTGATCATTCTGAAGACTCTTCAACATTTTACTTTTCTTCATTTTCGGATTTTTTTTTTTTTAAGTTCTATTGTGCTGGTTCTACATATTTTTACCCACAAGAGTTGCTTGGGGATTGGGATTTGGGAATGATCTTGTACAGTTTGTACTTTGATTTTATGTTGCCACCAGAAACGATTTTGCTGCCACGTACATTTCCGTGTTTCTAACACATGATAAATCCCTTCTTTTTTCCATTGTTTTCAATTAACTAGATATGATAGATTTATGAACGAATCAAGTCTTCAAATTTCAAGAATAAGAACCACAATTAGACAAAGTGGTTCCATCATTATTGAATTCCAATGATCAGGTGAATGCTTATTATTTGATCAATCAATGTGACATTTACTTGTCAATGACTCGGCTTTCATGCAGTAGTGTAGCAAGACTAAGATCAATTTTTATTTGCAAGTTGAAAACTTGGATCGGAAAACAAGTTCTTTGGTTCGTCTCGTTGAATCAGCGATCGCGATGGTTGAAAACAGATGGTAGTAACGTGCCCCTGAGGCAAGGCAAGGCAAGGCCCAAGTGAGCATTGATGATTGCAATGTTGCTATAAATTTGGCTTTCACACACTTTTTCACTTCTCTTTCGGTAGTTCATTACTTTATTCCTTTTCTTTTTTTATTTTTTTACTTGGGATGTTGCTCTTTTTGCTGGTAAAGCTTCTGCCCTTGCTGTCCACAATTAAAGGCTTATGTTTTCGTTTGTCACCTAAGAAAGTAGGTTGTGATTAATTTTCTCTCCACGCCCCCACCAGAAAAATTAGATGTGGCCACTGGAAGACAATCTGTACTATAGATTATTCACATACTATACTAGTGCAGCTCGTTGAATTTCACCCATACAAGTCTCTCGTTACATCACATCCCGAATTGAAGATAACTTATAACATCAAATCTTACTAAAAAAATCCAAATATGGAAATGGGTTTTTGATTGTTATTAAAGCCCTAGCAACGGGCCTGCAACAACACTAAATCCACCTCCTTGTATCATCAATACACGCATAATCTCTCTGCTATGTACAAATCACAATGGCTTTCATTGTTATACACGTCCGAGAATGCCAGAATTCTGTCCAAATCGGGGGACCTTTTTTAGATAATAAGTAGTAAAACCCGGTATGCCAAGGGCAGAAAAAAACTTTTGATATCTTTCATTTCCTTCCTCTAGTTTTCTGTCCCTTCCTTCATCGATATATATTTATAGTGTGCATCTCTTTTCCCTTTTGTTTCTAGCTTTTGTCTAATTCTCTTCATCAGTTTCTGCATAATGTTTGACTAATTTTTCTAACAATTCAAGATTGTTGGCCGGAACTTCTTTGACCCTGGACCCGTTCTTGTAAATGGTGAAAACAGGAACCGAGCTCAGCCCCTCTGATTTTGTCAAGTTGGTATTGTCTTCTACGTCAACCTGCACCATATTTGAATTATCAGGCCTTTGGTGCACCAAATATTGCTCAGAGAGGAGCAAAATTAGATCCATCATGGTAGAGCAAAAGTGAAAAACTGAACAAGAAAAGAAGTACCTTGAGGAAGTTGACAGAAGTATATCTCTTGCTCATTCGGTCCATAACCTGCAAAACTCGCTTGTTTTTAGCCTTGTTACAGAGGAGACCTACCGTTGTCCCTGTAAAGTAAAAGAAATTTGTTGATTATCTAAAACTTAGAATGAGAGATAAGATTTGAAACTAAAGATGAGATTGTTGTATAAAGGCTTAAGTAATGAAAAGCTGGACAAAACATTTCATTTCTTTTCCACTAACCAGCTGAGCATACAAACTTCCTGAAATGTTCATTTCCAGATATCAAAACCACATTTGCACCAAATTTCATGTCCTTAACTTCATCGCCTTGTTGCTTCTCAAGCTGGTTTCGTGCCTCAAGCAGGGCTCTAGCAACCTCTTCATCTCCAATAGTTTCCTTTATCACTGTCTCATAGTCTTGAATTGCAGCTTCCCAATTTTCAAGCTGCTCACGTTAAGGGGAGGGAAGAAATTAGTAAATTAACAAACGACTGACCTTTAAAATTCCCAAGTAAACCTTTATTGGGCACTAATTCCACCTTAGAGTAACAATCAGCTCTTCTTAGTCTGGCTTTGCTATATGAAGGCTGAACCTTTAGGGCACTTGTGCAATCTTCTATGGCTTTCTCAAATTGACCAAGCTTGGATCGACAGGCTGCCCGGTTGCAAAGCAAAACTGAGTTATGTGGATCGTGCTCTAGTCCGTCAGTGTACACAACACAAGCATCAAAAAATTTTGATGCCTTGAAGAGCAAGTTTCCGCTGAGTCTAGCTGAAGACACTAGTCTAGTCTTCCTTAGCACGAAAGCTACTTCTTTGTTCCCTGGATCTAGTCTAGTTGCGTGTTGGGCTGCTGCAGTGGCATCTTCGAACCTGTGTACCGTTAGTACACTTTGGTCATCTCATTTTCATTTTTTGTCAGACATAAAGCCATTACGTTCTTGTACAATATAACCTTAAAATCACGTCAACAATAAATTAACAGTAAATTTCAAGATTATGTGACTACTAAATGAGTCCTTTAACTCACCGCCCAGAAACCAAAAAGATCTCTGCCCTGATCATTAAGAGATAAGCACTAGCAGACAGACCGAAGAAATTGATGCAGGATTCAATAGCGAAATTTGGCACTTTTCTGTGGGCTGCATATGCCTCTTGGTGTCTTTGCAGCTTTATCAAAGCTTCTACTTGCAGTGCATAAACCTTCCAGCAACATATATGAGAACAAGTTTACGAGACTGAACACAATAGTAACCATATGAGCGTTTCATACTTGGCATAAAGAACAAGAAAACGTTGCTAACCAGAGGTGCAGCATTGGCTCCAGAGCTTACAGCAGATTGGGTCTCCTTAAGCAAAAGGTTCCACTCTTTTGATTTCCGAGCATTAATGCTTCTGTTCATGTGTGCAGCTAGAGCCTGAGCTTGGCTGATTTCTTTGGAATTAGCATGTTCACCCGCCTGGTTGTAGTGATCGATAGCCTGTTGTGCTTCCCCCAATCTGCATAACAGTTCATGTAACAGCAAAGTACATCAAACCAGTGATGAACATTTGGGTTTCCACTTTCTTACAAAGCAAGAATTGTCTCCCAATTACCTGTGGCAAATTGTTGCTAAACGATGATGAGCCCGTTGATACATAGGATCCAGACGAACAGCTTCCTTGCACTCAACAAAAGCCTCTACAAGCCGGCCCAAACCCACAAGGGCAGCACTCTTGTTGCACCAGTATATGGCCTTTCTAGGATCTAGAGAAACTGCTTTCTCATAGAACCTCAAAGCCTCCTCAAAGTTTCCTTGTCTGTATGCCTCATTTCCCATATTCTTCACTGCAACAGGATCCGATCTGCTCACTGTTTCCTGATATCTTTTAAGATCGTTACTAGGCTGCCTCACAATGTTACCCATAACACTAACACCCCCAAGGCCAGACTTTGTCATTGGCTTGGTGCTCACAGCTTTAGGACTATTGTTACCTAACATACTCTCATTTCCACGCTGCCTCGGATTACCCAATCGACCTGCTAACGTTATAGTGTTCGAATAAGCTCGAACCAGAGCTTTTTCATCACTCAACTTTAACTGATCAGCGCCACTAATCTGCACCTTTCTCTCGCACGAATCACGAGTTCTCTGGCTTGAACTTGAGGAGGACGAGGTTGAGCTTCTTGCAGTATCCGAAGGTCTCGCAACAAGAGCTTTCGTGTGAGAATATGAGTTCCTGGGTGGCAGTAACTCTGGCTTCCTGTTTGGTTTTTGTCCTTGCTTGGACAAGGACTGCAAAACAGCAGAATCGGCAGAAGTGCTGCGCCCAGTCTTCAAGATGCCGGTCGGGTGCTTCTTCTCATCAAGTTGGACCTGAAGGCTTTTATCAACATTTCTGGTTTTTGCAGGAAGCGAAATGGTTTTCTTCAGCAAGAGATTCTTGCTTCTGAAAATTCCTCCAATTATTCCACAGCCCGGTTCATGCTCCACGGGGCGCTTGCTTACCTCTGCCATGATTTTCTCAAGAAATTAACTTGCTTATTGTAAAAAATCTCAAATTAAAAACGGTGGTGGGGGGAACCAAGGACTTCCTGAGCATGAAAAATTGAAGAAAGATGTGAAGTACAGGAGATTGTGAAGGAATGGCTTGAAGGAGAAGGATTCAATGAAACAGGCATGCCAGTGGAGGAAGAATTTATAGAAAAATTTACAAGTTATGTTATGAAAGAGTGGCTTCCAAGAAACCAACTTTATGTCTTTTGTATTCATCCAATTTAGCGGATGACTAGTGGAAACACTGGGTCACATCAGGATAGATTTCTTAATAATTCTGAAAATTCTTTGCCCTGATGACACGAACAAAAAGAATATTTTGTTAGGCGGGATTCAAATTTTTTTGTTTTAATTAAAAATGGAAAAATAAAAATAAAAATTAAGAGCCCACCTTGCTTTGGGGGAAAAAAATTAAATCTAACAAATAACAAATATCTTTGTCAACCAAAACTTTACTAACCATCTGAGTTTTTTTTCTTTTTTTTATGAAAGTTCTTTTCTATTAAATGTAAATTATATAACATCCACAGATAAGATACAATGTTAAATTATATAGAGATAATGGGCTCAATTTATATTATTCATAGTGTCTCTACTATGCTATATTACGTAGAAAAACTGCACAGAATACATAAGTATACCCGCGACCAACTGTTTGAGTTTGATGATTTGCATTTAAAAAATAATGATCATTTCATACATAATGGTACCGTGTTGGGTAGTCAATTTTGGGAATTTGGGTGACAGAAAATTTCCTTTCCAGGGAGTTGGTGGACGGCGTTGCCGTTTGGGGTTGACATTAACGTGTGTTAAAGTTAAACATGGGGCATAAATAAGAAACAGATAAGACGAAGACTATTTGTTCATGTTCATGTCCACGTCGAAGGCTACACAACACGAATGTACTACTGTCGGTGCCGGCTATCAAACATCCCCTGATTCTCCTAATTCCTCAAAGCCCAAATATTATCTACTGATCATAACTGAAATTTCACATTACACGGATTAACTAAAAGTAAATATTACCTGATTTTGATGAAGACAAAAAAGCGAATTAGAGGCACAATGATCATCAATTTAAGCACCATGCATGTGTTTATCTTACAGGTATATATCTCCTGACGGAAGACAATTTTAATTATCAATCTGTGATTGAAAGAGGGGGGGGGGGGGGGGGGGGGGGGGGGGGGGGGGGGTTGGGTTTGGTTGGTTTAGAAGGAAGGTGGCAGAAATTACAAAATCAAGAGAACTTTGGTTTGTCCCACAAGAGCTCAAAAGCTGGTCAAATATAGCAGCTGAATTGGATTCATGCCTTTCCTCTCAAGTAGTAATTAGTAATAGACTGCATCTGTTTTGCATGTTCAATTCTTTTTCTTGCTGAAAAATTGAAGTTTGAAGTTGAAATACAAAATTAATTTGACTCAATGAGCTGGGATGCTTGTGGGGGAGCAAAATTTTTTATTCAACAACATATCTAGCTATGTAAAGTCGCACTAAAGCGAAATTAATGAAGCAAAGAAAGTTGAAATATCTGAATATCTTCTGGTTGATGAATGTTCATGAACAGGAACAGAGAAAACTTGTCCAGAGCGCAATCGAAATAAAAGCCACATGTGGAAGTTTCAAAATCCAAATTAATTGACCATTTCAGGCAACATGAAGGCAAGAGATTAAAAGCAGCTGGGATAATTAAGACCTCTTAATATATATATAAGCAAGCACAATGATTAGCTTTAGCTAGGTGCCTCCTCGACAAAACTTATGCGACACAACACTACCGAAGAATCTTCAAACAGATCCGCTGTTTAAGTTTAGTATCGACTCTAATTAATTGAACAAAGTTTAGGAATAATTAACTTGATGAGTGGCTGCCACCCAGCCGCGTGGGGTAACCACTGCCGTCTAACTTCTGAACAATTTTTTTTTTTTGAACGGTAGAAACAATATATATACTAAAAGTCTAAAACGAAATGAAAGCAGCAGAGGTTCAGTTACGGGGGAAACATATATATATTGATTCTAGCAAGAAACATGTATCCTACCGTCTGAACAAGTACGTTTAATTACGCCAAAAACACAAAAACGAATTTTCATTTTCCAAACAAAGAGTATACTGTACACAATCAAAAGAACAGGGAAATCATTTATTTATTTTTTGTTCATGTCATCCTTGATTTTCATTTTTCGATATAATTAATAGTATTATCCTCTTTGTCCTAGATTTTCTGTTCTATTTGCCATTTTATACCCTCTCAAATTCTTTGTACAATTTTCTTTTTAGTAAGTTTTATTGGAGATGTCAACAAGCCGGGTATAACTAATCCTAAACTCTTCCATCAAATAACTGGGTTTGGATGGTATCCGTCCCGCGGGTAGATAGATATTACCCACCAACTCATTTTAAGACATATGTTTGATTTTCTTAGACTTTCTTTTTATATATTTACATATATTTTTTTCAAAAGAATGTGTATATTCAAAATTAATTAATACTTAAAAAATCATAAAATAAAGTAATGTAAGGTAATTTATGTTAAATTATAATTTTATTTTTGAAATAAAATATTTTGAAAATAAATATATAAATTTAAGAGGGGTGTAAGTAGGGTCGTGTATGATAAGTTAAACTCACACTCTCTCCATGGCTTTGAGGGTAGGGTCGGGTTCAGGTTTGGGTAGCCGGGTTTGGGAAGGGTAGGGGCGGGTAGCGTATCTTTTAACATCCCTAAATTGTACCAATCAACTTTACACTTATACCGCTCCCATTCTACACTTATACCGCTCCCATTCTACACTTTTATTCAGTAGATACAAATTGTTTTGTTTTGCTCTATTTTGTTCATTGCTTCTCTGATCTTTGGTGGCCGTTGCCAACATCGTCACGACACCATCTGTTTGTTGTTGCCGGAATCACAAACTCATCTCCTTATTGTCGCCAGAATCGCAAACCCATGTCCTCATTGTTGCCGGAATCACGAACCCATCTCCGTATTGTTGCCGGAATTGCAAACTCATCTCCTAGTTGTTGTTGGAGTCACAAACCCATTTCCTTGTTGTTGCCGGCATTACAAACCCATCTATTTGTTGTCATCGAAATTGCGAACCTATCTCCTTGTTGTCGTGCCAGCCAAGACGATGGGCGATAGATGTGGAGAGATAGGACGTAAAGGAGGCGAACATATGCGAATGAGCTAATTGGATGTGAAGGAGAGATCAAACGCGAAGGAGGTGATCAAATAGCGAGGAGAGACTGAATGCGAAGGAGAAATTAGACACAAATGAGGTTATTGAATGCGAAGGAGGCAGTGAGATTGATAGATGGAATGATGGATCAAGGAGCTGGAAGGAGAAAGTAGGCAACAAGACTAGGCCGGAGAGGAGATGATGAGGGGCCGAACTTGTGGTGGAGACGGGGAAGGGAAAAAAAAAAGGACTAGGGGTACAATTGTCCAAATATACATATTTTCATCATTTCTTAAACTACTCACTAAACATAAATAAAGCAGAAAACCTAGGATGGAGGAAATACTGCATAACAAGTCTTTTAATGACAAACCCTATCAACCAAAATACTATAAAACCTCTAGCATTTCATCTAAAAAATGAGTATAAAAATTAGTGAGCGCAAGTATTTATTTAACCTTGTCTAGCGGCCAGCAAAAAGTCTAATATGTTTATTTTTCAGCAGAATTGACCAACATTTTTTTAAAGCCTGAAACTAAATTTCTTTCAAGAACAAAACGGAATATGCAAGGTTGATATCATGTCGCTTTGGACCAAAAGAGTTATATGAATTTCAGATTAATACGATTCCCTCTTTCTAAGTCATTTGGTCTAGTATATACGTTGATTTTCAAGTCATTTCCTTTTTTCTAACAAAAAGAATTCACCCATATGTGTTAAGATTAATAATGTAAAATTCAAGGAGGTTTAGGCACAGAGGTTAGCACTAAGGCAACACCTTAACCCCAAGTCTTATGTGAGGTATGAGTCAAAAGAAATCCCAAGTCATAGTTTTTTTTTTTATTTTTATTTTTTATTTTTATAGTCAGAACTTAGAAGCATACAAAGAAATGAGAGTTAAGGGAAAAGAAGAGTAGCAAAATTAAGGCCTGTTTAGTTCATGAAAATTTTCTAAATTTTCAGGAAATTTTCTGAAAATTAGAAAATGAAAAGAAAACGTGTTTAGCACATGAGTTTTCTTTTTCTATTTTTTGAGAAAACAATTTTCCAAATTGTAAAGAATTGGAAAATACTGTTTTTAATGTTTTCTAAATTTTCCATCACGTATCCCGCTCGCGATTTCCCATCCTTTTTTACCGTTGGACACCCATCACGGACTCACAGACCAAGTTCTCCCTTAGAGTTGCCACCTGACTAATCGCCTCGTCACCATCACCCAACCAGCTTCCTCGGAATCGACAAGCAGCAACAATCGGAATCAGCAATCGGCTTCATCGAAAATCGGGTCAACGTAAAAATTGCAATCGGGCCACTTTCCTTGCTTCAAACAAAGAAATTGATTATCAGCAACATAATACAAAGCCACAGTGTTGGTCGGCAACGAGCGATTCATTGACTGAAGATGACGACAATGTTTAAGTGTCGTGCTTTGGGATGATGCAGATGGTAGCTTAGATGTGAGGAATAAAAATGATAGGACATAATCGGCATAAAGTAAAAAGTTGGGGTCTGACTTTGGATTTGTTCTTTTTGCACTTTTGCAGCTGATAGACTTAGGGAAAATTGCTATTTATAGTGCACAAACTTTTCTTAAACTTTCAAAAAAGGGACTAAACTTTTCTTGTTTATGTATATGCATAATATCATCTTTACTAATAGTGAAACAAGTAAACATGTTTTCCAATAAACATCTTATAAAACTGTACATAGAAAATGAAAACTAGAAACAGAAAATGAAAAGGAAAACTAATTTTCATAACTAAATGCCACCTAAGCGCTCAAGAGACTCATTCCCAAGGTACCATAACCACCAAGCTGGAATAGAATTTCTCTAACTAAATGACGATTTGTTAAGCTAAGTCTATCATCATAGGACTAAGAGTAACTGCACCCTGAACTATATCAAGAATCTATTAAAAAATTGACAAATTGAAGATCCAAATGGTGATCCGGTTGAATAGCTCCTATAAGGGCACTGCACTTAGCCTATAGGAAGAACAAGCAAGGGATCATGTGTCTGTCATTGAGTCGTGGAGGGCTAAATTTTGGTTGGGCTAAATTATCCATAGGAAAATTAAACTTGTATGAAGAGTTCCAAAACTATGTATCATGTCACAATTTCATCTTCAAACTAACAAATGTTGCATTATTTATCATAATTAACTATATGAAATGCTAAAATATTAATCATGTGCTAAAATTGTACACATAAAAACATCTAACCAGTGGCGTACCCATATATATAATATGACCTCCCTTTTCTAGAAAATTGTCAATAAGTGGTAGATAATTTAGTAATTAGACCCCTTTAATTTTTTAATGGACCCCAATAATTTTTATAACATATAATAGAATAAAAAACTATGCCCCATTTACCTTAATAAAAATAAAAGAATAGGTTAGTTTCTTCTCTTTATTAATAATTACAATGATAGAAGTCCTATATTGGTCCTTAAACTTTCATATATTTTCCTAACTAGGATTTAAAATTTTTTTACTACTCTCTTTTCTTTTCAAACACATAAAAAAATTAAGAAGCTAATTTGACACTTGATACAGTTAAATGAGTCAAGTGATAAAGAATATTAAAGTTTACGGGGTAAAATGAAATATTTGTTTTGAACATTTTGTACAACATGAGCATCTTCTTCACATTCTCCATATTTTATTGAAGCAAGTCAACTAAAGACAGAAAAAATAAATGCTAAATCAAAACATTTTTAGATCTTCCTCTATTTTTTTTACAATCATTATGTTATATATGAAAATTTATAAACTTTATTTTATAATGTTATTGTTTATTATACACACAGACTCCCATTTGTAAAATTTTTGGATCCGCTACTATATCTAACATGAAAATTTGGCACAAGAAGTGGATGATACCGAGAAGACACAACCCAAGCCATATTACTATAGCACGATGCTGAGGAATAACTTAGAATTGTAAATGAATTCAATTTTTTTTTTTTTTGGATAGTCGAAAAGGTTGAACATTGTATCAGTATTTGTATTGCCCAAATATGATTTGAGTAAGAAGTTGGCAAGTGATTTCACGTCCCCTTGTAATTATTCTCCATTTTCTGCCAAACTGTTACGTTGGAACGCTCTGCTATGTTTCCATTTCTAATAAATTGAAATTTTTAACAAAAACCTTGATTTAATGGTAAAGGCTTATCATTATTATTGGGAGAGGATCCAAGTTTAATGGCCCATTCTCTCTTCGCCTCTGTCCCATGTACCCAAAAAAAAAACAAAAACAAAAGAAGAAGAAAAAGAGAACAAATAATTAGAGATTTTAATGCATCAACTAACAACATTACATACAATTTAGCATTAATTATAGAACATGCATAGTTTGAGGATCAAAGTGTAACATTGATCATAGTCTTGGGACTTAGTTTTGCATATCTTCCTTCCTCAGATTGTTGATTTTCTTAGTGTATGTAGTTGTATATATTATGTCATGTCAATTTTTCTTAATAAGATTTTATTATTCAATGTTCAGTTTTAATACGAAAAATCCTCAATGCACAAAAGTTATTGGTATCTGAGAGTGATTTTGAGGATAATGGAATAGAGTAGAGGAGCTATCAACCTTAGCTGGAATCCGGAAAAATGAAAGGTCAGAAGAAGTGGGGAAAAGGAGGCAGGCTTGCAAATGAAGAGTAGAAAGTGAAGCACATGAGATTGCTTCTTCCTGGAGTCGGGACTGCAGGGCCTTTACAAATTACAATTATAAGTCACTCCACAGCCACAACACATCTGAATAATATGCGTAGGTAGCTTGCAAAGGGATTGGGCACGTGCAGTAGAAGCAAAGGAGGGGATTCTGGTCACGTGATCCAAGAACTTTGGGATCGATGCGAGAAAAATGAAAAGCTGTGAGCTTCGGCTGCAGGAATTAGGAGGGGAGCCTGGCCTGATTCTTGGACTTGCTTCACATTGGGATGAGCCCTCGAAAAGACATTCCAGTTTTGGGCCTCCCCATTTCCCAACTTCCGCATCAAATTTATCTTCATCATGGTTGACGTTATCCCAGTCGATAATTTTCGTAATAACTCTAATTTTTGAAATTAATTACAAGTTAGCATAACCCAATAAAAATGACGGTTTTCACACAAAAGTATTGAAACCCGTTATGCTATTTCTTGAAGTAGAAAAATAGTGTTTATAAGAGGTACTCGCGGTTATTTCATTGGATCGGAAGTGTAAAGAAGCATTGCTTTCAATACTTCACTGATTTGAGTTTACATCAACAGCCGCTTATATGAGACAATTTACAGGAGGTTCATTCCAACCACAACAGCTATACACTTATCTATAGGCTAAGAGATAAAGATAGGCTAGATTACTTAAGGCCCAAGAAAGCTCCAGTTAGTATTGAGGCATTGAGTGAACAGATTTTGCATGTTTTAGGGGCTCCAACATTTAAAGTAGAGCTAGAAGATTTGGAATTGAAGTCACTTGTGGTTCAAGCATTTGACCAATTTACATATTATCCTAATAGTTTTCTTTTGTTATGTTACATATATCCCAATCAGGGGATCGTCAAAACTGGATATTATTACTATTACTCTTTGACTATCAAATATGCAAATGGTATCGATAATTTGGCTTAGGAGTGCATCGAAGCAGCAAACAAGAGGCTATACCAATAAAGATTCTTAAATAACTAGGGTTTGAACTTTGGAGATTTAAAACAAAAGCAAAACATTATACAAAAGAAAAAGAAAAAGAAAAAGAGGACGACGAAGGAGAAAAAGGACCGGCTCAAAGGATCGTAGTTCTTATTCACGACAGAAGTTAAAATGGGACTGTCCCATCGCATTCTTGGACTGAAAATGCAAACAGTAGGGCTTCATCTTCTGGGCCCTGAGGGGAGTTCTATGGGCCTCCACCCATCACCTACGGTTCAAATAAGTTAAAGTGGTTCGGGCAGTTTTGTTTTTGGTTTTTGTTTTTTTTTTTTGTACAGGGTTTGGGCAGTTTTTAAAACACACTGAGAGCCCAATCCAACAAAGAGCAACTCACTGTTTTCTGATTATTTTACATTTTCTAGTAGTTTTAGTTATCGATTCTAGTAGACTAAAACCATTAAAAAAATGACCGATTCCTGTAGACTAGTAAACTGTTTTTGTTGGGATGATTAACTCAAATTCAAAAAAGAAAAAGACTGAAGTTGTTGGTAATCCAATTTATTTTAAGATTTAGGTTTCCTATTTTAATGGAGTTTGAGTTTATGACCTATAAAAAAAACTTGTTACATTAAGATTTTGAGTATGAAGGAAAAAACAATCATTGTAAATAGGCAAGATGTGATGGTTTTGGGAGGAATGAAAAATCCAAAAGTTGGAAAGGGTTAGGACGATAAGACTTTCGTGATTTCTATATCTTATAATTATGTAAGGGTAGGATTATGAGATTATCAGTAGTGTGTAGAGATTTAAACGTTAACATGAGTGTTAATGGCATACCTCTACTGTAATCTCACTATTATTTTGTCTCAGTAAATTTGTCTTGTCTGTTGATATAGTGTTGGATTTATTCCAAGAAAATATTTAATTTTAATGATGACAAGTGTATTGTGTTAGTGTTATTGTGTTTAATCTCATTTTATTGGGTCAAAATAAATTTGTTAAAGTTGTGCTTAAATTTCAAGTATTTCAAGTGTTATTTCAAAAAATATGTTTTAAGTTTGATGATAAAACTTGTTTTTAAAGAGGATTTGGTAGGTCATCAAAATATATTAATGTTTGAATCAAGTTTATTTTACAAATGACAAGTGTTTCTAAGTTGCTCCCAAGTTTATACTTTAATACGTTAAACTAGTTTAATCCGAAGTCTGAGTTTGCGGTAACTTTTCGAAACCACCAGTTAACGCATTAAACTTTGATTTTAACCTGTTAAGACGAAGCCTGAAAGTTCCGTTCAAATTGTACAATTGGCACGATTTCAGTCAAAAATTCAAATGGCACTTGGACGAATCAGAAGACGCCACATAGACACTCTGACAGAATTTTTAATTACTTGTCACTAGCCGTTTTTTACTGTTGGAGGACAAAATCGAGTTTAACCCGTTAAACTTAAAACTTAACGCGAAGTCTGGAAACTCGATTTTTTGCGTGAAAAACAGAGTAAACGGTCACCAGTTTTTAAGGATTTTTTCCAGACTTCCCCAGCAGGTTTCCAACATCTCTTTGGTTCCCAAATGAGTATAAAAACATAGAGAAATACTTTGGAAACAACTCTTGCCAACTTGAAAAGAGAATCCATCATCAAAGAGCTCAAACTTGATATTTGCCAAGAACTTGTTCCTTCACTTATTTATCTAGCTTTGAGAGTTTCTATTGTCCTTACTACTTTGTAACCTTGTAAACACCATTTTAGTGAGATTGAGTTGGTGAGGTTTCTAGTTAGCTTCTAGGAAAACTAGCGAGGGAAAGGGTGTTAGTGAGGTTTTTAGTTAGCCTTTAGGAAAACTAGTGAGTGGTTGTGGTAGAGAGAACTACCAAAGAAGTGTGTACTCTTGTGATTCATAGTGAAGAAGAAGACTCTCACGTGGTGAACTTGAGGAGAGGAATAGGCTCTTAAGAGGAGAGACTGAACCTCTATAAATCCTTGTGTGCAAGTTTCTCTCATTCTCTCTACATACTTGATCTTTGGTTGGTGTTCTATGCAATCTATCTTGGTTGAACTTGTTTGTTTTCAAAAATAATTCAAATGTTGCTTTCAAAGCAAAATTTAGGTGGATTGTGCTAGTCATTTTCTGGTTAGAATATGATTAATTATTGTTCTTTTTAACTTTGAGTTTGAAGGTTCAAGAACTCATTTTTGGTTTGATTTGGAACCCAACCAATTCACCATCCCTCTTGGTTGCAGTTGGACCAACATATAACCTAGTTAAGAGGCAAACCATATTAAATTCATTTATGTTTGTTTGATCCTGTTTATTGTTTCGCTACGCATGATGGGTAATTTGAGAATTTTTTAATTTCCAACTGTTTTGTTGTAAAGTATTTTCTTCGGGGATGGGTTGTTAACCATCGTTGCTTTCTTTTTTCTAATTAATGTTTTGAATCTTTTGAAGATAAAACAAAAAAAAACTTGTTTATTAAATTATTTATGTTTTACTTTTTCTCTTAATAAGCAGTAAAAGTTTGAAACAACGGAAACATGAAAACCTTGTATCAATATTTTTTTTAATACAGATTTTAAAATTGAAAAAGATACTTTCTCCACTTGTAAAGGATGATGTCTTTTTTTTGCACACGGAGATTCAAATGTGTATAGTTTATAATATAATTTTTTTATTTTTACTTCTAAAACTAAAATTAAAAAAAAATTCTTTTGGGTTATGTGTGATGATTTGAATGATGATTAAAAAAATTTTAGGTTTTAGATAGTGTGAGTTTAAATAGGAGTAGTAAGGCAAATTAAATATTAAAAACTTTTCAAAAAGAGAAACTCTTCATGCTTTTGGGATTACCCAGAAAGTAATATCCTCCATCGGGTTTTAGACGAGGGAGTATTTGTTTTACTAAGTATTCACTTTCAAATTTTACCAACCATTTATTAAACATGAAAACAAAAAAATAAAAAATAAAAAAAATTCTAAGACACTTAAACATTTTTATAAAAAAAAAAAAAAAGAGAGAGAAAGAAAGAAGGATTAGCATCAGTATTATGAGGGATAGGGATGTATGAACAATCTGTGTCTGCTACGGCACAGGATATTGTTACATATATGGAGACCTTCAAGTGCTGCATGTTGGTGTTGGTCCCCAGTAAGCTAGTTCTCCAGCTCACTCCTACTTAGCTACTATTCTACCTCATTAGTCTCTTATTTTGCTTCTGTTTATCAAAAAATAATTAAAAAGAAAGGCAATGCTTATAGTGTATCTTGTTTTGTTACGTAGGAAGTTAACAATCAAAGCTTTAGATAACAATCGTTACCGTATTGGCCTTGGGCATCAGGAAGCAAAAGCTAGACAATGGATGTCCGAGTCTGTTCTGAGCCCAAATCCAACGGCAATGTACACAAGGAAATTAAAACGTATTAAAATTAAATAGCATATAAAACTCTTATGATTAGATGTTAATGGCGTCAAAAGGTTCAACTCACAAAAAAAAAAAAAAATCAGATTAACAAAAATTAATTTGACAAAGGTTGAGCTCAAAATTTTTAGTAGCTGGATCGTAAAATCACATGGGCCGGATTCGGGGAGGAGATGTGAAAGGAGGGAGGCAGGCAATGATGGGGATTGGGCAGCAAGGAAGTCCACAAACCACAACGTTCTCCAATCATATTATTCCGTGCAGCCTTAAAAACTAAAGTCGTCAGCGAATTCAATTCCCCGCCCTAAATCTAATTTCTTTTAATTTCTCATTTCATTTCATTTCATTTCATTTGATTTCGTTTCTCTCTGAACATATCTAGCTAGCTGCCCCGCCTGCCAACGCCATCATACAGAATATTTACCAGCTCACATCTACTCCTCACTCACTTCACCCGGACCGGACCTCCATTAAATTCCAAATACTATAGAGTAGTAATATTGTTCACTGCAACATTTTATTTAAAAGTCCCCAGTTAAATTAATTATTGGTTTCTAATAATGAGCAAGTAAAGTGTGCAACAACATGCAAGTGTGGGTTTTGATGGTTGCAGCCAACTGGAGATTTTGGTTGAGCTGATCTACCCATATTTATTAATTGTTTAACACCTTGCTTGGCAATTTAAGAAACGTGGAGAGGCTTAGGCCATCAACTTGTTACCCGGCGCTTAACCACAACATCAACTTGCCTGCCTGGCCACCCCCGGAGATTGGCGCCAACACTGATCTCTTCCCTTCACCAATTTATTAGCTCCAGATGCCGTCTCTTCTCTTCTCCTGAAAATTTTCATGTTCACGAGCACGCACTGATGATTGGCTGCCTCCTGCATTGTTTTTTTTTTTTTTTTAAGTTAGCAGCCGGCTGCGTATCCCTTATACTGCAGTGCTTTCTTACCCGTTGTCAGTTGTCTACTTTTTTATTGCACGTTTAGGTTATTATTATTATTTTTATTTTTTTAGGGTTAAGGAAAAAGGGATTAAAAAAAAAAAAAGAATTACAGCAAGCATATATTTTAGACTTTTCAATGTCTTGAATCTCTTGATCGCGTGCTACAGACAATTGACCACACTTTGAATGTGAGACTCTACAAAACAATGCGATAAGTAGAACAAATGGTCATGGATGGGTTATTTGAAACAGCAAGTTTTTTTTATATATTTATAATTAAAATAAATGTGAATAATAAATACTTAAAAAATTTTCATTCATAAATATATTATGTTCCTATCGCTAAAATGATTAGTTATAACCCAAATATTGTGAAACATAACACTGAATGTACTTAGAAAACAATGGATATTATTTTTATTAAAAAATAATTCAATAAAATTTTTCATATTTTAGAACTCAATGTCCAGTTTTTAATATCAATAAAAAATTTAATTAGAAAAATTTATTTTAATTTTAGTAATTATGAACCAAATTACTTTATTAAACATAGAGCTCTTGAAGTAAATAACTCATGACACAAAACTCAGTTATTAATAATGACAAGAAATGACCATAACACAAAATTGTGTTTAATTTAATTATATTAATCAATTGATGATTTAACTTAATAAAGGTAAAAAGACAAAAAAAAAAAAATCAGCCGAAAAGTTTGGCACCAAGGGAGAAATTAACAATTGACTCAAGAACGGTAACAAAAACTAGAGAGAGAGAGAGAGAGAGAGAGAGTAGTTTAACTCAAAATCAACATATTGTTTTGACCAATATTTTACTTTAGAATATAATGAGGTTTTGATGACTTGCACGTTATGGCGGGGTCTAATTTGATAAATTTTGTAAAAAAATAAATTTTTATTATAAGTAATTAAAAAATTTTCACCCATGAATTTACATTAATCAACTAAAATTTTCTTTATTTTAATTTTGAGTTGGGTTTTCTTTACATTATATTCTTATGATTAAAATTATAAGTTATGATCAAAACATAATATCGTGAAACAAAAAATTGTATGTGCTTTAAATCTATATATATTTTCTTTGTTATTAAAAAATAATTTACTAAAATTTTTCATCTCCTATTAATTCAAACTCAAAATTTTAACATCAATAAAAAAATTATATAGAAAATTTTACTTTAAATTTTAGCAATTATTGACAATTATTTTAGTAAACTATAGACCTTAAAGTAAATAATTGATACAGCAAAATTTAATTATCAATAATGAAAAAAATGACCAAAACTCAAAACTATATTTAACTTATGCCAATCAGGTAATGGTTTCATTTCAAAAAATAGGCAAATTATAATGATTAACGTTTTATTTCAAAAAGCAATAATAAAGAAAGATCAGCGGAAAAAAAATTTTAAAAAAAATTAATAAAGATAATAAAAAAAATTTGGACCAAGATATAAACTGGAAAAATTTTATGTATTAAATGTTTAATAATTGATTTAATAAATTTAAAAATAGTTTAACTGAAAAATAAACAAACTATGGTGACTAATGTTTTAGTTTAAAAGATAATACGTAAAACAAAAAAAAAAAGTTTAGCAATCAAAAGAGCAAACAGAAAATCTAATTAAATAATTATAAAGTTCAGTGACCAAAATGTAACACAGATGTAACTTAGGGCCTAAAATTGAAAACTTAGAAAATTAGGGACTGAAACTATCTTTTTTATCGAAATAAACGTGAAAGAGAGTTAAAACCGAGAAAATTGCAACATTGGTCCTCACAAAGGTGTGCACCTTACTAAAAGTGGATCAAACTAATAAAAGAGTAAATCGCATCAGAAAAAGGGGGGGGGGGTGGAGTACTGTTCATCTCCTTAGATGAACAGTAAAATCCATTCCTTCTTTAGAATATAGCATAATATAATGCACAGAAAAAAACAACAAAAATGAGTTTGACACCAAACGAGCAAATAAAGGGACCTAACTTAAGTAGTTATTAAGTTTAAGGACAAAAAAGCTACATGGATCGAATTTAAGGACAAAAATCAGGAACAGTAGAAATTTAGGGACTAAAAAAAATGCATAATGAAATGTGAAACCAAACCAAGGAAAATAGAGACACATGCCCATGAAAATGCGAACATATTGTAAAATAGGACTGAACTTCAAAAGAATTTGATCACATCTAGGCAAAAGCAAAAACCTAAGAAAAACACCTGGAACTGTTGATGAACACTGCCCATCCACCCCTTTTAGAATCTAGTAGTACTATAACCTACAGATGGTAAATTGTATAAAAAATCCTACACCTTTAATTTGAATTGCAAATTCATCTCTAATCTCTCACGTGTTAGTTGTTGCTTAGTATGTAGTCCAAAACCTTTTTCCTCTATTGTAAATTCATCTCTAGTCTCACGCTAGACCAAGTTGTGCAAAACCTTATGTAAAGAAGAGAAAAAACTGATAATTTATATAGTTTATTAACTATTAAAAAATTATAGTATACTTTGGATTAATGAAAACACAATTATCAAATAATTTAAATTAAAATTTAAAAATTTAATATCATATAGTTAAGTAAAAATTAATAAATTCAAACTGTTTGAATGAAAACTACTATTTTTATAATAAATTTAAACTCTATTATAATTTATTTATAGTTGATTGATTGTTTAAATTAGTATCATTTTTACCTGTTTGTAAATCAGTGTTGTAGTGGAGGGATGATGCTCGGACTCGGAGCCAAGATTAAGGATGGAATTGACCAAAGTAAAAGTTTGGGATTTTTGACGTAATTTAGCCAATATACTGATAAGGACCGATATTAATGAGACAATTAATTATACATAGCTAGACTAGTCGGTATTTACAGTCCTTGATGTTGTAAAATTTCAACGAATTACTTATGGAACTTCAAAACCACTTCATACTTTATGTCTTTTCTGGTCTAACAAAATCTACTTGCATGCATCACGCACTCCCACATTTTCTTCTCCTTCATCACTTTCTTAAAATCAAAGGGAAAAACCAAATAATATTGCAAGTGTTCCGAAAATAAGAAAAGAAATACTCCATAGGAATTAAACAAATGTAGGTGGAGGGATCGTATCATGTAATTGGAATTGCCCACAAGCTTCTCTTACCCAAAAAGGTCTTGCATAAATTTGGAATGTGAACGTGATGGAGAATTTATAACAGTAACTGGTGATGCCGCTCCTCTCTTGTTCTCTTTCATCTTGTATTCTACCTTACCCAACTCTTCTACTCACTTTATTCTCTTCGTTTATTTCATCCTTTCTTTTTAATTTTTCCGCTCTCTTTCCCTATAATTAAAAAGGAAATTCTTTCTCTCCTATTTTCACATACTTTTCTTCCCTTCACCCTATTAAAAGTTATATGTTGGTATCAGCTTTTATGCATTTAGAATATCAATCTGTTTCCTCTTTCCTTTATCGTTGAAGTATGATATATATGTATGATTATTGATGTTAGTTTACTGGTACTTAAAACCCACTATAAAATACTTTTTACACATAATTATATAAATCCAAGTTAAAGATGTGGTAGAAAGAAGAAATATCTTGGTAGAGGGGGCTTGATGATGAAAAGTCACCAACATCTTTTATTAATTGTTTGAGCTGATCTAGGCTGTATAAACTTGAAAGTGTGCCTCCCAAGTTCAAAACTACAAGATTTGAATATTTATGTACGTGTGTAACTATGTGTCAAAAAATATCTTGAACAATTTATAGTTCAGAGAATTATGAATTTATAGATAAACGATGGCTGCATGAACTCAAAATACAGGAAAATATATATCTATTATATAAGTCCCCATTAGTTTCTTTCCTTTTTTTTTTTTTTTAAAAAAAAAAAGATTCTTAAAAGAATGACCATCTTAGAATTCTTCATAGAATTTGATTTCATCATATTGGCACGATATAAAAATTCAGTAATCATGTGAATATACCGATGAATATTTATTTTTCCGGTCGACTGTTTTTTCTCATAATTCAAATTTCCCATTTATCGCTTTCACATTGAGAGCGAATTAATAAGCAAAGCTCCCTACCTCGGTATCTCTCTCTTCCCTCAGTCGCACTCAGTTTGAGTTTGACCCGTTGCCAGCCACGGCAACTCATCTCTTGCTTTCCCTCAAATGCGGACCCCACTCCTCTGCACTCTCCACCAGCGTATCTTCTTAGTGCCTCCTCACAACACAAAACAAACGCAAACCTGAGTCCACTCGCATCTCTTCTCTCCCTTCCCCTTCTTTTATACCTCCAACACCTTCCCTTCTTTTTTCTCTTTCCTCTCTCTTTCCTCCTCCTCCCAAAACCCTAGCTAATAATCTCTTCATCCTCCAACAGATTTCAGATACCGGCCTAGCTTCCTTCATCCACAAGCAAGATCCATCGATCGGATAACTTTTCTCCGATCATCACGTACAGCGCTCATGGATTCGGGGAACAGTGGAAGTTTGCAATCGTCAAGCGGTGGTGATGATCAAGAGTACGACTCTTCTCCCTTCCCATCATTTCACTTCAATCCTCACCCTTCACTTGTCTCTTCTCACCAACCCACTAATTTCCCTTCAACAGACCCCCATCTTCTCAACCCCGCCTTCTCTCTTTCCCAACCCGACCCGATCCAACCCCCCACCCTTCGATCCGATCCCCCGCCCTCCGCCCCCGCCCCCGCCCCCAAAAACCCTAGGAAGCGGACCAGAGCTTCCAGAAGAGCTCCCACCACTGTTCTCACCACTGACACTTCCAATTTCCGACAAATGGTTCAGGAATTCACTGGGATCCCGGCGGCGCCATTTTCTGCTGGTTCGTCGTCGTTTTCCTCCCGGCGGTTAGATCTCTTCGCCACGGCTGGATCCTCCATGCGCGCCACCCCTGCTCACCTGGAACCCTCCTTGGCGCCTCTCTATCCTCTGCGCCCCTCGCCGCTAAAGCCTCAGCCTGCGGCGCTGTTTGCTAACTCTTCTTCCCCTTCTAACCCTACGTTGTTGCTGAATAACAATTCTGCCATTTCGCAATCTCTCCTGAACATGCAGAGCCCGAACCCTCTCCTGTCGTTTCAGGCCTCGCTGTTGCCATTTAATCTGCCGGGCTTCGACCCCAAGTCCCCACCGCAGCCAACGATTCCATCACTGGAGGAGTTGGGACTGGCAGCGAGTACGATGCGTTCGAGAGGGGACAGCGCGTGGAGAGGCGATGGCGAGAGTGAGCACGGTTTCAGAAGTACTATTAACTATGGTGGCAGTTCGCAGAGGGTGACTGGAAACAGCTGCAAGTTAAACTACTCAGCAGCTGCGGCGGGGGTTTCCTCCGAATTTCTTCAACACGACAAGGGTTTGGAGAATGTGGGTTCGAGAGGTGAAGGTACTGTTGAATCATGGATTTGTCCTTCCGACTGATTAATTAACTGCCGTAAATTGATTGAACTAGTAGCTAGTGACGTCGTACACCAGAGAATGAGAGAGGGGGGCTTTAATTTGTAGAGCTGTTGATATATATATATCTATATAGATATATTCACATTAATTGTGAAATCCTCGCGCCGTTCTTTTTGTTTTTTTCCTTGCCTGCAGGTTTTTAATCAGGAAATCAGAAATGAATTAATGGTTGCTAAATTAGATCTTACATGTGTTTTGTTGATTCATCATGATAGTATATGTTTGAGTCAGATCATGTGAATATATACACACACATACACACACAGTGATTATTCTTCGAATATCGATCATATATACCAGTGTGGAATATTTTGTACTAGCTAGCCATATATGCTAGTGCTACTACATACCATTCTTGCTCTCGCGTCCTTGAGATATCTGCTGATCGCCGACGAGGCTTTTAATTTGTTCTGATTCTGGGGTGCGGTTGGGTTTTGAAGAATTGCTACTTTTGAAGGGCAGTTTCAATTACCAGAATCTATTCCTAGTACTTTACATTCATTTAAGCCACCATTTTCTTCCTCGTACAGTGTCTATAAGGCTTCCCTGGATCAGGTGACGTTTACATCCATAATAATGATCAGGTGACATTTAGAAACGAGCTAGTTTTCTTGGTGTTTGTTTGAGTGCTTGTGGCTGTGAAATTTTTGGAAAGCCTCCGCTAAATAATTGTCTCACATTTACCCAATGTACACACATCTATTAATGAAAATCATTTAAAGATAATGAGAATTTATTAAGACAAATTAATACTAGTATATATGAGAATTAGACATATAATAAAAATGAAACAAATTAACAAATGTATTTCAAATTTAGATAACTGATATCAATCGATCCTAAATAAAAGCATCTCAAAATTAGATACATGCATCTTAAAGATATAAACATTTAATTAGCATTTCAAATTTAGATAAGACGATCTCAATTTGTAAAAAAAAAAAATACATGTTAGAACTACTTGACAAATAGTTATTAGAATTAGGCTAATTAATGTGTTTTAAAAGTAAATGAACAATTGAACCGGAAAAAAATGTATGTCAAATTTACACAACATAATTTCAATCATATGTGAATGCATTTCAGAACTACATAAATGCATCATAAAACTAGGCATACAATCAAATCGTAACACTTATATGTCAAATATAAATAAGACAATTTTAATCACAGGCAAATATATTTCTAAACTATATATATATAAATGGATCTTAGAATTAAACAAATTATTATGAGTCGATGAAAGTTACTGGTATTAAATTGGGTGAATGTACATCAAGTTAATAATATAAAATTTCTAAAATAGGCCATTTAGAAGAGGAATTTGTTTTGATTAAGAGCACGTCCGATATAGATTACACTCTCTATCCCAAGGTACTTTGCACCATTCACTATTCACACTAATTAATATTCCTTCTATCCCAAATTCTTTGAAACATTCACTTTTTAATAATTAATCTATAATTTTTTATTTTCAATTTTTAGTATATAAATAAAAAAATTGTAGATAAATGATAAATAAAGACATATAGTTTCTAAATATATTTTTTTAAATTTTTTCTAGCAAACAATAATATGAATAAATTTAAGTCAAACTATTCAAAAAAGTCAAATGTTTTAAAGAATATGGGACAGAGGAAGTATATAATTTTCTGTATTCAACATTTTAGTATACAAATGCAAATTTTTTAAATGCAAATAATAAATGAAGACTTATAGTTTTTAAATATATATTTTTTTAATTTTTTATGAAAAATATAATATAAATAAATTAAAATTAAGCCAAAAAAAACGCAATGAAACAAATAACATGCCTTATTCGCGAAATTAAAGAGCCTGATCAGTTGTAATAAGATTGTCTGGTGCTTTTAGAGTGTTTAGTTTTTTGTCGTTTTTGTTTTGTTTTGTTTTTTTTTTTTGGCGCATTTGTAGTGTAAAAACTTCAGTTGTTAATGTGTAAATATACTAAAGGTGGAATTGAAAGAACTTAAAAAAAATGTTACGCATGCTTATATACTTTTATGTTGTTAATATTAGGATGAAAAGATTCCGATGTGTCATGCATGCTTTTTATCTTCGAACATTTTAGCCTCCTCGAATGAATGAGTCTGATCTATGTGTTTATATAAAGCACTTATTTGCTTGCTTTCTTTGATTTTTAAGCGTAACTGGTTGCTCAACGCAATGCTTGTCAATGATCACTAATTTATCCCGTTGTTGGTATTGCTTGCAGATAAAAATGTCACGTAGCTTAATTAATATATATTTAAAAGACAATCGAACTTAATGCGACTTTATTAGAAGCTATAGATGCATGCATATAACAAACAAGAGACAATAAACCTTAAATTAAAACAGACAATAACTGATAAAACTAGTATCTCATTGGTGTCATAAAAAAGAAAGGCATTTATTTTCTAGAGTTTATTTATTTATTTGTTAAAGGAAACTGATCATACGCATGTAGGATTTTCAGGATCAGTCTGCATGTTTTCTAATGATGAAAAATTATTGAGATTCAGCAAACAATATACAATTAATATTGGAACGTACGTTGAACATAAAAGTTCTCCCTACACACATGCACCACAGTCGTAGGCAGATGCATATATAAATTTGACTAATTTGAGCAGAGTGATCCATAAGTTCACGTCTAGCGGCCAGAAATTATATAACGTTCCATAAAAATTTTGGAGAAAACAATTACTATTTGGCTTCCAAAAATAATGCTCATTTCCTCCGTTTAATTTATCTGAGCATGAACTTTGGAATTTTCAGTTAGTTGACCTCGACTCGTTAGGCATAGGCATGTGGCCATCTAATTGACAGGCTACAAGGTGGGTCGATCACGAATTGGAATAGATTTCACATAAAGCTAGGCGACTAATTAGTAATCAGGAATTAATTGTCTTAATTTGAAATCCGCCACCTCGAGGCTCTGATTTATGATAAGTAGCTGTACAGCAGCAAGCCAGCCTCCATAAATGTACAATCACGAGCAACGGAAATCACACGGGAGCTGAGGTAAATATTATGATCACTAGTAGTAGTAGTATTAATCCTCGCCATCATGCTAGTTTTAATAGGCAAATTAATCAAGTGAATAGTGGATAGTAGGAAAAAGAAATGATTAAAAGCCCAAATATTCCAAAGAACACATATGTGAATGTGAGTGAGTCCAAAAAGTCAATAATCATTCACATGGTGAGATACGCAGCGTGTGGAAGGAATATTGTGGACATAAATCGATCGGGATTTTCCATCTCTTTTTTTTTCGTTTTCAGAATGATTCGTGATATATCAATCATGCAGTTTTCTTTCTCCCGCCGATTCACCTGCAGGGTAAATGCAATTAAGTCCAAAATTATTTAAATTTCAAATTGCGCTAATCACCAAGAGTAGATTAATTAATTCTACGTTAACTCATTAATTGAACGCGGCAAACAAATTTTTCGAGTAATTTAGATGACTTGTGAGGATGGCTGGTGATAAGATGTGGCGGGAGGGAGGGAGTAAAAGTATCACATGAGTTCGTGTTTTAATTTTGTGTATGGGCAATCATCATAATTATAAGGGTGCTTCAGCTCTCTCCACTGCCCCCCACTCTCTCTCTCTCTGATCTCTCACTCCTTTTAACCTCTATTCCTTCCACGCCTTTGAATTTTTTTTTTTTCCTGATACTTAGAATGAAGGAAAAAAAAAAAGACAGATTTACCGAAAAAATCCGTTGCTAATCCCAGTTTGCTGGTAAAAATTTCGATCTCTAAATTTTAGCAAAGGATCAGCGATACATTAGCGACAAATTCCATTGGTAGCTTGTTGGTAATATTCAGTTCCTTAGTTCTGGGCTAGAGTCTTCTTTATTTATTTATTAATGTGATTTATCTTGTGTTGTTTTTTGGTGTTGGGTTCTTTAAGATTGGGGTGTGGCTGCATTATATTCTTCTCTAAGATAATGTTTGTAACTCTTACTTGTTTTTATTCCTTTTAATAAAATTGTTACTGCCATTAAAAAAAAATCGTCTAAAAAAGACACAAAGATTAAAAGAGAATTGTCTTCTGTTGGTGATACTCTGTTTTCCATTGGAACTGCTTTGTATGATAAGTTGTTGTTATTGGATTAAGTACTGATAAATTAAATAGTTAGTGCAATAAAAAGCAGATTTTAAATATTTAGTAAGTGAATCACTTCTACCAAAATTATTTATTCACCTGATTTTGTTCCGTGTCTTATTCCTTACGGAGTTTCTGTTTAAACGGTTTACATTTACCACCTTGATGCACAAAAGTCTGCAAACGAACGGGATGTTTTGCAACTGATGTTTACTTCAAGGACAAATTTACGACATTCATTAATTTATGGATAGTTTTATATTCGGGGTATAATTTAAGGATAAATAGTGCAATTTAACCATAAAACATTAAATTGCATGGATGGTCCCTAATTTTTAATTATTATTTTTTTTAGTCCTTATCCTATTGAGTATTCTATTTTAGTCCTAAACATACTAAAATTGTTTTGTTTGGGCTCCTCACCAGATGAAATTTATTAACTTAAGATAACTGTTTAACACAAAATTTTGGAATTTTAATTTAAATATTTAATAATTGTCTTATAGAAAACTTGAACTATTTAATAATTTTCTGACTTTCAATAGACCATTTAAATTAGGAGTTTGCTTTTTCTAAATGAAATAAATTCAATTTAGAGAGAGAAAAATAGTGACTTGAAATGACCATTAACTAAAATAAAATTATTATACAAATTAAATTTATCATGAGACGATTGTCAAAGAGTTTAATTAAATTATGATCTGGAAAGTTATTATAAAAAAATGCTTTAAGTTAACAAATTTTATTCAATTGGAGCCAAAGTGATACATTTAAATAGATTTTGGATTAAAATAAAATATTTTTAATATGTTTAGGACAAAAAAATAATTAATAAATTATAGATGAAAAAAAAATGATAATTAAATGTTAGAAGCCACCCATGTAATTCCCTTGCTATAAAAATGATATATTTTGAAGGGAATGTATAGATATTGAAAAGTAAAATAATTTTTGGTACTCAAAAATTGGAAAAGCTTAGTCGTTTGATTTGGTGTGTGTGTGTGTATATGTATTTATGTATATGTATATATATGTATGTGTGTATTTATGTATTTATGCAACCGAGACATTAATCATATGGAATAATCACATTCGTAGTTCTGAGTACAACAAATGTCTTGAAGAGAGTGCAAAAACAAATACAAAACTTTCTGAGGTCACCTTTGGGATTGAATTTATGTTGTTACAATTTATTGATTGAAACTGATGAAAAGATGAGGTGCATCGATAACTTGCTCGCATGCACACAAAATTCCTGACATAAAATGCTTTATAATCTTCTTCAATTTATATAATTTGCACACAGAATTTGTGAAATACAAAGCTTTATACTTTGTACCTGAAAAAGTTTATGACATGCTGTAGTTTATATCTTGCACTTAATCTAAAATAATTAGGTTTAAATGATGATCATAAGCTTTAAACTATCGTATCTGACCTTGAAGTAAAGTCAATTCCCAAATAGTACATAAACTTTCATGTCTAACTGAAGCCATATAGAATTTCTTACTCCTTTTTTTTTTTCTTTTCTTTCAACGGAGGCGCTTATAAATCTTTATTCTTCGAATCAAATGGTATAGTTGGAACTTGGAGAGGTTAATTGCATCTATGACTACTAATTTTTATCATTGTATTGGTTTTGATCCTAATTTTCATTTATTGCATAGAAAATCCCCAACCTTATTAAAGTGTTCCGTTTATACCCTTTTATTAATGACAAACATTAATTTGGGTAGAAAAAATTGTAAAAAAATTTGGAAAGGGAGCTCAATCCACTCCAAACCCTAGTCAAGCAAGGATCCTTTTCGGTCGGGCTGCAAAGGGAGATGGGCAAGCAAGGATTTGGAAATGAGCAATAGCCACCGCCTCATCTAGAGCACGACCGCTTCTTCCATCAAGCATTGCCTGCGTGCCTCATCGGCATCCACATCAACAACCAAGGAAGGAAAAAATCTCAAAAAATTTTAGCTACCCGAATGCACTAGAAATATAAAGTTCTTGATCTTGAGTTGTAGAACATAATAAAATTGGAAAAATAAAAAATTTAGGGGGACTTGGTTGAGGATATTGATCTAGTTTGCTTGTATGGAGAGACTTGGGTCTACGAATGAAGCGAGGCACCTTGGAGGCACCGGGAGCCTTTTTGAGGTGTTGAATGGGGGGTTTGAGGTGGCCTTGGTGCCTAAAAAGAGGTTGTGTGGCTGAGTGGAGAGGAAATCAGTTGTGTGATTAAGTGAAGAGGAAGATGAGACAATGCACAACGGATGATGGTGGCCGGAGAGGGACAAAAATGAATATGCTGGTCGGATTGTTAAATAGAAAAGTTTAAAGGTTTTTTACACAAAGAAAAAGTTGACAAAGGTTACAACTAAATTTTTATAATTTTTTCTGTCCAACTTAACATTCTGCCATGAATCAAAAAGGCCTAGAAGGAACATTTTAACAAGGTTGAAAATTTTCTATGCAACAAATTAAGGTTAAAGTAAAAAAAGGGTACAATAATAAAATATTAGAAGTCTTAGATGCAATTAATCCAAAATTTGAACTTATTTTGAAAAATGAGTATTTTCAGCCATGTCACATCCCACTCAAACTTGCCAAATAAGAAAAAAATACATGTAGTTAAGAGTGTAAAAGGCCCTGGCCGAGCTTGAGCCTAATAAGCTATCGGTTTTGCTCGGGCTCGAGCTCAAATTAGTCGAATCTGAATTTTTAGGCACGAACTCTAGTCAAGTAGGGTTTGAGCTAGACTCGAAAGCCCACCAGGCTCAAATCAAGGGTCTTTTATAGGTCTTATAATGTTTAATGTAGCAATTTAAATCAATAAGTCTTTGAATAGCTAGATAATTAAAGTACTATATATGTTGTTATTGTAGGCTTGTTAAGCCCCTTAACAAAAGGGAAGGGTACCTATAAGCTGAAGTTCGGTCCTTTAAGGTATCAGGCTTTTTTTCAAGCTCAAGATCGAGTTTGAGCTCAATAAAATTCTGCTCGATAAGCTTTAAATTGAGCTGAAGCTATCCAATAAAAGCCTAACCCCGTTTACACCCCTGCATATAGTTTCTACCACAAAGGCAAGAAACTATGACCCTATTAAAATTTGGAAACAAAAATTGTAAAAGGTTAGTTTTTATTAATTTTTAGCGGTTTAATTTCTACCATTAATAAATTATCAAAAATTCAAACACTAATATTAAAAAACTTTTTCCCAATGGGTTCTGCACAACAAAGCATAAGATGATGCTATTACAAAAACTTACTAGGTAGCAAAGCCCAATATTAACTATGGCTTCAAAAATGATTTGTCTTTTTATGGAATGGTTTGTAAATTTATTAATTATGTATTAAAGAGATTATTTTTATAAAATATTTTTTAATTTTAGAAATTATATATTTGTTAAAATTTCACAAATTAATAAGCTCAAAAAATATTTTATAACATTTTTTGTAAAAATATATATATTATTTTTATTGTTTTTTAGTAAGGACATGTTAATTACATAAATTTAAAATTTCAATGATATAAAAAAATGATGTGCTTCATACAATCATAAGCATTTTTTTAATTGGAGGCCCAAACGGAATCTAAACTTTTACATTTTGGAAATTAGACATGTTTTTTCATCTTAAAGTACAACATGGTTCAGTAAAAGGGATCAAACTTGTGAAATTAACTTGATTTGTTTGAATATGGTTCAAAACATATTTTAAATTCAATGCTACCATTAGCTTGGTGCAGTTGACACGTAGGAGTACTCAACTGATCCCTGTTACCTACGTACAAAGACATAAAATGAAGATATGAGTTTCCTGGGGATGGTACACCAGGGAAACTTTCCTAACACTCAAGTTAGTATAAATGACGATGGTATCAAATCAGGAAAAAATGTGAGAGATACTCTTTATATAAATAACCGGATGGTTAGCTTTTTGAGTTGCGCCCTAATTTCCAAGTTTGCATAAGCTATCACGGGCTTCCATCATCTGTTGGACTTTAGGCTGGTTAACTTGGCACTTCAAGTCTAATTTGGGTTTCCATCTCCATATCAATAATTAAAGGAAAGGGAAAAGAAAATGCTCAAACATAGATTAAAGGGTGGATGAGCTGTGTCCCTCAATATTTTTTTATCATTTAGACAAACAATGTAAGATGGCTCCAGTCATTTAAGTCTTCATATTTTCAAGTTCTCTAATGTACAAAAAATGCTAAGGTTTGAAGAGACAATATTAAATTGGCATAAATACATGTTTGATTCCTTAATTTTACAAACTCACATGAGTTAGTTCCTAAATTTTGACTCAATGCATCTTAGTCCCTTAAGTTTGCTTAATTAAGCGACTAGTACCGTAAATTTCCAAAATTAAACAACTTAGTACATTGTGGGACAGAACATATGCACATGTAAAGACGTAAAACTGACCATGTTTATGAGTTGCCTACGTGGACTAAAAGTTTGGGCCTAGTGGTCACTGTTGGAACATGGTCACAATTCCACCAAGAATAGCTAGTAACTATCAAGTTGGAAAGGGATTTCAAAGGAATCACGATTAAGGATGAGCAATTTCTCCCTTCGACATCTATAAGCTCTGGAAGCATGGTGGCAACTTCTTTAGTCGACTTTAGTAGCTTGAAGATCCAATGTGTAGATTAGAGCTCTCCTTTTCTTAACAACCATGATATCTCTGATGGTGAACCGCTAGGATCATTTCTCATCTTGAATCATGATGATTGAAAAGAATTGATGCCTTCAAGAATGATGGAGGTCCATGAGTGATTCTGATGTTGCAGAAGTGAGTAAGTACTGTCTCTAAAGTTAAACGAGTATGATGACAGATTTTTCATTGCCAAAAATCCCAATTCCATAGTGCTAGGCAGGATGCGGCATAGTAGCTTTGTGAGGGAGAGAGAGTGGATGACGATAAAAAAAAAAATGTGGACTAACTCATTTCAAAACAAATATCTGAAATTTATGAATTAAATTTCAAAACCATGATTGATAAATCCTAGAAAGTTTACCATACATCAAATCAATTGTTGGTCAATTATTTTGTGAACTAACAAGAAGTTCTTATTCATGCTTGACTTTCTACATCTTTGGGAAATTTTTTTCTTTTCCATTTTGTTCATAGATGAGTTCTTAGACATTAAGTCTTGCCATTTTATCACCGTTAGTGTTCTTTTAATGTGGTTTAGTTCAACACATGGCGTAAGGATGGAGATGCAACAAAAAAAGGAACAGGGAGAAGGGACAAAAGATTTTCATTCAACTTGTCTATTCTTCCATTATCCCATCATTTCCAACTGAACGCAATCTTATACATACTCCATTCCCCATTATCTACATATCTAACACTGTTTATCCTTCCATCAAAAGATGGACTAACTCATTATTTTTTTTTTTTTTTGCAAAATTGAAGGACTAAGTCGCATCAAGTTCTAGGTTAGTGACTAACTTATTTAGAATTGGCAAAGTTAAAGGATTGACTGTACATTTAGGCATACTCAATTATATAATGACAGTGAAATTATGAAACAATGAAGCTTTTCTTTCCAATACTCATAAGACCCTCCCACACCATAAGAAAAATAATTACTGACATGAATAGCCATCTAGACGCTATAATTTAGCAAAATTTTAAAAGTTCAATACTTGTTTTAGAAATTTATCGCCAAAAGATAAGATTTGTGACAGTTACTCAACCAATTAATGATTTTGGACAAGCAATCATGTTGCCTATCGTGCATACAAAACTGAAATGTACTAAAAAAAGAATCAAATTATAGCAACGATTTTGATTTTGATAAAGGGATTTTCCAAGTTTGAATTATTATTTAGGTCATCATTGAAATTCCTAGAATCAACTCTTCATGGCATAGATTGCTTTTATATATTTTTACGTTAATTTATGACACCTAATTATGTTAGTTGAATCTAATTGAATTCTATTCCACTCAAAATGTGATATTTACCCCTTATTGTAATTTAATTAGTAAGAGTGATTGTTAAATTTCATAGACGCACTAAAACATACTCTTTCCGTCCTATAAAAATTGATGCATTTATGATTGGTGAAGAGATTAAGGAATGACAAAATTAAGTGTTTTTGGACAAAACTATTCCTAAGAATTGAGATTAAAAACACATGGCTTAAGTGACAATAAAACTGTGTTGAAAGAAAAAATAGACTATGGTGTGTCTTGCCAAATTTTTTCTCTTTATCTATAAAAATTCATAACATAATCCATAAAATGAATCTAAACTCTCTCAATCATTTGAGGTTCCAAAAGAATAAAAAATCCTCCCAATTTTTAACATCCAATAGAATTGTTTGTTTTCAGCTCCCCTATAAATTCAAGAATTGGAATTATTTTCCCTATTTCCCCACAAAATTCATGACTTCTTTATCAAATATGCAATTTCAGAAAAAGCCTTACAAAATGTTGAATAAGGATGAAAGCCAAGCAATGTGCCTGACTTTAATGAAAAAGTGCAACAGCAAGGGAAAGATAAGGAAAGGATCGGTTTTAGTTGTTGGTGCTTAGTTCTCTATCTATCTGTTGGAATTTAGTTATCAAGAATTATTACTAAATTCTATTGACGCACTAAAATATACTTGTTTTACTACTGCTTGGTGTAGTCACATCATATGTTGGTATACATGTACACCTTGACACATGGGATAATTATTTAATAACTACCCCATAACTACCCCATATCATGAAGGGATATGACCTTTAAATGAAAGGATATGTCTATCCAAACATATATGACCCTTAGGGAGATAGTTATGCACCATAACTACCCTGGTTAGTGAAATAACATTACTTTTAGTGAAGGGTCATGTTTTAGGCGAATTTAACAATCTTTAGAATGTGGTTATGGCCTTGATTTAAGAAGACACAACTTTTAGAAGAGTTTTGACTCTATGGCCGAACTAACACATCTCTTCTAAGGGTAGTTATTGCCTTATTTTAAGGGAAGAAGTTATGGGTGGATAAAGGCACCTCTTGGCGAAGTAGTACAACATTTTATGAAGAGTTGTGACTTTTTTATGAAGGGTTATAACCATTCATAAGTGCCAATTCACCCTCTATAAATAGAGGGTAATAGAATTATGCAAGGTGAAGTTGTGAACACAATTTCTGGAGGCTTTACTTATTCTATTTCGCTATACACACTTCTCTATCATAATAAAGAGAATTATGTTTGATTATTGGGTGTAAACCAAGATATTTAATTACTTGTATTTCCAAGTTAATTAAATATATGATCTTGGGTGTTCACAATAAGTCACGTCTTCCGTAAATATGTTCAAAGAGGCGTTTTTCATTAAGGAGTCTATCACTTGGTTCTTCAGTGATAACCAAGTATGCCTTAATTTTTGCATTAATTTTATATCATGGAAATTAAAGTGCTCATTAGTTGTGCACTAAATCTCCTTCACTATCATCATACTGTTTGACAAATTATTGAGGCCAAGGTGTAAATCGAAAATAATAAACTCATAGAGGTGAGTACAAAGCTTGCTGGTAATGTTGGGGGCAAACAAGTTGAAGTTGATCTAAGCAAAGTGGCTACGCTCCCGTTACATTGTTGAACGACCATTAGAACATTGGCCACATAGCTTAAAATGTCCAAATCCACACTTCACCGACAAATCAAAGATAGGATTTTTCGATACCACTCGAATGTCATAAAGTCTTACTTAAATATGAAAATAAGAAAGAGAGATTGAGGTTCGGCCTATATATGATTGAAAATAATGCTTTTATTTATAATATAATGTTTATTGATATTTTAATTATGTTCATATTGATGAGAAATTGTTTTACTTAATGAAAGGATTGTAGAAGTATTATTTTTTACCTAATGAACTAGAGCCAATACACAGCCGTAAAAGTAGAAAATTCATAACAAATTTTTTGCTGCTATTACTAGACCCAGATATGATCTTATGAGGAAAAACAAAAGAATTTTCTAGCAAACTTGGTATTCCTATTTGTGTATAAGGAGCTAGCAAAAAGGGAAAAAAAATAGAGAAGCTAGAACATTGGAGACTAAGGCTATAGTTTCGATCACAATAGATGTTATTAAAACTTGCTTGATTTAAAAGGTTTACCTGTAATTCAACAAAAATGCTCTTACACAACTCCCGAAAGAACCATATATATACAGCAGGAAAATGCAAAATCACATATGAAGCCTGATGACTTTGATTTCCAAAAAGTTATAATAAAAAATGAACTTAATGTGCAATTGGTATGCCAAACTCCAAATAGTCCTAATATGAATGTGCTAGATTTAAGGTTTTTCATAGCTATACAGTCTCTCCAACATTAAGAATCTCTAAAGAATATTGATAAATTAGTTGACATTGTTGAGAAAGCCTTTTCGATTGACAAGTATGAATTATGTGTTTGTCACTTTATAGCTATGTATACTAAAAGTGATGAAGCCAAATGGTTACAACAGATACAAGATGCCACATGTAAATAAGAGTCAGTGAAAGCAATAAGGGAACCTCCTAACACAAGTTCCTATGCCTTCTGAATTTATTAAGGCAAAAAATACACTTTTTCTATAAAAAAACCAATATGAGTATTTAGTTAGGACATGGTATATAACATTGTGGCTGAAGGATTAAATATAGCTACTATACTAGTTATAGTACTCAGGTTGTGGCTTATGGCTATGTTAATTTCTAATTTTTAAATTTTTGCTAACGTTAGTATTGTAAGTAATACTTGGAAAAGAGCTTTGCTCATTTTTTTGTAAGGCATCCAAGAATATTTTATAAACAATCTAGTCTAAATAGATGACGTACTTATTTTTAGCAATTTAAACTTGTGTGCATGTAAATTTGTAGACAACCGCAAGTAATTGGTTGGTCCTGATAAGTTTGGCACAAAAACATTTGAATTATAAAAGCGGTTCTCTATTTTAATGTGATTCATTGCCTTGGTGTTTGATTTATTACTTGTTCCTAGCATGTTGAAATGAAGTGCAAGCAAATTTAAAATTTTCTAAATGAATTCTCTTTGCATGTCATGGGTTTGGCCATAAAACTTTTGAATTAGAGTAGTGAATCTCTGTTTTAATACGATTCTTTTCCTTGGTTTTTTATGCCTAACATTTTAAACTATTCTAAAAGTAATTAAAAGTTCTAAGTACTGAGCAGAATTTTTTACATTATTGCTAAATTTTGACTTTTTGGTTGACTTTTAGTTTCAAATTCAAATTTTAGTCATTTTAATGATTCTTAACCTTCCTTTGGATGTTATAGCTTGTTCACATGCTAACCTTTATCTTTGCTAATAGTTCAATTTATATTCAACGAAAAAGTACTAATTCTTGCTTCATTTTGTTAAAGTTTGACTCATGAGTTGACCTTTAATTCCAAGGTTATAGTTGAACTTTTAAACCTACTGTTGATCATCTTTTAGTAAATCAAATTTGCTTATCAACTTAGTTTAGGTTCATGTATACCTTCAAATTTTTTTAAAAGCAAATTTCTAGTTTTTGAAGCAAACCTGCAGTCATGGATTTTTTTTTTTAAATTTCTATACATCAATCTAGTGCTCCAAACCAAATTTTTAAACTTGTTACATAAATGAAATAAGAAACCAGATTTGTTCCCAAAGAATGGGAACTAGATTAGCTTTTTAGCCTAAAAGTCAAACTCTAGCCAACCTATTTTCTACTCATAAGCAAATTCTACAGTTAATGAATTCATGCAGTAGAGGTCTTTTGATCCAATTCTTTAGAGCTTAATGGGTTATCCATGGGTTTGGTTAGTCAAAAACCAACTTATGTACATGGGACTAAGTTTCTAACTTCAAACAATACTAATTTGGAAAGGTAAATATGCCTGTGTTGTTACAATTCATAAACCTCAAGTCAAACTTGCAGGTTATGAATCCTAACTTGCAATTTTTTTCTTTCAAAAATTTTTACTCTAATCTATAGGATAAACTCAATAACTGCACCCCATAAATAGAAGATGAAGAAAAATAAGAAACACAACCATAACAAAACAATGTACCAATATTTGAGCTTCATTTCATTAGATACTTAACCAAGGTTAAGTCATTTGTAGGTGATAAAACCAAATTGGTTCATGGAAAACCTGATTGATAGCAAAATCTATGATAGTGTCTGTTTTACAATTTAGTTGTAGTAGTACAAGTTTGTATAATATAGCCTAAGTACATGTTGAAAATAGCTACAAACTACAACACTCTAACACTAATCTAATCCACTACTCATTTTTACAATTCTTCACTTGACCATGTAGCCAGTTTATCCTCAATTGTGGACATATGGTGTCATAAGCTATAATCTCTTTAGCAGGCTTGATGTCCTTAAATATGAAGCAACCTTCATCTATAACTCTTCTCCTAACACTACAGCTGGGAAGTTGGAGGCTATAATCATAATGTTTCCTGTGTTACTAGGCTTTATAGGTGCTTGAGCAGAAGTACTCATCGAGGGAGAAATGCAGGAATCTAATGAGGTAGGGATGTATAAGACCAGTTGTGGTACATTTTCCTCAGAATAAATGGCCACCAACTTTGTCACCTGCTTTGAAGAAATCTAAAGTAGCTCTGTTGTCGTGTGTTCACTACAAGATATGTGATTCACTCCATAACCATAAGATGTTGAAATGTTTTAAGCATTCATGATGGTACTTAACCTACGACCACAACCCCATGGATGATAACACAAAAAATATAAAAATACTTAGTTCGAACAGTCTCATACAGTAGAAGGTAGATAATGTAAAAAATTAAACAAACTCAACATCAAATAAAAAATGGGATATATAACTTAGCTTTTACCTAGCAAGCAATTTCTCAATTTCTACACCAAATAAAAAATGGTATATGTAACTTGGTTTCAATAGTAGTAAGCTTCGGTATATCATTTCCCATTTTCTCAATGATTCACAAACTAAAATAACATTCTAAAATTTCAATCTGGATTATGGCTACTTGTACACTTATCATTATGAGCATCAAAACTAAAGAAACTAAACAAACTTTGGATTTCAAGATTATGTAGAGAATGAAAATTGTAGAGTGAGCTCAAGCAGCTTGAAAATACAATAAAAACACTCAATAAACACAAGGCTTGCATACTTGACATAGAGAAGCTAATAAACTTTTCTTGAAACAGTGATCATCAAAATCACATTGTGATGTTGTTTCCTACAAAATAGAGCTCTTGTTGGAGCAATAATCAATATTTTTCCTGCCAATAAATTACTAGGATAGCCAGACATACCATAATACTCTTCACAGCATATATCCCATAAATATTTGATATCTAATGAAATATAGAAACTTATGCCTTAATTGCTTGGCTGAGAAACATATTTAGATATTAAATTAATATGGGTTTGTGAAAAGTTTTTATCTTTCAATATTGTTCAAAAAGATATGTTAAGCTTTCTTATCTTAAAACCTATTTTAGCACCATTAACTGCAGGTCACTAAATATGCTTAGCAATGCCCAATATTGTAGCCCGATTTAATGACCAAATAATTTCTGAAGAAGTGTTTTCTTCTAAAATAATTTTTGATACATTCTAGATATAATAAGACATGAAAATCACCCAAGCAGGCTGAGAAACCAAAGAAACTTTGAAATCAACATCAAGTTAGTCACGTTAAGAATTTTTTTATTGTTTCCTAATTAAGCCACAATGATTGGAAATTTTCAACTACATAACTACTACAAACAATTACTACTAGATTCACTTTAAGGACAAAAATTGAAATAATGAAACCAGAGAAACTCCTAATTCAGTTGTGTTACCTTAGGTGGAGAAGGGCAAAAGATAACAAGATTCAGTCGACGTTGGTCTTTGTCGGCAGTTTGGGGGCAATCTCGACCTGTTCTTGCTGGCAAATGATGAAGAGACCTCCCATGATGTTAATGGATCACTTCGGTCCAAAGGAAATAAGATGGTTAAGTTAGGGATTTCAATGAAAAACCTAGGCAGTAATTGAAAAAATTTTGGGAATTTTTTTTGTATGTTTAAGTTAAAAAGTGAAAGTTAAAAATGAGGCATTATGGAAAATAAGATGTACAAATTTTACCAAATAAGGAAATGACGCAAGTAATTTGGCGCAATCCAAAAAAGAAACTGGAGTAACCTTTATAGGATGAAGGGTGTACATGTTTGGCCACTGGTTGGTGTGATTGCACCACGTTTGATGTTGTCACTCCACAAATTGGTACAACAGCACCACATTATAGTAGCACACATTTAACTCATGCTGTCACTCCAACTCACAGTGTCACGTCTAACATTAGCTAGAAGTAGTTAAGTGATTAAGATGATGTGACACATATGTGTGGCACATCATCAATTTAGAACCAACAGGAAGATGTCATGTGGCGATTATTTGACATGCACATGTACACCTTGACATAAGGAATAATTGCTTAATAACCACCACATAACTACTTATATTGTGAAAGGATATGACCATTAGTTAAAAAGACATGCCCATCCCAACATATATGACTTTTAGGAGGTAGTTATGCAATGTAACTATCCTGATTAGTGAAATAACATGAGTTTTAACAAAGGGTAATGTTTTAGGAAAAATAGCACATCTTTTAAAAGGTAGTTATGATCTTGATATAAGGAAACACAACCCTCTTGTGACTCAATGACTAAACCAACATATCACTTTTGAGGGTGGTTGTGGCTTTATTTCATGGTAAAAAGCTATAGGTGGATGAGGACACATTTTGGAAAACTAGTACAATATTTTATGAAGAGTTATGATTTTTTTATGAAGGGTTATAACCTTCTAAAAGTGTCAATTTGCCCCTTATAAATAAAGGGCAGTTGAAGTGTGCAAATAAGGTTGAAAACACAACTCCTAAATGCTCTACTTCTCCTATTTCGCCCTACACACTTCTCTTTCATTAAAAAGAAAATTCTAGTCAAGTATTTAGTATGAATGATCATATTTAGTTACTTGCTCTTTAAGTTAGTTAAATATCTAATCCTAGGAGTTCGCAACATATTAAGTCTTCCACAACATGTTTAAAAATGTGTTTTTCATCCATGAGACTATTACTCAATTCTATAATGGTAACCAAGTATGCATGAATTTTCACATTTATTTTATATCCTATAAATTAAAATGTTCATTGGTTTTATGCTAAATTTCCTTCACTTCCGAATCTTAAAATAGTTGGTACGTTTAATTTATGTACATATCAACTAAGGATATTGTTTTACATAAAAGTAGTACATATATGTATTACAATGAATAATCATTCTAAATAGATGGACAACTAAAAATTGGTGGGTGGGGGAGTACACAAATATAAAATGCATCAGTTACTTTTGTAACACGCTAATTTTAAAGTGGTTTGATCATTATATGACAAAGGGATTACCGTTTAAGTTATACAGCCTAGTTACGTGCGGAGCATATTCAATCGTAGATGGATCTATGTACAATTCTGCAGGGTCCATTGACCCCATTAAAATTTTTTATTTTTTTAGAAAATATTAAGTAAATTTTATATAGATTCCGCTGAAATTTATTAAATGATTATATTAATTTAAGAAAATAAGTAAAATAAAATAAAAACATGCATATACTTTTTCTATAAATACATTGAAATTAAATTAAAATTTTATATTCTACTTTTATAAGTATATTATATATAAGACAATAATTAAGCAAAAATATCAAAATTGCCATTAAAGTTTTGGGTAATGAGCGAATATGCTATTATAGTTTTTTTTGCCCAATCTCCACTAATGGTTTAAAATAGGTAGGATATACCACTAAAATTTCAAATTAAGAGTGGATATGTCACTGATTATTAAAAATCTAATTGAAAACATTAAAAGGCCAACAAACAATGTTAAAAATAATAAATTTTGAAATTTTAGGATGATAATAAAAATTTTAACAAATTTCAAAAACTTTTTGTAATCAAACTCTCTCTTTCTCAAGAATATTAGCGAAGAGATTAGACAGTAAAGACAGAGGGAGGGCGGCAATGGGGTTGAGGCGCTAATGACGGAGACAGCAACAGAGCTGAAGTACTGATGACAGATATCAAACCATCTTTTGGCAAAAATCTTAAAATTTCTGATATTTTTTTAAAGATATATAATAATCCAAAGATTTCAAAACTTGCTATCTTTATCATTTTCTGTTTTTTTTTTTAACCAACAGTGGTATATTTAGCCCATTTTAAAATATTAGTAGGAGATTGGGCAAAAAAAAAAAAAATTATAGTGGTATATCCGCTTCCTACCTAAAGCATTAGTGATAAATTTGATATTATTGCCCAATAATTATATATGAACCCATAGGAACAAATTTCTAGATTCGTCTCTGTATTCAAGCTTATAACCAAGCAACTATGAATCTCTTACCAATGCATATTTGTTTCAGGTGCCTATGAATTAATTACTATCTATAATAAGGGCCGAAGTTTTGTGGGCTTTTTAGTGGTTTTTTCAAGTACTCTTGTTTCGAAGCAAGAGGGAAACGAATATACGGAGGGGGTTGGTCTCCAACTCCAAATCAGGTCTGAATCGAAAGTGCAGTTAGGTGGCTAGCCCACTAGAGAAAAGTCTTGAACTAATTACACCAAAATTACCAATGTCCAACGACCCGTGACAAGAGGTCGGACTCTTATAAATTCACAGCAATCTGACGCTCACCTACCCTCCTCTTTTTGCTCTATTTAACTTAATTCTGTTTAGAAGAGATTTTTTTTTTTTTTACAATTATGAACGGTTACATATATAATTTTTTTCCTCAGAATTCACATTAATTCCTAAATTTTGTTGAAATCCTGCAAAAGAATTTATTAATAATTCTTAATTTATACATTGCAGATGCCATTCATTAGTTGCCAATAGTAAAGTTAAAAAAGAATAGTCGATGGTGGAAGGACTGATTAGCAATGGTTAATTAAGGTCTGGGACCATCAGGGGACATACAGGAGGTTGTGAAAGATCTTCCACTGATTGACAATTCTCATATTTTGTCTGTGCTTCACGATGTTACAAGAAGGAAATAGCTTCTTCTGTTTACCATCGTTACTAGAAATAAATTGAACATTTTATTGTTACAAACCAGAGCCTACAAAAATAGAAGAAAAAAAAATAGGCATAACAAAATAATAGAAAATAGTAAAACATGTTTATATTGAAATTAATAAGCTTATATGCATAATAACATGAAAAGATCTTGTGACAGATTAAATAAAGTGGAAGTGGATACGGTTAGTCAAAGACACAATTTATTTTCTATCTTCCTCTTGCAAACTATAGGACCTAACTCAGAACATTTTAGAAACAACCTAAAGTCCCTTTTGCCTAAACTTTAGCAATTTGGACCTTTTATTTCTTGGATTTTGATTTGTGCCGACTCTCCCATTAAACTTTGTAATTTGGGACTTTTTGCCCCTTCACCCAATTTAATGAAGCATGTGCCTTCATGTGCAAGAAGTTTTTGATAAAAATGGTCCTCTACATTTTAGGTGGACCAAAATGAAGATATAATGAAAGAGGAATGACTAATTAACAATTTCCTACTTAAATCCAAACTTCACGAGATATTCTACTTGGCACAAAACGTGAAACATTTAGTGCCAATGGAAAATGTACCATAATTATAGCCTTTGCTTCAGGTGAGAATGGGCCATCAATACATTTGCAAAATGAACAATTCATTTCCTGTACACCAAAAAAAAAAAAAAAAGCATGGTGATATATGTTCCTAATTGTTGAAAAATATGAACAACAACATCCAGGAAAAGTTACTCCAGTACAAACCAACTACTACGTACAATTTCTGTCAAACTTGTGGGAGCCCAATTCACACTTTATATCTTTTAAGCAAGTATCTTTTTATCTTAACTATGATGAGTGTGTAAGAATTTATGAAGCAAGAATTAAGGACAAGTGCAGAAACGGTAATTAAAACAAAATTGATATGGGACAATTAAAAATTGCAGGATGGTTGTTAAAATTAGGGACAAATGCGGCAATGGCAAAGCTTGGAACCTGGTTGATTTTGTTTTGCAAGTTAGAATTAGGATATTCAATAAACATGTAACTATACATCATAATGGCTTGTTAACATGAATAAAAAAGGCAAGAAACTAATGCTCTATTCTTACCGTTAAAGAAACATATATTCTAGCCAAAAGATAATTTGGAGTTCAATTGATACATATATTGCTTCAAATTTGGCCTTATTTAGCCAGAGATTAGAACTGATACATTAAAACTCATGAGCAAAATGTTAAATTGTTGCTTATATGTGAGGATGAAATTAACTGTTGCTCAGAAAACAAACTTCCCAATCTTCCCAGAAGCAATCAAATGTTGAGCAAAATATTCTAAAAATCTTTGCCACAAAGTGGGTGATCTTCGTCACGATATCTCATCATTGTCACAGATCTTCAAGAACTTGTTGAAATCATGCTCATCTCAAAGAATTTTTGACGATGATGGCTGAGCAAAAGGCCGACTGCTTCTATTCTTGGAAACCTCTCTTATTTATGTTTAAAATGACACAAATTTTGTTTAAAGAGATAAATTGGTTTATGTAGTCCTTCATTTGTTCTTTTATGTTTGTTCCAGTCCCCATATTACTTGAACAAACATTTCTATCATGGAAGATAGGTGCATGATGGCACGTGCATTATTAAACTAGGGCAAAGGGGTAAAAGATTCCAAATTCAAAGTTTGATAGGCAAGTCAACCCAAGTTAAAATTCAAGAGGTAAAAGATATGGGCTGATAAAATTTAAGGAACAAAAGGGGGTTTAAGCCATTTAAGAACTGAGGGGCATTGACCGGACCTCCTCATCCTTAATAGGTACATCATTGATATGGCTCTAATTTCATACATTTCGCACATAAAATTAAAGGGAATTTGATCCTGACTGTCCATTATAGTGACAAATTAAATTTGGCTCATTCAAATCAACAAGTCCTGTTTACTGATTTGGATTGCGAAGTTCGGTCAGTTACTTGACATACTGGTTAGGCGGCATAAAGGACGGAGCATTATGCCTGGAAATCAACAAAACAAAAACTTTGTTAGCGTGGCTCTCAAATTTAATTCAATTGGTAAAAATAAATTAACACTCCAACTCAAGTTTGTAGAAACATCTATTAAAATGATGAGACAAAAAATTTTAATATTCATGAATATTAATGCGCGTGACAATTGAATATATTCTCATTAATATGTATTGAAAAAAAATTATTAAAAATTATATTTAGAAACTATAATATTTGAAATTCCATTTTCATATTAAAAATTAAATATTTTTATGATAAATCTTTTAAAAAACAAAATTATAAATTAATTATTATTAATAGCACAAAATAACTTTTGTAAGATAGAGAAAGTAGTTTGATTCAGCTCATCAGGTCATGCCCAACTTTTTTTTTTTTTTTTTTGTGAAGAGAATGGGCCAAAGGTAATACTTCCTTAAACTTTAATACCTATATAGACATTTTAAACTACTAGTTCTTTTGGTAATCAGAAAAATAATATAATACAAAACAAAGTTACGAGAGAATAGGTAATTACGGCGCACCCAACTTTCTTTGGAGAGAATTGGCCAAAAATAATTTTTCTTTAAACTTTAAAGACACTTCAAACCATTCTGTTTTTTTTTTTTTAACATTACTTTGACAAGAAAACATCTTATTAATAGAACCATAACAGTCTAGAAGAGCAGCTAGGGCAACATAACAAGAGCCAGATTCTCGGCAGACAAAAGGCAAGGCATAGCAGACATGGTTCAGCCAGAAAATAGTCACAGGAAAATAATGATAACGAAGGCCGATTATATTTTACACTCAATTTGAAAACATAAAAATATAATTTAGTATTTTACGAGGGGTTGATGCCTCTCATCTCATGACATCCTCTACGGACGCCATACGCCACTGAAGCTCATAAAATAAGAGCTCATAAATAAGTAAGGTACATTAATTATTTATTAAACTTAGTAAATGTACGTTCCACTTGTAAATACTGCTACATGTTCTAATGTTTTCAATTTTACATCCCCAACACTTTATCGGTGTCAAAATTTTTATCCATTTTATTATTTATAATAATTAACATATATTTTTTTATTTTCACATGTTAAAATATGGGTTATAATTAGATAACCCATCATATGCGTGATGTGACCGGCACATCTCGGCCATCCGCCATTGTGGGCATTTTAAGTTAAATTTAAATTAAAAAGGTTAAATGGAGGGGGAAAAAAGGGTACGGAAGGGAGCCGAGTCAGAGAAAATGTGGTAAATATAAATAAAGTGGACTTGCAGCTAATAAGGGCAAGGTATAATGACACGTCAGTGCGAGTAATGCTCGCATATTCGGATAATGACACGTTGTCAGTCGGAGAGTGGTGGGGCGACAAATGAGGAGAGGAGTGACACGTGGACGGGTGGGATGGAGCGCAACTGAGGGATAAGAGAGAATGACGGTGATAGCCAGTGGGGCCGAGGGAGGAAATCGTACCAATTGGGCAATCATTCCCTCTTCTCTAGTCCCCAAAGAGATCATTCCGGGACCTCCATCCCGGTGCAAGTGTACCAAAGGTCCCAAACCTTTACATTTCAGTGCAAGCATGTCCTTAATATCGTGTTTGTTTTATTATAGTCCCAAAACTTTATTGGCCGTCTCAAATTAGTCCTTCCTTCATCTTTGACCTTAAACATGGAGTTAAATACTGCAGTATACCGCTGACCGCGGGCAAGCAGTATATGATACAAATATTTTGTTTTTTTACTATTTTATCATGCGGTACACCGTAGTATTTCATATATCCTTACTTTTTATGTACATTTTGTTTGAAAACTATGATATACCACAAATACCGCAAGGTACGTATCGCAATATTTTTTTTTTCACAGATGCGTGTGAGATTTTTTTTTTGTCATTTCACATTAAAATATCATAAAATATATAAAATTTTAAAATATAATTAATGCACATATCATAAAATAAATATTTAATTTTGTTATTTTGGTTACTTTTCTTAATTAACACAAAAAATTAATAGCTACTTTGAGTCACCTAAGAACTCAATATGGTATTAGAAAATGTATTGTTATTATTAAAATATTATTTTTCCTCATATCAATAAATTAGTTTCTTTTTTCGTATTATTTATTTTGCATTTTTTAATAAAAAATTATTAAAAAATGTTATATATATATATATAACATTTTTTAATAATTTTTTATTAAAAAATATCTTCTATCATATATATTTTATTTATATTTGACATATTATGATGAGAAAAATTAGAATATAAAATGTATCAAAAAATTATTGAATTTATATCATCTTAAAATAATATTTTAACATTTATTCTTTTACAAAAAGAATAACAACATGCAGCATTTTGTACCACGCGATATATTTTAAAAATTTAAAGTACAGTATAACTAATAGTAATGATATTTAACACCTTAACCTTAAGTCGAACGGAAATTTCAGAAAAATTCCAACACTAGTCATATATATCATCTGCTGCTGGCAGCTTTAATTTATCACGTTTGGTTCAGATAAGTCATTAATTCTTAACTTATACCATATCACAAAGAGAAAATTCTATTTATCAGCGAGCAGCATAGGGACTGTAACTAAACTGTTTGTAATTGGAGTCTACTGTTAAATTTTCTCCGTTATAGTTCCAGAAAACTTTCGAGATTAATGTGAATCCTACAAAAGAACTGCAGATAAATGTCCAAAATCGGCGGCCACTTAGGTTTAATAATTTGTTGGAAATACACTGAATAGTCTGGAGTACTTTTCATTATTAATGTTTCTCCATTAAGGCTTCAAAAAAGGATTATAGAATTTTTAGATGACATGCCATTAGATCATCGTCTCTCTCTCTCTCTCCCTCTCCCTCTCTCTCTCTCTCTATCTCTCTCTGTGTATCAAGGGCTTATCCAAAGATTCCAAACAAGAAAAAATTTGATAAAGTCTTTTCCCGGAGAGTAATATTGTATGGGAAATAATTTGATATTTTTTTAAAAAAATATGAATAAAGATTAGATAATATATGATAGAGAGAGTACTAATTAATTTACCTATAGCCAATTGAAAGCCAAAATGAAATGTATAAAAGTAGAAAATTTGCCCTGCTGTAGTTTTGGGGACTAGGTTTTATTGGTGACCTTTTCTCAATAATATCTTGGTAAATCGTTTGGTAAGATATTTGTAAATATTAAAATTTAATTTTTAGATATGCAATTTTTGAAATCTCTCTTCTAACCTAAATGTACCAAATGAGTTCATGTTCATGGAAGGTTACTAATACCCTGGTAAATTGTCTGGTAAGCGATATGCAGTATACATGTTTCTGTATTTGGTTACTTTGTTGCACTATATGTTGCAATATATTCTGACAATTCATAGTGTTCATGTGTTGACTTTGTGTGTACATTTTCTTTAATTTACCGTGATATATATCGCATGGTATGCCCGATGTGTATTGCAATATGAGTTAGACTTAGAATGACAACACACAAATAATACAATACTCTAATACACATCTTACTAGAGTATTGTATTTTTTTTTCTGAATAACAATTGTTTTGTTCTATATATTTTCCATCATTTTGAGTTCTACTGTGATATAATGTCATATTTCATATATATTTTATTTATATTATGAAAATTGTGATGAAAATAATTAGATATATAAAAAGTTAAAAAAAAACTTATCCTGAATGTTTTACATCTTAAAATAATATTTTTTGTGAAATAGATAATTGTATGTAGTGTGATATGCAGTTCATTATAACTATAATTTAAATAGGGAAGTATACCTAGCATATTAAAAATAATAGTTGGGTAGTGGCAAGAATATTATATTTGGGGAAAAGAGAACGATAAAGATCAACATGAGTGGACCATATTTTAGGTCCAGATCAGTGACAGGCTTACTGTTGGATTATTCAATCCATATAAAATATGGGCTGGGCCTCCATAATCAATCATGATGAATGGGTCTCACTATTTCCTTTTTAACTTCGCTTGGAGAATGAAGGGCGAAGATTGTTCCAATAGTTTTTTTCCCCAATAGTCAATATTTGACATTAATTGGCATCTTCAACGTTTTTCCGAAGTTACTCAGCAAAACTTGGACAAAATGAAAATCCTTTCAACAACACAATGTTTTAGCAAAAATTGGATAAATTCAATGTCCTTCGCTTGCCCCCGTAACTAACTCTACTCCCGTCCCACGAAAGGAAATGCTTTATATAATTTTGATCCACTTATTGGCTTCGAATTCAAAAGAAAATTAAACATCAGTATCAAGGGAAATAATTATCTTTTTTTGTGTTGTACTTTGCATATGTGAAACTCTTTTGTATTATGTTGGAATGGTTCAAAAATTATTGTAGTTTAGTGTGATTCGAAGATACATTTTAATTTTACCTTAATGTTTTATGCGTTGAATTTAATTTATTTTTTCGAAATTCATATAAATTTTGAATTTAGTGCAATAACTTATAAAGTTCATATATCAACTATTGACGTTAAAATTATCATTGGACTAATTGTGTTCAAATCACTTTCCAGAATTCTTTTTTCGCCTTGTTTGGGAATAGTTTTACACTAGTTTAGTTACTCAATAATTCTTCATCTATCACATATATAATTAATCTAATCATCAAATTGAAAATTCTAATAACGAAGATCGTGCACAAAAATTTGTAATTTATTTGAGTTTGTTAGTTTTTTTAATTTATTATTAATAAAAGTGTTTTATAAATGTCTAAAGTTATGGATACTTTAACATTCCATGAATATTTAGATTATTAATTAGATTGTGACTCGCGCGTTGTAGGATGATCTATTAAGATATAATTTTTTTAAAGCCCATTATATTTATAGGAAAAAATATTAAAAGAATTATGAATTTAAAAATAAAATATGATCAATCCAAAAGAGATAAAAAAAAATTTTAAACAATTGGAAGGTGTTGATAATAAATTTAGTAAATAGAAAATATATGACATAAGATTAATGTAATGAATTTGGACTTTTAGGAAAAGGTAGAGTCTTAAGTGTCATTTGTTAAGATTAGGGGCCTAAAATACAATAATAAAAAATTTAGGAGAAAGTGGTAAAATGCATATTTTTAAAATCTGACCATAGGATATCATTTTTCAGCGAAAAGAAAACTAAAAAAGAACAGGGGAAAACAGCCTAAACACAAAAAGGAAAAAAACAACAAAAAAAACCATTTCAGTTCCCAAGAAAAATCCAAATGTTAAAAAAAAATACAGGCAAAAAAAAAAAGGGTAGCATGGAAAGCAGTGGATGCGGACCAAGCAAAGAAAATAGGGGCAGGAGGCACGGGCTGTCATGGGTTCGAGAAACAAGTAAAATCCCTCTCCGCGTGAGAGTTTTCCCTCTCGGAATGAGAGTTTCCCTGAAATTGGTTCAGATCAACCTCGCTACGCTAGTTAGCGGATTATTGGATTTCTGAAGCCCCCTGCTCAGTACGGAATCGAAGAACTAAAGATTCCACATTAGAGAAGGCAGAAGGAGGTTCTGCGAGTCGGCATTGCTTGTGCGCTCTGATTGCGAAAGAGGATCTGTTGCTTGTAGAGGTTTCCATTTACTTCCATTTCTTCCATATGCATTGCATTACTAAATATTGATCTTAGTTCTGGATTCTTGATTGAGTTTACTGTGTGCGATTTCATCTCTAAATCCTGATCTTAGTACTGGATTCTTGATTGAGATTACTGTGTGCGATTACATTAATAAATCTTCCGGATGTATTGCATTACTGTGTGAGATTGGTTGAGATAGGGATCCAAAGGCAGTAAGACTAACCTTCTTGATAAGTTCTGATTGAGAAAGAGGACTTGTTCTGATTGATAAGTTCTTATTGATAAGATCTGATTGATAAGCTTGGGAAGGACTATCACATTTGGGACTCTAATGCAAGAGGTTGCTCGATTCATTTCATTACTAATTCTTGAGTTTAGAACTAGTTTCTTGAATGTGTTTAACTCTGTGCGATTGGTAGGTATAAGGAATATATTGGTCATAGGTAGTATGTTTGTCGCTCTGGATAGGTTTGATATGCGATATGCAGGTGATTTGCATGATATGGTTCTATTTTGCTATCAGGTTTTCTATAGGTGCCCTCACTTGCTACTAATCAAGATGGATGGGGTATCGGAGGGTGACACCTCTTCCAATATTGGATCAGATGTTCAGGAGGAGCTGGTGCTTGACTTACAGCCAGAGTTGGAAACTGGTGAGCACATAAAATCTCTGGTTGGAAGGATCATAGCTGATAAGAGATTGAACCAGAAAGGGATTGCGAATATCCTTCTGAAGATTTGGAAGAATTACAGGGTTCAAGCAGTTAATTTTTTGGATGATAAAACAGTCCACTGTGTGTTTATGGAGTGTGATAAGGTTGAACGTGTACTTTCTGATGGTCCATGGAACATCATGGGATGCATACTTTCTCTCCAAAAATGGTTGCCGGCTCAAGCACTACAGGACCTGAATTTTACAGAAGTTCCTTTTTGGGTGCAGATACATGGTTTAGCACTCAACCTAATGACCAAAGCAAATGGTGGAATTATTGGGAAACAATTTGGAGAAGTTGTGGAGGTTGAGGACCCAGGTAATATGGGGGAATTGTGTAGGGGTTATCTCAAAATTAAGATCAAACTGAATGTCAAGAACCCTATCAAGGCTGGGTTTTGGCAACCTAAACCCCATGGATGTAAGAAATGGATTGCAGCAAAGTATGAAAGGTTAGGGGATCTCTGTTATGCATGTGGAAGATTAGGCCACTCTGATATAAGCTGCAAATCAACTACACAGCCAGTTCTCCTAAGCACTGGACAACAGATGTATGGCCCTTGGTTAAGAGCACCTGTGCCAAAAATGGTTGATGACAATGCAAAATCTCTACCACCAAGACCTGATCAGTTATTGCCTGGAACTCTAGTAGGGCGTACAAGACAGAATAAATTCTCCAATGAGTCACCTGAGGTTGACAACACATCAAATGAACACCTTGATCAGCTCATATCAGGGCAAAATCTAGTATCACCATCTGAATCCCCTGATTGTCAAACTAGCCAGCAGGTGCAGAAACAACTACCAGCCTTGGATCATACCAATCCTGATACTATATCTCCAAGTTTGGCTCTGAACTCAATTGAGTCTGATAATACTGGAGCAGAAGAGGAAGAGATATATGATGCTGTGACACAGAAAGGGGGCAGAAGGAGAAGGAGACCACCCAAGCGGAAAAATACTGAATAGGAGACAGGGTTAGTTGAAAATTCTGGTAAAAGAGCTAGAGAGGATGTTACATCAGAGAAAGGGTCTGGTGGCTGCCCTTCAGCCACCCAGGCATTATGATTCTCATAAGTTGGAACTGTCAGGGTATGGGGCCAACCCTGACAGTTCAGCACCTCAAGTGGCTCCAAAAGAGGTATAAACCTCAGCTATGTTTCCTAATGGAAACAAGGAATAAAATGGATAACTTGGAGAAGAAGAGAAAGAAATTTCAGTTTAAAAACGCCTGTTATGTAAATCCTGTTGGTTTATCTGGGGGACTGGCGCTGTGGTGGACTGAAGAGGTGCAAGTGTGTGTTGATCTAAAATCTCAGAACTTCATCGATACAAGAGTAACAGATAATATGGGGAATACCAGCAGAATCACTTGGATTTATGCAGATCCAAAATTCCCTAATAGGAGGAAAAATTGGGAAGAGTTACAGCAACTTGCCTTACAAAGATCATTACCTTGGCTATGCATAGGGGATTAGAATGACATAGCAGCCCAACATGAGAAAGAAGGAGGCAGATTAAAAGCTCAAGACCAAATCATGGTATTTCAGGAAATGATGTTAAAAACACAACTGCAGGATGCTGGGTTTCAGGGGCAACAGTTTACTTGGTCAAATGGCAGAAAAGATGGTCTAGTTAAAGAGAGAATTGATAGAGCTCTGGTCAGTAGTTCTTGGAGGCTCATTTACCCTGACACTCAGGTATACCACTGTCCTCAAATAGGCTCTGATCACTGCCCTATAATTCTTACCTCAGAGGCTCAAAAAGTGACTAAAAGATGGAAGTTTAGATTTGAGCATATGTGGACTCGAGAACCAGCCTGCAAGGATGTCATTAAGCACGCTTGGAATGTATATGCAGGGAATGACACTTTTGCTCTTCAAAAAAATTTGAAGGGGTGTAGTAGAGCTTTGACTAAGTGGAGTATGGCCTATTATCCTAATAACAGAAAGGCAATTGAGGCTCTGACTTTGAAGCTGGGGGAGCTGCAAAATAGGTCTGATATATCAGAGGCAAAAAGTGAAAGCCCTGTTATTAAACAAATTGAGGAGTATTGGACTAGGGAAGAGATGTACTGGCAGCAACGTAGTAGAGTGGACTGGCTAAGATTGGGGGATAGGAACACTGCATTTTTCCATAATGTCACAGTTCAGCGAAGAGCTTCAAACAAAATTTTAAGGATTCAAAATGAGAAGGGTGTGTGGATTGACAAGGTGGAGAACATTACAGCCACCTTTAAACAACACTATGAAAAGTTGTTCTGTTCTGAAGGATCCATAGGCATAAATGAGGTTCTGGCTCATATAAAACCAGTTGTTCAAAAAGAGCTGAAGGAGAATCTGCAGAGGGAAGTGACAGCAGAAGAAATCAAATCTGCAGCCTTTCAAATGGCTCCCCTAAAAGCCCCTGGGCCTGATGGATTTCCTGGAATCTTCTTCCAAAAATACTGGGATGAAGTTGGAGAAAGTGTCATCAAAGCTGTCCAAGCTTTCTTTAATCAAGGTATTCTAAATCCTAGCCTAAACAAAACAGCTATTGTTCTTATTCCTAAAGTCCCCCATCCTGAAAAAGTCACTCAGTATAGGCCTATTAGTTTGTGTAACTACTGCTATAAAATTATCTCTAGGGTCCTTGTTAATAGGCTTAAGTCTCATATGAATGATATCATCTTTCACTCACAAAATGCTTTTGTGAAAGGTAGACAAATTCAGGATAACATTTTAGTAGCTCATGAATACTTTCACATGCTAAATACAAAAAAGAAAGGATTAGACTGGAATATGGCTATAAAAGTTGATATACAAAAAGCGTATGATCGTGTGGAGTGGTCTTTTCTGGAAGGTATCATGCACAAAATGGGATTTCCTTCTAGGTGGATTACTTGGGTTATGGCTACTGTTACCACAGTTTCTTATACTCTTTTAGTTAATGGCAAGGAAACTGAAACATTTACGCCTTCTAGGGGGTTAAGACAGGGAGATCCTCTGTCTCCTTATCTTTTTATTATGGTAACTAAAGCTTTATCACAAATGTTGACAAATGCAGCAGATTAAAACTTTATAGAAGGTGTTAAACTGAATAAGTATTGCCCCACGCTAACTCATATGTTGTTTGCAGATGATTCATTATTCTTTGTTAAGGCTAGTGTCAGAAATGGTCACAACTTACAGCAGGTTTTTTTACAGTATTGTCAGGCTTCTGGTCAATGTATAAACTTTGAAAAATCTGCTATTTTCTTTAGCCCTAATACCCCTACTACATTGCAGGAAAGAATCAGTCTTTTCTTGAAAATTCCTAAGGCATCAAATCCAGGGAAGTATCTTGGCTTACCTACTATATGAGGACATTCAAAGAGTGAGGCGTTGGCCTTCCTAAGGGATAAAATTATCAAAAAGATACAAGGGTGGAAGGAGGCTCTCCTCTCATATTCAGGTAAGGAAATTATGCTTAAAACTGTTATTACAGCCATTCTAACATATGCCATGGCTTGTTTTAAATTTCCCAAAAAATGGTGTTATAATATTCACTCTTTAATGGCCAAATTCTGGTGGGAAGGAAAAAACTCAAATTCGAGCATTCACTGGAAAAGTTGGGATTATTTATCCTTGCCAAAAGAAAAAGGGGGGATGGGTTTTAAGGATTTAGAGGCCATGAATATAGGCTTGCTTGCAAAACTTGCCTGGAGAATTGTGTATAATCCCCATTCGGTTTTGGCTCAAACTTTAAAAGGATTATACTTTCCTGATGGTAATCTTTGGAATGCAGGAAAAGGACCAAAACCCTCATGGGGTTGGTCAAGTATTTTAGTTGGTAGGGACTTCTTAAAAAACCATGTTTGCTGGCAAGTGCAAAATGGACAATCTATCTCAGTTTGGAATGATGCTTGGATTCCAAATATTGGAGAATTTAAGCTTCACACAGACATGAATATTCCAGCAGAGGTAAGAAACGTGACTGTAGCTAACCTCATTGATCCTAGCACTCATACTTGGAATTTAAGTCAAATATCTCCCTATATTTCAACTAAGGAAAAGCTGGCCATTTCACAGATACCCATTAGTTATAATCCAGGGGAAGACAAACTAATTTGGCCATATGACAAAACTGGTAGAGTCACAGTCAAGACTGCCTATAGGGTACAGAAAACTCCTCATTCTGTTCATCTTAGTGCTTCAACTTCTCATCAAATAAATCCCTGTGTTTGGAATCTAATCTGGAAAATTAAATGTTCTCTAAAGATTCAGAATTTCATGTGGAGGCTATGCCAAAATGGACTTGCTGTTCGGCTAAACTTGGCCAAAAGAGGTATAAAGGTAAATCCTAAATGTCCTTTTTGTGTTCATGATGAAACAGTGAAGCATATGGTGTTGCAATGTGAATGGACACACTTAATCTGGTTTGTGTGCTTAGACTATAAACCCCATAATGCTGCAATTCAAACTTTTGATAAATGGTTGATTGAGTTTTGTCGTACAATACCTCATACACAGGAAAACAAGAACTTCATTATCTCTTCTATAGCTTATACTTGCTGGTACATTTGGCTGGCAAGAAATGAGGCCATTTTCCAAAAGAAAAATGTTAATCCTGCTGCTGTGATACACAGGATTCAAAAAGCAGTTGCTGAGTATCATCAGTCATGGCAGCAAAAGAGTGATACATGTCGTCCTCTACACGGAAGCATAGACTCAGCTAGGTGGTGCAAACCACCCCGGGGCTCCGTCAAACTCAACATAGCTGTAGTACGCAAGGGTAAACTGCTGGGAATGGCATTTCTGGCTCGTGACTGCCAAGGAGAAGTACTGCACAATCAAGCCATGGTCGCTGCCAGCACATATAGACCAGCAGCCTTAGCTGAAACAACAAGGAAAGGGCTTCAAGATATGGTTCGGCTGGGGTACACTGCTGTAGAACTTGAAACTTCTGACAAGGAAATCATTGGTAGGCTAAGAGATCAAGAAGATTGGAGGATAGAACCCTTAGTTTCTGACTTTAAAACATTACAGAATTCATTATCTGCTTGTACTATCCAGAAAGTGGCTGAAACAGCCAATAAGTGTGCCTTGTGCATAGCTAAATGGGCGATTGACCAGAAGAGAATGTATTGGACAATGTGTCCCTCTTCGGTTTATGCCCATCAACAGTTGATAGATGTAAACTTTGACCCTCCTTGAGGTTTCCTTTCAATATTACATGCTATTTGGATCAAAAAAAAAAAATAGGTAAAATAGGTGGGTGCAGCCGAACGAAGAGATACGGGCAGGGGAGCACGACTGCACGAGTGACAAACAGGCAAACCGCAACTGAAAGCCCAAAAACATAGAGACTACTGTCTCTATTATGCATGAATTAGGGGATAGGTAATTAAGAAGGGAAGCTGCAGCTTGAGATCAAAAGTATGGTAGGGTGGTAAACCTAATATTCAGAATTTAGCAACTCTTAAATTTTATGGTGGATCCATAGTTGTCAAATTTTTCAAAAACGAACTATTACTAAGAAGGGCTAATTACAATTTGTCCCCTAAAATTTAGATAAAATTATACTTTATTTTTCCTTTTAAAAAAATATACACTTTGGCCCTACTCTTTTTATACAGTCTGACAACAACTTCTGAAATCTTAATTTAGACTGTACAACAGTAGTCATCTTCAAGTAATTTTAATATGTATAGTAATTTTTTTACAATTAATTGAAATTCAAACAAATATTATTTTAAAGACTGAAATTCAAAAAATTATAGAAAGAAAAATTGATAATTTAAAAAATCCATTAACTATAAAAAAAGTACCATACAATTTGTCCCCTGAAATTTAGATAAAATTACACTTTGTTTTCCCTTTTAAAAAAATATACACTTTGCTCCTACTCTTTTTATACAGTCCGACAACAACTTCTGAAATCTTAATTTAGACTGTACGACAGTAGTCATCTCCAAGTAATTTCAATATGTATAGTAATTTTTTTACAATTAATTGAAATTCAAACAAATATTATTTTAAAGACTGAAATTCAAAAAATTATAGAAAGAAAAATTAATAATTTAAAATATCCATTAACTATAAAAAAAGTACCATACATATTGAAATTAATGGAATATGGCTACCGAAATATCTAAATTAAGATTTTAGAAGTTATTGTGTATTATTTTAAAAAGACATTGGTAAATATATATTTTTAAAACAAAAGGGGAAAAAGTGTAATTTCACTTAAATATCAGGGGACAAATTATGAATATCCCTACTAAGAAAAACACAAAAAGAAAAGATATTAAAAACCCTCTTTCAGTCTTTGTGATTTTGCTCTTCGTCAATTGTAGCTTTCAAACTCCTAGTCTACCTATTTCACAATGTGCTCATATTGTCTGTCTGAGCTTTATTATCATGTGGAAAAGTATAGGGAACAAAAGAGAAGAAATAAAATATTAAGAAACTTGAGAGGGGGGGTTAAACCATTTACTATGGAAAAAAGCAAAAAAAAAAAGGAAAATGCAAAATGACAAAAATGGCACTCTTCCAATGACTTTGTTCCATCTAGGGCATAATGTTATGTTGAAAAATATAGGGAACAAAAGAAATAGTGTAGATACACCTTTCTGTTTTTTAATACATGAGAGAGACGCCAAGTAGGGGCACCCGAAACTCAAATTGTTTGAACTCATAAATAATAGACATCTTATGGCCCGAACCTAAACTGAAATGGTCACCTAACCGAAACTGACCCTAACCTGAAAATATTGGCTTTAGAGTCGGGTTTACCTAACACTCACCGCCAGTTGTGCCACAGCTAGTGTTTCCTTTTCCATTTCATCTCCAATATCGATCCCTTATCTTTTCCATCATCACCTCTGTTAAGAACTAGCCAGAAAACTTGCCACAAACACAAAATAATCCAAAAATCTCAAAATTAGGAAATCAAGAAAGAGAAAAGAAGCTTAACAAAGCACTGAGGTTTTGATCGAGCGATCACTAGGACAACGGTAAGTGATGTCCTGAAAGACAGCAAGGCGATGATCGAGCCAAGTGAGGGAAGTGAGTGTGATTGCACAAGCAAAGCGAGGGGGTGTTGGAGGGCGATGGCCAAGCAATGAGAGGGAGGTGAGGAGAGTTTGGTGGGAAGGTGAGAAAAGGAAGGTGAGCGCAGGGCAGGGAGGTTGAGGGCAAAGACAGGGTGAGAAGAAGGAGGCATCGGCAAGGCGAGGGGAAAGACAATAGTGGGAGGGCAGTGCAAGGTGGGGAGGTTAAGGGCAAAGGCAGCGAGGAGGTTGAGGAAGGTTGGGGGATGTTGAGAGTGATGACTGCTGGGGAGTAGGGACAATGAGAAGGTAGGGGTGAGGGATGTTCGGGTTGGGATAATTGGACTGAGGTTGTGGGCCAAAGGTTTTAGGTTGAATTAGGTTAAATCAAAGTTTGACCCGAGCCAACTCGATTTTTGCTTTTCAAAATTGGTTCAGGTTCAGGTCAACCCAAATCTCACTTATTCCAAAAAGCAACCTGACCTTGCATGTTGTATTTTGGGTGAATTTTAGGTTAGGGTTGAAAGCATTCACCCCCAACGCCAAGGGAGAGTAGGGAATTGAACTTCAAACCTTTTATAACAACTATTGTAAATTTCAACCACGAGGTCAATGTCACTAGGCTTAATTGAGTGGTATTATTTTTGCGAAGCAATTTCAAGATTACAACAATAAAAAACAAATGCTATGTACTAATTACAGAAAAAACCCATCAGATTTTGTTTAAAATACAATTTGTCTGCCTTTTTTTTTTACAACCCTACAATTTACCCACATAAGTAACGGAAAAACTATTGTGCTAGTTATTGTTCAGTGATTGTCAAAGTGTAGGTATAAAATTTCAATTTTTAGGAAGGCAAGAACCAGATATTCTATAGTAGAATTTGAATAGTTAATATGAGAAAATTTTTAAAAAGAAAATGTATAAAACCAGGGGTCAAACTATAAGCTTCTCGAATAGAAGGGTACAACCAGTAGTTTTGTCCAAACCTTTATATGGTGTTTGTAATTATAGTCTTCATGTGTACTTGAACCACTGCTTCTAATACGTTTTGCCATGTGAATGAAAATTTACGTGATTACTTGAATAGTTTATTATTTTCTTAATTACAAGTTTAATTCATTTTGAAAAGTGTCAAAATGTCACATAGAATGACATAACTTGAACCAGAACAATTCTAATAGATCAAAAACCTAGGTAGGTAAAATGGTTTGAGAAGAGAATATCCAAATTATTAACGAACCAACCCCAAACTGTTTCTACTATACTCGTCTTGATACTTTTTGCCACCTCCTCCATCTTTCTTTACCATTTATGGTCAAATTTGGATTTTGATCTGGATTTGGTTGGTTCTCTTTTAATGTTTTTGTTACTTAATTGACCTTATCCGATATCATCTATCGGATTTATAGTCAATGTAATCTTATTCAAATCCTGGTGTTTAAAAGTGATTCAAGATTCTTACAGGATAGATTTTCAGTTTGAGGTAAGTTTTTTTGTGGGTTCACCAGAATCTTGGCTCTATTAAGGAGTCATGACGCTTGACAATAGATATAAAGTCAATTGCATAGAATAAAAATAGTCTTTGTTTTTTCAGGTTTTAAATAATTTTTTATTTTTATAGTTAATTTTGTTCAAGCCTCTAATGTCTTCAGCTCTAGCATTACTTAGTTATTATTAACTTGATCTGAGCTTTGTTATGGTTATTTATGAGTTTTGTACTCTAAATTTATTCTAATTTACTTGGGATGTTCTACTATATCCAGTTCTTTTTCCTTCATTAGGTGTTGAAGAAATGAGTAGCATTTTTGTGGCCAATTTAGTGTTTTTGTTGTTCCTTTAGAGTTTTATGTCATTATTGATTTATAAAATGTTGTTTAGCTCACTTTTAATTAGAATGAAATATCTTTTGTCAAGAGGGAAAAAAAAATAGATGAGAATATCCAACAAATGCAAAGTTGTTTAACAGGTGGATTAAAGTTCAAGTTGAGGAAAATGGATTGAAAATCTGACCCAGATAATTCAATAAAAAAACCGAAAGAGAAAAATAGCAATAACAACTAATTGTGCGTACAAGCTTTGGATGAACATTGATAAAGGTTCTCCCTAAATAATACTACCTCCGTCCCATTTTAGTTAAAACATTTGTTTAGGCACGGAGATTAAGATGTATGTAATTTATGTTATTTTTTATGAAGTAAAAGTTTAAATAATGATTAAAAAAGAAAAGATTCTTTTTTGGGTTTTGTGCAGTAAGAGATTGAGTGGAGATTAAAAAAAGAGTCTTTATTGGGTTTCATGTAAAAGGATTATTTAATTGTATAAACTTTTCCAAAAGAGGAAACGTTTCAACCTTTTGGGACTTCCCAAAAAGGAATACATTTCAAGTAAATTGGGACGGAGAGAGTATTTTTCAAAACTCTAACACTAATATTAAATGAGACTAAAGTAGCGTGATTTCCTATGAAAATTTGGAAGTTTGTATCCGATGAAAGAGTAGAAAGGTGAAGCTGATGACGCTTATGTTGAGAAATTTTAAAACATTGTTGTCTTGTTAAATGAAAAAGATTAATACTTCAACCATTTACGAAAGACAACCATTACTTTCTATTTTCTATAATCCATTTAAAGGATAATTTGTGAATAAAAATGGAAAGCAAATCACAAGAGGTAGTGAATACAAGATGGATTGCTTGGGTTGAATACAATATTTTTGTTAATTTTTAGTTCAAAAATAGCCAAAAGTGGGTTAAATATTGTGGAAAAGTAAAATTTTGGAGGCTAGACAAAATTATGTCAAAAGGCTCATTTGAGAGGTAATGTTGGGATTAGAGCCTCCATTTAGGGGTAGTTTTGGGTTTAATTGACTAATATTTGAGGTGACATTCAATTAGGTTATCAATTGAATCTTGAATTTCAGTTATGTTCTCACTTTCCTTATATAACAGGCATGAGTCATTTTTTTATTTATAATTTTCTTTAAATGTACTTTCCTTAGTATCTAATGTTAATGAATGTTCTTCTTTGTAATTATGTTACTAAAAAAAAATTGTATGGGCCTGGCTTATGTGTGAGCCAAAACACACAAGCAACCTATATCAATTCTGTCCATTTCAAATAAAACCTCTGTTTTCGGAGGTGTGGCTAGCATGTTGGTACGTAAGGGTGAGCATCTATTCGGGTTTAACCGAAAAAGCCAAAAAACCAAATTCGTTCGATTTTTCGGTTAGCACAATTCGGTTATCGATTAGGTTTCAATTATAACCGAATTTTTAATTCGGTATTCGGTTCGGTGTCTGGCTAAAGAAATGAAAAAATCGGTGACCGAAATAACCAATTATGTATGGGGGGAAATAAGCCTTGCCTTGGGCTTATTACATACCCATAGTCATTTAGCCCAAATCTGCTACACAGGCCCACAGACTTTGTCACCTTGCCTATTAGCTATTACTTACGCAAATTCAAAATCAGAAGAATCAGAACCTAGCTTTGTAAGTCATTCAATCGAAAAATCTGCATCACTGCCATATTTGTCATCTGGCCGTCTGGGGGCCTGGGGCTGGGGCTATCAATCGCTGAGGGAGGCTCCGACTTGCGGTCTGTGTCGTTTGGGGCTATCAATCGACAATTGCTGATTCGCTGAAGCTCTGACGGTCCGACCTGTGTGTGCAATTGTAAGGGAACGGCGGTGACGGGGCGTTGGCGGCTGCCGGCTGGTGCTTCGTCTACTTTCTATCTAAGATTCGAGAAGGCGAAAGAGGCAGGTAGTGACGCACGGTGGGCAACCGGCTGGGGGGCTGATGTTTCGTTTCCTACAGACTACAGAAGCAATTGATAACTGAGAGCGAGGGACGTTTTTTCAGTTTCCAGCACCGGTGGTCACCTAATTGTTCGAGTGAGAGCTAAGTTCAGTGACCCTCATGTTAGATTCGGTGAGGAAAATAGCAGAGCAATTGGCGATGGAAGAAGATGATGTAAGTTCTATAATTTTCAAAAATAAATTTTTTCCCTGCTAAAATTCAAACGTCCGATTGATTGCTTTGGTGCTATTACTCTGCAGCTCTTCTACATATTTTTAAGTAATGCATTATGGTTTTTTATTTTGTCTGAATTTTTTCTTGTCATTTGGTTCGTCTAATGGATTATGTTTTTTTATTTTGTCTAAAATTTTTTCTCGTTTGGTCTGTCTGATTTTTTTGCTTCAATTCAGCTTCTAATTTGGGAAGGTTTTACGCCAGAGAGCTACTGTGTCTCAACATTCTGATTGTATATTTTTTTGACCTAGATAAAAATTTTTGTTCAAGTGAATAGTAGGCATTTGATGCATTAGTGTAGTTGGAGTTAACGCATTAATTTTCTTTGTTTTTTTGAACAATTCTAACATAGTTTCGACTAAAGATAAAAGTTAACAGTATCCTAAACTTCAATGATTTATACAAATAGAAAATAGGAGACTTAAAGGAAAACAAAGTTACAGAGCATTTGGCAGCTTTTGGTCTATTACCATTATATGTGAACCAAAAATACATGTATCCAATGCATTAGTTAGCTTAAAGTCACTGTGTGTGTAGTAGGTTTCTAGTAAAATATGGCTATATGCTGCTTATATATATATTGGGGCTAACTTTGTATTATTTCTGCTCTAGTTAAATTGTAAATTATATGTATGTAGTCACCAATAAAATCTTATCTAGGGCCGTTCAATTAATATATGTTCTAATAGTAATGCAAATTTAGTCTTTCTCACACTATTTTCATTCCTGATTTAGTTGGACTCTCAAGGACAAACTAATGGGAGTGGCTTGCCTCAAGGCCCTCAACTTATTGTGGGGGATGACGAATCAATCCCTTCCCAAAGAGAAGCAACAACAAGAGCTCCTTCATCAAGTTCTAAAACTGTGAACTCAGCAACCAAAGAAAAAGAAAGACAATGGCACCGAGGTCTACTGTGTGGCTTCACTTTGAGAAGGTAATAAATGAAAAAATGGGAGCATAAAGCTAAATGTAAGTACTGTGAAAGGTTGTTAGCTGGCCATCCAAAGGATAATGGCACTAGTTCCCTTAGAAGTCATTACAATTCTTGTCTTGCACGTCTTGCACTAGAATCTAAGCAAAGTGAATTGGTTTTTACTAATGGAAATGAAGAAGGGGATAAAGGACTAGGATGTTGGAAGTTTGATTAGGAATCGATAAGAAAAGCACTTACTTTCATGATTATTGTTGATGAATTGTCTTTCAAGTTTGTTGAAAATGAAGGATTTAGGCACCTCATGTCTATTGCTTGTTCTAGATTTCAGGTTCCCTCACGACATACAGTTGCTAGAGATTGCTTTGAACAATATTCAATTGAGAGGAAACAACTGAAATAATATTTTAAGAGTACATGCCAATGTGTTTGCCTCACCACCGATACATGGACTTCTTTACAAAAAGTCAATTACATGTGTCTCACTGCTCATTTCATAGATGAAAAATGGAAACTGCATAAGAAGATTTTGAACTTCTGGCCAATTACTAGTCATAGAGGTGAGATCATTGGTAGGGCAATAGAGAATTGTCTTCTTGACTGGGGTATTGATAAGGTGTTCACAATTACAGTTGATATGTGGCAGTTGATTTCTTAAGAAAAAAAATCAGCAATTGGGGAACAGGTGTTGTTGGTTGTAACTACTTGCATATGAGATATATTGTGCATATCATCAATCTTGTTGTTGTTGATGGATTAAAAGAGATGCATGATTCGATTGCTCGTGTTAGAACTGCTGTTAAATTTGTAAAGCAATTTCCAGCTAGATATGCTAATTTCAAGAAATGTGTTGAGAGGGAGAAGATTGAGAGTAAGGCTTTGTTGTGCTTAGATGTTAGCACTAGGTGGAATTCCACCTATTTAATGCTGAATGCTGCCCAGAAATTTGAGAAAGCCTTTGAAACATATGCTAGCAATGATCCTCATTTTGAGTTTGAATTAAAAGAGTTGATTAGTGAAATACTTAAATCTGATTATTAGGAAAATGTGAGAAGACTAGTCACCTTTCTTGAGAACTTTTATGAGCTCATTTGTAGGATTTCAGGTTCTTTGTATGTTACATCTAATACCTTTTTCCATGAGATTTTTGAAGTGGATGGTTTTCTGCAAGAGTGGGGAAATAGTGATGACTTTGAATTTGCCGTTATGGCTACGAAGATGAAAAAGAAATATGAAAAATATTGGGGTAATATTGAGAAGATGAATATGTTGATCTACATTGCAGTGATTCTTGATCCACGACACAAGCTGAAGTATGTTGAGTTTGCTTTAAGTGAGATGTATGGGTTAAGTTAGCACAAAAGGCCAAAGATGCTTTGAATGAGATGTTTAGTTGGCATGAGAAAATGTTGCAGCCACGTTATGGTGAGTCAAGTGGACTTAATCAGGCTTCATCCAACCCAGAATCTGAAATTCAAAAGAGAAAAGGCCAAATTTCAAAAGAAATGAAAAAAAGGTTTAGATCACTAGTTGGGAATGATGAAAACAAATCTGATTTGATTAAGTATTTAAATGAGGAGTGTGAGCGCGATGAGGATGGCTTAGATGTCTTACAGTGGTGGAAAATGAATAGTGGGCGTTTTCCTGTTCTTAGTCAGATGGCCTGTGATGTCCTAGCTGTTCCCATCTCCACAGTTGCCTCTGAGTCTGCATTTAGCACTGGAGGAAGGGTTCTTGATGCCTTTAGGAGTTCATTGACTCCTAAGATGGTACAAGCTCTCATATGTTGTCAAGATTGGCTTAGAAGATCAATGAACCTTGTTGGCATGGAAGAAGACCTGGAAGAGATAGAAAAACTGGAAGCAGGTAGTATTGTATATATTTAGTAGTCTAATATATGTTTTTTTTTTCTATAATATGCTTATGAATTATGATTCTTCTTATGTTTTTATATTTAATTTTTCTCAGATTTGTCGAAAGTGACAATGGGTAATTCGATCTTAGATATTTGAAGAATAGGTTTGGGCCGTTTGGCTAGTTGGTTCAGGTAAGTATGTTCCCTAATTGTTAGTTACCTTATTTATAAATTTGGGAAATAGTTCATTTACTTTAATTTTATTGAAGCAAATCATCATACTCTTAAGTTGTTTTTTGGTAGGCATACGCATATGGTGATATGGCTGACATTTTGTGACGAAGCACCTAGTGGTATTATGTCACTTGTTTGGTTGTGGCGAAACACTTGTGTTGTGTAACTTGTGTTTATAAATCTATGATCCTTTGTGTTGTGTTTTTGGAAGTTTGAAACTTAAGTGTGAAATGTGTTTTATTTATGTTATCATTCAAACAAGTTATGTTTTGTTGTATCTTGCTAAATGAACCATGGACAGTTTATGTTGTGCGCCGTTGATTAAATAAATGTGTTGTTGGTTTTATATTCAGTGTACAGCAGGTTGGAGAAATGTTATTAAGAAATTGATTATTTCAGTTATTTAACCGAAAAACCAAATTTAAATTCAGTTTCGGTTATTTCGGTTACCAGCTTCTACAATCAAAAACCGAATAATTTCGGTACTTCGGTTTCGGTTTTGACCGAAATACCTGAATGATCAGTCCTATTGGTACGCAATTAAAGGGATGGAATTTAACTCTCATGCAACAGTTTTACCACTTTTCTGCTTCTTTTTTTTTTTTTTTTGCCTTTTGATTGGAACATGTCTTCCATTTTCTTTACCATCTTTGTTTCCGTTTTTCACAATTTTTTTTTTGTTTTCTTTGCTAGTTTTTTTTTTGTTTTTTGCAATTTTTTTAAATTTTCCTTACATCTTCATTTTTTTCAAGCAAGAGTTGATAAAAAAACAAACATATATGGATAGAGAATAAATAACTACTAACAAAAGAACAAACAACTAGTTTATTAAAAAAAACAAGCAGAATTTGATAAAAGAACAAACAATTGCTAATAAATAATAAATAACCACTAATAAAAAAAATGATAGCTAATTTATCTAAAAAATAAGTATAAATTGATTAAAAAAAAGAAACAACTATTTATAAAAGAACAAATTGCTAATAAAAGAATGGACAACTAGTTTATCTAAAGATCAAGCAAAAATTGATAAAAGAACAAATAGCTGCTAGTAAAAAAACAAACAACTACAGATAAAAGAATAAATAACTGGTAATAAAACAAGCAGACAACTAATGTATTTAAAGAATAATCATGAATTAATAAAAAAATAAATAACTACTAATAAAAGAACAAACATCTAATTATCTAAAGAACAAGAAAAAATTGATAAAAAAAAACAACTGATAATTAAAAAAAAATAAGTACTAATAAAGGAACAGACAGCTAATTTATTTAAAGAACAAGTAAGAATTAATAAAAGAAAATACAATTACTAGGAAAATAATAAACAATTACTTATAAAATAACAAACAACTACTGATAAAAAAAATAAATAACTGCTAATAAAAGAACATATAGTATCTAAAGAAAAATAGGAATTGATAAAAAAAATAAATAGCTACTTGTAAAAGAAAAAATACTAATTATAAAATAATAAATAACTACTAATAAAAGAACAAATAGTAATTTATCTAAAGAATAAGTGTAAATTGATAAAAGAACAAATAAATATTGATAAAAAAATAAATAAATATTAAAAAAGAACATACAACTAGTTTACCATAAAAACAAGCAGGAATTTATAAAATAAAAAAAAATTATTGATAAAAGAATAAACAGTCACTAATAAAAAAAAATAGAAACTGATAAAAAATGAATAAGATATCAACTTTTTAGTGTTGGCTGTTTGATTTTTTTTTTTTTAAACTTTCTTGTTTTATGTTTCAGATCACTTTTTAGAACATATTGGAAAGAAGAACAAACAAGAGCAAAGAATAAAATAAAAAAAATCTGAATAAAATCAAGCAATGAAATTATAAAAAAATTCTAAATCAAAGAAAATAGTTAAAATCAGAGTGAAAACTAAAATGAAAATGAATAATTGAAATCAGAGTAAACTAATGAAACAAGAGAATACATAATTAGATATAAGCAGTAGGAAAAAATAGTGTAAGAAAAAGAAACAGAGATTTTTTTTATTCATTTAACAAAAAGTGGAAAAAAAAAATAGAAAAATGCCAAAAGGGTTGTTGCTTGAAAAAAAAAATAGTACAAGAGAAAATAAAAAACAAAAAGGCAAAAGTTTAAAAAAATAAAAAAGAAATGTTGTAAGATTTTAGTAGATCAATGATGTAATTAACTGATTTGTAAAAATTTGGTGCCAAATTGTCAATCTCTATATTGTAAGAGGATGACTTATGACATAAGCCAAGCTTACATAAAACTTACTATTATGTTATTTTATAAAGAGCAATATTTCTTAGTTTTTTTAGAAAAAATAAAAGGTGGAAGTAACACATATTTTGAACATACTCACAATTTATTACCAGGTATAAGCTAAGAATGAGGGAACAAGGGATTCATTTAAAAGGAATCTCAAACTCTATTCCTCAAAGTAACTTTAATTATATGCAACTTGTCACTTTGATAAAACTTTCATAGACAACATTTCAAGTGCAATATTTCCTTACTTGCATGAAACAATAAATAACCAACCTTTGTTATTCTTTTTTTTTTTTTTATGCACAGAAGCAAGAAAGAGCAAAAAGAAACTAAGGAACAAAAGAAGCAATGGAATCATGTGTTGAAGCAACATGCTAGCAAGGAACGACGACTAGAGCACAATGAGACATATTCTTTAGATCAAAGATAATAGAGCGGACTAAGTGAGAAGAATCGTCAACATTGTCTTATCGTAACCGAGTTAAGGCTTGTGAACAGTCAGTCAATATAGTAATAGTTGATAAACCAAACCTAGATGTAGAAGAAGTGGCCCCCCTGGATAACCCTTAATTCAGCCTCAAGAGCAGACAAACAATGGGAAGGAGTGTGCCACCTGTAAGAATTGGAAGGGAATTAAGACCCATCCAAAGCCAAGCTGTAGCACCCCAACCACAAGAAGGCCATGCCCCATCAACTAAGAAGAGCTTAGGGCTATTCATAAGAGGAAGTGCTTTATTGACACCCTAAACTTGGACAGAGCCTTGGGCTAAGCAATAAAACAGAAAAGATTCCTTAAAATAAAAAGGAGGAGTACAGCAGCTTGATGAGATCATCCCATCTAGTCCTTAGGGATTTAACATTAAAAGGCAATGCTTGGAAGAAAAATTCATTCCTACCAAGCCGGATTATCCATAAAGAAGAAATCATAAAAAACCAACCAATCTAACTTCCATTTCACCTTAGAAGCCAAAAGATCCAAAAGCCAAAGTGGGAACAAGGGAGTAATATTAGCATTAGTATGACAGGGATTAGTGCAGAAGTTAGCTCAAATCCAGGCTGAGTTTGAGCGACCCCAGAAAATATGTAGAAGAGATTCAACCTGATTATCACACTTACAACAAATAGGGCTAATATTGTAACCATGATCAGCAAGAGTGGAGGCTAAAGGTAGGGCATTCATGAGGCATTTCCATAAATAAAAAAAAAAAACTCTGGGGAGAATGGGCTTCCCAAAAGTTTCCTTAAGACTTGGGAAAATTTGGCATTTTAAAAAAGTCTGTAGGAACTATAAATAAGGTTGAGAGATAAGGAAGGATTATTGGTTACTTGAATGGCATAATCCTTCTTGACCGAGTAATGGCCGTTTGAGATAGTAGTCCATCTAACATAATCTTGACCATTATCAACTAAAGGAATTCGTAAAGAAATATAAGGGTAGCTATCTGTTTGGGGAAAAGCGTAGAAATAAAAATACTATCCCAAGACCTTCTGAAAGTCGAGAGAAGGTCGCTTACTCATAGATATTTTGAGAACACAAACCCTAGACAAAGATAGCAAAAAAGCTCCTGATAGAATCTTGGTAACCACTGATCATACCAATCTTAAATGGTTTTTCCATCTCTAATAGACCATCTTTGATTTTTAGCAAGAAGCTTTCTTCCATGTAACCGCCCTTTCCAAATCAGGGAGGTATTATTAGAGCTTGTGACCGTCCAAATAGACTGTGAGCCACCTTTGTTATTCTAAAATTCTTGGAGGTATTTTAACTTTATCAGACAATTAAAGAAACTTCTAATGCAATTGTGTTGCAAGTTTCTTCATAGCCTAACCTCAAATGCGTTTTGGATATACTCATGATATAAAAACAAGTTGTTATTACATGGTGTAGAATTATATGTCTTACAAAGCATTTTCTTAATTTAAACATTTAAATTGCTACCTTCATCCTTGAACTAGCAGGAAATTTCTAATTTAGCCCATGAATATAGTTTTATCACTTGTATGCACTCTAATCTAGGGGTAGTAATGAGTTGAGCGGAACCCGAACACTCCTGACTTAAACTGAGAGCAATATGTAGAAAGGTGTTGAGTTTGCTCTAATGAGGCTCAAGCTTGGCTTGATGAATATTTGGGCTCGGTTCGATGACTTGACAGGCTCGATACGTGGAGCCCTGGTCGACCTTGATTGGGCATAGCCGAGCTTGAGTTTGTTCCAAAGTAATTATATATAGTACTAGTTAATGGTTTTTAGTGTCTCTAATAAACAAATAAACATATTTATATTAAAAGAATATAAGGTTTGATACACTTGAAAATATGTGGGATCCAACACTAACATACTGGAGCCTCATTCAATAAAAATCTAAACCTTAAAACTGGCTCGAGCTTTACAGCCGGATAAAGGTTGATACTCTGAACAAAGCCACAGTTAAGTATCAGGAGACGCACGATTCCAAAGTCTCAGACATGAAGAAAAGTATCGTGGAATATACTTCTACTCCAACCTATGGCCTTGGACTTTAAATGATTGGTCAAGCCTGCCACTGTTTCTTCGAATTACACTTACGTACCCCTCTTCAGGACAGAGCCCCTCGAACTCGCTCCCTTGTCCGAAGACCTTTTTTAACCATTTTCATGTCATAACCGCGTCAATTCAAACCACAAGGAAAAGTCCCTGATTCCCGTCGGAATTAACGTCCCACCGAAAGGGGTAAAAACCCAGCTCCGACTCCCGAAGTTTCTTGCTAAGCGGAGAAGAGATCCAAGAAGAAGACGGCTCGGCGGTGATCGATTCTAGAGAAATGAAGCGAGAGGAGATTAATCTTATTCTGGTGAATTTGGCGGGGGTCATGGAGAGAGCCGACGAGTCTCTGTTACCTGGTGTCTACAAGGAAGTTGGCGCCGCCCTTCACACCGACCCCACCGGCCTCGGATCCCTGACCCTGTTCAGGTCCATTGTGCAGTCCGCTTGCTACCCGGTGGCTGCCTACTTGGCCGTGCGACACAACCGAGCCCATGTGATCGCGCTCGGTGCCTTCCTCTGGGCCGCCGCTACCTTTCTTGTTGCCTTCTCCGACAATTTCTTGCAGGTAAATGAAGACTATCCACCTGCTTAAATTGCTTCTGCCTTTTCACTTTTGTAGTTTTCTGGAGAAGTTGAAGGGAAAGCGATGGATGGGGTTTTGGGTTTTCTGCTTTGTGTTGAATTGGTCAAGTTCGATAAATATGTCTTCAATTTGTGGAATTTTTGTAGATTTTTGTGTTTCTATGTGTTGGATTTTCTGGTTATGGGCTGCATTTGAAGAATCAATTAGCAGATAGATGGAATTTATGTTATGGATCTGTTTCATTCCGTGGAAGATCATCTAGTCAGCATTTTGATTATCCTCTAATCAAGACGCAGAGGTTATGCCATTAGATGGAGAATTTAGAACTTCTGAAAAATCTTGTCAAAATTTTAAGTTTGAGTGAGGAGAGGCAAGAGGGTTGGCCTCGTTTGTTTGGATAATTGAGTTTACAGTTGTACTATATCGGAGTTTCCAAGTTTAAGCAAAAACAGTTGATGACTTCCATTTTCTGAAAGCTATGGAGTTTGAGGGCACAAGTTTGCTTTAGGCGCATTTAGAAGTATGGAAAACCATTTCTGGAGTTCTTTGTCATATTTCAGGCATAAGATTTCCTTGTGTAGGATTTTTTTTTTCACCTGTTTGTATTGTGAGGTATGCATGTAGTCTTGAGATGGAGTTCTTCTGTATCAGGTTGTTTAAACTCTATGTCTCAGTATACTATATGAAAGAATAGGGTGCTAATAATTTTGTTCATTTGGACTCTAGTCTTAGAAACTTTTCATCTGTATTTCTTAAGCCTATTTGCATACTGCAACTTATGGTTTGCAAACCAATTGAATTAAATCTTTAGTTATTCTGCTCTTGTCAAACAGGTGGCTATCTCAAGAGCTCTAAATGGAATTGGCCTTGCCATAGTGACCCCAGCTATCCAGTCCCTTGTTGCCGACTCTACTGATGACAGGAACCGTGGTGCAGCTTTTGGATGGTTACAGCTAACAGGAAACTTTGGTTCAATTATAGGTGGCCTCCTTTCAGTATTGATAGCTCCAACAACTTTTATGGGAATCCCTGGCTGGCGACTTTCCTTTCATCTTGTGGGACTAATCAGTGTTGTAGTTGGTATTTTAGTTGGTGTCTTTGCCTATGATCCCCATTTCATCGAAGGCGGAGCAAAAGCTAATAGTCCAGCTTCAAAAAAATCCTTATGGTCTGAAGTGAAGGACCTTGTTCAAGAGGCCAAGTCAGTCATTAAGATTCCTTCTTTTCAGATTATTGTGGCCCAGGGTGTAACTGGATCATTCCCTTGGTCAGCTTTGTCATTTTCAGCAATGTGGTTAGAGCTTATTGGCTTTTCCCATGGGACAACTGCATTCCTGATAGCCATTTTTGTTATCGCTAGTTCTCTTGGAGGTCTGTTTGGAGGTTTATTGGGGGATTACGTGTCCACACATCTTCCAAATTCTGGAAGGATCATTCTAGCTCAAATAAGCTCTGCGTCAGCCATCCCTCTAGCTGCTGTTCTCCTCCTTGTTTTGCCTGATGATCCATCAACAGCGGTGATGCATGGTATTGTCTTGTTCATTGTAGGCTTCTTCATATCCTGGAATGCTCCGGCTACAAACAAGTAAGCTCTTTTCCTTGTAAATGAAGTTGTTTTTTATAGCTATGCTGTCTACTAAAATAACATGCTCAGAATTTATAAGTTGTAATGCACAGAGCAGCCTTTGGGTGTGACATGCTTGTCCGATGAAACCTGATAAAATAAGAACTTTTCTCTTGTGAGGTATCACAAGCATTTAAGTGGAGTAATTGGATTGTTTAAGTGGTTTATTTTTCCCCCTTTTCCTGTCCACATAAAATTCCTGACAGGAAAATCATAAGTTCTTGAAAGATTCTGTGAGGAAATATCTTCAATGCCTATTTTTAGGTGCCATAACAGTTGAACATTGAATTTTTATAAATACAAGCGGAAACCCAAAAATTACAGGTTTCTTGGGTATAGTTTTGTGTGATTCATTTTATGTTATGTGGGGCATACAGCCCAATTTTTGCAGAGATAGTGCCAGAGAAATCTCGGACAAGTGTCTATGCTTTGGACCGATCCTTTGAGTCCATACTATCATCATTTGCTCCCCCTGTTGTTGGAATATTGGCACAGCATGTTTATGGTTACAGACCTGTTCCTAAAGGATCCAGTACCTTTGAAGAGATCGCCACAGATAGAGAGAATGCAGCATCACTGGCAAAGGCATTGTACACTGCAATAGGAATTCCAATAGCTCTATGCTGCCTCATCTACTCTTTCCTATATTACACCTATCCAAGAGACAGGGAGCGGGCTCGTATGGAAGCAATAATAGAATCAGAGATGCGAGATTTACTGCCTGAGAACTTCCAAGATGGAGTACAATCCCATGTTCTGTTTTCTGACCCAGAAGAACTATACATGAAGGACAGAAGTATCACTGAAATGGATCTTGAAGGTGAAGACAGTCTTGAGCTTGAGGACACTGACGAGCAGGCATTTCTTTATCGACAATTGACATTCAGGAATTTAGGTAAATAGATTGGGAGGGAGGGATCAGTTCAATTACGATGGAGAACTGCTTCCTTGAATTCTTGACACGGTTGTGTGTGGTTCTGTGCATATATTGCCATGTTCGTGTTGGATAGAAAGAGACCCTTTTTTGGCGCAGTGGCCATTGGAAAACTCAGGGCGCGGTGAAAGATGACACTTTAGTTATCAGCAGGCAATGTACAGAAGCTCTAAGTTACTTGCTCAGATTTTCGCCAGCTAGAAGCATGAGTCCCACAGGAATCTAACAAATTCTATCCTCCACTTTTCCCTCTATTTTGTCTTTTTGATTTTTTTTTTTTTTTGTCTTGTTTTGTTTTTTATTGGTTTTTTTTTTAATCAAAGTCACAGATTTGATTGGTTAACTTCACCCGTAAAGATGGTGGGAAAAGGAAAGAAATTTCGACACAAAGCTTGTTTTGTAAGTCATCATTTCTGTGGAAAAAAAAACGCCTATTCAATAGCTACGGAGGTACCTGCTTCTGCTACATCCTGATCATGCACAGATGGAAGTGACGTAAGAACTTTTTCATGGTTGGCACGTGAAATTACATTTTTGAACGATTGGGCTTCAGGAAAATACAGTAAAACGTATTTAATACATGGTTTTTCACTTAAAGTCGTCCTTTAAGTTGGTTTTCTAGCAGATATCATGATGAACTTTCTGTTCCGGACATATGAAAAATCAACAAACCCACATGATCTGCAGAGGTCTTCAAGTTCATGTTCCGATTGGAAAGCTTTGGCGCCCACCCAATTCTGCAGATAAAAGGAAAAACGAGGAACATCAACATTCAGGTGCCCAAATGGAACAACCGGTTCTATCAATCTCTACTCTCAAAAGACAAGAAATAAAGGTTTAGATATATGTATGAGCTACAATAATGAGAAAGAGTGCGATGGCCAGGGTTGAAAATCAAAAGTTCTGTCAGAGAAACAAATCTGCAAAGTTCAAGCTTAGATAGTGATACCTGCCAATGGGACCTTATGAGTGAACTAATGCCAAAAAGTCCATCCACTGCGAAAGTTGTGGGAACTAATACTCCTCCTGGTCGGAGAGCACTGCTAATTTCTGCCACCTACAGAGAATACAAAATACTACCGTCTCTAGCTAACTCGAATCTTGGATAGCAGGAAAGCTGTGTGATAACCGGCTATCGACATGTTAAGGAAGAAGGTTCAACAACATCATCAAGAGGAGATAAGATGCAAATATATTTTAGAACTTCACCAAGGGTGATAAGTGTGTCAGATCATTAGCTTTCTTAAGCCAACTTTATGGTGTGTGTGTGTGTGCGCATGTGTGAAACTCCCAGGCAGTGCGAGAGATGTCATTGGTATTGACATTCGTATTGCTGAAGGGCATGAACATATATTTGAGCCAAAAGGGGTCATAATTTTATGAATTTCTGATGAATTGATGACAAGAAATTCAAAGTCCGGGCGGGCCAGAGAAGATAGTCAGGCATGAAGCAACCAGCTAAGCTATTGTGCGCATGAGATTAAATATCTGACAAGATTGGAGAATGCCACATTGTACAAGGATCCATGTGTATAAGAAGGTGAAGGTCAAGCTCTTTCAGAAGTAGAGGAAAGTCTAATTTCTGATCAAGAAGGCGCACAAAACGGGGGAAAATTCTCAAATGAAACCGATTTGTTAGGTGGAACTATCAAAGATTAAATGCTTACAGCTGTTGATGGTGAAGGCCAACAATGAAGAGCAGCACCTGCAGGCACAGCATCTACTGAATTTGAGGCAAAGGGAAGCCTAGCAATATCAGCACTGACCAAGATCAGTTTCCTTTAAAAAGAAAATAAGAAGCAGACTGCATCAGACAAAGCATCAAGCTAAAGAATATAGTGATGTGAAAATTGTGAAACATAAGATGTGCTAAAAGTAATGCATCTTATACTCTTTGGGGAAGTCCGGCTTCTGCTCGATGAAATTAAAACACTGCTTCAGCATGTTTTCTGAGTAGTCCAGGGCAACAACAAGAGAAAACAACCCACTCTAGGCAAGCAGCCTGGAAAACAAGCCACTCCCACAACTAGCATCAATTATATTGCCACCTAGAACCGGCTCCAAGTAACCCTTGGTCATTTCAAACTGCAGGTAAGATACAAAAGAAGAAAGGAGAAAGAAAAGTCAGATTCTGCCTCGTTCAATAGGACAGCAATCAATAAATAAGAGCATGCACCAGTTAGAGTATTGCCTTAGCTTTGAAGCGAACTTCAGCGGCTGAAATGTTTCTAAACATAAATAGGAAGAGCAGCAGTAGAGGTCGAAACCTGAATTTATCCTACATCATTTTCGAGCTGAACTCGAAACTATATGCGAGCCATTCTACTAATGCAAGAGAAAATGAACTATATAATGCATGCTTAAGTTAGGATAAACACATTTTGGTTTATGCTCATACTTTCTGATAAGAAGTAAAGCATGATCACTTTGGCTTCCGGTTTTCATGATCCTGAAATTCAGGAGGAACTAGCGATTTCACAAATCTTGGAATCTTGGGGCTAAACTGCCATACCTCTTTATCTAGACCAGGAAAGCCACCCACAGAAAAGCTTTGTCGCCATCTCCTCTCGTAAAAGAATGACATGAAATGACTCCCGGGCAAATAAGGGACACAGAAAAGCTAAAAACCAAGTACAACCAATAAATCCCATAAAAGCGACACTTTAATTCATGCAAGGAACTCCAGTGGCATAGATCGAAAGCCAAAGAGTCCACCTGAAATTTTTAGATGGAAACTTCTTTTCGGGAACAGAACATGTAACAACAATACCACAGCAGCCTGTTCCGTCAGCAACTTTGAACAGACAGAGAATGGAGTAATCTGATCTGACGAGTTCTAAATTTGAAGAGAAGTTGACGGAGTTGTAACTAGTAACCTGAAAAATTATGTAGCAAGGGGCATAGAATCGCCACATTCCTTGGACCGACCAGCTGACGTAAGTTCAAGGTGTGTCTCATTGCCCATATAACTCTCCTGGCAAGTCTTACACTCCAAGCAAGCCCCAGCAGTCGATTTTCTGAAAGTAGCAGTAGCAGAGCCTTTAATTCTTACTCAAAACACCAAATACGAAAAACAAAGAAAATGGGCAGAAGTAGCAGAGCATTTAATTCTTGCACGAAAACGGAAACATGCATGGAAAGCGACTAACACAGATAAAACTAGGTGCCCGCTCCACATAAAGGGACCATAGCATCTAGGCCAAGCCAAGAGCACCTTGCTGGGACTCTTCACCTCCTCAACCACGGTAGGATCCTTACGCGATAAGCACTTATCCATAGTAATAGCAAACGCCCCTCGCGGATTTTGTAGCCTTCTCGCCACAAGATTCGGATTCTTTAACACGAGGAGAAGAAGAATAGAACCTTAATTTATAGCTCTCAGAAAATGGAAATGGTGACTCTTGAGCTTATTAATTGCATGGAGCTAAAAAGTGCAGATAGAGATGTCATCTCGCCGCTCCTCCCCAACCTGACACCCCAACAAGTACCCCATGTTCTTTCACATGTCTTAGCTGGTAAGGATTAATCCATACTCTACTCCACTGCACCGTTCCCATATAACTTTCATAAATTATTATTATCACTATTTGCAAATTGATTCTAAATCTTTTGGTACCAAATCTTTAAATTTTATTGCAGATTGGTCACTAACCTTGCAAAATTTGCTAACTTTAATATAACTGTAAACTGTCAAATTTTTAAATTTTAATTTAAACTGTTCATTAACTATTTTACAATAAATTCAAACTATGTCATGTTTTTTTATAATTAATGAACTATTTAAACAATCAGTTTTTCTCCCCTATAAATCGGGATTATATGCTATCTCAGTTTTATTGTGGGACTAAGGACCAATATGCTTTGCTTTATAATGTTTTAGGATCAATTTGTAACAAAACAAAAGGTTGATGACTGATTTACTATGATAATGAGTAAAGTCCATCAAGGGTACCTTAGTTATTCTTTTTTCTCAAATTGGTACCTAACCTTTAGATTGCCCTATCAAACTACATAAACTTATATAGCAAATCTCAATAAGGTATTTTCCGTTAATTTTGCCATTAAATTGAATGAAAATTGATGATGTAGCAATAAATAACACTAACATAAATTTAAAATAACAATTTTAGTCCTCCAAATTTTTCAATCACTAATTCTAAACCTTAACCTTCAACTAAAATCAATTATACTCTCCTTGTCACTTAATCTTTGATTTGACTCAATCCCAGATTTGACTCTATTGCCCCCCAATCTCTCATTGAAAACTCAATTTTCACTAAATCCCTCATTCATGAATCTCTGATTTCGCGAATTGTCAGCCTGCCCTTCCTTTTTTGTTGATGGATTTGGGAAAACCAAGTCTTGAAAGCTTAGAACGTCTTCACGCGCCGCCAGAAAAGCACCCAATTGGTCGAAATTGAGTCCAGACCACACATCACTGGGCCTGGCATGAAATTGCGTTGATGGTCGAGCAGCGGCGCCCTGGAAATTGTGGTTGCCATTCTTCGACTTTGCCATCCATCGAATGGGGAAGCTGGACTCAATTCCAGGTGAAACTTGATGCCGGAGAAGCTCGGTATCGGCTATCTCTGCCATTCTCGATGTGCTTCCCTCACTGTTCTCCTTCTTTCCCTTATTGTCCCAAGAACCGAGAGCTTTGAATTGAGGTGAGCGATGATGAAGGCCATCTTTTTGCCTCTCATTTTTGCATCACCGATGAGCTTGGTTGGGTGGATGACAGTGGCTGCAAATTTGGGCAACTGTAGTGGCAACATGGAGAGCCAGATGTGGGAGGCGGAGGCTAAGGAAATGAGAGACTGAGAAGGAGAAGGAGTAATTTAGGCTACTAGTAAGTTTAGAAATTTTAGTTTAGAATTATTGAATAAAAAACTAAAATTGTCATTAAAATTTTATTTAATGATATTTAATATCACATCATCAATTTTCATAAAATTTAGTGATAAAATCAATGAAAAGTACCCAATTGAAACACGCTATATTATTTTATATAGTTTAATAGGATAAATCTAAATATTATGTATCTATTTGAGACAAAAAAAAAAAATAAGTTAAGATACTCTTGTGGACTTTATCCCACTGATAATTATACATTTCAATGGTAGTACAATTTACCCTTTCATACACTATTATATGTGGTCACAATTAAATTTATGCATACCTGCAGTAAGTATCTATTAGCTAAATCAGTGGCGGCTTATTACTGGTGCACCCTAAAATTTTGGCATTTTCCTACACACATACATATACTATGTAGTATTAAATTTTACATGTTATAAAGAAATTAGACCCATTTTTTGACTAATTAAGTTTTAGTAGCTCATTTATTTTTTATATAATTTATTATAGCACACATTTTTTTATTAATTTTTTAATTCATAGCGCCCCAGTCCACTACACAACAAAAGAATCCCTATCTTCGTGACGCGGACTTTTCAATGGCAGTCTCAACTTGCTCTCCAGGTTAGGCAAACATCACTTTCTTGAACTCGATCTCCAGGTTAGGCAAAAATCGCTTGGTTTTTCTAATTGAGTTGTTGATGAATTCGTTTAGATGGCTGAATAGTATAAAAGGGGCATGGATTCAATTTTTTTTAATTAGTAAATGCGTTTGTTTTCAATTTGGGGGATAAATTAGATTCGGGAGCTCAAGTGGAAATATGTATTAATTGAGTTGGGTTTGATCATTTGCTTTTTGGTGCAGATTGGGAGAGGAAAAGATGGGGCCATACTGCACTTTTTGTGATAAATAAACACAAATTATTCTAAAAGACACCACAAAAGGTTAAAAAAAAACTCACTTGCTGTCAATATCTATATTCTCTGTTCTTTCCCTTCCTATCTCACAACCGACACAAACCTGGGAAAAAAAATTCACATTTATATATTATTTATTTTTGATAAATATGGTTACTTTTTAATAGACAATTTGCTCTCAAACTTGTATACTCCCCAATTTAACAAAAACTGACCATTTTATTATTCATAACAATTAATTTATAATTTTATTTTTTAAAAAATTTATTATATAAATATAAATATTTTATATGAAAATGAAAATTTAAAGATTATAGTTTCTAGATGTCATTTTTAATAATTTTTTTAATACATATTAATATAAATATATTTAAGTCAAACTTCAGTCAAAAAATGTAAAAGAGTCAATCAATGTGAAATAGATGGAGTATCATATATACTTTAAATAATAATTGATCAGTAATTTTTTATATGACAGCTTGATTATGAGTGGAAAGCAAAAAAGCTTAATTCATCCCTTTAATTTCAAAGAAAAGTTTTACCAAGTAGTAGAATTGTCCACATACAAGAAGAAAAGATTCATAAATCAAAACCTTCAAGTTTGAGGGTTGAGGATCCTTCATTCTCTTCAATTGATGAGGTCAAGGACACCCAAAATCTTTAAATGATAAGGATTCTTTTATCACTTCAAGAGTTGAGAATCCTTCTTTTGTTTTAGTGAAATGAGATCTTGGATTGCATTCACTAATATGAGAATATCCACCTGATCAATGTGATGAGATAAAACAGGCTTATTTGAGAGATTGTCCTTAATAGGTTCATTTTCTTAAATTTTCAACATCTAGACTTGCTGATCATCCCCGCAGCTTTCAACCTACATGGTACTCTGAAATTCATTGGCTTGAGTATTTAAAAAAAAAAAATGTTGCATATTGTCTTCCATGTTATCCTTTTACAGAAAAACCAAGTATTCAACTTGGTTGGGATAAATTTACGAGGGAAGGTTTGGAATTGGAAAAGGTTCAAGGTAGATCACAGTGTTCTTTTCAGAAACATATTGGAGAAAAGCCCATGCTCCCATCACAAAAATGTTGTAAAAAAGTGATGCTTTTATGAAACTATTTGGATATATTTACAGGTAATGGAGAAACAAACTTCAAAACAAACAAAGAGGAATATACTCCTAGTGAAAAGCTCAATAGATGTTGCTTGTTGGATATCATTTTAAGGACTTGCTGTTATAGGTCACGATGAAAGCATTGATTCCAAGAATGGTGAAAATTTTCTTGAGTTGATTAAATATAGAGCTTCGCATAATGATAAAGTAGCAATAGTTGTTTTGGAGGATGCTCCACATAATGCAAAATGCTAGCAAACATTGCACGGAATAAAATATTTGAAGAAATTGGAGATTCAAAGTTTTTTGTTACTATGGATGAGGCAAGTGATGCAAGGAAGAAAGAACAAATGGTGATTATTCTTCATTTTGTTGATGCTAGAGGTTTGATACAAGAGTGCTTATTTGATATTATTCATGTGAAAAATAACATCAATAACCTTGTATTCTTCAATTTGCTAAGCTTTTTCTTCTTATAAATTTGTCATCCAAAATCTCCATGGACAAGGATATGATGGTGCCAATAACATGCGTGAAGAATAGAAAGAATTGTAATTATTGTTTCTTAAGGATTATCCTCAGGCGTATTATGTGCATTGCATGGCTCATCGACTTTAATTAGCATTAATTACAATTGCCAGGTAGGTACATCTTGTGCATGAGTTCTTTTCAAACTTAACCTTAATTGTAAATGTTATTACTGCTTCTTGTAAGCTTCATGATAGTTACAAGCTGCTCAAGCTAATGAGGTTTCACATCTGCTAGCAATTGATAAAATTGACATAGGAAAAATGCTAATCGTGTCAAATTGGTACTTTAAAGCGAGGTTGTGATAGTTGCAGGAGTTTACATTTGATTTCTATTTCTAGTTTCATCAGATGTGCAATCCAACTTGTTATGTTTTAGAGAACATAAAAAAGGATGATAGCTACTTAAAAACTAGATGGGATACTAGCACAACCTTGAAAAGGATAATATCCTTTGAGTACATTTTTATCTTACTTCTAATGAAAGAAATCTTGAGCATCACTGATATTCTTTGTCAAGCTTTGTAACAAAAGTGTGAGGATATTATAAATGTAATGAGCTTAGTGTCATCTACTAGAAGGCTTTTAGATGAGCAATTGGATTTTTTCTTTTCAAGTGTTGTAGAGTTTTGCAAAGGGCATGACATTGATAGTCCTGGCCTTAGTGGTCTATATTTTGAAGATCGATGCCGTCGACAATGAGTTAATGTTACAAATGAGCATTACTATCCTTTTGACATAATCAATGAAGCCATAGATTTTCAGTCAAGAAATATGACCAAATTTAATGACAAAGTGGTTGACTTTTTTAAGCTTAGTGCGAGTTTGGATCCAAAAGATGGATGTAAAGCCTTTAACATTAATGCTATTTGTAGCATTGCAAGAAAATATTATCTTCTTAATTTTACAGAACATGAACTAGAGACACTGCAATTCCAGTTAAAGTATCGTTAGGTTGATTTGCTCAATCATCCTTCAATGGGGAAATTGTCATGTGTTACAAAATTATGTCAAGGTTAGTAGAAATAGAAAAGTCAAGCCAATATTATCTTATTGATAAGTTAGTTCATCTTATCTTGACTTTTCTAGTATCTACTGCTACTACTAAATGTGCATTTTCATCTTTGAAAATTGTGGAAACCTAGCCATGCAACAAAATAAATGATGAGTTTCTTGCTAATAATTTGGTTATTTACATTGAACAAAATATTGCAAAGACTTTTGGTCTAGACTCTATTTTAAGAAATTTTGTTGACATGAAAGAGTATCATACACAGTTTAAATTGTAAATATTATTGATCTTTTTTATGTTATAAAATATTTATTATAGTATTGTAGTATAAGTATTTTCTTTTATATTGTCATTCCACACTAGATGAAATTTCTAGTTTAGCCATTGAGCTAAATATGCCATGTTTATATCACTACAATCATTAGTATACTTCTTACAATTGTCTAGAAATAAATCATACCTCACATGTGCCATATAGGTGAAATGTCCAATATAACATTGTTAAAAGTATCTGCCACATCTTTTACCCTGCCAATCTTGACCCGACCATGACCGGCATGCTACCTTCTTTCACCACCAACTCCCTCCCATCGGGTCATCTCACCTTTGAGTTGCTCTTGTATCCACCAATGCTCAATTGTCGATAACAAAAGTGTAGCAACTACATCAAGCATCCCAATTGTAGTTGTTGTCTGCCTAAACCCAACCTATCTTGCCATCATTGTCCATGCCTGTCGTTTGCCTAAATCCACTCTCGGCCATCACTTGTCTGAATCCTACCCACAACTCGAGTTTTCTGATCCATCGATTTAATTTTTGTAACTTTCGCTTAAGTTGCCTATCTTTGTTCTTTAGCTTTCTTGAGTGCTTATTTTAGTCATTAACAATTTTTTTTTCAATTTAGTCACTCTAAAAGCTTTTATTTGTTTCTTTGCAATGTTTTCATCTAATAATATAATATATTTGGGAAACTTACAATTACTTCCCTGAGGTATGCCTTAACCTACAATTTATCCTCTTTATTTTTAGAAACCTACACTTTACCCCATGTACTTTTTATATTGTCTAATAACAACTTCTGAAACTGTATTTAAACTATACGATAATCATCTTCTAGTAATTTTAATTTCTCCAATATTTTTTTTAAAGTTAATAAAAATTTTAAATTATCAATTTTTTCTTTCTGTAAATATATTTTTCTCGTTGTAAATACATATCAGTATTTTTTAAAGATCGGTTAGTTGTAAAAAAATATCAAAAATCTTAAAATTACTGAAAATTATTATTAGAGAGTTTAAATTAAGATTTCAGAAGTTATTTTCGGACACTATAAAGCAAACAAAGGTAAAGTGTGTGTTTTTTAAAACAAAGGGGCAAAAGGTAGGTTAGACCAAATTACAAGAGCATTTTTCTAATTTCCCCAAGTACAATTGACATTCTTGACACACTGTACGCAGTTCGTCCGAAAATATTTCCTCCCTGGAAGGCGGCAGCAACTACAGTAGGCCACAAGGATTTGCAGCGAATAGCAAATCTTCAACATCTTCAAAATCACAGTTTCCTTTTCGTTTACTGAACTGATGAATAGCAACAATGAGAAGCAGAGCTGCTTCTAAGACATCCTTATTATGCACATATGGAAGTAACACAAGGAGTTCATATAGTTGACTGTCTTTCGAAGACATTACTGAACAATTCAGGCAAACATAGCAAACAGGACTTTGAGTTGGTTTTGTTTTCTTCATCATTATTTTTATAATTTTATGTCCACCTTTAGGTTGGTTTTCTAGCAGAGATCATGACGAACTGTCTGTTTCTTACGCAGGAGAAATCAACTAGTCCACAGGATCTGCAGAGGTCTTCAAGCTCGCGTTCTGATAGGAAAACATAGGAGCCTAAAACTCCCATCCGATTCTGCCCATCACAAAGAAAAACCTTACACTTGGTAAATATTGTTTTTGAAATATATATATATATATATATATATATATATATATATATATATATATATATATATAGAAGATAAAGAAGGTTGATTTCCTTTAATTCCCATTCCTAGGAGCACTGTAGATGAGAGGTTTAGATACATAAGCTCATGATGTGCATACGACAAATCAGATAGATGGAGCTGAAAATCAAGATTTCCTCAGACAGAAAAGCATATACAAAGATACCATACCTGCCGAAAGGGCTTCAAGAGTGAACTAATATCAAGAGGTGAACTAACACCAAAAACTCCATCGAGTATGAAAGTTGTAGCAACAAAAACTCCTCCTGGTCGGAGAACCCTGCTAATTTCCGCCACCTGCAGAGAATGCAGAAAACTATGGCCTATAATTCACCACTGACGGCTACAGCAATAACTTGAAAGTTGGATAGCAAGAATGCTGTGGTTACTATCATTGACATGTGGAGAAAGAAAGTTAAACAATGCCATCAAGAGACGATAGGATGAAAATACATTTTAGAATTTCACAAAAGGAGATATGGTGGATGTCTGATCTTCAGCCTTCTTAAGTCAACTTTTATGACGTGTACTGTGAGTATTTTTTTTTTTTTTTGGGGAGAGGGGGGGGGGGGGGGGGGGGGGAGGGGTTGGAGGAGTCGTATCACGACCCGGAAGGTAAGGTGTATTGACTGAAGAAACCAACCAGTCAACTTGTGCCACAACAGTTGCAATTTTTATTAATCTAAAACTTATACGTAAATCTTCACATAAAAACAAATAACCTCTTTCGTGTGCATGGGAATAAAATATCTGACAAGAATTCCAGAATGTGAAATTATACAAGGATCCACGTGTACAAGGTGAGGCTCAACCTCTTTCAAAACCACAAGATTTATAATCAAGAAGGTGCCTGAAACAGCGCAAATTAGCAAACCAAACTGATTTGTTAGGTGGAACTATCAAAGATTAAATGCTTACAGCTGTTGATGGTGATGGCCAACAATGAAGAGCAGCACCTGCATGCACAGCATCTACTGAACTTGAGACAAAGGGAAGCCTAGAAATATCAGCTCTGACCAAGATCAGTTTCCTTTGAAAAGAAAATAAGAACGAGACTGCATCAGACAAGCATCAAGCTGGAGAATATGGTAATGTAAAAAATAGTGCAGCATAAGATGTGCTAAAAGTAAGCTATGGATCTTGTACTCTCTGGGGAAGTCCTGCTCCTGCTCGATAAAATTATAACACTGCTTCAGCATGTTTTCTGAATAGTCCAGGGCAACAACTAGAGAAAACAATCCACTCTTCGTGAACAGTCTGGAAAACAAGCCACTTCCACAACTAGCATCAATTATATTGCCACCTAGAACCGGCTCTAAGTAACCCTTCGTCATTTCAAACTGCCGGTAACATGGAAAAAGGGAAAGTCAGATCTGCTTTGTTCAATAGGACAAAAATCAAGTAACAAGACTGTGATACAATAAGAGCATTCGATTAGCTTCTAATTGAAATTTTGCGCAGCTGAAATGTTTCTAAACATAAATAAAAAGAGAATTACAAGTAGAAACCTGGATATATGCTACCACATTTTGAACCAAATTTGAAACAACGCCATAGACACTTGACTAACGCAAGAGAATATGAATAAAATAATGCATGTTTAAGTTAGAATACACACATTTTGCTTTATAGTCCTACTTTCTGATATAAAAGCCTGCGGATATTCCATCAAATTATTTCCTACACTTAGACATAATTTTTTTCAAAAATTTGAAAACTCAGAAAGAGTGGTGTAACAAATCTTTGAATATGAAGGCTCCAAAGAATGCACTGGAAGAGATATATAGAAAACTGCAATACTTCTTTCTCAGGACCAGGAAAACCACCCAGAAGAAAGCCTTGACGCCAGCCCCTCTCGTAAAGGAATGATACTAAACGAGTCCTGAGCAAAGAAAGGGAACAAAAGTTAAAAATAAAACACAATCAACCAACCAATGACAAGAAACTTAATAAAGCGATAATCTAATGAAGGTCACTCCAGCTGGCATAGATCAAACCAAAGAGTCCATCTGCAAAACATACCGACGAGATAGAAGGCAAGGTGCTGGAAGTCAGAGAACTCTAAATAGAGAAACTGAATATGAAACAGATCAAAAATTAGTCAAAGCTTAGAATGTAATTCCATCCTCTCATGTGGATGCAGGTCTTTGTCTTAGAATCACAAAAGATATCGTTCTGTCATCCGTTATCATGCAGGATTCTGGAAATTTTATATGGGAACTTCGTTGTAAACTAAAATTGTCTCATATAACAACAACATCAAAGCCAAATCGTTCAGCATTTTCTGAACGAACCTTCCACAATTTGCCTACCAAAAACTGACAGAGATCGGAGTAATCTGATTAGTTTTAAATTAGAAGAAAAGGCCATGGAGGTCTAAAGAACCATGCTATCCATACCTGAAAATTTCAGTGGCAAGGGGCATGGATTCATTGGACCCACTAGCGGCAGTAAGTTCAAGATGCGTCTCATTGCCCAAGTAACTCTTCTGGCAAGTCTTACACTCCAAGCAAGACCCGGCGGTTGATTTTCTGAAAGTATAACAACTTCAGTTCAGAACACTTTGGCAAGCGAACGCAAATTGGAAAAAGTGCCAGAGCATTTAGTTCTTGCACGAAAATTGAAACAAGGGAAACGGCTCACACAGATAAAATTGGGTGTCCGCTCCACATTAATGGACCATAGCATATCGGACACGCCAAAAGCCCCTTGCTGGGACTCTTATCCTCCTCAACCACAATAGTATCCTTAAGCGACAAACAAGTATCCAATATAAGCAAAAGCCTAATTCGATTGTTATTACAAATTAATCCAATCAGCGAAGTATAACGTACCGCGCCGTAGGGCTCGGCCTCAACGAAGGCGGTCGAGGAAGCATGAATTCTAGCGGCTAACCCATGTTTTAAGCTAATGGCGGAGCGCTTGTACTTGGACAAGCAGCTCCTTGAGCTCCAGCGGGGTCGAACCGGAAGCAACACGGAGGTCAGATAACCGGTGATAACTGCCGCCATGGCTGGATTTGGTATCTCTTCTCCACGAGCTTGCGACAGAATCAGAATTTTCTAAAAACAAATTAAGAAGAAGGCAAAAATAATGAATAAACCACAAATATTTGAGACCCAGCTGAATTGGCCACTAGTTTTTTTTATGCCCGATAAATCACTATTATTATTTAAAATAGTCAAATAAACCACCAATGTTATTCAAATAGGACAATTTACCCACTCGACTCTTGAAATATTACAAAACTTTATCATTAACTTCTTTAAATTAACAAAATAGCTCTACTTAGTTTAAAACAATTCAAATGGGCTACCTTCATCATTTTTTATGTTAACTAAGAAAAGTAACCAAAAGAATAAAAATAAATATTTATTTTATGATATGTGTATTAATTATATTTTAATGCTTTATATATTTATGATATTTTGATGTAAAATAAAAAAAAACAATCTCACACATCCGCTAAAAAAAAACCACAGTATATATCTCACAGTATTTTTGTAGTATATCGTGGTTTTTGAACAAAATATACAAAAAAAAGTAAGCAGTATGAGAAATATTGCAGAATTTTAAGTGATAAAATGAAAAAATCCGAAAGCATTTATACCACATACTACTTAACTATAATAAGCAGTATGCTGCGGTATTTAATTCCATAGTTGCAATCATTTTTTGCTTCTACTGGACGAGTTTCAACAGCTTGGTAGAGGAGCTAAAACCCAGCTATGAAAGTTTGTGCAATAGGGAAGGAAGGAAAATTTGTAAAATTTCCTGTTCAATGAATTCTATAAAATTTCCCGAGTCTGATGAAATGAGGTATTGTTAGACTAAATGGAGTGTTATTGCAAAAGGTAATTAAGCATAGCCGTTGTTAAACTTAATACATGTCCATGGTTCAGATCCCCCTACCTTGACCTCACGATTATGTAATAAAGAAAGGCAAAATATGTTGTACAATAATTGAAAAATAGACCTCCATTTCTTTCACAAGAGGACTTCTCAATCATCATCATCACCGTGAATGGCAGGTAATATAGTAAGAGCAAATGAAATAGAAAATCTGACAGAACTCAGTCATCAAACATGTGCTCAGAAGTCTTAAACAACAAGGATCCTACAGTCAAAATCTCATGTTTTCACTGAACTGGGATCAAATTTCTCCAAATTCCATTCACCAACTTTATGTGTGAAGAATGACCAGCCTCAACTGATTAACTTTTGCACAAACAAAGGTGGCCCAACAAGATCATCGTCATCTTTTTAATAACAGATATGCTGCATGCTTGTTATTGTACAAACTACAAAAATAGAGAGAGAGAGAGAGAGAGACAGTAGCAAGAAGGATTCAGAACTTGACGCACAAAAAAAAAAGCTACACCAACACAACCATGAAAATACATTCTTTCAAAATATCCAATTTTGTGAGACAATAGCAAAAAGGATTAAAAAATTGATCTAATAAACAGAGTAATCAAAGATTAAACCTTATACCCCTGCAACCCACAGCACCTCATTCCACCAAAATTTTTTATTTACTTATCCTGGACTTTTTCCTCTCCCGTTTTGGAAAACCTTGGAGATGAACCGAAAGATTTTTTTCAAGGTTTCAAAGCCGCAGTAGAGTGGTGAGATATGAGTGAAAGATAATTTTTTTTATTCAAGTTCTTCATTATTGTAAGTTGTAAACAATTCACTGGTTTTCGAGGTCAAAGTTCTAGTAATTGGCAAATTGTTGTTGGCTGAGGAAAATATCTTTTTTGTTTTTGTTTTACCTCACTGTTTTGTTTTTTGTTTTTTGTTTTTTCATTGTCATGTTCGATTGTCTGGGTTCGGCATATGAAGTAGGCCTTGGCCTATCTGATTTTACTTTGCTAGGCCTAGAAAAGGGTTTACCTTTCTTTTGTTTGCTGCAACTCGGGAGTATTCCTTTTCAGGTAAATTTTATTTATGGTCTTTAACCTTATCGCATTGTTTTAAATAGGTCCCTAATCTTCATTTTGTCCTATTAAAGTCTCCAACCTCCTTATTTTTGTTTCAATCGTCATACTTCCGTCATTTTCATGGTTAACTTTAACAAAATTTTTGTGGCAAATGCCAATATGAGTCTTACATTTTTTTTATTCCTACTCAAATAACCCTCAAGTTAATAAATTTATCACTACAACCACCATTTCCCTCTCTCTTCCTCCCTCACCATCTCAGGGCACCGGATTAAGTGGGGATAATTTCATACCCAGAGGGCACCAACCTCGACGAGCCTGGGGACGAGGTGGCCGCTAAGGTGGAGAGCGACAAGGGACTTGAGGCCGCCGATAGGGACACCGCCAATGAAGAGGGCAAGGGCGACGCTGTGGTTGATGGGAAGTTGGTCCACCGTATGCGCCCTCATCGCCGCCCATTCCACTCAGCGCATCATCTACTATTGCCTCGACGGCATCATGACCTCTCTCCAAGTACAGCCAAACATTTCATTCTCCACCATTGCAGCCGACCGCACAACGCTTTGTGCTATTCGCTCCGGCGGCTACGCTATCCTCTTTTGGAATACCGCAGATCCCCTGTCCTACTCAATGACCTTTTCATCGGTGATGACCAGATTTCAGCGACTGCCACATCACCAATGCCATCGATTCTCGGCTGGAGTGGAGGCTCCGCCAATTTGCCTAACATCACTCACAGTTTGGAGTCGATCACTTCCGTATTCGGTTTCACCTGTGGTATTTCAGCCGCAGATTGTGGAGTTCATTGCTGGGGAAACAATCCAATCATTACCCAAATTGAGCAGAAGTTTACGAATATTTCAATGATAAGCATTTCAGCTGGAGCTTCACATGTGTGTGGGTTCAATTTAACCGGGTCTTTAATTTGTAAAGGGGAGAATGGATCTGGGCAATTGAATGTTCCTTCAAATTTTGGCTTGGAGTTTGCTTTTGGGTTGGCTATGGCGGAAACATATAACTGTGCGATTCGGCGGCAGAACGTGTCGGTGGTTTGCTGGGGCTGGCCTGTCCGATCAACCATGAACTCGATTGAAGGAATATCATTTGAATTGATCATTTCCAACACGAATTTCACATGTGGACTAACTTCAAGCAATCTCTCAATAATATGTTTCGGTCTGAGTTGGAATGCGGATTCTGGGTTGGAGTGAGGGAGGAAAAGACGAGGAAATGATGGTCATAGTGATAAATTTATTAGCTTGATGGTTATTTGAGTGAGAAAAAAAATGTAAGACCAATGTTGGCATTTGTCATAAAAATTCTGTCAAAGTTAATCATAAAAATGACGGAATGACTACGATTGAGATAGAAATAGAAAAGTTTGGGACTTTAATAGGATAAAATGAAGGTTAGGGACCCATTTAGGACAACGGGATAAGGTTAAGGACCATAAATGGAATTTACCCATTCCTTTTCCCATTTTCAGTAGATTAGTTGAAAACCGGAAGCAAGACATCGTGATGGGGCTGATGGCACAATAAGCGATCAGAACTTGTGTCTGGCAACAATGTAGCAACCAGAGTTGACTAAACTGAATCATGATTAGTTTATTTGATATTTTGTTTAAAGTATATATGCTTGATTATCTGTATTAACAATTTCTTGTTAGTATTTTAAGGGTAAAAGAGGGGTGAGACAGGGGGATCCCCTTCTCATATGTTATTTGTTCTAACCATGTAATACTTATCCAGGATTTTAGTTGATGAGAATTATGTTAATTATCATCCTAAGTACAAAATGATTCATTTAACTCATCTTATGTTTGTAAATAATATTATGATATTTGAAAAAGGGGATATTAAATCTACTTGAGCTATTAAGTATTGTTTGGATATGTTTTTTTTAGACTACTACTTTGGTTATCAACTATGAAAAGAGTCAAGCCATCCTTGGGTCTGTACATGAGAATTCTGAAAATGAGATCTTAATGGCCTTAAATATGCCAAAAGGCCATCTGCCTATAAAGTACTTATGTGTTCCTCTTGTGGATAAAAGACTACAAGTCAGTCATTATAGGCCTTTTTAGGAGAAAATCTTACATAACTTGAATAGTTGGGCTAATAAACTTCTATCTTGTGTTCGTAGTGCTCAGTTGATCAAATCAGTATCTTCAATGTGCAAGCTTACTGGTCTAGTTTTCCCATTCATAAAACAGTCTTGGGTCATGTAGAACAATGTTGTAGAGCTTTCCCCTAGACTAGATCTATCTATGGTAGAAAATATCTTGTTGCCCGGAAATTTGTTTGTGTTCCAAAGGAACAGGGTGGACAAAGTAATTTGTTTGGTTGGAATGTTGCTACTAATGGGAAAAAGTTGTGGCATTTATTGGAGGACAAGGACAACTGTTGTATCAAGTGAGTGCATGCTTATTATATTAAAGGACAAGACATTTGGCAGGTAGGGCCCCCCAATGATTCCTCTATTAACTGGAAACATATCTTAAAAGCTCAAATGTTATTTGCTGATTATGTTCATGATCAAAAGTAAGAATGTGTGAGGAATGGGAAATTTATTATAAAGTTGGCTTATCTTCAAGTTGTGGGGAATTTTGATAGTGTTCTGTGGCATTCTTTAGTCTGGAACTCAGTTGCTTAGTTTTCCATGATTTGTTGGTTTGCAATGTTAAACAAACTGCCCTTATTGGGATTTACCTTTTTTTTATGTTCGCTTTGTTTGACTGTGAATGAACCAAAGGACCATTTGTTTCTTGAATGTACTTATTTATTAATGCTATCGTGTGAGGTTTTATGTATGTTGAAGCTTAGAGAAGCCCTTTGGTAGTGTGCTCAATTCTGAAAGTGGTTTAAAAGAGTTGTTAAAAGTAATAGTATTAAATCTAAGTTGAGGAGAACATGCTTTTCTAGGTTGGTTTATTTCATTTGGCAGGAAAAGCATAGAAGACTTCATCACTATGGGTGCCAACAATATGATAAAGGTGGTTGGGCTAATTGTTGAATCTATCCAAGTTATGATAGGCTGTGTTATTAGTGAAGTGTGTGCTTAATTTGTATATACTTGATTATGCCATGCGGTACAAGCATAAGGATTTTATTTTCTGTTCTTTTTAAACTATACTTTGCTGTTTTTTATATATAGGCCCTTGATTTGATTGATGTAAGTGTCGCTGGGCTTTTTATGAAATGAAATGCAAATCCACTGTGGTGTTTTCTAAAAAGAAAAAGTCCCATGTTAGTATGTCATCTATATATATCACTATAATTAAGTGGCAATTAAGTTGACTATATGCTCTACTTTTGAAGTAGAACAACCTTCTTATCTTGTTAAACTTTTTTTTGATAATATGTGCAACTTCTTTATAATAAAATAGTATCTTTTATTTAGTAATACCAAGGACCAAAAGCAGAACCAAGCAAAATGATCTATGGGGATAATAGATTATTTTTTTCCATAATATATAGCTATAAATTTTAAAACCTATAGGGTCAAGTTGCAAAAGTGTAGTGTTGCCCAAATATAGTTACTTTTTATATACAACATACTTATAAAAGAAAAACATGAAACTTTAATTTAATTTCAATGTATTTATGAAAAAAATAATTTCAATTATTTATTTTTTATTTCATTTTATTTATTTTTTAAATTAATGGAATCATTTGATAAATTTCAGTAGGTTCCATCTAAAAACTACATAATATTTTCTAAAGAAATTAAAAATTTTAATGGGGTCCATATATGTATCCCATAATACTCCATGTAGATACGTCCCTAAGTAAGATGTAGTCTAGTAAAATTTTTTACAAGTTGAAACTAGTGCTTGAATAAGCAGATCAATGGGTGTTTCACCACGAGATTTAGATTTTTTTCAATCTCGTGACTTGGAAAATGCTTGACATCTGTTAGTTTATGTTTCATACTTGTCAAGTTTTTATGCTTAATTTAGCATCAATAGGTTTTGTGTGTGTGTTTTTGCGTTCATGTTTTTTTTTATCTATATATATAGTTTGCCAGTGTGAATATTTGGTTACTGATAATATTTTTCTTCCTGGCCGTACAACATCATATAGATATTAGGAAATATATAATCTATTTCTGTACATATCGTATGACTCATAATTTATGAAAAAGAAAAACCTTCAGAACTACAAGTAAGGGGAGAACTTGGCATGGTAGGTTCAGATTTTCAAGGAAACATGAGATCTTTTTCATTGAGTAATTCTTGACTCACGAAGGTAAAATTACACAAACCAATTTGATAAATAAAACTATGTTAATTATTTACCAAACTTTTAACTTTCTACTTATTTTATGAATCAATTTGTAAAAAATGATTGAAAATGGAACATTATTTTTTCTATTTAGTCGCAAAAACATTTTGTTCAGGAAAGGGTAACCACAAGGCCGACGACGAGGCTAAAATATCGTTCTTATTCAAAAAGCTAAAAAATAACAAGCCAACAGTCAAGCCCGTCTAGCTCAGTCGGTAGAGCGCAAGGCTCTTAACCTTGTGGTCGTGGGTTCGAGCCCCACGGTGGGCGTTGTTTGTTTTTAGGGGGCAAAATCAAATTTAGTCCTAAAAATTGGGCTACTTTTACATTTTGAGTTCTTTAACTTATCGATCTATCCAAGTTCTAAAATTTTTAAAACTTTTGCAACATTAGTCCTAAACTCGATGCCCCGAACGGAAAATCACAATGGGCACTAAACTTTCATTATTTTCCTCAGTACAAAGTGGCTAATTGGGGCCTATAATCATTTTTAGTAAACATGAATAATAGCCGACAAGCCTGTCAGAATAGGTACATGACAAACTTGCAGAGTATTTGACGGTAACCTTGGACATGGCGTACTCGGGAATTTGGGTCGAAGCGGTTGAACCACTAAATCCAATCAATGGTGGTAAAATTGGAATAGAGCTAACAAGCAATTGTGTGTAGGCGTCACTGGACTAGACAACACAGCGGAAGACGTTGCTGTGGGGCTTGTTGTTCATGCAGTCACAAACGAAAGAGACGATGACCCGAGAAAACTAGAGAAGAAGAAGCAAGTAGAAGAAAAATCAGCTTAAATTTCGTCTAGGTATTTTGGAGAACAATTAATTTGAAGAAACTCAGAGAGAATCAGCTGCTAGGTCAAACCTGACAATTTCTATGCAAAACCTTTTGTTTTCACCACATCTCTGCTTTTATCCTTCTATCCTACAACTTGATTTTACATCTTTAGTGTTTGGCGGGCAAGGAAGTGATGGAAATCAGAGTTTTTGGAGCTAAAAGCTGGAGATCGCGTTTGGCGGAGGGGCATTTGTTTCCAAAAAAAAAAAGCCTATTTAGCTGTTTAATTAAAACTTAAAAGTGGTGCCGAAACCTATGCACTTTAATTCGCTGTTTTACCTAAGCCTAATAGTTTGAAAGCGAAAGCTACAAAGTGATCCCCCATATCTTGTGTCAAGTCCTAACTAACCCTAAACTTTCATTTTGAAGACAGGAACCCATGTGATCGTTAAGGCCCCATATCTAACGATCCCACCTTTTCTTGGAAACAATTGCAAATGATTAAAAGATAAAAATATGGGATTTCGGAGTTTGCCCATCCATGGATCCAAAGAAATTTAGAAAATAGCCAACCACAAAAGCAAAGAGATATCATTTTAAGAAAATTTGAACTTCGTATGGACTTGAAATGTGAAACTCTCCAAATTTTATCAGCAATCAAACACGAATGAGAACACAATTGACCAACGGTCAAACAACGAATCTCTTCCTCAGCAATGTGAGGCAAAACAAAAAAAAAAAAAAGGTTAAGCTTGAGGAGGAAGGAGAAAAGAGAGAGAGAGAGAGAGAGAGAGAGAACTTTACTGGTATAGGGAGATAAAGAGAGAGAGAGAGAACTGTACTGGCATAGGGAGATAAAAAGCTTGATTACTAGAGTCCTTCCAGTTTTGCTTCCCCATCCTTTTTGTGTTTCCAATCGGACGTACCGAAAACATTATACATTCACAACCTAAATAACAAAACTAGCGATCACATACTAAAAAAAGTCGCACAACCGAAATTATCATAAATACATTAGCCACTTGTACCAAGAAAATGACAGTTTAGTGCCAACTAGGATTTTTAGTTAGGAGCATTGAGTTTATGATTAACACTGCTAACATTTTAAAAGTTTTAGAACTTAAATAGAAAATAAATAAATCATAGGACTTATGTAGAAAAATAGTCAAACTTACATGACTGATCTTCCCCCAATTTTACTGTCAGTTGTAGGTTCCAGACATGGGGTGTAATTGTAAATATTATTAAAACAAAACTAAGTATAAAAAGTGGACTTCATAATTTTTTATTGGATTGCGTTTGCATCAAGATTTAAAAATCCTTTCCCACCCCCCCCTAACCCCGGGGTCCAAAAGCTCGTCATCATATTGGAATTTTACTTCCTTTTTTTTTTTTTTTGGGTATATGGAGGTATCATTACAATCCTTCATTAATACTAATTCAAAAGAAATATAGAAACTATTTTCAAACAAACATGTAAGAGTTAACATGTAAATCAATTTACCAGACTAAATGCAAGCATTTCATCAATTGCCTTAATTTATTAGGTATTAGGGGTGAGCATGGTTCAGGTTAATTAAGTTTTATGGTAGAACCGAACCAACCCAAAAAGACCTTGGTTTCAAAAAATTTTTAACCCAACCCGAGAACCAAGAACCGAACAAAACTAGAACCATGGTTCTTGATTTTTCGGTTCCAGTTTTCGGATTTTTTTTTTGTTTATACTATATACCTATAATAACACCAAAATTAAATAAAATTGTATCCATAGCCAGTTTATGAAATATTCGATATAATATGCAATTAAATTAACATTTAAATACATATACTTAGACACATTCAAAAGAATTTAAAATGCTATTACCAGAATGATTCAAAAGAGTTGCTTGTAGAGTATTTTTCATATCAATCAATTTATTTCCCTCCAGTAATTTCAATATTGGCACAATATTTAATATAGAAAGTTGAGCCTTTAAGACCATCTTCTTCAGCATAAGAACATGAAATATGTTGATGCAATAAATTTCTAGTTTCACATGGCTCATAAATAAAAAAACATGAGGATGTTGTAAAGAGTAGTCTGAAGTAGAGAGATCGACAGCAAAATGACCCATAAATAGTCAGTTTAGGAAGCGAAGTGATAAGTGAATATGGAGAAATTTTATGAATGATCCAACAATTTCCATTTTATTTCAATCTAGGACGTCATTTTAAGAGTTTAATATAAAAACACAAGATGACCATAATAATTCTTCACACACACACACACACATATTAGTATTGCTGTAATTTTTATAATATAATTATATAAATACCTCAGATTCGGTTCTACCTCGCATTTATTCCATATAGAACCAAAATCAATTAAAAAATCGTCAATTCTCCCATATGTGGCATCAACACACGAATTGTGGTCTATTTTTACCTAACCCAACCCAACCCAATTGGGTGGTTCAAATTGAGTTTTGGGTTTACATAAACCTTTCTCACCCCTATTAAACATGTCATCAACATGTAAAGAAACCAACCAATCAGAATTTAACACTTCTGAGTTGTTAATGAAATTAATAAAAAGATTTTAAACCCTTATTAAATAACTAACTGCTAAATTGTTCAATTACATAAACGATTTCACATGGCCTTTCCGATCAAACTTAGTAATCGTTTTGCACCTAACTTGATTAAATAATAATTATGGTCCGCACTATATCCAGTTAGATTAGCATAATCTTGTTCGGATTGAGGGGTGCTTTTAAGTGTTAGTCCTTCAAAACTAGCAAAAAGTATCTTAACCTTAAGTTCGTTAATCGAATTAATGCACTGATTGCAACATTATCTCTTTCAACTGTCTCATCCCCAAATCGATACTGGAGCTTCTTCATTTGCATATATAGTGCAACAAAAAATTGGTTCAGCTCTACATCAATATAATCTCTATGAGAACATTAATTTACATATGCCTGATTAAGCATCGTAATTAAATTAAACTATATTAAACTATTCTCTCTCTCTCTCTCTCTCTCTCTCTCTCTCTCTAATATATATACCTCTATGTTTATATATCGAGATGTACATATTAGCAGAAAAAGAAAAGAAAAAAGAACCCCGCGTCTCCATCGTTCTCTTCAACTTCATTCATTTTCGTAACAACAACATCAAATAACTATTTTTGCACCTATCTTGGATCATCCGACACATAAAAGAGACTTCTCTTTTTTGCTTTTTCTCTTTAATCATAAAAAACTGATGGGTGTCTTGTTGCTTGATATTGATGATTGGCAATAAAGTTTTGCTAAATCCTTGCCATTTCTCTATCATATTTTCTTTTTATTTTTAAATAAAAAAATTACAAAGAAGTTTTTCAAATTAAAAGCGTGTCAATTATCCCAGCAACTTTTGCGGGATGGCTAAATTGCTTAGCGGCATTGTGGGGAGGTCAGAGGTCCAAGATTTGATTCTGGCCTCCTCACTCTTCCGCTCCTCCCTCAAAAAAAGTCATACAAAGTTTATTTAGTTGTCTTCTAAGTCACAAAAAAGTTGACATTCCTCTTCCCTTACCTAGAATATTAATATGTTTTTCTCTTATATGCTTGTAAAATATCCTTTTGACTACAAAAAAAAAAAATGTGTCAATTTCACACTAGCTTCTTCAATTCAATATTTCAATAAATTTCTATCTCATTTTACTGTAAAATTTATATATAAAAAGAACGATAAATCCCATTAGTATTTTCCTAATTTATAATACTTGATTTTGAGAATTTCATAATAGTTTAGGTGGGTTCAATTCTTTGTTGTAAGTAAGGAGATTGAAGCTGGGGTGCAGCTGCTAAAGTGACAGCCACTACAATTCGTGTAGATTGGTTCTAAACACATGTCGGCATTTTCTTATTGGTTGGACAAACTTTTGGTTAATTGACAGTTAGTTGATGCTTTTGAATTTGGTTTCTGATGGGCAGGTCAAACGATAAATCATTTTCTTGCCTTTCAAATTTATCAATCCTTTCTCAATTGCTCTACTCCATCCCTGAATTGCTCTTTTTTCTTTTTCCAGAATTAAGGAACACTTCTCTCTTTCATCCTAATTTTGGGAGTTCTCTTCCTAATTTGATGAAATTAATTAATGACGAAACCAAATCTTAATTACTCCTATAAGCTATCCAATAGTTATAGGCCTGATGCTTCTAATATTTTATTGGAGGTAGATGAGAGCGAAAATCCTCAAACCTAGGCGACGATGACGCTCTATCTGCGATTGAGGAATCTTCACTTCTGTTTTGTTGGTTGGCATTCCAAAGCAGATAGAGGAACCTTCACTTCTGTTTTGTTGGCTGGCAATATTCCAATTTCCAAGTACTGCTTATATTGATTTTTATATCTTTTTTGCTTGAATCTCATATCATTTAGAAGGTAAGATTATATAACTATAATAATTTATTAAAAATATAATTTTTATAATGTTATTAAATTTTAATAAATTTGTTAATATCTAAAAGGGAAAATTTATAAGATTTTAATATCATTATAAAAAATTATTTTCAAGTGGATTATTATGCCTATATAATGTTGATTTTTAAATAAAATTTATTTCAAGTAAAAAAAGATAAAAAAATAAAAATAAATTATTTTAGATTAAGTTAACTTAACTTAAAATGAATTAGATGTAAATTTTGTCTATGTTTCTCTTATATTTTGGTTTATATTTTAATAAGTAAAATATATAACTCGAGTGACTTTTTTCCCTTTAAATATAAAATTGTCACACACGCACACAAATACAAAATTGGAGAGGTTACGTATTTATGGATTTTGGATGCTCACTGCATATTCCTTGTAGGGTTTCGGCCAAAGGACATGTGGGCGCATATATGTACATTTCGTTTTCGTTTAAAACTCATCACTTAGCTAGGTCCGGTTTTGATGAGGAATTAAGATGACAATTATGAGCGAAGGATTCTTAATTGATTTAAGAATAGCTACTGCATACACATGTCTTTCTCCCATAAAAGATCGATGAGGAGTCGCTGGAAATAAATAAAACGTATTAAGTAGCTAAAAGAAAAGAAATAATAATCCAATTAATTAATATATCTCTTTTAAAAAATAAGTCTAAGAAGATAATGTATATACCTGCTGGTCAGGTATAGTACGTTGTTGGTTTGATTTCTAAGCTTACGTAGTTCTTCATCACCTCTCACTCTCTCTCTCTCTCTCTATATATATAGATATATATATATCTCACTACGGGCATTTTAAGGAAAAGAGTGCTACTCAACTAGTAAACGAATACAATCGTTTTCTTATATATGCCATGTTATAGTTAAGAGCCTAAAGATTCCCCTCACCTCCCCTCTAAGATGAAGCTTATACTTTTTTCTATTTTTTAAAAATTTTCATTCCTGATCTTTAAAAAAAAAAAAAAAAGAGTAAGAGTCTAAAGATAGTCTCCCTTAATAATGACAGATGAATTTAAATTTTTTATTATGCACAGAGTCATTGAAATTCAGATGGAAAGTTGAGATTTATCAGTAATTATAACAATCTGTTACAACATGCTTTTTAATACTTTCTCCATCCCATTATATTAAATCATTCAGCTTTGTACAGAGATTAACACACAATTCATTTTAACTTTAGTCAATTGACTACAAAATGACTTATTTTTATTTTTACATCTTTTTTACTTGAAACTAATTTTAATTAAAATCTAATACTATGTAATTATAATAATCAATTGAAAATACAATTTTTATAAACTTACTGACTTTTTATGAATTTTTTTAGTTTCAAGCCTTAAAAAAGAAAAATTCATAAAAATTTAATAAAATCCTAAAAATTTACTTTCAAATTGATTATTGTATCTACATAACATTTGCTTTCAAATAAAACTGGTTTCAAGTAAAAAAGATGTAAAATTTAAAAAAAGTTAGTTAACTTTAGCTCAAATGAATTGGCCCCAAGAAAGCTCAGAAAGTTTATGTGTTGTTTTCATTTCTATTCTTAACTTTTTATATGTAATTCAAGAAAGTTAGAAAAGTAAATATTTGAAGAGCAATATAATAAAATAATTTATTAAATATAAAAATATTGTAAATTTGTAACTACTCAAAATAGAATATATTACAATATGGTAAAGTATTTTTTTACAAAAGTTTCAAATTACTTGACACTCTTTCCTAAAAAAATCTAAAAAAATACAACTATTCACATATATCCTTTCAACAGAAACACTAAAGGATAATATCTTCTGAAACTAGATGAAAAGCCAAATAAAACCAACTAATGTGAAAGAGAGGTGATTGTAATGTTCTTACAGATGCATGCATCACGCCACCATCAGTATATTTAGGTGTCAATCAAGTTGTTAGCACGTTAGTGGATTAACGTGAATATCCATATAACGTGTGGTACATTGTTGTATTGTATTAAAAATATTGTAACTATTGTTTAATAAATTTAAATTATTTAATGAATTTTTTATAACTAACAGATAATTAAAATCCAATTCATTATAATTTTAGTCAATTGATTATAAAATGATTTATTTTTATTTTTACATCTTTTTTACTTGAAATTAATTTTAATTAAAAGCCAATATTATGTAGCTGCAATAATCAATTGAAAATACAATTTTTATAATCTTACTAAATTTTTATGAATTTTTCTAGTTTCAAGTCTTAAAAAAGAAAAATTTATAAAAATTTAACAACATTCTAAAAATTTACTTTCAAATTGATTATTGTATCTACATAACATTGACTTTCAAATAAAATTAGTTTCAGATAAAAAAGATGCAAAAGTTAAAAAAAATTAATTAACTTTAGACAAAAATTGGCCCAAAAATTTTCGAACTTTTTCTCTATAATGACAAGACTTTTTTTTTTTATTATTTCTAGTGATGCTGAAAAAAGTTTGGGAACATGAGTAGGTTTACACATATGAAGGTAAGGATGTAATTAGTGCGAAACTTGAAAGAAAGATGATTAATCATAAAAAGATGGACAGGGAGTGGCTGTGGGATGGATGGCTCCATTGATCGCACGTGAAGCTCCGGAGAAAGAGTGGCCCACCAAATGATTTTGGTCTCAACCGAGAACTCCAATCAATGGCTTACAATCGATTGCTCACATGGTATGGATCGGGACAAAACTCAAGATACTTCTTCGCATTCCTCAGGAAACAGTAAACCATCATCAGAATTGTTTTGCGTAAAGACTATTTCCCGTTTGAACACTGGAACTCGAATATTTTACCTCTGAATTTTGACTTGAGTTTACTTACTTTCAAATTTTAAAAATTGGTATATTTTATTCTTATAACTAAAATGACTATTTAAGTTATATGAGAACTTAAGTGAAAATAAAATGAAAGATGAAAGATTAACTAACCATTTAACTTGATTTTTAAATTATTTTGATTATCTAGTTTAATATTTTTTTATTTAGGTAATTTAGGGAATCATCAACCCTATATTAATCTAAATAACCTAACCATTATTTTTGTACCAAAGTATAATTCATAGGTAAAGGTATCTATTTCCAAAATTTGAGAGGTGAGTGAACTCGAGCTAAAGTTTAATAAGTAAAATGTTTAAGTTGGAAAAAGTCATGGGTGGAAAGAGATTTTATGCCAAAATTGTTTGGTGCACTAAGAGTTTGGCTTCAATATCGACATGTAAAAAAATGAATAATTTAATTATTAAATATTTTGAACAAAGTAATCATTATATTTAATAATAATAATAATTACTCCCTCCATTTTATATTACTTGATACATTTGGGTTCGGTGCAAATATCAAAAGAAAAGTTTACTCTTTTTTTTTCAACCCTTGCACCTCTACTCTCTCACGTAAATTGCCAAAATTGATGAAAATGAATATTGAGATAATAGTTTTGGTGTAATAAAGTGAAGTAATTTAGAACAAAATGGTAAATGCTGTATGAAAAATATGGAAGGATGGCAACATGATTTAAAATCCATTGCTATAGATTAATTTGCTTCCCATCTTCATGAGTTTGAATCCTCTATTTACTTTTTATTTATATTTTTTAAACTTTTTGTTGAAATGGAAGAATATGGGTGGCGTGGATAGCGCTACGCCTATGTGTGTGCTTAGCAAATTGGCGAATTTACATGTTGATGAAAATCAGGGGGATGGTATCGTACTTTATGAGGAATGTAGAAGCTACTTGTCGAGGAAATGCTCACAAGAATCAGAAACTTGCACCAGCTTTAACAAGATTTGCGACCGCCACACAAGAATACAACCATGTGCGTAGGTTGTTCGATGTCAGACGACTCGACGATATGCACCTAAATTGCACCATTCGTCTTCCAACGGTGCTTATGATTATTTATTTTTGTGAGTGATCACTTTTTTTCAAAATCATCACTATGTATCAATATATATGCATAGTGTATAATCACAGTAACATTATCTTTAAACAGTTGTTTATTTTAACATAAAATTGAATACAATCTATTACAAGCGTAGGGTTGAGAATGAACAGTTCTAAACATGAGACACTTAAAACAATTGTTGATGTTTTTTTTTTCCTTTCTTTTGTTTTTTGATAGTCTCAAAATCCAGCCACTATAACAAATCAAAACATTTGCTACACACGCCTCAAAGACTGGGATGAATAGTGTCATCCCAAAAGTGTAGCATGTTCTCGTGTTGATCTATCAATAAAAGAACATTTCAATGATTTTACAATAATGATGTTTGCGACGAAACAAATCGTTGCAACAAAAAAAATGCAATGTAATTAAACTTACGGTTAATGCTGCATTACTAAAAAAGTGAAAAACATGATCCGAAATCTAGAACTTTACAAATTGCGGAATATCTATGACAATTTTTAAATTCCACGCAAAATTATAGCAAAAGTCAAGCATTGGAAATTAAACGAATTAATTGGGTGCCAAAAAATTGCAATGAAAATAACCATCCATAGGTTTACGTCATTATTACAACACTTTTTGCGACGATTTTTCATCGCAAAAACAAAGCTACTTGCCACACAAATTACAATGTTTATGATCGTTGCAAATTTTGGAAAAATCACAAACACTTAAACAATCCCTCATTTTTTTCCTTTCTTATTGCAAGGCTCCTTTTGACCCCACTCTTAGGTTTTTTCTCATCCCTCTCCCACTTTGTTTGTTTGCTTTTGGGAAGCCACCACCACCATCAGTCGTCACATTGTCGTTGCACCATCGTCATCCTCGTTAAGCTTTAGGTACCAAATTTCTCCATTCCTTTCAATTTTTTCAATTTCATGATTGTTTGTGGTTTTCAATCTGTGATATGCACTTGTTCATGATTGTTGGGTCATTTTGTTGATTAGTATGAAATTGCTAAGTTTATTTCAGTGATTTAAGTGTTTTCTATGCTTCTAATGTAAATTGTGTGATATTCTAAGGTTTAAGGGTTTTCTAGGTAATTATATAAAATTTTAGGGATTAAACTTGTAATTTCATATTAATGTCTAAAATATCACTTTTCAAACTTTAAAGACTAGATTTTTAATTTTTTTAAAAGCTTAAGGACTAAAATTTTAATTTTATGTTAGTGCCTAAATTGTCAATTTCAAACTTTAAGGACTTGATTGTAAAATATTTAAAGTTTAAGGGTTAAACCTATAATTTTATGTTGATGCCTAAACTATCACTTTTCAAACTTTAGGGACTTGATTGTAAATTATCTAAAAGCTTAACGAACGAATGTGTAATTTTATGGAAGTGACTATACCGTTTATCTTCAAACTTTATGATGAGATGACCTCTATCTAGGCAGTCATCATCTGGTTGTGGCATGTTTGACTTTCTTACTAATCTGAGATGAAGTTCTCTTTCCCCATCTCATTCTTAGCCACCGTGTGGTCTAAGCAGATGCCCAACCATTTTGAAGGCTCTTATTTTGCGCCCAACGATGACCTAAGTGCTGCCAACCCTAGTCCAATAAACCTAGCTGCCTAGCACATCATCTGCATACCCATTTGTCAACATGCATGAGCCTTGCATTCTAGACTCTTATATCCTTTTTAGAGGTTTTCAGACGGATATGTGGGCTATTATAGAGCACAATGTGAGGTTTTTTCGTAGTTAATTTATTTAATCTATCTAGAGAGCATCTTCTAAATTTGCCAAGGTAGTATCAGGATGAACAGACCATCCTATCCTCAAATGATGAGCACATTTATATAGGTTTCTCATCCCCGGGGAATCCTCATCCACAACATAGATTGACAATAGCCAGTTAGTTACAATAATTAAACTTACGACTAAAGTCACATTACCAAAAGAGTGAAAAGCATGAGCGGGAATTTAGAACGTTACAAACTATAGCATATCTGTGATGATTTTCAATTTTGGTACAAAATCATAGCAAAAGCAAAGCATTGGAAATTAAGCAAATTAATTAGGCGCCAAACATTGAAATGAAAATAATCATCCATAGGTTTACGTCAATATTGGTACATTTTTGTGATGATTTTTCATCAAAAAAATGTGCCAATAATTTCAGACAAGTTGTAACATTCATGATCATTGTAGATTTCAGGAATAACACAGACACTCGAACTCTCCTCCCCTATTTCTCCTCTCTCCCATTGTAAGTCTCATCTCGATCCCAATCCTAGATCTTCTTTGCTTCTTTCCCACGTTGTTCGTTCAGCTTCAAGAAGCCACCACAACCATCATTCGCACCACTATTGCACCAGTAGACCTAGTTACTTAGCACATTGTTGGCACACCCATTTGTCGACACCCATAAGCCTTGCATTTTAAATAGTTCTTTCCTTTCTAAAGGTTTTCATGACGAATATGTGGGCTTTCATGGGGCACAATATGAGGCTTTTTCTGTAGTTCATTTATTTAGCTAATCCAGAAAACATATTCTAAATTTGTTAGGGTAGCATCAGGATGAGCAAACCACTAGCCAGACCATCATATCCTTGAATGAAAAGCACACTTATAAGGGTTTCCCATCCCCAAGGAAGCTTTATCCACAATATGGATCACTGTAGTTGATCGGTAGCCACCACCAAATCCATATCACTGTATGATTGTCCAACAAAAGTAAGTATTTACATTAATTCTTTATGTATGTTTTTATATGAGATCATTTCTTAATTTTATTCTTGTTTACTAATTCATCAATTTCCAACAATTACAGCCTTTTTATAGATAGAGATGTCTGAAACACTTTAACGTCAATCTATTGGAAGTTGTCGAATCAAGCTTGGCCGTTATGGCAATAGATGCCCTAGGCTCGATGAAAAAACACATGCAATAATTGAAGATCAAATGATAATTTGTAAGTTTAGTTTATTTACAAATTAGTTCAATTTGTTTGATTTAGTTATGTAGTTGTAATTTTGTAAACTTTAGCAATTTAATTGCAAATTTATTGGGAGTTATATTGGTGGGCATCACAGGAACTTCCTACCATCTGGTGTGTCATCTTTGAGATATGTGGTAGTTCCTTATGGGACAGAGTATATCCTTAGACATGGGAAGCAATGCCGAATGTCCCAAACTTTTTTGTGAACAACACTAACTATGATTTGGTGAGGTCCCATGTCCTTAAGGGCTATGATGAGATTTTATGGCACTAATTGTGTGACTACTAAAAGGCTAAAAAGGAGGAGGGTGAGTCCAGTGGTTGGGGCATTCATCAAGCATGCAGTTGACTTCTTAAGGGCAACGTTGAAACTATGGGCTACATTCTTGTGGAGATGCACTTAAACATAATGGTTTGAACTCCTTAATACACATAATTTCAGTCATTTCATAACTATTTATATAATTTTTTAAAATGTTAATATGGGATAAAATGTTGTAGACCTAACAAAGGGATCGACAAGAGCTAAACTTTAAGGATCGGTGGACTGACAAACATATTAGCAAGAAAACTGGCCAGTTCATCATTGTCGATCCAATTGCTTGTTAGCTCATAAGTTTCATAAACATTTTACATATTGGTTGTTTTTTAGTATATTGTTTTCAATATTTCTATTGCCTTATGTTACATTTTTGAAAAATTTGTCTTTATATTCGACAGTAAGAGGGATACGTTAAATAAGTCTCATAGAAGTACCTTAACTTAGACACCTATCCCTAATTCAATATGGACACATGGCATTAGATAGCTGACCCAACTAAGAAAGGCCACCTGATGGGTTCGTATCACCTCATAGATCATGCCACTTTTGGAGCATAGGGTAATTTTAATTTTTTATTTTTGCACAATTTTTCCTTTTAATTAAATAAATTTTATTTAAAGATTTACTAATGTCTTTCTCTTACTTGATTAGGTGCTAATCACTTATCAATCAGCTGAAATTGTTGAGCTACAAGAGAGCCGAAGCTAGTTATAGGCTAAAAACACTCAATTGTACGCCCAAGTCTCCTAATGGAGGATATGCTTTAGCCTGATATGATATTCAAGCTTAAGTTCAGCAAAAAGCCAATGTTACATCAAGTGCCACCCTCAATCAGTTAATAGTGAATAGAAACCTACTAGCTGAGGTTCTTCCGTATGTTTTTACGAACTAAATCATCTCTTTTTGAGAATTCCATGGGACCCAGGATGGTCAGGCACCTCAACAACTTAGTCACTATGCTAATACATTTTAAGATATTCTAGGGGTCTTTTTGTAATTTGAAAGTAAATTATCACATTTTTGTACATATTTATCATTTTTTATATATATCTAGTTCTAACTTTAATTAATTTCTACATTGATTCAATTGTTTTATTTTTTATTCCAATTATATATATATATATATATATATATATATATATATATATAATATAATAAATAGATTTTTTAAGAAATAAATAATAAATATCATAACAATTACATTCCAAGTATAATTAACTAATCATCGTATATCTATCATAAGGTTCCAATTTTAATTTTCATTATACACAAAACATCACATTTGGTGATAGTGTGTGCCTATTTTTTATGTTGCAGAATTGCATCTAGTATGAGATGATTTTTTCTTTGTGATTGCGACATAGGTTTTTTCAGTGATGCTTTGCAATGAAAATTAATGTCGCAATTAAGTGTATTATGAAATTTTTGTAATAGTAATGGCTACTGTATTTACCTTGATCTCTTGTAATATGTTTGATAACCTCTACTTGATGAGAAGCCCAATCTAATGTTTGTTTAAGAACAAATACTATACTTATCCCCTGAATTTGTTCAAGTCATTTTTTTGTTTCTGTTTTTGTATCTCACATGATAATCACTATATAGGTTACGTTTTAACTAAGGTGGCTATTATGTACTCTAGACACGGTAATGGTTTTCCAAATTTACCTCTTACCATCTTAGGTAATTTTCATCGCACCCCCCAATCTAGATGGCGTTTTATCTCCTTAAACATTGGTACTGCAAAACTTCATCTCCTTCCGTTGTCATTGCCAAAAAATGATGATGCAACATCTTTACCATTGTGCAAACAGTGGTCAATCACCTCAAGATCATGTCCCTCACCTTTAGACCAATGGCCGCTTAAGTAGATCAAGGCCGGTGGTCATCTTGCAATATTGCCTCCTTTTGCTCAACCTTAAATTAAACACGAGGATGACAATAAGATCTTGGAGGCTAGTGGTGACAATGAGATCCAGGAGCTGAGTTATGATTGGCGCGGTATAGGGATGAACGGTGGCTGCAGTATGATTTGGAAATTGATGATGAGATTGTCTGATCGAGATCTATTGTGCCAACAAAATAAGTTTTATATATTGTTATAGACACTTTTATATATTGCATCAGACACTTTTATATATTTATTTAGACTTTTTTACTTATTAGTTTAGACACTTTTATTCTGAAAAAATAAATTATCTTTATATTATTTTAGATATTTTCAGTTATTTGTTTAGACCATTTTATATATTTCTGTAGATATTTTTATATATTCATTCAGACAGTTTTTTCTTATGGTTTCATACATTTATTTTTGGAGAGAATGAATTATTTGCACATTGGTTAAGACACTTTTACATATTTCTTAGATACCTTTTGATATTCATTCAGACACTTTTACTTATTGATTCACTTTTATTTTCTTAGAACATTAAATTTATACATATTGTTTTACACATTTTCACAATATTGTGTTAGATACTTTTACTTATTAGTTTTAGGCATTTTTGTTTATTGCTTCAGATACTTTTATTTATAAAAGATGTAAATTATACATATATTACTTCATACGCTTTTACATATTATTTCAGAAACTTTTATACGTTACTTTATACACATTTTCATATCATTTAGACACTTCAATATATCATCTTAGACACTTTTCCAAATTGTTTCTTTACAAAATCCGGTGGCCGAGACAATAGAGATGAGTGATGAGAGATGCAATCTAAAGGTAATTATGACATGATCTAGAGTGGAGCAATAACTAACGTGATTTCAAGGCATTAATAGCATCATCTAGATGTGATAGCTAGATATAATTTTCAGTCTGAGTGATTTGGAGGTAAGCAATTATCCGCGTAATCTGGAGGTGTTTAAAGATGTCGACAACGTGATCTAGTGAGAGATGATGACATAATATAGAGTCTAGTAATAATGACACAGTTTGGTGGTGAACGACAATAACATGATTTGAAGATGAGTGATAGTGACATGATTGAGGTGATAATTAACGGAGAAGCTTCAATTTAGAGGTCAAGAGTGATTGGAGAAGCCCTGATTTGAAGGCTATGAGGAGAGGAATGGACTAGAAGTGATAGTGGTGGGGGCTAGAGTTTTTGGAGAAAGAAAGATTTGTCTAGGGCCAATTTTATCAAATTTTTAGATGGTTGCTGGGTGATATGTTGAGCATTAGGTGTGATTTAGTGTGTCTAATTGGACATGTGTATGTAATATAATAACTAAACTTTAAATCAACTAAAGTAGCATATATAGTAAGAATCACATATTGTTTGCTACAATCAAATTATTTAGGGATGATGAAAGTGGAATACTACTCATAGTTAACACGAGATAACATAAATTTAAACTAAAATAATTATCTTATTGTCGAAAGAAAAAAAAAGGGGAATAGTTCTCATGTTATCTCCCCACTTAGCTAAAAACATCACTAGTCTCAATCTTTTAATTCCATTGTGAATTGCTCCAAACTATCATTTTGTTGCATATTGGTATTTTTTTTATTGTTTGTTGCATATTGGTCCCTCACCCTAAACAAGATTGTGTCAGTACAAAAACCTGATTTATAGAGAGAAAAAATTGATAATTTAAATTATCCATTGACTTGAAAAAAATTAGAGGAGATAATTAATTTATTAGAATACAATTATTGAACAGTTTGAATTTAAAATTCAAAAAGTTAAACATGAAATGGTTGCATGCGAGTTGATGAATTCATATTATTTGGTGATTTCTAATAAATTCAAAGTGACAGTTAATAGGTCATTTGAACTAATAGTGTTTCCTTTTTATAAATTAGGGCTCTGTGTCAACTTAATCTTATCTAATATTGCACACATTATAAAGGTGTGAGACCAAATATGAAAGAAATGGAGTTTGATGAATGGTGATATCTACCCTTGGTTTATTAGGCTAAAGCAAACCTTGAAGACCCGAATTGACTTAAGGTCTAAAACAGTCATGAGGGCTAAAACTCACATAATGGCCACTAGTCCATTCCCTTAAGAAAATGTAACTCATGGGTTCATGTGTCCCATTAATCCTATGATTTATAAGCTATGAAAAGCAGCTGCTTCATCCTATGGCTCTAAATACAAAGTACATCACTTTCAATACTTAAATAAAGGCCATTACGATTCATTATAAGGTGTGAGGCCACTTTATTGGTATTTACTTTTTACCTAAAATTCATACTTACTGAATTGTATGAGAATATTTTGTAGGTGTGTGAGAACAGAGGCAGGGCCAGGATTTCAAATTAAGGGGTGCAGGATGAAGGAACTATTAATATATATATATATATATATTACAGAAAAAATATATTTTTTGGTATAGTCAGAAAAATATACTAAAATTATAGTTAGAGCTTTTATGATTTAAAATATTAAACATTATTAATTTCAATCTCCATAGTCATGTAGTGATTTTAGTATGAAGTTCATTGAAATCAATAATAAAATAAAATAAGATAAAGAAATATACAAATTCAAAAAGTAAGTCACATAACTTAGATGGTGGGCAATGTGAAGAATGAAGAAATTTTAATTGCAAATTCCAACTTTACAAAAATATTATTGACAATAATGATATTTTTTTAATCTAGTGCGATAATAAGAATTATATACTGTTTGGATGATAAAATATATGTAAAAAAATAAAAAAAAATTTGCTACCTGATCCTTCATGACTTGCTACTTTTGCAAGCCATTTTTTTCCACATTGTTTTGTTAAATCTCTTTGGCTCAATTTCATACGACTTTTATATGTATACTAATATGGCCATGTGTCTTTTCTTACATCCTAAGCCAATTGCAATTTGGCTTTAACAAGCCATTTGACTAACCTGGTAATAACAACATAAAAAAATTAATTCAACTGCAAGTAAAAAAAACCTAGGTTAATATATTAATATTGGGTATAAATTTTATATAAAAAATTTAAAAATCAGTATTTTTTTTACCCTCTATAATATTTGTGTTGTTGTTTATATTTTTCTACTATTTAATTTTTTTAAATAATTTATAAAATATATATCATATATATAATTATGCAAAAGTATTAGGAGGGGTTTAGGAGGGCGCGAGAGGCACCCAGCCCCCCTTGTCTCCACCCCTGTGTTACTCTCTTATTAAAAATCTAATTAAACTCAAATTATTTATAATCTTGAGATTAGTACTCAATTCATTTTAATCAAAGTCAATTTAATCTAAAATGGTTTTAAATTTTTTTCACCTAGAACCAATTTCATTTGAAAGCCAATATTATATAGGTGTAATAATTCATTTGAAACAAAATTTTTATCATATTATTAAATTTTTATGAATTTTTTTTAATGTTAAAAAAATCATAAAAAATCAATAGTATTATAAAAATTTTACAATCAATAGATTATTTCACTTAAATAATATTAACTTTTAAATAAAATTAATTTTAATTAAAAAAATATAAATATAAAAATAAGTTATTTTAAATTAAGTTGGCTTAAATTAAAACAAATTATTCATAGAAAATTCAAGCCCTTATAAGTAAACGCTTATATTTTTCAATTAGAGTGGACATTCAAGATCAGAAACGCTAGATAAAATTAATCTCGGGTACAAGAAATAATTCATTAAAGTAATAAAAATTTGTGAATTCAATCCCATTAGCCTAAAAATAATGGTGTTTTTCTACACTGGGGCTTATCTATCGGGCCCCTAAAATTTAAAATTTGAGGTAAGTACCATTTGAATTTTATTAGGGGTGTAAGCTTTATCCGAGTAACGGTCGTACTCGTACGTCAAATAGCGATACAATCGGCCAAGTCGGTGGATTTTCTCTCCCACCTACACTTGCCAGTCACGCTAGGGCGCACATGCCAGCCATTGAGGTAAAGAAAAATCAGGTCGTCACTCGGGGCTACCAGAATTCGAAAACCCATGGTAAAAAAAAGGGAAGAAAAAACAAAAAAACACAAGAGAAAACGCAGAAATCGAATTAATAAAAAAAAAAAACAAACGAAATACATGAAGTTATCGAAATTCTTCGAAAATAAATCCCGCTTAAAAGCTTGTTGTCGTTATAATTTTTTGTTTTCTCTTTTTGAATTTTCCTTGGAGCCTAAAAATCCGAAAATCTCTCTCTCTCTTGGCTTTCTTTGCTTTAAAAACACAAATAGAGTAGCTGCTACTCCTGCTCACAATATTTTAAGCGCTTCCGCTTCAGAAAGCGAAAAAGGCAAAAACTCACTCAATCGGCGGAGCGAGAGGGAGAGAGATTTGGATCTCACACACTCGTCGTGCGCGGGCGAGCGAGCTGAAGAGGAAGACTAAGAAGCGAGACACGACTTCCAATCGGAACGAGCCTCGGTTTCTCGCCAATTCAATTTCGGCTGCCAGTTGGAGGCTTTTGAGAGTCGAATCGGGAGAGAAATGGAGAGGACGACGCCGGTGAGGAAGCCCCACACATCCACCGCAGATCTGCTCACTTGGTCCGAGACTCCCCCGCCCTCCGCCGCTTCCTCCGCCTCTCGCCCCACCCGCAATACCCAGGTGCCCATTTTTTTTTTCTTCTTCTAATCGCTGGTACTTATACTCTCGGTCTTTGAGATTGTTTGTGTGTATTGATTGGCCGGATTGTTTTTGGGCGGGTTGATGGCAGCCGTCGGATGGGATCAGTAAGGTGGTGTTTGGAGGGCAAGTGACGGATGAGGAAGTGGAGAGCTTGAACAAAAGGTAAGATCTGATTTTGCCCCTCTTCATGTTCTGCTTAGCTTCTCGATTTCCAAAGTTTGCTTGCTTTCGATTACTCTCACTTTTCTCTCCTACATGATCTCAATACCCATAGGATATATTACCTGATTCAACCCCATCGTTTAAAAGTTTTAAGCAATTGGTGGAGAGATCTTGAAATGAATTGATTTAATCTGTTTCATCATTAGGGAGAGGATCTCTGATTGAAAGCTAATTTGACTGCCCATTGATGCTGTCAGCTTAAAATGATTCTGTAAATTTTAATTCACCCAAACCTCTCAGTTTATTGGACTTTCAGATGATTGGTTGTTCAACCTAGAAGATAAAACAGCATGACGTCTGGGAATTGATGATAGTCCCTGGGGTTTTTAGGTTTTACGAATCATGAATCATGAAAAATGAAGTCTTAACCATTGAGATGGCTGAAAAGAAAGTATTTCTTTTGCTAATAACGTTAGGTTTCTTCTTGACGTTTTTAAACTCTATCAAATTGCTAACATTTGAATCTTTCTGGTATCTAGGAAACCTTGTTCCGGATATAAAATGAAGGAGATGACAGGGAGTGGCATTTTTTCAGCCAACGGGGAAAATGATCCGTCTGAAGAGGCCAATGCCACTTTGGCCAATAAAACAGGATTGCGCATGTACCAGGTATGTTATTACCTGTTTTATAAATCTCTATCATTATGAAAGCTTGTCAAGAAAATTATGGTTTTCAAGTTTCAAGTATTGATATTTTGCTGTATTATTAGCAAGCACTTGCTGGAATCAGTCACATTTCATTTGCGGAGGAAGAGAGCATTTCTCCTAAAAGGCCAACTTCTCTGCCTGAGGTGGCAAAGCAGCGCGAGCTAAGTGGAACACTAGAAAGTGAAGCTGAGGACAATTTGAAGAAGCAGCTTTCTGATGCAAAGAGCAAGGAGCTTAGTGGTCATGACATCTTTGCACCCCCACCTGAAATTTTACCAAGGTCAACTGCAGTACCATTGGCGTTGAAGGACCATTTGGCCATAGGAGAAAATCCTGAATCTGTATGTGCCTTTTTGCAGCAGCTAGTTTGATGGATTCCTTTGGAATAATTAAGAAAGTAGTTGCTTGCTAATGTGTGTGAGTGTGTTGTGATATCGTGTGGTTTTATATTGAGAGGGTAATCAGATTATTAATCTGGCAAGTTCTACAAAGTATGTAATGAAGGAAAAAAAATTCGCCTGGGAGAAGAAAGGCTTCAGGAGTGAGAAGGTGTGGAGGATAGGGAACCAGGAAATGCCTTGGAAATAATGGATAGGTTTAGCTAGTCGTAGCAGGTATAGGACTAAATTGGAATTTGGGGCCAATTATCAAGTCAAGCAGTATTACTTTCTGGTTGTTGGTTGTTGCAAGGAGCAGTTGAGCAAGATTTATTTATTTCTACTGATGTCTTCTAGCAGTTTTAAAGAATTTTAATGCTCTAACTGGTTTCTTCAACCTGGATTTAATACCGTAGGCTGCTGGAGCTGAGGAAGCTGGGACAAAGACAGCAAAGAAAATTTATGACAAAAAATTTGCTGAGCTTTCAGGGAATAACATATTCAAGGGGGATGTGTCCCCGGCATCCGCTGAGAAACATCTCAGTACAGCAAAACTGCGGGAGATTAGTGGAAGCAACATCTTTGCTGATGTAAAGGTAGAACCACGAGATTATCTAGGAGGAGTACGCAAGCCCCCGGGTGGGGAGAGCAGCATTGCTCTGGTTTAACTTGTTAGGTTTAACCTTTATTTGTCAATTGGTGTTTGGTTTATTAGTTAATGGGGTTTGATGATATTATTTAACTTTTGTGTTGTTTGTTTGGGAAGTCATGATTTAGGCCTAGCATATATCAAAGAGATACTGTGAACTTTGTGCTAATTGTAATTGGGTTTGCCTGTCTATAATCTCCTGTTTTCATTTCTTGTCTGGTGAAGGTCTTGGGGTTGCTGTTCACATTTATAACTTATTGTTTACAAGGACATGGATAGTAGTAATTACTTACTCTTCAAGCACGCTCATCGTTAATTCGTTTCGTTTTAACTTCCAACCACTTCTCACCACTCTGGTAACTTACCTGGTTTTCATACTTTTACCCTACTGCTCAGCACTTACCTGATTGTTCTCTTTAAAACTAATCAATGTGCTTGCAAACGTTGTCTCAGACACGACCGAATTTCGTTGAACTTTCAGTCCATATTTCGACTATCTGGGTACACTGGCGTATTTGACAGTAATTTTGAAAAAGGAGTTATTAGAAGTTTCTTTGATATATATAATGATTATTTCATAAGTATTTTTAATCCTTTTTTTTTTATTTCCTGTTCTTTTTTCCTGGTTGGGAACGGAAAAATTCATAAAAAATTCTTTACCTTTTTTAAATTTTTTTTGAACTGATTATTAATTAGAATACTAGATAGAACTTAGGCTTTTAAATGCCATTGATTATAAACGATAAATCAACAAATAATGAAAATAATGAATTATTTTTAATGGGAAAAGTACTTTAATACTTTATTTAACCTTTATCTATTTATTTACAAATTAGATACAACAAAAACATCATTTTGTTTCTCTGCATCGCTTATTCATGTATTTTTTAAATTATTCATAACTGCCTTGAGTTGATATTTGGGCTATTTGGCTCTAGAATTTTCTCCTTCTTCTCTTCATAATGTTTTTGGTTTTGTTTATTATTAATGTTAATAATTTGCATTAGAGTAGAAAAACCTTTTCTCTTCATAATGTTTATTAATGTTAATTTCGAAACGTGCATTATGCAAGATGTTATTGGCCCGTAGAATCAGAGTCCACTGCTTGAGATTCAATTGCCTGAAAAGTAGGACAAGGAAGAATTCGCCATCTTTGACCTGGAAATTTCATTTATTACATTAAATACTCTAATCCCTTTTTCTTTTTCTTTTTGTTTTCAAGAAAAAAACCGTCACGGTTTACCAAAAAAATAAGGAAACTTTCCGGATTAACTAATGTTAAATATATTTCCCTAAAAAAGAAACTTATGTTAAAGAAATTTTTAGTATTGATTTATGAAAAAGAATTTCTTATTATAAATCATGAGTAGTAATTTCACTATTTCGCTGCCCTATTATCTACTCGTTTCGCTTGGCTGGCAAGGAACAAAACGGACACACACAGGACACTTGGCCTTCTGCTATTCTCGCTATCAAGGGATTTTCATCCCTTGGCTTTCCGTCTACCAGGCGACAAAAGGGAATGGTGCCGGTCCAGTTATCAGATACGCACACCTCTACACCATAAATCCAGAAAGATCCACTACTCAGACGACACGTAACACCCTCATAAAACTATCCAAACCCCTATCTTTATCCAACGGCGGTCGATTTGATTCCAGCATACATGTGAAACATAGAATTAGCTCAGCGAGAAAGCGGATCAACCTCGGATGGAGAAAATCAAGGATTATTTGTTGCAAATTCTGTTTCGGCTCTGGGATTTCGATAACTGAAAAAAAGAAAAAAGCTTTTAATAATTAAGAATGATCAAATCGAACAAACGACAAAAAGTAAGCATCTCTCTCTTTCTGCGGTGCGTGCGCTTTATGTGTGCGACAGAGTAGTGGCGACTCGCTTCATTTTAATGGCGTGAGCTCCTGCCCTCACCAGACCCAGCACTCGTTTTCGTATAACCGTTCGTCAGAATTTTCCATTTCCCTTCCAATTCCTCTCTCAATCCGGACACATCCCAAGAAGAGAGAGAAAGCGCAAAAAAAAAAAAAAAATTCATACCCAAGTTCCAAAGCTAAACTTTTTTCTTTTTCTTTCTTTTCGTTTTTAGAATCCTCTCTTGGTCACTCTCTTTCTTGAGATATTGGTTTCGAACAATCTGCTGCTGCATTTGGGTTTTTGGTTCTCGATTCCCAGTTCTCGTTTCTGTACTGTTACTGTGGTTTATGTTGTAGAACTTTTGTGTCGTTTTTCCGAGGATGTTTGAACTAGCTGAGAAAGAGAAGAGGATCATTCAGGACATGACGAGAAACGAACAGTCTGTTTCGAAGGAGATCCCTCAGGCTGTCGTTTCGAATCTCCATCATCGTCACAAGCCCTACATGGGTAGTGGCTCTCCTATGAGCCGAGTGTCTCCGCAGTCGGAGCACTCTTCTTCCAGCTCCTTCTCCAATGGTTTCTGCTCGTCGGAGGACGGCTCGCAGTTTCCAAATCCATTTCCCGAGGCTAAGTATCACTTGCCCAATACCCATTACGCGGATGGCCTCTGGTTGGATCCTGGTTTAAATAGCTCTTCACATTATACAAGGAATGAGAGCGAGAAGTTGGTGGATGATTTGGGCTTGTGTGAGAATCTGATGAGAATGCGTGTGAGAGATGAGGAAAAGAATAACAGTGGCAGCCAAATGAATAGACTTGAGGGGGACCCAGATGGTCTTGGCTTTTGGTTTGGTGGGAGTATTGGTTCTATTGGAAATCTGCCTCATAACGTTGATAAATATGGGCCACGTGAGGGTTCAAACAAAGCTGCTTTTGGCTACCCAGGTGTTGAGTCCTCTGCTTTTGGAATCTCTGGTTGTTTTAATAATGATATCAGGTATCCGCTAGGGTTGCCAGGGGGATACGAAAAGGGTGACTCTGGGGGGTTTCGGAATAGGCCTAATGAGTACTGTTCTAACGCTGGATGGAGGGAGAACCAAAGAATGGATCCGTTGGAGGAAGCCAGAAGCCGGGACTCTAGATGCGTTCTGTCACAGAACAATTTCTGTAACAGGCCTTTGCTAGATGATGCTTTTCTTCGCTCACAGCAATGGAGAATGGATCCTAAAGAGGGAAGAGAGGTCATTGATCCACTAAGTTATTCTAGGTTATATCATTCCAAGTTAGGAGCCAGTTCAGAGAACATTTTACCCCTTCATTCATTCTCCAGTGAGAACGCAAATGCAGTGCCAAACAATTGGGTGCCTCAATCTCATGTATGCATGAAAGAAGCAGACGATGTACAACATTTTAGGTGTGAGGATAGCCTCATCATACAAGGCAAAGGTTTGAAGTATGGTATCAACAAGGGAAGTAATTTAACAAGGAGTCAAAAGAAAAATTCCCAGAAAGAGATTATGTTGAAAAATCTGAGAGGTAAAGGCTTCAAGCTGGAAAATTCTACAAGTAATAGACAGATTAGTGAAAATGGGCAAGGTCTAATCAATTCCCATGCTGTGAAATATCTGCCAATGCCTTATTCACTGGCCAAGTTCCAGGGTCGTATCTATTACATGGCAAAGGACCAGGATGATTCTCGGTTCTTGCAGACAATGTTTGATGAGGGAACTGAATTAGACGTGCAGATAGTGTTCAATGAGATCATTGATCATGTTGGTGAGCTTATGATGGACCCTTTTGGCAACTACCTCATGCAGAAGCTGTTGGAAGTTTGCAGTGAAGAGCAAAGAATGCAAATTGTGCTCCGAGTGACTGAAGAAGAAGGACAGCTTGTTAGGATTTCCTTGAACACCTTCGGGTAGTTCCTAATTCAATCTCTGTTCAATAATTTTTTTTTGTTTTGGTTTTCAGTTTTGATGATTTATTTGGGCCATTTCTTCTCAATACTAATGAATTTGTGCCTTTTGCACCAGTACACGTGTGGTGCAGAAGTTGATTGAGAGGCTAAGATCAAAGCAGGAGATATCACTTGTGAAAGCAGCTCTAAAACCTGGTCTTCTTGATTTAATTAAGGATCTAAATGGGAATCATGTCTTACAGCGTTGCTTGCAATGCCTTAGCAATGAAGACAACAAGGTAGGCCTTTCACTGGTTCCTCCACTAGACCTGATAACACCAAAATCCTCAAGTTCAACTCTGATCATAAGCTATCCTGAATAGTTTGCCTGTGACGTTTTTTATTGCTTTAGTTTGATTGCATTGGAGGTGAAGCATGTATCTGCAGAATTTTATCAGTAGCACATTAATATTATCATTAGCCAGTTTGCTGAAATGGACGAGTTTAACATCATCAGGATCATTATCATCTTCTAGTATGCAGTGTTCCACACTCAAAAGGAATTCTGTGTGAAATTAATTTATATCCAAGATGATATAAATTTGTGCTTTGCCAGTTAGTTATGTCAACTTCATTGCTATAGCACTAGAACAATGCCTAGGTAGTTGACAATAATACTTCACAAAAGCATCATTTATATGGGAGTTTTAGTTCCTAAGCTTTCTTCTTTCTGTTTACTTGGGATTACAAGTAGTACTTGATGAATGCAAGAGTCTCGGTTAGATGTTTTCTACGGTGTGTAGGCTTCTTTAAAGGTAATGGGGGCAAGACCTGTACTTGGTGTATGAGATGGAGATCTCCCATAGCTTCACTGCAGTTGAGTTGAAAGCGATCTTGTGAACTTTTAACCTTATATTACCATGGAAAATTTATGGCAGTATGAATCAATGATTGAGAAAGAAAAAAAGAGTAAATGCCATATCATTTAATCTGATTATTTATCTTACTGATCACAAATGTCATCTGGTTGGTGTACACATGTCAGGTTTAGTTATGCTTTACATGAATACATGTCGAGTAAACAATGCCGCACGCTAAAGAGGAATTTGTGGGATGAATTGACATTCAACCTAATAAGGTTTATTAATTTTGCTTTCCTGACGCTGCTATTCTAAAAAATGATATGGCCATGATCCACCACAGGTTTACCTGAGAAAGCATAAACTGCTTGATTTCCTCTTAACTGCATAGAACTTGCATAAATGGTCTGATCTTCAACTACTTGAATGGTTAGAGAAAATCATAATGTGTTTCATAGATAGTATCGTTCATTTGGTTATTCGGGCACTTAACATATTTGTTGTTATGACATTCCTTTTCTTTTCCCTCTTCCTTTTTGATGTACAAAATTGCAATCAAGATTGTAATTTCTTTTGATGCTGTTGTTTCTTATGGTCCTGCGCAGTTCATCTTTTATGCTGCAGCAAAATTCTGTGTTGACATTGCAACTCATAGGCATGGATGTTGTGTTTTACAAAGGTGCATAGATCACTCCATAGGGCAATACAGAGATAAACTTATTACTCAAATTTCCAGAAATGGCCTCCTTCTGGCTCAAGATCAATTTGGGTAGTTATCTACTGATTTCGTGTCCTCTATCCATTGAGGGAGAAGGGAACAGTACTATTTGCATTCTGATTCTAAACCAAATTCTTTTTCCAATGCAGAAACTATGTTGTGCAATATGTTATAGAACTGAAAGACCCTTCTGCAATTGGCAATTTACTTTCTCAGTTCAAAGGCCACTACGTACAGCTCTCAGTGCAAAAGTTCAGCAGTCATGTGGTTGAAAAATGCCTCAAACATTTAATGGAGAGCCGGTCCCAGATCGTCACCGAGTTGCTTTCAGTGCCTCACTTTGAACAGTTTCTGCAAGACCCATTTGCCAACTATGTTATCCAATCTGCTCTTGCAGTTACTAAGGTATGAAGTTCTACAATAATACAATCACTTCCACGGTTCAGAACAAGCCATTTAAAGTTTGGTAGCACAATACAACTCTGTAGCATATGCTTCTTCAATTCATCCATTCTAATGCAAGTGTTCTGTTCTCCTCTCTCGTGAACTGGGTTTTGGTCTCTACCAGGGTCCTCTCCATGCTAGTCTTGTTGAAGCAGTCCGGCCACATTCTATCTTGCGGACCAGCCCTTACTGCAAGAGAATTTTCTCAAGGAACTTCTTGAAGAAATGATGTCTTTTGAACTGTTGTTGTTCTCCCAAGGTCACTGCCTTCTTCATTAGTGACAGCTTGGGTTACTAGATGTTGTTTGTACCTGAGATTCTGAAGCTGCTGCACTGGTGGGAAGCTCTTCACCTATGAATCTGAAGGATGTAGAAATTTTGGCTCTCCGTTGTTTACTATGCCGTTATTACTTGTACTATCTTGTTTGTTGTTGTTGTCTCTAGGATAATAACTTGGGATGTAATCTATTCCACTGAAAACTTCAAATTTGAACTCATCTCGGGGTCTGTATTTCCATGTTTAGTTTTCTGGTTTTTGAATGCACTGCAGAGCTAACTGATGAACGCCATGAGTCCTGACACAGACTCCACATGCAGGTAAGAAAAACGGCACTACTTATGCTGATCATGGTTACTTGAAAAAGTTTAAGAAAGCATCCTTAGATATATTATTATGTCAGAGGGTGGAAGACAAAACCATCCGATCCGATTGTTTGAAGACAGACAACAACTAAAGCAAGCATCACAACACTACCTCAACATCAAACGGGGTTCAAACAGGTTCCATGATACACTCGGGTAGAAAATCTTCTTCAGCAGATAGAAGCTCAAGCATCTTCATGACCAAGCAGTGCCAGAAGCATCTTTTCATAGTCTCCATGGGTATCCTTGACAATGGCACGATCGAGAGGCACACTGTTCCTTTTCTGGTACTCTTCTGCAATGATCTTCAAGTCAATTTCAGCTCTTGTTGCCACTACTCTTGTGAGAGCACCCTCATCTGTTCCGCGTTTGTTAATTGCTAGACGAAGGACCTTCTCAAAGTACCTTTCGGGGCGGACCAAGCATTTCACTGTGGCCCTAAGCAGCGCAAGGAACTCGTCCTTGGGGTCCTTTTTAAGGTCCTGCATATAGGAATGACAATCTCATGTACTGCTTCTTGAAGCTACAGGAAATGTTAACTTGTATTTACCAAAAAGACCAGAAGAAAACAGATAGGAGAATTAAAACTTCGATCTAAAACATAGAAAGAATTAAAACTTGCAGGAAATCAAGACCGATTAAGCATGAGAGCACAGGCCTCTTAGAAACAACTTGCAGGAAAAATTTGGTAAACAGATAGCAGAATTAAAACTTCGATCTAAAACATAGAAAGAAAAACACAAAGTCTCCTCCATGCCATCAAGTACATACCTTGTTGATGTCATTTCCATATTCGTTCTTGTAGCGATTGAGGGTCGCATTAATCTGTGCCTTGCTCCTAGTGGCCAAGATCCTGATGAGATCGTCATCGTTGTAATGCTTATGTTCGATCTTGTCACGGAGTATTTTAGCTTCAGACTTTGCGAGATTCAGGTCCACCTCATCTCCCTCGTATCGGTATGAGCTCACCAGAGGAAGCAGCAGCTGCCAGATGCAAGTTCAAAGATCAACCATAACAACAGTCAAAGCATAACTCAAGCACACAGCGATAGGAGTTTTCGCGTTACCTTGCGGAAATCTCCGGTGGTGTGATGAGCAACATCCTCTTCAAGCGATTTCTTGAAACGAGCATGGTAAGCCTGTCTGGCTGCAAGCAGTTGGTTGGAGGTCCGAGTGCAGGCGATCTCCATGAGGACCTGGTTGCTGGAAGTCCACCTCTTGGTGGCTTCGTTGGCCAAATGGGCGTCACGTTCAGCTGGATCAAGGGTCCATAGCAGCACCAGTCTCTGCCAGTCGGGAGTTTCAACAAACACATACACGTTCATTTACGGAGAGTCATTACAAAGACCAAGTAAGACGGATTCAAGATCGATCTATATGTTTGCGTGGATAAACAAAGAGGGTTTGCGAGAACCAACCTCAAAGTCGTTCGTGAGCTCCTTCTCCAGGGCCTTGAGGAGTGGCTCCCCATACGTATCATGATAAACGTCTCGGATCAGCTTCCTCTGCTCCGCGGTTCTGTGAGCCAAGATTGATATGATCAACTTCTCATTTGTTCCCCATCCTGAAGCGCACAGATCAAAAACAATGAAGGACACATGTTCAGAGATTCCTAATTAAACACAAGAAATATCTATGCGAAGAACAAAAAGAATGTGATCCAGCCGGTTTGTGGTTTAACAACAAAAGTTCAACAAGTGATCATCAGCGCTAAAGCAAAACAAGGAAAATAAGAAAAAGATCATCACCTTCGAAGGCTTTCCTGAGCTGCTCAACATCCTGGGAGACAGGAGGAACAGTGTGTGGCACTGAAAGAGTCGACATTTTCGTCTTCTTGTTTCTTCTCCTCTCCTCTGTTCTGTTTTTCTCCGCTCATAATCGAAAACGTAAGAGTGGGCTGGGCGCTTTAAGGACGACGATTGCGGTGGCAACTATTTTTTTTTTTTTTAAGATACGTTCTGAAATGTTATACAAAGTATTAAATTTGTCAATAATATTTAGACCGGGGTGTCAATTTATTGCTATAATTTTTTTTGTACAATATTTTATTAATATTTTAAAATGAGTTTAAATATGCCATTGAAATTTTAAATTGAAAGTGAATATGTTACTGTCAGTTAAAAACAAAAAAAAAACATTTTACAAGTTTAAAATTTTTAAGGTGATAATACAATTTTTAACAAACTTTAAAAATCTTAAATAATTAGTCTTTCTCTCTCTCTCTAAGGTCATCCACTACCACTGCTTTCTAGAGCTTTTTTGGCCATTATCTGCTACGGCCGATAAAATTTTTTTATATTTTTCTCCTCCCATCGCCATTGGTAAAGGGATGTATAGTCGACGCACTCATAAGGGTTAAGAGCAGTGCCGCATCGGGAGTAGAGGAGCAGGTCCTAGGGGAGGATTGGGAGCTTCGACGATTGAATTAATGGCATGCACATGATGGAAAGTGGAACAACGAGTGGGGCAATGTTGGATTTGGTCATTGGCCACGAGTGCCACGACCACCTGAGCCCCCTCGATCGCTTCGAGCTTGTTGAAATACATTTTGTAGATCTTTCGATTGGAGCCTCTTATCAAACATCTGTAATCATTTTGTTATACTCCACATTGAAAGATCTTTCGACTGGAGCTTACAATCACTTCTAGTTCGTTGAAATCCCTGACATTAGAAATGAGTCTAATTACTTATAGCTATTGAAGTTTTTTGAAAATTACATTATTACCTCAAATTTTAATACTTATTATATTTTACATCTTTCATTATTTATTAATGAACAGCGATATGTTTAAACTTATTTTAAAATATTAGTAGAAGATTTGACAAAAAAATTATAGTGAAAAATCCACAATTCGACCTAAACATTAGATATAAATTCGAGACTTAGTGTCAGCATGCTAGCTCGGTGACGCTGTCGGCCATCTTGCAATTTCCAACTTTTTCTTTCGGTCTTGGGATGTCAAATCTCGGATTAACCTATCATCATTATTGTACGTGCCACGTACACCTGGCGATACAAAATTCTGTGGGAGAAGCCAATGGCTGGGCGCCGCGACGGATTGATCACGTGGCTGTCCCATTCCTATGAGAATTTGCGTGGGTGCATTGGCACCGCTCACCGGAGGATTGGTTGTTCATCCAAGACAAGCTATAAAAAGAGGGGGGAAAAGAAAAACAAACGCATTACTTTAAAAAGTAATAATAATAATAATACGGACGAGAAAATACGTTTTTAGTGCCTATCAAGCGTCCGAAAATAAAGGTAATTAGAGTGAAAATCCTGATTAACATTCTCAAGATGTCTGTCATTATTTTGGAGCACCATCATTGAAAGTGTTGCAGTGTGAATGATTGAAGTTGGTGACCGAAATTAAAGTTAAGCAGTTTCAGTTTATCTCTAAAAGAATTTCAATTGTTGAATATTCTGGAGGCTACTGTTTTTTTCTTTTCTTTTTCCCTTTTTATACATTCTGCTCATTTATCAATGCAATAGATGAGTACTTGATAAGGGATGGGAACAAGTCCCCATTCTGGTTCCTGATCAATAGCCTTATCTTCAATGTGTAGTGGTTGCAACTCCCATCAAATTATTGATCTCAGAAAATCTACTAATTGCTTTTCATCACATCACCTGTCAGTTATTAACAATTCATTTTCTGGAAATCCAGATCATGAATGAAGATCAATATGTGCCTTAGGCCCATTTGTACTTGACTGAATATTGTATTGGATTTATTGAATTTTGTTCACTGCCAAGTAAACTTGGCCCCCTAAAAGCTAAAAGTAAAAATACCATAATAGTGGTTCTCACAACAACATCACATACAACTGGAGGCTTTGCCCAAGGTACATTTAACATTACAGAGAAGCTGAAGTAATCGTAAACCTGAGAAAACCATGGACCTAGCAGCGGCAGGCAGAATTTATTCGTTGTTCAGTTGAGGTCCTGCAGAAAGCACATGAGAGATTACGCGCATAGATGGCCTCATCTGTGGATTCGCGTTCAGGCATCCGACTGCAAGCTTCATGATCCTTCTCAGTTCATCCATGGTTTCGAGTGAAGGAGGCGGTAGCCGTTGATACACCACATCATTCTGCAGAATTTCCTCATGACTTGGCCTAGAAAGTAAGTTATGTATGCTATCACCAGGATGCCTTCCTTTGATTACCTCCAATGCCACAACTCCAAAGCTATACACATCACACTTCTCAGTCACCCTCATTGTATAAGCCAGCTCTGTCACACATAAAAAGAAACAACTTACTGAAAATGATCATCACCATTAACATTTCATCCTCAGTTTTCATAGATTTGATTACTGTTACCTGGAGCAATGTATCCGAATGTGCCTGCAAGTGCGGTCCAGCTTGAGGAGTCCGGCTTCAGAAACTTAGCAGTGCCAAAGTCGGACACATGAGGCACACAATCGGAATCAAGTAAAATGTTCTTGGAGGAGATGTCTCGATGGATGACTGGGGGCGAGCAATCATGGTGCATGTATGCTAAGGCATGAACCACCCCTTTGATGATAATTACCCTCTTCTCCCAATCCAGTTCTCTGGCTTCTTTATCGTTTCCCAGCATTGCTGCCAAGCTGCCCCTTTCAACATACTCATACACCAGTAAGCAATTTTCTTCGTGCCAACAAAAACCATAGAGCTTGACAACGTTCCTGTGTCGTATCTCTGCCAGCACCCTTATCTCACCTAAGAACTCCTTTTCATTGCCTCCATGGCCATCCGGTAGTGAATTGAGTTTTTTCACTGCTACGGTGCCAATGGATGACAGCTTTGCCACATAAATGGATGCTGATCCACCTTTCCCTATGCAATACATAGCCTCAAAACCTCTGGTTGCTTGAACGATTTCTTCATACAGAAGTTTTCCATCCATAAATGGTGTCAAAAATAGCCCTCCTTTGTCGCTCAGTTCTTCTCCCTGACGCGGCTTCTTTCTCTTTATCAGAGAGACGATTCCACCAAGAACAAATAAGACCAGTAGTGCTCCGCACATAGGAAATATGATCAAATAGACAACCCTGCGATTTGTGGACTTATGCTTGGGTCTCAAGGTATTGCACCCTGCGAGACCTGATGCGTTGCCACACAATCCTTTGTTTCCCTCAAATGCTTCTTTAGGAGCAATTTGAAATGCCTTGTTCTCAGGGACAGGACCTTGCAGCTCATTATATGAAATGTCGACAGATGACAAGCCATGCATTTGATCAAAGCTGCTAGGAATAGAACCTGAAAACTTGTTATGCGAAAGGTTCAGTGTTTCCAAGCTCTCTAGGGCGCTAAGTTGTGCTGGTATCTCCCCTTGAAGCGCGTTATGGCTAAGATCTAGCACGGACAAGTGACGCAACCCTCCCTTCTGGATCGGAATCTCTCCAACGAACTTGTTGTTGCTTAGGTTCAAGTAGTTTAGATTCCCGAGGTTCGCAAACATATCTGGAATCGATTGGCTGAGATTGTTTTTCGACAGGTCAAGATACTCGATACCACTCAGCAATCCTAATTCCAGAGGAATCCCGCCAGAGAGTTGATTGTCTTTCAAATCCACCTTTAATAGAGACTTCAGCTTTCCCAGTTCCTTTGGTACTTCTCCAGTTAAACGATTGGAACCAAGTTCAATAACATAAAGCTGAGTCGAGTTCCCCAGTGCAGCCGGTATTCTGCCTGTGATACTGTTGTTCGTAACGGATAGGGTGCTTAGCTTTGGACACTTACCCCAGTTCGGTGAGATTTCACCATAAAATTGATTGTTGCCCAGGAATATGGTGTACAGGTCCTTGTAAACACCGAAGGCCTGGGATATATCACCAGTGAGCTGGTTGTTTTGAAGCTTGACTCTTATTAAGCTGCTGCAGTTTTTCAAGTCTGCTGGGATCGGACCTGTTAACTGGTTGTCGTTTGCAGTGAAGTTTTGGAGCAGCCCAGCTGGGCAAATAGTTCTTGGCAATGAGCCAGTGAGCTGGTTGGTGTCTAGTTCCAGTACGGTCAACTTGTCCAGGTTGCCTATTTCAGGAGGAATTGTGCCAGAAAGTTGGTTGGCACGCAAAAACAGGACTTGTAAGTCTTTCAACCTTGCAATTGATTGGGGTATGGAACCATTGAGCTGGTTTTCGCTCAACTCTAGATCATAAAGAGACCCCAAGTTTCCTATTTGTTCAGGTATGGGACCAGAGAGTTGATTCTGATATAGTTGGAGAAAGCCCAGGGATTTCAAGTCACAGATTTCAACAGGAATTGGGCCTGAGAGATTGTTTTTATAAAGGCTTAGGGACTGAAGTGACCTCATTTTTCCTATTTCTTTGGGAATGTGACCATAAAGTTGATTATCGAACATGTTCAAAATTGTTAAGTTAGTGAAGTTGCCAAAAGTTGGAGGAATGGGGCCTGTGAGATGGTTGGTGTCCATGTACAGTGCCTCCAGACTCACCAAATTCCCAAGTTGTGGAGGAATGGGACCAGACAAGGAATTGTTATAAAGATATAGCCTAACCATGTTGGTCAAGTTCCCGAAAGAATCCGGAATTGGGCCATCTAGATTGTTGCTGTACAAGGCAAGCTCAGTGAGAGACTTGAGCCGGCCAATCTCTGGAGGGATAGAGCCATTTAATTGAGTTTGAATTAAATGGAGGACTTCAAGTTGCGTAAGCAGGCCTATCTCAGGTGGGATATGACCGGTAAACGTGTTGGTGGACAGGTCCAAGTAAACAAGCTTGGAAAGGTTGCTGATTTGGGGAGGGATGGTGCCATAGAGATCATTGGTGCTGAGGTCAAGATATGCCAGGTCAGGAAAAGCTGAGAACTGGAAGGCATAGAGTGTACCTTTGACGCTAAGAACTGAAAGGTTCAATCTGTTGACACTTGCTGCTCCATTGCATGAGATGCCAAGCCACGAGCAGTAGCCTGTGCTTGATCGATTCCCGGTAGCATTATGAGGCAGATCAAGGCTCCATGAGGAGAGGACTGACTGAGTTTGGTTACTGAGGGTGGCCTTCCATTTGAGTAGAGCAGTTCCTTGCTGGGCAGAATCAGATGCCACAAAGTGAAAGAGGAGTAGGCTGAAGTATAAGATGGAAAAGCAAAAGAAAAGCAGCAGCTGCAAAGCTTTTATCGCCATGATGATTTATCAAGTGCTTGCAGCTGCTGCATTTTATTTACAGGTGAATGCCTATTTATCAACTTTATTTTGACCTGTCTTAAGGTCAATAGTCATCTTACTTGTGAGATTTTCCTCAAGAGATTAGGAAAAAAGGTGGTAAAAGTCATTTTCAGTAAGTTTGCGTTGAACTATGTGTTTGCCAACGTGTTTATCTCTTATTGGTTGGGTAAATTTCATTTATGGTCCCTAACCTTTTAAAAATGTCCTAAACGATTCCTTAATCTTCATTTTATCCTATTAAAGTGCTCGACGTCCCTATTTTTGTCCTAATCGTGGTCTTTTTTGTTAATTTCATAGTTAAATGTGATGGGATTGCAGGAAAAAATAACAACATTCATCCTACATTTTCTTCTTCCCTCGCAAGTTACCATGAACTTAATAAATCTAACTATTCAATTACTGTCTCCCACTCTTTCTCACCTAGTTGCCACCATTTGCCTCTAGCGTCAAGCATCGCCTCGATTTCACTTTCCCAAGTGCCACTGGCCACAGTCTGCCTATATCGTCGCACATCACCCATCTACGAATCACCTCGTCACGCCTCATGCATCATCATTTGAAGCGTCTGGTCACGACCTCCATCAACCATTCACTTGTCGCTTTGTCATGACCTCCATTGATATCTCGGGATTATGTGATCCGTCCGATCACCATTAGAGCCCAAATCGAGAGCCTGGGGGTCAGTTGCGGAGGTTTGGAACCATCGGAGCCCAAATCGACTGCCATCTAAGTCAAAACCGTGTTCATCGACATCATCAACTGCTGCTTGTTTGTCAATTGAAATGGATCGTACATTCTTGAAATAGATTGTTCATCATCGTTGTTGTTTCGATAGTCACGTGAAGGGGGATAAGGGAGGTGCAGATTTGGCCAATCCTTTTCGGGCTAGCAATAACAGTGGATGCCGTAGATGTGGCCGGAGAAGGTAGAGAAGGGGCTGGTCGCAGATGGTGGTGCCCAAGCATGGTAAGGGAGGACGAGAGAGAGAGGAAGATAGTGGTTGAAGAGTTATATTTACTAGGTTCTTAGTAATTTGAGTGGGAATAAGAAAATGTAAGATAAATATTGTCATTTTTTCTTGCAATTCTATCATATTTAACTGTGAAATTAACGGAAGGACCATAATTAGGATAAAAATAGAGAAGTTGAAGACTTTAATAGAACAAAATGAAGATCAGGGACTCGTTTAAGATATTTCCAAAAGGTTAGGGACCATAAATAAAATTTACCCCTTATTGGTATGTGGACTTCTGAGGAACAATATTGTCTACCACTTGGTGTTTGGATTTTTCCTTCCAGAGAATTGAAATGGTCAGAAAGGCGAATACAAAAATAGAAGGGCTGCTGCCTATTTCCAAGTGTTAGTATAATTTCAGAGAGGCTTTTGGAAATAATAATCCACAATTTGTAAAGTATAAAATTAGTTGAGTACCAAGAAAAAGAATTCAAACAATGTTATATATGATTAGATTGGGAAAAAATGTTTTTTGGATTTTTATTTTCTAAAAAAGATGTTTCATTAATACTTTGTTAGAAAATCATTCTTGTACTTGTTAGTTAGAAAAGTTACCTTCTAAAAATTATAAATGAACGAATGACTTCTAGAAGTAAGTGAAAATCCAAGAAATTATATTCTCTGAATTTAGCTAAGTACAATATTATTTATATTTATTTTTCTTATTATCGATACTCAATCAATTTTATAATTCCTCCCTCCCAAGTTCTTTGTAATAGTTACTATTCAAAACAATTAATATATAATTTTTTATTTTCAATATTTTAGTATATAAATGAAAAAATTTTATATATAAATAAATGATAAATAAAGACTTATAGTTTTTAAATATATTTTAATTTTTGTAAAGAACAATAATATGAATAAATTTAAGTCAAATTTAAGTAAAAAAAGTGAAATGTGTCAAAAAATGGGATGGAGAGAGTATTTTAGAAAATGTGGATTGTTACTTTCCAAAATGTTACTTCCTAGAATATTTATATTATCCAAAAATTTTATGAATCCTTAAATCAAACATCACTTACCTCATCTTGGCTAGGTTTACTTGAGATGTTGTTTTTTAGATCTGAGATGTATATTCTTCCAACTTCTGGGTGGTTCTTAATAAAATATTTGTTGCTGATAAAAAAGAAAAAAAATAAAACATCACTTAGTGTATTTGGACTTGCAGTATCGTCTGCCTGAAATCAAATACTCTACTCAAAATAAAATTGCCAGAAGTCGAGAATGAAGTCGTTGGGTTGTTGTGATCACTATTATTAAATGCTTTAAAGTCCAGTTTTGTTATGAAATAAACAAATCGATTATCAAAAAGAAAAAAACGAAATAAACAAATCTAGTATTGGCTTTGGAAGGCACATCACTTATTGTATCTTCCATCTAGGACCATAATTTCTAACATGAGCTGCACGCAACAAGTCAACGTGTTCCCTCTGCAATATCAAGGTCCCATTTGTAGTTGAAACTTGAAACAAATATTGATGGTTTCTTCATTGGTTGGAAACTGGAAGCAGCAATTGATTTTACAAGTTTGAAATGACTCCGTTTGACCATAATATTTATGATTAACGTTTGAGTTACGGTAGTTTATCAATTCATATCTGCTAAATTGTGACACTGGGAGATACTTTTAGGTGGTTTTTCATGACCATTGACATTAAATTGTGACTAAAGAAAAATTGAACCTTCATAGAAAGAGACTCCGGACGCTACTAATCAAGTTACATAATTAAGGCTTACCCATATGGTTTTTCTTTTCCATGTTACTATTTTTTCTTTTTTGTTGGTAGCTTATGTTATGTTCATCATCATCATCATACTGAGGCGAAATTGTATTACGATTAGTAAGTTGGTTAAGACCAAAGACATTTCTACAAGTCTCCGAAAAGTGAAAACAACTAACGAGACGTGTTTCAGGCCTATGTACATGGATTTTTCTCGTTAGAAATAGAAAAGCTATCTATGTAACAATCGTCCCTTAAAACATCCACATATCCTAAACAAATACTAATGGATTTGCAGGTTTTAGTTTTTTGGGACCATATAAATGGCAGTCATCTTCGCAGCTCATTACTTTTCAACATCGTTTACACGAGGATACTGTAATCGCATTGCAAAGTCAAAGAAAACAGATCATAAAAAACCTCTCGAGTTACCCAAACTGCACGAGAGAGCACGGTGCTGGAGTCTTAGCTGGGGACCTGGGGTGTTGACGATGCGCTCCAAGTGCTCGACGGAATGATTGTATGAGAGACGGAACGCCTAATAGTACATCACAGATTCACAATATACTGAATTCTAATTCATTCGTATTCAGTTGCATTCTGAGCCTAAAATAAAATGCTATGATGAATTACTCCAATTTTGTGCAATTCTTTTTGTTTTTTATTTTTAGTGAAAATATTTTTCAATGTAGGGCAAGATCATCTTATTATCTCTAGTCCTTTGGCATAGTAGTTAAGGGGCCAGTTGCTAAACCCCAACCTCCTCATTCCTCTGTATGATACCTTAATGTTAGTTTAGGTGTCCTTCGAGTCTAAAAAAAAAACAGATGTTCCGTCGTTCCATTACATATGAGTACCTATCAATAACAAAAAATATTTGCTTGGCTTTTTCATGCTTTGAGCTTGCATGGCAACTTGGCACTCATATAAAAGAAGGTATTTCTATGGATATGAAAGAATACTAGATGGCTGCCCACACTTTACTGCAGGTTTTGTTATGCAAATGTTGTGTATCTGTGTGGCATATATATGAAAAGTGTTTTAATTGTACATATGCATGGTAGGTTGGTTGAGTATATCTTTGTTGATATCTCTATAATTACTTAATTTTTTTTTTTTTGTAATTAGAAACATAATTGGAAAAGCTAAGAGAATAAAGAGGTAAGCTGAAGAGATTACCCCTCAGGGACCATAACTAAAGAGCGGCGAAAGTTCTCTATAAATGTCCGGATTTGTGGAGATATAGTAACCAACTTTGGGATAGTAACCTCCATTCTACGTAATACTGCCAACGCATTAGTGCAATCCGAGAGCACATGGATGAATCATTAAAAGCCCTATGAATAATAGAGTAATAAGGATGATTGAGTGTGGAGGTAGTTGTTTTAAAACATAAAAAATTTTCTTTTATGAATCTTATAATTTTTTTCTTATAGGTTATTTATGAATCTTGTTTCCTAATCAATAGTATTTAATATCATAAGTTGAAATTAAAATCTATAAATGCTCTCAATTTTGAAAAATTCTATGAGAGTTTTTAAAATTTTTGAGTATGTATAAATTTTAATTTATAGTTATATATGATATTTTATATTGAGAATTAAGATTCATAAATGCATTAAAATTTAAAAAACTCTTATGTCTTAATTCCCAGTTAGCTTCATCTTCAATGAATCACCATAGTCGGCTATGGTTTTCCTCTTCCCACCGAGCTCTAATTCTACCTTATTGGCCATCGGGAATGAAAAAATGTTAACTTGCAGTACTTGAAACCTATATTACAACCAAAAAACATATGGAGGACTGTTAGTGCGTTTAACCCAATAAGCAAAAGTTAGATACCTCATTACCCCTAACCTTTTTCCTTTCATATAAGATCATTCAACATTTGAAAAAACAACACAATAAGTAATAATCTACATTTCCGATAAACTCCAATATCCCATACCAAAGTCCATAGTTGCAAAACAACAAAAACAGGTTAAAAAAAATCAAATAGTAAAATTTCTGTATTGAGGTGTAACTGAAACTTCCAATAATTCAGGGGCCTTAAGGACACAGGACAACATGTTGAGGGTAGACACTTGAATTAGGACAACAATTGTGAGACATATGTCCTAATTTTACACCTTGTGTAGTTGAAACATATACCAACCTTTAGGGTGAAAATGACACAAAAGCACTAAACTGGGGACAAAAAGTGGCATTAAACGCCAATCCACGACTAGGTGTCCTGTCTCCTTTCTCTCTTGTGTTTTTATGTATTATACAGATATTTGCATTCCCCAGTTTCAGTTTAATGGCTTAGGTGATGAGTGGATATTAGGGAGGTTAAGGGTTCGAACTTTGGCTTTCCTACCCCCTACATCATACCGCAATAAAGTTGATCCAAAAGAATCTAACATGCCCCTTTTCCTTAATTTGTAATACTAGTATATCTATCATTTTGTGCACTTGTATGACACTTCTGCATATCAAAAATAAAAAAACATTTGCATATAACAAGTACCTATTTATGTCAGAAGGTGGAAGATAAAACCATCTGATCCCATAGTTCGAAGACAAACAACAACTAAAGCAAGCATCATAACACTACCTTAACATCAAATGGGTTCAAGCAAGTTCCATGATACACTTGGGTAGAAATTCTTCTTCAGTAGATAGAAGTTCAAGCATCCTCATGACCAAGCAGTGCCATAAGCATCTTTTCATAATCTCTATGGGTATCCTTGACAACGACACGATCAAGAGACACATTGTTCCTTTTCTGGTACTCTTTTGCAATAATCTTCAAGTCAATTTCAGCTTTTGTTGCCACTACTCTTGTGTGAGCTCCCTAATCTGTTCCACATTTTTTTAAATGCTAGGTGAATGACCTTTTCAAAGCAATTTTCGGGGCGGACCAAGCATTTCACTATGAAACATAAAGTATAGAGAGAGGGAAGATTTGCCGCACACCAACCTCATTAAGGTTTCCTATTTTTATATTAATGTTGTATAAGTAGAGTTACACTTGACTTGTATTACAAGAGATATGATAAGTACATCAATATTAATCTATACAAAATGATATCTAGTGGTAATAGTTTAGTTTAACTGGGACTTATCTTCTTTAACACGTCCCCTCAATCTCAACGGCGCGGGAATGAATATTGAGATTGAACTGAAGAGTCTGCAAAGACTGAACTGGTAGAGGCTTTGTAGGTATCTTAGCTATTTGGTCCTTTGTGGATATACACTGAACATCCAAGTCTTTACATGCCATTTTCCCCTTGACAAAATGGAAGTCAACTTCTATATGTTTTGTTGGAGCATAGAAAACGGGATTGGCTGTGAGGTAATTTGCTCCTATATTACCACACCACAACATAGGTGGTGAAGACAAATAAATCCTAAACTCGAAGAGCAGAATTTGAAGCCACATAAGTTCAGCAGTAGTGTTGGCAAGAGCACAACACTTTATTTTTGTGCTTGATTGAGAAACTGTGGGTTGTTTAGAGCTCCAGAAATTAAGTTGGAGTCCAAAAAAATAGCATAACCATTTGTAGAACACCTATCATTTGGGCATCTTGTCCACTCTGCATATGAAAAGGCATTAAGTAAGAGTGTGGAGGAACGACATATGTGAAGTCCAAAGTTTGCTGTGTGAACAAGGTAGCGAAGAATCTTTTTTACAGCTGACCAATGAGCAACAGTTAGAGCATGCATAAATTGACACATTTTGTTTACAGGATATGAAATGTTGGGCCTTGTCAAAGTAACTTACTGAATAGCCCCCACGGTACTTTGATAAAGTGTGGTGTCCGAGAAAGCTTCAACATTGAAATTGGATAGTTTCTCTGTAGTACTCATCAATGTTGTCACAAATTTGGCATGAAGCATATTTGTTCAAGCCAATAGTTTCGTAATATACTTCTGTTGTGAGAGTGTAATTCCATCTTTGTCATAAACAACTTCAACATCGAGGAAATAGCTTAGTTGTCTAAGGTCATTGAAAGGAAAATATTGTTGGAGAGTCTGAATAAACTTGTCAATAATATGGGGAGAAGTTCTTGTGATGAGAATATCATCAACATAAATTAACTTGTACATCATAGCTCTAATTTTTTTTATTATGAATAATGAAGTATCGACCTTGGAAGGATGGTTGGCCGTCGAAGCCGCTAAAAATAATTCCAGTCTCACTAATAACTCAGAATGAATAAATAAATTTATACTATAATAGTGAAAACCAGGTTGAATCCTAAGGAAAATTTTTTAACCGAAAACTTCATGTCAAAAAATTGAAATAAAAAATTAGGGGAGATTGTTTGCAATTAATAATAACATTAAAAATAATCAGAGAACAAAAATTAAGAAATCTATCAAGTAAGAAATCAATGAAACAATCAAGAATACAAACCTTGGTATTATTCAACATCCACCACCAAATTTCTACAACTGATCATTAATGTATAGATAGATTAATCAAGACTTTGAATATTTATTGTTGGAGCTATCTTCCTAACTCTCCTTAGTCATAGTTAATCAGAAAACAAGTGATCTAATTAATCCTAACTGCTAAACAACCTAAGACAAGCGCTTCGATTTAATTTAACAATTGCATTAAAAACTAGAGAGATTGATGAAACTAAATAACACAAACACAAACTGTTGCATTTAATTTAGTTGAATGTTCTCCCTAAGACCTAATGATTTCTAATGCAGCAAATCAATAAATTTTAGTTGCTTCACAGATTAGAGAAACTAAACAATTACGGATTTGATTTCCACCCCAACAGTGGATTGAATTCGAATAACTATTAGCAAAGATCTAGCATATAAACGAAACAATCATGAAATTAATCATAGAAGAATACATAATACTCAAAGTATCAATTGAATGAATAAAACAAATTTCATCTCACAGTATTGAAGAATTTGGGATTTCAGTCTCCTTCAACCAATAATAAAAAGATTAGCCGGACATGGCCATTAAAAATCACTAAAAAGAAAAGAAAAGAAATAAGAAAAAAGACAAAAGAGAGTTGGGGAAGAAAAGGGGTTATGCGCAGCTCATCTCTTTAAATACCTAAAAGAATTAACCTAGTGTGCTAAATTCATAAGATCTCCCTAAACTTCCTATACTGTTACAAAATTACTCCACACAAATAAAAATATTTAAAATTAACTAGAAGATTTCAAAGTTATGAGCCGAAAAATCCTCCAGAACATTAGTAGAAACTTCAAGCAGAAATTTGACCTTGACGTAACCATTATCTCTCAAAACTCAAAGCATGAAAGTTGTAGAGCTCTTTCTTAGCTTCAAAATGATACCTGAATCACATGAAACGGGTATCTACAACCAAAGATATACAAAAAATACTACAACTACTTTTGAACTTGTGATGACGCGTAAATTGTGACTTTGGGGATGAATTTGACCATCTTAACATGCAAACTAGGTTTCATGGCCTTCAAATGATTTATAGTTCCAAATGTTAGCTTTCCAATGAAACAAGAATCACATCATTTCGATCTGTAGCTTAAGATATGATTTTTTCCTAGAACATTGTCAATCTGTCAAAATCCTAAAAGAACACAACCAAATTAAAACTTGTAAAATTGTAAATTAAATTCAGTTTTAATCAATTAAGTTTATGTATGCTCTAAGCTACAAAATATACTCAAAATAGATCTTTAAGGTTTAAAATACATTAAAACATACTAAATATGAGAGAAATAAATATAACAAATGCAAGTTTATCAAATGATGAAAATTGAGTTCTAGCAACCGCGAATTAAGACGTGAAAACCAGGCTCTAGGAGCCTGTTTAAGGCCATATACTGTCTTTTGAAGCTGACAAACATGATGCGGAAAGCGGGGATGAGCAAAACTAGGTGGCTGTTTCATATACACTTCTTCATTAAGTGAGTTATATAAGAAAGCATTCTGCACATTTAATTGGCAAATATGCCAATTTCAAGAGATTGCAAGTGATATAATAGTACGAATCGTGGCTGGTTTAACCACTAGGCTATAGATCTCAGTGTAGTTAGCTCCTTATTACTGCTTAAAACCCTTTGCCACGAGTCAAGTCTTGTCACGCTCAATGCTTTTGTCTGCTAGTCGCTTAAGCTTGAAGACCCACTTACAATCTATGAGGTTCATGTGATGTTTAGGAGAAATCAAGGTCCATGTGCCTTTTTGAATAAGTGCATCATATTCTGAATTCATGCCTCTCGCTAAGGTGGAGACTGGGCAGCTTGAGAAAAATTTGTTGGCTCTGACATGTCATCTATAGAGTCAATAATATAAGCAACCGTACCATCAGCAAAATGTTTAGGTTTTTGAATGTTATTTTGAAGACGTGTCCTTGTAGGATGTTGCATTAGAGTTGGTGGTTCGAGAGAAGGTGGCGTGGAAGAGATGTGAGATGGTGAGAGTGGGAGTGAGGGAGTTGAGGTCAAATGTTATATGGATGTTATAGTAGTGTTGGGTATTTATAATGGTGGCACTTGTGGCAAGGATATGTGAGTGGATCAAATTACACATGTAGTATATGAAAAACCCAGCAGAGGATTCTCATCATGGGGCTGAAACCAGAACCTACATAGGAAATTGGCGACACAAGACACCTAATTCTTGGGGAATCGTTCACATACATGGTGATGATTAACACAGCAACATTGGTGATGACAAAGTAAGAGATCAACCAAGGAGGCCATTTGTTGAACTGTTTTGGTCTTATTCCTTGATTTTAAGGATTTTTTTTTATCATATTTGATTTTCATTTTGCTCATGTCTATTTTAACGATCCAAGGGACGAACTCTCTCTTATTAGTCTATTTTGAGAACCGACAGAGATGGAGAAAACAACCGATGGAGATGGAGAATGACCAATAAAGACGGAGATGGAAAGAATCAAATCCGAACGCAATCTTAACCCTAGTGATAGGATGACGGAGGTAGTCAACCAAATTGAAGAAAGTTGGTGACCAATTTGAAGCACGAAGAAGGAGGACTGAGGAGGGTAATGCCAGAGAAGGAGGCAAGTGACGAAATAATGACTCTTTAAACACAACATGACTAAAGATATAGACTCGACTAGTGGGCATAAATAGACACTTGTAACCTTTATGTTTGTTGCTGTACTGAATGAAGACATATTGCTTGGACCGAAATTCAAGTTTGGATGAGTTGTAAGGTTGAAGGTAAAACCAGCATGCACACTAGAATACCTTAAAAAAGAAATAAGCTGGTTTGACACGAAACAAAAGTTCAATGAGTGAGAGGTTATGAGTAACTGGACTAGGTAGGCGGTTAATCAGGCGGTTAATCAAGTAACAAGCAATTTGAAAAGCCTTGTCCAAGAATTTAAGAGGCATTAAGGCATGAGAAAGAAGTGTTATACCAATTTCAACTAAGTGACGGTGTTTACGTTCAGCTGTTTCATTTTGTTGGTGAGTGTAAGGACAAGATCTTCTATGCTTAATGCCTTTCGATAAGAAGAAGGGATGTAGTTTTTTATATTCTCCACCCTAGTCAGTCTGAATTAAGGTTGTCAAAATCGTGATCCCATCTAGGATCATTTTTTGGCATGCAAGATTGAGATCATAAGATCAGATCATAAATCGTAAGATCCTACAAAAAATTTAAATTTTTTTGTTAAAATAATATAATTTATATAAAAGACCAATTATATTATAAACTCAAGTAAAATTTAAGTGTTATGGCAATGGTACAACATAATTATTGACACAATATAAGTAAAATTTAAACTTTAATAGAGTATACATCAACATAATCAATAAAATAATCAATACAAGTCTGAAAGAAATTTGTGAACAAACCATTATTGAGAAATAAAAAAGAGTATAGTGTTCATAATTTAAATATTCAGTAATTGACTTCCAATAAATTTAAAATGTATAATGATTTTTTTACAGTAAGTCAATAATTTAAAATTAGTAGTTTTTTTCTTCCTGAATGAAATAAGTTCAATTTACAGAGAGAAAAAACTGGTAATTTGAATTTCCATTAATTGTAAAAATATTATTTTATATATTAAATTTATAGTAAGATAGTTACCGAATAATTTAAATTATGCTTTAAAAAGTTATTATTAGACAGTTACCTTGAATTAACAAATTTCATCCAATTGGGGACCAAAATAAAATATTTTTAATGAATTTAAAATTAAAATAAACATTTTTAATAGGTTTAGGATCTAAACAAAACATTTAATAGGCAATAGATGAAAACAAAATTCAAATTAAATGTTAAGGATCATTTATGCAATTTACCCTCAACAAAAATCAATACTCAAGTAGGATTAGTAGGATCTTTCGATCCTACAATCCTAGTCGTGAACCTACCACGATCCTATTATGTCTTGGATCCTATAACGTTTTGACATGATTTTCTATGTTAGGATTATATGATTGTACGATTCTATTATCAGGATCGTGATTTTAACAAATTTAGTCTGATTTCTTTTGATTTTCGTGTTTAACAAACATTCAACATGTGCTTGCCGTTGAAGAAAGATAAAGGATAAAGCCAAACGAATTTACTAAAATTGTTAATAAAGCTGACGTGATAACGATAACCATTAACTAAAATAGGGGTAGGACACCAAATTTCTAAAAACACAAGGTCTAAATGGAAATTTGACATATAACTAGAACGATCAAATGGTAGCGGATGACTTTTGGTTTGTGGACAATCACCACACACAGTGGAAGAAGAAACATGCTTCTCACATGAGAGCTTATTTTGACCGATAATTTTGGAGACAATAAGTAAAGAGGAATGACCAAGCCTTCTATGCCACTGGTTGAGACTAACTCTTTCACCAATGAAGGTAAAGGAAGACTGGGGCAAAATTGATGAGCTATCCAACTAGTATAGGCCATTTTTACATGGCCTTTGGAGGAGCTTTATCTTCGTGGACTAGTCCTTAACAAGAAAACAGTGTGGGTGAAACTCAACAAAAACAGTATTATCATGGGCAAGCTTGCTAACAAGTATTAAATTCTTTTTTATTTGAGGGACATGCAAGACATTGTTGAGTTTTAAGGAGGTATGAGGAGTGGAGATTTGAGAATTACTAATATGTTTGATGGACAAACCTACTCCATTTCCAACCTGGACTTGACCCGTTCTATTGTACCTTTTACTGATGGTAAGATTGTTTAAATCCGTTGTAATGTGGCCATTGGCCCCGGAGTTTGTATACCAATTTAGGTTTATCTGGTAAGGAGTAGAAGCTACAATTGCAAGTGGCTGGATTCGGCCTAGTAAGAATGATAAAATCTATGAAAGCATGAAATGGCTTAATGACCTGGCTTCTTACATACCTGGCAGGTATTATTTCTTCCATGTCCTCGGCCTTTCCCCTTCTTTGATTAGTGTTTCTTCCACCACCACATCCTGAATTGTTGTTACGTGTGGCAACATTCACAGAGGAACCTGTGCTAGCAGGTACTGTCGAAGTTTGAACGGTGGAGTTGTTGTGCTCCAGACGAAGTTCAAAACTCAAAAGGTATCCATATAAGTCATTAAGGGAGATAAGATCAGACTTGTTTGTGATTGATGTCACCAAAGGGTCATATTCGAAACCTAACTCGGCAAGAAGATAGGACACGATCTCATATTCTTGTAGTAGTTTTCCAATAGCCGACAGCGTGTCTGCTAGACCTTTGATATGTTGAAAGTAATCAGGTATAGATAGATCCTTCTTTTGAATTGTTGAGAGTTGCAGTCTGATCTGCATAACTCGAGCTTGAGACTAAGAAGAAAACATATGTTCAAAAGCAACCCAAACTTCTCTAGAGGTTGACAAGAACATGACATGGCCAAGTATCTCCTCTGAAAGAGAAGAAAATAAAGCTTTGAGGACCATCTGGTTTTGCTGGAACCATTGATGATATGCTCGATTGTCAACCTGAGTTGCTTCTGTTGTCGAACTGTTGGAGATTTGTTCAACAATATACTGTGGAGGACATGGCAGTGTTTCATCTATGTAGCCGATAAGGCTTTGTCCCCTGAGATAAGGAAGAAATTGTGCCTTCCAAATCAAATAGTTGTCCGTAGTGAGACAAACATTGAAAAGATGCCCAAGGTGACAGAAGGTGTTGGCAATAGAGGAGGAGAGTTGGAGGTGATGGCTGAAGAAGAAGCAGAGAAAGAATTTTGGTTTAACACACTGTGGGCCTAATGAGCGCAAGGAACTCGTCCTTGGGGTCCTTCTTAAGGTCCTGCATATAGGAATGACAATCTCATGTACTGCTTCTTGAAGCTACAGAAAATATCAACTTGTATTTTCCAAACAGACCATAAGAAAATAGATAGGAGAATTAAAACTTCGATCTAAAACACAGAAAGAATTAAAACTTGCAGGAAATCAAGACCGATTAAGCATGAGAGCACGGGCCTCTTAGAAACAACTTGCAGGAAAAATTTGGTAAACAGATAGCAGAATTAAAACTTCGATCTAAAACATAGAAAGAAAAACACAAAGTCTCCTCCATGCCATCAAGTACATACCTTGTTGATGTCATTTCCATATTCGTTCTTGTAGCGATTGAGGGTCGCATTAATCTGTGCCTTGCTCCTAGTGGCCAAGATCCTGATGAGATCGTCATCGTTGTAATGCTTATGTTCGATCTTGTCACGGAGTATTTTAGCTTCAGACTTTGCGAGATTCAGGTCCACCTCATCTCCCTCGTATCGGTATGAGCTCACCAGAGGAAGCAGCAGCTGCCAGATGCAAGTTCAAAGATCAACCGTAACAACAGTCAAAGCATAACTCCAAGCACACAGCGATAGGAGTTTTTGCGTTACCTTGCGGAAATCTCCGGTGGTGTGATTAGCAACATCCTCTTCAAGCCATTTCTTGAAACGAGCATGGTAAGCCTGTCTGGCTGCAAGCAGTTGGTTGGAGGTCCGAGTGCAGGCGATCTCCATGAGGACCTGGTTGCTGGAAGTCCACCTCTTGGTGGCTTCGTTGGCCAAATGGGCGTCACGTTCAGCTGGATCAAGGGTCCATAGCAGCACCAGTCTCTGCCAGTCGGGAGTTTCAACAAACACATACACGTTCATTTACGGAGAGTCATTACAAAGACCAAGTAAGACGGATTCAAGACCGATCTGTACGTTTGCGTGGATAAACAAAAAGGGTTTGCGAGAACCAACCTCAAGTCGTTCATGAGCTCCAGGGCCTTGAGGAGTGGCTCCCCATACGTATCATGATAAACGTCTCGGATCAGCTTCCTCTGCTGAGCGGTTCTGTGAGCCAAGATTGATATGATCAACTTCTCATTTGTTCCCCATCCGGAAGCGCACAGATTAAACAACGAATGACACATGTTCAGAGCTTCCTAATTAAACACAAGAAATATCTATGCGAAGAACAAAAAGAATGTGATCCAGCCAGTTTGTGGTTTAACAGCAAAAGTTCAACAAGTGATCATCGGCGCTAAAGCATAACAAGGAAAATGAGGAAAAGATCATCACCTTCGAAGGCTTTCCTGAGCTGCTCAACATCCTGGGAGACAGGAGGAACAGTGTGTGGGACTGAAAGAGTCGACATTTTCGTCTTCTTGTTTCTTCTCGTCTCTTCTCTGTTCTGTTTTTCTCGGCTTATAATCGAAAACGTAATAACAGTGGGCTGGGTGCTTTAAGGACGACGATTGCGATGGCATAAAAAAAAAAGAGGTACGTTTCCGAAATGTTAGGCAGAAGTCTCAACTTTATTAATAATGATTAGATCAATTTGTCATTGTAGGATTTTTTTATACAATTTTTTACTAATATTTTGAAATTGACTTAAATATGTTACTAAAATTTTAAATTGGGAGTAAGTATGTTATTGCCCATTAAAAACTAAAAAAAAAAAGTAACAAATTTTAAAATTTTTGAGTGATAATGTAAATTTTAATAAACTTAAAAGATTTTAGGTAATTAGTCTCTTTCTCTTTCTCAATGGCTATCTACTGCTATCACCTTCTGGAGCTTTTCCGGCCATTTGTCTGTGGCAGCTGATGATATAAAATTTTCATATTTTTCTCCTCCCATCACCATTGGTAGAGGGATGTGTTGTTGACGTGCTCGTAAGGTCTAAGAGCAGTGCTGCATCAGGAGCAAAGGAGCGGATCATAGGGGAGGATTGGGAGCTCTAACGACTGAATTAATGGCATGCACATGATGGAAAGTGGAACGACAAGTGGGGCAATATTGGATTTGGTCATTGGCCATGAGTGCCACTACCACCTAAGCCCCTCGATCACTTTGAGCTCCTTGAAATATATTTTGTAGATCTTGTGATTGGAGCCTCCGATCAAGTATCTGCATTATTTTGTCATACTTTACATTGAAGATCTTTCGACTGGAGCTTACGCTTCGAGCTTGTTGAAATCACTGACATTAGAGATATGTCTAATTATCTATGGCTGTTGAAGATTTTTTAAAGTTACATTACAACTTTGAAATTTCAAAATTTATTACTTTTTATGTCTTTCGTTATCTTTTAATAGACAGTGACATATTTAAGTCCATTTTAAAAAATCAATAGAAGATTGGACAAAAAATATTATAGCGATAGATCCACACTTTGACCTAAATATTAGTGATAAATTTAAAACTTAGATTCCATTTGATAAAAGCGTTAACTATTAAGTTAGAGTTTTAAAAAAATTATATAATAGTAACTTTCAACTTTTGCTCCAGCGATTTCTTTTCCAATGAAAAATTTATTTGAAACTCTAAAGTTGTTCCAGCCTTAATGGCAATATTAGCTCGCTGACGCTGTCGGCCATCTTGCAATTTCCGACTTTTTTCTTTCGGTCTTGGGATGTCGAATCTCGGATTAACCTATCATCATTATTGTACGTGCCACGTACACCTGGCGATACAAAATTCTGTGGGAGAAGCCAATGGCTGGGCGCCGCGACGGATTGATCACGTGGCTGTCCCATTCCTATGGGAATTTGCATGGGTGCGTTGGCACTGGAGGATTGGTTGTTCATCCAAGACAAGCTATAAAAAGAGGGGGGAAAAAGAAAAACAAACGCAATTACTTTAAAAAGTAGTAATAATAATAATACGGAGGAGAAAATACGCTTTTAGTGCCTATCAAGCGTCCGAAAATAAAGGTAATTAGAGTGAAAATCTTGATTAACATTCTCAAGATGTTTGTCATTATTTTGGAGCACCATCATTGAAAGTGTTGCAGTGTGAATGATTGAAGTTGGTGACCGAAATGAAAGTTAAGCAGTTTCAGTTTATCTCTAAAAGAATTTCAATTGTTGAATATTCTGGAGGCTACTGTTTTTTTCTTTTCTTTTCCCTTGTTATACATTCTGCTCATTTATCAATGCAATCGATGAGTATTTGATAAGGGATGGGACAAGTCCCCATTCTGGTTACTGATCAATAGCCTTATCTTCAATGTATAGTGGTTGCAATTGATGAGTTCTTAATTTATATATATTTATTTAATACTTTCCTTAGCTTTTGTCTTAATTTATGAAGTTAATAGGACTATTAATGATGTTATTTTGTGTTTTGAAGGAATTAAAGACATGCATTTTGGGACGAGAAGGAAATAGAATGGCTTATTTGCAACTTGGAACAAATTTTCATGGGTGGAGAAGTAATTAGCCCACTGGAGACGTTGCCGTTTTAGCAATTAGAGAGCAAAATCAAAGCTTGCGCACCAGACTTCTCTCATTCCTAGAACCCTTCGAACTCAAGCTCGCCATTTGCCATTCCAACTTGCTTCGAAGCTAATTCTCCATCTCAAATCAAAATAAGCCAACAATTGAAGACCTCCACCAATTTATTTGCTTCTGTTTGCCTATTGATCATGGAAATTGTTACCCAAAAAAGGCAGCTCGCTTCCCAAGTTTTTGGCCTGCAAGGTGTTCGACAAAAGGGCTGTGAGAAGCGGCAGCAAGGAAGCTGGAAGATTTGGGACTCTTCATGCATGTGAATTAATTTGGCCAATTAGAGGAGAGTCCGGTTACAAGTTAACTGGGAATAGGTATTTTGTGAGAATTGATTTTTCTTGCTGAAACTTTCTTTAATTTAATTAGTTACTTCTTCCTTGTTCAGATTTATTGCAATTAATTTTCCTATTTTCGCTTGTTGAATTGGTTCTGTGATCGCAAATCTGTTTGATTTTTTTTTAACCGCTTAGATGAAGAATTCGATTTAGAAGCAAGTGAATTGACTGGAATTACTTTTATTTCTGGTTAGTTTATACGAAGAAGTAAGACAGGTTAAATTGTTCAAGCTTTTGAATTGTTGCCTAAAATAAACTTTTTGGTTCATTAATCTTAATGCTGACTTTGAGATAATTAGAAATTGCTTTTCAGTATCTTGTTACTCAAAATTAAGAAATTAATCTGAAGCTTTTTCTGGTTAATTTTACTGTTAAATTCTTTGGGTTCTTTTTAGCTTTAAAGAGAATCTTATTTATTTGCTTGGATTGAAGAAATATTTTCTTTTGATGATCAATTGTATGATTGGAATGGATAATCAACCCTAAACTGAGCGTTTTTAGTATTTATTAATTTCGTTTTGATTCTACAATTAATTTATTTCAGCTTTTAATTGAAGAAACCCTTTCAATCTTTTATTTCAGTTTGCTGACAAGACGCTATTAGTAAAAAAATTTCATTAGGATTCGACCTGGTTTTCACTGTTAGACTATAAATTTGTTTATTTTGAATTGTTAAGAATACCAAAATTATTTTTGACGGTTTCAACGATTGACCAGCAACTCCTATCAAATTATTGATCTCATAAAATCTACTAATTGCTTTTCATCACATCACCTGTCAGTTATTAACTATTCATTTTCTGGAAATCCAGATCATGAATGAAGATCAATATGTGCCTTAGGCCCATTTGTACTTGACTGAATATTGTATTGGATTTATTGAATTTTGTTCACTGCCAAGTAAACTTGCCCCCCTAAAAGCTAAAAGTAAAAATACCATAATAGTGGTTCTCACAACAACATCACATACAACTGGAGGCTTTGCCTAAGGCACATTTAACATTACAGAGAAGCTGAAGTAATAGTAAACCTGGGAAAACCATGGACCTAGCAGCAGCAGGCAGAATTTATTCGTTGTTCAGTTGAGGTCCTGCAGAAAGCACATGAGAGATTGCGCGCATAGATGGTCTCATCTGCGGATTCGCGTTCAGGCATCCGACTGCAAGCTTCATGATCCTTCTCAGTTCATCCATGGTTTCGAGTGGAGGAGGCGGTAGCCGTTGATCCACCACATCATTCTGCAGAATTTCCTCATGACTTGGCCTAGAAAGTAAGTTATGTATGCTATCACCAGGATGCCTTCCTTTGATTACCTCCAATGCCACAACTCCAAAGCTATACACATCACACTTCTCAGTCACCCTCATTGTATAAGCCAGCTCTGTCACACATAAAAAGAAACAACTTACTGAAAATGATCATCACCATTAACATTCAATCCTCAGTTTTCATAGATTTGATTACTGTTACCTGGAGCAATGTATCCGAATGTGCCTGCAAGTGCGGTCCAGCTTGAGGAGTCCGGCTTCAGAAACTTAGCAGTGCCAAAGTCGGACACATGAGGCACACAATCGGAATCAAGTAAAATGTTCTTGGAGGAGATGTCTCGATGGATGACTGGGGGCGAGCAATCATGGTGCATGTATGCTAAGGCATGAACCACCCCTTTGATGATAATTACCCTCTTCTCCCAATCCAGTTCTCTGGCTTCTTTATCGTTTCCCAGCATTGCTGCCAAGCTGCCCCTTTCAACATACTCATACACCAGTAAGCAATTTTCTTCGTGCCAACAAAAACCATAGAGCTTGACAACGTTCCTGTGTCGTATCTCTGCCAGCACCCTTATCTCACCTAAGAACTCCTTTTCATTGCCTCCATGGCCATCCGGTAGTGAATTGAGTTTTTTCACTGCTACGGTGCCAATGGATGACAGCTTTGCCACATAAATGGATGCTGATCCACCTTTCCCTATGCAATACATAGCCTCAAAACCTCTGGTTGCTTGAACGATTTCTTCATACAGAAGTTTTCCATCCATAAATGGTGTCAAAAATAGCCCTCCTTTGTCGCTCAGTTCTTCTCCCTGACGCGGCTTCTTTCTCTTTATCAGAGAGACGATTCCACCAAGAACAAATAAGACCAGTAGTGCTCCGCACATAGGAAATATGATCAAATAGACAACCCTGCGATTTGTGGACTTATGCTTGGGTCTCAAGGTATTGCACCCTGCGAGACCTGATGCGTTGCCACACAATCCTTTGTTTCCCTCAAATGCTTCTTTAGGAGCAATTTGAAATGCCTTGTTCTCAGGGACAGGACCTTGCAGCTCATTATATGAAATGTCGACAGATGACAAGCCATGCATTTGATCAAAACTGCTAGGAATAGAACCTGAAAACTTGTTATGCGAAAGGTTCAATGTTTCCAAGCTCTCTAGGGCGCTAAGTTGTGCTGGTATCTCCCCTTGAAGCGCGTTATGGCTAAGATCTAGCACGGACAAGTGACGCAACCCTCCCTTCTGGGTCGGAATCTCTCCAACGAACTTGTTGTTGCTTAGGTTCAAGTAGTTTAGATTCCCGAGGTTCGCAAACATATCTGGAATCGATTGGCTGAGATTGTTTTTCGACAGGTCAAGAGACTCGATACCACTCAGCAATCCTAATTCCAGAGGAATCCCGCCAGAGAGTTGATTGTCTTTCAAATCCACCTTTAATAGAGACTTCAGCTTTCCCAGTTCCTTTGGTACCTCTCCAGTTAAACGATTGGAACCAAGTTCAATAACATAAAGCTGAGTCGAGTTCCCCAGTGCAGCCGGTATTCTGCCTGTGATACTGTTGTTCGTAAGGGATAGGGTGCTTAGCTTTGGACACTTACCCCAGTTCGGTGAGATTTCACCATAAAATTGATTGTTGCCCAGGAATATGGTGTACAGGTCCTTGTAAACACCGAAGGCCTGGGATATATCACCAGTAAGCTGGTTGTTTTGAAGCTTGACTCTTATTAAGCTGCTGCAGTTTTTCAAGTCTGCTGGGATCGGACCTGTTAACTGGTTGTCGTTTGCAGTGAAGTTTTGGAGCAGCCCAGCTGGGCAAATAGTTCTTGGCAATGAGCCAGTGAGCTGGTTGGTGTCTAGTTCCAGTACGGTCAACTTGTCCAGGTTGCCTATTTCAGGAGGAATTGTGCCAGAAAGTTGGTTGGCACGCAAAAACAGGACTTGTAAGTTTTTCAACCTTGCAATTGATTGGGGTATGGAACCATTGAGCTGGTTTTCGCTCAACTCTAGATCATAAAGAGACACCAAGTTTCCTATTTGTTCAGGTATGGGACCAGAGAGTTGATTCTGATATAGTTGGAGAAAGCCCAGGGATTTCAAGTCACAGATTTCAACAGGAATTGGGCCTGAGAGATTGTTTTTATAAAGGCTTAGGGACTGAAGTGACCTCATTTTTCCTATTTCTTTGGGAATGTGACCATAAAGTTGATTATCGAACATGTTCAAAATTGTTAAGTTAGTGAAGTTCCCAAAAGTTGGAGGAATGGGGCCTGTGAGATGGTTGGTGTCCATGTACAGTTCCTCCAGACTCACCAAATTCCCAAGTTGTGGAGGAATGGGACCAGAGAAGGAATTGTTATAAAGATATAGCCTAACCATGTTGGTCAAGTTCCCGAAAGAATCCGGAATTGGGCCATCTTGATTGTTGCTGTACAAGGCAAGCTCAGTGAGAGACTTGAGCCGGCCAATCTCTGGAGGGATAGAGCCATTTAATTGAGTTTGAATTAAATGGAGGACTTCAAGTTGCGTAAGCAGGCCTATCTCAGGTGGGATATGACCGGTAAACGTGTTGGTGGACAGGTCCAAGTAAACAAGCTTGGAAAGGTTGCTGATTTGGGGAGGGATGGTGCCATAGAGATCATTGGTGCTGAGGTCAAGATATGCCAGGTCAGGAAAAGCTGAGAACTGGAAGGCATAGAGTGTACCTTTGACGCTAAGAACTGAAAGGTTCAATCTGTTGACACTTGCTGCTCCATTGCAAGAGATGCCAAGCCACGAGCAGTGGCCTGTGCTTGATCGATTCCCGGTAGCATTATGAGGCAGATCAAGGCTCCATGAGGAGAGGACTGACTGAGTTTGGTTACTGAGGGTGGCCTTCCATTTGAGTAGAGCAGTTCCTTGCTGGGCAGAATCAGATGCCACCAAGTGAAAGAGGTGTAGGCTGAAGTATAAGATGGAAAAGTAAAAGAAAAGGCGCAGCTGGAAAGGTTTTATCTCCATGATGATTCATCAAGTGCTTGCAGCTGCTGCATTTTATTTACAGGTGAATGCCAATTTATCAATTTTATGTTGACCTGTCGAACACAAGACAAGGTAAAAGTCATCTTTCCTTGTGAGATTTTCCTCAAGAGATTAGGTAAAAAAGTAGAAAAAGTCATTTTCCGTCAGTTTGCATTAAACTATCTGTTTGCCAATTGCCAACGTGTTTATCACTTATTGGTATGTGGACTTTTGACGATTGAGGAAAAATATTGTCTAGGGCCCCTTGGTGTTTGGATTTTTCCTTACAGAGAATTGAAATGGTCAGAAAGGTCAATAAGAAAAAAGAAGGGTCAGTAAGGGCTGCTGCCTGCTGCCTCTTTCTAAGTGTGAATATAATTTCAGGGAGTCTTTTGGAAATAATAATCCACAATTTGTAAAGTATAAACTTGGTTGAGTATCAAGAAAAAGAATTCAAACAATGTTATATGTGATTAGATTGGGAAAATAATTTATTGGATTTTTATTTTCTATAAGAGATGTTTCATTAGTACTTTGTTGGAAAATCATTTTTGTAGTTGTTAGTTAGAAAAGTTATTTTCGAAAAATTATGAATGAATGGATGACTTGTAGTGGAAAGTGAAAATCCAAGATATTATATTCTCTGAATTTAGCCGAGTACAATATTATTTATATATACATTTCTTATTATTGATACTCAATCAATTTTATAATCCATCCATTTCCTAAGTTCTTTGTCATATTTACTATTCACAACAATTAATTTTTAATTTTTATTATATAAATAAAAAATATTTATATATAAATGATAAATAAAGACTTATAGTTTCTATATATATATATTTTTAATTTTTTTCAAAGAATAATAATGTGAATAAATTTAATTCAAAATTAAGTCAATGTTATATGTGATTAGATGAGGAAAATAATTTATTGGAATTTTATTTTCTAAAAGAGATGTTTCATTAATACTTTGTTGGAAAATCATTTTTGTACTTGTTAGTTAGAAAAGTTACTTTCTAAAAATTATGAATGAATAACTGACTTCTAGTAGAAAGTGAAAGTCCAAGAAATTATATTCTCTGGATTTAGCGAAGTACAATATTATTTATATTTAATTTTCTTATTATTGATACTCTATCAATTTTATAATTTATTTGTCCTAAGGTCTTTGTAACATTTATTATTCATAAAAATTAATTTATAGTTTTTTTATTTTCAATGTCATAGTATATAAATGATAAAATTTTATATATAAATGATAAATAAAGACCTATAGTTTCTAAATATATATTTTTTAAAATTTTTTCAAAGAATAATAATATGAAAAAATTTATGTCAAACTTAAGTAAAAAAAATGAAATGTATCAAAAAATGTATCGGAGAGAGTATTTTAGAAAATGTGGATTGTTACTTTCCAAAATGTTACTTCCTAGAATATTTATATTATCCAAAAAAATTTTGAAACCCTTAATCAAACATCACTTACCTCATCTTGGCTAGCTTTTGCTTGAGATGTTATTTTTTAGATCGAGTTGTATATTCTTCCAGCTTCTGGGTGGTTTTTAATAAAGTATTTGTTGCCGATAAAAAAAGAAAAAAAATCTAACATCAGTTAGTGTATTTGGGCTTGGAGTATTATCTGCCTGAAATGAATACTGTACTCAAAATAAAGTTGCCAGAAATCGAGAATGAAGTCGTTGGGTTGTCATGATCACTATTACTAAATGCTTTAAAGTCCAGTTTTGTTATGAAATAAACAAATCGATATTACCAAAAAGAAAGAAACGAAATAAACATATCTAGTATTGACTTTGGAAGGCACATCACTTATTCGATCTTCCATCGAGGCCCATAATTTCTAACACGAGCTGCAAGCAGCAAGTCAATGTGTTCCCTCTGCAATATCAAGGTCCCATTTGTAGTTGAAACTTGAAAAAAATATTGATGGTTTCTTCATTGGCTGGAAACTGGAAGCGGCAATTGATTTTATAGGTTTGAAATGACTCTGCTTGATCATAATGTTTATGATTGACCAATTTTTATGTACACCCATACACCCACACCAAACTTTTAAGTTTTGAGCATTCTAGTCCCTAAAGTTTATTTTCTATCTTGTTTCTTTGATTCAAGAATTAATCATAATTAAAGACTATTGTTAAGATTTTTTCAGACTATTACCCAAGTCATGTAGCAACCGTAAGACTTGTTGTTGAAGTAAAAAGATAGTAAGATTGTGCAAAACGTTGATAGATGGCTGGTAAAAATATTAATACTAATTGATAATTACTTTAGAAATTTGATAAGGATTGCTTCAAAAAGACAACAAGAAGAAGAAATTATGGGGAATAGAAAAATGAAAAACTCACAAGTTGTATTAATCAGGGATGTTGAAAAGAAATTAAGAAATTGAAATATTCCTAAAATAGATAAATAAGATGTTTATAAAAAAGAAACGTTTGATTTCATAATGACTTATGCTATTAAAACGGTAGGAAAGACTATTCCAATAATATAAAAAGATCATAAATTTGAACTATTTTCAAAATACATGATCAAGGATCATCTAGAAAATCATTATAACTACTTGCATGTTGGACTTATGAAAATTGCCTTAAAACCTTTAACAAGAAATAGTTTAAACACCTCTGTAATAATTGCCTTAAGAGATTGTAAATATAATAAATTTTTTAATTTTCTACTAGGAATTGTAGAATCAAGTCTCTGTGACAGACCAATTTTATGTTAATTGTCATCCAAATTTCACTGTTTCTTTGAAAGATCCTCATATTATGAAAGTATTGACTACAAATGTCATGATATTTGGTTTTGATATACTAGAAGGATTCCACAATCTTGCTTTGATTAATAGAATCTATTACAAAGTAATGACAACACAAATTGAGCCTAATACTTCAGAATTTGATACACGAGAAGAAACTTTATTATTAAAATCTAATATAGAAAAAAGTCATGTTGTCATTTCAAAACCAATCAAATGGAAAGACATTAACCAGAAAGATAGATTTTCTAGAATAAAAAACCCATGAAATCTTTCAAATCTCAAGAATTAGAAAGAATTATTGAATATAAAAATGGAGAAGTTGAAATAAGATTTAGCAAAGACAGAATTACAAAAATTGATTTTTCAGAATTAGAACAAAAAAGACTTCCCTCAAGAATTGTTTACAAACCCTCTAGAGCATCATGCTCATATGTTCTAGAATCTGAACATGAGAAACTTGTAAGTGCAGTTAGAGAATCAATAGAACAAGTTTCACATCCTATTTATAAAATTGATCGAGTTGTATTATAAAAAGACCACGGTTCTGGACAACAACAATAAAAAACAAAATCTGTATCCATAGGATCTCTTAATCCAAGTTTTTCAGATTTTCAACTAAACATTTTAACATAACCATTTAGGTTTGATTCTTAGAGTCTAAATGAAGACTCCTGGTCAGAGAAAAATAAGATTAAACACCTTTGGTATAAAAGAATAATGAAAACTAAGAAGAATTTAAAATTTTTTGAATGGATTATCCTAGCTATAGTGTTGGATGAATAAACTACATTAGATGTATTGGAAGAAACTTGGTCTACATACAAAACTAAAAATGGAAAAGAAATTACATCTCCATATCCACCAAATACTACAGTCATAATGGGAGAAGAAACTAAAACATCTGCTTCATCCTTCAAAGCTTTTAATGCAGAAAATCTTGAAATTGCTAAGAAATCTATTAATAAGAAAGATCTCCAAAATATCATGAAACAGAATAATTACACGAACGTTTACCTACAATCTATAGGTAAACAAATAAATAGAATTGAAACATCTCTAGATAAGTATAAGTTTGGTCTCACAAAGGATTCAGTCTATAAACCAAAACTTTTGCTAGAAACAACAAAATTCCCAATAAGTTTTCATAAAAAACTTTTAGAATTCAAATTAAAAACAAATGATAAAATTATTGATTTAGTTGATTAAATAGCTAAATTAACGATCTGGTCTGAAGGACTAAAAGAGACTATAGATAAAAAACAAAAAGGTCTTCAAATAAATGTTATTGGTGAAAGTCCAAATATCCAAGAATTAGTTGATTCCCATCATCCAAAACATGAAATTTTAGAATTAAATCATCTTCATTTTGAAGGGGGGAGAAGAGGTCTAATTGGAAATGTTTCAAGAGTTTGGAATGTACGACATCCTTATGCTCCAACAAAACCATCTACAATAGATATAAGATTAAACAATTATTCTGAGCCTTATGCTTTTGTTGAATATAAAAAAGATTCAATAAGAGAATGAAATATAGATGGTTTGTCAGAATATAAAATAATAAACATTATTCAACATATGATATGTTTGGAATAGCTGTTAGAAAAGGAGTTGATAATTCAAACCTAGATATAGCAAAAATGATCATAACTGGTTTTACAGGTCAGCTAAGAAACTAGTTGGAAAAATGTCTAACTAAACAAGGTAGACAATAAATAAAAAACGAGAGAAAAATGCACACAATGCAACATGGGAACCAATTAATCCAAACAGGTGAACTTGATGTTGTAAATACTTTGCTATGTACTATTTATTCTCATTTTATTGGTGATGCAGCAAGTAAAGAAAATATAAATGGTGAATTGTTGTTAAATCTGAGATGTAAAATTTTATCAGATTTAGAATGGTATAAAGATACTTTCCTTACTAGAGTTTATGAAAGAGAAGATTGTAGATCTTTTATTTGAAAAGAAAAATTCATACAAGGGTGACCAAAACACTTTGGTCAATTAGTTATAGATCACATTAAAGAGAAAAATCAAAGTTATCCCAATTTAGAAAATTATATTTATGGTCAAATCATAGCAGAAATTAAAGAAGTTGGTTTAAACATGTGTCATGAAATAAAATGGCAAAAATATGTGAAAAGAGAAAAATTAGTAGGAAGAAAAGAAATGGATAGATTTTGCTCCTAATTTGGTTATGATATCCCAATGCCAAATTCTAAATATGAGCGTAGAAAACAAAAGAAGATAAATCCTATAGAATATGGCCTTGGGATATCATAACCAAATCTAGAAAAGATCAAAGGATTTACTGGAAATGCAGTAAACTAGGACATTTTGCTAAAAACATGCAAAACAAGATAAAAAATAAACTCTTTAAAAATAGATGAAGGTTTAAAAAAGAGTTTAATGCAAATATTATTGAAAAGTGATAATGAACCCAAAGAAGTCTAAGAAGAATTAACTTCTGAAATTTTTGAAAAAATAAATGTAATTGATCATTCTAATAGTTTAGAATCTGAGTCAGAAAATTTTGGCTCAAATTGTGGTTGTAATTATTGTCAGTTACAAAACACATTTGATGGTCTGCAATTAAATGTGTTTCAGGTCAATGTCATTACTTAAGAAGATGAAAGAATCCTGGAAATAGCTAAACAGATTGATGATATAGAATTAAGAAAAAAAATCTTGTCTAAATATCTTGATAAAGTTGGTAAGCAGGAAAATCAAGTAAATCAAGGTATAAGAAATTTCAAAAAGATGGTTGATATACAAGAATTAACCAAGCCTCCTATCTATAGTTTAAATATAATTTTAAAGAGGATTGACGGGGCACAAAAGAGTCAAAAGGAACCTACAATAGCAGAATTGAAAGGAGAAATTTCAGAAATAAATGTAGAAATAAAATCTTTCAGAAATAGAATTAAGATTTTAGAGCTTCAAAATTTTGAGGGATATTCTTAAGATTTTCTAGAAGATGAGTTAGTTATAAAAGATATGGAAGAATTTATGTTTAAGGCAAAATAGAAAGAAAGAGGGAATAATATTCAAAAAATAAGTTAAGAAAATAAAGATTTAAAAATAGAATATTCCCAAGAAAACCCTTTACAAATTAATGAAGTCTATTCTATGCCAAACCAACGATTTACCTATAGAATGCCTTTATTAATAAAAAATCAATTCAAATTGACAGTAGTGGTCTTTGTAGAATCAAAAGCTGATAGAAACTGTATTAAAGAATGAATTGTTGTTATTAATATCTTAATAAATCCTTTGGGTTTATTACTGCTGCAAACAAAGAAACTATACAAATAAGGTTTAAATTGACAAATATTGATGTATGCAGTGAAGATATCTGTATTAAACAACATTTCACAATTTTAAATATGAACCAAGAAATAATTCTAGGAACTCCATTCTTAGCTGCAATCATGCCTTTTAAGGTAAGTATGAATGGAATTTCTACCGAGAAATTTGAAAAGAAAATTACTTTTGAGTTTGTTGAGCCATTTAGAAAATCATTATTAGGAGAACTCAGTATAGACTTAGGAAGAAAACAGAATGTTCTTATGTGTTTACAGGAAAAAGTAAAACACAGAAGTGTTGAAGAAAGATTAGAAGATCAAGAATTAAGACAAAAACTATAACATTTTAAACAAATTTTAGCCAGTAAAGTCTGTGCTTATATCCTCAATGCTTTTTGGCAAAGAAAGAAACACATTGTGAGCATTCCTTATGAACTAGACTTTAATGAGAAAAACATTCCTATAAGGTCTAAAACAATTCAAATGAATGAAGAATTAATGGCCCACTGTAGAAAAGAAATCCAAGATTTATTGGATAAGAAATTAATTAGAAATAGTTCTTCACCATAAAGCTGTTCTACTTTTTATGTAATAAAGAACTCAGAAATTGAAAGGGGAGTACTGAGATTGGTAATTAACTATAAGCCTTTGAATAAAATTCTTAGATGGATTTGGTATCCAATACTTAACAAGAAAGACTTATTATCCAGACTTTATAATGTTGTGGTATTTTCAAAATTTAATATGAAATCAAGATACTGGCAAATTTAAATTGCCAAAGAAGATAAATATAAAACATGTTTTAATGTCTCATTTGGCCACTATGAGTGGAATGTCATATCTTTTGGGTTGAAAAATACCCTATTAGAATTCCAGAAAAGTATGAATGAATTTTTTAATCCTTATAATTCTTTTACTATTATTTACATTGATGATGTGCTTGTGTTTTCCCAATCAATTAATCAACATTAAACAAATTGTAAAAATAGTAGAAGATGCAAGATTAGTAGTAACGGCAAAAAAGATAGAATTGTTATAAACTAGAATTAGATTTTTGGGCCATATAATTTATAAAGAAAAAATTAAACCTATTGATAGATAAAAAATATTTGTAATTTTTTCTTGTCCTTAATTTTATCAGGAAATTTATCAATTAAACCTATTGATAGATCAATAAGTTTTATTGATAAATTTCCTGATAAAATTAAGGACAAGAAACAATTACAAAGATTTTTGGGAAGTTTAAATTATGTTACAGATTTTTATAAAGATGTTGTCAAGAATTGTAAACCTCTATTTGATATGCTAAAGAAGAATCCTCTTGATTGGAGCTTATAACAAGCTAAAATTGTTTAGATAGTTAAAAGAAGAATAAAAGAAATTTCTTATGTTAATATTCTCAGCCCAAAAGCTTTTAAAATTGTAGAAACAGATGCCAGTGATATTGGTTATGGTGGAATATTAAAACAGAAAATTGATAATAATGAACAATTGGTAAGATTTACTTTAGGGGTTTGGACTCAAGCCCATAAGAATTATGTCACTATTAAGAAGGAAATTTTTGCAATTGTGCTTAATGTCAAAAAATTTGAAGAAGATCTCTTTAACAAGAAATTTTTAATTAGAGTTGATTGTAAAGCAGCAAAAGATGTTTTGCTTGAATATATAAAAAATTTAGCTTCTAAACAATTTTTTGCTTGCGGGCAAGCCATTTTATTTGCTTTCGATTTTGATATTGAATATATTGCAGGAGAAACCAACTCTTTACCTAATTTCTTAACCAAAGAACTTTTGCAGGGGAGAGAAGATGACAAAGAATTTGAACCAGAAAAACACTATCCTTTGTCAAAAGTCCAATGAAGGTATGATGGAAATAGAAAGTTGCCTGGAGATGAACGTAGAATTGACCAGAGCTCTTTTAGCTCAACATCATGTCCATCTGGAAAATCCAAAAAAAAAAAAAAAGAATTCCTTCCTATGAACTTATTTAGAAAAAAAGAATTATGGGAGAACCCTCCAAGAAAAGAGATTTTTGGCTTGGCAATGATGGATTATTGCCAAGAAAGGAAAATATACAGGAATTTTCAAAGAAATTACCAAAAATCTAAACAAAAGAGCATTTCTTCAAGGCCTTTAAAGCCTTAAGAAACTTCCATGTACAGTTTGGGCATACCAACTGTATTCGAAAAAATATAAAGAAAATGCTTAATTTTCCCAGAAGACAAAGATTTTAAACGTCTTTTAGTCATAGAACTAGCAAAAAAGTACTGACCCGAACGCCAGAATCCCCAGTGGCAATTTCAGCCACTCAAGAAGCCTCCATTCTTTGAATTAATATTACAAGAAATTGGTTCTGTTGAAATTGAACACAAACCCAGAAGAACTAAGATCACCATTAATCCTATAAGTGGTGATGAAAAACCTTCAGAAAAATATATTTCTAGATTATGAATCTCCTCATTTGAAGAATGAGGAGTTCTATTTAGAAGAAGAAGAATTTTGACCTGAAGAAAATATGAGAATATATTATTCTCATATTGGGACTACATTAAACCTTGGGATGAAATTTTTCATATTCAGAATAGAGATCATCAACATTCATGGATGGTTCTATTCAAGACTAAGTAAAGGAAATTCCTAAACTGGTTTTATAATTGGTGCTTTGGAAAGGGCTTGTTTAAAGACTCTTTCCTAGAATAAGTAATGAAGTCCTTTGAAGAATTTTGCATGTTATAAGAATAATTTCTCAAGTTCAAAAGGTGTCATTCCATATTTCTTTTTTGTGGTCATAACCATATTCCTTGGATCCTCCAATGACACTATGAAAAACAAGAAGTGGATTATGGCACCCACTTTACTTCTTGTTTAGAATGAATTTGGGAAACAAAATGGTGGTATAGATGTATCCTTAACCAATATTTACCTGAGAATATAAGATTTGATAAAATTAATTTAATTGATAAAAAAAAGAACCCATACAAGGATTTCCTGGATGTCATGCTTAACGGTTCTATCAAGAAGGACAATTCAAGGATAGTCAAATTTCTTTCTTTGTAATGAAGGAGAGAATTCTAAAATCTGCGCAGAAACAATTGGTCTAGAAAGATCAAAAGAGATTGGATCCTCATTAGGCAAAAATGACTCAGCAAGAACTTAGTAAAAGGTATCTTTTATGAGGAGCCTTGATTTCCATGAGAATAAAGCTAGTGTCGGCAAAAATTGACAAAGAAAAAAAGCAGCCAGCAGTCTACCAGCTGCCTAGAATGACGTCTTTCACCAACATAATGAAGCACCATTCAGCCACTAGCCAGTGGTCCCAGATTCTTCTTTTCTCTGATTGGTGAAGAGTAGTTGAGCTTTATTATCAAGGCCAAGGACTTTTATCTATTTAAAGAGGCCTTCCTCTAAAGTTTAGGCATCCGAAAAATTTCATCTCTATCTTTCTCTTATAGTTCATGTGCTAGACGCCTTTTTTATTTTCACAAGAGTTTGCATTTTATTACTTAGTGCTTAAGTTATGTGCTCATACCTGTACTATAGTGGTGTTGATCTTGTTAAACCTCAGTCTTTTTCTTCAACAAATCAAATTTGTAATTATCCCGCAATTTTTCATTATTGTGTAGTTATTAGTTTCACTAGTTATATGAAAGTTTGTATTTCAACTTAATAAATTACGTGTGTGCTTAATCTATGCTCTCATCTATGTTATGTCTTGTGTTTTAAAGTACCTGGCCATTTTAGTATCAGAGCCAAGAGTTGTTGTTTTGCTGTTTGAATTAAATGTTTTAAAATCTTAGGTCCTTCTTTGTAAGAACAAGAAAACTATAAGTACTAGCCTAGAATTTAGCATAGGTGTACGTAATAACTACTCTTTATGATTAACGTTTGAGTTATGGTCGTTTATCAATTCATATATGCTAAATTGTGATAGGTGGTTTTCATGAACATTGACATTAAATTGTGACTAAAAATTTTTTTTCATAGAAAGAGACTCCAAAATGCTACTAATAAAGTTACATAATTAAGGGGCAGTTCATTATAAATTAAATGAATTAATGAGTCTATGGTTTTGGTTTGGTCAAAAAGGGGTCAATAGGCTAGGGATGAAAAAGACCTTGGATAGTTAAATTAATTACAACATGTGCCACTTATTTAATTCTTGTAAATCTCGTCTTCATTCTCTTTAACGCATCTATTCATATTAAAGGCACTGCTTCACCTTGCCGTGTTCCATCAATAGAGCACCTCCTTATGGTGTTATCTAGAAAAAAATAAATTAGTTCCACAATCAAGTAGAAACTGAAGTGCCCGAAGCAAAAAAAAAAAAAAAAATGGTCCGGCACAAATCAACATGGGGAAAATTATACAATGATGTAGGTATGAGTTTGGAAATAGAAAAACAAGTACCAGAATGCGGCTGACAATGGTGGATGGTGGTGGTTGCTTTGGAGACGATGTTGTAGCTTGAAGATTAAGGCGGCAGCCTTCCAATGGAACTAGGAAAAGCTATAGGGGCTAAAAGGAACCAGATCCAGGGATTGAAACTGTCAGAGGATGCAATAACGCCATGAGGAGGTGTTCTGTTAATGGTGCACAATGAGGAAAAACAACACCTCTGTGTCCAAATGTCAAAAAGAGAGAATGAAGATGAGATTGAAAAGAATCAATGAGTGGCATATGTTGTGATTAAGTTAACTGTCCAAGGTCTCTTTCATCCCTGGCTCATTAACCCCTTTTTGACCAAATTAAAACTATGGACTCATTAATTCATTTAATTTATACCAAACTGACCTTAAGGCTCATCCATATGGCTTTTCCTTTCCATGTTACTATTTTTTTTTTGTTGGTAGCTTATGTTATGTTCATCATCATCATACTAAGGCCAAATGGTATTATAATTAGTAAGTTGTTTAAGACCAAAGACATTTCTATAAGTGTCAGACAAGTGAAAACAACTAACTAGACGTGTTCCAGGCCTTTGTACATGGATTTTTCTCATTAGAAATGGAAAAGCTATCTATGTAACAATCGTCCCGTAAAACATCCATATCCTAAACAAATACTAATGGATTTGCAGGTTTTAGTTTTGGGATCTGAAGAAGAAATATTGAAAATAGGCATCGCGTGAACCCCAACTTTCGGATGCCATAACTTTTTCTACGGTTGTCAGAATGACTATTATAATATATTTTTTTTGAAGCGAATTTTATGATCTATAAGTTTCATAAGATCCTTGCTTTTTTTGACCATGTTTTATTGGTAAAAAAATTATCATTTTAAGGGGTATCCAGGCTTCTAAAGTTTTTTTTGATTTTATTTCCTAGTTATTTTTGGTTTCCTTATTATTTTGGTTTTGAGTTTCTTTGTAAGCCTATAAATAAGCCTTCTTTCATTATCATGAGATAGACTATCAATAATATTGAAGTATTTTTAGAGCTTTTTGCTTTTCTTCTACGAGTGGATTCTCATTTTCTCTTTGATTAAGTATGTTGCTTGATCAATTTTTATTTCTTGTAGTGTTAGGTGGTATCAAAGTAGGTTGAATTGCTTACTCTATGGCTGGTCATGGTAGCAAGAAAAGACAATGTGTTGCTGAAAACCCTAAGTTGGAGGACAAATGGGAGGCGTTACAGGAGATGGAGCACTAGATCGTCCAGCGAGTGGAGGATCATTTGGAGGAACGTTTTGAGGAGATTTTGGAGAGACTAATTGCCCTTAACCCTCTTTCCAACAAGGATAGGGACGAAGAAAGGCAACATTCTAGGAAAGAACCCACCCTAGGCCATGTTCCCAGGAGACCTATTCTTGCTTGGGGTCGTAGACACATTGTCCACGATAGTGACTCTGCGTTGGAAGAAGATTATGATCCTTATGACGGATTTCAAAGAGATCAGGATGTAGGAGGTCATGATGGAGATTTTCGATTAAGGGTGGATATTCCATTCTTCAATAAAGACTTCACCATTAAAGGTGTTCTTGATTGGATAGAGGTTAAGTGAATATTTAAATATCATGATGTCCTAGAGGAGGGGAAAGTGAAGTTAGTAGCCTACAGATTAAAAGGAGCAGCTTTTGCTTGATGGGAGAAGATAAAATAAAGGAGATGACGTGATGGAAAAGACTCGATACGGCCATGGGCGCGAATGAAGCAGATGATTCGAAAGAACCTTGTGCCCCTAGTCCACGAGCAGAATTGTTCCAGTAAACCAGTGGTGTCGACAGACAGTCGACTAAGGATTATACGAAGGAATTCGTGCGGCTATCCTAATGTAACAATCTAGGAAAGATAGAAGGGCAAATGATTCCATAATTTTTTGATGGCTTGAAGCTTGCACTTTGGGACAAGATTAGGATTCTACTAGTGCGAACTTTTTTTAAAGCTTAAAATTTGGAGTTAAGAGAAGAACTTTCGGTCCAGGAGAAGGGGAGGCAAGAGTTTCCTCGTAAAAATTACCTGGAAGAAGGATAAAAAGTTTGGTTGAGAAGATGAAAGCATTGTTAGAATCTGTTCAGTGCAGGAATCATTATCAGAAGGAAAAAGCAGTGGGAAAACAAAATGTTAGGGAGAATAAATAGTCCCCAAAGGTGATAAATCATTACCCAAGATTAGCACCTAATGGCTGTTATCATTGTCAAGATCCTAGGCATTTGTCTAAGAAGTGTCTACTTCAGAATGTTAATATTGTTGATAATAAGGATAATGAGGAGATTGTTTGTGGGCCTAACGGAGAAGAGGAAGAATATAAGAACCAGAAAGAAGGCAGTGATGAGCGTGAGAATTATGTAGTGTAGAAGTTATTGTTGGACCCTAAATAAAAAGATCGAACCCATTGCCATCAGTTGTTTCTAGTGGCAAAACTAGGACTTTTGGTTCAAGGGGTGAGCCCGAAGGAGAGTCGATAAAGCTCGGATGAGAGGAATGGCATTGTGATGAGGTAAAGCTGGAGATTGGGACTAAGTCATACTAATTCAAAGTTAAGGGACTAAATCTTGTGAATTGTAAGAGCTAGAGGACTAGTTGTGCATTTATGCCATGTTAGAATATCTGCTTAAGGCTAAAGGGAATAATTACTAATTTGATACCTATTTTCTTCAGTGCCTACCACATTGCCCCCATTTTCATATTTTTGCAAGTAACTAATTAAGTACTCATATCTAAAGCTTTTCAAAAATTTTGAGGGGCCAGCAACACCCCTTGCCTCTAATATGGTCCGCCACTGGTTGTTTCATACCCGGTGCAAAATAATTCATTAGTTGTTTGACGTGATTATTGACAGTGAAAGTTACGAAAATATCATTAGCAAAGATTTAGTGCAACATTTGGGATTGAAGATGGAAAAGCATCCAAAACCTTACACCATTGGGTGGATTAAACTGATAGAAAAAATTTAGGTGACTGAATGGTGTGAGGTACCTTTTGCCATTGGGCAATATTGAGATGAGATTTATTTTGATGTTATAGATATGGATGCTTGTCAATTGTTATTCTGTAGACCATGACATTTTGATGTTGTAGTGTAGCATGATGGACGAGACAACATGTACAGGTTGGAGAAAGGAGGAAAGAAATTTATGCCTCGTCCATAGCAGCAAAAAAATTTCAGACCCAAAACTTCTAAAGTAGAAGGGCGGACTTATCTTATCCTTACACAGTTTGAAAAAGAGGTGTTCACAGCGATAAAAGAGGCTAAGAGAGTCTATACATTGGTAGTGAGACAGGTCCTCTATGTTTTTAGGTCTCATGTAGAAAAAGTTTTTAAAGCAATTCAGACATTGTTACAGGATTTTTGAGATGTGATGTAGGAAGAGTTGTTAGACAGTCTTCCACCTATGAAAGACATTCAACATCACATGACTTGGTTCCTAGAACAAGTCTGCCTAACTTGCCCCATTATTGGATGAGCCCAAAGGAATGCGAGATTTTATGGGAGAAAGTGGAGGAGTTGTTGTGAAAAGGATATATCCAAGAGAGCATAAGTTTGTGTGCAGTACTAGCTTTGTTAACACCTAAGTTAGATGGGAGTTGAGGGAAGTGTACTAATAGTCAGGCCATCAATAAGATTATTGTTAGCTACAGATGAATGGAAAACAGCGTTTAAAACCAAAAAAAAGTTTTATGAGTAGCTGGTTATGCCATTTAGTTTCACTAATGTGCCAAGCACATTTATGAGGGTGATGAACTATGTACTGAAACCATTTATTGGAAGTTTCATTGTTATATATTTTGATGATATCTTGATTTATTATACTCTAGTTGGATGACTTGCTGGACTAGTTGCATGGATCAATGGTATTTTCCCAAATTAATCTTAGGAACGGATACCATCAGATCAGAATTTGACCTACAGATATGTAGAAAACAGAGTTCAAAACCAAGGATGGGTTGTATGAGTGACTGGTTATGTCATTCGATCTCACCAATGCACCGAGCACATTTATAAAGGTGATGAACTAGGTACTAAAATCATTTATTGGGAGTTTCATTGTTGTATATTTTGATGATATCCTAATTTATAGTCATTTGGAGAAAGAACATGTTTCATACCTGCGTCAAGTACGCATAGTCTTGTAGGAGAATAAGCTGTATATGGACCTGAATAAGTGTAGCTTTATGACTAGCAAGATATTATTCTTGGGCTATGTAGTCAGCGCAAAGGGGATTCAGGTGAATACTGAGGTTCGGGCCATCAAAGAGTGGCCTACACCGAAGACAGTTTTTTAAGTTCAGAGTTTCCATAGGTTGGTCACTTTCTACAAGCGGTTTATACAAGATTTTAGTAGCATTGCTACACCTATTACAGAGTTTTTGAAGAGTGAGAAATTTCACTGGGGTAAGGAGGCAGAGGTAAGTTTTGCCTTGTTAAAGGAGAAGCTGTGCTCAGCACCAGTTATTACCTTGCCAAATTTTGAGGCTCATTTTAAGGTGGAATGTGATACTAGTGGTGTGGGAATTGGTACTATCCTTTCTTACGGTGTAGGCCAATTGATTTCTACAGTAAGAAGCTTTCTGATACGAGGCAAAAATGGACCGTTTATGATAAGAAGTTTCATTCTATTGTGCATGCTTTGAAGGTATGAGAATATTATTTGATTGGTCATGAATTTATTATTTATTCTAATAATTATGCTTTGAAGCACTTGACTAGTCGAAAGAATATTAGTGAGGAAATTTTTGCATAAATTTCCTTTCAAGCTTAAGCACAAGGTAGAAGTTCAGAATAAGGTTACAGATGCCTTGAGTCGACGTGCAGATTTACTAGTAACTTTAAGATGACAAATTGTTGGCTTTGACAAGTTACAGGAGGTATATGCTATCGATGATGAATTTTTTGGTATTTGGGAAAAGTGCAGCAAACAACAACCTGTAGATGACTTCCACATTCATGATGGTTTTCTCTTATGAGGTAATCAACTTTGTATTCCTAAGACTTCATTAAGAGAAAAGATAATTCAAGATTTGCATGGTGGAGGTCTAGCTAGTCATATGGGCAGAGATAAAGCTTTTGCAGTAATAGAAGAGTGTTATTATTGGCCACATATGCGAAGGTATGTTCCTAAATTTGTACAAAGGTGTTATGTGTGCCAAACTGCAAAGAGAGTATCAAAATACGGGTTTGCATATGCTTTTACCTATTCTTGATAATATTTGGGATGATTTGTCCATAGATGTTATTCTTGGATTACGTTAAACCCAAAAAGGGGTAGATTTTGTGTTTGTTATGGTAGGCAGGTTTTATATGATGACGCATTTTACTGCTTGTAAGAAAACATCAAATGCCAGCAAGAATTGAAACCTACCAAAACCTTTTTTAATCTTTCCATGGTTTTAGTTTTGGAGTTTAATCATAAATCACAACATTTGAAAAAAAAAACTTATCAACTAAACATTTTAATCAAGAACTAATAATTAAATTCTACAAATTTAAGCCATTCCCTGCTAATAATCTCACAGGAAAAGGAATAACGCACCACTTTCTATTTTATTTTGGAGGAATAGTGAGCAACAAATGTTGACACCATGAATTAAAAAGACAACCTTAACTGACTTAAGTTCTAATTTTTCTCATAAAATACGATGTATCAAAGATTCACACGTTCAATACTAAAATTCTAAAGGAAATCAGAACAAATTGGCTTAGATTATAGGAAAGGAGCTCAGAGAAAACAGATGCTATGGAAAATGAAGATGAATTCCTAGCCAAATTTATCTAGTTTGGCAAAACAATAAATTAAGTTAAATGTAACTAATAATAATTAAGTATAATAGAGCAAAGCAAAGTAATGTGAATCGAATGGCTCATGGCGAGCCATCCTTTAATTAACACTTGAATAGTACAAATTAAGTTAAATGTAACTAATAATAATTAAGAAGATGAGGAATCGCGCGCAGAAGGATGAACTAATTAAGCCTTATTCAATTAGGGTTTCAAAATTTGAATGTCAAATAAAAGATGACAATGAATTGTTGTTATTTTTAAGGGGTTAAACTTCAATTAAAACTCTGAGGTTTGAAGTTTGAACATTCCTTGTTGGTTAGGTTAAAGGCATTTTTGGCTCTACACTCGGTCGACTAGAGATTTTACTCTTGACATGATCATATGTACAGGTAAGTATGATTCATGTTGGTTCCAGTTTATGGTAGAACCAAACTAACTCAAAATGGGGTTCAGCGTAAAAAGTTTTCTATCTAACCTGAGAACCATAACCTAAAAACCTAGAGCCATATACCTATAACAACATTAAAATCCAATAAAATTGTATCCATAATAATTGTCCGACATGGGTCTACAAAACTAGGAATGTGTTTGTGGAGTGGGATTGGAAAAGTTAGAATTAGGTTTAGAACTGAAAGACTAAAAAACCTTTGTATTATGGCTTTTAATAAATAATTATAAATGTAAAGACATAAATACATATAACTTGAGTTGGTTCCACATTATGTTGGCTCTATATGAAACTGGAACTAATCCAAAACTAATGATTTTTTTAAGGGCGGAACCAAATCGTGAACCATGATAAATTTTTATCTAATTCAACCTAACCTACACCTACTAGGTTACATAAACCCATGATTCTACTTGAACCATACTTACCTCTAATCAGATGGTGCACTTAAGTTCTTTTACCCCTTTTGTCGATCACATGCCATAGAAATCTTTGACACTGTTTCCAGCATAATGGGTAAAAATGCACAAAAGTCCCTAAATTTTATTTTTTCAGCTTATTTTGGTCTTTACCTGTTATGCCTCTTGGTTCTTCCATGTCAGCCTTTTCATGGCTGTTACCTCAGCCCATGCTCGTTTAAAATATGGCACCAAAGTTCTTGCAATGTGCCAAAAGATGGGGAAATGGGGAGGTAGGAAATCAAAGGTGATATAAGGACAGTGGAGTCAAAGGCAGGAAAAAAAATAGGTAATGGTGGCGATGGGCCATAAAGGTCCATGGGTAGAAATACATGGTCTATGTTAATGATAAAGCTACTATACATATCTTTTACTACTACTTAGCTTAGCATTTATCCTAAGTTATCTTAATTGTTGTATATATCCATATTTCCTATATGCCTTGTATAAAATAAAAAGATCAATGAATACAAAACAAGCTTGGAACAAATTGCAAGCTTTCATGGTATCATAGCAGAGCTCAATCTAAAAACCCTATATTAAAATCATTGCCAAAAATCTTCTTTATGATGCTGGACAACAATAAAACTATCATTATTGGTTCTAGTTTTGGTTCAACATCAAGATTAAATCCGTTTTTCCCTTTTTACTTGAATGTGTTGGATAATCTAGGTACAATGTTTGTCACTTGCATTCTCCAAGAAGATGATTATTTGACTTGGCACTAGCCATGAAGAATGCCTTATGAGAAAAAATATTTTCTTTATTGATGGATTTCTTCCCAAACTTGATGAAGAATATGTGAGTAGGCAGGCATGGGAAAAAAATAACTCAATGCTCATCACATGGCCCTTCAATTCCTTAACTTCAGAGCTGCATAATAGTATAGCTTATGCAGACACTACAAGTGAGATATGGATGAAGCTCCACGAGCATTTTCTCACAAGGTAATGCACTAAGGATCTATGAATTGAAATGAGATATTTCTCTAATGCAACAATAAGACTTGTCAGTTGTACCATATTATTCAAAACTTAAAAACCTGTAAGACAAGCTAGCCATATACTCCAGCGTGCCAAAATGTACTCGTTGAGCAACAAAAGAACTTCTATCGGAGAAAGAATGTGAAAAGTTATTTCACTTCCTTATGGGACTAAACTATAAATTGTCAGCCCGTTACATTCTTTTCACCAGTAAAATTACCAAATGAAAGTAGCATGAAAGTTCATTATTTTGGCCAAAATTTACTTTCTCCTAACTTTTGATTGGACAATGTTCTTCATGCGCCTTTATTTACTTGTAATTTACTATCTTTCAGCCAAATTACCAAAGCCTTGAATTGTTTTATGACATTCTTTCCAAACTATTGTGTCATACAAGACCTGAAGTTGAAGAGGCTGATTGGCACGGGTGAAGAAGGTGATGGCTTGTATTACTTCAAGGAATTCAAAGCACATGCAATCGCACCAAATAAATCTAAAAATGATGCGATTATCTAGCATAGACATTTTGGCCATTTACCTTTAGAAAAGTTGTCTTCAGTTCCTTAATTTAGCAACTTATCTTTAAAAAATTTCAATAAATGTTGTTATTCTTGTCATCGGGCAAAACAAACTAGGAAGCCTTTTCCAAAAAGTTTAAATACTAGTGCATCTTTCTATGATTTAGTACATCTTGATATTTGGGGCCTATATAAAACTCATTCTCTATCTAGTGCCCACTATTTTCTAACCATTGTTAATGATTACAACTTTTGTACTTGGGTGTATCTTTTAAAACTTATATCTGAAAATAGCTATTCACTTCACTACATATTATACCATGGTTAAAAATCAATTTGGCAACACATTACTTCAAGTAAGGAGTGACGTTGGTCAAAAATTTGTAGTCCGCCCTCTTCTTACTTTCCTAAAAAAAATGGCATCTTTTTCCAAACCTCATGCATCAATACTCCATAAAAAAAAAAGGAATAGTTCAGCAAAAACATTGTCATTTTCTTGAAGTAGCCTAAGCTTTTTGTTTCCAAGCTAGTCTTTTTATAAACTTTTGGAGAGAGTGCGTCTTAATAGCCACTTATCTTATTAATCACATGGTCTCGTCGAAACTTGTAGGCAAAAGTGTTTATGAGGTATTGTTCTTTAAAATTCCTCCACTTGATTATCTCCATGTATTTGGCTATTTAGGTTATGTTATTTCAAAAACCACAGATAAGTATGATCAAGAATTTACAAAATTATTGTTTCACGTGATGTCACTTTCTATGAGGCATTTTCAGCCATCCAGTGATCTTCATGTCAAGCCTCAACCCAATCCTAAAGTTACCTACCATGACAAGGCCATACTTGGAATGAACTAATCCTCATCAGAGACCACAAAGCATGCCACTCATGAACTAACCACTACAGAAAACCCTACACCATAAAGAGAACCAAAGGTAAAACCCCAACGAAAGCGAAGACCCCTAGCCTACATTCAGGACTATGTGCATGAATTGCATGGAGTAAGCAAGTCATCACCTCCTGCTCTAAGTCAAGCTTCTTTGGGCAAAACTTTATCAAGTAAACCTTACACATGGATGTCTCACTTATCATACTCTCAGTTTACCCTTGGGCACAAAGCCTTTATTATAGCTATGTCTTTTAGCTTAGAACCCAGGAGTTTCATTGAGGCCAACAAAGACTCAAAATCATCAAAGGAAAAAAGGCAAGAAAGTCAGGCACCTGAAAAGAATAGAACATGGAGATTGGTGAAGTTGTAACCTAGCAAGAAACCCATTGTCTTTTGCAGGACCAAGTACAAAAAAGGTGGCTTTATTGAAAGACATAGAGTACAACTGGTAGCAAAAGGCTTTAGTCAGGTTGAAAGAATTGATTATACATAGACATTCACCCCTGTGATGAAACTTACTTCAGTTTGTTGCATGCTAATTGTTGCTACAGTTAAAAATTGGCATCCTCACCAACTTGACATCCACAATGCTTTTCTTTAAGGTGATTTGAGTAAGGAGATTTATATGTTTCCCTACTTGGATTGATCAATGAAAGAGACAATCAAGTGTGCAAACTTCAGAAGTCATTTTATGTCCTCAAGTAAGCATGTTGACAATGGTTCAAACCTTTGTCCAATTCGATTTTATTTAATCAAAAGCATGTTATTCATTATTTACTTGCAAACATGAAGAAAATTTTACTACTATCTTGGAACAAATAACAAGTTTTCAGTTTAAGAGGGTGTAGAAAAGGATGCTGCTGGTGTTGGAGGCGTTGTTAGCTTATAGCAGATGAGTGCCCTTGACAGTAGTTCTAACATTGAGAGCCTAGAACATGTAGTTAAGGGAGCTAGCAGCCACCAAGGCCAGTACGATGGAATAGGGGAAGCCATCAAGGATCTAGAGGATGATTAAAAGAATGAGAAGCAATATTGGATGTTGGATAATGCCGCCATTTCTAAAGTTGATTGGTTTTGGAGCTTTTCGGCATCACCACTAGCTTGCGGCACCACGTAGTCTTACACTTAGGCAACAACTGCTTAAATATCAAGGCCTATGTTATGGAATTCTACAAAGGCCAAAATGTGCATTTGGTCCCTCAACTTTGCTGAGTCAAGTGAGTTAGTCTTTTAACATTGACTCAATGCGACATAGTCCATCATCTTTGAAAAATTAGGCGAGTTAGTCCTATAGCTGTATGGAATGATTGACGAAGTTAGTTTTGTAGCACAAGCAGCCTTTCTCCTCAGCATCGTTGGGCTCCCTTCCTTAAGCAAACCCTAGATCCAATAAAAAAAATATAATTCATATAGTTGGCAAATCCACCCTTGTTGTTGCCGTCGTCGTTAAATTCAGTTAGAGAGACCATTGATTCTACCCTCACCATCACCATCAAAGGCCGTCTAGCCGAAAAGAAGTATTTGCCATCGGTTAACGTCTTCCCTACTAGCCTGATAAAAAGGGACACTCACGGCTTTTTCGACTCCGTTTTCGATAGAGGGTTTGATTGCAAAAAAGATTTGAGGCCTAATGATACATGGTTCTTAGAAAGGCCAACTTGAAGGTGGCAGATGATGGGGGCAAGGGAGGAGAAGAAGCATACGGTGGGTAAAGAAGGAGAAGGGGCGAGGGAAGATAAAAGGTAGATGGTGGGGGCGAGGGAGGAAAAGAGGCAGATGGTGATGGAGAGGAAGGAAAAAAGGCAGACTGTGGTCATGAAGGAGGAGAAGAGGCTGACGTTGAGGTGTGAGGGAGGATTTGATGAAAATGGCTAGATTTGATGGCTAGGGGCGAAGGGCGAGGTTGACGGCAAGGGGTGAGGGCTAGATTTAACAAAGATGAGCGGTGGCAATAGGTGGTGGCAAGGGAAAGCGAGATGCCCACCCTTTATCCACCCATCCTCCTCTCTATCTGTGTTTGTCACATGATCGTTTAAGTCCCAAATACTTCTAAACTTTCAGGACTAAGTCGCATATTTATCTAACTTAGCAAACTAAGTCGTGATGAGTTAATCTTAAAAGACTAACTCGTGTGAGTGTGCAAACTTGAGGGATCGAATGCGTATTTAAGCTTTATGCAAACCACTTTGCCTCTCTATTTGTCTCTCTTCCATTTTTTTGAATTGTGAAAGGTTCAATTTCGATGTGGAATATATTAGAAAGTTACTTGTCTCTATGGGATGTAGAGGCAGAAAGGTCAGACATTTTTTAAAGTAATATTATATATTTCTAAGCATTTCTTCTTCTGTATATGATTCCTCTTTGCTTTATTATTTGAGAATACGTTGATCAGGTTTGCATTTGAACTGAGAATAAGTTTCAAGGAGATCTGGCGAAGGTAGATAGATCAATATTCTTTTAAGAATCATAGTTTATATTGGTCAATGACTTTTTTAGAATTTTTTTTATAGAAAAATGCTTGATTTTGGTCTTCGTGATTGTTGATTTAATTCCTTAGAACTTGTTTGTTTAAGAAACAATGACAGCAATTCGTGAATTGAATGTCTTAATTTGGGAATTTTTATCTCATATTTTGTGAAATGTTATAGAATAAATTAGGACATTCATGAAGTTAGGGATGAAAATATGACCGAAAATAAAAGTAGGGGACTTCCTGCATGTTTTTCTCATGTATGCTAAAGGTGACGTTAAGAATTTATATAGCATGTGATCCGCACAAGGTGAAAAAAGGGCTTACGGGCTCCATTTGAAAAAGTTGAGGGTGCACCTAGGGCTATAAATGAACAGAATATTCTAGGGGTGAGCATGGGTTGGGTAAACCCGAAATCGAAACCGAACAACCCCCATTGGGTTTGGTTGGGTTGGGTAAAAATTGATCATGGTTCTTGGGTTGATTCCACATATAGGAGAACCGACGGTTTTTGGGTTGATTCTGGTTCCATATGGAACCAACCCGAGATGGAACTGAACCCGAGATATATATATATATAATTATATAATAAAAATTATAGTATTACTAATATATCTATACACACACACGCACACACACACACATATATATTTTTGAAGTATTATGATCGTTATTTTGTGTTTTTATATTAAACTCTTAAATTGATGTTCCAAATTGAAACAGTATGGAAGTTGTGGGATCATTTACGAAATTTCTTCATATTTACTTAAATCACTTTGCTTCATAGACCTACCACCCCTAAGTTATTTTGCTTTCGATCTTTCATTCCAAACTACTTTTTACGACACAATTATAATATTTTTTTCATTTGAGTCATGCAAAATTAAAACTTTATGACATCGACATATTTTAGGTTTTGATACTAAAGAAGATGGTCTTAAAGGCTCAATTTTTTATATTGAATGTCATACCAATATTGGAATTACTGGAATGAAGTAAACTAGTTAAGATAAAAGATGCCCCACAAGCAACTCTTTTGAACCATTTTTGTAAGAACAACATTTTAAACTCTTTTGAATGTATCTAAGTACGTATATTTAAATATTAATTTAATTGTATATTATTTTGAATATGTTATAAAACTGATTATGGATGTAGATTTATAGAATTTTGGTGTTGTTATAGGTATATGATATAAACCGAAAAACCCGAGAACCAGAACCGAGAAACCCAGAACCATGGTTCTGGTTCTATTCGGTTCTCGGTTCTGGGTTGGGTAGAAAAATTTTGGAACCGATGTCATTTTGGGTTGGTTCGGTTCCACCATAAAACCGAACCAACCCGACCCATGCTCACCCCTAGAATATTCGGTAAACTGTTCATCAACTATTTGGCGTGAGTTTGTTCATGTTCGTTTACTAAGCTAAACAAATGAACACGACGAACATAAACGAACATAAATAAACGATCGTAAACAAATGGACAAACATAATTTTCTGTTTGTTTATTTAAACGAACGAACACGAACAAGTCTATGTTCGTTCGGCTATGTTCATGAATAGTTCGTTTATTTATTTGTTTATTTGTTCGTTGTTTGTTTATATATATATATATATGTTCGTTCATTTGTTTACAATCGTTTATTTATGTTCGTTTAAATTGTTCACAAATATATTCTATACATTGTTCGTGAACACGTTTGTGTTCATATATTGCCGTTCATGAACGAGTTCGTTCATTTGACTCATTTATTGATGTTCACGAACATAAACAATCGAACATGAATAATGATTTTACACTAAACGAACGAACAAACACGAACAATGTTTGTTCATGTTCATGTTCGTGTTCGTTAAAAACTTAAATTAATGAACATGAACAGCTCTCGTTTGTGTTCGTTCAGTTCATTTACAACCATAAATGCACCGAATTCATGCTTAGGGCTAAGTGTCTGAATTGACCGAGTTCAGGGGCCAAAATGCCTTTAAGCCTTTGCTAATTTTTTGTTTTCTTTTCATAATTAGATTAGGCTGTTATGATTAGGGGAGGCAAGTTGAGTATGAACACCCTAGACTTGAAACTTGTTAAGGATTATCTTAACTTGAGCTTGAGCACGAGTTCAACGAGCTTAGTAACTGGGGCTTAAAGCTCGACTAAGAAAAGCTCAAACTTAGCTTAGTGGTTTAATAGACTTAAAGCTCGGCGTAGATGGTTGAGCTAGATTGAAGCTCTATTGAAGTTCATTTTGCTCAATAAGTGCTCAAGTAGAATTGGAGGAATTAGGGTTTTATTTATTTTATTAAATAAATTACATTATATTAATATTATATTAGGCTTGTAGCCGAATAATATTGAGCTTATGGTCTCATTGTAAAGAGGTTGTGTTTGGTCTGCCCAGGCTTTCAAATGCCTCATTAGCTTGGAGAATTAGCCGACAACTTAACGACCATTCTTATGCTATGAATGACCATTCATTGAATAAAAGAAAAAGTCGGTCCAAAGCTATGCCGAAATCTTGCCTTTTTTAGAAAGACCTGAACTGAAACCCTACAAACCAAAACTAATCAATTCACTTACGTTTGTCCAACAGTTTATAAATTCAAACCAAGTTCTGATGTGCAGACATGAAAGCTTCTTAATACAGGGTGCAGTTGCTCAGACTTGTGAAGCCCAGGATGCCATGACCGGTAGCTCTAACTGTTGAGAAACACATGTACAAGTTTTGTTCACTCTGAAGAATACAAGGACAACCTAAGATTTAGAAGAACAAGCCAACCCTTTTCCAGAGATCATTAGCTCACATTACAATAGACCCCACAAAAGGCCATGGAAACGGTGTGACAGAAGATCTTGGCTCATGACAAGCTAAAATAGCACCGATCATTTGTACGACAGATTGAGCATTAACTAGCTAAGTTGGAACAATACTAGCCCAGCAAATTGACTTCGTTCAGTGAGTCAAATTTCTGATGATTTACATTGTAAATGGCGGCTGAATAAAAAGGGGGAAAACTACTCAGTGTTGAGGTAAAGTTGGTCTCTTTTCCACCATATCGTACTGGAGTACAAAATGATCCTGTTGCCAAACAAAAGGAAAAGCTTAAACTAAGAAAAGAACGAAGAATTTAGCACTAGAAAACAGCAACAAAAGTTAATTGATCAAACCTTGCGCATCATTTCAAATGTGTTAGGATCAAAACAGTGATAAGAACCTCTCTCGTATGTGCTTGTTTTGACTAAAGGCTCTAGATTTGGCACCCTTATGAACCATAACCGATGCTCCTTGTGGTAAAACCAACCTCTATTGTTCCTGCAATGGCAAAGAGCAGTTACAATGAAACTAAAAAGAATGAAAAGTAAAAAGCACACATAAATCAAAAGGGTTTTATGAGCATACAATTCGTATGCAGCATATAATTGAGCCTCATCCTTTGGCATGCTGCGTTAGAAAAAATACAAATGAGAAGAGTAACACATAAATTAGGAAGAAAGAGCGCGGGGGGTGGGGGGGTGGGTTGGTGGGCCTAAAATAGTAGAATACTTAAAAAACACCTGTAGAATATGTAAAATAGAGTTTCAATCGTGAACTTCTTGAAGTAACCTAGCTGCAGGCACCAAAGGGGCAACAGATAATGAGGACGATGCAATGAAGGTTGTGAAGAGCAGTTTCTAGGAGAATGGAATCAAGAGAAACTCACATGTAAAGGAGGTGGCTGTTTAGCATAGTAACATTGTGGCACAGTGAACTCTGGATCACCCTTAGCTGGTTCATCAGACCATGGAGAACCAAATGTCTTATAAAGACTTTCCGTCGAATTCAAGTTGAGACCAAGCGTTGTCAGATCAATTCCAAGGGCCAGTGAAGTGAGATCAGGATCACTCATCCTTATTACACTTAACAAACCAAGTAAACCAAATGGATCAGCACTAGATTGTGTAGCCTGCATGGGTTTTATGCCAGAATCCCTAAATGACTGATTTATGGCCGACATCTGCTGCAGACGAAACTGGGACTGGTTCTGCTGTTGATATTGCTGAATGAGCTGGTCATAACCGATGTTTGATACTGTGGCTGGGGAATTTAACGGTCTCAGGCCAATACCAGTTGGTCCACCACCGGACTGCACAGACGAAGGTGGATAGATTGGCAGTCATTCTTCTCACCATTTAATGTACACATAAATAAACAAACTTCGATGATAAAAATGAATTTAACTGAAGATAAACCAACTCATATTAGAGAGATCTTCACAGTAAACACTCCCCCAATCATGCTTTACAGTGATGATTTTACTTTTGCTGCCTACATAACATTGGCATAAGATAATGTATCCGAGAGGGCCAGGGCTTGTCCACCCTGTGCATGAAGAATGAAAATAATCTTCTTTATGATACAAGGGGGCGGCTTTTTGGTAGGGAAGGGTGTTTTATTTAGCAACCGATCTTACTGCCCTTTGATAGCCACTTATTCAAACACTTGTACATGAATGTTGGAAAATATTAAAGCTCAAAACAAAGAAGTTCTTGGTTGTTTACAGGTGAGAAGGGGACACCGCTAGTACTGACTGATGGAGCGTGTTGCTGTTGCTGCTGTGGGTGATGAGCTGAATAAGTTCCCCCTAAGTTGAATCCAGCAGATCGTCCCATCTATAGATATGATAACAAACACTTGGAGACATTAGAAAAGAAAATGCAAGGATTTTGCAGATGAACACAAACCAAAATCTAAATCACTAATGTTTTTTTTAACCACATTCTGAGTTAAACACAACAATTTTCTTGCCCTGAAAAGAGTTCCATTTTGGTCCAGCAAGTGCCAGGTACTCACAGAGAAATGCTGAGATTGCATCATTGACATGGAATTATCATGAAGCTGTTCTTTCTGATGCAGATCCATACCATAATCAGCATTGCCACCTGAATATTTAAAAACCAGTCAGTTTAAACAAGGTTCATGTTAAAGAAAAGCAATCTTCCAAGGCAGTCATAAAGGTTAAGTGGAATATCATATGTTGCACTGCTAGTATCCAGACAGCCAGAATGATAAAATGGCATGAATCGCAACTTAGATAATGAAAACTTGCATCCTTCTCCAGTAAAATACAAAGGTTAAAAAACATTCCAAGTGAAACAGTAACTCTGCACCTTTGAATCCTGGCAAAGCTGGGAAATCTTCATTTTGAATGCTGAACTCTTGGTTCTGTTGGACAATTGGACTGACTCCAAGGCTTTGTTTCCGCAATGAACCTGAAGTTTAACTGATAAGTAGCAATTCCACAGATACAACGAGAAAAGACTGAATTAAAAGAATCAAATTGTATGATCCTAAAGTTTACCTAATTGTCCTTGAGGCCCTCCAGAAGAGTTTGGGCGACTAGTCAGCTGAGGAAAATCATTATTTATGTCAAAAGGAGAGCTGTCGTTGGATGTCACATCATTCAACATTCCCATACTACTTAAACTGTTAACTGCCTGAACACGATTTTGGGAAAGGGGGCCACCAGAAGGATAGGAATTGCCCAACATTGACATTACCTGTGGAGATCCTGGACCAACGAGATGTTATTCGTAGGAACAAGTATAGCCACAAACCATCTATCTAGTGACTGCAATGCATAAGACATCAAAAACAAGCCAAGGTACATAGTATACCTTGTGGTAGTACACCACTCATCAATCTATTCTGTCCTTGCACACTTAAACTTCCAGAACCAGTGTTTGCAGATAAATTTAAGCGAGATGCAAGACCAGGTACAGATAATCCGGCACCAGAGCCTATACTCCTCGCGATATTCCCCCCACCAACCATGTTACCCATTGAATTTGTTATCCGGGCACCTGCATTTCCCAACATAGGTGACACTCCCAAGCCTGGAACAGCACTCCGATTACCGATTGCACCAGATGCTGGAAGAATCCCAGGGATAGAACCACCAATTCCATTTGTGTTACTGCTATATCCAGGGTTTCCTACAACACTAATACCTCCTCTATTGTTTACAGCAGAATGCCCGTGAGAGCTGCCATGAGTCAACTGCATAATAGAATTCAAAGAAGAAAGGAAAAAAAGTATAAAGACACAAGCCTTGGGATGTTTTCTCTATTGACTTAAGCATTATTGCTTTATGAACATGAATTCATGTGTTTCCAGCGTACATGACATAGGGCTATGGATATGAACAGAAAGCTATACACAGAGAACAAGTTTGGAACTTCTTCCATCAGAATACTACCCAAAATTTTTGTATTAGAACTACCTGAGAAAGAGCAACAGGAAGATTATTTGATGCAAATCGTCCACTTGATAGGCTAACATTTGGTTGCTGAACACCTCCAGATGGAATGTTATTCATTGTTGTGTTCCTTGATGCAAGTGTACCAGGCAAGTTGGGAACATTAAAGCTACCATGAACATTGTGCATGCTCTGAATAGTTCCTGAAAGGAAAGGGGTAAAAAAGCTAGTGAACAAGTTTGTAGAGAACTAGACTGAGTGGAGCTCGAGAGAAATCCACCCACCAGTGTGATGGAAAACAGCAGAGGCTGCACCGGACTGACCAGAGAAAGATGTTGCAAATGATCGCCCACTACCGTCTGGAAGATTTGATGTCGATCCGTTGATAGAAGACTGCAATAGCATGAACATGTTACAATTTGTACAAATAGATAGCGCTCACCATGAAAATTTAACAAAGACATGCAGTGAGGGAAAAATAGGGAAAGGGAAAAGTAATAAAACAACCAGCTGGGAATTGAATTATTAGCTCTGTTTTACAGCACTAAAAAGTCGGCCAAAGCATTTTGCAGCTTACACAAATGGCATCACACGCAAGACCCCAAACTACCATCACGCAACACCATGTCGTGAAGGAAAACTACTCATTTCAACAAAACCACATCCATAAGAGCTTGCAGATTCGATGGCTAGGTAGTTTATAATAATGAGATTTTTCCAACAGGTTAACTATGAAACCTCATAAAAGGACTACATGCACCATTATTTATAAGAGAAAACAATTTGAACAACCAAAGATAAGAAAAGATGCTAGCCTTTTGAAAGGTTGTCACAACTACTCAATAACACCCATGGCTATTTTATGTGATTCAGGATAAAAGTAGGATCTGTATATTGTCTGATTGGCAAGATTGATTTTCTTATAGCACAGTAGCTTAGAGCATATCTTTTCCAATATCTTTCCACTATAGTGAAAAAGGTTCCTCCATTCAAATGGGGAGTACTTATAGCACCATTTTACCTTAAACATGCCTTTTACCTTTGGATACCTACCATTTGAAACTAAAAAACTGTAGGATGATTAAACTAATGGAAACAGCATAAAAAGTAGTGATACAATTGCAAGAAGTTCAAAACTACTGATAAAGGCTAAATCATAAGAAGGGTTGCGAAGTAAAATGAATTGAAAGTTGAGTGAAAAATACATTAAGCAACCCCGACATTGTGCAATTGTCAATCAGTCATGCAAATGACCATTCCCTGTGAAGCAGATATTCTTTGTCTTGACAATGAATAGGAAAAATGTTAATCTGGGAATCTTTACAACGACCATCAACTCATAGCCTGAAAAGCACAATGTGCTTGTAAGAAACTAAACTAGAAATAGCAGAGTAGACTGCAGATATCCAGCCAGACAGGTGAAGCAAATCTAGTTCATTATCAACTGCAGAACATACAAAATAGTGAAACAAATGAAAACAGGACAATTATGATATTGATACACAATAAAATTAGCAGAACATCACATATCATGAACTCAGAATTTGTAACCACCATTTCCTCTTCAGCAATATTAAAGCATATATGCTTGGATCCTAATTCCTTACCAGGATGAGCCTAGCCTCATGCCAGGTCAATTGGTATAACTATTACGTCATGTTTTGAGCAACATCTGAACAGTTAAAAACATTTACCTGACTCTAAGGTTAGAAATCTAGCCTAACCAAAGAATAACCCTATTTTATCTGGGAACACAAACATCATTCCTCACAAGCCAATGAAACAGGAAAAAAAACTAGCCAATTGAAGAAAATGCTAAAAACAGAAAGCTGATCCATTTCAAGTTCAAACAGACTACTTTCTCACTTCCTCAAAACTTTCAACAAAATGATCAATCTACAATTCATAAATGCTCGTCACAGTCAACCTCCGGTCTCTCCAGAAAGCGGTCGTCATGAAAACCAGTACAACCAGAAACACTACACTTCACTGTTCAACGTCAGCTACTCAGAACCGCATCCACCATCCATTTCCCACAGTTTCTCAGGAAACCAAACAAAGTTCAACGCACAAAACTCTAGTCTCCCAAAATCTTCGAAATAGAAAATTTCCAAACCGGTAAAGAAATTAAAAAAAAAACGATATCGAAGTGGAAACCAACGAAGACATCAGCTCAAAAACGGCAGAAAAAAAAAACAAAACATGGAATCAAATCGGGGGGATGGGAACAGAACTCAGCGTGATTACGAATCGAACTCGGGCGAGTGAAGATCGAGTCGACGCGTTACCTGAACGGCAGATCAGAGACAGAAAAAGAAGGATCCTCTAGCTGAGTGACGAAGCGAGTTTCTGATGTTCTTTCCTTGGTTCTTTTTTTAACTTGACCTAAATCGGATGAAGGGAAAAAAGAAGAAGAAAAGAGTCGCGCACGCGAACAAGTAATTTGATTGGCCATATTTTGTTATGATAATGTACATACATATGCACGGTACAGCGGACTGAACGGAGGTGGGTGATATTCGTTCTGGCACTCTGATTTTGGTTGCTGTGGCTCGTGGGCAGTGGCCAGTCGCTATTTTGACCTTGACCTTTTGATGTTGTAGCTGATTAAGCTCAGGTCCGTAGCTTGTTGAGATGGGTAGTGGGCCGGGCTTGGTTCATACAACCATGACCCAAGACGAGACCAGAGTTTCATGGCCCGATCTGGCCCACTAGTTTGTGTCTCCGCAAGTTTTGATCGTTTTTCATCGTCTCTAGATTCCCATGGAGTTTGGTTTGGGGGCTGTGCCTGTAGTTCTAGGTATTTGTTTATCTTTTTAATCAGATTGTTACAATGAGAGTTCAATTAGAAAATATTTTATAACAAGTACTCGAAGCTTTTGTCTCTATCAAGCCTTGTACTCAAGAACTAGGATTAAAAGCATTTATGAATTTGGGGATTGTAGTATTAAGTCAAAGCCCAAAATCTCTTCCCATGATCCTGATGTGATCCTTCTTTTTTAATTTTGGCACCAAACTAGGACTAAACCACTAGGACTCAATATTCAGATCTAGCCCACATAAGAGATTATTTCATAAAGAATCCTACTTAAGAAATAATTTTTATTAAGAGAGGATTTCTGACATTTGGAGAATCCCTTATTTTCCTACTAGTTCTATAAAATGAGTAGTTAATCTCCCCCTCAAAAGCCTTCCATGATGAGGGCTTAGTGTAGGACTTTTTCCTTCTGTCAACGAGTTTAGGTTCCAGTTTAGGCTCAACTGTTAGTCTGACCTCTTTAGCGTCGAGCTCTATTGGAGGTAGGGGAAAGCCAGAGGTGCAAATGGGAGGAAGCGAAAGCTCTGGAAGCTCAAAATGCAATGAGAATGATGACTCCCTGAAAGGATCTGACAAAATATGAGTCGTAATCAATGGAGCAAACTTTACTTTCCAGGACTCAGGTAAGACCCTTCCAAAGCCTCTTTCTTCTGTTTAGAATAGTGATAGCATGACCCATGGCTACACACAAAATGAAAATGGCCAATGTACAAAAGAAAATGAGAAGAAGACATCTCTATGCTTGGTGGCAACCTCAAGATCTGTGATTAATGACCATTTTAGCTCTTAGGACCTAGTTAGTGGGATTCTTCACACCGATATAATTTAAAGGCCCACCTGACTTTAATGTATCAACAGCATCTCATCAAACCATTGGTAAGGGAATGAAAATCACTTTACATAATCATTTTTTATTAAGACCACTTCTAACTACATAAGTAGCTCTCGTTAAGTCTTTTTTGTGCTCAAAATTCTCAATCAATAGGGGCCATGCTGTAGAGCTTTTGTATAAGAAGGTTTGTCCATTTGCACGGGAACTGCCACAGGGGTTGCTAAGGGCAAAAAATAATATGTTATTCTAGCACTCTCTAGGAATCTTTAGTGACCACGAGGGTAAAAGTTTGATTTCTCTTGTGAGGGATCAGGATTATATGGAAGAATGCGGGCCTCGAAGAGATGGTGAGAGTGTAGACGTGAAAGAAGGCCTCCAATATGGGGGTGACCCCAGCCATTAGGTCTGTAAATAAACAAAATGACTACAAAAGAGCTCTATTCATGTTTGTTAGTTTAGGTTTTAACCAAACATAAACAAGCCCTATTTATGTTCATTCATTTGTTTGGTGAGTGTCCATGTTTGGTCATGTTCATTCATGAACAATAATAACTGAACCAAATGAATAAACATGTTCGTGAACAAAAAAAAATGAACATATTCACAAACCATGTATATGAACATGTTTGTGAATAATTTAAATGAACATAAACAAATAAACTTAGACAAACGAACACATGCATAAACACAGACAAACTTCATTTTGATCTAAGTGGCCAATAAAAACCTATACTTGAAAGGAAGTAGGGATTACATGTGGATGACCTATGTAGACATAAATAGGTATATATATTAATATAAATAATAAATTAATAAATAAACAAATGAATGAACATAAATAAATAGTAATTGAATTATTTTGTAAACATAAAAGAACAAGCATAGACTTATTTGAGTTCATCCACTTAAATGAACAAACAAAAAATTATGTTCGCATTTGTTCATTTAGCTTAGTAAACAAACTTATACTGAATAGTTCACGAATAGTTCATTGAATGCTCTATTCATTTATAGTCCTACTTGCCTTGTGACAGGCAAAGGGTAAAGGCACTTAGGTGAACAAAAGATTTGGGAGTGAATTAGGGATGAGGAAGGTGGCAATAATCGTACAGCTGTAGAATGAGGGAGTATAGGAAGAAATGAAGGCTATAGCCTGAAGCTATACAGAGGTATACGAAGATGTGATCATCTTTGGATTGATGGGCTCTATATGTATTAGCAACTATATAGGCCTTGACCCTTTCCAGCCAAAAATAGTTTTAGGTGGTAATCTTCATGGCTTTATTGTAAAGGTATTGGCAATGGCCGCCACCTCTTCTAGTTGTAGTTTTACCGTCACAGGCTTGGCACCCTATTAGGATTACATGCCGGTGGCAACACTCCTTATGATTGATTTGCAAACTATCAAAAAAAAAGTAGAAAACGACCATTACTTGGTTTGGAAACAACAACCAGCCTCTAGGTGACAATTGAAGAAAAAGAAAAGAAGATGACTAAAAACCAAATTATTGAGAGGGAAGGCAAAAAATTACCTTGAGTACAAGAGTTCTAATGATGAAGTGGCGAGGGAAAAATTAGCAAGCAATGGAGAACATAGCAGTGGGAGAACAAGTGTAAAGACACACAAAGATGACAGAGCACACAGGGACTTTAAAAGGTTTTGAAGCAAATAGTGAAGTAAAAAAATGAGAAGAACAATGACAAGAGTATATTTATTCCTCTGTTGGGTTTCTTCACCTCTCATAGCTTGGTAACCGACAGCCCAGGATCATGATGGCAAAGGGAAATGAGTAAACTACAAGAGCTACATGGCCCTTAACTACCTTGAATCTCACGTGCGTGCAAATGAGACAAAGGTCGTATTAATTAGGCATTGTTTCGATGCCAGGGACCATTGCATTATGTCTGGGCCATGAAAAATGTTAAAGGCCATATCTTGATTTTTTTTTTTTAAAAAACAGATATGTTAGTATTGAGTTGGGCTTGACTCACTAGGGCCTAGTATTTGGATCCGACTCACGTAGGGGACTAGTTCATAAAAAATCCTAACTAAGGAAGAATTCTAATTATGGAATGTGTTTAATTGGAGAGGATTTTTAGAATCGAGAGAATCCTCCATTAATTACACTCTTAAGGGCCACAATTTGGTACCCATGTCTATAAAGGGGATTCCCATGGCATATTCAAGTACACACTCGATACTACCTTAACTTTGCTTATTGTTGAAAGAGCAAACTTGATTGTCAAAAGGTTTTTCAAAAATAGTTCTAGGGCTCTGATATTGTCTTTGATCACGGGCTTTTAGGTCATAGTTTGATTGGGTTAGATAATCAGATATCGGGTTCAACCATTCTCCTTGGTAGTTATGGCTATCAAATTAAAAAAAAAATAACTCCTTACTTATAACCTGCTGGCTATGGCCGGCAATTAATAAAGTATTTGCATTGTGGAACAAACTTTATACTACTACTCTTGTGTATTTTTCTTAGCAAAACATCAAAAAAGGAAGAAAGCACTGCCAATTGTAGTCAGCCAGCAGTTAATAAAGTATTTGCATTATGGAACAAACTTTGTACTACTACTCTTGTGTATGTTTCTTAGCAAAACATCAAAAAAAAAAAAAAGCATGGCCGATTGAGACTACAAGAAGGGAAGACCGATCAAAACCAATGAATCCTACAGGAACTCGGTATTATCGATCACAATTTATTAGCTTTTCTTGGTGAGCTGTTTTCATTTACAAAATTGTTACGTCTTCTTATAAAAACACATGCCTCTATAATCACATATTACTTATGTTTAACAAATTATGGTAACAAAAAGGAACAATATTATTGATGTCACTCTTTTTGATCAGCAAAGGATGAAGATCTTTAGCCTCCAACTAGTTTGCTATCTCTTACTTTTGGGAGTCTACAGTTGCCAAGCTCTGCCAAAATACTACAAGTTTGTGGTATGTAAAATTGTACTTGCATGTTTTTATTTCATTTATTAGCTAGCATTTATCCTATATATTCATCTTAATTCATGAGAGATGCATGCTGGATTAGCTAGAGGAGCTAACATTTGAGGTTAGCTAGAGGAGCTAAACACTTGATGCCTTTCTAACAAGTTAATTTGCATATTTGTTATTTGTGTATGACCTACACACTGGTTAACAAGCTTATTTTTACAGGTTAAGGAAGTTTCCTACACAAGATTATGTTCTACAAAGAAAATTTTGACTGTAAATGGGCAATACCCGGGGCCAACACTATATGTTCACAAAGGCAACACACTTACTGTGGATGTTATCAATCAGGCCGGCTCTAACATCACAATTCATTGGTATATGTTAAAATAAATCATCTTCACAATTAATATTGTGTGGTAGCAACAATAACAAAACATTAAATTTTATAGGCATGGGGTGAAGATGCCAAGAAATCCATGGTATGATGGTCCTGAATATATAACACAGTGCCCAATCCAACCGGGGAAAAGATTCAGACAAAAGGTCATATTCTCAGAAGAAGAAGGGACATTATGGTGGCATGCTCATAGTGAGTTTGCTAAAGCAACTGTTCATGGACCTATAATTGTTTACCCCAAAATTGGCAAAACTTACCCTTTTTTGAAGCCTTATGGAGAAGTGCCTATTGTGTTAGGTACGTACCATATTTTAGATTAATATAATCATATACTAGTTGTTTCATTGCTTGAATTATGGTTTAATCTTAGTATGATTTAGTTTCTCTAATTTATAAATAGAGGATAGTTAAATAGTTAAATCATGTTAAATTTGGGCGTGATTTATTTATTTATTTAATTTTCACTACATGTGATGGGATTAGAGAGTTTTTACCAACATAATTGATGCACAATCAAGTTTAAAACACAATAAATATTTTATAATATTTCAATCATAAATATATTTGTTATTTTTTTTTTTCAACTTATACATGTCCTTGTTAACAAAGAGTCGAATTATGTAGGAGAATGGTGGAAACAAGGCATACAAGAGCTCTATAATACATTTACTCAAACAGGAGGAGATCCAAATATATCTGATGCTCTCACCATCAATGGCCAACCCGGTGATCTTTATCCATGCTCCAAAAGAGGTGAAAACTTAATTTTCCCATTTCATCCCAAAAGTATACACATTTTAAATTTTTTATAACATAAATAAGCGATATACTTAAATAATTTGCATCGTCTTAGACCAAGACGAAAATATATAATTTGATAAGGTTATAGAACATTTTAATTTTTACCAAAATTGAATGCCCATCAATTATTTTGAGATGGAGTAAGTACTAGTTTATCATGTTAATTGGTAAATGGTATGAATAAATATATAGTTTATTTGTATGTATTGCAAAACATCAATATATTTTTAGAACTCCTTGGTGCCAAATAACAAACACATTTTGGGACAAAAATAGTAGATTTTTTTTTTTGAAAAAAGAAGTTTACCTAAACAAAGAAAAAAAAAGAAAAAAAAATATGTATAAACGATCTATAACATTTATGCACAAAACTTGGATACTGATGTTGTTTTCTTTTCTAGGAATATTCAAGATGACTGTCCATCATGGCAAAACATATCTACTTCGATTAATTCATGCTGGAATCTCAGAATTAAACTTTTTTGCTGTCGCAAACCATAACCTGATGGTGGTCGGTTCCGACGGAAGTTACGTCAAGCCATTCACCAGTGACTACATCACAATCTCCCCCGGCCAAACCATCGATGTTCTGTTAAAAGCAAACCAACCCCCTGACCATTATTACATGGCCACCAAGGTCTGCAATGGTGCAATAAACCCATTTAACCATAACACCACAACAGCAATCCTAAAATATGTTGGAAGCTACATCAGCCCTTCCTCTACCCCAATTTTTGCAACTCTCCCTGACCACCAAAATGTTACTGCCTCAACAAATTTCACCTTCAGCATGAGAAGCCTAGCTGATGACGAGCACCCGATAGATGTGCCGAAGAAAATAGATAACCGATCGCTCTACGTGGTGTCGATGAACTTACTATCTTGTCCGAACAAGTCATGCAATGGACTAAATGGGATGCGGCTTGCATCAAGCATAAACAATGTGAGCTTTGTAGAGCCAAGGACTGATATATTGCAGACATATTACTATCACCAGAGACATAAACTTTTGAATACCAAGTTTCCAGCATTTCCACTAGAGCCGTTTAATTACACAGCAAGTGATTTGCCGGCATACCTATTGACGGCGAAGCAATCAACACAAGTGAGGGTGCTCAAGTTTAATTCAACGGTAGAGATTGTGTTTCAAGGGACTAATGTGGTGGCTGGGACCGAGCATCCAATACATCTTCATGGGTCGAGTTTTTACGTTGTCGGGTGGGGTTTAGGGAATTTCAATGAGGGAACAGATCCGATGAATTATAATCTCATTGATCCACCGCTTATGAATACAATTGCTGTTCCGATGAGCGGATGGACCACGATTCGATTCAGAGCTAACAACCCAGGTAATGTGGCTAAATTTGGGAACCATAGTTTTTCTTATTATTATTAGAAAAATTATTAACTAAAAACATAATGAAGTTACTTAATTGTAAATGTTTTTAAATTTGGTGGTATAATTGGAATACTAAGCTTCAGGTAATTAAATTTTCTCTAAAACAGGGGTGTGGCTTTTGCATTGTCATTTTGATCGTCATATGGTATGGGGGATGGAGACAGTGTTCATCGTTAAGAATGGGAAGGCACCCAATACCAAAATCAAACGACCGCCGCCTGACATGCCATTGTGTTAGACAATGGACCAAGTGGCTAGCATCCACATGTTGCTGAAGTGCTTCTCACATTTATTTATTTATGTCACCAATGGTGTATTACGAAGTAAGGCATTTAACCCCTCAATTGTCACATGTCCTTAATTATATCACTTGTATTTGTCTTGCATTTATCTTTTATTTGTATTTATCTTTACCTTATGGATGTACTATATTTACGTGAGTTAATGAAATGTTTGATATGACCTTCATTATTTTTTTGCTCTCTCGATTCTTCATGGTACCAGAGTTTCTGCTACTTTAATGAAGAGGAAAAACGACAGCGGGTCTCCTTTATGAACTCCCCTTTTCCAATCTAATTTCTATTGTGAGACTTCTATTAACCAAGATTGAAATACAAGCCAAGTTCAAATAAGAACATATCTACCATATCCATTTCTCTCCAAACTCCATTGGAGACATAACTGAATTTAGAAAATTTTAATTCAAGCTACCAAAGCTTTTTTGAAGTCCATTTTGAACAAAAGTAGTTGCTGCCTTTTCTTCTTCACCCACCCTATTATTTCATTTGATATTAGGACCCCATCTAAAATTTGCCTGTCTTTGACAAAACTAGTTTGGACATCATTGATAACATGGGGATAAACTTCTTTAACTGCTCAGCTAGGATTTTTGCCACTGTTTTATATTGGCAGCCAATGGGACTAATTGGTCAATAATCTTTCAAGCTTGTGAGATTTTTCTTTTTGGGGACCAAAGTGATGGAGGATTAGTTTCATCCCTTTTCAAACTTTCCTGATTGTTCAAACTGCTGCACAAAATTAATTACATCTTCTTTTATGAGCGTATAATATTTCTTCAAAAAATTGAAAGCAATCCTATCAAGTCCAAATGCTTTTGATTCCCCATAGTTCCACATGGCTCCCTTGATTTCCTTCTCTAAGAATGGCTTTTCAAGTCCCCACCAGAACTCTACACCTAATTCGTTTTAACTTAAGTCAACTTAATCTAAAATGGTTTTAAATCTTTTTCACCTAGAACCAATTTCATTTGAAAGACAATATTATATAGGTGTAATAATTCATTTGAAACAAAATTTTTATCATGTTATTAAATTTCTATGAAATTTTCTTTTTTAATGTTTAAAAAAGAAAAATTCATAAAAAATTAATAGTATTATAAAAATTTTACAATCAGTGGATTATTTCACCTAAATAATATTGACTTTCAAATAAAATTGGTTTCAAATGAAAAGGATGTAAACATAAAAATAAGTTGTTTGAATTAAGTTGGTTTAAGTTAAAACGAATTGACCCCTAATATTTTCGTACACTAAATAAATAGAAGGTTCAAAATGGGCAGAAGCTTTTCTAGTGAAAATTCTAGAAGTAAAATAATAATTGAGATAAATTTAAAATAATGTCACTTAAGTGTTTTGTTTTGGTTTTCCTTCCCGCTTTAAGTTAAAGAACAAATGGTTATTTATAGAGACATCACCACTTGAATTCACTGCAAATTTTACTTCTTCACCTTCCAATTTTTGATGAATTTCCCATCTTTCTTTCCCCACACCGTTTCATGATTTCCATCTTTCACCGTTGCCACGGAGCTCAAGCTGACTAATTTTTTTTTTTAAATTAAAGTTAATGTGCATATACTCCACATTACTAGCCTTCTCTCTATTTTTCTTTTTAGAGCTAATGGGTCCATCATGATAGCAGAAACCCCTACTATTATTTTCAATAGTTTTAGAATTTAAAAAAGGGTAAATTACAAAAACCCCCTTGTAGTTTGATGTAACCTATGGTTTGCTCCTCTATTTTAAAAAACCTACACTTTACCCCTACTTTTTTTATAGTATTTGACGTCAACTTCTGAAACTCTAAATTAAACTGTCTTATAACCCATTTTTAATATTTCTTTCATAGTTAACCAACTTTTAAAAAATATTGATATGCATTTACAGAAAGAAAAAAATGGACAATTTAAAATGTCTATTAACTATAAAAAAATATTAGAGAGACCGTTATTACTGGATGATAACTATCGTATAGTTTAAATTACAGTTTCAAAAAGTTGTTATTGGATAATATAAAAGAACTAAAGGGCAAACTGTAGGTTTTAAAAAATAAAAGGGGTAAACTGCAGATGAGGATAAACCTCAGGGGCTAATTGTAACTTTCCCCTTAAAAAATAAAAATTCTTCGAAATCATGTTTGAGGCACCTAATTATACACAAAACTAAAGCCATAAGTCTTAATACTGTACATAATTAGCTCTTGCTATAGTATGATTTTTTTGGTTTCAACCTATTTTTTTCCCCTTGCTTGCCCATGAAGATGTCCAAAATCTAGAAAAAGTAAAACTACACAATAGTTCTCATTCCTTTGTAATGATATTGTGTGGTTTTAAAACTTTGAAATCAAACATTTTTGTCATTATCCTAAATAAGTACCACAGATATAAAAATTTTTGTTTTATGTTTTTGTCTCCAAACTTTTATAAGTTACACTTAAGGCGCCAATTTTATTCTAAAAATACCAAAACTACTACTTTTTCTGCCGTATGATCTATATTTATCAACTTGGTCACCAATAATTTTAAAGAACTTTATTTTTTTTAAGACCTTTCAATTAATCATGATGACTTAGTTTTAGTTCAATCAACCATACGTTTTTTCAATACGTTTTTTCTTTATAAATATAATGGGTATGGAAATTTTTTATTTTCGAAACACAATGAAATGTGAGCTTGATTCTAGTATGCAATTAAGATTAAAAATGACCTTTTACTTAACAGACACGATACAGAGTTGACACGTGGCAGACTAGCTATTTTAGGTAATAATTTAACATTTTTTTACAATAAAATTCCAAAACTATCTAAGAAGCAAATCGTATAAATGTAAAGGAAAAAAATTAAAATGCTAGGTTTTTCTTATTTCTCCGGTCTTCATTAGCCGTTACCCATTTTGCCTATCTTCCTTCTCGCTTTTGCCATTCCTTTTCCCTCTATCATCATCTCTCCATGGTCTCAAATCTTGGTGGATAAATCATAGTCCAGGCCTTGACATTGCCACTGCAGAGACATCTTTGGGAGATAAATCAATCAACACAATTAGATTGTTGGCAGATGATGATGTCGAGAAAACTAATTTGGGCTACTAGGTCAAATCCCTGCAACTTAAAAAAAAGGATCAACAATGATTAAAAATCATAAAACGAGGCTTTTGGTCTCACATGATCGAGCAGTGCATAGACAACAGAGATACACAATATCAGTGTGGGGAATCTAAAAACCATAACAAAAGACGTGAGAAGGTCAAGTGATGAAGACTTGGTAAGCTATTTTTTATTAGTATATAATTTTCTTGCTAAATTTAATGTTTAGTTTGTTCAAAATTTATGCATAATTCTTTTCACACAGAGCCTCTTATAATGATCTATTTCACATTGGAATTGTTGAACCGGCAAACGATTTGGGAGACTGGTTCTTCCCGACATTTGCTAAAAATTTGATTGGTCCACCAGAGCCTTTTAAGTGGCGGCTAAAAGGGAAAATTATGTTTCAGATGATGGTGGGTATGATTGGGTGAGTGGCGTGCACTTAAGGCATATGTGAAGCACTTCCCTCATATATCTCAATTTATTATCTCTAATGGTCACATTTTAGGTTATGCAATCACTTGTAAGAACAAGAAGGTATGATCTTTCCATCCTTTCTTGAATTTCTTTTTTTCCTTAGTTTTTGTTTCAATAATGGGGTTTGATTACTTTTGCTCTTTCTAGATATGGTCGGCAGAAAGGCTTTAATTTTGTCTCTATTTTTTTTTTGTTCCTTTTTTTCTTAAATTTATTCAGGTTGAATTAGGGCCTATAATGTATTGTATTTATATGTTTGAGTAGTATTGTTTTCACTTTTTAAGATGAAAGAAAATGCTATGTTTTGTCATTTTGATCAAGGTTGCATTATCAAGAGCAAATCAAGAATGATAGTCACTATTGGAAATAGAATTTATAATGAATTAGCTTTTAATTTGTTAGTGGTAAGAATGGTATTTAACATTAATATGGCCACATTTATATAAGAGCTTGGTTTGTTAAATGGTAGAAGTATTTCTAGTGAGGAACTGTGTAGTAAATACCCTGAGGTAATAGATAGGAATGTTGGCTTCCTATTAAGTCTTTAGGCTTGCTGGTTGACTAAAACAAAGATATCATGTGTGCTAGAAACTGCAGATTTTGAATGAAAATTGCTAAAAGCATGGACCCAGTAACAAAAGACACATTTTGGATGTTGTGATAGGAATAAACAACATGGACTTCATTGGAAAAGATGCACAGAAGATTTGGTCCTTCTACTAATCAAAGTTTCGGTTATCATAGAAGACTTGGTACTTTTCAATTTAGATATTCCGCTAGTGAAATATTTATGAGTTATGCTTGGGACATGTTAGTTTCAAATTTATTAGGTTGATTTGAGGAAAATGTTCGGGTATGATGTATTCTGTATTGTTTTTCTGATAGTGTCAATTTTTGCCTAGGCGTGTTGCTGGAATTCTTTTTTCTTTTTTATGTTCCAGCTGCAAATTTTGCTCAAGAGTTTGAATGTTCCAGCTGCAAATTTTGATCAAGAGTTCGAATGTATTTTTTTCATCTCTGTGTATTGTAAAACATGTTAGCTTTGTATTTTAACTCTTGACTATAGTTAAATCCATTTCATTGTTGCAAGCATTTTTTATTGATATAAAAAAAAGAACTGTTTTTCATGCTTAGAGTGAGTACTGTTATTTGTTTCATGCTTAGAGTGAGTACTGTTTTTCATTTTTTTTCTCTCTCTTTGAAGCTTGGTGTAAAAAGGTTATTCATTTTCTACAACTTATTTAATTACTTCTCTTTTATACGGGATGTATCATGGCTTGGTCAAGCAGATGAAAGAAGTTTTGAGTTAAGAAATATGAATAGCATGTTGTGTTTCACTTGGTGTTTGCATAAAGTGAAAATCATTTGGTTAATTTAGCGGAGATGATGATGTTTAGATTGATCTATACATTCGCATGTTTATATTTTTCAACTATTATTTTTTAATTAATATCACCTCTTTTGCTTTAGTTGTTAGTTACAATCGATTTGCAAGTATAGAGTGAAAAGCAAATTTTTCTTTTTTCTTAATTTTTTATTATATACATATGTTGATAGAGTTAACCAGAAATGTATATAAGAATTATGCCGTTACACTTCTTTTTTGTAGTATAGATGTTATCGTTTCTCTTTGTTGTTATGTATATATGTGAAAAATTTTAAGATTATTTTTATCTTTTCTTAATTTTTTTTATTATGTTTATGATTATTTATATGTCTCTTATATTCATGACTACATTTTTTTTGAATCTCTAGTGTTTTTATTTTCCGATTTTAATCTAATATATGGTTGTTTTCATATTCCTTTGTAGGCTATTTATATTTACGAGATTCTTTATTCAACAAACTTCATCCAGTAAACTTTAGTTCTTGTAAACAATATCATATTTGATTCTTATGTTATCCTATCTCCTTCGCTTTTCCCTTTATTTACAGGAAATAGAAACAATTTTGAACAACCAATATGTATCATATGAAATTGAAGTCCAGTTAGCAGCTGCATAGAGTGATGAAAATATCTCATGGGATAGTATCACAGGGTCATAGGCCATGACAAATAAACCATTCAAGTACTCAACTCTCTGAATTTTATAGGGATGATGGATCCTATTCAATGTTCTTTAATTTGACCATGATAAGGCTATGAGACTAATCAAGTACTGGTATAATGATGCTATTTGGTAGGAGAAATGATAAAGATATCTAAATTCAATTTATTTTATTTTTTTCTTTATCATACTGATTTTTTTATTGAAAATTGCATGTGGTTCAGTTTTTGAATTAATTCATCTCTGTTCAATTTTATTTAAAATTGTTAATTAGTAAGTTGACTTTATTTTTTAGGAGTTGGAAATACTTATTTTTCTAGTATATTTGCTACTAGTGTTAAGCTACACACACATATGTGCATACATATATACATATAATTATACTTCAGATTACTACACACACACACACATACATATTTGATACAAATGACAATTTTTTATTACAATATTTCCACCGATTTCAATGGAGAAATTATCACACATGAAAAAGTGCAATTTAGCTACAAAACTAAGTTGATATATACCAGTTAATTCACCACAGATTAGAAATTTCTTTAAAAGGAGAGAAATTGAAAAATTAAGGAAGCATGCAATTTTATAGTAAAAAGAGTATTTCCAAAAAATGAAGTCAAATTAACATAAATGACCATTTAAGCCCATAATCAAAGGAATCAATTCATTTTTTTTAAAATATAATATTAATTTAACACTTACAAGATTAATTTGACATATTGATCTAAGAATAAAAGAAACACATTCTAACCACGTTATTAAGGACATTTTTGAGGATTTATTGACAATTCAAACTAACTTAAAAATTTGATCTTCTAATCTTATATATTTACATAAAGGTAAATGACACCCGTCGTCCATAAACTATCACAACGTTGCTTAATCGTCTCGAAACTGTGCAATTTTTTCCCAACATTCATCACTTTTAACGGCTGGCATATGGCAGGACAATAGATGCAACAATTAGGTAGTTTAAAGATGATTGTGCAATAATTTGGTAGTTTAAGGATGATGATGTGATAATTCATAGTTTCAAGATGATTAAGTAACATTGGGCATAGTTTAAGGATGATCAGTGTCATTTACCCTTTACATAAGCATTAGATAAAAAAAATATAATCCCCATGCATAACCAAAACTAAAATAGAACCGACTTTTATCATTAATTACCCTAATAAATAAACATGAAAGGTGTATATGGTGTATTAATTGTCTTATCTCATTGATTTAGGTATTAACATTTTAAACATGTACATATACAAAAATATTATGCAAAAAAAATAAAAAATCATACTCCTGTGTATAACAAACCTTTTAACAATCCTTCTTATGTCCTGTTATATTTAATGCATCATAGAAAGTAATATCTTTCCTCACAAAGCTCTACACAGAGGTAACATCCTCTCTCTCTCTCTCTCTCTCTCTCTCTCTCTCTCTCTCTCTCTCTCTCTCTCTCTCCATTTTGGTGTCATTTTCATCATTGTACCATATCCTTTATTTATCGGCCTATTAATTTTGTTTAGTATAATTTTTTCTTTTGTATTATTTCATTAATGCTCCATTTTTAGTTTGTATAGATTAGATTTTTCTTTAATCATCTCCACTACATAAGTTTGAATTTGAATTAAAATTTTAATATTTGGTTATTATTATCCAAACTTATATTCATTTTCTTTATTTCTAGGAAATTTTAGATCTTTATCAACCCATTACGTTGTTTATGAAAATTTTATCCATCATTTTGCAAGAATGTTATTTCAAATTTGACTTACATCAATTTGGCTACACACATGGTCAATAAATTCAAGTGAAGATATATCGAAAGAAATATAGTATATGGTGCAAATGCCTTAATTAGTATAGGCTAATTGAGTGACAATTATATTTACCTTTATAAACGGTAAAGTTGCCTTTATTTTTAGAATAATATTTCTATAAAAATTAAATATACAAATTTTCTAAAAATTAAATTTAACTTAAAATCCTATAGCAATGCTGGATATGTAAACTAGTTCACATATAATATTGAATAAAATGTTTCCATACATCACTGTGAAAGGGTCTTTTGTTGGCTAACTATATTCAGAACTCGACTTTAAAGTTTACTTTATATAATTTAATGTAATGAAACTTTCTTTTAGCCGATAAAAACGTTTATTCCGCACAAAAGAATAATTAGTGAACTAGTCATAACGTGCTGGCGTTGGCCTGTAATTAATAAATTATTTACGTTGTAAAACGACCTAATGGTTTTTAAAATTGTGTGTTTCTTACCAAAACGTCCCACAAATGAAAAAACCAAAGCCGGTTGAGGTATACTTTTGATCAGTTTCGATTAATTAAACTAGCTATAAGAAGGGGGAAATTGGTAAATGATCAACAAGTCCTAGAAAGTTTTGGTTATATTGAAATATCTTCAATTACAATGCTAGTTCTTGAAATATATATAAACACACCCCTCCGTAAATATTTCATATATCAAGGGATGTATATGGTGACTAGAAGCTAAGGAACAATACTACTAGTGAGGTTGCTCTTCTGGTTTTGGGCAGAGGAGGATGAAGAACTTCAGCCTTCTCCTTTGCTGCCTAATGCTTTTGGGAGTCTACAACTGCCAAACTGTAACAAAATACTACAAGTTTGTGGTACGTAATATTAATTCTTACCATTAAAACTCTATTGTAAGCGCCGGCCTTGACTCGTCTTGTGAGTCGAAGAAGCATATAAGTTCAAAAATTTTATTTTAAACAGTTAGGCGTTACCCTATTGGCTAAAGTTTTTGGTTGAATTAATTAAGAGGATCTTTAAAGTTTAAAACTTCAATCCTCCTTGATCTCCCACGAACGTAGCAGAGAAAAATATTGATTAAAAAATGATTTACTCTATTTCAAATGAATCAAAAAATTTAAAACACAAATTAATCAAAAGAAATTCATACAAAAAATTGTAATCCATTAGTAATTTTGCACGATTTATATGCACACTAAAATTAATGTAACTGGGATCGCATCTTGATATATATCAAGAGACTAGCATGGAAGACTTGATCACTTATTTATCATCACAGATTATGGAAGTGCCCTACAAAAGATTGTGTAGCACAAAGAAAATTTTGACTGTGAACGGGCAATTCCCAGGGCCAACATTATATGCTCACAGAGGAGACACTCTTATTGTAGATGTTATCAATCAAGGCAACTCCAACATCACCATTCATTGGTATTCATCTATGAACATTTCCTTCACCATTAAAATTTATTATTATTATTATTATTATTGATGAAAATTACAGGCATGGGGTGAAGATGCCAAAAAATCCATGGTACGACGGTCCTGCATATATAACACAATGTCCTATTCAACCGGGAAAAAGATTCAAACAAAAGGTCATATTATCAGATGAGGAAGGGACAGTATGGTGGCATGCTCATAGCGAGTTTGATAAAGCCACTGTTCATGGACCTATAATTATCTATCCCAAACCTGGCAAAACCTACCCCTTTCGAAGGCCTGATAAAGAAGTCCCTATTGTGTTAGGTACATACTGTATAGTAAATTATAATAATTACATACCTTATTTACTGGCTATTTTATTGTTGTGGATCTAATCGGCTCAATCCAAATCAATAAACATCCCATTATTCCTTCAAAAATCGAAAATCATAGACTAAAAAAATCACTGACATCAAACAAAACATTTAATAAGATCTTCTTTTTCCATTATGTATATTGAAAAATGATAAATTTTGTTAACAAAAACCTAATGAATTTTGCAGGAGAGTGGTGGAAGGTGGGAATACAAGAACTCTACCAGACATTTACTGAGACGAAAGATGACCCAGACCAATCCGATGCTCTCACTATTAATGGGCAACCTGGTGATCTTTTTCCATGTTCCAAAGCAGGTCAAATCTTTTATTAATACTCAATAGGGTCAATATACTTTTTTTTTTTTTCATTTGAAGAATTTAGCCGTGGAATCCTCCTTCTCCTCTTCTTCTTCTTTCACAAAAACAAAAAAACCCTGTCAAGTTTCTAAAATGGGCCCAATAGGCCCTCTACTAATTAAGCAAATCACGAATTTCTTCTAGACTTAACAAAAAAAATTTTGATGAATTTTTTTATATATTTAATCCACAAATAGACCTAATAACTATTACAAAGATTCAACGTGTGAAGTTTGATGCTTATAGTGTTTGTTTTCCCTTTTACAGGAACGTTCAAGATGATTGTGCATTACGGCAGAACGTATCTTCTTCGAATAATTCACGCCGGCATGTCGGAGCTAAACTTTTTTGCCGTCGCAAACCATAGCTTGACGGTGGTCGGTTCCGACGGAAGCTACGTCAAGCCATTCACCAGTGACTATATCACTATTTCACCTGGCCAAACCATCGATGTCCTCTTAACAGCTAACCAAACATCTAATCACTATTACATGGCCGCCAAAGTCTACAACGGCGGATTCAACCCAGTTGACAATACCACCACAACAGCAATCCTAAAGTATGCAGGAAACTACACCGCCTCCCCCACTCCGATTTTCCCAACCCTCCCTGGCTACACAAATGTTACAGCGTCCGCAAATTTCACCTTCAGCATGAGAAGCCTAGCCGATTTTGACCACCCCATAGATGTCCCGATGAAAATCGATTACCGATCACTTTATGTGCTCACCATGAACTTGCTCCCCTGCAAGAACCATTCATGCATCGGGTTCAACGGGTCGCTTTTCGCATCGAGCATAAACAACATGAGTTTTGTGGAGCCCAAGCATAATATATTAGAGATGTATTATCATCATCGGGGCAATGGGCTTTTCGGGACAAGGTTTCCAGCATTTCCTAGGGAGCAGTTTAACTACACATCGACTAGTTTGCCGGCGTACCTATTGAAGACAAAACGGACGACACAGTTGAGGTTGCTCAAGTATAATTCCACAGTAGAGATTATTCTTCAAGGTACAAGCCTTTTGGGTGGGACAGAGCACCCGATGCATCTTCATGGGGCGAGTTTCTATGTGGTTGGATGGGGTTTGGGAAATTTTAATAACGAGACGGACCCAGCGAAGTATAATCTTGTCGATCCCCCACTTGTGAACACGGTATCTGTTCCAGTGAAAGGATGGACGACCATTAGATTCAGAGCAGACAACCCAGGTAATTATATAATTTCCCTCCATTTGGCAAATTCTAACAAATCTTTTATAATTTGGTGGTATAATTGAAAACACCAAACAATGGTTTACTCCAATTGAAAACTCTTTGAAATTTTACTAGTCAACCATCAGCTTTAGCCCAGCCAAACTCTAATAGGTGATCAAATAATATGCCAGTCTAAATTTTTTTTCTCTCGAATAGGGGTGTGGCTTATGCACTGCCATTTTGATCGTCACATGTTTTGGGGGATGGAGACGGTGTTCATTGTTACCAATGGGAAAGCACCCAACACAAAAATCAAACCACCGCCAACGGACATGCCGCCTTGTTAAACTCAGCTCAACCGAGCTTCAACATGCCTCATGATTTTCGTTTATTTATCTATTCAAATTTGCCATGTTACCCCATTATATTTATGTGTGTGTGTATTGTACCTTGTCATGTTCCTAATTAATCAGATCAATATTTATCCTTTCCCCTTTGTGCAAAATTGCAACTTTAGAAGACTTTGTGACATAAATGAACATTTATAAACAATGCTTTCTAGATCTAATCTTTGTGTTTGCTAATAAAACCATAGAAGAGAGTTTTCAACCAAAGAAAAAAAAAAGTTGTATTGATTTGCTTTTTCCTTCCAATAAAACTTTCAAATAAAAGGAATTTGGTATACTTCCTATACAATTGCCTGAGTGCCGGCTGGAACCAGGCGACAGGCACACATGTCCTGGTTGTTTTCGTTGTTGCGTAGTATTATAAGTTCAAATTTTTCTGGCAATGGCTTGTAATTAGTAAGTTATTCACATTCCACTAATTGACAGCCTTTGTTTTTGGATCACTCATGTGTTTCTTACCAAACATCCAAAATGAAAAATCTAATGCCGGTTGTTTCTGTTTTCTTTTTGGATGCACAAATATACTTTCTTGATTGGCAATGATAGATTTTATTAAAAGCAAAAACAAAAGATAAAAGCATTATCTTATAGGAAAATATGATGGAATGAAAAAACCCAATATCCTGATATAATGGATATCATCCAAACCCTAGAACCCACCACCTAAAAGAAAATTTAGCTTAAGCTAGCCTACAAAAAGAACCACAAGCTAGAATGAGAACAAAGCTCACCTGTAGAACTCTACCCCAGATTCCAGAACCACTAAAGGTAACCTTATCTTAAAGAAAAATAAAACATTGGTAGTCTCTCTAATATCCTTTTTGATAATGAATTCTCCGGTTGAGAGTGAATGACCACAATGTTACAAGCTAAATTCCCCTTACCAAGGACCCATTTTTTATTATTGTAGTTTATGCTACTATCCAATCTTTTTAACTCCCGATTCACAGCCTCACCTTTTCTCTCCACAACATGCTTACTTTTTGGTGAACCTTTCAACTTCTTTCTTTTCTTTACTATTGAAATTTGATCATTTTTCAACTGCCAATACCAGCGATCTCATGTTAGTTATTTCAAAATTACCAATACCATCATTATTGGTAACAGGCCAATAGTAATTCATGTGTTGGTAATAGTCTTACCAACAGCCAAATTTGGAGCCATCGAAAATTTTCAATGTTTGTCCGTTGGTAAAGGAGCAATTGGTGATTACCAATGGCCGAAGGTTGGACACTTCATAGTAATGGCCAAATTTTTACCAATAGCTTGTATCGTTGATGGTTACTAATGTGTTTAACCACTGGTAAATAACCAATGGCCTAGGCCATTGATTAATACCAATTGGTTTAGCAGCTGGTAAAATTACCAACAATCAAAGGTAGTGAAAATTTTTTTGGTTTTAAAAAAATCACAATAGTCTCCGACACTTCCAAGGAAAAAAATTGCTCAGAAAAATTATTCTTTTGAAAAGAAAAAATTACACAAAGAACTTAAAAAATATATACCTAAAGTATTACGTGAAAAACATTAGAAAATAACCTAAAATAAAATGGTGGATAACCAACAAGCATCTCATACATTATGGCGCCGAGTGACCACTTGTGCAAAAAATAATTTAATTCAATCTAAAATTTATCTCTTTGCAAAAGCGAAGGGTAATCTAGTTAAAATGAGCAATAAAATAAAAAAGACACTTACTGTATGTGCAATATGCCATACGCCCTAGTCAGTTTTGACTATAGTCATGGACTCAGTTTTGACTACATGAAATTATATTTTTAATAGGACTTCTGGAGCAATGTAATTAGGCGTACCAACAGTAGAATAGGCCTGCGGCAACCAAGCATAAGTAAACAAATTGTAGTTTCTTCCAAGCTGACAGACGTTCATGCTAAATGCCATTGCATGGAACTTAATGTTTAGCCTAATTGCAAAATATTCAACAAACGTGGATCCAAAGAACAACAATGTTTTGTTTCAACAAACACAGATCTAAAAGAACATTAGAATGTAAGAAAACAAAATTAATGCAACAAGAAGTTCACAATTTCAATTATTTGCAAAAAAATCCAACTAATTGAACGATGATCTTGATTGGAAAGACATAGCTTATGATGCATGGCTCCCCCCACACTCTTTTTCAGCAGTTGAGCACCACCACTACTGGGTTCATTTGTCTTGTCTCCAGTTCGCTAACAACTCCAAAGGAAACCTACTAAAAGACAACCAAAAACTGAGAAAAAAAATTGGGCTTCAAAACTTTGAGGCTCGGTCTATAAAAAATGGTTGAGTTTCTAAAAAAGTGACTTTAGAGGAGATTAAAGAGGAGGAAATAAGGAATTGGAATTTGTGAGGTGATAAAAAGAATCTAGAATAAAAAAATTTCCAGCCACTGACACTACCATCGAAAAACTCATCCTAGCGGCGGTGACACCTCTCCAACCTAGAAATTGGCAGGTCTATGTGTGTCTCTGTGAGAAGGAGAGGGAGGGAGAGAAGGAGACAAGGAGATGAAAAAGAAGAAGAAGCAGAAGAGTTATTTGTGTGAGGGGAAAGGGAGAAGTGAAGAAGAAGAAAAAGAGTTATGCGTGTGAGGAGATAGGAAGGGGAGAAGAAAAAATGAGAAGTTACACATGAGAGGAGCTTTTATAATTGTAGGGTAAAAAAATCTCACTTTGGTCCCACATTTCCCATAGTCATTTTAAAATGATCCCTCCTTCTCAATTTTTAATGGCTTATGCCATTGATAAAACTAATTTCATTTGCCAACAGCTTCCTATATTAGTAATTACCAATGACTCTCCACATTAGTTAAATAAATTGCACTTATCAACGGCTTCTCACATTGGTAATAAAAATTGAACTTACTAATAATTATTAATGTTGCTAATTACTAATGACCAAGCAATTGAAAATTTAACTGTTAGAAAATAATGATTTTCTAGTAGTGCTGGTCAGCTTTCTTAACAAATGTTTTGGCTAGATCTTCAAAATCCTTAAAAGGTAAACCCTGCTAGTTTGCGCATTCTTTTTTAAAAATTTAGTAGCCCTAGTGGATGAAAACAATTGCAAAGAATCATTGCGGAAACTAACAAGTATATCCTCAATCGGATGAAGCGCACATAAAGGATTTGCTTTAATTCCAAAATCTAAATCATGAACTTGACGCTTTTCTGCTAACCTAGAACTTAAATCCAAAATAGGTACTAGATCCAATTGACGCAACCAGTACTTTTTCTGAATCTTGCGCAGCATGCCCATTATCTAAAGCAATCAACGAAATGAGAAACTGACCCTAGCTCCAATATAGGCTTATTCTGAATTTGAGGAACAAAAGTCAAAATTTGAGAACACTTAATGGCCTCCCCTCCCATAGAATGAAAGTGTGTATTAGCCGCTACACTTCCTAATGAGATACTGCTAGGATCACCCAAAGGTTGTGGATTGTCACTAACAGGTAAAGGTGTATCAAAGCCCTCAATTTTATCCAGCTCATGAGACAACCCCGCGGACAAGACCGCATTCCCAACCAAACTCCCATTAGTAAAAGCAAATCTAAAATCTCCTTAGTTGTAGAATCTATAGCCAATGCAGGCCCAACTTTTGGCCTAAAAACTCAAACAGAACAAGAAAAAGCCCAAACTTTTTGAACCCAAAAATTTTAACTTTTTCTCCGACCCTACAATAGGCGCCGTCAAACTAAACTTCATTTTAGAATTTTCGGTAGTCGACACTGAGATTATCAACTCCGTTTTGCAGCAAGGAGAAGAAAGATGAGATGAAGAACCTTTAACACAACACAATTGCTGGACTCATGAGAGATTGCTCCAACCCGTAATTCCTTTGCAAGATTTTCCCCAGCCATATTGAGCATCCACCATCCTTTTGCAGATCGGCCTTCTGGAATAATATATAGTAACATTTCTGCTCAATATCCTATAGGCAGACTTTGCCCATATCCATTGCTAATGCAAAAACCCAGCAGGGACCCAAGATACTCTCTTAAGTTTTGAAAATATATGGTTTAAATCCTTGATTGGCTCCTTCACCTTTTGGCTCAGGAGTTTGTTGGAGATGATTCAAAGAATCTGCTGGAGTAGATAAAGAATAAGTCAAAACTGTTAGTTTGTTCCTATTTTTTCTCAGTTAGTTGCTGATTCTCAGTTAGTTTATGTTAAGTTGTTTCTATCTGTAAGTTCATGTTTTTGCCTATTTAAAGGCGTGATGCTCAAGTAATAAAAGTTACAGAGGAATTCCAGTTTTTATATCTTCTTGCCTGTTCCATTCCTTACATTTTGGTATCAGAGCCAGGTTGCAACCTGGTTCGTTTGTTGGATATTCCTCGCAAATGGCTTGCAATAATTCTGCAGTCAATATCTCTCAGCCTCAAATCCCTGTCTTTAAAGGGGAATCCTATGAGTTTTGGAGCATCAAAATGAAAACATTGTTCAAATCTTAAGATCTATGGGAATTAGTTGACAATGGCTTTGCTGAAACAAGTGCAGATGAGGCAAGACAGAGAGAAAATCTAAAGAGAGATGCTAAAGCTCTGTTTTTCATACAACAGGCGGTGGACGAATCTATTTTCTCCAGGATTGCTGCAGCAACAACATCGAAACAAGCATGGAATATATTGAAGATTGAGTATCAAGGATCCGTGAAAGTGATCACAGTCAAGCTGCAATCCTTGAGAAGAGATTTTGAAACCTTAATCATGAAGAATGGCGAGACAATTCAGCAGTTTCTTGCTAGAATGTCTATTATAATCAGCCAAATGCGGACGTATGGAGATATTATCACTGATGAGACAGTGGTGGCTAAAATTCTAAAGAGCTTGGATCCCAAGTTCGATCACGTAGTAGCAGCCATCGAAGAATCAAAGGACCTGTCAACACTCTCCATCGATGAGCTTATGGGCTCATTACAGGTACATGAAGCAAGGATAAACAGGAACTCGGCTAGAGAAGAGGAATAAGCCTTTCAGGTTCAGGGGGAGAAAGAAAAATCCTACAGAGGAAGAGGCACGTTTCGTGGCCGAGGATGAGGACAAGGACGTGCAACCTCACTGCAGTGCACCTATTGCAAGAAAATGGGGCACAAAGAAGAAGACTGCTGGAGTAAACCAGGACAGGTGAGATATGCTGAAGAAGAAACAGAAAGGGAAGACTACTTGTTCATGACTCACATACAATCTTTGCATTCCTCAAATGAAGTATGGTACATCGATAGCGCCTGTTCAAACCACTTGACCGGTGACAAACACTAGTTCAAAGACTTAGATGAAACTTAGAAGTCTCAAGTCAAGCTTGGTGACGACAAATAAATCCAAATAGAAGGACAAGGTACAGTGGTGGTCCAGGTTGAAGGTACAGAAAAGCTCATAAAAAATGTTAATTTTGCACCTGGCTTGGCACATAATCTCATTAGTGTCGGGCAATTAGTTGCTAGTGGATTATCTGTTGTCTTTAAAAGTGGGACTTGCATAGTCAAAACAGGAAGCAACGAAACAGTGCTATCTGCAAAGATGACTGAAAACAAAATGTTTCCAGTGGATTTCTCATGCAATGGGAAGTATGCGCTGATAACCAAGGACGACGACACCGATCTTTGGCATCACCGTTATGGTCATCTATACATCAAAGGTCTGCAGTTACTCTCCAACAAACAAATGGTGAAAGGGTTACCAAAAATTGGTAACTTGGAGCACGTCTGTGAAGGGTGTGCCTTGGGAAAACAAGTCAGAAAACCGTTTCCTCAAGGTTAAGCAAAGAAAGCTTCGAAGAAACTTGAACTTGTGCATGCTGATATATGTGGTCCTATGAGGACCGAATCTCTTGCTGGAAGTAAGTATTTTATTTTATTTATTGATGATTACTCTCGAATGAGTTGGATTTATTTCATGAAAGCAAAGTCAGAAGCTTTTGGACATTTCAAGAAGTTCAAGGTGTTTCTTGAAAAGCAAAGCAATGAAGAGCTGAAGGTATTGCGGACTGACAGGGGAGGGGAGTTTCTCTCCAAAGAATTCACCAATTTTTGTGAAGAAGAGGGAATCAAAAGGGAGCTTACAGCGCCTTATACCCCTGAGCCGAATGGAGTTGCTGAGCTGAAAAACAGAACAATTGTGGAAATGGCTCGTTCCATGCTGAAATCGAAGAATCTCTCTAACAATTTCTGGGCAGAAGTTGTAGCCACTTCTGTGTATTTGCTTAACCTATCTCCTACAAAGTCAGTATGGAACAAGACCCCCTTTGAAGCATGGTATGAATTTACACCTTCAGTGTCTCATTTGCGGGTTTTTGGATGTGTGTGTTTCGGCTTAATTTCTGTTAACAGACACAAACTCGATCAAAAGGCAAAAAAATATATCTTTGTGGGCTATTGTTCCAATTCTAAAGCCTATCTGTTATATAATCCAGAGACTAATAATATTATTATTAGTCGAGATGTGAAATTTGATGAACAGAAAAGTTGGAGTACTGTCGCAGATGAGCCAGGTGCTGCAGTAGATACAGAAGTTGATGATCAAACTGTCGAAGTGATCGATCATGAGTCAGAACCGAACACTCCTGCACATTCACCAGCTGCAGCGTCCGAAGGATCATCTCCTGAAATGCATCAGCACAAGCAACGGTCACTGAGTGATATTTATTCATCAACTCTAGCCTTGTTTACAGGAGATCCAATGACAGTCGAAGAGGCTTTACAACATGAAGTCTGGAAGTGAGCAATGGAAGAAGAGATGAGCGCCATTGAGAAGAACGAAACCTGGCAACTTAGCAAATTACCTGAAGGGAAGAAATCAATCAATCTTAAATGGATTTTCAAAACGAAACTCCATTCAGATGGCAGCATAAAACGACATAAAGTAAGGCTGGTTGCACATGGCTTCACACAAGAATCTGGAGTGGACTACCAGGTGACTTTCTCTCCAGTAGCAAGATTCGATACGGTTAGAATTTTACTTGCCTTAGTTGCCCAACATCAATGGAAATTGTATCAGTTTGATGTGAAATCGGCGTTCTTAAATGGAGAATTGGAAGAAGAAGTGTACGTGGAACAACTAGAAGGCTTTGTGATTTCTGATGAAGAACATAAAGTTTACCGATTGAGAAAAGCATTGTATGGGTTAAAGCAAGCCCCTCGTGCATGGTACAGTCAAATCGATCAATTCTTTCACACAACTGGCTATGAAAAGAGTTCAAGCGAGCCCACATTGTACTTCAAGAAACAAGGTACTCATGATATCGTTTTAATTAGCCTATACGTAGATGATATGGTGTATACAGGTTCATTAACTGATTTGATACTTGAGTTTAAACATCAAATGATGAACATGTTTGATATGACTGATCTGGGGGAATTACATCACTTCCTTGGGCTCGAGGTACAGCAAACGAGTCAAGGGATTTTTTTGTCTCAACAACAATATGCAGAGAGTTTGCTGAAACAATTTCACATGGAAGAGAGCGAAACAATGTCAACTCCGATGAACACCAATGAAAAATTGACACTCGAAGATTTGACTAAGAAGACAGATGCAAGAAGGTTCAGGAGCCTAGTTGGGAAGCTAATTTATCTTACACATACAAGGCCTGACTTATCTTTTGCAGTTGGACTTGTATCCAGGTTCATGCATGAACCAACGAAACAACATTATGGCGCTGCGAAAAGAATCTTGCGGTATGTAGCTGGTACTAAAGGCTATGGCGTGTGGTATTTCAGGACAAAGACAGTCAAGTTAGAGGGATACACAGATAGCGACTGGGCTGGTGCACAAGAAGACAGGAAGAGCACATTCGGAAATTGTTTCAGCATTGGTTCAGGCCTCATCTCTTGGAGCTCAAAGAAACAAGCAACTGTTGTGCTTTCCTCAGCTGAAGCAGAGTATGTTGCAGCAGCCTCTGCTGCGTGTCAGGCAGTATGGATAAGAATAATACTGGAGGACATAAATCAGAAGCAAGAAGAAGCAACTCGGGTTCATTGTGACAGCAAATCTGCAGTAGCCATGACTAAGAACCCTGTCATGCACGGAAGAACCAAACATATTGAAATCAGACATCATTTTATTCGAGATTTGGTAGCAAGGAAGGAGATAAGTTTGGAATTCTGTAAGTCTGATTGCCAGCTTGCTGATATATTTACAAAAGCTCTACCTCAAGTGAAGTTTAAAAATTTTTTGAAGGAGCTTCATATCTCTACCTTTGAATCAAGAGGGGGTGTTGGAGATGATTCAAAGAATCTGCTGGAGTAGATAAAGAATAAGTCAAAACTGTTAGTTTGTTCCTATTTTTTCTCAGTTAGTTGCTGATTCTCAGTTAGTTTACGTTAAGTTGTTTCTATCTGTAAGTTCATGTTTTTGCCTATTTAAAGGCGTGATGCTCAAGTAATAAAAGTTACAGAGGAATTCCAGTTTTTATATCTTCTTGCCTGTTCCATTCCTTACAGAGTTAACTTCAGCTAACAAATAGCCCTTAAAATTCAAAATCATAGCTAACCCACCCTTGGTTGGCCACTCGTGGTGATGATTATTGCCACTAATTTGTGAACCTTGCACGACTTGAGATGGAGAGGAAAATTTTTTTAATAATCAAATAATTACTTTATTTGTTGTTTTGGTTAACTTTTATTCTGCTCCATGTTCTGGTTCTTCTTTTTTATTCGATTCCAATGCACAACTTTAGGAACTGGTTTGCTGATATTTTTACAGAATTTACTACATAAACATATAGGTTGATGAGATTTGATTAATGTGTCTGTTTCCACAAGTATATGTAGCCAGCAAAGAGAATTTCATTAATTATCACCATGAATTGTACAAGAGTAGCCCTGGAATCACTCTTACCCAGATGCCCTTACACCTAACTTAATTTCTAGTTTCTACGCCAAGCATTGTTTATGGTTCAATTGATATCAACGTATTAAGATGGAGTTCATCACAAAGCACTGATGAAACAAGTTCATCAATTTTTAAAGGTGAGGCTAGTCCAATAATAATGACCTACACAAGGGCTGACATATGATCCAAATCAAAAGAGTTAATCTGATCAATTTCACTTTCATCAAACTGCATCTCTTCCTCCTTTTGCTTTGGACCTGACATAATTCGCTCCAACTCCGTGGCTACCTCTCTCATCGTTGGACGCTTCTTTCCATTCAAATCTATGCACCTATATCCTAAGCTAGCGACTGCCATTACCTCTTCCACTGTCCCATTCTTACGCACTTGATCCTCCAAAACCTCACAGAGAAGATTTTCTTCCACTGAACTTATGAAATATGTGGCTAAACCACAGTGTTTAGCCATTGTCGAACAGTTTGCTCTTTCTCCGGTAAGTAACTCGACAAGGACAACCCCAAAACTATAAACATCACTCTTTTCTGTGAACTGGCCAGACTGAAAATACTCGGGATCCAAGTATCCAAAAGTTCCTTGCACGTCTGTGGTCAAGTGAGTTTGATCTATCTGTATAGATCGTGATGTCCCAAAGTCTGAAACTTTTGCCCCAAACCCTTCGTCCAACAAGATATTGGCGGACTTGATGTCTCGATGGTAAATTGGAAATGAAGCTGCTGAATGCAAATATGAGAGTGCTTCAGCCACTTCAAACGCAATTCTCAGACGAGCTTCCCACGTTAATTGAAAGTCTTCAGTTTTGTTATGCAAATATTTGCTAAGTGTTCCATATGGAATGTGCTCGTAGACTAATAGAGGTACCTCAGTCTCCAAACAACAACCCAGAAGCTTGACGACATGTCTATGGTTAATTTGTGAGAGAATCACAACCTCATTAATGAACTCTTCAAGATTCTCCTGGTCTACGACCTTTGATTTTTTCACTGCGACAATTCTTCCATCATCCAAAATTCCTTTGTACACTGTTCCTTGGCCACCTTCGCCTAGGATCCTATTCTTGTTGAAATTATCAGTAGCCTTTCCTAGATCTGTTGAGGTGAACAATTTGGTTTTCTCAATATTGCCTTCGCTTGAACACAACTGTTGTTGCAACAGGAGACCTCCATTTCGTTTGAAAAACTTCCTTTTCTCTTGGAATCTTTGTCTTCGTTTTAGTAATTTGTACAACCACAACCCAAAAACAATTAAACCCAATAGTCCGAAGCCTAAACAAAGTCCTGCAATTGAGTTGGCCAAATGTATGGTGAAGTGTTAGAAATTTAGCCCAGAAACTTCAATACCAAATGTTTTCTTCTTTTTCTTTTGGCAGAGAGAGAGAGAGAGAGAGAGGGATTTTCATACTAGCTTAAGAAGATTAATACATACCTAAAATGAAAGGCCTTGCCTCTTTGCTTTTACATAGGTAACTCCCATAAGTATTCACACAATAATCTTTTGCCCCACAGTTGTTTAGTTGAGGTTCCACACATTCATCAACATCTAATTCATGAATCCAAGTTTAAGGAGATCAATTATGAAGAAACTAAAGATTACCAAAAAAATTAAGTGTGGATTATAATTTTTCCTCTAATTACACCCGAGGTTTGGAATTTTGCCCTTAGCCTCCTTTCTTTTCTTACACTATTTAATATTAGCTTTTAATTTTAAATTTAAACTATCTCATAATTATCATATAATAAATTTAAAACTGTTTAATATTCCATCTGTCCTAAAAAGGATGAAACATATCCTTTTTTAGTCATCCCAAAAAGGATGAGGTACTTTTTTTTTCTGAAAGTTTTTAATATTCAATTTACCTCATTTAAACTCTTACTATACAAAATCCAAAATAAATCTTTTCTTTTCTTTTTATCATCATTAAAACTATAACTATACAAAATCTGAAAAAAATATTTTTTAATCATCATTTAAACTCTTACTATATATGGCCCAAAAACAAATCTTATTTTAATTCTAGTTTTAGCGGAAAATGGAAAAAAAAATATCATAAACTACACAAACCTTAATCTCTATACTTAAAGAAATGCATCATTCTTTAGGAGGCGAAGTGAGTAAATTTTTAATAGTTTATAGATAATTAAAATTATAGTCTTTTTCAATTTAAAAATGTAAGACTATTGTTTTTCTATTAGTGCTGAAAAGACTAAGGGAATGAAAGTAAGTTTCCCGACCTTTGAGATGAAAGTGTAATTGGTTCAAACCTTTGGAAGAAAAGTGTAATTTACCCTATTAAAAACTCAGTTTCTAGGAATAGTACGTAATTTGTGTTAAAGTTCATTATGGCCCTCTTTTTTGGATTGTTGAAAATTTCCATATGTGAGCTACAGCTTTATAAAAAGTTCAATTTGATCCCTGTCTTCTAAAAGTTACTGGCTCCACCCCTCCATATCACAGATAACTTGATACGTACATACCTGTACAGCCATATGGAAGATAAGGGTTTCCATGGAAACCATATTTGCAGTGACATACAGCGCTACTACCGTTAAAGAACGTTGAGTGGCACCGGGATTCTACCGAGTGGAAGTCGATCTTGTCCATAAACACCACCCAAACAAGCAACGCTTCTGAGTATTGTCTTCGCCGCATTTCGTAAGGATCATTCTTCGTCACACTAGGTTCAGACTCCAGCCACCTACTCTCCGCCACAAACGCTGATTTACACTCTCGAGACCCCCAGAATCTGATGCCAAATCCCTGGAGCCGCCATGGGATTGCTGCTTGGCAGGTTCCGCGGCGATCCAGTCGGCAGCCAACGATTGCTGGGTATGTTCCAGATATGAAAGCGCCGCCACCAGAGCCAGCCACGACCAACTGGTTCATTTCCACTGAGAAAAAGTACGGACTTCCGGTGAAATTCAGAGCTTTTTTATCTCCGGCGTTTGGTCCACCAGGACAATCGGAAGAAAATATCACAGGGCTCTTGATACGGATGAACTGGCTTCCTCTGTGCCTGTCAAATTCCATGATCTCCAGAACCTCCATCCCTAGCTTAACCAGCGTCGCGGTTTGGTTCCGGCAAGAGATTTCGAACCAGGGGTTTCTGTAGCAGTTGTTTCCGATACCGAAAGGGTAACGAATTGTAATATTTCCGCAGCGGTTGCTACAATCGGCCGTCCGCAGGGGACCAGCCGCCAATGCTAATTCTGTCAAAAGAAGCAGAACGCATGTGAAATTTAGAAGTGCTTCTCGGTGAATCATTGTTCGGTTGGCGATGACTTCTGGTTGGAGCATATTAGGAGTTTGGATGTGTATATATAGCGAAATTTAAGAGACTCGTTTTTCTTTTGGTACTCAGATTTAAGAGACATGTTAATTAGAAAGCTAAAACCCATCAGACCCTCTCAAAATGTGAATGAGCTAGTATTGAGTAAATTGCATAAATGGTCCATAATTTTTAAGTTATTATTATTTTTTAGTCCCTAACTTATTAAATATTCTGTTTTCATTCTAAACCTTTTAAAATTGTTTCATTTTGGTCACTCACTAGATGAAATTTATTAACACAAAATAATTATCTGATATAAACTTTTGAAATTATAATTTAAATATTCTATAATTGTTTTACAGTAAACTTAAATAGTTTAATATTTTTTTACAATAAATATACAATTTAAATTAGTATTTTTTTATTTTTTGAATAAAATAAGTTCAATTTACAGAGAGAAAAAAAAGTAATTTGAATTTTTATTATCTGTAAAAAAATTATTGTACAGATTAAATTTATTATAAGACAATTATCAAGTAGTTTAAATTATGATTTAAAAATTTGTTTTCAGACAAATACTTTTAGTTAACAAATTTCATTAAATTGGACCAAAATGAAACGTTTTCAATAATTTTAGGACTAAAATAAAATATTTTTAATAGATCTATGACTAAAATAAAATATTCAATTGGTTAAAAACTAAAAGAAAATAATGACTAAAAATTTGAGATCATTCATGAAATTCACTCTGCTAATATTACTTTCGTTTCCTATCCGCTAATAGAAATTAGGGGTGAGCATTGGTTGGGTAAACCCGAAATCTAACCTGAACCATCCCCATTGGGTTGGGTAAAAATTAATCATGGTTCACAGGTTGGTTTCACATATAAAATAACCGACGGTTTTTTGGGTTGGTTCTGGTTCCATATGGAACTAACCCGAGGTGGAATCAAACCCGAGATATATATATAATTATATAATAAAAATTATAGTATTACTAATATATCCACACACACACACATTTCTTTGAAGTATTATGATGGTCATTTTATATTTTTATATTAAACTCTTAAACTGATGTTTCAAATTGAAACAGTATGGAAGTTGTGGGATCATTTACGAAATTTCTCCATATTCACTTAAATCATTTTGCTTCATAGACCTATCACTCCTAGGTCATTTTTTTTTCAATCTTTTATTCCAGACTACTCTCTACGACACAATTATGATATTTTTTTCATTTGAGTCATGTAAAATTAAAAATTCATGACACCAACATATTTTTGGTTTTGATACTGAAAAAGATGGTCTTAAAGGCTCAATTTTCCATATTGAATATCATACCAATATTGGAATTACTGGAAGGAAGTAAATTGGTTGAGATGAAAGATGCTCCACAAGCAACTCTTTTGAACCATTTTTGTAAGAATAACATTTTAAACTCTTTTGAATATATCAAAGTACATATATTTAATTATTAATTTAATTATATATTATATTGAATATGTCATAAAACTGATTATGGATGTACATTTATTGAATTTTGGCGTTGTTATAGGTATATGGTATAAACCGAAAAACCCGAAAACTAGAACCGAGAAACCCAGAACCATGGTTCTGATTCTGTTTGATTCTCGATTCTCGATTCTCGGGTTGGGTAGAAAAATTTTAAAACCGAAGTCATTTTGTGTTAGTTCGGTTCCACCATAAAACTGGACCAACCTGAGCCATGCTCACCCCTAATAGAAATGCACGTTCCTTGTGAGCATATTACAGAAAACCCCTCAAGGTTCAGAGAAGAATACAGAATAACCCCCTCCATTTCAAAGGTTGATACATTGCCGCATGTAATGTTAGCACTTTTTCATAAGGCCCCTTAATTGCTCATATCAATTTTTTAAATTCTAATTTAGATTATAAATAAATCTTATCTTTTAGTAAATTTAAATTATCTAATAAATTAGTGAATAACTTAAAGTATCAGTCAAATATTAAAAATATATTTCCCCTGTTGCTTATTTCAATGATGGTACAATTTTAGAGGAAAAGTGTAAGTTTTTAAAATGAATGAGAAAAATTGTATTCTCACCCAAACTTTAAGGTGGATTTTGTAACTTACTCTTTTTTTTTTTTTTGTTAGACAATACAATAATAATGCATCAACTTTTTTTGGTATTGAACTTCACGTTCATTTTCACGGAGGAGTCATTTTCATTAATTTAGCAGTAAGGAAACATTACCAATTGCATGGAACTAAAACCGGCTGCTGTCCCTTCAATTTGAACCTAAAGCCTTTCAGCACTCGAGCTTGGAAATTGGAACTTCGTTCACCATACTAAAGACGAATATTTTCTTTTATAAATTAAAAAGTCGGCTAAGTATTCCATCTACATTAGTTTTGCCAAGTTTAAAAAGTTAGGCTATTTGACGCATACACTTTGAGGCTGTGTAAAGTTAGGGTTCGTTGACCTCGCGTCAACCTCACCTTGTCGCATGTGCGTTGACAAACGTATCAGGTTTTGGTTAGAATAAAAAGATATTATAGACCATAAAAGTTTTGTGTAAAATTTTTAGTGCCAAAATGTAAGGGAAAAAGAATAAGTCCATAGTGCTGCAGAATTGGCAGAAAAGTCATCATAAATGTAACGTTAAAGCTTGTTGCACAAAAATATGAAAAAATCTTTTGTCACAAAGAAATAAAACGTCACAGAATTAAGGGAATATTGAACTGTACATGTTACAGATTTGTCAAGTTTTTATGACACCACACATGTGACGATATCAAACAACATAAATGTGACGATTATTTATTTTGGTAAGCGTACAACCTAATTTCAATGATTGTGGAAATTTATTGTTTTTATTTTCAATTATGTTTGTTTTGCTATATTATACATATAATTTGATTAAAAATTAGAAATAAATTTAATATAAGTAGAAATTAATAAAAATTATAAATATATATGGGAAAATATGTACAAAAATGTGATTATTTATTTACAAATTACAAAAAAAAAAACCTTAAATATCTTAATTAAGAAATCCTAGTGTAATGATTAAGTTTATCACACCCCACATAGGCCCCAGTCTGTGCACTTACAGTGCCTCTCAACTGTGCTACCAATGCACTAACAAATTTATTCCAATCTTACACTTATAATATTTTACGTGTAAGCTTAGGTCTCGGCCAATTTATCTTTTTATTGTTCAAAACATATAATCCTAAGACCAAGGCCTGGGAGGTGCCCTAGGAGGCTAATTAGGTAGCTTTTAGTTCATTACTTGCATTACAAGGCAAGACATAATTAGTTACCTGCAACTCAAGCAAGATTTCTATATTTTCATGGTTAAGTGTTTCGGGTGTGTGCTCATCAAGTGTGGTATTCAAATGCATGACAACCAAGAAGCCCATCTCATCTTAATTTTTGAAAACACAAACTTTTCATGTTTATGCACATTCGGCTTAATAATAACTAAGAGAGTTTTAGCACATTATGGACAAATCCATGAACAAATACTTATGGCATAACTTGGCATTTCATTCATGATACTTACACAAAAGTTCTATTAGTCATCCGAGGCTATATGTACACAAAATAACCTCCACACTATACTTACATACTTGGAACAATATCAAGAGTACTCAAACTACAAAATGGCCAATGTTATACATTACATACCCATAATCCTAGTAGTACCCGAGAGCTACCTTAAAAGTATAATACAAAACCAAAGTTTGTAGGAAAAGGCCTACAACCATGCCCATACCCATAAGTGCAAACCACATCACTAAAGCCCATGAGTACACATCCATTGATCCTAGACTTGTCCCATAAATCTACACAATCTCACAAAACTCAAACACATGAGTTTGTGCATTAACCATAAGACTTGCACTATGTACTTATCAAGCCAAGCATTCGGTTTAGCACATGCCTTGGCACAACTGAGCATTAACTTATTACTCAAGCAACTAATCAAGCTCAAGACCTTTTCCTGAAACATATACAATAAGGGGCATGAGTTTTATAAACTCAGTAAGGATTACTACAGCTTTAGGAGCTTATTTAGTTAAGCCCAAGGGCTTAACCTACCATTAGCATTGCTTTACCTGCAAAAAAGACAAGAAAACACCAAAACCACATGTACAATAGCATAAAGACATAATAACTACAGCTATGAGAGGTTAGCAAGCACAACCAAGCAACCAAGCACACAACTCACACACCACAAACACAATGTTCATCTCGGCCGAAGCCACACTAGCAAGTACATCCACAAATTCCATCAATCTTCACCATATAACCATCAATTCCACTAGAGCTCTAAGTTCAAATATAGGTTGGCCCTCCTATAATGAACTCTAAGTACATACCATTAGTGACTAGCTAGCCAACATAACCCATAAACCCGAAGGTTCCATATATGCCCTATATAGCATTCTAAGATCATATAATTCAATATATTATCACTTATAGAAGCCAAATCACTAACTTGAACATGGAACATTACCAAAATCAAGTAGTGAACCGTAATCCTTACCAATTCTTGCTTAGAACTCTCGGCCAACTTAAATCTCCAAGACTCCTCTTGAAAATTCAATCACAATGTCGCCTAAGGCCGAGAACGCCAATGTTGAGCTTGATTTTCCAATTCAAGTGTAAATCACCGAGGATTTGGCTTAAACCTGAAGCTTTCCAACCCAAGAACACCAAGAACTCGGTCAAGCTCACTAAGGAAGGCTTTGACTTGAAATCATGGTTTAATTGTTTAGTGGACGCATGCATTATCGGGTATGTGCCAAATGGCGTTAAAAATGGGCCAATGCTAGCCCTCGTGCACCCATTATTTGCATGGCTTATAGTGACCCTTCCATGCAACTTTGTATCACTATTATCACTCAAAAGAATGTTCAATTTAGGCCTCTAGCGTTGTTTCTCGCCAATAGTAGCTTAAGCCATTGAAATGTACATTTTGAACCTGATAGTCCTCGATTGCACATATACTTCATTTTCCTCATTTTCACTTAAGTCCTTCATGGTTTTAATGCATTTTCTCTTGCATTTTTAGTATGGGCTAGGCATTGAGGTAGTGTCCTGACAAAGTTACTAGAGGCAGCTGACTATCCTATACCCATCTAGATCCACCAAACAAGAGGATGTGGTTAGTAAACCGATGGAAATAGCCCCAATTGGTAGATGTCCACTTGCTATTAACAGATTGAAGCGGCATCCAATGCAACATTGATTTTGGCCTAGACCTAAGCTCGAATATCTATCCGATGCCAATCCTCCAACTATGAGGCCTAGGTGCATTGAGCATTTTTGGCTTGTAGCTAGCTCTGGCTCTAGTTCTTTTGCAGTTGCATGTAAGAAAAAAAGCATTAGTAAATAAAAGTTATTTAATTGAAAAGAAAAAGTGGTACAAAATATTAAAATCAAAATTTTGTGAATCACTCCAAAAATGGTAGGATTAGCGCGTTGATGTGGTGACGCTTCAGGCAACTCTCCTTTGGCAAGCTAGCTATATCGTGCCAAGTGAACAAATCAAATTGGGGACGAATGTCTAGATTAGGGTACTTGTGCGAGAATTGTTAGATGTATCAATCCAAAATGTTGTAAAAGACCTAAAAAATATTGAAAAAAAAAATTAGAAAATAATAAATATTTGTAAGATTACACTTAGCTATTGAGTAACTAAATCAATGATGGGTTGGCCAATCTTCTTACTTGAAAGTGTTTTAGTCTAGTTGTATGGGAAGCTGGGCTCTTACCTACCTGTATGTTGTGTCTACAACATTTTATATCACATTAACATTTTAAATAACCATATAACTAGTTATGAAATAAATAACATTTGGTGTATCTAAAAACAATTCATTCCATCTAGTCTCAATGCATCTTATAAGGAATAAAGGCCATAGTATGTTTGGTACAATGCTCAAAAAGTCGATAGTGTGCTTGACAAATGCACCAATCACCAATCTCGCCTTCCACCTTTTGCCTTCCAGTCATCACACAATCAGTGCCATAGTAGCTCATAGTAGCCATTGGAGACATGCATCCTTAATAAATCATAGTCACCTCCGTTGGCAAAAAAGTTTTAGAATTTGGCCACCACATCTTACCTCCAATCTTATATTTGATTTTGTAAAAAACTCCCACATGTGTCGAAGATGGCATGCTTTATGGTAGCAAAGTCTTACAGTGCCCAACAATTGTATTCCTGAAATAAATTTGTAATTGGATCACTTAATTATTTTTTTATTGACAATGAGAAATATTATTAAACCATTAACATGTAGCTAGAAACATATAATGTCTAACGGAAAGAACAAGAAAAAGCTTTAGCACATCTCCAATAGAACCATCAACAAAAGAACAAAATAGGATTTAGACATCACTCAGCAATTGAAGAAACAGATCTATTCGATCTTCTAGATATCTGAAAATTTGCAATTGGGTAAAATGAAAATTATAGAACTTAAAAATTTGCAAATTAAATATAATGAACTAATTCATAAAAGAAATGAAACTTATCGAGGGTGTCAGCTACCATGATGACCATGTCTAGTCCTACAGCTTCAAATGAATGGAATTTAGTGTCCCTTAGACATATCTATTTGTGTAAAGGCTACAATTATTGAAAATTGATGAATTAGTAAACAAGAATGAAATTTTACTAACTATTTATTGTAAAACATGCATAACAAATTATTATAAATACTTACTCATGTGGGACAATCATCTTATATTGATCTGGATCTGGTGGTAGATACTGATTGACTACCTTTAGCGCACATTATAAATGAGGTCCTTAGGGATTGGAATCCCTCTTTAATGCACCACAAGAAAAATGCATTAAAACAACTTGTTGGGAAAAAAATTCCCTAATCACCCATCATGTATAGAAAAAATAAAACACGATCGAGTAAGCACACATAAATTTAATGTGGTTTGGCTTTTAACTAATCTACATTCACGGATGAGAAAAATTCATTCGAACAAAATACAGAGATTACAGTAGAGATATGCCCTTAGTGTTTAAGTTGGCATTGGATGCCTTACACACCATTGATAACTCCAATACTTTACCCTCACATAATTACAAGATATGAGAATCACAAAAGGCTTAAGTCCTAGCCCTTTCTGGCCTCTAAACCTCTTATCCCTTCCGAAACTCTAACATCTTGCTTCTTCACTACATTGGTTTTTTCTTTCATGCTCAAAACCCTACCATACAACATGCCTTTTTATAGGACACACACAAATCCAAATCACATCAAAATAGGAAAATTAAATCTCAAATAAAAAGGAAAACTAAAACTAAATCCTAAATAAAATTAAAGTCCTTAACCTTTTTGAATTTGAGCTAACAAACCTAACAATCTCCACCTTGGCTTAAATTCTTCACCATAAAAATAAGCATCATGAACACACGATCACGATCATAGACACGAATACTACGAACATCGCTAAAGTATGAACAAAGCAATGAACACAAATGACTACAAACACCATGAACATGACTACAAACGACAAACACCACCAAGACACAAATAACAATGAACAGAAATGACCACGACCTAAACATCACGAGCATTAACACATATAAAAAAAATCTTCAATCTTCAAATTTGTACCGAGCTGTTAGTATCACACCATAACCACTGTCAAATATCCCTAGTATATTCCCTAAGGCTCCACCAAACAATCTAAATGCTCCACCATGTCAAATATCAAACTATGCACTTTACCATGCTAGGAATACACTATAAGCTCCACCATGCTAAGAATGCACGACACAGTCCACAATGTCAGGATAAAACTATAAGCTCTGACACTATTTGTTAGAAAAAAAATTTCTCAATCACCCATCATGCACAATGGAAGTAAAACATAATTAAGTAAATACATATAAATTTAACGTGATTTGGCTCTTAACTAGCCTACATCCATGGATGAGAGAAATTCACTCGAACAAAATACAGAGATTACCATAGAGGTATGCCTTAGTGCTCACGCTGGCCTATGGATCCCTTCCACACTATTGATAAACCTAATATCTTGCTGTCACACAATTACAAGATATGAAAATCACAAAAAACTTTCATCCTAGCCCTTTCCAGCCTCCAGATCTCTCACACACATAATTAAAAGATATGAAAATCATAAAAACTTTACCATATTGGTTTTTTCTTTTATGCTCAAAACCCTGCCACAACATGTTTTTTTTATAGGCCACACACAAACTCAAATCACATTAAAATAAAAAAAATAAATGCAAAACAAATAGGAAAACTAAAACTAAATCCTAAATAAAATCAAAATCCTTAACCTTTTGAATTTAAACCAATAAACCCAATAATTGAAAGAGATGACTGAAATTCAGTCGCTAAGTATGTTCAATCACCCTTCAACTATTACGTGACATTCACTTTTTAAGTGATTGAAATTTTCAATTGTTATTATTCAATTTTTTAGTCACTATTATGTGACACTCACTATTTAGTCCCCAATTTTCACAACTATACTTTTAGCTTTCTTGGAAATGGAAAAAACTTTACAACACACAACATGCCTTCTATTTCAGTCAGGCTTTTCTTCCTCATCCATTTTTTCAACTCCCTTCTCCTCTATTTAGTCCTTAAGAATTTTTTGCACTTCTTCCCACCATCTAGGTTCTCCCCACTAATTTAGGCTCAAGACACCCCCAATCCTGACCCTTCTCATCTACCATAGTAGAAAATAATGGATTCTGTTGAGCTCAAGCACCTCTTCCAGATGTTCGATTTCTATGATGACAGCATAATTAGAGCATCTCTAATAGTTTTCCTATAATTTTTGTAAAATAGAAAAGGAAAAATCAACATTTCTATATTTTTTCTACTCTAACTCCAACAGTTTTCTTATTTTATAGAATTTTGCACTTATTATTCAATAATTAAATATTATGTATTTAAAAAAATTCAAATTAATGGCTAGTTTGGTTATTATAATAACTAAATATTCTATATTTAAAGCAATAATATTCTATATTATTGAAGACAAGTGAGAAAAGTCAAAAAGTGGATGAGAAAAAGAGATGAAAAATAAATGGAGAAAAGATACGATAGAGAACAATAAATTTTAAAGTTTTTGCAAATATATGAAATTGATTTTTTTTCTTTTACTGCATTTCCTATTTTAGAGAATGAGATGAAGTAAGTATTAAAGTGAAAAAGAGGCTCAATATTCCTCAAAGTAGAAAAATCTATAAAATAGAGAAACTGTTAGAGATGCTTTCACCAATACGGAGCTCAGTGACTCGCTAGAGAATTTGGGGATCTTTATCCCCGACAATGAGATTACCCAGATGATCTAGAAAATTAATGTCAATGGTGATGAAGAAAGCTACCTAGAGAGGGAAATGTGGCTATGCAAACAAAGACCAATTTTTTTAATGAATGGCTCTATTTTGGCTAAATGAACATGTGGGTTCGCCTTGAAATGGTGGTTGGAGAGAGATGGAGAGACCATCAGTCATCATCATACGAGGTGAGAGGTAATAACCTTGTTGTCGTAGCCTATGTTATTTCACAGTGGCAATGTTGGTCCATGTCATTCAAATGGGTTTGTGGGCTCGGAAAAGAAAGATTGAGATTGGCGAGGTTAATTAGAATTAAACCATTAAAAGTTATTCCAAATCTGATTTTAACCAGTTCATTGAACTTCAATGGAGGTTTGATCAGAAAGTGCATTTTGTAAAGGACATTGTGAATCTTATGCCAAACTCTCGGCCACAGTTAAAGGCTCCAACTCACAACCATAGTCATGGGATTTGGTTTATGAGAAAAAACAAAAAATGAAAGAAAAATAGTTTAGTCGCTCCTATATAGGCTATAGCAAAATGTTGCTACCGAATTTTTCAATCGCTAAGTTTAATCATTTTTTTATTGATGTTAATTTTGTGATCAAACATGTTGACGTTTTGTCAGCATTAACGACCATTTTCTACTTCACAACCCAACATTTTCTACCGATTCTGCCTTATTCTTTCATTTGTAGGTTAGGGAAGCAGACTGTAGCATTGAAATAGCACTGGGATGAATGGAATGGAAAACGGGCATGCGAAGTCAAAGTGGATTTATAACTATAAGGCCTCGGCCCCAGGAGTAGCGCCTAGGTGCCATAGTACAAATTGCCCTTGCTTGAAATTTCATGCCCTGAGGCCTAGGCGCCATTGGCGGCATAGGTGCCAGAAAGCTTTCTCTTGAGGCCTAGGCGCCAAGCACCCTCGAGTTTGGAGGCCTAGGAGCTAGAAAGCCCCCCCCTGAGACCTAGGTGCCCCTGTGCTCAAGAAAAATGGTCCACTGCCTCAATTTTGAACCTAGGCTTACTATTGGCTAAGGGTTTCTATCCAAATTGGTAGGTAGGGTAAAAATGACATCTCCAAAAGTAGAAAAACTTGAAACTTAGTTAAGGAATACATTCTTCATCTTCATTTCTTATCTTAGACTTAGGTTTTTCATCAGTATCTTTTACATTTCTTCATCTTCCTTGGGATCTCTTGTGGATTTTTACTTGAAGAAGACTTATAGGACTTGAAGACTTATAGGAACCTTGAGAAATCTAGTATATAAAGTCTCTTGGGTTTCTTCTTTCCTTCATTCTTCTTATATTTATACATGAATGCTCTTTTATGTATTTTTATGTTTATATTTAGTTTGATTATGGAGTAGTTTTCTTTACACTTTCTATGGTTGTAGCTACTTAAATTGGTTATGTTGGTTGAATTAATGGTTATTTGTCTTTGATTTTCCTCTTTTACTTGTTTACTCTTTTCCTTGAGCTCATTGTTGTGTTAATTGATTAAGGGCCCTAGTTCATTGCACCTTAGATTTCTTTTAAACTCTTGAAAAAGATTAAAAGGAATTTGAATTAAGAGAATAGTGCAATGACCATGGGCTTGTTAGGAGATTAGTCTAGGAAACTAGGTGAAAGTAAATTAAGCTTGATAATACCTCTTTTGAACTAACAATTTGGATGAGAGTCCATTCTAGTTTAAGTTTGGGAGAGTGACTCTTTCACTTGAGAGAGTAAGGTCCAATTAATTAACTTCACCAACAAGTGGAAAAACCAAATCATTAGTCTTAATTCATTAATTAACCAAATCAAGTAGTGAACCCATAAGAAGTGTGCCTTATTAATTTGACAAAAACCAAAAATTTGATTGCATTCTTGCATCCTAAGTTAGTAGCATTTCACTTAGCTAAGTTTAGTTATTTGTTTGACTTGCTTAAATTTTTATTTAACTTTGATTGTTTAGCTAAAGTGAACTTAGAGTAGTAGTACTTGGCAACCAATTCAATTAATCATCGTAGGAACGATACTTTTTCTTATCCAACTTCAGCGTCCATCGTGGGCTTGCGGTTAGGGTTAGAAAACTCACAATACCTTTTAGTCGCTCACTACTAATGGCTAGGGAAAAAAAGCAATTGACTATTTTAGTTGGTTTAAGTGGCAGATTGTGACTAGGTTGTCAATCACTTTTATGCATTTTTCTTGTAGTAGTGTGCTTGTTATTTGAGGAAGTGACAACCAAGTCAGTTGACTATTGATCCAACTGCTCATTTGGTAAATCTACGAATATGCTTTTTAGATCAATTTAATACATATACTGCATTCACACCATGGGCCACATGATGGCTAGCATGTTTATGCTGAGAACCTCCAAACAGTAAAAAAGAGTCTTGAATGTAGGGCTCTTGGGTGTTGGAAAATGGGTGTATTAATAATTTTCAAGCCGACTTAGTTTGTGGGACTTGGATTGATGTCACCTAGGTTAACGACACTTGAGTCGATGTTAGGCGCTAAATAGGAGATGTTAGAATGACTAAGGCTTGGCTTAGGCAACATGGGGGCTGAGGAGCAATGGGACCACATCTCAAATCAAGAGGAGGGTTAGATATGTCACAGCCTAAAGATAGTTATATAAATACAAGTTGTCTCATCTTAAAGTTTGAAAATAGATG